>AP027111.1:56993390-58418281 GCA_028142955.1 Pinctada fucata
AAGGAGGAAATAATAAAATAACGAATCCAAATAAGAGAGAAAAAGAATTTTGAGAAATCTATTTCATAAGGGTAATAAGATAGATTGGTTCGAATAAGAACACTCTTAAACACAATAAATGATTTGATCTAATATCATAAATACATCCTATTTAGTCCTGTGTAGCTTCAATTAATAAATATCTGTTTGTGAAACACACATGCCCCCATTGTTAACTTTGACAGTATTAATATGAAATATGAAAGCTACATCACCTTCAATTCAAAAGTGATGCCCAATGCCATTTTTTTTTCGAAAAAAGGTTAAAGGTCGTCGTCAAGGTCACGAGGTAAAAAAAATTCGGTATCAACGGAAAGGTATTTTCACAAGGAATGCACATGTCACATATAAAAACGGTATCATAAACTTGGCCAGTACATCAATAAAAAAGCAGTTTTATGACTAAGGATATTTCATGGGTGGTCTTCTCATTAAGAAATACGTTAGAATTCAAGTTATATTCGAGTCAATACGATTTTCTTCATCGCAGTTGATTTCCTTGTTACTTTGAAAATTTGAACCTTTATTTCATCGTCGCTTATAATTTTGATAAAATTCTTGAGTCTCGATGATAAGATATTTTGACTCCAAAAAGTAAATTTGCTATTTACATACGCACATTTATAGATGTTTAGATGATTTAAATTCAGGTCATGAACAAATCATATCATGAAACAAATGTTCATTTCATCCCATCACCATTACGCAATACCTAAAAAGCAAGGATTGTAGATCATAAATCTATCAATGTTTGGTAAATTCTATTCTTTTGCAGGAGCACTGAGACATGCTTCCGCTTTCTGCATGTCTCCTACGTTATACCAACGGGGACAAGCCCCTACGGTATAACTGCATTTCCCAAGGTATATCCAGTTGGAACCATAACACACTGTACGTTTATCCCCTAATTGTGGATCACTTTGGCATTCAGTAATGTTGAAATATTGAAAGCTTTATCTCAATGTAAGCCGTGAATTCAAAAATGTACTTTGTTCATCTCGAGAACATAATTTTTGCTTGAATAATGAATATTTAGGAAGCAACCATAAGTTATTTATAAATGGAAAAAATGCTAACCGGTTTTTCTTGACCTTGAGACTCAGCTTTGTCCTCTGGTCCGTTTGTGGTGTTATTTTCTGTCTGTACATTGCCTTCCACTTCATCTTTCTGACTCATTTGAAGGAGGAAATAATAAAATAACGAATTCAAATAAGAGAGAAAAAGAATTTTGAGTAATCTATTTCATAAGGGTAATAAGATAGATTGGTTCGAATAAGAACACTCTTAAACACAATAAATGATTTGATCTAATATCATAAATACATCCTATTTAGTCCTGTGTAGCTTCAATTAATAAATATCTGTTTGTGAAACGCACATGCCCCGATTGTTAACTTTGACAGTATTAATATGAAATATGAAAGCTACATCACCTTCAATTCAAAAGTGATGCCCAATGCCATTTTTTTCGAAAAAAGGTTAAAGGTCGTCGTCAAGGTCACGAGGTAAAAAAATTCGGTATCAACGGAAAGGTATTTTCACAAGGAATGCACATGTCACATATGAAAACGGTATCATAAACTTGGCCAGTACATCAATAAAAAAGCAGTTTTATGACTAAGGATATTTCATGGGTGGTCTTCTCATTAAGAAATACGTTAGAATTCAAGTTATATTCGAGTCAATACGATTTTCTTCATCGCAGTTGATTTCCTTGTTACTTTGAAAATTTGAACCTTTATTTCATCGTCGCTTATAATTTTGATAAAATTCTTGAGTCTCGATGATAAGATATTTTGACTCCAAAAAGTAAATTTGCTATTTACATACGCACATTTATAGATGTTTAGATAATTTAAATTCAGGTCATAAACAGATCATATCATGAAACAAATGTTCATTTCATCCCATCACCATTACGCAATACCTAAAAAGCAAGGATTGTAGATCATAAATCTATCAATGTTTGGTAAATTCTATTCTTTTGCAGGAGCACTGAGACATGCTTCCGCTTTCTGCATGTCTCCTACGTTATACCAACGGGGACAAGCCCCTACGGTATAACTGCATTTCCCAAGGTATATCCAGTTGGAACCATAACACACTGTTCGTTTATCCCCTAATTGTGGATCACTTTGGCATTCAGTAATGTTGAAATATTGAAAGCTTTATCTCAATGTAAGCCGTGAATTCAAAAATGTACTTTGTTCATCTCGAGAACATAATTTTTGCTTGAATAATGAATATTTAGGAAGCAACCATAAGTTATTTATAAATGGAAAAAATGCTAACCGGTTTTTCTTGACCTTGAGACTCAGCTTTGTCCTCTGGTCCGTTTGTGGTGTTATTTTCTGTCTGTACATTGCCTTCCACTTCATCTTTCTGGCTCACTTGCTTCATTTGGTGTTTTAAAAGATAAATACAATTTACAAAATAAGACCAACCTTCATATTTTATCATTCAGAGCTTTAGATGATCCTCTCCCAATACAGGACTGATACCTCTGCATCATCTAAAAACCTATATTTCCTGTGTTTGACTACCTTTCCTTATGTTTTGCAAGTACTCCAGCTTTGATCTATCATCAGAGATATTCTTGTCATCATAGGCTCATCAAACATTGGCTATCTCATTTAAAGGTTTTTTCCCCTTTTTTCGCTCCCCCTACAGTATCACTATTGATTTAATGTATTTCTTCATTGCTTGTCCCTTTGTCGCTTTTTGAAATCGCTGCTTGCCTCTTTATTGTATTTAAATAATTGAGTCATTTCATAAACAATAGTGCCTTGTGTCTAATCGTTCACATGTTGAAAACCGAAGTGTCTACTCTGCTACTCGAAGGCAGCCCTCTAGGTAATAATTTCTAATTGTAGTACATGAGACATGGCTGTTTCGGATGACAAAAAAAAAAAACCCAAAAAACTATATTCCTATCAAGAGGTACAAAATCGTAAATTGAAAAATTATTCAACCAAGGGCATACAAAACCAGGATAAAAGAAGAAGTAAGGCAAAGGAAGAGAAATAAATAAAATCTACCATATGTAGAGAAGTGAACTCCCTACCAAGGAGGAAATAGTAAAATAACGAATCCAAATAAGAGAGAAAAAGAATTTTGAGACATCTATTTCATAAGGGTAATTAGATAGATAGGTTCGAATGAGAACACTCTTAAACACAATAAATGTTTTGATTTAATGTCATAAATACATCTGATTTAGGCCTGTGTAGCTTCATTTAATAAATCTCTGTTTGAGAAAGAAGGGAGGAGATTTCCAACAAGACCCCGTTGCAGCACCAACAGCAGAACACCAAAACATCTGATGCAAAAACACAAAAGACGAGTATAGTATGAGACGGAAAAGAGACATACGACATGTAATCATCAAACAGAAAAGACTACACATAAACCGACGAGAACAATGGGCAACCGGTGCCGACTTTGAACGGCCATTTCACGCAAGTAGCAAATGGTGTGGTTATCCTGGATTACGTGCTCACAACCCTCTCACTTCTCCAATTACCAAGAGGTCTCGAAGAACGTACAATTGTGGTGTAAAACAACGTCCTCACTGTAAGATGACCTCACACAAACAAGACCGCAAAAAGTAGAGGCCCCAGAAACACAGATGAATATGTAAAAAGAGGGCATGCGTAATACAGTCCGTGCTCTGCCGGCTGTAGAGAGCTCATGTATGTAATCAACCGAGGATTTCGACTGACATTCAGAGAGGACAGGTGGTCGGGGCCTTGTCTTCTCTAAAGAGATTTGGACGGGCCTCGTCATGGAGTCCCGTCGTAACAGTCAGTCAGAGTGCAAGTCTCAAGGATGCGCTCGTACAAGACTGTAGATTGGCCAAGTATCAAGTCTAGTGTCCGTTTGGTGACATTAGGATCATATCCACGGTATAAAAGGCGTTTGATGATTCTGACGCATTTTCGATGGTTATGCTGCCTACCTTTGATCCTTCTAATTTTGTTTATCATATCATCATAAAAGACAGGTTGTGTAATACCCATAGTAATGTTCTCTATTGCATGTATAGATCCGAATTTTAAAAGAAGTTGATTGTAATTTTTGTAAAATTTCCAGAAAGTCTTAACTAGTTTATGAAAGTGGAAACATTGACCTAAAAGTTTATTTGTAATTTGTAAATTTCTACAGTGAAAATCAAAAATATCAATAGATGCTCTAGCGTACCGGATGAGCTGTGATATGTAAATGCCGTATGACGGTAATCTTGGAACGTCACCGTCAAGCCAAGGGAAATTTACTATGTTGAATCCAAAATCATCCCTTTTGTCATATACACTTGTATGAATCTTTCCGTTTACAATTTTGTTATTTAGGTCCAAAAACGGTGTTTCTGTAGTTGTAACGTTTGCCTTGTTAAGTGTTAATTCTTGTGGATAAATTTCATATTTATATAATCCAAAAGCAATAGTTAGAATATCACCCAGATACACAGAAGTATTATTGAAACATTTCAGATCAATAAATTTTCTTTGTTCTTGAAGATTTTTTATTAATTCTTTTTCATAAGTGTATAAAAATAAATCTGCAACAAGAGGCGCAATGTTAGTACCTATATGAATTCCTACAACCTGCTTGTATAGATCCTCACCAAATCTAACATAAATATTGTCCAAGAGGAAGGACAAGGCATTACCCAGGTCACTACATGTTCATGATTTGTATGATTTGTAGTCTGTAGAGGAAAAGAAACCCTTCGATTCAGATGTACAAATGTAAGTTTTCCGCTCTCGATCAAAACACCAATAAATGAGATCAGATAATCGATCATAAATTTTGTCATGAGGAAGTGTGGTGTACATATTAGAGAAGTCGTATGAAGAAATCGTATAGGCTTGGAAATTTCCAGATTTCATTTTGTCAATCACATCCCCTGAATTCTTAATAGACCAAAATGAATTTATATCGTTCCTGTTAAGAACCGTTTCACAATATCTAGTTACGTGTTCTTTAATAGCAGTAAGTGCTGACGTCATATTTCTAAACAAAATTGTAGAAAAGCAGTTACTAGAATTAGCAATAAATCGAAAGGGCAAGGGGCGGTAAGGGCCAAAATCAGCCCATTTTCAAAACTGGGACAAACATTGAACATTGAAAATACAGGATTTACAGAGCGTAAATCAATTTAAATTTTGAGAATCGGACATCCCTTTACGATTCTACCTTGATTTGAAGACAGGATGGTCAGCTATATTTTACACTGATTTTGACGTCATATGACGTTACGATCACATTTTAATATAACGTTGTCTGTAGGTAATTTGCTGCTATATTCTAATGCTATTTAGGCTATTATTTGTGTTGATAAATTCTCAATATCACGAAATAATAATAGTATATGTACATGGTAGGTTTGACTATGATATAATGAGGGATAATTGGGACACCCCTTTGTTGACTTATGGAAATCTTTGGTGACAAATTTATGTTATAATGATACTTTTCACCAAGACCTTAAAAAGTATGTGTATTTCCGGTAACCCATTAGACCCTATTTTAACCATTCCCCCTTTTCCGACTCAATCTTTTTCTCGTCCGATTCATCTCCAGAAGACAAGCCCAGATTAAGCGGAAAAAGAAGCCCCCCCCCCCCTTCGCAAAATGTCTGATGTCTTTGCCTATGTGTATGAATTGCGAATTTGGAGAGGTATGAGTGGGATCCGATCCCCTCTTTGTGGAGATTAATATTTCCTTTTCTAATAGAATTTTTTCTTGTCTTTCAAAATATTCGCTGGCTAGCTACCGATCGCCAGTTTCAAGAATAACCTCGCATGTCTTAATTTCAACACAACCTTTTTAATGCACCCCTTATCAAATAATAATAAAAAGATATATGAGTTAAAGAAGATCCTGACGATAATCTCAACTGAACTCACAATAGAGCACAATATTAAGCATCGACGGACCCCTAACAAGCTAGAGGTGGGACCAGGTGCCCGGGAGGAGAAAGCATCCCCTGTTGGCTAGCAATAACATTGAAATAAATATGAAATAATTCAACTTGATACGCATTGACATAGGATTGGCTATGTACAGTACCGCTCATTAAGACTTTTCTTTATTTTGTCTCCCTCTTTTCTATGTATAATTTTCTTTAAAATTGAATTCGGATCCCTTTCTTTGAGACCCTAGATCCGCCACCGCATCATTTCATAATTACACATGTTGTTTTTACATAGAAAAGGGATCGATTAAGAAATTCAAAAGTATACTAATAAAGTTTATTAGTATTTAATAATTTAAACATAAAATGGTTTATCATAGCGCCACCTACAATACCTTCCAATTCAGCACTTAATAATTTCTACTGTATCGCTTGCACTATTTTACAATAAAATTAAAATTCAGCTCTCTTTATTTCGTAAACTACATAGATTACGAAATAAAGAGGGCTGAATTTTAATTAGATCGATTATTTCAGTATGTACGATTTGCTGTTTGTAATGGAATACCACATTCGTAGGGATATTTCCTACTTTCTAGGTGCACTGATTTTATGCTGACTGAACAAGGCGTGAACTTTATGTACACAATACTCGCAGAATGTCCGCTACCGTGAAATGACGCGCTGTGTCCGTTTGGACAATTTTCGTTAACATTGACAGCATATTTTCTATAAAACATGTTCAATAAGATAAAAAGATTTTTCTCAGTCGAAAATGAGACACGGCAGATATTTTTTTCCTATTACCTGATAAATTCATGAATTTTAGAAGTTAAAAGGTGTTTTTCTGTTTCCAAAAACGACCCGCTCGCATGGTTATAGTCATTGATTTCCTTCCGTTTTCTATATGGCCACTAGTGCTGTATATTGAAACAAAATTTTTCAATACAATACGATACAATACATTTTGCTTCAATACGCAATATTTTCAATACAATAAGCATTTTTTTTTTCATTTTTTTCAAAGTATCATTATAATAAATCCATAAATTGAGTTTTTGTGTTTAAATCAATAACAACTTTTCAGAGCACAATAAAAATAAACATCAAATGTATTTTTCCATTAATTCAAAAGCATTAAAGGAATAAAAAAAATAACATTAGCAGCTATGGAAAGTGTTTCTTTTTTTGCTCCCAAAGATTTATTTTGACATAATTTTTACTCACGAGTAATCACATTTGGTTCCTTCTTTGGCATCGATTTTGTGAAAATGCTGCCAAACAGCTGACCTCAACATTTCGTTTTTCAATTCAATGTTAAACGTCTTCAAATTGAAAAGCATCAATTAAGATCAGATAAATTTGCAGCATGGACCAAACATGCACGTTTCGTGTACTTAACCCTCGTCAGTGATCCTCATTCTAGCAATGGTATATGACCAAAGAGTGTAAAACTTATGTCCAAAAAACTCCGAAATTCGTAGCAGGAAGGATGGGATATGGTGTTATGTACAGAAAATTTCAAGAAATTTTGATAACAGAAATTTTCGAATACGTTGTAGAAAGGATCAACCGAAGGTGATCGAACTTGGCTACTTGTGCCCTTTTGGACTTCTGGTCCACCAGTAGTGACAAGGAAGACTGATAGAATGACAAATATGGATAGTGACCATATCTCAATACCCAAAATAAAATCGATAATTCAGAAAATCACAACCCAAAGTCATACAATATTATGGCAAAACAGGAACCAAAGCAAACAAACAAAATAGCCACCACATAGAAAGAAGCGAACTCCCAGTTTGGGGATGAGACCAGGTCCCCAGAAGCTTTTATTTGAACTTATATTTATGCCTAAATGCACAAGTGATCGGAGAATATTCAGAAGAAATATAAAAATAAAAGCTAAAACGAATAAAAAGATTATATTTATTAAATGTATTGAAAGTATCGATACTCAGCATTTGTGTATCGATACGTATTAAAAATATCAAAATATCGATGCTCTTCAATATTTCAATATCAATATACAGCACTAGTGGCCACATGAAAACAACAGATTCATACTTTCACAGCATTTACAAAATGCTTATACGGATAAACAAAAAATATGAACTTGTTGTTTTGATGTGGCCAAGTCTAAAGTTGCTATCACATGTGAAAATATATGATTTTTTTTTTCAATTCCGGTTTCATTGGTGATTTCAAAGGGGATAACTCTAACGAGAAAATGAAATGAAACATTTTTTTATTTTGAATCTATTAAAGACAAGCTTCTTTTTACCAATTTTAGTATCAATTTCAATATTTTTAGATCTTCGGAATTGGCAACGATTTTGGGCCTAGAATCCTCCTTACCATCCCTTGCCCTTTGTAAGGAGACTTGTGCAGTTTCGGTTGTTGTGGGTCATGTATTATTTTAGTTTTACTTTATGTGTAGGTACACATGTACTTAGTCATGTTATATTATGATTTCATAATTATTCTTTCTAGATTTTACTATGTCATGTTTATTTCAATAGAGAATATTCCAGTATGTTCTTTGTTACATCATTGTCATCACATGACTGTGATTTCTAGAATTTACTCTATTGTTAATCATTTGTAATGAGTCATTGTTCTAGAAGTTTCTGGTAAATCCATTGTTATTAAGTATAAATACCTCTGAGGTGTTAAGGGGCATTCGTACACATTCGTAGACACGATTCATTCATCTATTCTGATATACTGGGACACTTTATTTGTTGAGACTTTAATCCATTTAACGACGTTGGACACTGATCTTTCGAGAACGTTTGTGATTACCGGAAACCATACATTCGATAGACTTTGTGGACCGTAACGGACACTTTGATCCGGACATTGTATTGTGAGTTGTAATCGTTTTAAATATATATATTTTGTACATAATTAAACTTGTAAATTATATTCTGTCTTTGTCTGATTTTTGCTGGCGTTTTGGGGTATTCTGACCCATAACAGAATTGGGGGCCAAGTCCGGGATCGTAATCTCTGCATATTTGCATTTTTACGTAAAAGTTCGTTTTTTGAAAAAAGGAAAATTCTCCAAACTTTTGCCAGCAGAAATCAATCATGGTATTTTCGGTCACTGAATTTTTGAAATCGCCGACTGTACAAGAGTTCGAATCATTGAAGAAAGATTATTTGATTGGTTTAGGTCTTCACTTGAAGTTAGATGTAAAATCTTCTATGAGAAAACAAGAAATTAGAAATATTGTGGCTAAAGAGCTTTTAGCTAAGGAGATCTTTTCGTCATACGATTTTCCTGTTGAACCTATTTCGAGCGAAACCAAAATGTCAAAATATGAGTTTGAATTAGAGAAAATGAAATTACAATTACAATTTGAAAAAGAAGAAAAAGAAAGACAATTTGAAAAAGAAGAAAAAGAAAGACAATTTGAAAGAGAAAAGGAAGAAAGAGAGAAACAGGAACGTATGCACGAGAAAGAACTCCAGTTTGAGTTAGAAAAGTTAAAGTTAGAGAGAAGCGCTAAGGAAAATCCTGTTCCTTCGCTTGTCAAGTATGAATTCGACGCCGCCAAAAACATCCGATTAGTACCAAAATTTCAAGAAAAGTCCGTGGACAAATATTTAAAACATTTTGAGAAAATCGCGGCCAATCTGAAGTGGCCACGTGATTTTTGGCCAACTTTGTTACAAAGCGTACTTATTGGCAAAGCGGCTGAAGTGTACTCGGCGCTCAGTATTGCTGAGAGTTCAGACTATGACAAGGTCAAGGACACGATTTTGAGAGCATATCAGTTAGTACCTGAGGCATACAGACAAAAGTTTAGAAAGTACAAAAAGTTTGAAAATCAAACATATGTTGAATTTGCTCGAGAAAAAGAAGATTTATTTGATCAGTGGTTTCGATCAAGAAAATTCCCAATTCATTTGACAATTTACGTCAAATCATTCTGATAGAAGAGTTCAAAGAATGTGTAAAGCAAGATTTAAGAACTCATTTGGAAGACAAAAATGTTAAAACTCTTGAAGAAGCCGCTGTTTTGTCTGATACGTATGCTCTCACTCATAAGAAAAATTTTGTGTCAAAAACTCAATCTAGCGATAGCGCAAAAACGTCAGATGTTCCAAAGAAAAATTTACAAGAGTCTCAGTCGTCCATTAGTTCCCAGTCACCATCTCAAGGTGGTTCTACGTCCGGACCTAGGTCCGAGCGTTCTGAGGCATCCCCAGGGGTGGGGTCGCTTCCTACATGCAATTATTGTAAGAAAAAAGGTCATGTTATTGGTGAGTGTTTGAAGCTTAAGAAGAAAAAAGAACTTAAGTCACAGGCCTGTGCGTCTGTTGGAAATGATAGGAAAGCCTTAGATTCGATTTGTTCTGACACTCCTGAGATTCAGGGTTCTAAGTCCAGTTCTGATGGTTTTGTGGAGGATCATTATAAGCCCTTTTTGTCACAGGGATTTGTTTCACTCAGTGATTCTAGCGAAGCTTTGCCTGTTCAGATTTTGAGAGATACTGGTGCTGCCCAGACTTTATTTTTAGAGGGTTCATTGCCTTTGTCTGAGCACACTTTTACTGGTAGGTCAGTTTTATTACAGGGTGTGGAGCTAGGTGTCATTGATGTTCCCCTTCATAAAATTTATTTGAAGTCAGACTTAATTACTGGACCTGTTATCGTAGGTGTTCGACCTACTCTTCCCGTTCAAGGCGTTTCCTTGTTGCTTGGCAACGATTTAGCTGGCGGCAAAGTTGTAGCCGATCCGATTGTTTGTGAGAAAATCACGTCCGATGTCGTGTCCGATGATGAAGACGACGACTTGTACCCAGCCTGCGCAGTTACCAGGGCGATGGCCAGGAACAGACAAAAAGAGGCTGAGAGTACTTCTGCACTTAACGAGGACCATCCCTCCAAAAATATAGACCTTTCTGACACATTCATGTCTACCATTGATGACAGCGTACCTGAGACGTCAGTACCACTTCATGTTGACAAGTCTCCGACAGTACCTGGTGATGATTCCCATCCGCCATTAGACAGTGATACAGATGCCTTAAGCCGTGAGCAGCTCCTCTCCGAACAAACTAAAGATCCGGAGATCATCCGACTAAGCAAGAGGGCCCTTCCCCGAGAAGAAGCGGACAAAGTCGGAGAGTGCTTCTACATACAAGATGGCATCCTTATGCGGAAATGGAGACCACCCGATGCACCCCCTAATGACGTGTGGCGGGTCGTTCACCAGATAGTGGTTCCAGTAGCGTATCGCGGGGACATCATGAGTTTAGCTCACGACACACCCAAAGCAGGTCATTTAGGTGTCAATAAGACTTATAATAGGATTTTAAGTCACTTTTACTGGCCTAAGTTGAGAAAAGATGTGTCTGAGTTTTGTAAGTCTTGTCATAGTTGTCAGATGGTAGGTAAACCCAATCAAGTTATACCACCTGCTCCCCTCCAACCCATTCCAGCCTTTGAGGAACCTTTTAGAAGGGTGTTAGTTGATTGTGTAGGTCCTTTGCCTAGGACTAGGTCAGGTAATCAGTACTTACTGACAATTATGTGTACTTCGACTAGGTTTCCTGAAGCCATACCTCTTAGGAATATTAAGGCAAAGACCATAGTTAAGGCCCTTACAAAGTTTTTCAGTTTCGTAGGTGCTCCCAAGGCTATTCAGTCAGATCAGGGTTCGAATCTTATGTCAGGATTGTTTCAGCAGGTTATGCATGAGCTAGGTATCAGGCAGTATAAGTCTTCTGCGTACCATCCTGAGTCCCAGGGGGCACTTGAACGCTTTCATCAAACCCTTAAAACTATGATGAAAACATATTGTCACCAGTATGGCAAAGACTGGGATGAAGGGGTTCACCTCGTGTTGTTTGCTGCACGAGAAGCGGTTCAGGAGTCCCTGGGGTTCAGTCACTTTGAGCTAGTTTTTGGGCATACGGTCTGGGGGCCATTGAAGTTATTGAAGGAAAAATGGTTGACTGAGACTAGCGATTTGAATCTCTTAGACTACGTGTCTAATTTCAAAGAGAAATTATATAATGCTTGCAAGTTGGCTCAAGAAAATCTCAAAACATCACAAATGAAAATGAAAACATGGTATGACAAAGATGCTAGAAACAGAGTTTTTAAACCAGGCGATAAAGTTCTTGTATGTTTGCCTATCCCTGGTCATCCTTTGCAAGCTAGATATTTCGGTCCTTATGAGATTGAGAGTAAAATTAGTGATGTTAACTATGTGGTTAAGACACCAGGTCGGCGAAAAGAAAAAAGAGTGTGTCATGTTAACATGTTGAAAGAGTATTTTGATAGAAGTGACTGAAATTTTGTAAAACCAGTTTCCACTTTGGCCAATGTAAATACATTAGAAAATTGTGTTGAACCTGAATGTAATGAAGAGACTGTCGAAAAAGACTTCGCTCAAAGTGTCCGTTTGAAGAATTCCGAAATTCTGACTAATCCGGAAGTGAAACTCGGACATTTGACCGTGCATCAAAAAGGGGAAGTGCATCAATTAATGCGGGAATATACGACCATCTTTCCGGACGTTCCAAAAAAGACGAATGCATCTCATCATGACGTCATTGTGGGTGATGCGTCACCTATCAGACAGCATCCCTATCGGTTAAACCCGATAAAACTTCAATACATGCGGAAAGAAATTCAGTACATGCTTGAAAATGACATTATTGAACCCAGCAATAGTGACTGGAGTTCCCCATGTATTCTTGTTCCGAAGCCAGACGGAACTTACCGATTGTGTACGGACTTTAGAAAAGTCAATTCAGTCACCAAAACTGACTCTTATCCGATCCCACGAATCGATGACTGTATCGATAAAATTGGCAGTGCAAAATTTGTCAGTAAATTTGACTTGCTTAAAGGCTATTGGCAGGTCCCGCTTACCGAGAGAGCCAGAGAAATATCGGCATTTGCGACTCCAGATGGGCTATACCAATATAAAGTAATGCCCTTTGGTATGAAAAACGCACCAGCCACATTCCAGAGGATGATCCATTCGCTCCTAAATCATCTCGAAGGATGCGAGGCGTACATCGATGACGTCATCATCTACAGCGACACCTGGGATGATCATCTCCGAATCATGCGTACTTTCTTCGACATACTGGCGAAAGCAAACCTCACAGTGAACCTTGCGAAAAGTGAATTTTGTCATGCAACTGTAGAATATTTGGGTCACAAATTAGGTCAAGGTTTTGTTACTCCTATCATGGCCAAGGTGGAAGCTATTTCAAAGTTCCCGATTCCTACCAATAAGAAAGAGATAATGAGATTTTTGGGAATGGCAGGATTTTACAGAAAATTTTGTCCAAATTTCTCGTCAGTTGTTGGTCCACTTACCAATCTGTTACAAAAGAAAGTGAATTTTGCATGGACCAATGACTGTGATGAATCTTTTAAGAAAATCAAATGTGTTCTTATGAATAGTCCTGTCCTGTCAGCTCCAAATTTTGATAAGCAGTTTAAGCTTACTGTTGATGCCAGTGACGTAGGAATCGGGGCTGCTTTGTTTCAAGAAAATGATGATGGTGTAGATAGAGTTGTTTGTTATTTTTCAAAGAAATGGACAAAATGTCAAAAGAATTACTCTACTATTGAAAAAGAGTGTCTTGCATTATTGTTAGCTTTACAACATTTTGATGTTTATTTGAATGTTACTTTACATCCCATTCTTGTATTTACTGACCACAACCCTCTCACATTTTTGCACAAAATGTCAAACAAGAATCAAAGACTTACAAGGTGGAATTTATTGTTGCAAGAGTACGATATCATTATTAACCATATCAAGGGCAAAGACAATGTGATTGCAGATGCACTATCGAGAGTTTCATGAGTGATTTTTGCAGAATTTACCACCTAAGTTTTCATTGACATTCAAACTTTTTTAAGGGGGGAGGTGTTGTGGGTCATGTATTATTTTAGTTTTACTTTATGTGTAGGAACACATGTACTTAGTCATGTTATATTATGATTTCATAATTATTCTTTCTAGATTTTACTATGTCATGTTTATTTCAATAGAGAATATTCCAGTATGTTCTTTGTTACATCATTGTCATCACATGACTGTGATTTCTAGAATTTACTCTATTGTTAATCATTTGTAATGAGTCATTGTTCTAGAAGCTTCTGGTAAATTCATTGTTATTAAGTATAAATACATCTGAGGTGTTAAGGGGCATTCGTACACATTCGTAGACACGATTCATTCATCTATTCTGATATACTGGGACACTTTATTTGTTGAGACTTTAATCCATTTAACGACGTTTGGACACTGATCTTTCGAGAACGTTTGTGATTACCGGAAACCATACATTCGATAGACTTTGTGGACCGTAACGGACACTTTGATCCGGACATTGTATTGTGAGTTGTAATCGTTTTAAATATATATATTTTGTACATAATTAAACTTGTAAATTATATTCTGTCTTTGTCTGATTTTTGCTGGCGTTTTGGGGTATTCTGACCCATAACACGGTATGCAATATAGTGTTGGGAGATCCAATTTAGAAATAGAGATATTGAATGAAGACAGTTCACTGTTATACTTGCTTAAAATGTTACATGCACTTTCATTGCTTTTGATATATGCATTTGTAGACGAAAGTTCCGAAACCAAAGTTGATATGTAGTAACGTTTTCAAATGATAATGGTGTTGTTGGCTGCTTTATCAGCTGGTGCAAAGATACATTTTTCATGTAAGCTACTTAGTTTGGATTTGAAATATCTTTCTGATTTGGAACGTGGATTTTGAAAAAATGAGGGTTTTTATGGAAGTTATCTATTCGAATATCCGTTATATCTAAAATGAGGTTTTTCCAGTCATTCAGAGCATGCGGGTCGACTCCTTCTGATTTACACCATCTTTTCGTATAATTATCATAGGCTTCCGTAAGCACCTCACGATATTTCACAAAATCTATCTTCGATGCATGTGATTCTATACTTAGGTCCTTTTTTAAGAAGACCACGGCAGCTCTCTGTCTTGGATAATTGAAAAGTCATCTGTAACAACACGGCCAGCTGGTTTGTAGAGATATTTAGAAGTTGCACATTCTCAAGAAGCAGGACTCCATTCAAATATGTCAGGATCCGATGTAACTTTATTATAGTAAAAACAAAGTTTCGAATAGGTTTCTTCGACGGCGGGTGCGGCTAGCCAACAGGGGATGCTTACTCCTCCCGGGCACCTGATCCCACCTCTAACTTGCTAGGGGTCCGTCGATTCTCAACATAGTGCTCTATTGTGAGTGCTGTTGAGATTATCGTCAGGATCTTCTTTAACTCATTTGTGTCACACTTATGCCCTTTGCTGTGTGGAGCTCGTAAAAAAGTTCCCCGCGAGGGGTTTGACAGTAAGTGTTTTGAATATATTTCCCTGACATGGTCGCCATAGCACTTTCTATATAGACATAACGTCAGACAGTGCATGCATTTAATATACTGTGTTCTTTATCGTGCATTAACATCGACGGCGGGTGCGGATAGCCAACAGGGGATGCTTACTCCTCCCGGGCACCTGATCCCACCTCTAGCTTGCTAGGGGTCCGTCGATTCTCAACATAGTGCTCTATTGTGAGTGCTGTTGAGATTATCGTCAGGATCTTCTTTAACTCATTTGTACTCATAACAAATAAGAAGTGGTTCTAAATTTTCAAAGTATCGAGGAATGGTACTTTGTACGCAATGAGTCCTGTAACCATATTGCCTTTCCCCACAATAATTATGCAAATCAGTATTTTGATTTTAATTAATTTCCATTTATTTTGTTTATGGGATATTTCCAATCGTCTAGGAGAAGATAACTCTAATTTCAAACGTTAACTTTACGATCACGAGCTAAATTGATGTAATAGAAATGATTGTCATTCCCGCCAGTGTATAACCCTACGTCTGTCAATACGAGGTGTTCAGCAACAGAAACTATAGTGGTTCGCCTGTCACAGGTCTGGGTGCAATAGACGAAATGGCGAGGATTTGTTCTAAGTTTAGGCAACTTTGTTTATACGTCTGAATTCCAATTTAGTCATGAATTTCGATGGCGATTTCCACCTGATTGTGAAATATCCCAGGCTCCTAATATATACTGCGCGCATGATTTTGTATGTCAGATTAATTCTCATACTGCTATAACCAACATGTAACTTTCGTATGTTAATAAACGGTAAAACTTATTACCAGGACTTTTAATTCCAAGTGCCGAAAGTGATTAAGTTAGATTCATCCACGGATTTCACAATTTGAAGACCCGAGAGGGCTACAGTCCGAAAAATATTAGAGATGTTTAGAAGATCAAAACCTTTGTTAATAAACGGGATTTTTATGAATCGTCTTTTAGGGGAGGTGTTTTTCACAATAGAATAAAGTTTATACTGTGCGAATGAGACTTTGATATGAAGTCTGAATCAGTCAGTGTTTCTTAAGAATGCAACCTCTGCTTCATCAGAGATAGATTTCAAATGCATAACTGGTATTGACGACAGAGCATTAACAGCTCATGTCTGCCGCCATTGCGTGCTATAGTAGGTAAATCGTTGAGAGAGCGGTATATTCTGGATCGTTTTCTTTGTTGTCTGTTTCGTCTTTTCCCGTGCGACCTGTATTTCCTTTTAGTGTTTGGGCGAATTGAAAGGATGTTGATATTGGTAGAAGCTGAGGAAATGCTTCCTTGTCCATAGATTTGATCGTTTAAACCAAGAGGGTACGCAGTCTGAAGTTTGGTGATCCAGGCAAGTTCAGCTTGTAGTCGGCGTTTTTAAATTTCGGTCTTACTTTCATTTTTTTACGTTTTGGAAAAGTCTGAACTGGGGTAATGGTTATATCCGAAATGCAATGGTTATATTTAACAAAGTTATTATAAAGAAAGTTTCTGTGTTTTTGTTGTCGTGAGGTTCTGATCTTATAAGAATGGTACCTAAAACGAGATTTTAAAGGTTGGCCTGTCTCACTTACATATTGTGCGCCACATCCCCTGACACGTCATAACGTAAATAAGATCTTGAGACGATCAATCGATGTCTTGGTCTACCTCGATGTTGAATTTCTGCCCATTTATACTCGATGTTATTGTGGAGTCGCATTCGATGAGGAGACACATAGATCATCTTCTACTATTGTACTTTGAAATAATTATATAATAGTGTTAGGTTTAGTGTTCACTATGCCGAAATAGTAGTCAGGGTTCTGGCACATAGTGCACGACCCGAAGGGGAGTGCACTATGTGCCAGAACCCTGACTACTATTTCGGCATAGTGAACACTAAACCTAACACTATTGTTATTATTATGCTGACTGTTCCCTTCATAGAAAATGTCTTCAAGATATATGTTATGAACATTGATTGCACGAGTTTCCTCTCTTTCAAAAACCCTGTGTTACAGACAAACATATTCTGGATTTACCCCTATTTGACTGTAAAAGATCTATAGTGGGGTCGTCTAGTATAGGCATGATTTAACAAGAAGAAATATAGCAACATAAATTTGGTATTAATTTTAAAGGAAAAAATAACTATCTAGGAACATTTGTTTTTGATAGTGTACTCCTATTCAAGATATATGTTATGAATATTGATTGTACGAGTTACCTCTCTTTCAAAAAATCTTGTGCATATTCTGGATTTACCCCTCTCTGACTGTAAAAGATCTATAGTCTGGTCGATAAGTACAGGCATTATTTAACAAGAAAAATATAGCAACATAAATTTGGCATTAATTTTAAAGGAAAAAATAAATATCTAGGAACATTTGCTTGGGTATGCAAACAAATTCAAGTAAATATCTTGTATGAAAACGACATGTCTGTATATATAAACAGGTCAGCATCACTTATGTTAAGAACACTACTGTGGAAAGACAGGGGTGCACTATTAGGGTGATAGTGCACACTTAGAAAGGTGATAGTGTACACCTGAACCGTTCTCTGTCACAATATGGTAGAGTAGAACCTATTACAGAAGAAACTCACTGGAAGCATAATAATTGATAATGGTAAAGTGACTGTAGTGGCAGAGGGTAATATCAAGGGGGTTAGTTTAATACGAGGCGACCTTAAAAATGCCATAATGCGATAATGGAAGAAAAAGTGAAATAGAGTCCTACGTAGAAGACACTACAACAAAGCCAAGTTAGAGAACACAATGAAACACATATGTCCCCATTGTTAACTTTGACAGTATTAATATGAAATATGAAAGCTACATCACCTTCAATTCAAAAGTGATGCTCAATGCCATTTTTTTTCGAAAAATGTTATGATCGCTGAGCGATATAAGTCCCCTACCGGCGGCATATATTTATGTCCTGCAACTCTGCCTATGAATTACTCTTCAATTAAACATGAGTTTTAATTAAACTTACTGTCTGTGCAGCTCAGTTCTGAGGTTTTATCTGATTTATCGATTCAAAAAAGAGGTCAAGCGTGACGAAAGTTGAACTTGCTCTGTAACTATCCAAGACTAAGGTGAGTGTCAAATTTTACCTGAATATCACTATTTGTTGCAGAAAAAAGTCTGGAAAACTGACAAAACTGAATTGTGCAAGTCATCAAGGGGCATAACTCCTCGAAAAATAGGTCATGCGTGACAAAAGTCGAATTTGCCCTGTAACTATCCAAGACTAAGCTGAGTATCAAATTTCACCTGAATATCTTTCTTTGTTGCAGGAAAAAGTCCGGAAAACTGACAAAAATTGAATTTTCCAAGTCATCAAGGGACATAACTCCTCGAAAAATAGGTCAAGCGTGACGAAAGTTAAACTTGCTCTGTAACTATCCAAGACCAAGCTATGTATCAAATTTTCACCTGAATATTTCTATATGTCGCAGACAAAAGTCCGGAAAACTGACAAAAACTGAATTTTTCAAGTCATCAATGGACATAACTCCTCGAAAAAAGGTTAAGGGTAACGACTGTCAAACTTGCTCTGTAACTATCCAAGACCAAGCTGTGTATTAAATTTCATCTGAATATCTCCATCTGTTGCAGAAAAAAGTCCGGAAAACTGACAAAAACAGAATTTTCCAAGACATCAAGGGGCATAACTCCTCGAAGAATAGGTCAAGCGTGTCGAAAGTCAAACTTGCTCTGTAACTATCCAAGACCAAGCTGTGTATCAAATTTCATCTGAATATCTCCATCTGTTGCAGAAAAAAGTCCGGAAAACTGACAAAAACAGAATTTTCAAAGTCATCAAGGGACATAACTCCTCAAAAAAAGGTCAAGCGTAACGAAAGTCAAACTTGCTTTGTAACTATCCAAGACCAAGCTGTGTATCAAATTTCATCTGAATATCTCCATCCGTTGCAGAAAAAAGTCCGGAAAACTGACAAAAACTGAATTTTCCAAGTCATCAAGGGGCATAACTCCTCGAAAAATAGGTTAAGCGTGACGAAAGTCAAACTTGCTCTGTAACTATCCAAGACCAAGCTGTGTATCAAATTTCATCTCAATATCTCCATCTGTTGCAGAAAAAAATCCGGAAAACTAACCAAAACAGAATTTTCCAAGTCATCAAGGGGCATAACTCCTCGAAAAATAGGTCAAGCGTGACGAAAGTCAAACTTGCTCTGTAACTATCCAAGACCAAGCTGTGTATCAAATTTCATCTGAATATCTCCATCCATTGAAGAAAAAAGTCCGGAAAACTGACAAAAACTGAATTTTCCAAGTCATCAAGGGGCATAACTCCACGAAAAATAGGTTAAGCGTGACGAAAGTCAAACTTGCTCTGTAACTATCCAAGACCAAGCTGTGTATCAAATTTCATCTCAATATCTCCATCTGTTGCAGAAAAAAGTCCGGAAAACTGATATTCGGACAGACGGAGGGACAGACGGACAGACTGACAGACGGACGGACAGACAGACCGAGAGGAAACTAAGAGTCCCCTTCGGCGTTGCCGGAAAAAAGGTTAAAGGTCGTCGTCAAGGTCAAGAGGTAAAAAAATTCGGTATCAACGGAAAGGTATTTTCACAAGGAATGCACATGTGACATATGAAAACGGTACCATAAACTTAGCCAGTACATCAATAAAAAATCAGTTTAAATGACTAAGGATATTTCATGGGTGGTCTTTTCATTAAGAAATATGTTAGAATTCAAGTTAATATTCGAGGCAATGCGATTTTCTTCATCGCAGTTGATTCCCTTGTTACTTTGAAAATTGGAACCTTTATTTCTTCGTCGCTTATAATTCTGATAAAATTCTTTAGTCTCGATAATAAGATATTTTGACACCAAAAAGTAGATTTGCTATTTACATACGCACATTTATAGATGTTTAGATAGTTTAAATTCAGGTCATGAACAAATCATATCATGAAACAAATGTTCATTTCATCCCATCACCATTACGCAATACCTAAAAAGCAAGGATTGTAGATCATAAATCTATCAATGTTTGGTAAATTCTATTCTTTTGCAGGAGCACTGAGACATGCTTCCGCTTTCTGCATGTCTCCTACGTTATACCAACGGGGACAAGCCCCTACGGTATAATTGCGTTTCCCACAGTATATCCAGTTGGAACCACAACACACTGTATGTTTATCCCCTAATGTGGATCACTTTGGCTTCATCACATCAAGGGAATCACATGAGATAGCATTGCATCTGCGCAGAAGGGTCAGTGCGCTGAATCTGCTTGAAGTAGAAGAGCGCATGAATTTCAAGCTGAATACCCCTTTGTAAACGGCGCGTACAAACCTCGTGGAGATTAAATTTATAGTTTTAATCACTCACATTTGTCGCAGACAGATATCAAAGTGAATAAAATTTTTGAAATATTGTGGAATTCTGTCGTAGACAGAGAAAATAGTCAATAAAACGCGACGTCACATCAGTACGTGTAATATTGGCACAAAAAGATGGCGTCCGCTATGTTGAAGCACGTGGCCGTGGACAGAAGTCAGTCTGAGTCTGAAACAATTAGTTTGCCAGTGCAAATCTCGCTAGCCAAAATGACTAATGACAACGTATTTAATATAATACGGAAAGCTATAGTTACTAGCAACGTTTCTTGCGCTAATAAGCGAAATCCAGGCCCGGAGCCGAGTTGTAGTACTAGCGGGGCGAGTTTAAATCGTAGACACGGATCTGATGCATCGTGTAGAGACTCACTCTGGGCAAAGTTTTGACAAGTTTGCCAAGTGTTTTGAGGTATTAACAAGCACTATCACGGCCGGATTTAGTGGCCTAAGATCAGACAATGCTGAACTTGCCACCGGCAACGGCCAATCGGGCGCTGATGACAGCGAGTCGTACGAGTCGAGCGACATGTCTGACAATGATTATGAGACCCATAAACAAGGTGATTCTAACGATAGAAGCACACCTAAATTAACTGTGAATGACTTGATAGAGAAATCTAAAATGACGGGGTCGGTAGCCGAGAAATCCTATTCTACCAAAAACGAAATTGCGTCAAATTTGTTGAAAGTTTTGACAGAGCAAGTTACTGCCCAGGATCTAACTACATATCCCATAAATAAGGATTTGGCAAAGCTCGTTAATGAACTCATGTTCAAGGAGAAAACTAACAAACAGTTGTCAGAACAAGTGAAAACTTCGGCAGAGAAAATTAAACGTCCAGAGAACTGTGACGGTCTCGTATGCACCAAAGTGGACGAACTGATATGGAATCGGCTCCAATCAACCACCAAGTCGATGGACAGTAGATTTCAGCATGGTCAGTTGTTTTTGGTCAAAAGTGTTACCCTCATTGTCAACGTTCTTGACAAATGGGTGTCAGACAAAGAGGTTGGAAAGGAGGATTTGGTGCGAGAGCTTATGAAAGCAGTTGAGATGCTGAGTTTCTCTAACTATGAAATAAACATGAGACGAAGAGAATGTCTTAAAAGTGACATAGACAGTGTAAACTATTTGTCATATTTTCCTCTGCCTTCCCTATAAAACAGTATCCCTTTGAGGAGATTAGGGGAAAAAACTGGACGAAATTGAAAAAAAAACTAATAAAGCCGTTAACAAGGTGATGTCTCAGAGCGGCAAGACTGGGAGGACAAAAAGTCAGAAATTTAGACGCTACGATCCTTACAAACAGGGACCGAGAAGGAACAATCCTTTTTTAGGACAAGGGTCCAGAAAGGGAGCTTACAGTTACACAAGAAAGGGTCCCAAAGGGAAAAAGAAACAGGATTAAGTTGTCAGGATTTGAGAACAATAAGGACTACTAAAATCACATTTGGAAGTGAGTCTGTTGATGTTTTGCTACCTGAAAATTTCAAAATAGACTGAAACAATTTTTATCAGAATAGGAAAAAATAACTGAAGATTTGTCAATGTTAGGCATGGTGCAAAATTGCTCAATAGAATTGATCAATGAATCAGATTTAAATTGTCCCCATACATTTCAATGAGAGAAATTGTTTCAAAAGGAGTAAATAAATTGCTAGAGGAAAATGTTATTGAAAAATATTTTCACTGTCCTGGTGAAATAATTTGAAACATTTTTATCCGGCAGAAAAAAGATAAAACTCACAGAGTTATTTTAAACTTGAAAAATTCAATAGATTTGTCGAGCACAACCATTTTAAAATAGAAAGCCTTCATTCGGCAATAAAATTGATGAAAGGAGGGTGTTACATGGCTTCAGTAGATTTAAAAGATGCCTATTATTCTGTACCTCTTGTAGATGAACAGAGAAAACACACAAAATTTATGTGTAATAATGAATTGTTTCAGTATACTTGCCTTGTCATGGGTCTAGCATGTAGCCCAAGAAAGTTTACAAAACTTTTGAAACCTGTTATCTCAAATCTTAGGGAAGCAGGTTATGTACCATATATTGATGATGTATATTTGCAGGGGGACAGTCAGTATGAATGTTGGGAAAACATCAAAACAACAGTAGACAAATTACAAAAATTAGGATTCATAATTAATATTGAGAAATCAGTATTTATTGCAAAACAAGAAATGGTGTTTTTGGGGTTTATATTGAATTCCAAAGAAATGACAGTTAGACTCCCCAGAGAAAAAGTTCACAATATTCAAGCACTTTGTAGGAAAATGAGATGTTCTGATGAAGTTGAAATTGGTAGTTAGTTTTCCAGGTTTGAGTGTGGGTCATTATATTACCGTAAGTTAGAAAATGACAAAGTAGATGCCTTAAACTGTCAAGAGGCAATTACAAGGCAAAAATGAAAATCAAGGACGACACCAATTTGAAAATGGATTTAGATTGGTGGATTCAAAATTTACCAAAATCTGACAAAAAATTAATCATGGTAACCCTGATTTTGTGTTGCGAACAGACGCCTCCAATGAAGGTTGGGGGGGGGGGGGGGCGAGTGTAGGAACATTACCACTGGTGGTAGATGGAATGAACAAGAACTCATACTTCATATAAATGAACAGGAGTTGACAGCTGTACTGTTTGCTCTGAAATCATTATGTAGAGATATGACAAATGTTCACATCCAGATTTTGTCTGATAATACAACCACTGTCTACTATATAAATGCAATGGGGGACAGCCATTCAAGGACATGTAATGATATAGCAAGGACAATATGGTTATGGTGTTTAGAAAGAAACATATGGGTTTCAGCAGCACTCATACCAGGTTCAGAAAATGTAATAGCCGATAAATGCTCTAGAGTATTTAATGATCAGACAGAATGGATGTTGGATATCAAAATCTTTGACAAAATAAGTAAGCTTTGGGGACCATTTCAAATTGACATGTTTGCTTCAAGATTAAATAAACAAATGCCAAAATATGTATCATGGAAGCCTGATCCAGTGGCACAATATGTAGATGCATCTTCAATTTGTCGGAAACAAATCTATTTTTATGCATTTTCTCCTTTCAGTGTTATCAGTCGAGTGGTACAGAAGATACAGGAAGAAAAGGCGGAGGGGGTGATGGTAGTCCCGATATGGCCTACACAGACATGGTATACCAGTTTGATGGAACTATTGGTGGAATCTCCCCGAGTGATTCAGAACAGTCCGAAATATCTGAAGTTTCCACATTCCGACAAGAAACATCCGTTGAAAATGACCCTGATCGTTTGTCGAGTGTGTGGAGAAAATTCGCGGACGAAGGAATTTCGCAAGAAGTGTTACAGATTATTAAAGAATCTTGGAGGGGATCAACCAGAAGCCAATATTCAGTGTATATTAAGAAGTGGTCGAGCTTTTGTAGTGAAAGGTGTACCAGTGTATTTCAGCCATCTGTAAATGATGTGTTAGAATTTTTGTTGATGTTGTATCATGAGAATTTGAGTTACATTTGCATAAATACAGCCAGATCGGCTCTTTCTTGTTTTATTAAGATTGATTGTACTGATGTTGGGAAGCACCCTTTAGTGTCTAGATCTATGAAAGGTATTTTTAACATGAGACCAAGTCAAGATATAGCGAAATTTGGGATGTGAATATTGTTTTTAACTTCATGAGAAACATGGATGTAAATGACATTACTGTCTTTTAAAACAGTAACACTTGTAGCATTAATATCTTCCCAAAGAGTGCAGTCGATACATAATGTTTGTATATCTGGCATGAATGTTAATGATAAAAATTATGTATTTAGTTTAGGACAGATTAAGCAATCTAGACCTAGTGTTAAATTTTTTTATGACACTTGAGAAATTTCCACATGAGGAAAAATTATGTGTTTATAAAACGATGTCAGATTATTTGGAAAGAACGGAAAGTATAAGGAATGGAAGTGACAAAGTGTTTTATAGTTATTCAAAACCACACAAAGAAGTGTGTAGAAATACGATTTCAAGGTGAATAAAGACAATTTTAGGTCAATTTGCTGGGATAGACATTTTACGATTTTCAGCACATAGCATTAGAGCTGCTTCATCATCAGCAGCTAAGGCAAGTGGGGTGCCTATTGGAGATATTCTCCGTAAAGCTGGTTGGAGTTCTGAGAAAACATTCTCAAAATTTCATAATCTGCACAATATAAATGAGTAAGAAAAACCGACATTGAATAGGTGATGGAACATGTACGTGTATGATTCAGAACTTTTAAGTTGAAGGAGAAAGACTTTATAAGTGAAAATTTGTTGTTTGTGAGTTGATATTTTCCAATGGAGATTGTATTCAGATTTCCTTTTTGATATTTTTGTTGCCATTGCATAAATGTGATAATTCACATGATATTTGATTAAAATCAAATCTGTATGTAATGTCAGTTCGGAGTTTGTTGGATCTTTTCTGAGGATGAAGAGAATCACAAGTACTGGTACTGGAAATCTGTAAGAGGAAGTTTGATTGGCTTATCAACTTGACACATGACAACTTGACACCTTGGTATGATGACGTAACAGAATTAGAAAATTAAACGAGACTTACCTGTAAGTTGAAGTTTGATTTGGATTCTGTTACGTCATCTTTACACCAAGGGGATTACATGCCCACCCTTTTTGAGTCCCCCCTTTTTATTTTATTGATGCGTTAAGTTGCTTTGATTTTAAAGACTGGCCCTTCTGCGCAGATGCAATGCTATCTCATGTAATCCCCTTGGTGTAAAGATGACGTAACAGAATTCTAATCAATCTTCAACTTACAGGTAAGTCTCGTTTAATTTTCTAATTGTGGACCACTTTGGCATTCAGTAATGTTGAAATATTGAAAGCTTTATCTCAATGTAAGCCGTGAATTCAAAAATGTACTTTGTTCATCTCGAGAACATAATTTTTCTTGAATAAATATTGAGGAAGCAACCATAAGTTATTTATAAAAGGAAAAAAATGCTAACCGGTTTTTCTTGACCTTTAGATTGAGCTTTGTCCTCTGGTCCGTTTCTGGTGCTGTTTCCTGTCTCTAAACGGCCTCCCGCTTCATCTTCCTGACTCATTTGCTTCATTTGGTGTTTTTAAAAGATAAATACAGTTTACAAAATTAGAACAATCATGTTATATTTTCATTCAGAGCTGAATATGATCCTCTCCCAATACAAGACTGATACCTTTGCATCATCTAAAAACCTATATTTCTTGTGTTTGTGTTTTCCAATACTTTAGGTTTGATTTATCAGAAGATATATTCTTGTTATCTATGTTTGTGAAACACACATGCCCCCTTTGATATCTTTGTCAGTATTTACGACATTGTTATCGATGGACAAGGGTTAATGTTCAAAGATTTTCAAAAGAAGGTCAAAGGTCAAGATCATGTCTTTTGTTGGAAAGGTCTTGTCAAAAGGAAAGCAAATGTGAAATATGAAAGCTCTATCATCTCCCATTCAAAAGTTATATGTGTATCCAATGTTAAAGTTTTTAAAAAGAAGGTCAAAGGTCAAGATAATGAGATTCAATTCAATTCAATTTAATCCGTAAGTCATTGACTCATAAGCATACTACAAAAATGATATTAACATACATAAGTAGATGAATAACATGAATGCATTACATAATTTTAGTTATGAGAAATATTGAAGTAAAGGAATCATATATATATATATATGTTCCCAAAAGTACAAGTACATGTATATAAATGACAATATCATTAGGTATGTTACATCTGAATGAGTCTACAAAAATATTTTATATGGAATTCTACTGAGTAGAAGAAAGAAACGCTATATATAAGCATAAGGGGAAAATCCCCCCCTATTATAACCCACCAAAACAGGTAGAATGGCGTGCAGATTTATACTTAATGGAGAGTTAATTCATTCATTCATTTTCATTTATTCTCTGTTTACTTGCTTAATATAGATATTTACCTAAATTACAAAGTTCCTTTAAGTTGTTTACGCTTAGTAGCTGTATTAACATGAAACACTGGGATTGTTATCATAATATTTCTTAATATTCTAAGAGTATTGAAATAAAGACAGATAAGAATGGAATGGAACTCATCTTCAATATCGTTAAGATAACAATGTAAACATATTGTATTTCTTCTATGTGTGACGCCCTTGCTCAATTTTCAATTTATGTGAATCCAAACGATATCGTGTACTATGTCTTTTAAAGAGGGATGGAATCGGTTTAGTTAAGTAATATTGTAAAATGAAATTATCGATCAAATGTTGATATAAGAATTCTTTTGGTAATCTAAATAGTTCTAATAGTGTTTCTTGTTTATATATATCAGTTTTTCAATTCTCAATTAAAGACAGAATATCTTTATCAGATCTGTTTTCACTCCATAGATCAAGTCCTATCATTTATTATTGTTTTGTATCATTTCTTCATAGCATGTCTTCAGTAAACAATTATTCGAATTTCTTATTTTTAACCAATATTTAGATATTCTTAGCTTTCTTTGCATTCTTTCCATGCTGCAAATTTATCAGGTTTTAAATGATGCTATCGAATTTGAAGGCGTTTGACATTTGTACCACATGGTGAGTGTCACTGCTGGTGGACCAGGAGTCCCCGAGGGCACATGTAGCCCAATTCGATCAACTTCGGTTAATGGTCTGTCTCTTCAACGCATTTGAAATTTTCTGTTACAACATTTATTGAAATTTCTAAAAAGTGGGTCCTGTAGCATCATATCCCACTCATTCTGCTACGTCTTTCGGTACAATTTTGGACTTAATAATTTTCACACTTTTTGGCCATACCCGAAACGTGCATGTCTTGTCCATGCTGCAAATTTATCTGGTTTTAAATGATGCTATCGAATTTGAAGACGTTTAACATTTGATAATAAATGGGTACCTTCCAAGCTCGTAGTAAATCATAGTAGTATTTTTCACACCTAAAATTCGATTCAAAATCAATAGCCTTATGAAATCCCCAAATTTCAGCATCGTTATGTAAAATACTTCCTATATAAGTATCAAACAAAGACCACCTCGTTTCTATGTTAAAATTGAATCTTTTTAACGTACTAGATATGGATAATAATGCTTTACGTCCTTTGTTTCGTTATATGTTTTTGAGTTTGTAAAATTTTTCATTTGTAAGGAGAAGGTACGTTATGGGCCAAAATCGGCCCTATCTGAGAAATGAAGCAAACTTTCAACAATGAAAATACATAATTTACAGAATGTAAATCAGTTTAAATTTTGAGAATCGGATATTCCGTTGCGATTCTATAGCAATTTGAAAACATGTAAGTAAGCTTTCTGTTTCACTGACTTTGACGTCATGTGACGTTATGATCACGTCGTGATATAACGTTGTCAGATAACAAATTGCTGTATTCTTACATTATTCATAGTGTTTGGTTTGCTCAAGTTTTTGCCATGAAACGATTTCATGAATCCTCGAAAATCTACGATTGCTTATTAAAGTATTGTACGTCGTCTTTCAGCTTCTGGGTTATTCTTTGAGACTGTCTCATTTTACTGTTACAACTGATTCTAGAATTTAAGGGAATTACGATGTTTTTAAAAATTATATTCGTGCATATATAACAAAGTCATTCAAACGAACGAAAAGACAGATATATTACCGCTTAAATTTGAGATGGGGGATGTAGTGAATATCAGAAAGTCAAAGAGTCTGGGAGAGCGACTAGTGTCCCTGTCCAAGGGGTCCAGGGCGTTCCTGAAAGGGGACGGAAAATTATCTTACGGCGATTGACAGTTTTGCTTGATAAAGGCAGTATTGAAATAGCCATTTGAAATCTTTATCATGGTTATTGGATTGTTATGAATAGCTATATTTTTATATGATCGAGAATTATCTGATGAGCAAAGCAAGCCAGCGATTTTTAGGAGGGGGGTGTTTACACACCTTTTGCTGTAAGGGTACATGTTGACTTACTTAGTATAATTATCAGAAAAAGCCGGGGTTTCTTTTAGAGCAATTTGACATGCAAACAACAAACAGTTACGTGGCGAGCGGCCGGGAGCAAGAGAAAATAACTTCCGAAATTTCGACATCAAAACTCAAGTATAAGTCCACCTAATGCCTTACTTACCGATTTATTAATTTTTTATTTATTTATTTTTTTTTTTGTGATGGCGCCCCAAACTCCCATCTAAATACGCCAATAAGCATAAATTCAAAATGAACCATAGTTTGTTTTATATATGTACATTTATATATCTAGCTGCAATTAATGAATCGGGAATATACGAATAAAACATAAAATGAAACAAATGAATAGAATAAATCTTGCGTATACATGCAGTTATCACAGCCGTTGCAAAAAAATTGTGATAGATGGCGCCACTGAAAAAAATTGATAAAATCACGATGAACAGGGGCTACAATACACAAGGAGTACAATATTAATACAACCCCCTTTATAATACATAACCATTTTTTGTTTATGTATTATAAATGGGGGGGGGGGGGGTTATGTTGTACTCTGTGTATTGTAGCCCTGTGAGTACATTTCGATTTATTGATGTATTTACGAGAAGTCACAAGATTGCGAGAAAGCTACCAAAATTTTAAATACATAATAACTAATGTATATCAGTGTGATGTACTTTTCCAAAACAGTGTGTATTTGGTTTGATTTGGTTTTGTTTTTCTTTCACCTAAACACCCAAAAATGCACATGGTTCACTAAATGAACAGTTTGTAATTGTCTTACATTTGTATCGAACCGCTGGCATATTTTTTTATATAAAATCGATATGCTATTTCATAAACGTTGGTGATGTTGATGGAGGTGGGGAGGAGGGGAGAGGGATTCGGAACCCTTTTAGATCACATTGTACGGCAGTCTTTCAATTATACTAACGGTAACACAATTTAAGCGAGTGATAACGTCAGGTCCGAAAATGCGATAGATTACGATTATGATCATTAAACATCCCAGATTATTCTATATCCCTTCGTATGCGAATGAAATGTTCTAATAATGCCTTCGTATGCGAATGTAATGTTCTAATAAACACACATACATGTATATGTATTCACACTCAAGCCGTATGAAGAAAAAATTAAAATAATGTCCTGTAGTCAAACGCGCATCCAGAGGGGGGGGGGGGGGTCGGTCACTTCCACTTACAAGAGTTTTATTACACACGTTATTTTCAAAAGATGCTGTGCTTTCCTAAAAAGCCCATATACATTTCACTTTGGTCAATAAACAAGGGCACTTAGAGTAATGGAACTGAAAAAAGACACGAATAGAGGACTTGTCCTGGAAAAAAAAAAACAATTCGCTGACTCGATATCGCTCGCCAATTTTTTTAATTTACATATCATTAATCAAGTACAATGATGTGAAAATTCAAGATTTTAGTACTATGATGTGGAAATTCAAGAATGTAAGCTTTTTGCTCGCTATATAGCCCACCAGTCATCTGTTTTATTTATACATGTGATGAAAAATAGAACTCACAGTCATTAATCAAGGACTTTATTGTCTTGTGTGTAACTCCCCCCCCTTTTTTTTTGCTATTCAGAAAAAATGGGACTTACGGACCAATCCTGAAATAATATCCTGGATCCGCCCATGATCTTGACCTTCTAAAGAGATTTGTCGGGTTGATCCTGCCAATAGAATGCGAGGCGAGGCAGAGTCTTCTATGGGCTTGATCTCCGTGGGCGGTCAGTGACAAACCTATAATTACTACAACGCATAGTTCTTTTAAGGGGGGTGGGGGTGTTTTTTGTTTGTTTGTTTGTTGCTGAAAATTTCTATTTCGCGACTCTTATGTACATGCGAATTTATTTATACGGAAATAGCTGAATTGCTGACGGTCTACAGAAATTTAGGATCGGGGGATGAAGGAACAGAGGATATAGTTTCAATAAACTGACAGATTTTCTTTAAAAAAGTAAAATTGGAAGAATTCTCAAATACATGTATGTTACCATGGCCTTGCATGCGACTGCATTTTCTTACATCCCTATCAGTTATAGTGGATTCGTGATACTGGAATCAACGAATCTAAATTCTGGTTAACTTGCTCGTTTTTTTTTTTTTTTACTATTTTACTCCTAAAATTTAAGTTATTGTACCGGCGGAGATTTTATGCGACATGCTCGGTGAACACCTAGATCTACTCTCTATGTTAGTAAAATATATCAATATTCAGCCATTTTTGTTTGTTTGTTTTTACTACAAACGTTTATAAATCATACCGAATTTCAAGAGAAAATCGATTCCTGATTTGAATATGTCACGCCAGTGCATGCACCTGCGGTGTCAAGTAAATGACGTCACTATAATGACGTCATAACGCCGTGCCGACGTGGTCCATGCATTTTCCATATACATTCTACGCAAGACAAATAATTAATTTTCAACTAGAGCAAGAGCGTCTGCTACTAATTTTTCACCTTTAATCGACAGATATGGAAATTATTGATCCATTTTTCTACTTTTATTTTTAGCAGATCGCCTTGCTCTATATGAAATTCTCGAAAATATATGTGAATTTCTAGAAAAAAATCCGGATTTGTTAATCCTACCTTGGTTTGATGAGCTATAATTTCGTAGGGGTGCATCAAGATGAAAAGCGCTTTTTATGTATATATGTAATTGATCTTGTAGATAAATAAAATAAACACAGTTGATCCAATTTTCACGATTTGAATTTCCCAGGAAACAACAGGGCCGATATGGGGTCTTAACGTACCTTCTCCTTTAATAAAATTCCTAAATATTTAAACTGGTCTACTATTTCAAGTCCTTCCCATCATATGTCCAAAATCCGTTTTCAATCATTTTCTTACCATTTCTAAAAACCATTACTTTAGTTTTATCCGTATTGACAGTTAATTCTCATTTTTGTGTATAGGACAAAAAAGAATCTTTACATTTGTTGTAAACCTTCCGGTGTCTCTGCAATCAATATTGTATCATCTGCAAACATCAGTAAAATATATTGATAAGTTGAATATATAGAGAGGGACAATTTTCTGTTAAAAATGATTTTCAAAGTCGTTTACATACAATGAATACAAAGTTGGTGAAATTACCTCTCCGGAACTACTCTCAAATAGTCTGTAAGCTTACCATTATGCTTAAGACAAAATTTTATTTGGCTATACGATGTTCTTATAACTTTAAAAATTTTCCCTGTGATTCCCTGTTTAACAAAATTTGACCACAAATTACTTCTATCAATGAAATCAAAAGCTTTTTAATAGTCAATAAAAGCGCAATAAAGTTTCTTCTTATGTTGTAATGTACGAGATCTAAGAGTATTTAGGACAAAGATAGCATCTATAGTACTTGCACTAGGCTTAAATCCAAGCTGGGCATCCGTTATAATATTATATTCATTATCCCAGCTATATAATCTGCTATTCAATATTGATGTAAACAATTTACCAAAAACAGCTTACAATTGTCATCCCACGATAATTATTTGGATCATTACTGTCACCCTTTTTATAAACTGGTACAATACAACCTTCTGCCCAGCTAGCTGGGAAAATAACAGAATGAAACACACCGTTAAATAACTTACAAAAATAGGCTTCAAAATATAAGAACATTTCATAACATTGCATGCAAGCAGGAGATGTTGACTCTTCCTTGGCACCTGGTCTCACTCCAAGTTCGCTTCTTTTCATGTGGTGGAGGCTTTTGTTTGTTAGCTTTGATTCCTGCTTTATCCTGATTTTGTATGCCTTTGGTTTGTGGCTTTCTGAATTATCGATTTTGTGCTGTATATGAGGATATGGTCATAATCCATATTTGTCATTACAATATTTCGAAGACATTGGTTTGTTCTCTTAATTTACTCAATATAATGTCCTTATCATCCTCTTACCACTTAACAGATTTTGCATGTGTTCTACCCTTATCTACACAACCTGTTAAATCATTTCTACAGTTATTTAATTCCTTATATTGTAGACAGAATGTCACAGGTGCGTGGTCAGATAATATATTGAATTTAATTGAACAAAACATTTGTACGCTATTCAGGCGTGAGCATTCTACCTAAAGATAATCGATCATGCTCATCCCATTAGGATCGAAGAATGTAATAGAACTGTTAGTATCACCAGAGTGTCTACCGTTTACAATTCTTAGACCTGTAGTTTGACACAAAGAAATTAATTTCCTTCCGAATTAGATAACTATACTATTCCTTTTTTTTTCTTCAAAATTTTGGTCAGGAATTAGCTGTTAACCTCGACCCCAGTCCTCAACTGTATATATAATCATCCCCAAATCTAGCATTCAAATCACCTGTTATATAAATATGACCCTCTGTCATATACTTTTCTATAGATGCGTCTTATGCAGAAAATAAGTGTACTTCATTTTTTTACGTAGAAAGTACTATTTTCAGGAGGTAAATAACAAAACGCAATGAAATTTGGTCTTAATTGTGGAAGTCGCGTGAGGCTTAGGCGAACGAGACTATAAACCCGTAGTGTGTGTCAATTTCAACCAAATAATGCTGTCAAAAAATGATCTACAATATCTACCTGGTCTCACTCCCATATCGGGAGTTCGCTTCTTTTCATATGGTGGAGATTTGTTTGTTTGCTTTGGTTCCTGTTTTATCCTGGTTTTGTATGCCTTCGGTTTCTGATTTTCTGAATTATCGATTTTGTGCTGTATACAGGGATATGGTCATTATCCATATTTGTCATTTACTGATTTTGAAATGTTTTTTTTACAAGAAAGATCTTTTCCACCACCTTTTCCATATTCTATGGGGTAAATAACACTGCCATAAGCATCCAAAATGAACATAATTATCAGTGCTTATCCAATATTCATAAAGACAAATAATGTCATGATTTTAAATGATGTTTACTAATTCTGGATCGTCGAGTTTTCGTACAAGTCCTATACCGACGTTCTATGATATCACTGAAAGTGATCCACTCCCTTCGTCCCTCTAACTGACTGTTTTTGGAGTCGGCATGCGAGCTTCACTTTCGTCGACACTCATACGGCGACTGGTGTCTGTCTGTGACGTCGTAATTACGGAGGGTGTGGGCGGAGCACTCGATAGGGGTATCTGATAGCGCTCTTGCGACACTCGTAGCTCTTTGTGTTGTCGTTTATAGCGATTGTCGTGCGATGTGCGGACATCATTGTTGTAGTATACATAATCTCCCTCGTGGTATTTTTGACTATTCACGTACAAGCGGTCGCGCACTAGCTTAACCCGGTTTCCTTCCTGTTTAAGCCTCTTCATCACCGGATACCGATTTTTACGACGCTTTTCTACTTGTGTCGGATACTGCTCACTTATTCCAAAGCGAGAGCCCCTTAAACGATTAGCACTATTCTTCACTTCCACAAGATCTTTATAAGACAAGAATCTGGCTACTATTGGACGCAGTTTTCCTCTGAAACTTCTGCCAAATCTGCGGACGTTGCCGAATTCTATGTTTCGATCAATCTGTAATTCGTAGTAAATGAAATCTTCAGGCCTCTCTTCCGTATTTTCGTAATTGTGTTCCTCGATTCCAGTAAATATTGAGTTTTTTTTCATTGATCTGCGCTGGAGATCTTCAGTTGACCTTTTCATCTCACTATTCTCTGCTCTCGGTTTCTCCAGCTCATCATATAGACCATCCAAATTTTCATCTTTCGGGCCCACTATATGTCATTAAATTTCTTGGCTTTAAGGTCGTCAACCTCTGCAGCTACAAAAGCAAGCGACTTTTCAAAAGACTTTGGATTTTTGCTTCATATCCTCGACTCTGCAATCCATATTATGCACACTGGCCAGAATATTTTGACTCTAAATCGTCATGTTTTGACAACTTCTGCAGTATAATAATGTCTAACTTCTGTTTCATTGCATTGTACATCATCGTTTCGCTGCACAGTTCTGCCTGCTTCCTGAAGTTGGTTTTTGACGTGGACGTAGTCGGACCCTCGGGATGAAAAGTTGTCGTAAAAGTTTGAGAAACTGGTGTTCGTAGTGTTTCACTGTTCTTCCAATATATACGAGGGTAGTCCCCAGGAAATCGTAGACATCGATCATAGATTCTCTTTTGGTAATCATATCAAGCCTTGTGTTTACGGAATATTTTTTCAACTATTTATGAAGCAATTAAAGGCAGTTCTATTGAAATGTTCCATACAACTCAGAAATATATTGGATAAATAGAAGGGCGGTTGCACCGTACCGGAACACGGTGCAATATAAGCGTAACAAAAAATAATATCTGTGCTTTTTTGTTAAAAAACCCCAAAAATAGACGTAACTAGTTTTAAAAATCTGATTCCCGTGTTCTATATAATTTTCATCGAAAGTACGTATAAAATTCACTAAAATGACGCAATAAATAATTGAATTATGACGTAATTTCTAACGAACTTTGTACAACGATCGTTCAAAAATGGCGACGTCACGTAAGGACGCGGAGCACAACACAGTCATCAGATATTGCGTAGATCATGGATTGACACCGATACAAACCAAGAAAGAGATCGAATCATCGGGAGTGTATGGAAATGTGAACAGGGCTTTAATTAACAAATGGCACAAGAGATGTACAGACGGATGGACGGACAATGCCACACAAGGGCGCAAAAAGAAAGACAACCTAACAACTATAAAGTTTGTGAAAAAATGTAATAGATGAAGACAGACGTCAAAAGGTACGGGAGGTAGCGGAGATAACAGGAATAAGTAAATCAGCGATACAAAGAATTCTTTCTAATGATTTAGGAATGAGTCTTGTATTTGCAAGATGGGTGCCAAGACTTCTGTCTGAAGATGAAATGAACACCAGAGTTGCTGCTTCAAAACAAATTCTTGCGCGCATTAATAGGGATCCTGATATTCAGAACAAAATTATCAACATGGACGAAACATGGATTCATTACTATGAGCCGGAATCAAAACGACAAAAATAAAGTAAAATTTTCAGCTTACTGTCGCCTTTTCAATATTGTTATTTTGTTATCGTGGCGAATCCGTTTCGATTTTTCCAATCGTATCTTTTACATTATAAGACGTGATCTATTGAATGCAATTCGTACGAAGCGATCGGCAAAGATAGATAAAATTAGAGAATGTTGTTCATCACCATGAAAATCCCCCGGCCCAGACTGCAGCCGAAACTAACTTAGAGTTGGACGACCTTGGACTTCAGAGGCTTCAGCATCCTTCATATTCCCCAGATTTAGCGCCATTAGACTTTGCCTACTTTCCGTTATTGAAAGATCATGCTCGTGGTAGAAAATTCACAAGTGAAGAGGAAATTCGATGCTTTGTTCATTCATTCAACTCCTCTTTCAGTAAAGACTGGTTTTCTAGTGTATTTGACAAGTGGGTGGAGTGTCACAGGAAATGTATCGCACGTGAAGGACACTACTTCGAGAAAGAATGAGATTACGTTCGTTGGATACTTTATGACGTTGTGCGTCGTGCGCCATTGTTGTCATACAATGTCTTTATTTCTTTCATATAAATTTTGTTATCTAAGACATTTTAATACTTTTTGCATGACAAATTCAGTTTTGTATACACAATTCCCCTATATACATTTTATAAAGATTTATCAATCCATTATTCTGTTAAAGTCTTTGTCTACGATTTTCTGGGACAACCCTCGTAACTCTATTAGCAGTGCTTAACGTATTGATGACTTTTCCAAGAAACGAAGAACTGACTGCATTGTCTTGACCAGTGTTCACGTCACTTAAATCACTTTCATAACATGTACTATTTGCATCAGTTTTTCGTTTTTTTACCCCTTTTTCCAATTTTTTAATCAAAAATTATTTATCAAACGCTAGTTAAAAGTAATGTCCCGCTATTTACGATAAAATATGCGCATAGTCCTTTATTCCATCAAATATTTCCATTTTTGTGGGAACTCAACAAAGCGCGTCTGATCGCTTCGAAAACTAATCACTCATCATCCAAAGATTTCGGTATCAGCGGAAAGGTCTTGTCAGAAGCAATACAAATATGAAAAGTGTATCACCTTTTAGTCAAAAGTTATGTCCAATGTAAAAGGGTCATCGTCAAGGTCACGAAGTTAAAAATTTCGGTATCAACGGAAAGGTATTTTCTCAAAGAATACACGTGTAAAATATGAAAATGTATCATAAGCTTTTCCGGTACATTAATAAAAAGTTAGTTTAAAGGTACAAAAGGTCTCGTCAAGATCAAACCTTGAATCAACTATTTTTGTCAAAATTTTAACGCAAACGAGTCTATCAGGCTTAGAAATTATAAACTGGCTGGTTACAATCGTCACATATGCCCTCACTACCGAGCTATGATCAATTATTGTTTATAAAATGGGTACCCTAATATAACCTACTTTTCTCCGTAGAAGACCGATTGCGAACATGTTTAAGACTTATTTGCATAAGGCTAGTACTGTATCAAAACAAAACAACATGGCTGACGGATAACACGTAGGACGAAAATGTCGGTGTTATCAAAATCTGAAAATAGAAATGTAATGAACAAATAGTATTGGCTTGGTATTGGAAAGTTCTAAAGACCTAGCTTAGAGGACGACCGTGAAATTAAACCTCTGACAAGTCTGAGGGAAAATTAGCTAAAGGGATCTACAGTGTACATGTACATGAATAGTTCTCGTTTATTTTTTATCTATGAGAAGCATATATATAAGTTTGACGTTTATATATATATCCACAGTAATTTATATATATGTATATATGATATATATCTTTATATTCAGAGTCTTAATCAAATATTAAAAAACGAACAAAAATCATAACTAAATAAGGTTAATTTTCAATCCGGATTTGGTAAACAAACGCACATGTGTATAGCAGACTACACCTGCCTTCAATTCAAGCCGTCATACACTATTACACGTTGTAAGTCATTTGAATGTGTTCGATTATCCACGTTCAAAATAATGATTTGAATGGAACATGATATCTATACCACACCATGTAAGGTGTCCTGACGAGGGATGATTTTTTGTGTTATTTGTCCTGGATTTCTTGTGTGCGTCCTGGATTTTTTGTGTCATAAAATTGTTTTATACTCCATAAAATGCTCAATTTGACACTTTTTCAGTTTGTTTTCATGTATTTATGATGTTTTAGTCATCTGTTAGGGACCGCTATTAAAAATATACGAATATCACTTGATTCAAAAGAGTTGAGTATGTCCTGACTTTTTTGTGTACCTAGTCCTGGATTTTCTGTGTGATGTCCTGGATTTTCTAGTTTTGGATTTTAGAAAAATTGTCAATAGGTTTGAAAAGCAAACGAATGTTGTAATATAATCGGCTCATATTACTCTTAACTTTTATTAAAATGACCCATGCCTTAGTTTAAACGGAGAGAAAGCTTGTTTTGTATGCAGACATCTTTTTGTTTAGTTTTGTTATTGTTTTCGTTTTGTTTTGTTTTGTTTTGTTTTGTTTATTTTTGTTTTTGTTTTCCTTTTTCCCTTCTTTTCTACGGTGCCTCTAAGCGGACATGTTGGTTTGTTTTTCATATCGTTCCAAAAGCAGGCGCTTTGCCAAAATGCTTTTCAAAAAAAGAGGAAGCACTCACAGTCAAGAGGTATGCGGATCGCTTTGAGGCCCAATAGGGTCCAGGCCAAGGGGCATAGCTCCAGAATCTATTGCATTTTACACATTTACAGAACAGTTTTCTACGTTAAAATGACCCATGGTACCCTTTCTTTTAGTCTGCTTTGCAAAACGATGTGGAACATTCGGTACTTGCGTGTGCCTGGCTATGCGCCTTGCTACCCCTCACCCACCCCGCTCTCTTTTCTCATTTCCTTCAGATTATCAAACATTACGCACAAAAGAAAAGGGGCGGGGGTCATTCACCCAGTTCTTTTTGTACGCTGGTATGTATACGCTATATATTCAAGGGCGGTTTATATGAACACTTTGTAAAGAATTATGAACGAATGGCCATACATCCTTTTTATTGATTTTTTGTTGTTTGTTTGTTTGTGTTTTTTGTTTGTTTGTGTCTTTTTTGGATGTTGTTGTTGTTGTTTTGTAGTTTTTTTTTGGGGGGGGGTGTTTTTTTGTTTTTGTTTTGTTTTGTTTTGTTTTTGTTTTTTGTTTGTTTGTTTGTTTGTTTTTTTGGTCAAATTAAATGTTTCCTCTCTTACCATTTCGATCAGAGGTATACCATGCAAACAAGATAGCAAAATTACATCCAATATTCCATTATGACACACAATTATAGGTGACAAGTGGCGGATCTAGGATTTCAGAAAGGGGCGGAGGAGGACAACGTAAAACTGACATGCGAAAATATATTATAAGTTATATTCTAATTCCCCCTACTGGGTTCCTTGATTAATGACTTTAAACTAACTTCAGAGTCTACTATATGATTGCAAGACGATTGGCGAACTTTTTTTCAGAGTTAGAATGAAAATGAAAGACAAATCTTTTACTATCTATATCAACTATCAATGTATTTTGAGTCTTAAACATAAAATTCAATATCCATGCATATCTTAAGTCTTGAAAACCGGCGAGCAACAGCGAGCCGATAAATTTTTTTTCAAATACATGTACTGACAGATAAATTCGTTATTATTTAGAATTTTCACAGCAAATTCAAAACATTTGAAGAAAAATTGACCGCCACGGGAGGGAATATGGAACCGCGCAACACCTCTAGATTTGCTAGTGATCCATTCAAGCAGAGCAAAGAACAAATAATGCAAAGTGAGCATGATAAGCATGTAATCAAATATCAAATACGGTGATGGGGCGGCCCCACTAACTGTGCTCCTCCTCCAAACTCGCAACCAACACTTATTCAAAACATTGAACTGTAAGACTATAGTGAGGGTTCTCTGTTAGAAAAACTCGGAATAAAATAGAATCAATTTTGTAGTCGGGCCAATTTATCAACGTTTTAAGAAAAGAATTAGAATGAAAACGTAATTAAACGTAAAAGAATACTCATATATCAAATTCAAAATATGCAAAGTAAATCTGTCGAAACCCCTATCGCGGGAGATTAGTTTCGCCCCATGGTCATCTTTACATGATTATGTGATCGAAAGGACGACTATCAATGATTAGTTTGCAATATATAGTGGAAGGACATTGAACAGAAGCCTTCTTAATTTTTCTTTGAATTTTAAAAAAACATTTTCGTTATGGCGAATGTCACAGTGGCGAATTTAACGGGGGTGGGGGCGAAGGGGTTTCCCCCCCCCGCAGAGCGCCAAAAACTTTTTTACCATGTTTTTCAAGTCTAGTAATTTTTACAGCCAATAAAAATTCTTGGTATAACAATTTTTCAAAAAAATTCTGGGGGAGGTCCTCCCGGACTGTAATCTTCACAACAGGATGCCTCCTGATCATCCCCTACTCGGCATTTCATGCCTTGAATCAACCATATGGGCCTCCACAACCAATAAAAAAGCCTTGAAACCAGAGTATTTTAAAATAGGACATTCTCTTTATTTTGGGGGATTGGTACCCGTACCCCAGAGAGGGGAAATTTACAACATTTTACTTGAAAAGGGAAATTCTAAATTACTCTGATAAAAACCAAATTATTGAAACATTTGTTTCATTTACATATAAAAAGTTGTAAACATTGTAAATATGAAATCGTGTTATTCCTTGAATTTCAATCAAAACGTAGATCAAGCAAAGTATGTTGTTCAAAAGTAGTCTCAAATTGCACCGTTTGCGTCCATTATTCGCAAATATTTCAACCCATCTACCCCCTCGGCGCTTCGCTTCAGTCCTGCCTACCCCCCCCCCCCCCCCCCCCCGACAATGGACCTTCTGGATCCGCCACTGTGTCAAGAATGTGGGCAAATGATTTGCTCGATGTAATTTCCGGGTTGATACACTTAGATATCAATTTAATATATTTTTATCCTATAAATTATTATTCTTATACATTCAGATACATGTCAGTATCTCTTTTCATACTTTAAAAAGGCACAAGCATTTGTTCTCTGTCAACCCTATTCTAAGAAAGAATAGATTTGAATTTATTTGTACCTGCGTTTCAGCATTGCTCTGGCTACGCTCCTGGCAACTTTGGACACTCAGTCATTTGCTGCATTATTTACAACAAATGGTGTGTTTTCCGGAAAGTGTGAGCACGATCCACTATTTAATACTTATTGGTATCTTTTAGTGTAACATGTATGAACAGAAAACTTTTTTTTCATTCTGAAGTAACGATGCAAAGAACATGTTGCACTCGTGATCAATTTACACAGGAAGCCTTTCAAATAAGGACATATTTCATCTGAATACAGAAATCAGAACTAATATACAGTGATTTTTGTAACAAACAAGGGTTGCAAAATAAGGTTTCATATGAAAGTGGAGCTACTGTCATGACAAAAATGATTGTAAAGAAATATACAAAAGCCAGGAAAACAAACACAAAAAATCCAGGACAAAACACAAAAAAAGTCAGGACATCATACTTTTTTAAAATTTTGGTTTTCTGCTTTGTATTGCCGTTTTATTGCTCGAGAAAAATATGGTTAGCACTGTTGAACTGACACAAGATATTCATGTTAAAACATTTGAACCTAGTCTGTCTAAACGGCGAGAACATGGATTTTTATGAATAAAAAAGTCGAAATCTCTTAATTCAATGAAATGCAGACAGCTCTAAGCATTGATTCAGTCTTATAATGCATTTACAATGTATAATGCAAAGATAAGTATCTCACGATGATCTACATGTCCGTTAATTGTCTAAAAAATATGAAATTTTGCCGATTTCGCTCGAAACGAACACAAATAATCCAGGACATACACGAAAAATCCAGGACAATAAACACAAAAAATCTCTTGTCGTCAGGACACCTTACATGGTGTGTATACATGACATCGACCTTGTATTTGCAATTAATAAAATATTAGTGAGTTAGTTTTTTTGAGAGAGAATTTCGAAAAGGTTGTATACGTGGTTTACTACATGAACAGATCATTTCATGAAACAAATGCGCATTTCATCACATGACCGTTACGCAATATCTAAAAGCAAGGATTGCATCAAGAAAATCACAAATCTATCCATTTGTTTGTAACTTCGATTCCTTTGCAGGAACATAGAGTATTTCTTTCGTTTTCTGCAGGTCTCCTACCGGCACCGCTCACACTTTTTTCTATTGTTTGTGCGTTTACGCTACTGTTGCGTGAGCTGTAGAGAGATAACGTAGATGTGACATCGCTACCAAACGCGGTCTTATAGACCGGTGATGTGACCGCTAGCGAAACGTGAAATAAAACTTTGCGTTTCTAAAAAAACGTGGCTACGTCATCAGAAGGACGCAGACCAACTTCTAACATTCCTACTGCTTGGCGTCGCTGTTCTTTGATTAATTCTGACACTTTGTTTAGTGAGACATTTTGAAAATTTTTATGATATTTTGTTTTGTGTCATCGTTTTCTATCGAAAACGTTCTTTAATTCACATTGATTAAACCAAGACATCTTGGTACTGCATAGCTCATGCAAATTATTAAAATGTAAATATTGACGTTCTGGATGAGTGAGCAGCGCAAAAAATTGTGTATATTGAAGTAACTAGACGTAAAAAAGAATTTTATCATAACAATCCAGATATTTCAAATATTGATTGAAAATTGTTTGGACTTCAAGCATGTTTCGTTTCTTTTAGGAGTCAATATATAATTTTACAAGGAAAACGGGGGAGAATTTAATTTTGATATGAAGGACGAGTGCTTATAATGTGTGTAAATATGGAGAAATTTTCTACATCAACATATCTACATAAAAACATTATTCGTTAAAAAGAAAAATTGAATTCTTTAGTACTACCACCTTCTTATGAAAAAGAACGTTTTATGATTCATTACCGTACAACAGCCCTGAGCCGTATTTACATATAATACTCTATCAATGTAAGAAAATTTGTCAAATAGATTTAAATTTATTTGATCTAACAAAGTGGTATCAAAGTTTGTTTTTGTGAATTTATCTGATTACATATAAGACATCCCAGCCCTGAGTTATGTATAATATGCCGCTTTGTCATGATCTTAATCTTGAAATAACAAGCAAGAACAGAATAAAAATAAATGAAAAAGGTTATTGACTGACAAATAAGATAGATATTAGATTATTATCTTAACATTGTTTATGCATATATACCACAGTATGCTATTACATTTGAGAGATTAGATATACGGATTTAAATAAAATCAATTCACACAGATGACGGGGTACCACGAAGAAAACAGATCATAAATGTACATATGAAGGTTTTAAAACTGTGGTCATGATTATATCATTTTCTCAAGGCCTCATTTTTGCGCTGGAATAGAACCAATCAAAGATCATGATCAAATAAATATCGAACATTTATTATTAGAACATTCGTTACTATTTCTCCAATTCACTTGAATCATGCATCCTCCTCTTCCTGGACACCCGGTCTCAAGCCCATATCGGGAAGTTTTTGTATGTTTGCTTTGGTTTCTGATTTTCTGGATGATCGATTTTGTGCTATATACAGGGATATGATCATTATCCATATTTGTCATTACTTACTTGACACTATTTTCTTTAAGAGTAAACTCATTTGATTCGAAATGGAGAAACTATGATGTAAACCTTCACTTCTTAAATTGTGTAAACTAATAAACAATAGGAAATAAGTTAATGCTGCCACTGCATCCTCTACTAAATGGCAAATATTGTACCATGTGATGCCAATTTCTTGATGACATAATTTTCTATAGGGTTAAAAGTTTGGTAAATGTCGTTACTGTCTCTTCTTCCTCTCCGTTATTCATTTCCTTTTCAGCTATTTCAGTTTTAGTGATTTTAAATGTAGTGTAGCTTTGTAGTAAATCTGATTCTTTTATTTTTCTTTGTAGTAAATCTGAATTTTTATGTTGTAAATTTTTATGCTGTAAATGTATCTGCTTTTCATCATGCTTTTCGGTCATGTTTAGAATTAAGCTCCTTGTGCCTACTCTCCAACGATTTTTGTCCATATTTTACACTTAAACACGCTTCTGAATCAACCCAACACAAAATTTGGAGCTGCTCATTTTGGCAAGAGGAAATTAAAACTCTGTATTGTAGATGGCGCAAAGAAAATTCACTTCTGATTAAAAAAAAAACTGTTTGGCAGAGGATTTAAATATCCGACACACGTGTCTAGTACTTTAAAATTGGTACTGTAGAACATATATTTCAATATTGACAATTTAAATAAAGGTTATTTATTTGAAGACGTTTAACAGTTGTGCCACTTGATGAGTGTCACTGCTGGTGAACCAGGAGTGCCCGAGGGCACATGTAGCTAAGTTCGATCATTTTCGGTTGGTTGTTTCCTCAAACGCATTCGATTTTCTGTCAACAAAATTCTCTCAAATGTCTGAAACCTAGGTCCTGTAGCATCATATCCCACCATTAATGCCTCGTCTTTCGGTATATCTCTGACCTTTTTTTTTTTTTACAGATTTTAGCCATATTTCACTGTTTGAATTGAGGATCACTGACGAGGGTTAAATAATCGAACGGGACATGTTTGATCGATGGAATAATTTCGTCTGCTCTTAAATGATGCTAACGAAATTGAAGACGTTTATCATTTGATCAATTGATGAGTGTCACTGATGATGAACCAGCAGTCCTCGAGGGCACATGTAGCCAAGTGGCATTCGAAAATTTCTGTTAACAAAATTATCTCAAATATCTGAAACCTGGGTCCTCAAGCATCTAAATGAGATGAAATTGAGAAAATCGTATATCTCTGAGTTATATTACTTTTAGTGATTTGATAAACGGTAGAATATTGTTCTACTTCAAAAGCTAATATACCTTTTCCGTACTGAGAACTATATTTTTGGTTCAGCGCTAAAAACTATCAGAAAAATAATTTTTTGCGGTCATTCGAATAAAGAGATAATAATGTGTTTGAAAAATAAAGAAAAATAAGACATAATCGAGAAAAGTGTTCTTTATTGTAAATGTTTGAATTAGTATCTCAAAAGAAAAAAAAGCGTAGATGCAGAATGTTTACCGCTCGTCCAAACCAATTGAATGATGCCATAACAGTAATTAATTAATTAACATATTACATATTATTGCAATGTATAATTACTCAAAATCCATGGAGAGAAAACATGATAGATATATGTATAATAACTCGAGCCTTCCCCCTTTTTTGATATTTCGATCACCTGGTTGACATCGTTCCCCACCTTGCTACATAATTTTACTTTTCATGCCGGTAGATGAGAATTTGATATTCGAAACATGTGTCTGGTGCATGTAAATTGGTTTAGAATTTTCTTCAAGAAGGTAGAGAGCTGGAACCCTTCGACATTATCAATATATACATTTATTTCACGTTGCAGTGTGGAGCAGTTAAAATCGTTCCCCGTGGCCTGATGCTTGTCAAGTGTATTAATTACTTCTTTCCAGCTCTGTCACCTAAAAGAAGCTTTGTTTTGGCCTTTTATCAATGTGACATCAAATATGGTTTTTTACTATTTCGGAAACTAGCCGTTTCACCGATAAATATCATCGAAATTAAAGGAGTTAAACAACCTAGCACCACCCCCCAATGCTATTTTGAACATATATTTTATTTGGATATGCTACTGAATCGACCCTACAGGAAATTTGGAGCCGCGCGCTCTCTGTAATGTAAATGTAAAAATCTAACTTCAAAAAATTAAAGAGGGTGCTACTGAAATAATTTTTGGTGGCTCCACTGAAAGCATCACCGATGAGAATTAAATATTCGAAACACGTGTCTGGTGCATGTGAATTGGTTTAGAATTTTCTTCAAGAAGGTAGAGAGTTGGAACCCTTCGACATTATCTTATCACCACAGAAATAAGCTTCTATTGAAAGGAAATCCTGTAGAAAGGTGAAGAACAATTCTCTAAAACCTTTTCCAGTTTCCATAGGATTACGTGTTAAATTGACCGTTTTAACACAAATAATACATAATCTTAACACCATCCCTCCAATGCTCTATAAATTAAATGTACAAATCTTAATTCAAGAAACAAAATAGGGCGCTACTTAAATGTATTTCGGTGGCTCCGTTGGAAACATCACTGATGAGAATTTAAATTTGTTATACACAAGGGATAGAAAGCACAATACATCTGTCTTTCCCTCTTTCTTCATCATTCTAGCAAATATATGCTAAATATCACTGCTGACTCTAGAAATTGTGCACGAAACGTTAACATTTTATATCACATTGATGAGAAGTTGCGAAATACCTGAGTGCGTATTCAGCGTTTTTTTTTAATTGAAGTTATTTTAGAATACCTTGATATATTTGAGAGAGAGAGAGAGAGAGAGAGAGAGAGAGAGAGAGAGAGAGAGAGAGAGAGAGAGAGAAGTTCATGTTTGAAATAAGATATTGCGTTACTCGAGAATTTAATGAGTTGACTAAAAGACACAAATCGTATACTTCATTTCGTCATTCAGATATTGTTTGACTAGAAGATGTTGTTAACAGTAACAAAGTTACTACCGAATTAAGCAACCAGTGATCAAACTCTACAGAAAGAGACGCAAACGGGACGACGAACACCAACTCACACCATAGAAACATCAAACACAATAGAACACTTATAAACCAACGAGACCAATAGGCAACTGGTGCCGACTTAGGACAGACATCCGCCACGCAAGTAGCAGACGATGTGATTATCCGGTTAATGTTAACAATTTTTCGAAAGAAGGTAAAAGGCCAAGGTTTCAAAGTAAAAAAAAAATGTGTCTGTGAAACATGAATGCCCCTGGTGGCATCTTTGTAGTATGAACACGATTTTCTGTTAAGTATGTGAAAGGTAAAGGTTAAATTATTTGGTATATATCAATGGAGAAATCTTGTGACAAGGAATACACAAATATCAAAGACCTATCACTTACCATTCAATATTTATGCCCGATGTTAAAATGTTTGTAAAGTAAATCAAAGGTCAAAGTCAAGGTAATAAATTTTAGTATAAATGGGAATGTATTGTCATAACAAAAACACATGTGGCATATGAAAGTAAAAAAATCTTGGCATCAATGAAAAGGCTTTTTCACAAGAAATACACATGTACAATATGAAAGTCCTATCAATAACCATTCAAAAGTTATGTCCAATGTTAAAAATTTGAAAAGTAGGTCAAATGCCAAGGTCAAAAATTCTGGTATCAATGGAAAGGTATTGTCAAAAGGAATACACATGTAAAATATGAAAGCCCTATCACTTAGGTTTGTTCGCACATAATCAAGGATAACCACAACATCTGTTACAAACGTGGCTGATGACCTAAGTAGGCACCGATTGCCCATGGGTCTCGTTGGTTTATGTGTTCTCTTTTATGTTCGATGTCTCGTTTGCTGTTCATTGTGTCCTGCTGTGTGTGTCTTCTCTGTGTTTTCACTTGGGGTGTTTGGTGCTGCAACCGAGTCTTCTTTGAGATCCCTCCTTTCTTACCATTCAAAAGTTAAGCTCTATGTTTAAGTTTTTTAAAAGTAGGTCGAAGGTCAAGGTCACGAGTTTATAGAATTGGTATCAATGGAAAAGTCTTGTCACAAGAAATTCACATGTAAAATATGAAAGCTCTATTACCTTTCATTCAAAAACTTTGTCTAATGTTAAAAAAAAAACACAAACAGACGGATGACCAAAAAACTATATGCCCCCTACGGGGGCATAGCAATTTTGGAATTGATGGAAAGGATTTGTCATAAGGAACACACATGTGACATATGAAAGCCATATCACCTTCCATTCAAAAGTTATGCCAACTCTATAAGTTTTTCAAAAGTAAGTCAAAAGTTAAGGTCGAGGTCACGCAATTTAAAAAAATTGTGAATTGATGAAAGGTCTCGTAACAAGAAATACACATATGAAAGCTCTATCATTTTCAATTCAAAAGTTTTGTCCAATGTCAAAGTTATTCGGAAAAACAGATAGACAAATAGACAATAAAAGTAAAATCTATATGCCCCGGTATCTCTGATTTCGGAGCTTAAAAATGAAAAGGGAAGTAAGAACATTTGTCTGGTCCTATCGGGAATTATACCCGCTTAGGAACGGAAAACATACCGATATACAATCTTTAAAAAAATTCATTAGATATCCAAAACCTGAGATGTTGTCAAAATTCTTTCACAGGTTACAATTCCTACAATTCATACCAGAAATGTATTTCAGCAATTTCAGGAGGAAATGACCATCTCCTTCCATTTTTGCAGTTAAAACATACTGAACTTTTAGTATATAAAATTGTTTCATCAAAATTCTTTCACAAAAGCATTTCTCTAGGCAAAGCTGAACTAAATTGAGACAGCAAATTTACCAAAGAGAGAAAAGAGAAAGAAATGTCAATTTTTGCAATAAGATTACCAAGTAGAAAAAGACGTCAAAACGTGTACAAATTTGAAATTTCAAACCAAAATTGAATTTTGACGAAATGAACAAACTTGAATAATCCATCATTTCAGAGGAGAAGTTGAAAAATGTGAAAAGCTAACGGACAGACGGACGGACACCGGACGATCCGGTATGACAATAGCTTACTTTGAGCCTTTGGTTAAGTTGCGCGAAGAACAGATACTGGTATATGCGACATCCCCTCCGAACTGAGCTTCAGAAGATGTGAAATGGTCTTTACCAAACTTTATTTTGTGAATCATTAGAGTCCTCTTGGGTTGAAATTAGAAAAAAGGAAAAATTGAAGATATTATTAAAACAAAATAATCAACTCAAAATCGAAATTTTGATTTCTCACCTTCTTTATTTGGTTTTCTTGTTCTTGTTGATTTGGTTCATATACCATAGAACGTTGTCCATCGGACACATTATGCACGTTGTCCTGTAATGGTTGTCCTTTTGTAGAACAAATCTGTGGTTCATTCTTTTTGTCTCTTTTGAAAAATACATGTACAATATAATAAGTGAATAAAAACAAAACAATGCTTGATATTCCCATCTGTATATCCGACGATAAAAGCTCCGTTACTTCCATTTTGTTTCGTTTGACCAAAACACAACCAGTAGATGAATTAAAACTTGCGCTAAATTGAAGAAGGAAGGTCGCATGTAACTATGCTAAATGCAGTTAGCTATTTTACATGCAGGCAATTACAAAATTCCTGAATGACTTTACACAACAAATGTTGGACTTTAACACGGTATCCTACCGATATACTAAACACTCAGTTGAATATGCGTTCTGAGGCGGAATCAATAAAGCATGACATGACTTTTAATGTGAAAAGAACAAATATCTCAAATTAAGTTAAATGATTTACATTATTTTCTTCCTTAGTCTTTAGCAGAGTATACAAGTTTGAAACACACGGATGAGTCCTGATTAATACTCATGAAGGTATAGAGTTGGAACACTTCCGTATTATTATCATAAACATTTATTTCATGTTGCAGAGTGGAGCAGTTAAAATTGTTCCCCGTGATCTGAGGTTTAGAAGTATATCAATTACTTCTTTCCAGCTCTGTCGTCTGAAAGAATTTGTTTTGGCCCTCTATCGATTTGATATCATAGATATTATTTTGCTATTTCGAAAACTTTTCATTCCATTCAAAAATATCGCCGAAGTTAAAGAAAATTAACATCTAAGCACCATCTCTCAAAAGCTATTTTGAACATATATTTTATTTAAATATGTAACTGAATCGACCCTACAAGAAATTTGGGGCCGCGCACTCAATGTAAAGTAAATGTACAAATCTATATTATTCAAAAAGTAAAAGAACTGAAATGAATTTTGGTGGCTCCGCTGGAAGCATCACTGATGAGAATTTAATATTCGAAACACGTGTCTGGTGCAGGAAAAATTGGTTTGGAATTTTCTTTATGAAGGTATAGAGTTGGAACACTTTCGTATTATCATGATACATCTGGTACATGTAATTATATCCATAACGCACTCGACCGTGTACCCATTACATGTTTGTACGATTAGTGTCCAACGTTTACGATCGGCTTCAGTATGAATACAAAATATAATATAATAAAATAACAAATATAAATGGATGATAAATAAAATACTTGATAGATATCAAAGCTTCATGATGCAATAGAGAATAATGTTATATAAGTAATAGTATGAGTGCTACCAAACTAAACACGAGGCCTCTATTATTAGTGTCGTTTCAACTTTAGTCCTAGTCGATGCAAGAACACAGAGTTGACAAGAACAAATAGAGACACAAAAGGGACCAGGAACACCAACGCACAACACAGAAACATCAAACATAAAGGACTACTCAAAAACCAAGTTTTTCATATCACTTTTTAAAACAATTTCCCGTTCGATTACTACAAAGTTGTATGTCATGCTGTATAACAATTTATTTGTTGGAATCTGAGGAACATACATGTACTACGGACTGGTATAAATCTCAGAAAGGGGAGAATATGATAAGAAATCTGCAGGTTACACAGATTGTAAAAATTCAATTAAGAAAGATAGGCCAATGTCTATTTCTTCATTACGGGATAATTACGGAGTAATGTTCTTTTTGCGACCCCCGGGTGACAAATGGTATGGAAATGTTTACTTCTTTTATGAGGATTCTTCCTATAGATAATGACACATAGTTAAGCGTTTCATTAATAAGCTAATTTAAGGCATGGCTCCCTATGTTATTGTCATTTAAAATTTTTTGAACTTTGCTATTTAAATATTCAAGCCATGGATAAATTCGTTACTGCACTGAAGAATCACGAATTTCACCTTTTATAGTTCGTTTCAAAGTTTATCGTTGCGGTTCGTTTATCCCGCTTCGATTGAATACTGAGCGATTCTATACATTATCAATTTTGCATACATTTGTACCTATAAGATTTTAATTTTATATTTCTCGATAACAGCAGGAAAACACTGATAATTTCTAATGTATTAGCCCCCATCCGATTCATAGCGCGGGGAGGGGGGGGGAGGTTGCACACGGCGGTACCTACATCTAAAATTCCCTAACAAGTTTACTCTTTCTATCCTGATTTCTCCCTACAAATCCATTGGCCCGCCCCCCCCCTAAAGTCGTCAAAATAAGGAATTACCACGACTCAACCTTTATTTTTATTTTTTTTACCGGTCTGTTTCTGATATATATATTATAAGTAACTGTTAATTGAAAAAATTCGCTGACTCGCTATATATATACATTATATACATATATCATGTGAGATAATTTTCCGCTGTGGAGTGGGGTCCCCCCAAGAACCTGCTACAGGACTTTGACGTATTCCTCACCCCCTCTAAACTCAAATTCTGTCCCCTGTAATCTACAGAATTGTCTCGACCAAAAGGAATGATATTCTGAATTTTTCCAAAATTTTGATAATTTCAATATATTAAATGAATCCGCCAACCACAGCAAACTAACATATTTTTTTCATCTAATAGAATCACGATACTTTATATAAATGAATGTAATTTCATTAGATTCTGGCCGTTTTAACAGATACATGCATGTACAATAACGGGAATCTTTTCCTTCTCACTCATACGAAGTGTATACATTTTATGTATAAGCATTCATCTTCAGGCGCTTAGCCAGAGTACTTATCAAGTGTAAGCAGCCTCAAGTGGGTCCAGGTAGAAGCCCTTGTGGACATTCAAGGGGCAAAGTCTCAGAATCTAATGAATCTTGCTCATTTACATGGCAGTTTTCTACGTTAATGTTTCTTATATTCTTTGTTTTTGCATAACGACGTGGGAGCAACTGTATTCTAACGGTACGCCTGGTTATGCGCATGGTTTTCTCTCTCTTGTCCATGTGCCAATCAGCACTTGTAAACATGTGCAACCATTTGGTTTTTAGGGAGTTGGGGGGGGGGGCTTTTGTAAATCCAGCTCGGAATATTTTGCGAAAATATTCTTCCGCATGACTGGCGGAAAAATCAAGTATTCACTGAGGAATGTAAGGAAAAACGTCTTTCTCCAGCACCTTAAGCATTAGACGTGCTAATAGACTATCTCAGACGTTTCACAAATGCCAATGACTCAGTTTGGTCAGGATTTTCTGATACTTTAGGTTTCAAATTCTTCAATATATATATACTTCACTCTCCAAGTTCAGATTCTTTAATTCCAAGAAAAGAAGGTCAACCGTGTAGTTCAAGGTCACATATTGAATCTAAATCTATCTTAAGTAATTTCTTGACACAATGCACATATATACCATATCTGCCCAACCAGTGTTGTAGCAAATCCTAAATATTAGGAAAGTAGGTCACATGTACATGTATACATGGGTGCGGCTAGCCAACAGGGGATGCTTACTCCTCCCGGGCACCTGGTCCCACCTCTAGCTTGCTGGGGGTCAATTTGGTCGATGCTCAATTTGGTACTCTATTGTGAGTGCTGTTGAGATTATCGTCAGGATCTTCTTTAACTCTTTTATTTCACACTTATGCCCTTTGCCGTGTGGAGCTCGTAAAAAAGTTCCCCGCGAGGGGTTTGACAGTAAGTTTTTAAAATATTTTTCCCTGACATTGTCGCCATAGCACTTTCTATATAGACGTGGCCTCAACCAGTGCATGTATTTTTGTATATTCTTTTCATTTTCGTGCGTGAGCATCGACGGCGGGTGCAGCTAGCCAACAGGGGATGCTTACTCCTCCCGGGCACCTGGTCCCACCTCTAGCTTGCTGAGGGTCCGTCGATGCTCAATTTGGTACTCTATTGTGAGTGCTGTTGAGATTATCGTCAGGATCTTCTTTAACTCATTTATGTCACACTTATACCCTTTGCCGTGTGGAGCTCGTAAAAAAGTTCCCCGCGAGGGGTTTGACAGTAAGTGTTTTGAATATTTTCCCCTGACATTGTCGCCATAGCACTTTCTATATAGACGTGGCCTCAACCAGTGCATGTATTTTATATATTCTTTTCATTTTCGTGCGTGAGCATCGACGGCGGGTGCAGCTAGCCAACAGGGGATGCTTACTCCTCCCGGGCACCTGGTCCCACCTCTAGCTTGCTGGGGGTCCGTCGATGCTCAATTTTGTACTCTATTGTGAGTGCTGTTGAGATTATCGTCAGGATCTTCTTTAACTCATTTATGTCACACTTATACCCTTTGCCGTTTGGAGCTCGTAAAAAAGTTCCCCGCGAGGGGTTTGACAGTAAGTGTTTTGAATATTTTCCCCTGACATTGTCGCCATAGCACTTTCTACATAGACGTGGCCTCAACCAGTGCATGTATTTTATATATTCTTTTCATTTTCGTGCGTGAAGATCGACGGCGGATGCGGCTAGCCAACAGGGGATGCTTACTCCTCCCGGGCACCTGGTCCCACCTCTAGCTTGCTGGGGGTCCGTCGATGCTCAATTTGGTACTCTATTGTGAGTGCTGTTGAGATTATCGTCAGGATCTTCTTTAACTCATGTAGGTCAAGGCTACTAGATATTCTTACACAAATGTATACTGTGTAGAAGAGTAATGAACTTAAAATATCAATGTTTTTATTCATGATTACCAGTTTGGGGTAAGACACTCTAAACAGTATTGGTGAAGGGATGATCGGCCAAGTTTGCTAAGCTTCATGATAGGGGACTCAAGAGAAAGTACATATATGACATAATGTTCTCACTAGATTTCTTAATCACAGTGTTCTAAGAATATTTGTGTTCTAGTCTCAAGAAGAATATAAGTATCAGTTATAAGATTTATCAAGTTTAATTGTAAATTTTATTCAAACTCTGAAAATCATTAAAGAAGAATCATTATAATTGCAATATATATATATGTAATAGTATCATCAATTTACAACATAATATTTTTGTACTTGCAAAAGGATATTTCTCTTTCTCTATAAATCATCATAGTATTTCTTTTTGAAATTAATATTCTATATGAATTTACATGTCTAGTCTATCATGGTCTATATCAGGGACGTATATAATTTTATGTACATCCCTGTCTATACTGGTACATGTATGTACCTAGAATCCAAAGTCATAAATTGTTACTATGAAAATAATGAAATAAATAAATCTTTTTCCCCATTCAACAGGTGCAGGTCTATTCTCAAGTAAAAATTTTTCAATGCATTTATAGACAATTTAACCTAGTAAATACATGTACATGTACCGGTAAGCACATGAAAGTTAACACAAAACATGTTCAAAATTCAAATGTTCTGGACATCAAACAGTGATTTCTCCAGTGTCTATAGTAAAACTTAAGGACGAGGTAGATGTTCAATCTGATACCCAGAAATGAAGAATTTATTGTCCATCATGTATGTACAGAAGATGCTGTCAGTCTCACTCTGAAAGTAAAAGATGTAATGAAAAGTTTAAAATGAATGAATTTTGCATACATTTACCAGAACATGCAGCTGTAGTATATATCATAATGATGTACATGTATATAAAATTACATGACATGTAAAGTTTCTGTAGTAGTACTAACATACAGATATAATTACAGGGCTTTCTATCGGCCATTCTCAAATTATGCAAAATAGTATCATTTTTCCTATTATTGACCAATTTTACCTCATAGAAAATTCTGAAAAAAAAGAAAGTAAAAAATGCCAAATTTAAAATGAAAAGGCATACAAATCTATCATATTCAATTTTGAAGAAAATATTGCCAATTTTCCCAATTTGAAAGACCCAATCAAATCCCAACCAGAAGTCTCTGACGAGACTGTAGCTCTCCTGGTTGTTTTTTAATTCACTTAATGACAAGTGAATTCTTATATGACAACATCCATTTTCTTAGTCACTGGGGGCCAGGAACTCAAACAAAATGTCAGGTGCACAACTAGACCACAGACATAGTCTCATCCAAAAAGAGTTACATTTCTGTCTCTTATACTTTCAGAGGAGTTGCAAGCACAAGAATTGTTTACGGACGGACGGACAGAAGCCGGACAAGGGGGTACCGCATAACTAAGCTCGACTATGACCAGTAGAGCTAAAAATGGGTGTCACGTGTAAGAGCCCTACTTTATGTCAAGGCTTAGGACTAAGAAAAATGAAACCCATGTTTTTTTTTGTGGAACATGAATGCCCTTGATGTCAGATATGATGTAGAAAAGTATTTTATACTCCGTGGTCAAGGACTCAAGGTAAAAATTCAGGTATTAATGTGAAGGCCTTACCACAAGGGATACATTACACATGTAAAATATGATAGCCCTATCACTTGCAATTCATGTTATGACCAAGGGCAAGGTTTACATGGTTAAAGTTATTCAAAAATTTATCAATATCCAAGGTCAAGGTCACAAGGTCAAAATTTTGGTATTAATACGAAGACCTAATCACAAGGAATACATATAAGAAATATGAAAGCCCTATCACTTAAAAGCATAATATTACTTTAGAAAAATAATAGTGAAGTAGGTCAATCTCCAAATTCAAGGTCACAAAGACAACAATTTGGCATCCATGGAAATTGTAACAAGGAAAGCACATGTCTATATATCACTTACCATTCCAAAGTTATGGCCATGGTGTAAGATTTTAAAAAGTAGGTCATTTTCCAAGGTCAGGGTCACAAGGACACAAATTTTGGTATGCATGAGAAGGTCTTGTTTCAAACAATACATGTACACGTGAAATATGAAAGCATGTAACTTACCATTAAAAAGTATTATCCATTTAAGGTGAATCACAAGGGAACACATGTAAAATATGAAATAAATACAATGTTATTTGTACTTGTATTATTAGATTTACATAATTATTATAACATGTATATTAGTATACATGTATATGTACAACTTACCCTTCAGTGCTACATCAGCATGTTTACTGCAAGAGGCTGTGATACAGTTTCATCTGTCGATCTCACTATTCTTCTATTGATGATGAATTCCTCTACATTATAACACAAATTCTCATTTCATACTGGATCACAGTTTCACAAGGAATATGTTGTCGATGTACACATTGAATATGTTTTTCGTGTAGAAATATGCACTCGGACAATTTTCTTCATTCTCCTTTCACAAGTGAATTATTTTCACATCATGGTGGCCAACATCATATACTGTAGTACAACTGCAATATCATATTCCACAGTATTTCTTCAACTTTACAAGCACAGTACTAGTAGCACTATAAGCATTCCACTATTCTGATGCACTTTCTTTCATATTGGATCTGATGCACACATGCACATGAAGATTTTTCTCATAGTATATTCCTTCTTTTGTCTGGCAGTTATGGTTATGTTACTGTAAAGAATAAATAAAATATTCAATTGATTTGAAATTCATCCCCTTTAAATAATTTGAAAACCATTCAGATACTTTTTTCACCAACACTACAGCACTAGGCTACAGAACTGATATTTGATATTGATTATAACTAACACTGACATCAAATGTATTCAAATTTATGGTGTGTACTTAAATTTAGAAGTTCATGAAAATGTAATGAAAGACAGAAATGGCTTTAAAGAACAAATATTTGTGAGATATTCGCTTACACCGAAAAATAATCATGAAACTCATTCACACGAAAACATGGAGCACTCCCTGGTCGAGTATTTCTGATAAGAAGAAGAATTTAAAATCCCATCATATGTGGTCCATGTGATACATAAATCAATTTAAAAACATACCTTAAGATGAGCCATGTGTCTGTATTCTTGAACAGTTTGTTTACTTGCATGAAAGAAGCATTTCTACGTGTTCAAATTTCGAACGGAAGTCCACGAGAGAAAATTTTAGACGAGACTACTATAAAATTAGAATAGGAACGGATTTTCTTTTCCGTCGTGTGTAAGGTAAAATCTTGACTCGAGATTCTTCCGATTGTATGCATATAATTTGCATAATGAGGTTCGGAGCCGTGTAAGGATTAAGGATAATATTCCTAAGGTATCGCAATTAAGAATAGCCCCTCCTTTCCCAATGCACTGTAAATGATTAAGTGTTATATCCCTACTGTCTCCCAATAAAAACTAAAATCACTTCCAATGCAGGGACTTCAGGTCGCGTGACCATCCCTCCAATGCTATTTTGAACATAAATTTTATTTTGATATGCTACTGAATCGACCCTACAGGAAATCTGGAGCCGCGCGCACTCTGTTATGTAAATGTAAAATTCTAACTTCAAAAAATTGAAATTGAAATTATTTTTGGTGGGTTCGCTGAAGGCATCACTGATGAGAATTTAATATGTTTAATAATTTAAACACGTGTCTGGTGCATGTAAATTGGTTTGGAATTTTCTTCAAGAAGGTAGAGAGTTGGAACCCTTCGACATTATTAATATAGACACTTATTTCACGTTGCAGTGTGGAGCAGTTAAAATCGTTCCCCGTGGCCTGATGTTTGTCAAGCGTATTAACTACTTCTTTCCAGCTCTGTCACCTGAAAGAAGCTTTGTTTTGGCCTTTTATCAATGTGACATCATACATATTTTTTATGCTATTTCGGAAACTAGCCATTTTACCGATAAATATCATCGAAATAAAAGGAGTTTAACCTCTTAGCACCATCCCTCCAATGCTATTTTGAACATAGATTTTATTTGGATATGCTACTGAATCGACTCTACAGGATATTTGGAGCCGCGCGCTCTCTTTTATGTAAATGTAAAAATGTAACTTCAAAAAATTAAAGAGGGCGCTACTGAAATTATTTTTGGTGGCTCCGCTGAAAGTATCACTGATGAGAATTTTATATTCGAAACACGTGTCTGGTGCATGTTAATTGATTTGGAAATTTCTTCAAGAAGGTAGAGAGTCGGAACATCAGTGATGCTTTCAGCCAGAGTGCTTTTCATAAGCTGCCCAAATGCATTTCACTAGCATCCACTTGTTTTATTTCAAGAATTCACAATTTACTGTACAGAGATTGCGCCACTCCAAATTTCCTGTAGAGTCGATTCAGAAGCATATCAAAATAAACTCTATATTCAAAACAGCATTGGAGGTATGGTGCTAAGATGTTGACCTCCTGTAATTTCGATGACATTTTTTCGATGAATTGGCAAGTTTCCGAAATACGAAAAAAATATGTATGATGTAAAATTGATAAAGGGCCAAAACAAAGCTTCTTTCAGACTACAGAGCTTGTAAAAAGTAATCAAAAACACTTAACAAACATCAAATCAAGGGGAACGATTTTAACTGCTCCACACTGCAACATGAAATAAATGTTTATATTAACAATACGGTGTTCCAACTCTATACCTTCTTGAGGAAAATTTCAAACCAATTGTCATGCACAAGACACGTTTTTCGAATATTAATTTATCATCAGTGATGCTTTCAGCCAAAGTGCTTTTCATAAGCGGCCCAAATTTAAACCCATGATGTACAAATAAAGTGAAATCAAAGATGCTTGGATACATTACTAATAAGAAAATATCAGATTTTCAAGTATGCAACCTACAATATATGTGAAGTGGCGAGTTATCGGTGCCACTTTGCATGTGTACACTGTACAGAGCACTAAAAAGGAGAATCCTATATTTAGCGCTGTTCGCTGTACAACTTTAGAATATTTGACATGCAAGTAATTAAACTATTGACAGCGTGTCTTTATAAGTTAAAGTGTATTTATGGAAGTTTGTGAGAGCATACCTCTGCATGTCATTGAGTGACATGATTTTTTTTTCGGACTCGTTCTACATTTTTGGTGCCAAAATTGATTGATTCCTTAAACGGGTTTCTTTTAAATGTCCAGAAATCACTAAAATTGATTTCTTTTTTAAGTTTTGTACGTTCACATTGCACGGTGCACTAAAAAGGAAAACATCTGTTCTATACTTAGCGCTGTTCGCGTGAAATTGCTGTATACTTGATATATAACATACCAGTAATGAAGCTATTGACAGCATGTCTTTATAAATGTAAGTGTTTTATGGAAGTTTGTAAGGGCATATAACTCTGCTCGTAACTGAATGACATGATCTTTCTTCGGTCTTGATCTACATTTCTTGGTGCCAAAATTAATTGATTCCCAGAAATAGTTTTTTGGTTTAATTGTTAAACGTCATCAAATTCAATAGCATCATTTAAAAGCAGATAAATCTGAAAAAGGAGATCTCCAACAAGACCCCGTTGCAGCATCAGCAGTAAAACACCAAAACACCCGATGCAAAAAAACAAAAGACGAGTACAGCGAGAGACGGAAAAGAGACACACGACATGTAAACATCAAACACAAAAGACTACACATAAACCGACGAGACCAATGGGTAACCGGTGCCGACTTTGGACGGCCATCTGTCACGCAAGTAGCAAATGGTGCGGTTATCCTGGATTACGTGCGCACAACCCTCTCACTTCTCCAATTACCCAGAGGTCTCGAAGAACGTACAATTGTGGTGTAAAACAACCTCCTCACTGTAAGATGACATCACACAAACAAGACCGCGAAACGCAGAGGCCCCAGAGACACAGATGAATATGTAAATGGATATAAAAAGAGGGCATGCGTAATACAGTCCGTGCTCTGCCGGCTGTAGCGAGCTCATGTATGTAATCACCCGAGGAGTCCGACTGACATTCAGAGAGGACAGGTGGTCGGGGCCCTGTCTTCTCTAAATAGGTTTGAACAGGGCCCGTCATGGAGTCCCGTCGTCACAGTCAGTCAGAGTGCAAGTCTCAAGGATGCGCTTGTACAAGACTGTAGATTGGTCAAGTACCAAGCCTAGTGTCCGTCTGGTGACATTAGGATCATATCCACGGTATAAAAGGCGTTTGATGATTCTTACGCATTTTCGATGGTTATGCTGCCTGCCTTTGATCCTTTTTATTTTGTTTATCATATCACCATAAAAGACAGGTTGTGTAATACCCATAGTTATGTACTATGTTGCATGTATAGATCCGAATTTTAAAAGAAGTTGACTGTAATTTTTGTAAAATTTCCAGAAAGTCTTAACTAGTTTATGAAAGCGGAAACCTCGACCTAAAAGTTTTTTGGTAATTTGTAAATTTCTACTGTGAAAATCCAAAATATCAGTACATGCTCTAGCATACCGGATGAGCTGTGATATAAAAATGCCGTATGACGGTAATCTTGGAACATCACCGTCAAGCCAAGGGAAATTTACTATGTTGAATCCAAAATCATCCCTTTTGTCAAATACACTTGTATGAATCTTTCCGTTTACAATTTTGATATTTAGGTCCAAAAAGGGTGTTTCTGTATTTGAAAGGTTTGCCTTGTTAAGGGTTAATTCTTGTGGATAAATTTCATTCTTATATAATTCAGAAGCAGGATTGTCAATGGTTAGAATATCATCCAGATACCTAGAAGTATTATTGAAACATTTCAGCTCATCAAATTTTCTTTGCTTTTGAAGATTTTGGATAAATTCTTTTTCATAAGTGTATAAAAATAAATCTGCAACAAGAGGCGCACAGTTAGTACCCATAGGAATTCCTACAACCTGCTTGTATAGATCCTCACCAAATCTAACATAAATATTGTCCAAGAGGAAGGACAAGGCATTACACAGGTCACTACATGTCCATGATTTGTATGATTTGTAGTCTGTCGAGGAAAAGAAACCCTTCGATTCAGATGTACAAATGTAAGTTTTTCGCTCTCAATCAAAACACCATTTAATGAGATTAGATAATCGATCATTAATTTTGTCATGAGGAAGTGTGGTGTACATATTAGAGAAGTCGTATGAAGAAATCGTATTGGCTTGGAAATTTCCAGATTTCATTTTTTCAATCACATCCCCTGAATTCTTAATAGACCAAAATAAATTTACATCGTTCCTGTTTAGAACCGTTTTACAATATCTAGTTATGTGTTCTTTAATAGCAGTAAGTGCTGACGTCAGATTTCTAGACAAAATTGTAGTGGAGCAGTTACTAAAATTAGCAATAAATCGAAATTTGTAAGGAGACTTGTGCAGTTTCGGTATGCAATATAGTGTTGGGAGATCCAATTTAGAAATAGAGTTATTGAATGAAGACAGTTCACTGTTATGCTTGCCTAAAATGTTAGATGCACTTTCATTGCTTTTGATATATGTATTGGTAGACGAAAGTTCCGAAATCAAAGTTGATATGTAATAACGTTTTCAAATGATAATGGTGTTGTTGGCTGCTTTATCAGCTGGTGCAAAGACATATTTTTCATGTAAGCTACTTAGTTTGGATTTGAAATATCTTTCTGACTTGGAACGTGGATTTTGAAAAAGATGAGGGTTTTTATGGAAGTTATCTATTCGAATATCCGTTATATCTAAAATGAGGTTTTTCCAGTCATTCAGAGCATAAGGTTCGACTCCTTCTGATTTACACCATCTTTTCGCATAATTATCTAAGGCTTCCGTAAGCACTTAACGGCATTTGACAAAATCTATCTTGGATGGGATTCTATACTTAGGTCCTTTTTTAAGAAGACCACGGAGCTGTCTGTCTTGGATAATTGAAAAGTCACCTGTAACAACATGGGCAGCTGGTTTGTAGAGATATTTAGAAGTTGCACATTCTCAAGAAGCAGGACACGATTCAAGTATGTCAGGATCCGTTGTAACTTTATTATAGTTAAAAACAAAGTTTCGAATAGGTTTCTTGTACTTATAACAAATAAGAGGTGGCTCTAAGTTTTCAAAATATTGAGGAATGGTACTTTGTACGCGATGATCCCGAAAAATATTAGAGATGTTTAGAAGATCAAAACCTTTGTTAATAAACGGGATTATTATGAATCGTCTTTTAGGTGAGGTGTTTCACACAATAGGATAAAGTTTATACTGTGCGAATGAGACAATGATATTAAGTCTGAATCAGTCAGTGTTTCTTAAGAATGCAACCTCTGATTCATCCAAGATAGATTTCAAGTGCATAACTGGTATTGACGACAGAGCATGTAACAGCTCATGTCTTCCGCCATTGCGTGCTATAGTAAGTAAATCGTTGAGAGATCGGTATATTCTGGATCGTTTTCTTTTTTGTCTGTTTCGTCTTTTCCCGTGCGATGAATCATGGATCAGACATGCAGGTTTCGGGTATTTAACCCTCGTCAGTGATCCTCAATCTAACCAGAACAAAGGAGGGGATCTCCAACAACACTCGTTTGCAGCATCCACAGCAAAACCCCAAATCACCCAATGCAAAAACACAGAGCAGACAAGAACAGAAATAGACGCAAAAGGGACAAGGAACGTCAACGCACAACTAAGAAACATCAAACACAAAGGACTACACATAAACCAACGTGACCAATAGGCAACCGGTGCCGACTTAGGATGGCCATCTGCCACCAAAATAGCAGAAGGTGCGGTTATCCTGGATTACGTGTGCACAACCCTCCCACTTTTCCGATTACCCAGAGGTCTCGAAGAACGTATAATTGTGGTGTAAAACAACCTCCTAACTGTCAGTTGACCACACACAAACAGGACCGCAAAACACAGGGGCCCAAGCAATAAATATGTAAATGGATGTAAAAAGAGGACGTACGTAATACAATCCGTGCTCTGCCGCCGCGAGCTCATATATGCTATCACCCGAGGAGTCCGACTGACATTCAGAGAGGACAGGTGGTCGGGACCCTGTCGTCTCTAAAGAGGTTTGGACAGGGTCCGTCATGGAGTCCCGTTGTCACAGTCAGTCAGAGAGCAAGTTTTAAGAATGCGCTTGTACAAGACTGTAAATTGGTCAAGTACCAAGCCTAATGTCCTTCTTACCTTGTTAATTATGTCACCATAAAATGCAGCTTGTGAAATGCCCAAAGTAATATACTCTATTGTATTACTCTATAAAGTAATTTACTCTAGTAAATCACAAAAATTAATTTTTTTTCAAGTTTCAAGGGGAACAATTCTGTACAAAATTGAGCGACATTCTAATATCCAAACTTGATCTGTATTTCTGGTGTAAAAGCTATATTAAAGAAATGAATTAAGTTTCTGTAACGGTTTCCCTTTGCATGTGTGGATGGAGATGGATTTATATAAGCAAAGTTTACATGAATTATGAAAATATCTTTTGTTACTTGAATAGATATGTTTAAACCAATGTGCGGAAACAACAACATTCATTTTTTCTATGTTTAAAGGGGCATAACTCTATACATGATTGAGCTGCATGACCCATATTCGAAGGTGACCTTTATTTTTGTGTGTGAAGGCTATATACAAGAAATTAATTAAGCCTCTGTAACGGTTCTTCCTTACCGGAAGCCGCATGTGGAATGGACGGTGAACATGTGCATCACTATTTACCCTACCCTGCCCCTTTCCCTCTTCGCCCCAAGTCGTTTCGCTCTTCATTGTGGATAATTTTGCCCCTCATAGTGGTCGGTCTGCCCTTCAAGGATGGGTATTTTCAAGGTGATTCGCTCTGCCCTTGTTTTAGACAAAATATTCTCTGCATGGTAAGTCGTTTCGCCCTTATTTTTGTGCTTGTGTTATTGGTGGGTTGTTTTGCGAGCATTTCATAATAATTGGGCTTGTGCTGTGACATTAATATTAATTGTTTGTAGGCTTGTTGGTGAGTATAAACATGAATATTTGTAAAATGTGTGTTCTTTTGGAATATTTGCATATGATGAAAATGGGTGAATTGATCAAGACGATAATATGCGTAAGAACACCATGGCAAATAAACAAATGAAGAAATATTTAGGTGAACACGTTGCCTTTAATCAGACGTAGCCGGAACTGTGGTATTTAAATGGAATGTTCCTTACAGGAGACTCTAAATATAGGAATGAAATTATGAAGCATACGTTGTTGAATCATTATTCAAAGTAATTTGAAATTTGGCGTAAATCCAATTTCTCACAGATGATACATGATGTAATTTACAAGCTTTGAAAAAAGTCACACAATGCTTCTGAAATACTCGATCGAATTCGAGGGTTAATGGATATGTTGTGATTCTCTGTTTATGGAATACAGAAGGTTTTCTGCTGATAGATTATCTCCAAAAAGGACAAATAAACAATGACACGTACTATGCTTCACTTCTGACACAGTTACAGGAAAACATTAAACTTTGGCGCCGCGGTAAAGTTTACTTGATCGAATTGTGTTGTTCCATCAGGAGAATGCTCCTGTTCAAAAGTCTGTCACTGCAATGACTGCATTCACATTTGTAGCTTTAATTTGATTGAGCACCCGCCTTATCCACCTAATATCACTTGCTCAATCAGATTTTCCTTTATTCCAAAAACTGAAAGCAGCTATTTCCGGCACCGACTTTCGGTCCGATGATAACGTCATACTTGCAGTGGATGGCTTTCTGACCACCAATAGCATCTATCAAGACGTTGCGACTGAGACAGGCGAATCTCATACTAGTGTACAAGATTTGCAATCCACAACGAGACTTGTCAAGTCGTGCACGTGGATGTAGCAAATCTTTTGCTTGAGGATGAGATTTCCATCTCTCAGTCGATACGTCGTGATTGATCCGGCAAATCTTTTGCAGGAGGATGAAATTCCCGTCTCAGTCGTAGCGTCAGAATTGATTATTTTTCTCACTCACCTCATTTTATCATCACTATAATAATTTCTAAAACTAGATTTGATACAAAACCTACACATATCTAACGATGATGTGACCTACCGTTCTATGACGTAATAATAGGAGTCACGTGGAGAAGTTTATTATTTTTCTTTTCTCTCACGACGTAATTTGGTAAAAAAAAGAGTTCTTTAAAATTGGTATTGAGACCCTTAAATACCAGTGGCAAATGTGTATATATAGATACTGAAGGGGATTTTGTAGAAAAAAAGTTGCAAAGTGTCTGATAAAATTCACATTCTTCAATGCGAGGCTCAAAACATATCAATCCGCCCTCGTACACAGAGATTGAACTCGAGATAAAAGATTGTTTAGAGCGTGTCATACAACGTGATGGATAATGAAAGACAAATTTTTAAAACCCATCTGTGCAAGTATGAATTGAATGAAGATCTTATTAGTCAAAAGGCCTGGAAGTAGCTATAAATTACAAATAGCAGGTAGGAGGATTAGAAAGAAATTGTCCTTGGAGAATTGCCCAACTTATATATTTCAATATGCCGATTTAAATGCACTATTGAAGTCATTGGCTTAGATGAAACGCTAGGAATGAAATTTAATACATTATTGTTAAATCGTTTAAATCGCAATAGTTCTGAAACGGTAGTTCATAAATATAAAAGCATTAAGTTGTAAACTGGTACAATGCCCATGTACAACGCGTCAAAGGAATATAGCGGATTTCATGAATACAAATGCATACTTAAATATGAAAAATAGAATTCTAGCATTATGCAATTATAATTTGTTTGGTTTCAGTCTTAAAGGAATTGTATCTTTTAAGGAATTTTATTATTTTGATCAACGGAGCACGAGGTCAAAATGTCATATCAGTAGATTTTTTTATTAGCCAATGCCACGCTGCATTGGCAAAGAGTGGATTTTCTTCTTTATGTGATAAACATGTGGTCAATGTGTGCTAGGACGAGTTAATGTTTTCTTCCTCATTTGTGTCTCGTTTAATGATTTAATAAGATAATGACATATTTATCTTGCATCTCAAAAGAACTATGTGATAATAAATCTAAAGATACAGAGAACTTCAACGAGAAATAATAAGGCCAAAATTTTCATGTCATTCTCTCATTCTGATTTCAGAGAAAGGAGGGGATCTCCAACAACACTCGGTTGCAGCACCCACAGCAAAACCCCAAAACACCTAATGCAACAACACAGAGCAAACAAGCACAGAAAGAGACGCAAAAAGGACAAGGAACGTCAATGCACAACACAGAAACATCAAACACAAAGGACTACACATAAACCAACGAGACCAATGGGCAACCGGTGCCGACTTAGGACGGTAATCTGCCACGGAAATAGCAGAAAATGCAGTTATCCTGGATAACGTGCGCACAACCCTCCCGTACAATTGTGGTGTAAAATAACCTCCCCGCTGTCAGATGACCACACACAAACAAGACCGCAAAAAGCAGGGACCCAAGAAACACAGATGAGTATATAAATGGATATAAAAAAGCGTGCGTAATACAATCCGTGCACTGACGACGCGAGCTCATGTATGTTATCACCCGAGGAGTCCGACTGACATTCAGAGAGGACAGGTGGCCGGGGCCCTGTCTTCTCTAAAGAGGTTTGGACAGGGCCCGTCATGGAGAACCGTCGTCACAGTTACTCAGAGTGCAAGTTTTAAGAATGCGCTGGTACAAGACTGTAAATTGGTCAAGTACTAAGCCAAGTGTCCGTCTCATGACATTAGGATCATTTCCACGGTATAAAAGGCGTATGATGATTCTGACGCATTTTCGATAGTGATGTTGTCTATCTTTGATCCTTCTTACCTTGTTAATTATGTCACCATAAAATGCAGGTTGTGAAATACCCAAATATACTCTGCTGTATTGGTACGAATTTCAAAAGAAGTTGATGATAATTTTTGTATTTATTGTGTCAGGATCATTATATAGATGTAATATTAAATCAAAATTTCAGATGCCCCTGATGTTTTCGGTGTCGTAATCATTTCAGTAATACCACACATGAGTTAATTCTCTTTTCACTGTGGAACTCTATGCGGAATTATCTTTGAAAATGATTGATTAGTCTGAAATGTCGCGCAAATTTATGAAAATTATGTTTTCCTAGGCTTATAAGTTTTTACAAAACCTCTTTGTTGACAAAGACTTTCTCATGTTTCGTGACAGTACCTCTTGTAAGAAATTTGTCAATATGTAAATTATGTAGATATGATCAATTGTTAAACGTCTTTAAATTCAAAAGCATCATTTAAAACCTGATTAATTTACTGCATGGACCAGACATGCACTTTTCGGGTACTAAACCCTCGTCAGTGATCCTCAGTCTAAACAATGTAATTTGACCAAAACGTATGAAATTAATATGTCCAAAAATGTACCAAAAAAGCAGAATGGGTGGGATATAATTTCACTCACATAGTTTTCGCTTTTTCTATTTTTTTTTAAACCCATGTCAAAATGTCACCGGGGAAATTCTCGTGACTTCGGTTTCAGGTTTAGGTGACAACTGTGGTGTGGGTGTGTTATCTGTAAAAGATGAATTAAGTTTACATCTTTATTGTTAGAATTCCAGGCGAAGAGTGACGACCATGATTAACAACAATAAGTAGTAAATAGTTTACAATGAGGAAACATTGCTTATAGTTTTGGGTATTAACTTTGATGTAGATTTGTCACAAATTTGTGAATTGAATTACCGAGATAAGATTCATAGAATAAAAGGAATTATGAAAATTTGGCAGAAGAGAATTCTTACTCCTATTGGCCGCATATCTGCCATAAAATCGCTTCTCATATCACAGTTCAATCATTTGTTATTTCACTACCGAACCCAAGTCAGTCTATCTTGAAATAATTAAAAGCATCAGTATACATATTCCTTTGGAATAACAAACAAGATAAAATACACAGAAACCTAGTAAATATTTACTTTTCACATGGATGTTTAGGTATGATTGACTTAGAGAACTACATAGATGCGCTCAAGCTTACGTGGATAAGACGCATTTTAAATACGAAAGGAATATGGCAAAATCTTATTTTACAACAGTTCAATACTAAATTTTTTACTTAACTGTGTTACAGGATATTTGGTCAATATAAAAGGAATATTATATAATGAATTTTGGAAAGATGGTTTACTTGCATGGAAAAGATTACAAATAAAAGATATTTAGAATAGCAAAAATCTGGCAGTTGAGCCTTTGTAGCGAAATGAAAACTCGAAAATTGGAAACAAACATATCTTTTTCAAAGAATGGTTAGCACAAAATATCCTGTTTATGAATGATTTATTGAATGATAACTCTGAATTTTATTGTTTTGATGAATTTAAAACGTCTTCCCTCTTCTCAATAATAAACACAAACACACAAATATCAATTTGCCGACGAGCCCGATATAATGCTAGGGGAGCCGGAATATATTCAGTATTACATAAACATGTATCAAAATATACAAATTAAATGACATGCATTGATATCAAAAACATAAGACATATCTGATTCAGCTGAGAACATGTAAAGAAAATCTAGCTCAGTTCTGACTTTAAAAAACGTTCATTTGTCAAATATCAATCATTTGAAATACTGAGGTACTATATATATAGCTTAAATGGAAAACGATCTCTCATGGGTATTCATGACCGGTCAGGAAAAACCATAGATAAAATTTGAAATTCACTATGAAAACCTGTGTCTGTAGCCAATGTGTCATGTCACCAAGATCGAGAAACGACAGACCTCGCTCTTCCTCTTTTTTTAAACAGATATTTCTGAGCTACATTCATAAATTTAAAATCTAAATGAAAATTAGATGTTAACTGCTTGGCGGCTGGACTAGAACTGACCACACTTACAATAAGCGCCAAAACCAGCTAACCATACATCACGTGATATCAAATACGAAACAGCAAGACAATTATTTTCCGCTATTCTACGAACCTCGGAAAATATGCAGTCTTCCCTCTTCTCAATAATAAACACAAACACACAAATATTAATTTGCCGACCAGCCCGATATAATGCTAGAGAATTTTACCAAAGTAAGGGTGCGAGAAAGTGTACACAAAACTAAACATATCAGATACTGTTAAAAATGAGTTCAAACAAGTTATAAATTCAAAGATGCAGAGACTGACAGCCTACTTTTCACAGAATCTTGTACATATCTATCTTTGCTGTCTTCGCATTTCCAACGCCCATGTCGCATAATGCATCATTCACTAGCTCTACCTGCGACTGCCGCTGTGCCACCACCTGATCTCAATGAGTGAAAACCTAAATTCATGTTTGGGCGCAAGCTCCTGAGTCTGGACAAAATGCTTTCTCTAGCAGTCGTAAACCTTAAAGGCTAATTCTTATAAATCAGCCTGGCAACACCTTTAGACCTAAACATTGGTTTAAAAAAATAATCTTGTGACTTAAGGTCCATGCCAGCCAACGTTATGTATCTTATCAAAGCCTGGACAGGGCATGCGCAAGTTGAACCCTTCGAGACAAGTACCTCATCACTCTGTCTAAATCTATCTGTCTTGCTTCTCTCAATGTGAATAGAAATATAAGAATCATGAATAGATAAATCGGAACATTTCAAACGACTAAACTCATCGTAACGTAAAAAAGCAGAAAAAGAAATCAAAATCATAGCTATGTCTCTGACAATTAAGAGATCATTACAGTCACTGTAAAATTTGCAAAGTTCTGTCAACATCTCTGGCGTCACGGGATCCTTCTTGACGGCGACGGGAGTAGCGATACGTTTTGCAGCATCTTGTAACGATTTAACGTAAGAGTTTTCAGTCGGATCAGCTAACCCGTTGATAGAATGAACCCACTTAATCGCACACACAACACTATTTACGACGTGAGACGATGATCCCAAATCTAACAAAAATGTAAGATATAATGCGACCTAGATAGGCTGTGTGGGTAATGATTTACCTCCTTTTCTTTCGATGAAAGTTTTCCATCTCTTGAAATAGTTGTGATATGATAAAATCGTGTTGTCACTTCTGGACTGTATCAGATACTCTGGCATGCGCTCAGCTAAATCAACGAGAATATGATTCCTGCTCCCATCACCGCTGTTCTGGAAGTCTCTTCTAACGGAACTTCATAAGTTGATCCCTAAGAAAATAAAGTCAATGATAAGCCACACTCAAATTAAGAGAAATTATAATGCATTGCAATCATCTTAAAGCTTTTTGCTTAGCCTTTTGCTGAAAATTCCTCTCTTGTGTCGGCCGCACACTATTGCATCATTCGACGAGAAAGAGAGGGTACCTATAAGAAATTTTCTAAACTGACAAACTATCAGCCAAAAAGGAGCTGAAACCCAGAAAGGCATTACAAAAGTTGTTTCTGTTTTATCTTTATGACATTTGTTTAAAGCTCGTGCAATCAATTTGGGAGGAGGGACTATCCATAATTTAGCATTACTCCATGAAAAATTGAAAGCGTCTATACCGCTCGTTCCTGGACACCACACCTAACTATAAAATATTGCGCATTTCTTATTATAATGTGTAGCAAATACATCTACCTCATAAGTTCCAAATAAAGCATTACATTTCTGGAAATATTCATCATTTATGGACCAATCATCCTTGTCTGGATACCTACTAAGCATGTCAGCAGTTTGATTCTGATCCCTTCTTGCCCATATAGGAACAATGTCTATCTCATTTGTGGTACATACATGTTTCACTACCTCAGATATGTAATGTAAATCTTCTTACTCCCTACTTTCAAAATGATACTCACATTTGTATTGTCGCTGACTACACCGATTCTCTTCCCTGCGAGAGAATCTACATTGTTCTGAATAACCCTGTTTAGAGCCTCAATGTAAACCTCCATGTAGAACTTTTCACGCTCTCGTGATCACTCCATGATCCACTGATTACAGATCTATTAATAGTTCCCTGACCCTGTTGTCTGAGTAGATCTAACTGTGCCATATATATCTCTGTCACGAAGGACTGATTTTCAATGTAATTTACCTGTGTGCCATGATAACATAACCACCGTAACCGATCTCTGATGCATCACTAAACAATGCCAAATCGGTAGGTGCGTTATCACTAATAACGCTGAAATCTGTACCTACTGCGTTCAAAGCATCAATATTTTCTATCCAAAACCTTATTTCCTTCACAACCCCGTATGTCACCTTGACCTTAGCGTTCCAGCTTGCCCTTGACTGAATGCAGAAAAACATGAGCCTACTGTTAAACTGAACTTCGTCTCCTATAACGCACTTACAGCTTATTATCTGACCAGCTATGCATGCTAAAAGTTTAACACTTACCAAAGATTAACCTTGACATACTCGATGTAACAAATCTCTCATTAAGGTGAGAACTCTGCCTATTCTATCCTCTGATATTCTAACTTTACCTGTTTTGAAATCCCAACACAAACCTAGCCACAATGCTTGTTGAGAAGGCGACCAGCAACATTTTTCAATGGCTATCAGAAATCCGAATTCTTTCAGCTCTGTTCGAATTACTTCGCTCAACTTACTAGCTTCTGATTCTGAAGATGCTCCAGCTAACCCATCATCTAGATACATACAGTAACTAGTTTGTGACCTTTCTCTCTAGTACATTTCACAAAGTGCTTGGCTACTTTGGTAAAAATGAATCCTGCTGTGGCTAAACCAAAAGGTAGTACTCTGTAAACAAAATATCTAGTCTTACCGCAAATTACCCAGCTAAAGCCTAGGTATGTTGTTTGTTCAAAGAAAATCTGAATATGATAACAGGCAGATTTAAGGTCAAAGGTAATAACATAATCACCTTGAGAAAACATATCTCTTGCCGTAGTAGCATCCTCATATTCATGTTTGAATTTGAAAAGGTACAAATTTATATGCCTGCAATCAAGTACCATTCTAGCCTTTCCAGACCTACCGTATGCTACAGTCAAAGGATTTACTATTTTTGGTTTATGTCTGACCTCTGCTATGCAACCTTTCTCAAGTAATTTTTGAATTTCTTCTACTACAAAATCTTTGTTGTCTAAAGAGGACTTAGTGTTCCTCAGCTCTACGTCGGGTGGTAAGTCTCTGAAAGGAAGCTTATATCCTACCTTAATAACGTCTATAATATGAGCGTTTGCACCAGTATTAACCCATCGACTCGAACACTCTCTTAGATATCCCACGGGTGAGTGATCAATAGTATTCATACCTGGTGTCTTCTCAACCATGACATTTGACTGATTCTCTAGATTTATATATGAATATATACTTATCTCTTCCTCATTATCTTTGGCCTTGCACTCTCGTACCCAATGACCCTTCTCGCCGCATGAGAAACAATTGCCAGGGCGTTGAATTGGCTTCCGTTCTGGTTTGGCCCTCTGGTTATATGACTGAGTGCGGTTATACGGATGCCAGTAATTTCGTCCTCCTCGACCACGCCTCGCTTCCCTGGCCTTCTTCTCCGCGCGTGACTGAGCTTTCTCGATCTTTTTCTCGTCATCAGAATTATCAGCTATGGGATTGGCTTGATACTCATTCACGACCTTCCAGCCTTGGGGGCTCGAATCTGCTATTTTGATAAGCTTTTGGCGTCCATCAAGCAAGGTTATACCTTCAGTAATGCGTTTATGTGCGGTACTAATGTTGAGCATAGTAATGTCTCTGGAATTTAGCGCCTCATCGGCTTCGTGTAGTTTGGAAAGAACCTTAGCGTTACCGCGATATTGTGCCTCATTTCCTTGGCGTTTGAATTTATGAGCACCGAGCAAACTTTCCTCCATTTTACTGATTTGCGTGGTGGAAAGCTCCTTTTGGGTTGCCTTCATTGATGAACGAAATGATTCAAAATTAGAGTCTATCATAGCTTTCATGCTAGTGTGACAGGCGGGGCTATTGTTCCGCCTGTCGAGGTGTAAAAATTGGTAAAGAAAAACCAAATGCTGGGCAAAAGTGCCTACAGAAATAAAAGGTCAAACTTCTTGTGACTCAAGGTCACTTATAGATAAATGATAAGGCACAGTTCGAGCTCGACAGTTCCTTTACTATCACCTTATAACTCAAAGACGGATCGTTGTGATGCGTTGTGATACCATAATTGTGTTGTGATGTGTTTTGCTACTTTATAAATGTTGAGTTGTTTTAAATAACCTTTTAAAGGAACCGTCAAACTAGAAGCTGTCCTCAAAAAGTGTACTTCCTGGTTCAGTTACTTTCTGAGGTCATGGCTGGACCTTGAACTTTAAATAACCTTGACCGAATTCCAAATATAGATTTCCAAATTCTCAAAAGTCTGAATGAATAGTCAGTTTAAAGTTTTAACATTTTAATGAACAATAACATGAGTAGAGTGGTATATAAATATTCAAAAATAACAGTTGTAAATGGTATCAAAATTGAGCAGAGAAAAATAGACTTTCACAAAAATATCTCTGACAGCACTGTGTTTCAAAAGAAAACCACATGTACAAGCATAGTACTCTTCAAAAATTACCCCCTGGGGAATGCTGGTGACAGAGTTCTTAGCTAAACCTACATAATATGGTGTTAAATTTTGATCTAAAAGCCAAAGAAACAGGACACAGAGAAATGTAGACGACTTACATCTACTGGCTCTCCGGGCATTGAAGCAAATTAACCTGGTTCTAACAAAACGTTCTAGTTAAAATTTATACTAAAGATTATCAGGTGACAGAATACTGTAAAAGTGATAAGACAGAAATACTTTACAAAACCTTCAAAAATTTACATAGAAAGATATTTGTAATACTTACATTAGATAAATATGTATACTAAACGGTGTACAGTGCTAAGTAATACACATGTAATATAATAAATGTTGATACAAATGTGTCTGTGTGTATTATTTACTTTCAAGAGAGGTAACTCTAAGATAACTGATATTTAGACTTGGAGTGAAAGGTACCAAAACGAATCTACTACTGCAGTGATTATTGATAAAAATAGGAATGTAAAAACCGACTCTGTCACACTCCCCCAACCTCAAGACCGAAGCCATGAGGATCAAAAATCAAAATATTTCATTATTAAATATATGTAGATACGTACTAAAACGCGAAATATCGAAAGTATGAATTAGACTATAAAACGAGTTGACCAGAAAATTGAAGTAGGAAAAAAAAATGGTGGCAAAATGGAGTGAAAACAAAAGAGACCAAGAAAAATTACTTTTAAACACACTCTTTCAATTTAACTCATGTTGGAAAACAAAAATGGAAACAAAGTAATCATTTAACAACAAAGTGAAAAGTGATTGATCGGGACATAGTGAAACAAGATTGTACTTTATGGGAGGTGGATCTAGCACTAGCAGACGTCAAAAATAATTTGGTAAGTATTTGATCAAGATAAATTAAGGCATAAAAAATCGCCATTCTATTTTCATACAGAAATATAAAGAAAAAGTCAAAACACGGTACATCGGTGAAATATTAAAAAAAAAAAATGAAGAACAAGAGAAGAAAAAGAAAAAAATACTGGAGAATGAAGCTGACTGTTTCGAAAATTAAAAAGGTAAGTTTTGTCATTTAAAGCTATATTTTCTAAAATACATGAAAAGTTATCAATAAACGTGAAAGTTATTTCTTTTTCGATCTTCTGTCCACGATGTGCAATTTGTTGTCTTTAATTACAGCAACCTGGTCCCTGGCCACAGTGTGTGTATTATCGTCAACATTATCAAACTTAATGTTCTTTACGGACTTTCTACGCTTCTCTGCCGCCTCCTCTCTCGCCGTAGTGTCCACCACTTGTTTGAGGTTGAGTTTGCGGGGAAGAATGCCAGACGGATCACGGAAGTTTTTATTTTCTTCCCTTGATTTGATGGGTGAATCCTGACGTGAATTTCCATGTCTCGAACGCAAATGTTGCACCACTTTAAATCGCTTCGGACTTCTTAATGAGCATAAGGAACACTTAAAAATGTTAACAAAGGGTTGGTGAAAGGCAGTCCAATGTTCCCTATATTTCCTGAAGTGCCTTATTATGGTAGTGTCGCACCCAGGGACATCGCACGGCATCCCTTCATCTGGCCAAATGGGTCGCAGATCATCATCTATGAAAGGATTTACATCATCCAACTCTAAAATATCGTGTGGATCCCAAGGAGGAAGTGACATCTTTAGGCTACTGAAATATACTGATTGAACAACAAGGTAAGTATATGTATAAAGAAAATCTCTAGTCACTGAAATCCCGATAAAACTAGTGCTATGAAACTAAGGAACTAAATAATTAAATCTAAGTAAGTCCAGTTATCTGGAAATTGAAACAAACTAACTTAATTAATTGAATAACATATGTACAATATTTTAGGATTGTTTCAGGTGGTGTTCTTTATGATCCCTTGGGCATGATGGAGGCTAAATTAAAGTTTAATCAAGCAAGTATATGATGTAAGTTCTATGATGATCTTAATGAATAATATTCAGTACTAAAATCTGTCCTTCAGGAAAGTCATCTTTCATACATAATTCTACTATTCTAGGCTACTGAACTTGGTGTTTTACTTGTAGGAACAGGGTCCCACCTACTGGTCTGTAAAACACAGGACTCCAGCTTATCCCTCCAGCTCTGTCATAGCAAAAATCATTCAAACTTAAAGGTAACTAAGCTTAAAACTAAATAAACTAACTAATCCTAATAATCTGACAGTAATTGCCAAAGTTTTCAAGATTTCCACTTACAACACCTTGCTAGCAGAGACTTTCACCCTTATAGAGTACATCAGACAAACTCTGCTACTACCTGCGCGCTCAGTGTGGGATATCAGGCTCTCCCTAGGGCTTATCTAGAATAACTTAGCTATAAAAATTCAAAGAACGTCAGAAATTCGGTTTCATGCTGATACTATCTATCTCTAAGTTGTAAAATAACAAACCTAAAGAACAAACTAAAGAACTAAATATATCTAACTTGACTGTATAATATTTCATGCCACTATAATTTGACTAATATTTCATGCCTTTACAACTAAATCTATATGACGTGATCTCTATGTAATTCTAAATGTAACTTTATTTTAGTGCCATCATCATAAAAAAAAACTAATGAAAAGCATTCACCTCTTTTACTTTTCATCCGTTTCAATTTAGAGATTAAAAAAATATTATAAAAGTTGTCTGAATGTAAATAATACAGACTTTCTTTCCACTTTCAGAGAATGGACACACAGAACTACACATGTATATACAAAGACGCACAGAAACGCCACATATTTACAAGGCTTTAGATCAAAGGGGAATAAACTTTTGGTTTTCTAATTTCTCTCCCACATCTTGTTCTTACAGGAGTACTGGGAGTAATACCTTCCCCTATATTGTCAGTGTCACCAGCATTCCCAGGTTCAGACTCTAAGGACACATCAGTAAGGTCACCAGGGGCAGGGGGCTGTTGGGGTAGGTCTGATTCATTACCCAAGCTAACTTCAAGATTACTTTCCTCAAAATTACTCTGAATCCATTCAGAGGGAAAAGTTTCACCTGTGTAAGGTTTCAAATGATCAACATGCACCACGATGGGTGAAGAATCTGGTAGTTTCTGAATTTGATAAGTTACATCAGAACATTTTCTATTAACCTTGAAAGGTCCCGTCCAGCCCAGACCTAACTTCACATTTGCCGATGGTGGATGCCACCTCCAAACAAAATCACCTGAATGGAATTCTCTATGCTTTATGTTCCTGTCATAATATCTCTTTTGTCGTTTGGCTGAATGCACTAAGTTTTCATTTGCAAATTCAAAAACAGTTGTAAGACTATGCTTTAGCCATTCAACATATTCTACAGGACAAAAATCATCTGAAAAATTGGGTGGGTCTCCTACCATCAAATCTAAGGGTAAATTGATTTCTCTCCCAAACATTAAAAGGTTGGGTGTACACTTGGTGCTTTCCTGTATTGTTGATCTATATGCCATTAGCATGTAGGGTAGATAGTCATCCCAATCGTTTCTCTGTTTGTTTACAAAAACTTTTAACATTTGCTGTAGGGTCTTATTAAGCTTTCAACTAATCCATCAGAGTTTGGTCTGTATGGAGTGCAACGTGTTTTGTCTATGTCTAGATTTTTGCACATTTGACTGAATAACTCCGATTCAAACTCTCTGCCTTGATCTGTGTGTATTTGTATGGGTGTACCAAATCTTGAAATAAATTCTGTACAAAGTTTGTCAGCTACTGTGAGTGCAGTGTGATCTTGTACGGCATAAGCCTCTACCCATTTTGTGAAATAATCACTAACAACTATAATGTATTCATTGCCATTTTCTGTCTTGGGACATGGTCCTACAATGTCTATAGCAATTTTCTCTAAAGGAACACCTACATGTCTTTGTTGGAGGGGAGATCTCCCGAACCCTGGACCTGGTTTACTCTGAGCACACTTGTCACATTGATGTATCCATCGAGCTATGTCTGAGTTCATACCTGGCCAAAAAAATCTCTTTTGAATAGAAAATGTTGTTTTGTCTCTACCCAAATGACCAGCTGTTTTCTTTTTATGTAAATGATCAACGATATCTTTCCTTATTGCTTCTGGGGCAACTATTACATCCCGACTCAATGCTGGATTTTCACTCACACGAGAGAAGAGCAGTAACCCATCTTTCACTGATAAACTCTCCCAATAACTCAGTAAAATCTTCACTACACTTGACACACATGGTAATTCTGATTTCTGAGGTTTTACATCAGATTTTTCCCTTAAATTCAAAATTTTTGAGATGTCTTTATCAGATTTCTGCATGTTTTTGATATCTTCGTTTGTCCAAAGTGACAACCAATTACTCTGAGTTGTCTGAGTTTCCTGTACTGACGAAACAAGAACAGATGGTTGATCTTTTAAGGGTGGAGAACCTTTAGGCATCTCCTTAGAGTCAGGGAAGCCCGAGAAGAGTGGGGTGACCAACTCCTTGTCAGACTTGTGAACCCCATCATCATTCCCAAAAGGACCATCTTTACATTGAGAGCAATCATCTCTCTTACAACGAAGATAGGGTTTTCTTGACAAAACGTCTGCATTTGTGTGCAGAGAACCTTTTCGATGTTCAAGGGACATGTCAAAAGTGTCAAGTGTAGCAAGCCATCTAGCTAAAATACCTTCTGGATTTTTAAATCTCTTCAACCAACACAACGAAGAATGATCAGTTCGTACCAAGAAGGGTCGACCCCATAAGTAATGTCTAAACTGTTTCACAAAAGTCACTAAAGCCAAAAGTTCTCGATACGTAGTACAGTAGTTTCTCTGGGATCGACTTAGGGTTTTACTGGCATAAGCAATAACTCTTTCCTCACCCTGTTGAACTTGTGACAACACAGCACCTATACTATGCAAACTAGCATCGGTGTCCAAAACAAACTGACCATCACCGTCAGGAAAAGCAAGAATGGGGGCCGTAACAAGTTTTCCCTTCAAAATCTGGAAGGCCTCTTCACACTCTTCTGACCATTTAAACTTGACCGATTTTCTTGTAAGTCGAGTCAAAGGAGCTGCTATTTCACTAAACTCTGGGATGAACTTACGATAATAACCCGCTAGACCAAGAAATCCTCTAACATCTCCCACACATTATGGTACTGGCCATGACCTAACTACTTCAATCTTACTAGGATCTGTTGATATTCCCTCTTCTGAAACTTTGTGACCCAAAAATAGCACTTCTTTCTGAAACAAAACGCACTTCTTTGGCTTTAGCTTTAAATTCGACTTTCTAAACCTGTGAAAAACTAACTCCAAATTCTCTAAAGCCTTGTCAAACGTAGCACCCATGACAATTATGTCATCCAAGTAACATAAACACCTCTCCCACAAAAGACCACGAAGAACTAAATCCATCAACCGTTCGAAACATGCGGGGGCATTACAAAGCCCAAAAGGTAATACCTTGAATTGAAATAAGCCTTTGTGTGTGGAGAAAGCAGTTTTGGGTCTGTCTTCTTCAGAAACTTCACACTGCCAATACCCTGATGCCAAATCTAATGTCGAAAACCATTTGGATCCCCCTAAAGCTTCTAAAGATTCATCTATGCGGGGTAAAGGGTACGCATCCTTTTTAGTAACAGAATTGACCTTTCTAAAATCAATACAGAACCTAATAGAACCATCTTTCTTTGTCACTAACAAAATAGGACTTGACCATGGACTTTCACTTGGTTCAATGATATCTTGCTTTAACATTTCTTGGATTTCTTTTTCAATAATTGGCTTTTGTTTAATGTGATGTCTGCGCATTGGAAGTTTGATAGGTGTTGCATCCCCTGTGTCTATTTTGTGTTTGACTAACTTTGTCCGTCCTAATTTGTTATCTGGACCTACAAACACATCATCATAATTGTTCAAAAGTGTTGCCAATTTTAATCTTTCTTGCGTTGTAAGTGTTTCTGAAACTTTGTCTAGCAATGGTCTTAAATGTTCAGGAAGACTTTGAGCATGTTGAGGTATGTCATGTGTGTTTCCTTGTGTGACTTTGTTAACAGCATGAACCTTGGTAAAAGCCTGTATTGTCCCTATGTGTTTTCCCCGTCTAAGTGTGACTTTCTTATCGTTTACATTTACTAGAGACATGATAACATGAGATGAACAAGACCTAACCAAAGTCCGAGCACAAAGAATCCCTTCACTACCTAATGAGGAAATTGGTTCGATAATGCCTTCTTCATAACTAGTTCTTCCCCCTTCAAGAAAACACTCTACCAACATCTCTGAATTACTGGGGATTTCAATCTGTTTTGATAGTCTGATGTTTTTAGGTAAAACATTGGCACATCTATCTAACAAAATCTCTTGTCCGCCTACCTCTAAACACGGTTTTGAAATGAAAATATTTACACTGTTCTCTTCCAAAAACTCCATTCCCAAAATACCTGGTATATCAACTAAGTCCGCAACAATAAAAGAAGCTGATAAAACTAATTCATCTAAACTAAAATCTAAGCGGACAACTCCATACTGCTTAAGAGAACCACCATTTGCCGTGGAGAGAGAAGCGGTACAAGGTTCTAAATTCAAAACATTTATGCCCAAACTATTACAAATATTTCTTGACACCAAATTCACTGCTGAACCTGTATCTATCAACATTCTAGTTGGAACATGACTAAACAAAACATTTGCAAAAAGGCAAGTTTGAGTTATTGGACTAAGGACAATAGTAGGCCCTGTTTCTTCCTTGAAAGCCACACTTTCGGGCTCAAATGCAGCTAACGCCCGTTTAACTGTTGGTTTCCTTGTTCAAATGTGACCTTTTTACCAACAGTCTCTTGTAACAATGGGCATTTGGGGGATATATGACCTTTGAATCCACAATTATAGCAAGTAGGTTCCCTAGGGCTTGATATTTGCGATTTCAAATCTTTGAAACAATCTTGAAGGGTCTTAACTAAACTATGCATATCATCCTCTTTCCTTAGTTGAGGTGACTTTGACCTTTGTCTAACTACCTTCACACCAGTGTTTTGTTGAAAACTGTTAACAACTGCTTCAAATTCTATCGCAAGCCCTATTGCTGCTTCCAAGGTTTCAGGGTGACTCAAACTGATGTGTTTCTTCATTTCTAAATCACTGAGACCATTCACAAATGCCTTAATTAAATGAACATCTGAGGAACCATCATTTGGAAAAGCCAAGTACCACAATCGTCGTAATGCATAACCAAACTCATCTATATTTTCATTGGGCTTCCTAACTCTTGAGTAAAACTCAGTTGCATATGCAGCTTTTCTTTCTGGTGGGCAAAACCTATTCAACAAAACATCTTTCAAGCGATTATAGTCTGCCAACTTAGACTTTTCAATATGACCTAACAACTTCCGAGCTTCCCCGCTTAAATTCATTGTCAATTGTTGGGCCATTTCTGCTGAAGTCCACCCATTCCAATTAGCAATTTGCTCAAATTGTACTATGTAATCACGAAAGTCAACTGATTGGCCATCAAATTTGTCAGGTTCTTTTTGTTTTCTGCGCATTGGATCTGTATGAACTGAGTTTACGAATGGATTTGTACATGTTGACCTAAGTGTGTCTTGTTGTTTTGGAACACTATTACTGTTTGCATGCCCTCTATGTGATGCATTTTGTGATGGAAGTGTAACATTCTGATCTGCTTGAGTGAAAAATGTTCCATTTGTTGGATTGTTTGATCTATGCAATGATGATAAAATGGGACTTGTGTGTCTGTCATTGCGTAGAATGTGTGATATGTCTCTTCTTGACCTTCTGTGAGGATTAGATCTTAACCTTCCCCTACTTCCTGTCCTTAAATTCTCTGATCTTGATGTACAGGGTGTGCTAGAAAAATGGTCACCTATATCTAAATCTAAATCTGAATCTGAAGAATCTAAAAGACAATCTTCACTAGAGTGATCACTTGGACAATCAGAAAAAAATACATGTTTGACAGTGCTGTCAGAGTAAAAATCGTTAAAATATCTTGATTTATGTCCAGCCATAGTTTCACAACAGAAAAGGGTCACGGCACCAAAATTTTCTCTGTGACAGGCGGGGCTATTGTTCCGCCTGTCGAGGTGTAAAAATTGGTAAAGAAAAACCAAATGCTGGGCAAAAAGTGCCTACAGAAATAAAAGGTCAAACTTCTTGTGACTCAAGGTTACTTATAAATAAATGATAAGGCACAGTTCGAGCTCGACAGTTCCTTTACTATCACCTTATAACTCAAAGACGGATCGTTGTGATGCGTTGTGATACCATAATTGTGTTGTGATGTGTTTTGCTACTTTATAAATGTTGAGTTGTTTTAAATAACCTTTTAAAGGAACCGTCAAACTAGAAGCTGTCCTCAAAAAGTGTACTTCCTGGTTCAGTTACTTTCTGAGGTCATGGCTGGACCTTGAACTTTAAATAACCTTGACCGAATTCCAAATATAGATTTCCAAATTCTCAAAAGTCTGAATGAATAGTCAGTTTAAAGTTTTAACATTTTAATGAACAATAACATGAGTAGAGTGGTATATAAATATTCAAAAATAACAGTTGTAAATGGTATCAAAATTGAGCAGAGAAAAATAGACTTTCACAAAAATATCTCTGACAGCACTGTGTTTCAAAAGAAAACCACATGTACAAGCATAGTACTCTTCAAAAATTACCCCCTGGGGAATGCTGGTGACAGAGTTCTTAGCTAAACCTACATAATATGGTGTTAAATTTTGATCTAAAAGCCAAAGAAACAGGACACAGAGAAATGTAGACGACTTACATCTACTGGCTCTCCGGGCATTGAAGCAAATTAACCTGGTTCTAACAAAACGTTCTAGTTAAAATTTATACTAAAGATTATCAGGTGACAGAATACTGTAAAGGTGATAAGACAGAAATACTTTACAAAACCTTCAAAAATTTACATAGAAAGATATTTGTAATACTTACATTAGATAAATATGTATACTAAACGGTGTACAGTGCTAAGTAATACACATGTAATATAATAAATGTTGATACAAATGTGTCTGTGTGTATTATTTACTTTCAAGAGAGGTAACTCTAAGATAACTGATATTTAGACTTGGAGTGAAAGGTACCAAAACGAATCTACTACTGCAGTGATTATTGATAAAAATAGGAATGTAAAAACCGACTCTGTCACACTAGAAACTAAATCATTTTGCGAAGAAGTCATTGCTTTGTTCCCTTCAGGCAATGGCCGCTTGATATTCGTCAGGAAGGCTCGACTTCCCATGCGACATCTTGATTAAAATCAGATGTTAACTGCTTGGCGGCTGGACTAGAACTGACCACGCTTACAATAAGCGCCAAAACCAGCGAACCATACATCACGTGATATTAAATACGAAACAGCAAGACAATTATTTTCCGCTATTCTACGAACCGCGGAAAATATGAATCATTTTAATATTCAGACAAATCTTCTTCTATACAATGGCTTAGTTAGAAGTATCAAGACATATGTTCAAAGCACAGGAGAAAATTATTGCTTTAATTATCAAAATTATACGGACCTTGGGTTACACATTCAATAAATAGCTTAAATAAAACAAAAAAAGGTTCGAAGAACATGTATAATATTCTTAAATCAAAGATGTGAAAGTGAAATCAAAAGATAAGTGTTAAATACATTTTAATGAACGAAATTAAGAATCTTTCTCCTTATGATATAGATCAATAAAAAAACTTTCATGATACAAAGCTTCAATGGTTTCAATAAAGATTTATGCATTATATCCTTACAACAAATAAATCTGTATTTAAAATGAAACTATGTGATTTACCTCTTTGCTCTTTTGCCATGTAGAAGAAGAAGAAGTTTATGCAATACTTTTTCAATAGTGTTAAATTATATTTTAGTCAACATAATATCTCCTTTGAATATAACACAATGTACTTTCTTCTAGGACCATACTTAATCGTGCAGATAAGCGTAGTACAAAAACGATTGTTTGTTTTGTTTGTAAATGAACCTAAATATATAATGATAAAAATATTACCCACATACTTTAGGACACATTTGTAACCAGTACACTAATACATACTACAGACACACATATTTTATTACTTCATCTATCCTTCTTTCTTTCTACATGAAAAAAGTGTACTATGAACATATAATGATTTACCAATTGTGACGAACTATATATAGTGCAATGAAAAAAAAAGAAGTAAATAGACCAAATGTAAAGAATGACATAAATAGTTAATATATTGAATAAATAAAGTAAATCACAAATAAAGTAAATGGTTACAAACAATAAATACAACAGGCATCGTCATGAATATTGAATTATAACTAAATATATATATACTAACTCCCAAAAGAAACGTTACATAGAAAAGAATTGAAATAGATTTACTACATAAAACGTACATTTATAAATTTTTGGATGAATTAAATTCAGATGAACCGTTCATTTCATGAAACAAATGTAAATTTTACCACATGACCTATACGCAATACCTTTGCTAAAAGCAAGGATAGCATAAATAAAATCACAAGTCTATCCATTTTTCGACTCATTTGCAGGTACAGGGAGTCTTGATTCCGTTTTCTGCAGGTCTCCTACCGGTATCGCTCACATTTACTCTATTATTGATGCGTTTACGCTACTGCTGAGTGAGCCGCAGAGAGATTACGTCGATGTTACGTCACATAAGGCTGTGGTGCTTACACAGGGTCTTACAGGCCGATTTTATCCGATCATCCTGTGACGTCTTGCTAAACATAGATAATATTTTGCGTTTCTCGGAATTACGCGGAAACGTCAGAATGACGTAGACCTGCTTCTAACATTCCAACTGCTTGACGTCACTGTTCTTTGATTAATCTTAACACTTTGTGGAGAGAGCCATTTTGAAACATTTCATGATTTTTTGTTTTGTGAGATCATATTCTATCGATCACGTTGTTTAATTCACCTGGACTAAACAAAGATGTCTTGGTACTGCATAGCTCGTGCAAATCATGACAATGTAAATATTGACGTTCTGGATGAGTGAACAGCGCAAAAAGATGGGTATATTGAAGTAATTAGACTTACAAAGCAATTTAATCATAATAATCTGCATATTTCAAATATTGATTGAAAGTTGTTTGGAATACATCAATGTATCGTTTCATTTGGAAGACAGTATATATATTCTTGCTTTAGATTTTTGACCGCGTGGACTTTATCAAGAAATTTTACAGACACAATTCTATGCGACGTCCATCTTTGCGCTTGTTTTGTTAAAGCGCGCCGCTTATCGTGACTTCATAGACCTCCTGAAATTTGAAGAACGCATTAACACGACGTTGTAATCCCCGCGTGGTGTTGCATGCAAGCAGGAAATGCTTACTCTTCCTGGACACCTGGTCTCACTTCCATACCGGGAGTTCGCTTCTTTTCATGTGGTGGAGGTTTTTGTTTATTTGCTTTGGTTCCTGTTTTATCCCGATTTTGTATGCCTTCGGTTTCTGATTGTCTGAATTATCAATTTTGTGTTATATACAGGGATATGGTCATTATCCGTATTTGTCATTCAATGTCCTTCACATTATGGTTTTCGAAGTGACTATTAATTGGTTTTTCATTTGAATTTTTTATGTCACGCAGATGTTCACTGATGCGTTCTTTTATTTTTTTATCCGTTTTTGCCGACGTAAATGGCGTGGTCGCATTTTGCGCATTAATTCCGTATATAACGATCCTATCTGTGCATCCATACTTCTTTATTACCTTGTGTGCGTCCTTCCCATCAGCGCTAGGAATATCTGTCCTAATGATATATATCAGCTCATCCGGTACGCTAGAGGATGTACTGATATTTTGGATTTTCACAGTAGAAATTTACAAATTACCAAGAAACTTTTAGGTCAAGGTTTCCGCTTTCATAAACTAGTTAAGACTTTCTGCAGATTTTACAAAAATTACAGAAAACTTCTTTTGGAATTTTGATCTATACACGTAACAGAGTACATTACTTTTGGCATTACACAACCCGCATTTATGGTGATATAATTTCCAAATACGCTTGTTTACACAAATGAACGATTTTGATTGGTCCAAAATACACGTTCATACCCCCAATGAACACGATAAAATACCGGATGAGCCGAAACTACTTTCATGTTGCTAAGCAAGATAGGCTTTTGAATGATAAAAATGCTAATATATATACATGTATATATATATATATATGTTAACGGTAGTCCTAGTCTAGTTGCCAAATGGCTATTTGGGGGGGGAACATTTCGAAATTTTTGGGGAAAAGTGTGATTTTTCAAAGAAAAACCGTTGAAAATTGGAAAAACGCAATTACTTTGTCCATGTTGTAGCTGGAACAACAGACTTGGTATCTAAAGAACAGCAATGCCATTGCCTTTAAGTCTCAAGTTCAGTTTATCAATTTACTCGTCAATGAAATTGGGAAAAATTATAGATTTTAGATTAAAATCCGTTGAAAATTGGGAAAATGTCATATCGTTTTTCATACTGTAGAAAAATAACAATTTTGGTACCAAACGCACAATAAATGTATTGCTTTTAATTCTTAATATCAGATTAGCAATTTGAAAGTACGAAAATGGGGAAAAGAATGCATTTTGAATGAAAAATCGCTTTTTTAATGCTATAGGTAGAACAACGACAAGAAAAATTATTTCATTGATTTAAATTCAGAATTCCACTCAAGCAAATGGAATCTTCTTGTTTTGTTTTGTTGTTGTCATGTGCGACTGCAACAAATCAACAGGATAACAGATAGAGGTACAGACGCGATTGGTAAAATATTATCACAATTGGTCTCAACATTTTTTAAAAATTTAATTCTTTCAGCAGATCCAGGTTTTATTGAACTGTATCTTAAGAATGTTTCCTTATGTATGGCTAAAAATATTTAGCTTTCTTGACATGTTATCGAAATTATTCAATTAACTGTTGGTGACAATGGTCATTTTAGAGTTTTGAACTCTTATTGCGCATTTCATTCGATCGTACATTGGACCTGACATCAGACTACACTATCTAGATTCTCTAAACCATAGTGATTCTTTATGAAAGAAAGGAAGGGATCTCCAACAACACCTAGTTGCAGCATCAACAGCAACCTCCCAAAACACCCACTGTAAAACACAAAAATGACACGCACAGAAAGAGACGCAGTAGTACAATGAACGTCAAATCACAGAAAAACATAAAACACAAATGACTACACATAAACCAACGAGACCAATGGGCAAACGGTGCCGACTTAGGACGGCCATCTGCCTCGTCAGTAGCAGACGGTGTGGTTATCCTGGATTACGTGCGCACAACCCTCCCACTATTCCGATTACCCAGAGGTCTCTAAGAACGTACAATTGTGGTGTAAAACAACCTCCTCACTGTCAGATGACCACACACAAACAAGACCGCAAGACGCAGGGGCCCAAGCAACTCAGATGAATATGTAAATTGATATAAAAAGAGGGCATGCGTGATACGACCTGTGCTCTGCCGGCTGTAGCGAGCTAATGTATGTTATCACCCGAGGAGTCCGACTGACATTCAGAGAGGACAGGTGGTCGGGGCCCTGTCTTCTCTAAAGAGGTTTGGACAGGGCCCGTCATGGAGTCCCGTCGTCACAGTCAGTCAGCGTGCAAGTATTAAGGATGCGCTGGTACAAGACTGTAGATTGGTCAAGTACCAAGCCTAGTGTCCGTCTGGTGACATTAGGATCATATCCACGGTATAAGAGGCGTTTGATGATTCTGACGCATTTTCGATAGTAATTCTGTCTACCTTTGATCCTTCTAATTTTGTTGATCATGTCACCATAAAATGCAGGTTGCGAAATACCCAAAGTAATATACTCTGTTGCTTGTATGGGTCCGAATTTCAAAAGTAGTTGACAATAATTATTGTAAAATTTCCAGAATGTCTTGACAAGTTTGTGAAAGCGAAAACCTTGACCTAAAAGTTTCTTTGTTATTTGTAAATTTCTATCATGAAAATCCAAAACATCAGTACATGCTCTAGCATACCGGATGAGCTGCGAAATGTAGATACCATAAGACGGTAATCTAGGAACATCACCATCAAGCCAGGGAAAATTTACTATATTGAATCCAAAGTCATCTCTTTTGTCATACACCCTTGTATGAATCTCTCCATTGATAATTTTGATATTCAGGTCCAAAAATGGTGTTTCTGTGTTTGTGACGTTCGCCTTGTTTAGAGTCAGTTCCTGTGGATAAATGACATTTTTATACTTTTCAAAAACAGGATTGTCGATAGTAAGGATATCATCCAGGTACCTAGAAGTACCATTGAAACATTTCACATCATCATGTTTTCTTTGTTTTTGAAGATTTTGGATAAATTCTTTTTCATACGTGAATAAAAATAAATCTGCAACAAGAGGCGCACAATTAGTACCCATAGGGATCCCTACAACCTGCTTGTAGAGATTCTCACCAAATCTTACATAAATGTTGTCCAAAAGAAAGGACAAGGCAATACAAAGGTCACTACATGTCCATGATTTATATGACTTGTATTCTGTATTGGAAAAGAAACCCTTTGATTCAGATGTACAAATATAAGTTTTACCCTCTCGGTTAAAGCACCATTTAATGAGTTTGGACAATTGATCATTAATCTTATCGTGAGGAAGCGTGGTGTACATATTTGAAAAGTCGTACGAAGAAATCGAATTGGCTTGAAAATTTCTCGATTTCATTTTGTCAATCACATCCCCTGAATTTTTAATAGACCAAAATAAGTTTACATCATTCCTGTTTAGAACAGTTTCACAATATTTTGCAACGTGTTCCTTTATCACCGTGAGTGCTCACGTCAGATTTCTAGACAAAATTGTAGTTGAGCAGTTGCTAGAATTAGCAATGTATCGAAATTTGTAAGGAGACTTGTGCAATTTTGGTATGCAGTATAGTGTAGGAAGATCCAGTTTAGAAATAGGGATCTTGAATGAAGAAATTTCACTGTTGTGTTTGTTCAAAATGTTAGGAACACTTTCATTGCTTTTGATATAAGTGTTTGTAGACGAAAGTTCCGAAACCAAAGTTGATATGTAGTAACGTTTTCAAATGATTATGGTGTTGTTGGCTGCTTTGTCTGCAGGAGCGAAGACATATTTTTCGTGTAAATTGCGTAATTTGGATTTGAAATATCTTTCAGATTTAGAACTTCATGGCCTCAGTCACCATCTTTTCTATATCTGAATTAACTTCTCTGAAATTTGACACGGAACACCTCTTCAAAAACTTCCCACAGAACAACCTTTGTCTCTCAAATACCATCATATGTTGATGATACCCATCACCATGATCTTTTCTCAATACTTTAATCTTCAGAATGTGTAGAATGTGAGTTCTTAATCAATCGGACTGCTTTCTCGATCAACTGATTGCAAGTGCATGTAATATCAATCAGTTGCACTTCATTTCCTGAGATGTAGCTTTCCTGACTTAATCTTTTATGTCATTGTGATGGTACAATGAAAGTAGGTGTCAATTGCATATAATTCAAATTTCCTCTCTGCAAAGTGATGGCAGTTTTAAGTTCAGAAAATATGACATGGGGCGCTGTTGGAGAGGATTTTGGCTGTGCCATGAAGTCACTTAATTGAAAGCATAACTGATGAGGATTTTTCTATCCGAAACACGTGTCTAGTGCATCAAATGATAAATATGGATAATGACCATATCTCTGTTTACAGCACAAAATCGATAATTCAGAAAATCAGAAACCGAAGGCATATACAATCAGGATAAAACAGGAACCAAAGCAAACAAACAAAAACATCCACCATACGAAAAGAAGCGAATTCCCGATATGGGAGTGAGACCAGGTGCCCAGGAAGAGTCAGCGTCTCCTGTTTGCATGCAACACCCGCTGCCAAAAAGTCGAGACGGACTGAACGACAGAAACATGTCCAAGACCTCCAAAGGTTCAAAAATGAAAAGACGCTCCCCGACCGATCACACACCCCATCCAGTGAGTAAAATCAAACAAGACCCTCCCCCACCACAGACAAACGCCCACACCGAGGAAAGGGACCCGACTGACCAAGTAAAATTAAACGAAAAAAAAAAAACAACCAAAACCACGTCCGTCCCGAAGAGAGACACTCACCGAACCGACAACGCGCGAGCCAGTGTGAATAGAAAGTACACCACGAGAGGCCCACAGAAGGGAGGCCAAAAACACAAACTGCAAAAACCAAAAAAAGGTGCAAAGAACGAGTCCAGCCACCGCCGCCAGCCCCGGCGACCGACCTCCGTATCCAATCAGAACAAACAGGGAGTGTTAACAAAAAGTACCCGCGAGGGAACACCAAGCAGAACCTATCCAACAAACGCATCAAGCGAGGACCCCAAAACGAGGGCCTAGTACAAAAATGGAAATTAGAGTTTTTAATTCGTATGAAGAGTGTCAGAACATCCACTCAAGCCATCTGGTTCATTTGCCACCAGGGCACACTGCCAAAAGTTTTCCCCGTCGTCCAACTGGAGCCATGATCTATGGGCACAACCTCCATGTCCCCCCGGGAGCGGCCACTGAAGATCAGCGCAACCGGCATGCGAACCAATAACCACAGGTTTAAAACTTTCTTCAAAAAGATAAATAGTTTGAACACTTATTATTGAACATCTGAAGTATTTAGTTTTTTTTTAGAAATATACGACCAGAAACATTCAAGGTATTAATTCTGCATGAATGCGAGTCCTGCATACATCAATCGATCATCAGCTCCAAGGCATTCTTGTCGAATGAATAACCTGGAGATTATTTAAAGAACATATTCCGAATGAGTTCAAAAAAAACCTGACGATAATCTCAACAGCACTCACAATAAAGCACAAAATTGAGCATCGACGGACCCCTAGCAAGCTAGAAGTGGGACCAGGTGCCCGGGAGGATTAAGCATCCCCTGTTGACTAGCCGCACCGCCGTCGATGTTCACGCAAGAAAAGTTGCAAAACCGAAGTCATCTTTTCAACATCGACGTAGGGACTAGAACAACGTCATGACTAAGCAGGTCTTTAAGATCCACTTCAATAATTGAAAACAACTACACAACCCTGGCAGAAATCATCTATGTTTAGAAACGTCTTCAAATTCATTAGCATCATTTAAAAGCAGATTAATTAACAGCGTGGACCAGACATGCACGTTTCGGATATTTAACCCTCGTCAGTGATCCTCAATCCAAACAATGAAATATGACCAAAATGTGTGATAATTATGTCCAAAATATACCGAAAGACGTAACAAGATGACTGAAATATGATGCTACAGGACCCAGGTTTCAGAAATTTGTGACAATTTTGTAAACAGAAATTTTCGAATGTGTTCTAAGAAACGACCAACCGAAATTGATCGATCTTGGCTACATTTGCCCTTTGGGTCTCCTGGTCCACCAGCAGTGACACTCACCAAGTAGTACAAATGCTAAACGTCTTCAAATTGATCAGCATCATTGAAAAGCAGATTAATTAACAGCGTGGACCAGACATGCACGTTATGTATCATAGACAGTAGCCGCTTTCTTTTGAACAATGTCTCTAATGTCACCCACGTCTTTCAAAAGCTCGCTACAAGACTCCATGTACCAGTAAATTGTTTTAAAAAGTGTTGACTTGAATACACATATCATTGTTCAAGATTTTCTGTAAACGTTTTGCATTTTTCGAAGTCCCAATTTTTGATGGAAAATACCCTTAAAAAGCAAAGTTTTCTCCCTCAATGGTCTTCTCTTACTTTATTTATGAGCAAGTTGCTTAATACGAATTCAGAATAAAAGACAATAAAAAAAAATTCTTTTGGTACCATAATTGCTGTACCTCATACTAACTACAGTTTGAAAAAGTTCATTGCATTTTGCACATTTTCAGCGTTTTTACATCCAAGAGTAGTTGTTTTTCCCAATTTTTCGTACCAGCAAATTGCGAATCTGACTTCTGTATTATTCAAAATGAAAGGCAATACATTTATTGTGCGTTTGGTACCAAAATTGTTTATTTAGCTACAGAACAAAAAAAGATATTGTATTTTCCCAATTTTCAACGTTTTTTCATCGAAAATCCATAGTTTTCCCCCATTTCATTGACAAGTAGATTGGTAAATTAAGCTTGAGACTTAAAGACAATTAAATTGTCGTTCTTTTGGTACCAATTTTGTTGATCTAGCTGCAGCATGGAAAATGTAATTGAATGTTTCCTATTTTCAATGGTTTTTCTTCGAAAAATACCATTTTACCCCAAAATTTCGAAACGCCCAAGGATTCCAGAGTTGCTTCCGCCGGATTATCAAATAAGAGGGTATTGACAACACTTTCATGCAAAAACATTTTTTGCGTAAGAATTTTTTGGGTTTCATGAATAGTGCTTAGACTATTAGATATAAATACAATATCAGAATCAATGAAATTTTACAAAAATTACAGTCAACTTCTTTTAAAATTTGGATCTTTACACGTAACAGCGTACATTACTTTGGGCATTACACAACGAGATTCTGATTGGCTGAGAAATTTTGTTGATACATCGATCAACACAATTTTTACGGAAGTCTATTTATAGCACTATTTTTAGAACCAGGAGTTCCCTCAAACATGAATGAACTCGTTGCTGAAAATACAATTTATTGATGTTTGCTTTTCATTTCAAGGGTACCATTTCTTTTCTACTTACTAAACAATTAACTGTGCATGTAGAAGTTGTTCAAACTGGTCCTTATTCAAAAGATGTAGAGAGACGATCGTTCACTGTTTAAATAATGGCGGCTGCCATAACTTGTTTTGGCAAACGTATCGCTGCGAAACACTCCGAACTTACGAATAAAGTGCGGTGATTGATTGTTTTTAGATCCAGTCTGTTTTCCACAAGTAGATGATAATTAAATAATAAGAATCTATTCTTTTTTCTGCTACGCTCATTGATGCAGTGTCCTGTCTTATTTTTGGATGATACCTGCATCAACAGAAAGAATATAAGATTCATTTCTTAAGTCACCAGACGGACACTTGGTACTTGACCAATCTACAGTCTTTTACAAGTGCATTCTTGAGACTTGCACTAGGACTGACTGTGACGACGGGACTCCATGACGGGCCTTGTCAAAACCACTTTAGAGACTTTAAAAACAGCTTGGATTCTATCAGAATTTTCGAGAATGCTATGGTGCTTCTGTAGAATATTTATAATATTTGGGAGTTGTTTAAAGAACTTTTTTGTTTGGTTTCGTTTGTAGTAAATCCTCCCGTTTAAGCTAGTCCACCCTTTGTAATTGTTGTTCAATTGTTTTGCCGCTAGATCCCCTTTTCCGCAACTGAGATTTTAATTCATTCATATGCCTTTTGTAATCCTCTTCTTTTCAAACGTAGCCCCAGTCCATACGGAACATTTAAGAAATCGGAAATCCGATTGTTCTTGTTTTGTAAGATGCAGTTTTCCCGAACGTTTTAAATTGGATACAATGTCTCTCTTCACTGTCTCGATGAAGAGACATATATCTTCCCTTGTTTGGCGTGAACCGACTCTTCTTTTTTAGCCTAAATTTCTCATCCTGAGTATGGTCTGTTTCGTCACCGTTTCTCTCTTCCCCATAAAAATATTCCCGTAGACGCACGCTCCCTTCCCATTCTTTAAGGTCAGTCAATAACCTGACCTTGCTGACTTTCACCAGACGGACACTAGGCTTGGTACTTGGCCAATCTACAGCGCATTCTTAAAACTTGCACTCTGACTGACTGTGACGATGGGACTCCATGACAGGCCCTGTCCAAACCTCTTTAGAGAAGACAGGGCCCCGACCACCTGTCCTCTCTGAATGTCAGTCGGACTCCTCAGGTGATAAGAGATTTGAGCTCACGTCGGCAGAGCACGGATAGTATTACGTACGCTCTTTTTTATATCCATTTACATATTTATATATGTTGCTTGGGCCCCTGCGTTTTGCGGTCTTGTTTGTGTGTGGTTGTTTTACACCACAATTGTACGTTCTCCGAGACCTCTGGGTAATCGGAAAAAAAGGGAGGGTTGTGCGCACGTTATCCAGGAAAACCACACCTTCTGCTATTTCCGTGGCAGATTGCCGTTCTAAGTCGGCACCGGTTGCCCATTGGTCTCGTTGGTTTATATGTAGTCCTTTGTCTTTGATGTTTCTGTGTTGTGCGTTGAGATTCCTTGTCCCTTTTGCGTCTCTTTCTGTCCTTGTCGTCTGCTCTGTGTTTTTGCATTGGTTGTTTTGGGGGGGGTTGTTGTGGTTGCTGCAACCTGGTGTTGTTTGAGATCCCCTCCTTTGTTTGATTTTGTCGCGAATGAACTTTATTCCTTTATTCCTTGTACTTTGACAGATTTGTAACAACATCTTGGTTAGAATTTATGCGATCAAACTTTGCTTTGACTCCTTTGTTCCCTTCCAGTTTTATGTTACCTTTATTGCACTTTTTTCCGTTTCTCACCATGTTTTATGCCAGACATGGATTTTTGCGGTTCAATCGTATCATATCTATTTTCATTTTCGCCCGCCAGATAGATTGTTTCACCAGCCACCTCAGAAGAATCGGATTCTGTATGATGAACGGCTCTCAACACTTCCGGTTCTCTATCCACTTCCGCTGTTGCACCCTTTGTTGAATTTTGTGCACTACTCGTTATTTTAAACCAATCCACTGTTTCCATTGAGTTCCTGAGGATGCGAAATCGGAATTCTTGAGCAATGGAACTACATCCTATTGATGGACATATAACAAAGTAAAATTATTGTTGCTCAGTAACAGATGAATCCAATGTTGGAAAGGTTAAGAAGTTTCATCTCGTTTAAACGAAAGGATATGGTTATGCCGTTGTGGTTTATTCTTATTCATTATTACTTTAATATTAGTTTCATTCCTTGTAGCAGCTGCGTATAGTTCAGCTTCCGTTGCCCATGAACATATGCTACCATCCATTTTCCTTTGATTCCTGATATTTTGATCTATTGAACCATCTGTTAAACGCTCGAAGTTTTCTCTGTATTGTGATATTCAGTCGCATATATCTTGCCTGACCTCACTATGAAGTTCCTCCGTACCATATATCGCTACACTCATGCACCTGTTGAAACAGTTTTAATCTTCTTTAACGTCTCTCTCTAACCACCGTGTCTTTACATAATAGTCTATCCATCTTACCCTTCTTGATCTTCTCCTACCGATGTCGCTCACGTTCATAAAAAGAAGGGAGGAGATCTCCAACAAGACCCCGTTACAGCATTAACAGTAAAACACCAAAACACCCGATGCAAAAACACAAAAGACGAGTACAGCACGAGACGGAAAAGAGACACACGACATGTAAACATCAAACACAAAAGACTACACATAAACCGACGAGACCAATGGGTAACCGGTGCCGACTTTGGACGGCCATCTGTCACGCAAGTAGCAAATGGTGTGGTTATCCTGGATTACGTGCGCACAACCCTCTCACTTCTCCAATTACCCAGAGGTCTCGAGGAACGTACAATTGTGGTATAAAACAACCTCCTCACTGTAAGATGACATCACACAAACAAGACCGCGAAACGCAGAGGCCCCAGAGACACAGATGAATATGTAAATGGATATAAAAAGAGGGCATGCGTAATACAGTCCGTGCTCTGCCGGCTGTAGCGAGCTCATGTATGTAATCACCCGAGGAGTCCGACTGACATTCAGAGAGGACAGGTAATATACATTTGCATGGTGTAGAACCTCCTCCGTATCTTCCAGTGCATCTATTCTTTCTGACATACCTTCTATACACCTTTCACATGCTTGTACGGTGAGTGCTTTTCGGTGAGTTCCATAAGTTTTATTGATGCATCGAGTTTTATTTTTTCACATTTATTTTTAGAAATATCCTTCTCCATAACAATGTTTGGATTGCAATTAATTTAAAAACCGTTCGTAACAAGTGAACCATTGATGAACGTTTCAGGAATTTTGTGTGCGACACATCTCATATTTTTCCTTCAATCTCCGGAGCAGCGAATTGTTGCCCAGCATCATCTCTTACAAGGAGTTTAATAGTAATGTCCAAGGTAACCTTCCTCTGGGAAGTGGTGTGAAATCATCAATAAAACAAACTTTTACTTCAAATGAGTTAAAGAAGATCCTGACGATATTCTCAACAGCAATCACAGTAGAGCACATATTAAGCATCGACGGACCCCTCAAAGTTTCGACCGCGTGGTCTTTATCAAGAAATTTTACAGACACAATTCTATGTGTTATGTTTGTTAAAGCGCGTCGCTTATCGTGGCGTCTTATACCTCCTGAGATTTGAAGAACGCATAACGCGACGTCATAATCCCCGCGCTCCTTCTAAGTTGTATACAAAGGCATCATCGTTGCGCTGAACGTTGCATCTATAGGGAGCTAAAGTATTTGATTTTCTAATCCAAATATCCTCTACAAGGAGACGTATAGCTCTGCCGTTATGTCCTAATTTTTGTAGAACAGCATATTCAGCATATTCAATGTCCTTCGCGTTATGGTTTTCGAAGTGACTATTAATTGGTTTTTCATTTGAATTTGTTATTGAACGTAGATGTTCACTGATGTGTTCTCTCCTTTTCGCCGACGTAAATGACGTGGTCGCATTTTGCTCTTATAATTCCGTTTATAATGTTCCTATCTATGCATCGAACCTCCTTTATGAGCTTATGTGCGTCCTTCCCATCAGCGCTCGGAATATCTGTCCCATTGATCTTCTTACAATTCTACACATACATTTTTGTTGATAGGGGTAGGGCCACGAGACCCCTAAATCGGCCCGCCATTTTTCTCTTGAATTAAATTTCATAAGAAATACTTGATAACTCTCATGAAAATACACGAAAGTTTAATGCTTTTAACAAAAAGAGATATATCACCAAACAGAATGCCATTTGACTGTAATGACGTCATGAAGTGACGTCATTTTGACGTTATTGACAAAATATTGCGAAAATTGCAGGAAAATCTGTCTTTTGTGGAAGAATTTGATGTGGCCGCAAGTATAATCTAAGATAAAACGATTATGGCAAAAAGGTATAATGATAATCTTTTACATATAATTTTTTCATCTTAGAAAATGCCTGCGGCCATTGCTGATTAAATAGAAATATGTAGATTTTGCAGGTATTTCGCGGAATATTACCAATTTTGGTGTTTTCAGAGCGCTAAAAGCTATTGATAAACGCATTGTTTACAAAAAATAGATTAGTTATTCAGTAGAAAACGTATCAAAGTGTCAAATCACAATTAAAATCATATAAAGTACAATATTCAAAATTAGGGCCAATAACGGCCTTCGTGGCCCTACCCCTTTATGTGAAATAAGCACGAACATGAAATTTACATGAAATTTTTCACATGTTATTCATGTTACAATGTCAGTCTATTTTGCATGAAAGTTTCAGAGAAAAATTCATTTGAAATCCATGCGAAGTAAATTAATATGAAATTCATGAGAATTTTGTTTCACATAAATTTTATGTAAAATTTATTTGAATTTTATATGAATTTTCATTTGAAATTTACATAATGCTCATTTCATATGAATTTCATTTGAGGCACAACATACCATTTTCCGATTAAAGCAGAAAATGTCCGAGTCAACATCTTTTGGCGTTGTTTGACATTATGACTTCACTTTGCGACGCAATTCCTTTGAGACGTAACAATGAAAAAGTGCGCGAAAATTGCCTACCTAGGACATCTTCCGTCATTTTGTCAGCCATTATGAATTTTGGCATATGGCCTATTAGCTGTGTATCATCTTCTGATAAATAAATTGACATTCCTTTTATAAGCTTCTTTGTCTGGTAAACGAAGTAATGATGATCAATAACCATTTCTATGGTATTCAAGAAATTAATCTTGTATTTTTTCTGTTGATGCAGAGATCACCCGTAGCGCGTTGATGCAAAAGTTGTCTGTCCAATTTTTCGGGTGATACCTGCATCAGAAAAAATATAAGATTCAATTCTTATCATTTTATTATGATCTACTTATGGAAAACAGACTGTTTTCTCGAATGTAAAAACAATCAATCACCGCACTATATTTCGTAAGTTGGAAGGTTTCGCAGTGATACGTCTGCCAAAACAAGTTATGGCAGCCGTCATCATTTAAACAGCGAACGATCGTCTCTCTATATCTTTGGAATAAGGACCAGTTTTAGCAAACTCTACATGTACAGTTAAATTTTTAGTCAGTAGAAAAGAAATGGTACCCTTGAAATTATAAGCAAACATCAGCAAATTGTATTTTCAGCAACGAGTTCATTCTTGTTTGAGGGAACCCCCGGTTCTAAAAATAGTGCTATAAATAGACTTTCATGAAAAAATTGTGTTGATCGATGTATCAATAAAATTCCTCGGCCAATCAGAATCTTTGTTTCTTGAAAATGACAATGGAAATTAAATGATGAAACGTTGGATCGAAACACACATTTTATGCGAAGGACACTTGTCATGAAATGTATCAGCATAAGATCTTCTTTTAAAGCTCAACGGCGGATTCAAGGGGGGGGGGCATAAGCCCCGAAATTTGCAAATTTCAGGTTAACCATAATTTTTAATTGTTGTTTGAATTTGATTGCACTTGGGCTGATCCGAGGCAGTGGACCCTGTCCTTTATCGACCAGCGGACTCCCAAATAGGTGCAGATGTTATATATAAAGTCGGTAAACTCCGTACGGCGGCTTCGCCTAGCATACAAAGCAGGCCGCTCATACCGCTACGCCACGGTGACAACCTTAAAAAGAGTTGTTCCGGCGGCCTGGCCTAGCATACGTACGGAGTTTACCGACTTTATATATAACATCTGCACCTATTTGGGAGTCCGCTGGTCGATAAAGGACAGGGTCCACTGCCTCGGATCAGCCCAAGTGCAATCAAATTCAAACAACAACGAATTCTTCACTTCCGGTGTGTGCTGAGTGGGCCGTATTCATATGGACGTCATAGGAACAACTCTTTTTAGGGTTGTCACCGTGGCGTAGCGGTATGAGCGGCCTGCTTTGTATGCTAGGCGAAGCCGCCGTACGGAGTTTACCGACTTTATATATAACATCTGCACCTATTTGGGAGTCCGCTGGTCGATAAAGGACAGGGTCCACTGCCTCGGATCAGCCCAAGTGCAATCAAATTCAAACAACAACGAATTCTTCACTTCCGGTGTGTGCTGAGTGGGCCGTATTCATATGGACGTCATAGGAACAACTCTTTTTAGGGTTGTCACCGTGGCGTAGCGGTATGAGCGGCCTGCTTTGTATGCTAGGCGAAGCCGCCGTACGGAGTTTACCGACTTTATATATAACATCTGCACCTATTTGGGAGTCCGCTGGTCGATAAAGGACAGGGTCCACTGCCTCGGATCAGCCCAAGTGCAATCAAATTCAAACAACAACGAATTCTTCACTTCCGGTGTGTGCTGAGTGGGCCGTATTCATATGGACGTCATAGGAACAACTCTTTTTAGGGTTGTCACCGTGGCGTAGCGGTATGAGCGGCCTGCTTTGTATGCTAGGCGAAGCCGCCGTACGGAGTTTACCGACTTTATATATATAACATATGCACCTATTTGGGAGTCCGCTGGTCGATAAAGGACAGGGTCCACTGCCTCGGATCAGCCCAAGTGCAATCAAATTCAAACAACAACGAATTCTTCACTTCCGGTGTGTGCTGAGTGGGCCGTATTCATATGGACGTCATAGGAACAACTCTTTTTAGGGTTGTCACCGTGGCGTAGCGGTATGAGCGGCCTGCTTTGTATGCTAGGCGAAGCCGCCGTACGGAGTTTACCGACTTTATATATAACATCTGCACCTATTTGGGAGTACGCTGGTCGATAAAGGACAGGGTCCACTGTCTCGGATCAACCCAAGTGCAATCAAATTCAAACAACAACGAATTCTTCACTTCCGGTGTGTGCTGAGTGGGCCGTATTCATATGGACGTCATAGGAACAACTCTTTTTAGGGTTGTCACCGTGGCGTAGCGGTATGAGCGGTCTGCTTTGTATGCTAGGTTAAGCCGCCGTACAGAGTTTACCGACTTTATATATAACATCTGCACCTATTTGGGAGTCCGCTGGTCGATAAAGGACAGGGTCCACTGCCTCGGATCAGCCCAAGTGCAATCAAATTCAAACAACAACGAATTCTTCACTTCCGGTGTGTGCTGAGTGGGCCGTATTCATATGGACGTCATAGGAACAACTCTTTTTAGGGTTGTCACCGTGGCGTAGCGGTATGAGCGGCCTGCTTTGTATGCTAGGCGAAGCTGCCGTACGGAGTTTACCGACTTTACATAATTTTTTATGTAATAAACAGTAAATGTTATCTACCTGTTAGTTAATACAATTGTAACATGCATGAAATTCAATTCTTTAATCAATTTCAATCACGAAAATGGGTCAGAAAAGGCTGAAATGCGTTAGCTACCGGGGCGTTTCGCTCCCTTTCCTCCTTGTCACTTGTACTCTACCAAGGATCCGCCCTGGACCCGCTGGTGACCAAGGCGGTCCCCAGACCCCTCTCCATTTTTACACCCCCTCTAAGTCAAGCTTGATCCGTCACTGAGGCTCATGACAAAGAGAAATATATTCGCAATTGTGATGATAGTATTTAGATTAAGTGAAGATAACAAACAATGAAGTTGTTGCAGAACTTTCATAAGTTGTTAATATTTTCATTGCTAAAAGAACAGTGTAAAAATTATGTCAATGTTTCGTGAATTAACTTTTATACTTGTGGTCAGTGGATCTTCCTATACAGTTGTTAATACGCCATCTTATGTTGTGGAAGTGATATCGATATCTGTTGTTGTTGATAGCACAGCTTTGGTGGTGGTTGTAAAGCCTACAATAGTCAATCATGCTTGATTACATTGCTCAGTGGCTGTTGCGACGGGTGTTGCACGCAATCAGGAGACGCTGACTCTCCACGGGCTCCTGGTTTCACTTCGGAATGTTATTCATTCCGAGGTTCGCAACCGTTCAAATAGGAATTCTAATCATTTTGCCTTACCTTCTTGACTTTGTGTCTGAATAACTGATAGGTACTTTCTTTTAGATTGCTCAGTAGAGTATTAGATTACTTCAATACTGTTTGTGTACGCATCTTGAAATCTATTGAGTAATATCCTATCTGTCATTGCATAAATGATCTCATAAGCATAACGTCAGCATCACCGCTTGCTACTCCCTATAGGTATGTTCAAATGGCGTCACACAAATACCAGAATTGAAAACCAAGTAATATCAATATTAATATGAATTATGGCAAAGCCATTGTGAGGACGCAGATGAATCATAATAGTTCAATGATTTTTCACCAGACGTCATTGAATATATATTTACTAAGTTAAAAATAAACAAAATATGTAACACAATGTGTGTTCTTGTTATTCTTTTCCAGCATCTTTTTTCAAGTCTTACATTATTTTCTTGAAATCCATAATCATCTACAGGGGAGGGGATATTTTTATAGACAATTCTGGATCGAGAGTATGCAAATAACTCGTAAATGCGTGAAAACAATTCTCAATGTTGGCCGGTTTGATGTCACAAAACAATCAGTGAACATGAAATCGCAATGCTTAATTTTGAAACATAAAGGACAGATGAGAAGAGATCGAGTGATGTAATCTTAAAATCTACGTATATATTGTAAGTCCTTGGACCTTGAAGAAAACCATGGATAAGAGAACTCTGGCAAGAAAACCGTTGGCCGAAGCCATTAAAATAAAAAAAAAAAGAGTTATACTTTTTCTGAAGTATTTACATATTGTAAGATTTACATGTATCTTGATCATTCAATTCAATTAAACTTTTAAATGTTTATTTTTCATAGTTCATGGGTTGATGAAATGTCAGTTGTCGTATCAGGAATATGTATACCCCCCTTGTACCCCCTTTTACTTTCACCGGAAAAAATAGCATTCAATATGTAAAAGAAAGAAAGCCTCCATTTCGGCGCCGTCTATAGTGTTATCAGTAATATATCGTTTTATGGGATGGTCTGAAGAAGGGTGTTATACTTAAAAAAATCCAGTGCAATATTAGTATCACAGGATTTTCCCTTCTAAATAATGTTTACAAATGATTTTTCAATGTAATATCTGAAGACAAAATTCATTCCTTTACTATAAAAGAGGGTGATAGGAATGTGAGGGGAGGGAGAGGAAGGGTGCGGGAGGGGGTATGGGAGGGGGAGATAAGGGGTGGAGAGAGGTACCCCCTGTCTGTTTCCCAACCCCATAAAAGGCAACGATGAAAGGGAGGGGAGGAAGGGAGGGAGTCGGGAGGTGTAAGGAGGTGGGAGAGGGGAGGACGGGGCGGGACGGGGAGAGAAGTATTCTGAGTAGAAATTCACCCCTGTCATCCCCCTCTTCCCCCATAATTACAATCAACCCCTCCCCCTCTTTCTTAAAAAAATCTGAAGCCTTCACCCCTCCTCCTTTTTTGAAGAACCCTGGATCCCCCTATGATTAACCTCCAAGGGAAAAAAATAACCAGCCTTATTTTATGCTTTGAACAGAGCCCCAGTTTGTGTTTACCTATTTGCACAAAGTACTGTTAATGATGACGTAAGTTGTGACGCGTTGTGTACAAAATCGAAGGCAGCAGACATTTAGAAGTTTGTGTTGGGATTTACACTGCATAGATTTCCTGTAGATTCTACATGTAGATCTTATATGTGAAGAGAAACCGCATTATTCGATGTACAGGTATCAAAATATCACCTGCAAATCATTCTTGAAAGCAAAATGAAGTTCGGTAAGTCGCTGATCGCGTTGATATTTTTTTGTTTGTATTTTCATCCCAGCATTACATGGTTATGAGTTTATCCATGGATTTGTCTGAGGGAGCTGTCGATGAAAGAAAGTCCGCGAAACAAAGTTGTATGCTGACGTCACGTTGTAATTTTCAAAGAGGATATTCGGACTTAACATGATATATGTTGAAAATGATTGTGCATTGTCAGTGTAACGTGAAACAAAGTACAAAACAAACATTTGGACACTGGAGGAGTAAGCCAAATTGAGAATATCAAAAGGAGATTGAGAAATCATGGTCATCGGATGGGTTTCATTCTGTCGTCAAGTGACATTGTCAAAAAAATAAGCTTGCGCTTCACGCCGATCAAATGGGCAATGGAAAGAATTGACCACGGTTTTGGAACCTAAAGGTATAGCATAGAATTCAATTGAAAAACACGATCTTTCCTATATATATACACGTGTTACCTTGATGATGACTACATCCGATCCTGCGGCGCGGACTGCGTCCTCTATTAGATCAATAATGTCGACGTGAAAATAAAACCCTATGCAACAACAAATGTAAATCGAGATTTCAAAGTTTTTAAATCAGTCGATAGAAGGTTTCACAAACACAGAAAGATACAAAAAATATTTGCGATTTTTCTTTTTCACATTTTTTACAATTCTTTGTCCATACATCCATAGAATGAAAGTGAAATACAGTATAGTAAAATTCATTTCTAATTTGTCTTTCCTTACAACGGCTGAAAAATAAAACTTCAGAATTGTCATTAAAGAGAACCAAGCCAGAATGTTTTCATTTCTTGCTACATTATTTTCGCAGATCGAAAGTTGAAAGATGTGATGTCGTTGAATCAAATTCATACAATAGCAATGTTTTTCTTTTAATCAATGGTATCGAATGACGGACTGTTGACATTAACTTTAGAATGAAATCAATGATAACGCAGTTGTACAGTATAGATTCATACTACAAACCTTTATTGTAATCAGAAAAGCCCGTCATATAAACAGCACCTTCTTCGTCAACGCCGTTTCCGTCCTGTTTGTTAGTAAATGCTTTATCATGGAGCTACATAAAAGAAAGGGTCATATAAGTGAAGTCGTAGGAAAGAAAAAAAATCAATGTTATATATCTTGAACATTTCATCTTTCTGGTTTACTTCCAGTCAATATCATAAAATGTTAATCATCAACTTCTCGTATCTTATCCGTTATAGCGATGGAAAAATAAACCGTTCGTATATCATAGTATCATTTACAAGCAAATTCAGCCACAACTTATAACTGACCATTTAAGGTTTTTCTTTTCCAAATCGTTTTTATGATTGATTCCAATTGTTTTTGACAATAAACATTCTCTACTGATCAATATGTGCTGTGTTGTACCTGAATATTTTTGTCTACCGAAGAATATTTCTTTTTTTTAAATCGACAATTTCCCCATAAAATTGTATATGAAACATCTTCGCAATTAAAAAGGGTTGCGCCGGTTGCCTATTCCGTCTTTTCGATTTTACAGTCCCACGTTCAATTTGTGCAGGTATCTGACGTAAAAGCATTGTGACGTCATTAAATTCCTTTGAAAACGTCATATATTTACCCCTGTTTCCCTGAATTTCATGATGGTTTCCATAGAAATTGATGACGTCACAATGCGTTGACGTCAGATACCTGCACAAATGGGAAGTAACTCTATATTTCGAAAAGACCGAATTGAAAACCCTGTAAAGTGAAAAACGAAACAAAAACGAAAGGAAACGAAACGAAACAAATCGAAACGAAACAGATCGAAACGAAACGAAAAATAAAACCGAAAAGAACTAAGAGTTAAAACCATGTGGAAGGGGAAATGCCGTCGAGACCGATTACGTAAAGTCAAGATCTGCATGGTATTGCCTTTTCGTATTTCAGTTCTAGATAGTGACTTGGGGATTTCTTAAAAGTAAAAGTTGACGTCTAAAACATAAATGTCATGGTAAATGCAATAATATTATTGCATTTGAGAGGATTAAACTGGTGGAGGGGATAGTTGACCTCGTCAAAGGCGGATAAAGAACATTATTTAGCAGGGAGTCTAGTACAGAGGAGACGGGACAGTTCAATGCTGTATTTTTAAAAGAAGTTATCAAGAAAAATGAGGGGGGGGGGGTTGGCATATTTTGCTTGAAAAGTGATTAGATTTTTTTTCATGAAATGTGCTTTGCCGATGTATGTTCTTACTACGGTCTCATAACGAGGTCATTTATCCACTCCCCGTTAGTCCACTAGAATATGTCTATGGCATTTAACATTCATGTTTCTAAAGGTTATCTTCTACTTTTTCTAGATACCCTCTAGCCACTAGAACTTATGGACATGCAGATATTGTCTTTAAATTTTGTTATCATTGACGATTCCACGATTCCTCTTTATGGTTTTTTCTAAAGTTCTTTAAGTTTTATGTTTTGTTTCCTATCGATCTGTTTCGTTTCTTTTCGTTTTGTTTCGTTTCGTTTCTATCTTTTTCGTTTCGTTTCGATCTGTTTCGTTTCGATCTGTTTCGATTCGATCTGTTTTGTTTTGTTTCGATCTGTTTCGTTTCGTTTCGATCTTTTTCGTCTCGATTTGTTTCGTTTTTGTTTCGTTTCGCACTTTACAGGGTCACTGCCTATTGTTCTCGCTGGTTTGTGTATGATTTCTTGTGCTCGAAGTTTCTGTGTTATTTCTGGTGTTTCTTGTCCTTTTTGAGTCTCTTCCTGTGTATCTGTGTTTGTATGGATTGTTTTGGTGTTTTGCTTTGGGTGCTGCAACCGAGCGTAGTTGGAGATCCCATCCTTTCTTTTGTGTGAAAATGTTCCAATCTGATCATTGCAACGACATTACCTTAGGATTTGCTCTCATCCTTCATATTTTAGATGTGTATTATTTTTGACAAGATCTTTCAATTGGAACAAACGTGTGTATATATTGGGAAACTACCTGGAAGTCTGACATACTTTAGAAAAACCTAAAGCTTGTGTTTGCAAACTCTAAGATTTTTTATCCCTCTTGAATGTAAGTTTTGGATGTCTATGTCTGCTCAATTATTGGCTTTCACTCAAAAATTGGTCATAATCTTTAAATGTTGAGTAACTTTCATCTTTCACATGAATATTCCTCGTTATAGTACCATGGATTGACTTTCATTTTTATATGGTATAAATTATCAGACGGTCGGGAAGATAAAGATCATTCGAAAAGACAAAAGTAAAGGCGAATATTATGATATTTTCGGGGACCAAAAGAAACGTTTTAAAACCAGGGGACTCGGTTGCAATATCCTTAGATAAACACCAAAACACCCGAATGGGGAATCAGAGTACACAAACACAAGAAAGATCAAACACCAAAGACAACATCAAAGCACTAAACCAACGAGACAAAACCAATATGTGCCAGTATTAAACATCTTCTAATATGTGATTTTCCAGTAGAGTCATTCGGCGGGCAGACACCAATCATCACAACATTTCGCGATATTTTCATTGTGATTTTAAATTAAAAATCATGACAACACAACATGGTGCTTCATGACAGTGCGAGAAGATTTGACGTCACAATGGACCAATTTTGCCAAATGATGATATTTCCGGTGTCTCTGTGTATAAAATCAAGGTTGGGAAAGGTCATCTCTTTTATTTGGAAAATGGACTTTTCATCAGCATGATTTTAAAGCAGATAGATTTACAGCATGGACCAGACATTTAAGTTGCGGACATTTAACCCAAGTCAGTGATCCTCAATCCAAACAATGAAAAATGGCCAAAATCTGAAATATTGTCCAAAATATACCGAAAGATGAAGCAAAATGGCTGGGATATGATGCTAGAGGAAAAAGGCTTCAGAAATTTGAGAAATTTTGTCAACAGAAACTTAGGACGGTCATTTGTAACGTTAGTAGCAAATATTATGGTATCCTGATTACCCTCCCAATTGTCTGATCAAAGCGCTTTCCAAGAATGTTCAATTGTTGTGAATATTAGCCTCCTCTTTGTAGGATGACGGTATAAATAGGTCAGATAAAAGCAGGGACCAAAGTAACAAACAGATGAATATGTAAATATATTTCGAAAGGCTCAAGAAAAACTGTCTAAGCTCTACTTGATGGACCTAGCTCAGTCTTGCAATCGCATGATGAGTCCGACCAACTTTAAGAAAGAAAAGGTTGTTGGGCCCCGTCTTCTTTAAGGAAGAAGGGAGGGGATCTCCAACAAGATTCTGTTGCAGCACCAACAGCAAAACACTAAAACACTCGATGCAAAAGCACTAAATACGAGCATACCAAGAGACGGAAAAGAGACACACGACATATAAACATGAAACACAAAAGACTACACATAAACCAACGAGACCAATGGGTAACCGGTGCCGACCTTGGACGGACATTTGCCTCGTAAGTAGCAAATGGTGTTACTGGATTACGTGCACAAAACCCTCTCACTTCTCCAAATACCCAGAGGTCTCGAAGAACGTACAATTGTTGTGTAAAACAACCTCCTCACTGTTAGATGACCACACACAAACAATACCGCTAAACGCAGGGGCCCAACAAAACAGATGAATATGTTATTGGATATAAAAAGAGGGCATACTTAATACAGTCCGTGTTCTGCCGGCTGTAGCGAGGTCATGTATATAATCACCCGAGGAGTCCGACTGACATTCAGAGAGGACAGGTGGTCGGGGCCCTGTCTTCTCTAAAGAGGTTTGGACAGGACCCTTCATGGAGTCCCGTCGTCACAGTCAGTCAGAGTGCAAGTCTCAAGAATGCGCTGGTACAAGACTGTAGATGGGTGAAGTACCATGCCTAGTGTCCGTCTGGTGACATTAGGATCATACCCACGGTATAAAAGGCATTTGATGATTCTGACGCATTTTCGATGGTTATGCTGTCTGCCTTGATCTTTCTAATTTTGTTTATCATATCACCATAAGAGACAGGTTGTGTAATACCCAAAGTAATGTACTCTGTTGCGTGTATAGAAGAGAGTTCGAAATGGACTTGCTATTGAGTCATACAAAGTATTTGTTTTTGGAATTTTCTTCAAGAAGGTATGGAGTTGGAACCCTTTTAAGATTGAAAATAATTAGCTATATGTACATGTAATGAAATAACAATATAATTATATTTCTAGTATAAAACAAGATAAATCTATAGCTTGGAGCTGGTTCACACCTTTCATACTGTATTTTTAAAATTAGAAAAAAAACATACACACAAATGATATAGCTATCAAAATCAACCAATGTAGATAATTCCATACCTTACACCTTCGGGTTTTCCCGCGGAAAGTGAATGACGTACATTCTGGGTGTTTTAGGCATTGTAAACTGCATGCAGGGAAGTCTGCAACAAAGACATGCTCGATTGTTCCTTTTGTCATCTTTTTGTCTACAAGGTCTAATGTTCTGTAAAATACCATCCTCCTCATTTCTGTCAATCATAATTTGTAAGTGATATTTTGTCTATCGCGTTGACAAAAAACAAAGAACATTGTAAGGGGAAGTCATGATCATTTACCCTAGAAGTCCGACAAACTTTCAGATATACTCTCATGACACTGTCTTCTCTCTCGACAGGTGGACAAGGCCTGTCATGAAGTCCTGGTTGATCGTCTGTCTCTTCAACGTATTCGAAAATTTCAGTTATCAAAATTTCTTAAACGTGGGTCAAGTAGCATTATATTCGACCCATCCTACTACGTCTTTCGGTATTTTTTACATAATTTTCACAATCTTTACATTGTTTAGATTAAGGATCACTGACGAGGGTTAAGTACCCGAAACGTGTATGTCTGGTCAATACTGAAAATTTATCTGCTCTTAATTGATTCTATTGAATTTAAAGACGTTTAACATTTGTACCCCTTGGTGAGTGTCACTGCTGGTGGACCAGGAGTCTCCGAGGGCACATGTAGCCAGGTTCGATCAACTTCGGTTGATCGTCTGTCTCTTCAACGCATATTTTGCAATAGTTGAATTTGAAGACGTTTTACATTGATAAGTTTTGCAATACTTTGAAAGATAATGATTGATTTTATTTCTATTCGAATGAAGTTTGATCTGCCTTTGAACCGTTTAACTATGTTTAAAATGAAAAACAATAAAATAAAGCCAAAGAAATTCCTAGTTATACATATCTGAATCCTGCAAAAATTCCAGAACATTTTCACCAGTTTGTGATAGCGAATTGCTTGTCCAAAACGTGTTGTAAGTATTTGTTTATTATCATTATTAATCTCTGAAACATTAGCGTATCTAATGTCAAACTGGGAACATAACCAGCCAAGTTCTTTAAGGGAACCCAACTTCGTAATGTTTTATTACATATTAAGTGAAAATTTCGAGAAACTTGAAATCTACCGAAAACAGAGGTGATATAAAAAAAGGGAGATGATCTAAAGTTACTATTTTAAAGTTTAAGAGTGTCATAAACGGTAATTTCATTCAAATATCTCAATATAAGTTTAGTTTATCACTTATCATACCTGATGACTGCAGTACTATCAATAAGCATAGTATACATCTCAAGCCAACCATTTTGGCTCTGAAAAATGTAGCCAATGGAATATCTTTTGGTTACAAAACTTTTATCTGTGACATTTGGACTTCGGTTTATATACACATTTCTGCGATATTTGAACTACCTTGGCCTACTTTAGTATTGAGTATTAGCTTTGGTCTGAATGCTCATCATCCGGTAGCAATTGCTTTTAACTGAAATCTATTCCAGTTGGATGACGTTTCTGACTTTTAATATTGGTTTTACAAAAACAAATTGTAATTGATGTATGTATATTGGATAGATACGAGAGATGCCTATAATGTGAATTCGTTCTGAGAGGAAATAGGTATTCCCAAAGTAAACTAGAAAAGAATCAATATCTGACTTTTGTTTACTTTGATATGTTTGAAGATGTTTCCAACTTATTAATAATAAAGATGTGTAGAATAATATATGTTTAAATGTTTTAACACTTGTTCATATTATATTTCTAATGGTACTTTTTTATATTCACTTTGACTCAAATCTTATTTGTATAAAGGATAAATTAAAATCCCTAAGGGAAAGTATTTTCTTTGATTTATTGACAATCGTTCATTTTTAGTTTATTGCACTGATGAAATTTGAGACTACTTTTAAAAATAGGAAAGCATGATAGAATATAGTGTAGAATTCGAAACGAGTCAATCTGTATTACTTTATATGTACATTGTTTCTCCATTTATCTTTGTGTATCTTTTGTTATCGATTAATTTGTCCTTATTTCGATATATTATAATCAAATTGATTTACCAAATCTTACAAAACATTATTAAGATATAGAAAATGGTAATTATCGCTACATGAAAAGTGCCACCACAGTTTTACAGTGTTTCGGCGCTTGACTTGAAATATGTTTATAAATTCTCCGCCCTCAATATTTATTGAAAATTTCTCCAGACTAAGAGGCGTTTCCCAGATGGCATTGCTATGTCCTTAGTACTTGTAGGTTCTTTGGCAGAAATTTTAGGTCTCGTTGGTTTATGTTGGATGTTTCTGTGTTGTACGTTGACGTTCCTTGTCCCTTTTGCGTCTCTTTCTGTGCTTGTCTGCTTTGTGTTTTTGTATTGGGTATCATGGGGTTTTGCTGTGGGTGCTGTTGTTGGAGATCCTCTCCTTTGTGTTACATATAGACTAGTCCTCCTCATAATTCTATATTATTTGTATTTCCTCTTTTTCGGCCTCGAACATCACTGATGAGACATAACTAGTTGAAATGCTCATATGGTGCACTGCACATTTACAACAGCACATATATTTCAATATTGACAATTACAGTACAACTCAAATATTAAACACAAAAGGTGTAAGTAAAATAGAGTCTTAAAGAGCGTTTAAGATGTTTAATAGACAATAAATTACATTTATACAAGGAGAATCTACCCCAAAATACAGAGGCAGGGATGGTACAGAGACAAGATGACAAATTGCATAGCTGCATATCCTAGGGAGAACGGATGCAGAATGTTTGCCGAATGACAAACCCTATCTGTAAAGGAAATGTACAGATGACGCCCTTGTTTAGTTCACAAATGTGATGGAAACTATAAAAATGTCATTTAAATGGAAGGTTTTTGTATCATTTTTCGTATTTTCAAATGGTAAGACTTCTTTTTGTGGGATATTTTTTCATCGAGCTTTGTCAATGAATTAATAAAGTGGTACCTTAAACTCATTCATTAGATTTGAAACTGTAAGTTTTGAAAAGAAGCGCATCGAAACTTGACGAGAAAATGATCGAACTTTCATTTGTATCTTATATTCTATACGATAAAATTAGAAATTCTTCATTATCTAAAAAGGACAAGCAAAATGAGTGTTTTCCCCATGGAAATCAATAGAAACTGAAAGGTTTTTTAAGCACTCTCAGATTTATAGGATGCAATTATCAATTATACTAGTTTTCTGATAAAGCGGGGTTCTGTAACTCGTTGGGGGATGTCCCATAGGCTGAAAAAGGAAAAAGAAAAGATAGCGATTTGAAGAATACGTTTTCAGAATTGTTTTGTTGATAGAATTGAGCGATTTTTATGTAATGGAAGAAAGTAGTATGAGTATTTCCTGAATAAATAATGACATAAACGATATTTGTCATTTTTACATAGTGTATTTCGCGCTAGAAAGTCTACAATCAATGTACGTAACGCCTTCGTGAAAAAGGTAGCTTACAATGTTGTAATTTATTTCAAGATGGCGGAGTTTTCTTACAAAATCAATATATTATCTTAACTTTTTTGATTTATGCAAAAAAGGACAGCATTTACATCAACATAATAATAAATTAATGCATTTTTGCAATTTTTCGTTCGCTAGGGACATTTCAAATATCAGTTACCATGGATTCCTCTTCAAAAATTAATTTGAATATTTAACGAGGCCCTGGACAAAACGTGTGCGCATCGTTTCGCGCATTCCCGTAACCGGTTCATTCTTTTATCTCTACATCGCACCTAACGTACTGTCATACTATGACGTCACAATCAAATGACGCGACAAAGCATTTAACACCGCGCTAAAAATCAATAGGCTAGTAATCTGTGTATGTTCGTAATAAACGAAGATTAATGCAAAGCATGGTTAGATGATGAGATCGTCAGACCAGGATTGACTCAAGGTTTTTAATATTATCATTATTTGGTGCACCTCCCCCCACTAAATAGTTATTTTATTTTATAATGGGGGCCTTTAGAAAAAACGAGAAAGAAATAGAAAAATAAATAGAACTTCATCGATCAAAACTATTTTTGATTCATTAATTTTGTAAAAAAAAAACAAAAAAACAATATGTACACATATTTTTTTGCATCATAAATCATCGTATTATAATCCCAATGCATTGGGGGGGGGGGGGTTGCTAGCTAGTCATACGCACGGCACGGAAGTACGTGTTTTCTCATCATTATTATTTTTTTTTTTTTTTTGGTTCAGAAATGGCTCGATGTTCCTTTTCGTCTAATCGAGAGAATTCGTCTCACCTTGCTCGCAAATTTCATAATCAACAACGCTGACGAATCTTCATTTTACTTTAATTTCTTTTTTTTCTCTCATGAGGTCGGATGGCATTGTTAAACTAGAAAGTTTTGCGAGGGATCTGCATACCTCCTATAATCGAGTAGAACATATTCAATTATTAAAGTTTTATATTGAATTATTTAAAGTATATTTTAAATATATCCTCGTAATACGCATAAAGGTAAGCAAATGTATTTTACATAGATATATGTCATTTTCTTTTTTTTTTTTTCAGGTGAAAAAAGGGGGAAGTACTCAGATTAAAGTCGCTACATGATTTTTTCTCAGGGTTTCACGAGCAATTTATAAATATAAGATATTAAATAAAGTACATTAATTCATTGAAACGAGGCGCTCCGGTCCTGCAATCAGAAAAAGTAGCTGTATAAATATATAGTATGCATTTTATTTTCAGGGTTTCATTTTCTGAAATTGAGCCGGAGCGAGAATTCACATTTACTTATAAGTAATAGAAGTTTCCGAGATATATACATTTTCCGATTCTTCATTTTTGGGGGTTAATTTCAGTATAGATACATGAGTGGATTTTGAAGGGGGCGCAAGGGGCGCACGCCCCCCCCCCCTAAAATCATCGAAGTAAGGTATTTTGGGGGCTTAACCTTTATGTGTATACTCAATTTCAGGCTGTTTTGCGTCGAATGTCGGAAAATTTTCGCTGGTTCGCAGCCGCTCGCCACCTTACTCAAATTAGATTAACTTCACACCATTTGCTAAGCATGACCATTTCATGCTAAAATAGCCAGAACTGTAAAGTGATACTACACCTTCCATACCTTTACTTTACTATGACTATTTTGACGGTCTTTTTCTGACATATGTACTAGATTTTAGTCAACAAACATGTACTCTTGCAGCAAAGGGGATGTCATTTGGGTTGTGTACCCCAACCCTCTCTAAAACAATTTTAGAAAGTTCGCTGGTTCGCTTCGCTCGCCAGATATATTCAATAATACACAGTTTCTACGTTTTTTGTATGAATTATACATTTTCCGTTCTGGTGGTCAAAGGAACCCAAAACATGATTCGTCCTGGACCCACTGGGGGAGGGAGGAAGCGGTCCCCAGACCCTTTGCCTTTTTGATAGTCATGACACCCTCCTAAACCCAAATCTTGTATCTGCCCCTGAGATAACCCTAACCAATATATAGTGCAGTTCAACCAGAGAATACTTTGTCCTACAGCATACTCCATTCCATAAATGATTATGACCACGATGATGGACGTAATCATTGTCTTCAACGTACATTTTAGCTCAGTGGTCGGATAAAATCGTATGGAATAGAAATATATCAGAGAGGGTGAGAGGTGGTCCAGCTCGGTCATTTGAACCCATTTGGTCCATTTTATGTATTTAAAAATATTATGCGCAATAATCGGGAAAAAAGGGAATACTGTAGGAGTCGCTCATAAACAACTCCACCCAATCTATTCCCGCGCATGGGGGTAGCCCCTTTCCACTTTCCTTATTCTTTTGAATTTTACTTTACATTTGGTATCCATCCATGATCTTTTATCGTATTCGAATTATTTTTCCAATTTCGCGTGAGCATGCAATATTATACTTAATCTTGACAGTGGCGTAGCTAGGGTGATTTCTATGTGGATGTCTAGAGAGGGATGGACCAAGTACAAAAATGTACATCAACTCCTCCCTCGGAAGGGGGAGGGTCACTGACACTTGGGAGGGGGGGGGGTCGTTTACGGGAGAGTATGGTTTTGGGTTCGGCCGCCTATATAGTAAAGTTAAAACGCCTATAGAAACGCTTATAGATCCGAGACCTGTCGAGTACGCGATTCTGCAAGGGGAGCATGCAAAGTTTAAAGATTAATGTGTGATCTGTGAGTAATCCATGTAACTTTTCAGACGTTTCCCCCAAAATACGATGTATTAAAATTTAAGAATAATGATATAGATATCGATATTGCTGAATCAAATTAGACAAAAGATAAGACAATAAGAGAAAAACGCTTTGTTCATTTTATCTTCGAGACTTTTAAGTACAAGTTATATGTTTTAAAATTACACAAATTTGATTTGAGATTGTCCCTTACATACATTTTGTATTCTGGCGATAGCATTTGGCTGTCTTTCCCGAGAGGGATATGATATGTCGTATTATCACGCCTCGAACTAATTTCAGCCAATGACGTCGCAGTATTACGGTCACATTGTGTCCTACCTTGACGCCGAGTTAGGTCAATAAATTTTCAAACGTTAAGAATTACACAGAATAGTGAGAATACGTTACGAAATGGTTCTCGGTATGATAAATTCGTTATAGGGTTTGTTCCTGTCATACTTCCTACTCAAAGTACCTTGAATAGGAAGTATGACAGGAACAAACCCTATAACTATACGAGCACATTCGTTCTTTATTCAAAATAAAGGGAAGATATGTTTAAAAATATGATTTTGAGATGTTCCCTGAAGCTCACACAAAACGGCTGGACATCAAACTTGAAAGAACTTGATATATTCTGTCTTATGTTTCTCTTTATAATATACAAGAATATGCCATCAAATTCTCTGTTTCAGTTTTTATTTAATTTCACTTTATATCTGCGAGTACAAGTTATGTGTAATATTGCAAAAAATATGCTTTTAAATGGTCCCTTACATTTTTGGCAATATCAATTGGTTGTCTTTTTCTGGATAGATATAGGCTAACGAATATGATATGCTATAAACAATAAATATACGAGCACGGTCATCCTTTATGAGGCCTTCTTTCATAATAAAGGGCAAATATGCTAAAAATATGATTTTGAGATGTTCCCTGGAGCTCACATAAGCGGTCAAAGTTGTACAGAACTTGATATATTCTGGCTTATGTTTCACTCTTCACTGTATGAACATGTCATCAAATTCTCTATTTCATTTTTTTAATAATTTCAATTGTACTGATAAAGACAGAGTACAAGTTATGTGTAAAATTGCAAAATATGCTTTGAGATCGCCCCTGATATATTTTCACGACTGAATTTTGCTGTCGTTTTCTAGGGAAATATATACTAACAAATATTATATGCCGTAAACAAGAACTATAAGGACATATTCATCCTTTATGATGTCTTTATTTCAAAGTAAAGGGCAAATATGCTAAAAATATGATTTTGAGATGTTCCCTTAAGCTCACACAAGCGGTCAAAGTTGTACAGAACTTGATATATTCTGGCCTATGTTTCACTCTTCACTGTTTGAACAGGTCATCAAATTCTCTATTTCAGTTTTTTTATAATTTCAATTGTACTGATAAAGACCGAGTACAAGTTATGTGTAAAATTGCAAAATATGCTTTGAGATCGCCCCTGATATATTTTCACGATTGAATTTTGGTGTCTTTTTCTAGAGAAATATATACTAACAAATATTATATGCCGTAAACAAGAACTATAAGGACATATTCATCCTTTATGATGTCTTTATTTCAAAATATAGGGCAAATATGTAAAAATATGATTTTGAGATGTTCCCTGAAGCTCACACAGGCGGTCAAACTTCCACCGAACCTGATATATTTTGTCTTATGTTTCTGTTTTCAACATATGATAATCCTATCAAATTCTCTATTTCAGTTTTTTTATAAATTGTAATTAAAATGCAAAAAAATCTTGTTTTTCTATGAAATCATATGAAGAAAACAAGGAAATCTTTGAGATGGTCCCCCCGAAAAACTAAGCGGTGGAATTGATTCATTTTTCACCAAACTCTTGTATATAAGTAAATGACATTATGATATGAATTTAATCAAAATCTCTATTTCTGTTTTTGAGTTATCTTATTGTCCAGGGCCTCGTTAACCTGAACCTTCTAGTATATTATATATTTCATCCTGAACATTATTTTGGCCTTCATAAGAAAGCCATACAACATTTAGAAATATTTGAATCAATTCAGGGCAGCCGATAGTTAAAACAAGCCCTTTTTCCATAGGTTTCTCATTGCATTCTCAAACTCAGAGTTGCCGTCCGTTCTAACATCATGAATAAATTCAAGCTGAAAATCCTCAGCCCCTTTTGCCTCTTTCAAGAAAAAGTTCATCGTTCAATTTATACACATTTTAGAAAAAAATAACAAAAATAACTGTTTATCCGAGTATTATATTAAGGTTCATTTAAGGTAGAGCATCACTCAGGTCTCAGATGCTCATATATCCCAAATAACAATTTTTACTATTTTTTCATTTCCATATATTCAAGGCTTATGTTAAACCTGATATACGAACAAAATATAAGTCGAGGTTTCATGATGTTACCGAGAACTTAGCCGTTTGAACTTTAACATTGGACCATATGGATAAAGTAAGTAAAATCCCTTTTTAGAAGTGATAAAATATAACTATAAAAGTTACTTTTCCCAAAACCGTATTACTTAGATAATCTGAACAATATTCTGAAGAGAAAAAAGGGCATCCAGGCAAACAATTAGCATCAATTTTGACCTGAGGGATACTCTATCTTAATGTTGTTGAAAGAATATGAATAACCCATAAATTGTATTCGGTTGTGTCCTTGCAGAAAAAAGAACACCCTAGTAATACATTAATTTTTCTCTTTTTTTTAACCATAACTTATTAATTTCCATGCTTTATGTTTTGATTATGAAAATCTCATAAACAGAGTATTTGTTCTGTTGAGTTATCAGAAAAGAAGGGAGGAGATCTCCAACAAGACCCCGTTGCAGCATCAACAGCAAAACACCAAAACACCCGATGCAAAAACACAAAAGACGAGTACAGCACGAGACGGAAAAGAAACACACGACATGTAAACATCAAACAAAAAAGACTACACATAAACCGACGAGACCAATGGGCAACCGGTGCCGACTTTGGACGGCCATTTGTCACGTAAGTAGCAAATGGTGTGGTTAACCTAGATTACGTGCGCAGTGTGATTAAGATTGTTATAAGAAAGAATAGTATGAAAACATTTTTTGTTAGCCTTGAGCATATCTTTCGCTACTTTTTTTTTCCCGAAAACAAGTATTCATTGTTTTTTTTTTTTTTTACAAATTCATTTGATCACAAAAGATTTCTCTCCGGATGATAGCATAGTGTTTTTTTCTTTCTCCATATCTAGCACAGTCACCTTTATACCCAGAGGATGGGAGTACACAGCTAACCCAAAGTACTCAGCAAGTCAATCTGCCTTCCGGAGTTACATTCCCTTTCTTTGGAAAAATCTACAATGCCCTCTATGTAAGAAAACCTTTAATTGTTACCATCACTATATAGGCAATTATAAGACGCATCATTATCATTATTACCATCAAATTTTTAGCTGCAATGTATGTACAAAAATGTAATTAGAACTTACTTCCTATCTCCTCAAATAAGATGTATTTCGATTTTTTTGATACAATAATTGCACTATTTGATCTTATCTTTAGGTGTCCAAAGACGGGCTAGTGGGGTTTTCATCCCAAGCTGCGTACAAGAATACTGTATACTCTAAGTACCAGACCTATTACGTCGCCTCGAATGATTACCCCTTCGCCGCAGCCTTCCATTTTGCGGCTGTTTCTCTCGGCTCTGTTACATCTGCTGGAGAAACATACCGAGGAGTTACGAAGTACAGACAAATTCTTTCAGCCAATGAGGAAAGTCGTAACATTTCAAATTTCATACGAGAGGCTTTTCCTGGACAGGATACGTTCCAAGCTACGTATGTCCTCGTGGTTACGTGGAGAGATGTTTTTGACTTGAGGGAACAATCTGTAGTAAACTGTCAGTACCAGACTGGACCAAATATATGTAAGGTAGATCGTTAGAAAACTATATTCAATTTTCGGCAATTGTATTTTCAAATACTAAACACTGATATCATAGAGAATACAAAGAAAATAAATAAAATAAAAGTGCCTCAAAGTTTTTCGTATTGTAAAAAAGCAAAATACGTGCCAGTGCATTTGATGCCAGAGAGGTAATTGAACTTTCATGAAGGTATAGAGTTGGAACACTTCCGTACTATTGCTTGTAGGGTATAGGCATTTTGTTCTACATGTATTTGGTCAATTGCAGCTTGATCCATTACATGTTTATAGTATCATTATAATTATTATTATTTTCCATTTCGAATAGGGCCGAATATCGGTCTAGCTCTAGATTCGTAGCGGCTATTTTACATAATTGGAAATGGAAAAAATGAACTTTTACAAAAAAAAAAAACCGAAAAGCATAGACATGCATTTTATAGACTTCATTGCATGTAATTTAAGTTTGAAAATCTCGTACGATTTTAGATGATTCTGAAATATAACAAGTCTTGACTTTTCATGAAAAACACGAAAAGGATTATGCCACGTATGCTTTCAATCCTCGTTTGATTTTTTTTACGTATACCGTAGACTTTAAAGTCAGTGACATTTTCCTCTTCGCATGTAAAAAGATTTCATATATACCCAACCAAAAAAAAAAAAAAAAAGAAACTCACCACTTAATCTTCATTCTATAAATTATATTATATAATCTATGGGTATTCTATCCTTTTCCATCATAAATCGTAGGTATATGCGTGACTTGTTCTGTCAAACACCAAACGAATCTGTCTTCGTGATCAGACACAGCGCAATGATAAAGACACTAGGTTCAAAACGCAATGTCACAAAACGGCTTTTAAGAATTCCGTTCACTTTTTAGAAATAATCAAAGCTGTTACACCTATCCAAACTGATATATTAGGCATTGCGATTTGTTTTTTCAATGATAATAAACAATTTTCCCTGAATACAAATTCATTTTATTGCTTCAAATGACGTCATCAAACAGAAAATCTAAATACAAAAACATCCCAAACATCAACTCTTTTGAAAATTAAGTCCGTTGTTTGATATTTTTCGCCCTTATATGTGTCGCAAAGCACAAAATTACCCCACCACTGCTAGAATCTGACCTTTTTTCCGCAAGCACAGTTTTCAGAAACAAATACCTCGATCTTGACAGGTCATTTTTACGTGCATTTCAATGGTTTTGAACGTTAGTTTTAAGCTTTTCTGGTATTTCATACGATTATTTCAATGCGATGTTAAAGATAAATCTGCAACAGATAAATAAGAATGGCTTAAGACAAAATTAATGTCTGTTTGGGTCAGAATTGTAAAATATTGATATCCTTTATTGTAAAACATACCCCAATATACGGAAATTTCCACTAAGACATTTAATTTTCAGATTAATTGGCATATTTTGACTACATTTGAATTGAGAAACCACTATTCATCTATATTTTTACTTAAAATTTGCTGAAAATGGTCAAACAACAAAATTTCGGAAGGATACCAAACCTGCGGCCATGCAATAGGAGCTAAAAACAACGCGCTTTGTTTAGCACTATCATTGTGATATGTTTCGAAATAATGATCGAAAGGTGTTCTATTCTCGGTAATTCGAGGGCTGGAAGAAGAAAACTATAATGAAATGTCTACCTAAATTTTTATGATCAATTGAAAAAAATCACTATATAATATGATGTGCGTTTCTTTTTTTGTCGGGTATATTACTGGAGAGAGTTAAATCTCTTGAAATGAAAAGAAATATATCAGATATAAAAGAAACTTTCAATTTCTTTTATTTTGGTAGTAGTGCTTCTTAGCTCTAAGACATTCAGACTCTACTTGTAGGGAACTAATTACCATTGGGTACAAGTTATCGCCACTTGGTACACAATAGAAATAATTATGATTTTTTTAAAGGGTGGTCTCATTGTAACTGATTATCAAATATCAGATTAATTATATTCCATTTATGCCAACACAATTTCTGTGTATGTTCTTCTATGGACGTCTCTGGGGAACGGTATTTGAGTTCATTTAAGAAGCGCTGGTCTGAGCTTCTTATTTTTGCACCGATTTTATTATCACCAATGGAGATGTCGTACATCTTTTGGACATGCCAGTCACGTGGGATGATTTCCCAAAATTTGCCAGTTCGAACAATGAAATACGTAACACAAAAATTTAACCTTTGCCAATCCGAATAAATTTTTGCCAGAATCTTTGGAACGGCAATTTCGACAGTACTGCAACAAATTAAAGATAATTGTCAAACCTTTTTGCCAAAATGTTCTTGATATTGAATAAGCAAGATCTGCGGAAGTGATAATTTGTACCAAAAATTAGTTTAAAGAGTGCCTGGACTTTATGAATTTTATCCATTGATTTTCAGTAAAGTTGAAAAAATGAGCAATTCAAAATATTTCGAAGAGTGTGTATCCAATGACTCCGAGCCACATGTCCTAAATCATTATTTCTTACTTTTTATACGCCCGTCATTTGCCGGGACGTATTATGGTATGGCGAAGTCTGTCTGTCCGTCCGTCCGTCCGTCTGTCCGTCCGCTTATGGAACTCAATAACTTGAATATGTGTCAACGAATTTTCATAACATTTATACATTGTGACCAGACTGTGGAGAGGAAGCCGTCTTTCGATTGTCAGGTTCATCCGATTTGTCGTTACGGAGTTATTGGACTTAGAATTTTGAAATATGCTAAAATGTTTAAAAAATCTTTAAAAATCTAATTTTTTTTTCATGAAATGTTTTGAAAATGTGTATACTTTAAGAAGAAAGGATGGTCTTTGACATATGTAACGGGTTTTCGATTTTTTTATCGTATAATCGTGACATTATGTATAATGGGGAGGGGGGTATATACCCATACATGTTAAGCTAAGGGCAAAAAATAGGTGCATGGAACGCAATAACTTGAATATACGTTAACAGATTTTCATGATATTTGTACATTGTGATAAGACTTTAAAGAGGAAGCTGCCTTTCGATTTTCAGGTTCATCCCATTTATCCTTATGGAGTTATGGGACTTAGATATTTTGGTGTTGTGAAAAAAAATCCCAACGGGCGCATCTTGCTGTGTGAGCGTTGGCTATTAAAATTATCAAAGTATCTTTCATATCAACAAGTTAGGCACTTCAAGTTTTTTTTTCAGACAAACACGTTCCAACAAGTGATGGTGACAGATGGAACATCGAGTTTTGCAATATTCAATTATTTTAAAACTGACGTCAAAACATCTCCCACTACACAAGTAAGTTTATACAAAAAAGGGAATGCATTCTCACTGTCCTGTCCACTAGAACAAGAGCCCCCTAGCTGCTTAGGAGCTTTATTCTGTCATCTCCTTAAAGCAAAATGCAAAAGATAAAATGAATGGAGGCTACTAATATATATTTGGCAGTGTCTGAACTTCATTTTGACTTAAAGTACCATTCGGATAAGCCTCGACCTTTTCCTTCGAAAAAAGACTCGGACGTCAGACGGCGCCATTTTAAAAATAGTTCCCCGTTGATCTATCAGTTTTGTTATAATCTATCATGAAATACAAATTCCAACACTGGATCGTAACTGACAAATATGTTACTCACAACATTACTCACTCAAGTTGAAGAATTTTGAATGTTGAAAAAGTGCCTTTTTACTTTTACATCGATTTGATGTAAAACCTTTCACCATTGGCATCCGAGTCTTTTTATGCCGTTACAAATAAAGGGCGAGGGGATCCGAATGTTAAAGTACCACTGATGAGGATTAATTTTCGAAACACTTGTCTGGTGCACTAGAATTGGGTTGAAATGTTCTTCTAGAATGTGATGTGTTGCAACACCTTTCTTATTTGTTTAAAAACGAACGCCGAAACAACTCCGAGTAAATTAAGGCAAAAAAGCATATGTAAATATAGGATGAAAATCTGCTAAATATAATTTGAAAAAAAAGAAAGAAATATGATTTTATTGATTTTCTTTCAGTCATTTCTGACATACGGATTGAATCATAACAACAGTAATATTGCAAGTAGGCAAGTTGTTCATACATGTTATTTAAGAAAACTCTTGTTTTAATTATAGTCAGGATTCAACGGGGGAAATGGGCGTGGTTGGTCAGAAGCCATTAAAAGTGGGTCACTACAAACGGCCAGTACAAATCAAGGAAGTGACGTAGTAGGACGATATGTGTACCAGATAGATGACACTGTTATATACAAAGGAGGTTGTACTCCACAAAAATCTAACACAGGTGAAATTCATCAATATATCTTTTTCTTTAATCACACACATTCTGTTTTACTTTAAATTATTGCAATACATGAATGATACATAGCTTTAAAAGTAAGTTAAATCCTTCTCAAAGAGGGCAATTAACATAAGCTCTAACCTCCTTTATCAACCTAAATGATTATATGATATGTATATATATTATATATGCTTAGTGACATTTGACAATAAAATATATGAAAAGTAAATTTTGTTCGAGCATTCAGGCCCATGGTGTTTATTTCCGAATCTCCGTAATTATATTCTTTTTTTAGGAAAAGGTACATTTATCAGACAAGATAAAACCTACCAACTTACAATGTAGACATCACTTCCTCTCTCTAGAGAAAACAAAATGAAATTGAACATTCGAAACATTTCTTTGGGAACAAGAAATTTCAAATTGTTTACTGAATATTATTTTGATACAACCAATGTAACCAAATGCAAAATGATTTTGTTTTAAGCTTGATTCCGTAATTCCTACAGGAAATATGAATATGTCATAATTCCAAAAATCTTATTGTACTGTTTTTTCTATAAATTCCATGATTCAACTTGTTTAGATTTTTTTAGATCAATCACAAGTTCAGATTTGCTTCCAGAAACTCTCTACATTAAACAGCAATATGCTGGGATGTTTGGAGGGGAGATGATAGATTTTAACGGACCATGTTTGGCTAGTAACAGCAAGATTAAGTGTAAATTTGGACATAATTCTGGAGAAAGGACTACAACTGGAATAATGGTCAATGGTATGAGAGGACGATGTCTAGTACCAACATTACTGGAGCGTGGTAGGGTCCCTGTGAGAGTATCTCTCAATGATGGATTGAGTTATTACTTTTCGTCAGAACTGACTATAGGTAATTTACAAATTTAAAGTGTGTTATGCAATAGTGTGTTATGTACCGAAATGTGTAACCATATGGCCTCTCCCCCACAATAATTATGCAAATTTAGTATTTTGGTTTTTAATTAATTTCCATTTATTTTGTTTATGGGATATTTCCAATCGTCTAGGAGAAGATAACTCTAATTTCAAACGTTAACTTTACGATCACGTGCTAAATTGATGTAATAGAAATGATTGTCATTCCCGCCAGTGTGTAACCCTACGTCTGTCAATACGAGGTGTTCTTAGGTCACTTGACAGCAATAGAAGCTATAGCGGTTCGCCTGTCACAGGTCTGGGTGCAATAGACGAAATGGCGAGGATTTGTTTTAAGTTTAGGCAACTTTGTTTATACGTCTGAATTCCAATTTAGTCATGAATTTCGATGGCGATTTCCATATGATTGTGAAATATCCCATGCTCCTAATATATACTGTGCGCATGATTTTGTATGTCAGATTCATTAGATTCATTCTCATACTGCTTTAATCAACATGTTACTTTCGTATGTTAATAAACGGTAAAACTATTTCAGAACTTTTTATTTCGAAGTGCCGAAAATGACTTAAGTAAAATACACAACGCGAAGTACAGGATTTGTAGGCTGGGAGGCTTACAAAATACATTTTGGTGCCGTGACGCTAAATGATACGAATCATGGGGATATACGTGATTTATTGCCTTGAATGCAGAGGATGGACTTGTACGCGAAACCAGGATTAAACAGCAGACAAGTGATGAACATTACACTGAAATTATGTATACTTCAGGTAGGACACATTTACTTTTCTCGTGCGTATCCTTATTTTGATTGACCATGTAATTTTATCATTTTTGAATTTTGGATCTAGACAGATAGGTAAATTGATTAAGAGTTTTTTCTTCGCATTTTCAAGTAAATATGACTAACGTTGACGACAAAGTGACGTCTCACATGACGGGAATTAGTCAGGATTCCGGTTCAGGTAGTTCTCAGAGTTTAGGTTTGTCTCAGAGTAAATTAAGTTGTAGTACCTTGGAATTTGCAGAATTCCGAAAAATGGCGAAGAGGTGTTTTAAATTGATTGCAAATCAGGGTCTTCAGACTTTCTTTCCTGTTTGTGTCGGTAGAGCACCGGGGAATAGGCGTGGAATCAGGGGACTTGATAGGAATGAAGGGAAAGAAATTGAAAATCGTGACCTGTCTTTTTAATATTTTTGAGAGAATGGTACATTACATTCAAGAGGATACTTCGATGTAACCCATATAGTTTATTTCGTTAGGTGATGAGCGGTGAATAGCTCGGATTTTGGCGATGTTACGCCGATAAATGACACCAGACGGATTTCTGGGAACGTAAGAAGGTTCGTTCGGGTTTGTTGGATTTACAACCCTGTCATTTGTACTTTGTGCGAGGTAAAGCGCACGTTTAATTTTCGGATTATATGATGAACATCGAAGTATTCATAATCTTGTGTATGTGGTTAGCTGTCAGTTTGATAAAAAATGAATTTTTTATTTTAAGAAAGGGAGGAATTGGTGATTATGGAGAAAATTTAGTCGCTTAATTTCACATCCATTTTTTTCTAAGAAGCCGAGGACGTTTAAAAAAAACAAGTCGAGGCGTTGTATAAGTATAGGAATGTGTAATCCTAGTTTTGCATGTTTGTTTTTGCATGATTTTGTGTACAAGATTTATGAATTAATTTTCACTCTGGTGATCGTGTTACAATTCTCACCTCAGATTAGAGCGTATAACGATATTGACCTTTGTTGCCCTTTTCCCGGTGTTGGAGTTTATTTTGACGGTCGTCCAATGATGCAGGTTGTTAGCATCAGCTGTAATTTGTGCACGCAGACTTGACATATACTGACGACGTCTTAAAACAATGAAAAGAGCTTCTTGTTTTAATATCGTTTTATTAATTTGTTTGATTTTTGATAAAAAAAATAATATATATTGCCTACATCAATTGTTAAATAGATGTTAGTAAATATTAGGACGTGGAAAAAGAAATAAGTTTGGACATTTCTTTTAAAAGATTTGAAACAGGCTTCTGAATTATTTTTGTAAATTCAAAATTATGGTCATTTAGAGGTACAGAGAAAAGCCCGGTGTCGCTTAATTACCAAGGACAATTAATCTCAATATCCGATCTATACAGTGAAACAATGATGCAGACTATCACGATAGATTTATTGCTGGGAGTTTTATATAGAGAGTAGCGCTGAATAATAATTAGTTTCCAGATATGCAGTTTAGGCTTGAACTTGATAATACATATTGTTATTATTGGAACCGCCTGCTGTGAAAAAAAACAGACGAATAAGCGTGCTGGTCAATTCTTAGAGACACATATTAAGAAGACGAAGCTGAAGATGAAACCCGAAGCTGTGACGTCAGGTGAACCTGTGCACGATGTTACCCGTGTGGCCGGATGTGTAACCAGCCCGTCACTACAACATACGAACACTTTTCACAGATAATGGCAGAGTGAAATCTGTCATTGCGAAAAGAGGAACATGAACTATTTTGTGCTTGTTGACCTTCCTAATAAGACGCTGAATGTATGAGAATATAAATACCCCGTCGTTTTTCTGGGTGCATGGCGTCATCCGGATTACGGGAAGATCTTGGTAACGTCACAAATGCCAAGATGCGTCAAAGGAGGTCGAGGATAGAGAAAAGACGAAATGGGTCCGGAAGAAGAAGACGAGACCGTGATCCTAAGTCGAAAACGAAAATAGAAACCGATGATGATCGCGCGATGATTAACAATTTCACGATGACATCGAGGTCCAATTTATTCGTTTTACTCCTCGGAGGTTATTCAATTCACGAAGAAGGACCAGACACGAACCATAGATGGAGAAGAACCAAAGAAAATGATGTCATACCGTGAGGATGGCCATAAGAAGAATAAATGAATCCGTGTGATGTGTTATTTAGTGAAAAAGCAGAGTAAATGTGTAATGCTTATAATGTCATATGTTATATTAATATTGCAATTATTGATGAAATGCCATTGATGTTTGATGCATGCATTTGTATAGTAATACAATGGTATTTGATTCTATGATGCAATTGGCCTTGCAATGTGTTTCTTTTACAGGTTATGAACATTTGGATTGAACATTTATTATCATGATGAAAATGACCGGGTCACTCCTGATGAACAGTGGAACTGAATATAATGACTTTTTATTGCATGTGATTTTTAATATACAAGTTTTTGATTGATATGTACCAAGTGATCCCGGTAGTAAAAAGATGTATGGTTCATTATTGTGGTGTCAAGGCCATGCGTTTAGAAAATAACCAAGCATCACCGAAATTCAGTTTATGTTTTTGATGAAAATGCCTTTCAAGGTTTTAGATGGATGTTAAAAAGTTCATCCAGGTTAAAGATTACTTAATTGATTGTAAATCAAGGTCGCCGAAATCTTGGTTATTTTCTTAAGTGGGGGAGTATTGTAACCATATGGCCTCTCCCCCACAATAATTATGCAAATTTAGTATTTTGGTTTTTAATTAATTTCCATTTATTTTGTTTATGGGATATTTCCAATCGTCTAGGAGAAGATAACTCTAATTTCAAACGTTAACTTAACGATCACGTGCTAAATTGATGTAATAGAAATGATTGTCATTCCCGCCAGTGTGTAACCCTACGTCTGTCAATACGAGGTGTTCTTAGGTCACTTGACAGCAATAGAAGCTATAGTGGTTCGCCTGTCACAGGTCTGGGTGCAATAGACGAAATGGCGAGGATTTGTTTTAAGTTTAGGCAACTTTGTTTATACGTCTGAATTCCAATTTAGTCATGAATTTCGATGGCGATTTCCATATGATTGTGAAATATCCCATGCTCCTAATATATACTGTGCGCATGATTTTGTATGTCAGATTCATTAGATTCATTCTCATACTGCTTTAATCAACATGTTACTTTCGTATGTTAATAAACGGTAAAACTATTTCAGAACTTTTTATTTCGAAGTGCCGAAAATGACTTAAGTAAAATACACAACGCGAAGTACAGGATTTGTAGGCCGAGAGGCTTACAAATGCAATAACTAGAAATTCCATTTTCAGGTGTAAATTAATTTATTATTACATAACTATATCATTCTTCGTAACCATTTCCTATAATCAGTGAGGATCAAAATAATAAATGTACATTCTTATAAAGGAACTATTCGCACTTTGATTACGATCGAATACTCTAGTTCGTATCTATTTCTAGTACATCCAAATCGAATGCCGAGTATATTGTCCAATGGAAAAGGATGGAATGAAACGACGTCTACGTCACTGAGTATGAGTTGGCATCCTGACGATTTGACCAATGTATCAAGTGCCTTAGTGGATGTTATATTGATAGGATATAAAGAAACTCTAGTAAGAGTAAGTAAACGATAAAAATTCGTTTAGTTCAATGAACGTAAATTTATTAAAGTTTTAGAAAAAAAAGCGTAGTTTGGAATCTTCCCTCGATTGAATGTCTCAATTGTATTAATTACTTCCTTTCCAGATCTGCTCCCAGAGAGAAGCCAGACAGAAGCTTTGTTTTGGCCGTTCATTAATTTGACATAATATTTTGGAAACGTGTCATTTCATCTTAAAATATCATCGAAATTAATGGAGGTCAACATGCTTTGACCACCCCCTCCAATCATCTTTGGTGTCATAGCTTTTAATCAATTTCGCTATGTAATCGACCTAACAGGACATTTAGAGCCACACAATAGATACATTTATACTAGTACAATTCAGATTTGTCTGGTGCATTAATGGTGTACAAGAAGATAAGGAGTTAGAACACTTTGATTCTCTTATTTGACTCAAAAGTCTTTGAATTGGGTAATTGCTTCTTTCTTTCAAATCTTTAAAAAGGCGACGTTAAAAAGGAAAGACATGACTTGTGGCGATCCGGCTTCGCTTTTAACAGTCCTCATGGCACATCGCGATATCCTCCTTGAAGACTTAAACTTTTGTGCAATCTTGATATATGCTTTGCAGTCCTCATGGCACATCGCTATCCTCCTTGAAGACTTAGACTTTTGTGCAGTCTTGATATATACCACAGGACTCGGTTGCCGCACTCATAATAATCATATCACTTCAATGTGAAAACACAAAATGAACAAGCACAACAAGAGACACCCAAGGGACAAGGAAGACCAAACACCAAAGCCGATTCATAAATATAGGATCTCAAATGAATTTTCATTTCATACGATGTATTATGAAACGAGTTGTGTGTTTTATATCCCCGAGCCTTGGCGAGGGGATATAAAACGCACAACGAGTTTCATAAAACATCGTATGAAATGAAAATCCATTTGAGATTCTTTTTATCACATGATATTGCCTAAAATGTGTATTTCTAACGTGAAATCAACGTTTCCGAGAACTATAGAGGCGAACCACGCCGTGATTTAGAAGTCGTCTGCTACGCCATGAGAAGTAGTGTCCCCATCGTATTCGATATTATGTGCGTAAGAGAAAGGTATTTCAAATTTGAATAGTATTTCAATGCAAGAATGATTTAACAACAACAATTTTAATCATTGATATTGACTCTTGGTCTGAATTTAACAGTTGACCGATATTTGAAAGGTCACATTTGTCAAGGTTTATGTGATAAGGTTCCAACCTTGACCAATCGCATTCAAGCAGAGCGATATGTAACGTGTTATCATATCATACATTTAGGACATGGCTTTATGAAACTGCATAACGGGTGTATCATGTGATAATGATTTATATGTAATAAAATAACTCTCTACCTTCTTCAAGTAAACATCAAAGAAGTACTGAACCGTAATTCAGTCTCAAAGTCGGGAAGGCAAGGCAAAATCGTGAGAGTTCGCATCAAAACGGTTGCGAACCCCGGAATGAACAATATTCCGAAGTGAGACCAGGTGCTCGAGGATTTTTCAAACAAATTTTAATGGACAAGAGACGTGCTTCGGATAATAAATAAAATGCAGAAGTGATTTTAGACACAGCCAAATGTACCTCAGTAGCGCCATTTTGTACTATTTTTGCAATTCTACTTTGTGCATTTATTTGCAAACAGTGCGCCGCTCCGAATTTCCTTTAGGGTCGATTCAGTGCCATAGTTAATTTTTAAAAATTTAAATGACCAAAATAGCATTGAAGGGATTGTGCTAGAATGTTAATCTCCTTTAATTTCGATTACTCTTTTGGATGGAATGACAAGTTTCCGAAATAGCAACATAATATATGATGTCAAATTGATAAATGGCCAAAACTAATCTTCTCTCGCTTGACAGGGATTGAAAGAAATTATTGATGATTCAAACATGGGGGACAAGTTAAACTGTTCCATACTGCAAACGAAAACATGTGATTATAATGATAATAATAAAATGTTTCAACTCTTTATCTTCTTGAAGAAAATTTCAAACCAATTATAATACGCCAGACACGTGTTTCTGATGGTACTTAATCAAATACCAAAGTGATAATTAGACATAGCCAAATGTATTTTATAGCGGCTATAAGAATCAAGGTCAGGGTGGCGACTTTTAAAAGAAATAACCTAGAAGAAAGATGGATATGTCCACTTGTAGAGGAACATCTCCTCGAACTATTCAGACCAAAAAATCAAAATTTGCCCGTTTCGTTTTTTGGCTATAAACGTCCATTTTTGGCCTATTTTAATATTTTCGTCATTCAGAGAATACTAAATCATAACTTCCCATTCCTCTGCAATGCATGAAAATTGAAAAAGTCATATATACCCTTATTTTTCTTGATTCTTTATAGCTTGTGTATGAATTAAAGCCTACTTTGAAAAATTCTGATAAAATAAACAGTTCTAAGGGGTGTATTTTCTTATAAATACAATTTTGCTGGTTACCATGGAAACAACTCGTTATTTTTATTAATAGCTAGAAGGTCGCCAGGTACACAATTCTTTGTTTTATGTAAAGAGCTATGGTATTGCTTTATCCTTAAGCAGTCAATCAAATATATACCCTAATTCGTTTTTGAGTAAAATGACTGTTTCTATAAATAGCACAATAGTTTCTGCAAAAAGTCAACATTTTGACTAAAAATCATAGAGATTTACTCGAAGTTAGAATTTCTTATTCTCTCATTTTTAAAAAGTATAATGAATAGGATATATTCTGATGTTTGAATCTTCAGATGCAGAACTCATACGGAAATGATAATTTTTTCTATTTTTGGCGATTTTTCATTGAAAAATATGCATGTTTCCCCAAAAATACCAATTCAGCCATGAAATTTTCAAAGAACATTTTTTTCTGAAATAATGCAACAAACTGAGCTTTTGAATTTAAAGACGTTTAACACTTATACCATTTATCGTCCATGTTGGTTTCAAATATTACGTGATATAAGAATAGAGTTATCTACCTGTAGTGGCAACCCTAACCTTAAACACGAAAGACTACATATAAACAAACGATACAAATGGGCTAACAGTGCCGACTAAAGGCGATCATCTGCTACATTAGTGAAATGGGTCGATAATCGGATAACGTGCGCACAACCTTCCCATATTTTCGGTTACCAAGCTGTATTGAAGAACGAACAATTGTATGGGTTAATAGCCTCCTCACTGTAAGATCACAGTTTTTATTTGTATATGCTACTGAATCGACCCTACAGGAAATTTGGAGGCGTATATTCTCTGTAATGTAAATGTACAAATCTAAATTCAAAAAATGAAATGATTTTTGGTAGCTCCGCAAGAAGCATCACTGATGAAGTTTAATATTCGAAACACGTCTCTGGTGCATGGAAATTGGTTTGAAATTTTATTCAAGAAGGTATAGAGTTGGAACCCTTCGACATTATTTAACATACGGCCCAAATACCAGGTGCGTAGGTTTATGGTGAAAGTTTTGAAATATTTCGTCCTTCTTTTTCAGTCCTCATGGGATAATTTACTGACCATATCACAAGGGATACCCGTAAGCCAAGGCCAATTTGCATTTAATGTCAAGGACGCACTGTGTAACGATGACTGCTCTTCTTATGAAATAGGCTTTGTTCAAATCAAACTTCACAATATGTCCTTGGCTACATCACACGGGTAAGACATGAAAAATTTAATGATCACAAATAAAAGTTATCATGAATGGTTTACCAAAGATAAAATATGCTATGATGTGCCATTGTCCAGAATGGTAAATGATATGTTGTCTTAGACCATTGGAACCGACGAGATAAAATAAAATTTCTTAGTAGCGATATCCCTTCATCGCCTGCATATGGCGTGCTTATATCTGAATTGATACGTTATACCAGAGCAAGTTCCAAATCAAATCGAGGGATAGACGTCTCCCGGATAAGCTTCTCAATTAGGGATACGTCTGTGACCAACTAACATCGTCACTGAGGAAGTTCTACAGTCGATACGGGGGGTTCGCCATACACCATGATGTCCCATTGTCCAGAATGGTAAACGATATTCCCTTTAAGACCATTGGAACCACCCAACCACATAGCGTACTTTATCTTCCCTAGTGGAAGTAATCAGATGTGACATGTCTGCCGAATTAAAGCCAAAGATGTTGCATGCTATCAGGGGATGGTGACTCTTTCTTGGCACCTGGTCTCACTCTCTTTTTGGAAGTTCGCTTCCTTTCATATTATGGAGTATTTTCTTTTTGTTTTGGTGGTTTTGGTCCTGTTTTATCATGATTTTGTATGCCCTCCAATTAATGATTTTCGAATTTTTCATTGTTCTTTATATTGGTATACAGTTCTCATAGGTATGTTAAAATCTAAAAATCATCAATGTCCTTATGGTATTCGTACAGTAAAATTTATAATAGGGAGTATGACCGGTTTTTTTTTTTGGAATGACATAGCAATTGTGGATTCAATGCTGGCATACCAAAATAACAAGATCTATAATCAGCTATTTTGATTGAAACTGACGTAATGTATCTTATCAAAAAATTGTTTACAAAAGCATTTTGGTATAAAAATATTTTATAGTGTTCAATGACTGAATCCACACATTCTTACAAAATGTTAAAATGTATATATAATTTTGCATAGGTTTTGGATGTGTGAGGTTTTTACGAAAAAATAGACAATCGCTTCCACAAAACAATAAGAGGGAATATTTAGACTTAATATTTCCCTGACATTGTCGTCATAGCACTTTCTATATAGACATAACGTCAGACAGTGCATGGAATTTATATATTGTTTTCATTTTCGTGCTACAACATCGTTGGCGGTTAAGGCTGGCCAACAAGGGATGCTTACTCCGCCCGGGCACCTGGTCCCACCTCTGGCTTGCTGGGGTCCGTCGGTGCTTAAATTTGTGCTCTATTGTGAGTGCTGTTGGGATTGTCGTCAGGATCTTCTTTAACTCAGTTACAGTGTTGACGTCTGTTTTGTAGATTTCTAGTCAGCAGTATACTACCACTAGGATTTCTTATGAATAAAAGAATGACCGAAAAGTACGGCGCTAACTGGCCACATGATAAATGCATAGCCTGGTACAACAAGGATAGCATGGACACTTCTTGGCTGACCGCCATCCCTAGTTGTCCGTGTAACCTACAGCAAGCCATAGAGGACATAGGAAATTGGCAGCCAGATCTTGGGTGTAATTTATATTCCAAGAGAAATGGAAATTGCCTCTTCCACCAAAAAGCTGTGCATTGTGTACTATCCGTACAACCAACCATGCATAAGTAAGTTTAAAGTATTCCTTCTTTGCTAATACATCGTGGTATACAGATTCCATCTTCTTACAATAGGATTGTAAGGACTTTACAGATCAACCATATTCAATAGTCCTTAACGCAGAAAGCTTGGTTTCCTCTCGCTCTATCTGTCTGTCTTTCTGTATGTTTGTTATTTAAACTTTTCCTGTCTTTTTACCATATTGAGATGGAATAGGTACATGCGGCTTAGGCTTTGACATTTGCAGAGCTAACGTTGACCTATTTTTATGGACTTGCAAAATTCATTTCCTTGACCATTCTCTGCAGTTAGTAGAGATACTGATATGAATTAAGACAAATCCCTTGGTTTTGGATAGTAACGGAGCATGATTATTTTGGTCGTAGTTGATCTTTGAGACAGGAATGTCCGTAGTTGAGCGATTTTTTTCTGCCGGTATGGGCCTTTGAAAAAAAAAAACGTTATCACAGCAAAACAAAGATTTGTACTATTTCTTATTCTATTTTTGAATGGGCATATTTAACCTACATGCCTTTTGTATGATCATTTTGTTAGTAAAGATGGCGCAGGTAATCAGTGTTGCTACTCCCAAAACGGACTGTTGCTATTTGCTGCCGACACGTTCCAGGGAAGTACACCGGACAGAAGTCATTCGTGGGGGGCTTCCCCGTATGTACAACCTTATTACGTCCCAACCACGTCACACGGACTTCATGACGTCATATCTTTTTTCTATTGTTGTTTATGGGTGGATTATAAGGACTGTGATTATTACATGGACAGCAGACCTACAAGAGATTGTAAAAATTATATACCACCAAAACAAGGTAAGACATTTTCTAACTACCATTCCGGTTTTTAGTTCACCTGAGCGAAGTTCAAGTGAGCTATTGTCATAGCGCGGTGTCAATCGTCTGTCGTCCATCGTCCGTCGTCTGTCATTAACTTTCTAACATTTTCGACATCTCCTCTGCAACCGCTGCACAGAATTCCATGAAACCTTACAGGAAGCAAGTACTCAAGGTCTCCTACCAAGTTTGTGTTTTTGGTGCCGATGGGTCAACAAATATGACCGCCGAGTGCTCTGATTGGCTGACACATTTTCGACATCTCCTCTGGTACTGCTGCATAGAATTTCATGAAACCTTACTGGAAGCAAATACTCAAGATCCTCTACCAAATTGTCCACTATCATTCTTTTGTGTCCAACTCAGGTGAGCGATGTGCCCCCTTGGGTCTCTTGTTTTGGTCGATTTTGTATGCTCATGTTTTATTTGTGACGTCAGATATGTGCATACATGTAAATGGGAAACAACTCTGTGTTTACAAAAGAACGGGTCTTCAAAGATTGATCGAAATTCAATTTAGTAGCTCTTATTACAAGGAGGAAAACAACTCAACATCAATATTACTTTTCAAAAACCGAGGAAATTGATTTTTAAAAATTGGAAAATTGGTGTAGAGCTATTCAGAACAAGATATTTTTATCTGTATAATACCATGCAATTTTGAATGATGCTATATTGCTTTACAGCGATGGTGTATGGTCTATCACACGTGATAACGTTTGATGGATCTTCATATCGTGTATGTGGAGAGGGAGATTTTGTGTTACTTAAATCGTTGGAGATGACGATAGAAGGGAGATTTCAGAGGTCTACATTCCTTACAGGTTTGTACATGTATGAAACCCTAAAAATTACGTAACAGTGTTGATGTAACTGATTATCATGGTTCTCGGTTTCTTGAAACATGTTTAAGCTTAATGAATCACTTGCGATATCATTTTTAAATCTAAAGTCAACATTGTTGTTTCTCATTGGGAGTTCGTAACACAATTCCCTGCGACCCGATGTTTGAAGTGTTTTAATTACATTTCGTTCTCTAGCTTGACTAACGTATCGTATGATTTATTCTTCAACATGACATGAGAATAAATAATAATTGCCGTAACTTCAATAATCCAAAATTCGCGGATTACCTGAGCAGTATCTATCCTTCGGAGCTTGAAGTCAAAGAAACCACAGAGACAAATAATTCAGCATCCTATTTGGACATAATGTTGTCCTACGACACTGATGGTCACATGAACACCTCTATGACAAACGTGACGACTTCAATTTCAGCATTACAAACTTTCTTTTTCTGAGTAGCAACATCCCTTCATCGCCTGCTTATGGCGTGTTCATATCTCAGTTGATACGCTATGCCAGAGCAAGTACCAAATATACGGATTTTGTTCTGAGAGCTAGGCGTCTTTCAGATAAGCTTCTCAGTCAGGGATATGTTTGTGACCGACTAACATCGTCACTGAGGAAGTTCTACGGTCGATATGGGGAACTCGTCATACACTATGATGTTCCACTCTCAAGAATGGTGGATGATATTCTGTCATAGACCATTTGAACCATCCAACCAAAAATTGTACTCTATATCTTCCAAAATGGAAGTAACCGGATGTGACAGTTCTACCGAATTGAAGCGACGGGTGTTGCATGCAAGCAGGAGATGCTTACTCTTCCTGGGCACCTGGTCTCACTCCCATATCGGGAGTTCGCTTCTTTTCATATGGTGGATGTTTTTGTTTGTTTGCTTTGGTTCCTGTTTTGTCCTGATTTTGTATGCCTTCGGTTTCTGATTTTTGAATTATCGATTTAGTGCTGTATACAGGGATATGGTCATTATCCATATTTGTCATTTTAATTCTTCGAGCACCATTCCATGTATTTAAATACACCATTTCAGGAACACAGAACAAAAGTGTTATACTGACCGATGTTGGAATAAAATTCAATGCCGAAAAAGTAGAACTCAGACTTAGAGGCTCGGATATGGACAGATCACAAAGACTAGTGGATGTACTTGTCAATGATAAATTCATCCTTTTTAATCAAAGTCCAATGAGATGGCAGGATTTCAAAGGTATAAGATTATTTTGCTTGTAATTGAACAACTACAAAGACATTTTCTATTTGACATAATCAGCTGAAAGCAGATACTGTATGAAAATATGTCCGCAATTAAAGTTAAATAATGCAGGGAGCAAACACATCCCAGAACTTATTATTCATTTCTTCATACTCTATGTTTACTAAAAGTGATTACAAATTGACATGTACAGGATGAAATAATTTTTCTCTAAATACACTGGAATTTAACTATCTATGTATACTGACAATATCTGTATTGAAAGACTCGATGTTAACAACCATAAAGCTGTTCCATTGTAATTTGTGCTAAATGTTTTATCAAATATTCAAAGCTAGCCAACAGGGGATGCTTACTCCTCCCGGGCAACTGGTCCCACCTTTAGCTTGCTAGGGGATCCGTCGATGCTCAATATGGTACTCTATTGTTAGTGCTGTTAAGATTTTCGTCAGGATCTTCTTTAACTCCATTGAAATACATATAATTGAATAATTATGGTTGAAGTTGAAATAATAAATGAAGTTGTGATATTGTGAGCAGTTCATTCTTAAATAAACATTAAAGAAGAACCCATCAGTAATTCAGTCTCAAAGTCGAGAAGGCAAGGCTAAATCATTAGATTTTCCATAGGAACGGTTGCGAACGTCTGGTCCATCTGCAAGTTTATCTGTTCTTAAATGATGCTATTAGAGCAGTTGCATTTATTTTACTTTTACCACAACTCTATGCCTCAGTGGTCACTGCGGTGAGGGATTAAATAATCTTGTTCGCGAGTATTGACTACTATCGTTATCTTTCAAAGCTGACCTTCCCTGACGTTTTACGGGTACATTTCATATCTTAGACATAAAACTTACAGGTACATTTTATGTAAATTTCCCCTTTTCAGACGAAGAAACATGAAGTGTTGTAGTTTTTACTACATAAATAAATGGTCTTTCCATCTGCATGTTCGTCTGTCTGATGATTATACTTTCACATTTAAATGGTCAAAAAGTGACAGCTCAGCTTTAAAAGGTAACTGAAGCTGGATCGCCTCAGGACAGAATTATGTATTGAACAATGTAAAGCAATGGCTGTGAAATATTCTGTTTTACGTGTGCGGGCTGGTACCTTTTGAGAGAAAATACCAGATAAAAAAGCATACATTCACATACAATTCGAGATTGACAAAGGTAGCCTGGCTAACCGAAACAATGTTTCAAAACGGCTTTATTATTCGAATCGAAAAACGGCTCAAATTGATCGCTTTGAACTCCGGCATAGTTTTAAAAGCTCACCCCTCCCCGACCTGTGCAGGGGATATGTGCCTTAATTACCAAGTCAGAATAATACATCGTATGGACAACAATACAACAAATTGTATGTTTGAGTGTTTTTGCCTAGCTGGAATGTGCCTTTTTTGAAAACACCAGGGTTGAAAAACAAATATTAGATACCACGGCCTAAAATCTTATCACAGTTACCATAGAAACGTAGAGTTGCAGTAAAAGTAGTGGTAACGTAAAATAAATGCAACTGCTCTACTGAAACTTGAGGACGTATAACATTGCTAGATATTTCCTTCTTTTGTGAGAAAGAGTGTGCAATAGTGAACAATATGGATTTAGACAATCCTTCAACCAATATGGAATCCAACTTCACCGTGATATCACACGATGGAATCGGTATACAAGTAGCAGTCAAGAATGATATTTTAGAAATGCTGGTCGTTTTACCGCCTAAACTGAAGGTAAGCTTCATACAATTTCATTCTGATATGCGAGATACCATTTTGGACGAAATATGTGTCAAAGATTATACTTATCTGGCTTTTGATGTGAACAGTATATCCAATTAATAAGGGTTTCTCCCCCTGTATAAGCTTATCTAATTCTTAGGCATAAAGTTTGGGTGGTAATGTTTTATCGCTTTTCATGTATTTATTATTTGATTTTGCGTGTTTTGCACTGATTTTGTGATGTGCAGCTGCCAGACCACGAACTGTATTTCGTAGGCCATGGATTTTAAAATTCATTTACTTATCCATCTGTGTGTTGATTGGGCCTCTGCGTTATGCTCTCGTTGGTTTATTTGTGGTCTTTTGTGATTCATGTTTCTATGGTGTGAGCTGGTGTTCATTGTCCTTTTTGCGTCTCTTTCTGTAGATGTCTGTTCTGTGTGTGTGTTTTTTTTTTTGCATTGGATGTTTTGGAGTTTTGCTGTGAGTGTTGTTGGAGATCCCCTCCTTTCTTTTATGCTGTATCGTCATATCAAAGTTCGGATGTAATTTAAACCACGCGCATTGTGCGGTCCACGAGAACTCTGGGTAACCGGAAAATTTGGAGGGTTTCTCGCACGTTATGCGAATTCGAATAAATACACTATTTTCTCTTGGCGTAGCGGATGGCCGTCCTAAGTCGGCGATGGTTGCCAATTTGTTTCGTTGGTTTATGTGTGGTCTTTTGTGTTTCATGTTTCTATGGTGTGAGCTGGTGTTCCTTGTCCCTTTTGCGTCACTTGCTGTGTATTTCTGATCTCTTTTTGTTTTCTTGCATGGAGTGTTTTACTGTTTTGCTTTGGATCCTGCAACCGAGTCTTTTGGAGATCTTCTCCTTTCTCAGATCGTAAACGTTTACGGTAGATAAATTCATTTCATAAGTTCCTTCTCAAATCTTTTAAATTATAAGAAGAACGACGCCATAATCGGAGATTTTGAAGTACCTTTCCCTCAAGAGAGCTTAATATGTTCATTATATCTAGCCAGTTTTGCCAACAATTGTTTTGTCTACCAATAAAACGTTTGTTTTTATCCTTTTAAAACTTCTCTATTCTAAGATTATCTCATTTGTGTCACACTTATATATGCCCTTTTAGTGTGGAGCTCGTAAATAGTTCCCCGCGAGGGGTTTGACAGTAAGTGTTTAAATGTCTTCCCTGACATGGTCGCCATAGCACTTTCTACATAGACATAGCCTCCGACAGTGCATGCGGTTTAGATATTGTTTTCATTTTCGTGCGTGAACATCGACGGCGGGTGCGGCTACCCAAACAGGGGATGCTTACTCCTCCCGAACGCCTGGACCCACCTCTATCTGGCTTGGGGCTCCGTCGATGATCAATCTGGTGCTCTATTGGGAGTGCTGTTGAGATCGTCGTCAGGATCTGCTCTTTTTAGCATTAAGATTAAAATAATTTGACAAACAAATGATTTTTGTTTTGTTCAGTGGGGCTTCGTACATATTTTGTTTTTGTACTTCGAATTAGGTTATCTTTATCTTAATATGCTTTAATGTTCTAATATAATACCATGTATTAATTGTAACAGTTTAATCTTCCTGGTTTTAGAATAAGGTACGTGGGTTGCTAGGCGACTGGAATGGCAACAGAAGGGATGATTTTAAGCCAAACGAAACGTTGTCCAGTGTTCAGTTTACGGATCTACCAACGCTTTTCTCTGATTTCCAATACGCTTGTATGTTTCTTTCTAATAAAACCCATCTGCAGCAATGTCCCCATTAGATTTCAAATAAATATATAAGTGCAAACTTTTACACCAAAAACAAATCTTCTTTGTATAAATTATAAAATCGAATGAATGAAAATATAAGACATTTAAAAAATTTATTTCGTATCACTCCATAAAGTGTAGGGCAAATTCAATCTGAATTATTGCAGTAGATACATTGATTACCAAAATTAATTTGTTAAACTTTTGCTCATAAATGTACGTTTGTTTGATGCCTTTCTGTTTTTCGTTTCTTTTCGCTTCATGCTTCTGCGAAATCACTAAATACATTCGATATTGAATCTCCTTAATTGTTAGATTTCTGACATAGAACAAGCTTCAAAATCAATGATACAAAGAGCAAAACTGTTCTTCCTTGATGACAGGGGCGATCAAAGAAAAGAAGAATTCCATTGTACCTTTCACCCTTCTGGCTGTGAATGATTCCAGTATGTGTAATGTACCTATGTCCGGCACAGGCTATGGTTTCTGTGGAGGGAATAAAGACTGTGAATTTGACATGTGGGAGACCAACAACCGAACGTTAGCCTTAGCAGCAAAATCAAGTAGCGAAAGATACGTGGAAATAGACAGTTTTACTCAACCTGGTTAGTTCCTTATGAAGATAATTATGAGATTATGCACTTATGATATGTTACAGGATCTAGGTTTCGGAGATTTTTTCTGAATTGAATCTACACATAGATGGAATAAAAGCCGTATTGAAATTTTAGAGAGAACAATGTTTGAAAAAGAAATAAATGATTGGGAAAATAGAATAAGGGCATGTGAAAGTGGCAAGAAACTACGAACATATAAGTTATTTAAACACAGTTTTGATGCTGAGAAATATGTAACATGTAAAATTGCAAAAAAGTACAGGAGTGCATATGCTAAATTCAGATGTTGTGTGGCACCTTTAAGGATAGAAACTGGAAGATATGAAAATATACATGTACATGTATATGATAGAAAATGTTTGTATTGTGTAGATGATATAGAAGACGAAGTGCATGTGTTCACAAAATGCCCACTTTATTCAGAGTCACGTGAAATTATATATGAAAACGCAATGCGTCTGAATACAGATTTTAATGTTTTAAATGATCCAGAAAAATTTATTTTCATGTTTGAAAATAATGATATGTGCAGCATTGTTGCCAAAACCTGCCACTCAATATTATTAAGAAGAAATAGCTTTTTATATGGATGAATTCTTTGAAAAGAATTTCATTTTTAAAATGTAAATTATGTTTTAAACATCATAAAGTAATGTGATATATATATAAGTTGTCTCTCATAATTCTTTAAAGAATGGCAATGTGCTTACTTTTAATATGTTGTTATATGTTTTAGTCATGTCTTATGTTTTAATGTTTGTAATATTGTAAGCATGTTGGTGAGACATTAATAAATTATCTGAATCTGAATATGAATTCGTGTGTTTTACTCATAACACACAAGACATAACCATCCCTCATCTTGTAATGATATTTTGCTTCTGTAAATAAAATGTGAATTGTTTTAACAATAGGCTAAAATACAAAATGCTTAGTTTTGATTTTCGTCTTTTCTCAGTTCGGTCTTGTGGACTCCTGGATGTCCCGCGCAGTACAAAATCTAGCAACAATTATACACTAGGCAGCACAGTGACAGTCACTGATTGTAGGGTGGGAACATTGAGTGGGGACACCACCTACACGTGTACAGCTAACGGTGAAGAAAAACAACAATGGAGTCCTACGGTTACTGTAAGCTGTGCAGGTTCGTGTACCCTTCTGTAGTAATAGGTATAAAAAGAAATCATGAAGAGTCTTCAACGTATGAGATTAGCTGACACTAATATTCTACATAACGTTTAAATATTTTCTTTCAAAATGAGTAGAGAAATACACTAAACATGTTTACATGTAAATACAAAATTAAAGTATAACATCTTGATGAGTGAAATATTTATCTCCACAAAATATAGATAATTAAGCATTTGTAGTCAAATATGTCGGTTATCGGTTTTACGAAGCGCGCCTTGATCCTCTCTTCATTGCTTATTCCCTATCCTACGTAAACGGTAAGATTTTACTTGTACAGAGTACCAAAGCTTCACAAATCCTTTGCTCCCCTTCATATTTAAATCTCAACAACACCAAAGCTTAAATCGAACACTTAGATTAGGCCATCGCCAGTATTCTTTTGCAACAGTGAGTTGCCTAGCTTTTAATGATGCTTCGTGCTTTTTGTGCTTCGTCAGAGCTAACCTACTAGCATACGTCGGCTCTCGTAAAATCGTGTACCAGATACTTCTGAAATCTTAGAATCCTAATGAATAGCCATTCTTATTTTGCTAATGATGCTTCTTGGTAAACTTTGTTTACATGCTGTAACAGATTTTTGATAATGCTGTTTTTGCGTATAACATCTTTTGTGCATCTTGCTGCAAATGCTATGTTCATTAGACTTGGTTATGAGTTTAAGATTGAATACATATCCATTCATACACACATGAAAATGGTATTGAAACATGTGATACTTGTTTTGCATGCAATCAGGAGACGCTGACTCTCCCCGGACACATGGTTTCACTTCGGAATGTTATTCGTTCCTATGTTTGCAGCCGTTCCTATGGAAATTCTAATGGTTTTGCCTTTAATTGCCTTCTCGACTATGAAAGCAGGTTCCATTGACAAATATGGATAATGACCATATCCCTGTATACAGCACAAAATCGATAATTCAGAAAATCAGAAACCGAAGGCATACAAATGCAGGATAAAACAGGAACCAAAGCAAACAAACAAAAATCTCCACCACACGAAAAGTCGCAAAACCCCAAAATGGGAGTTAGACCAGGTGCCCATAAAGAGTCAGTATCTCCTGCTTGCACACAAAGGAGGGGATCTCCAACAACACCAGGCTGCAGCACCCACAGCAAAACCCCAAAACACCCAATGCAAAAACACAGAGCAGACCAGCACAGGACGATACGCAAAAGGGACAAGGAACGTCAACGCACAACACAGAAACATCAAACACAAAGGACTACACATAAACCAACGAGACCAATGGGCAACACCCGTCGCTTCATTTCGGTAGAATTGACAAATCCGGTTACTTCCATTTTGGAAGATATAAAGTATAATCTTTGGTTGGACGATACAAATGGTCTATGACAGAATATCATCCACTATTCAGGAGAGTGGGACATCATAGTGTATGACGAGTTTGACCGTAGAACTTCCTCAGTGACGATGTTAGTAACTGATAGGCACAGTTTTGAGATACTTCCTTCCAGGAAGTATCTTATTGTTATGGTAACTGCTTCAAAGTATGCAAATTGAGATACTGCCGCTTTGCACCTCAAAATATAGTGCTGTGACTAGCTCAGGAATTTGCTGTCTACTACATTCAAAATGCAAGAACAAGAATATTATCCATCTTGAAACAGTTTAAATTTCATATAGAATAAATGCACCACATAATATCGACTATAATTCTTGTTTTCACAGCACAATGGTGGCTTAGTAATACACTACTTTGTTTATGACAATGTTAGGAAAGATAACTCAAGAATTGCATTGAAGTTATAGAGTTGTCTTTCTTATATCAACACTGAGCTCTAACTTAGATAAACATAGTTTGTGTTGTTTATAGAGATATTATTAGCTTCACATATGCATCCTGTGTTAAAAAAAACAATCATCATTGCCTTACGATAAAATTATTCAACATTTTATTATCTGCTGACAATAAATTTTGTGTAGATCTAGAAGTATCTCTCAGGACCTTCAGTCCTTTGATTTTATGTTTATATGAGTGTTATTGCAAATTTATCACTCAACTTATAGCAGATAGATAGACAATTAGATACTCTAAAACTTGTCGTAACTTAGGCTAATCAATGAGGATTTACTATGCGAAAGCGCTACTTAAATACTAAGTTTGGTTGTATCTGAAAATCACTTTAGCATTATATTAATTTTAGTTATGTACCACTGATGAGGATTTACTATCCGAAACACGTGTCTGGTGCATTAAAATTTGGTTTGAAATTTTCTTCAAGAGGTAAAGAGTTAGAACACTTCCATTATTAGGAAAATAGATACAAAAATGTTATACATTAAAAATTCGAACGTAACGCGTAAGAAAACGTTAAACTTCACGAACGTAAACCATACATGTATTATATATAATGGAAGCTGAATAGAATAGAATTTCCATATGTTTTGATTGAGCGGACCTCTTTATAACGGACAGATATTACAGACCCTTCACTGTCCGTTAAATACAAGTTTTCCTGTAAAAGAAAACAGAATAGAAATAAATTTAATACATCACAAAAAGGCATCAAGACATACAGGTAAACAATTGTCTGCTACTGACGTTGCAGATGGCCGTCCTAAGTCGGCACCGATTGCTGATTGATGTTTCTATGTGATTTTGGCGTTCATTGTACCATTTGCGTCTCATTCTGTGCGTGTCTGCTTTGTGTTTTTGCAGTGGGTGTTTTGGGGTTTTCCTGTTGGTGCTTCAACCGAGTGTTTTAGGAGATCCCCTACTTTCTTTTTCGACATTTTTCAACAACTGACTGATACGTATCTTCTACATTAGTGGTCAGAAAATATCAGCAATGTCAGAGAGCAGGACAGGACTCAATCTACGGGTAAATCATGAAGGGGAGGTAAGGCTGGATTGAACATACACTTAGCAAACCGTCATCAAGCCTCACAATGCAGGCCATGAGTCTAGAGATGTCGAAATTTGTTTCATTTAAGTGGTATGACAGTCCAAACAATGAAAAGTACAGCGAACTTTTGTCAGCCCGAAAGTATATTTGTCAGACATTTCCTTCGAACTGACACTTTTCAATATCTCTGGAATCCCCAAGGGAAAGGCAATAGAGGCAGGCCGGTTAGAGGAGAGACACCAAAGCAGAACTTATAGGTAGCTGGATGACCTGTAATGAAGCAGAGAGGGCTGCTCAGAACCCAGTCAGATAGTTAGTTGTCAGCGATGTCCTTTGGGCCAAAGTAAGTAAGTAAGTAAGTAAGTAAGTAAATACAAGTAAGTATAGTGTAGAACTATGGGCTAATTACAATGTGTGTGTTATACATGCATGTAGAAAAACTGATAATGTGTCGGTGAATCCTCGTTATAATTTGAGTTAGTATTCCGAATGGCGTCAAGCATTATGGAACCCAACAGCCAATTTAGATCTGAAATCAAGGTCGGTATCAAGGTCAAGATAATGTATTTTGATACTTGTAACGCCATCATATATTTAAGTAATCTAAGTTCACAAAGCCTTAAGTTATTCCATATTTTATACCGGGTGGTTTTAGGATAGGGTCAGAGAGAAATGCTTCATGAAATGTGGAGTTTTAGCAATACAGATGGGTATAATATTTCAAATACCTCTGAGGACACGTAAACACTTGAGCATCGAACAAGAGGTCGGCCTTTATCGAACTTTTTACGGTCAGTTTTAGGTAACTGCTATAACCTCGGTTTATCTTCAAACAGCAAAAGCGAAAATATAATCAAAGCCAAAATTATGCTTATAAAATTCGATTTTTTACATCGGATGCAGGTATAGAAGAACCAAAAAAAAAAAAAAAAAGAAGGAATTTTTGGCATATAATCCAATAGAATACTAATTTACCTCCTTGATTAAAGGCATATGATTTAATCATAATATAGAGCGAGAGAGAGTGAGCCGGTGGTAGTTGGGTTTTTCTTTTAACTTTTGAATTAATATATGTCATTACATACTGACTTTGCCATCAATAAGGATATCGTGAGCCTCAATATATTATTATATACACAACAAGTGTGCATTCATCTATAGCGCTGGGTGTAACCAGTCAATTGGGAGGGCTGTGCGCACGTAATCCGCATTGCTACACAATTTGGTACTAAGGTGGCATATAGCCGCCCTTTGTCGGCATTGGTTGTCAATGATTTATGTCTACTGTCCGCGAGCTCACTTCAGAAATCGGAAAATTGAAGTCTTCTCTACTTTTTCGGCAAATTTGGCGATTTAAATTTAAAAAGGGGGATTGGTCTCGAATTCTCATAACTAACAGAGTATGATAAATACGTGCCTACGATTAATACTACGCTCACAATGAAGAAAACAGTTTTAGATAATGACTTTTTTATGTTAATTTTTGCGCGACGTCACCGATGTTTAACGCTGAGTCTATGGAGGAACGTTGACGACGTCACTCTAAAATTAATATAGAAATATCCCCATCTAATACTTTTTTCTTTGACTGTGAGCAAAGAATTGGTCGTACAAAGTGAGCTGCGCGGACAGTAGTCTTTTGCGTGTAGTGCTTTGATGTCGTTTTTGTCTTCATTGTATATTTGGTAGGGCTGTCACGATTAACCGAAAATTCGGTTAACCGCGATTCTAGGTTTGGTTGGTTCGATTCGTATCGTACTTTACGGATTTCGGTTCGGTTCTCTCTCTCTTTCTTTCTTTCTTTTTTTTTCTTTGGTTATATTTTGTAATCAGTAGTATATCAATTTTGTACGATACACAGAGAGTGATCCGTTCTAGAACCATGTAAAGTCTGACAGAAACTTATTTCATTTGATTATTGATAGATTTTAGTCAACAAAAGAATGATAGATAATGCAATGTCTCGAGGCATTGAAGTACCCGTACATTACTTTAACCGTAATATAAAGCAACAAACAATTTCTCTATGATTTTTGTAGAAAACACATCTTTAAATTTTGTCATTTTGATTTTGTTTTGTTCTATGACTTTGGTCTAAAACAGAAATAACAAAGAAATGGCCCTACACTCGTACGTAGATAGCAAGGGCGTGTACAGCAAATTCTAATCCGAAATATCTATTCTATTTCAAGGAAATTTTCGAGGATATTTCATATCTAAATTTCTTTTCTCTTCTATGCATTATTTTAACATTCTGGTTCGAGACACAAATTTTACAGAATTGCGCGTTTCAAACCACAGTTCTTGTAAAATCAAGGGACGTAAATAGATACTCATTAAAAGAGATTTCTATATTTGAGCCTCATTTTGACAGTTAATAAAGGATCCTAGCTATTGGCGCAACGTTTTGGTCTTCTCCAATAACCTCTTACTAACATATGCGCATTCTGTAGTATTGCCATACACATCCTCTTTCCTTTGATATCTGAAGCTTCATGTCCATCGTCTACTTAAATATTTAAAAAAGAAGTGAACAACGCGAGATCCCCCCCCCCCCCCTAAAAAAATAACTAAATAAATGAATAGATAAATAAATAAATAAAAGGCATCACTTAATACTTGTCGGAAAATCCCGAGAATGTGCGAACGACATTGTACCTTTTGTTCCGATCGCTTCGATTTTCAACAAGTCCAGATTCCTTTGTTGGTAGAGAGATAAAGGTTCGATGTTATCGGTTATTGACTATGAATCAATGTTGATTTATCACATAGTCTACGAGTAAGATAATGTACTGTGGTGTTTTGTAAATAAAGGTGACAACTGATAAAATCCTAAGGACACGAACCCTTTTTCAGGAGCGGATCCATTGATTGCGTTGAAAGAGAGGAGGGTTCCTATTACATGTACATGCACAACATATGAAAAAGGATACGAACAATTTGGTTTGACCTGACAAAGTCGATTATTTGACCCCCCCCCCCTTTAATTTTTCTTCATCTCAATCGCGCTTTTTTCTGGTTTTACAAAGACAGATAAAATATATGACCAAAAATAAATATGAGAAAAATCAGAGAAAGAAATAAATTAGAATGCAGAACGGTTTCATTGGGTTAGTCGTTATTTTTTTCCCCGTAGCCATCTTTTCTCCTTTTATTTTTCATAATTAAACAAAACGAATTATAGACTTATTCAAGCATCATGTATTATATTATATACTTGTATAATTAATTGAATTTAATAGAACAAAATAACAATTGTTTGAAATAGTCATTTTCTGAAAACTTAAAAAGTTTTTAATTCTAACATTCGCAATATAAAAATTGAACTATCCTAAGATGTATTTAATTTGAATTTAATTTAATTTAATTTAAAGTTGTACAAGTACGTGTTTAACTTACAATGTTACAAACACAATAGCATCCTTTAAAAAAGGAAAATCCCCAAAATTAAATTCACAGAGAGTTCCGGGTTTCAACATGATACGGCGACAAGATGACAAATGCATTATTGCATAACTCAACACGCTTGATCAAACACTGAAAACTTTCTATTAATGCAAATTACAAAGTAAATTAATTTTCAAAATCGCCCTACACCTGTGCATAAAGGTAAAGCAGACACGAACTTGCACATGTACATTAAATATTTCAATGGATTTGGGGAAATCCCAGAGATAACGGACGCAAAATGTTTGCTCAGTGACAACGCTATCTGAAATACTATGCGGAGATAACAACCCTACTTAGGTCACAAAAATGGCGGCGAGCGGAAAAATGACCTTAAAATGGAGCGTTTTTCTATCAATACTCGTATTTTCAAATGGTAAGGCTTTTAAGTTTTTTTATTTTTATGAAAAATATATTTAGAGTTGTGCATATGATGCGAACTATGTGTTTTTCGTTTTGTAAGTATATATTTTTTTTCATTAAAGTTTGAAATGTGAGTGTTAGAACGAAGTGCGTTGAACCCTGACTTGAAAATGATCGAATCTCGACATCTTCTCTGAAATTCGTATCAATAGAATTTCCGTATTCTTCTTTTCCTAACTTTTTCCAGATTCATTACCATCCTTTTACCTAGATTATTTGGATGCTTTATAAGTGTAGCTCCCTGTATATGTTTCGAGGTCAAATACATAGTATTTATACATTTACCCTGAATCAAATAAATCTTTATCTTCCAATTTAAACATTAACTAAAAGTGAAAATATTTTTGAAATAAAAGTAGAAAGCTATGTCAGGCTCATTACAATTTTCCATTCCTCAAGGCGGGGGGGGGGGGGGGGGTCAACGAATGAATGCATATGAGTTTCGGAAGAAAAAATCCTAAGCCATTTTAGTGGATACACGATCTCGAAAAGGAGAGTTTATTTTAATTTCGACACCAGGGCTTCTTTTATCCCATCACTCATATCAAAGAGAATGTGCGAGGGTCAAGTTACCCCCCCCCCCCTTTCCTCTCACACCTTTCCTCTCCTCTCCTCTCCTCTCCTCTATGTGTCAGCCATATATCAACTTTCATTATAATAGGCATGGCAACTGGGACATCCTTCTTTACGCTTGAAACTTGCTTTCAGAAGGAAGGAGAGGATGGGGCGAGGGGGGGGGGGGGGGGTGTTAGGAATATCCACCTCAGAATTGTTGCTGGATAGTTGAAAGTGTCGAGAGTGTCCACTGACAATAAATTATCAATGCTGTAAACTTTTTAATATCTATTTAAGTACCCGTAACGTGCACGTCTGGTCCATGCTGCAAATTTATCTGTTCTTAAATGATGCTATTGAATTTGAAGACGTTTAACATTACAATAGACTAACTAGATAGTCAGAAGGACTCATATTTTACGCTAACATGTGCTTTGTGCAAATGCCAACAATAGAAGATTAATTTTATTGGCAATACGAAAAGGGAACCCCAAGTATCTGTACAATCCGATTCCGACAAAAAGGCTGGTTTCACCTTTCTCCTGAAACAAAAAAAAGTAAAAGATGGATATTAAGAAAAACTAAATGTGTATATGCAGTGCACTCCCTTTTTAGGGATTTATATTTTCTTGAGCGGCTCATGCCTCCAAACACTATTGAATGAGTTAAAGAAGATCCTGACGATAGTCAATAATATTCGATCATCAATATGAAAGAAAATCTTTCTCCTTACTATGTTTGCAATTTGTCGATCTTTTTAAGATTCCCATGCATCCGATATTTTTGAATACGTAGGATGAGAAACCAAAATTTACTAAGTAGGCTTGATTGTTTTTCTCCATGGCTCAAAATCTAAAAGAACGTTCGGTCCTTGTACTGCTTAAAAGACGGGCTGACTGGCAAAATTATCATGCTGTTCCGATGGGCCGCGAAATAAAAGCAATTATGATATATGGTCTTACATTAAATGTCGAATTATATGCTTTTCATTTGAAACATAAAGTCGAGGAATAGATTTGGTTTTCTTTGGAGATGAGTGGAAAAAATGAGAAGATCGGGATTTTGCCTTTCTTTTTTTAATCGTTTTTACTACTAGATAATCTTTTTTCTTTCTTTATTTTTCTTATTTAGCTCAGTTACCTTTATACTCAGAGGATGGAAGTACACAGCTTACCCAAAGTACACAGCAAGTTAATCTGCCCTCAGGAGTTACCTTCCCTTTCTTCGGAAAAATCTACAACGCCCTCTATGTAAGAGATAAATTCTGTATCAACCGTATACATATGACTTTTACAGTAAAAAGAAGTGTATCTAAAGCAAATGAGAGAATGAGAGAAAGAGAGAGAGAGAGAGAGAGTTTATCACGATTTTTTTCTCCATTTTTTCCACATTGGTATATTTTTTCTGTACGGATATTGTATCATATGTCTTTAAGCCATCTTTTTGATAGTAGTCAAGAAGGAAAATCATCATCATCATCATCATCATCATCATCATCATCATCATCATTATCATCATCATCATCAGAGCAGCAGCAGCAGCAAACTCGCTGAAAAAAAATTATTTCCGAGCCACATAATCTTCACGGTTTGGTTATTCAGTAATTTGAACCCTTTTTTTAAAGGTATCCAAAGACGGATTAGTCGGGTTCTCACCTCAAGCTGCGTACAAGAATACTGTATACTCTAAGTACCAGACCCAGTATGTAGCCTCTAACGATTACCCCTTTGCTGCAGCCTTCCATTTTGCGGCTGTTTCTCATGGCTCTGTTACATCTGCTGGAGAAACCTACCGAGGAGTTACGAAGTACAGACAAATTCTTTCAGCCAATGAGGAAAGTCGTAACATTTCAAATTTCATACGAGCAGCGTTTCCCGGTCAGGACCAGTTCCAAGCTACGTACGTCCTCGTGGTTACGTGGAGAGATGTATTTGACTTGAGGGAACAGTCTGTAGTAAACTGTCAGTACCAGACGGGACCAAATATATGTAAGGTATGGGATTTGAAACTCTATGGACAATGATTTCTTCAAATGCAATTCTTATGTACAGCAGGGCCAAATTATACACTTAGAGTATATTTTTGTGAAACTTGAAGAAAATTTGCAGTTTGTAAGTCAGACAAAGACCTCTTTGGGGTCCAAATGAGGGGAGAACATCCCCTCGGCCTCGGTCTTTAATCAATACGCTGTTCTCTCCACCTTAGAAATAACACTTTCATACCTTCATCAACCTTCATTATACATTTATTAACTAAATTTAACTTAACTGTGATGTCTCAGAGAAGAAAAAAATCGGATACTCATAAATAAGAGTTAAGTTTCTTCAATTGTGTTTTCATACAAGTTAAAAGCTGGTACATTTATTGAAAGGAAGATAATCGCACTGACTGACAGTTTCTTGGCATCGCGCTGCTAAGATACAAAGTTGCAAATCTTTCCTCTTTTTTTGGATTAAAATCATATTGAGGCTCATTAAGGATTTTATTTTATTCAGACAAACACGTTCCAACAAGTGATGGTGACAGATGGATCATCAAGCTTTGCAATATTTAATTATCTGAAAACTGACGTCAAAACCTCCCCCACAACACAAGTAAGTTAAGACAAAGAAGCATTCTTAGAAATTATTTGATAAAACCGCTCAATTTATTTTGAAATGAATATTATTTGATAACATTTAGGCGTATGATTTTATGATTTGATGCATAATACGCTTCAGAACATGGCAGTCAGACAGTAAGTGCTTTAAATGTTTTACCCTGACATGGTCGCTATAGCACCTTCTATATAGACATTACCTCAGAAAGAGCATGTTTTATAGATATAGTTTTCATTTTCGTGCATGAACATCGACGTCGGGTGCGGCTTGCCAAACAGGGGATGCTTACTCCTCCCGGGCACCTGGTCCCGCCTCTTGCTTGCTAGGGGTCTGTCGATGCTCAATTTTGTGCTCTATTGTGAGTGCTTTTGAGATTGTCTTCAGGATCTTCTTTATCTCATTTAATGTTGAGGTGCACATATTCTGTAAATGAGTTAAAGAAGATCCTGACGATAATCTGACTGCACTCACAATGTAGCACCAAATTGAGCATCGACGGACCCCTAGCAAGCTAGAGGTGGGACCAGGTGACCAGGAGGAGTAACCATCCCCTGTTGGCTAGCCGCACCCGCCGTCGATGATCATGCACGAAAATGAAAACATAAGAAACATGAACTACACTGCCTGAGGCCATTTCTATTAGAAAGTGCTATGGCGACCATGTCAGGGAAAACGTCAGGATTTTCTTTATATCAGAATCAGTGTATGAAAATCCAACGAAAAAACCGGATATCAGAATCCAAAAATCACAATCAACAGGCTCACAAATTCTTGAAAAAAAAACCAAAAACAAAGATAGGGATCGAGGTGATCACTAACAGTGAAAATAGCAGAACGCATTCTCACGATGAAAGAAAAGGCGGACAAACAGACTGTATCAACGAAACACGTCTATTAACAATCTCCACAGAGTTCAGTGTTAAAACGGAATTAGTTATGGGTGGCGCCATTCAATGCGCGTTTTCTATTAATGAAAACAAAATTGAAAGGCAAATCACAAAAGGAGGGTACTCGAACAAGGCAAACAAATAAAACAAAATAGTATACCATATGATGGATTTACACGCAAAGGGATTCCTTTTAAGAAAGAATGGGATCTCCAACAACACTCGTTTGCAGCACCCACAGCAAAACCCCAAATCACCCAAAATGAATGCAAAAACACAGCAGACACTCAAAGAAAGAGACGCAAAAGGAACAAGGAACAAAATCTAACGCCATAGAAGCATGAAACACAAATGGGTAACCGGTGTGGTTATCCGGATTGCGTGCGCACAACTCTCCCACTTTTCAAGATATATTTTCATTTGTTTGCAAGCACTTGTCCCTTTGCTGATTGGATTTTTTTAAAGAAAAGATCTTTAAGATCGCTTGATGCAAGATGTGCATTAAAACAAGATTTAAAACTTTTTTATCTATAGTCAGGATTCAACGGCGGAAATGGGCGTGGTTGGTCAGAAGCAATCAAAAGCGGTTCACTACAAACGGCAAATGCAAGCCAAGGAAGCGATGTAGTGGGACGATACGTGTACCAGATAGAGGATACTGTTATATACAAAGGAGGGTGTACTCCACAAAAATCTAACATGGGTAAAGGGTTTCTTGGATCGTTAGAGTATTATTGCATTCAAAACATAAATTACATTCAATATGATCATTGTACATATAAAATAAGTAAAATACGCATATTGTTTTTCAATTCGATTTTCTTACAAAAATGTTGGGTACAAGTATTTTTGTTCATTATTCATTTGTTAGGAAAGCATATTCGAATGTAGTAGACTTACACGCATATGATTATTTTTGCATGATTAAAACAAAAAATATCGCATTTAACCTTTTCTGTATCTTTCTAGAGACTTTGTATATCAAACAACAATACGCTGGTATGTTTGGTGGGAAAATGATAGATTTTAACGGTCCGTGTTTGGCTACAAACAGGAAGATTAAGTGTAAATTTGGGCACGATGCAGGAGAAAAGACTAGCACTGGAATAATGGTCAACAGCATGAGGGGGCGTTGTTTAGTACCAACATTACTGGAGCGTGGCAGAGTTCCAGTGGCTTTATCTATCAATGACGGATTTAGTTATTACTTTTCTTCAGAACTGACTATAGGTAATATACATCAACTTTCTTATCTAATTTCTTAAAGGAGTCGTTTAAACATTGAAACCTTTCTAAAGACGGACAGTGATATTCTGAATGCTTGTCATTCTTCGTTATAGTCATATAAATGGCTGACATGACTTCGAAAGATCCTTGCATTATCCTAGAACCCATAGCGTTAAAAATAGCTATGCAATATCCTATGTAAGATGACTTATTCAATAAAAGAATGCATCTACATCAACCCTTGTTTATAATAAAGAAACAACGGTTGACTTAAGGAACATACGTCTCTTTATAGTACCTTAAAGTCATTCTTTAAAGGGCAAAATTCCCATCAATATATTCACTAAAACAGAAAAAATCGTATTCAATGACCTATTTAACACTCTAGCTTATACATTTGTATTCTAGTGCATCCAAGTCGAATGCCAAGTATGTTGTCATACGGAAAAGGATGGAATGAGACGACGTCTACATCACTGAGTATGAGTTGGCAGTCTGATGATTTGACCAATGTATCAAGTGCCTTGGTGGATGTTACCCTGATAGGATATAAAGAGACTCTAGTACAAGTAAGTACAAGATTTAGATGATTTGACCAATGTATAAAGTGCCTTGGTGGATGTTACTCTGATAGGATATAAAAAGACTCTAGTACGAGTAAGTACAAGATTAAAATGATTTGACCAATGTATCAAGTGCCTTGGTGAATGTTACTCTGATAGAATATAAAGAGACTCTCGTGCGAGTAAGTGCAAGATTTAGATGATTTGACCAATGTATAAAGTGCCTTGGTGAATGTTACTCTGATAGAATATAAAGAGACTCTAGTACGAGTAAGTACAAGATTTAGATGATTTGACCAATGTATAAAGTGCCTTGGTGGATGTTACCCTGATAGGATATAAAGAGACTCTAGTGCGAGTTAGTGCAAGATTTAGATGATTTGACCAATGTATAAAGTGCCTTGGTGAATGTTACTCTGATAGAATATAAAGAAACTCTAGTGCGAGTAAGTGCAAGATTTAGATGATTTGACCAATGTATCAAGTGCCTTGGTGGATGTTACTCTGATAGGATATAAAGAAACTCTAGTACAAATGTACGAGTAAGTACAAGATTTAGATGATTTGACCAATGTATAAAGTGCCTTGGTGGATGTTAACTTATAGGATATAAAGAAACTCTATTACGAGTAAGTACAAGATTTAGAAAGAAAAACTTCCATCTCCTGGCAAATTGGTCTCTAACCTAAAGAGACACCAATTTAAATGTCGTGCATATTATCAATGTTGCAATATATATTTCTTATTATTTAAACTTGATTGCACTTGGTTCAATCCGCATCAGACCCTATTCTTTATTGACCAGCGCACGTCCATTTAGGTACACATGTTATATATAAAGTCAGTACAGCGCCAAACGGAGTGTACTGACTTTGTATATTTTCTTATTTTTCACCATATGCGCATTTCAACAAATAGTGTAATATTAGAAATGCTCCAGGTTGAAAGAGAAGAAACACAAAACAGTGAATATAAGAAGAGTGGAAAATGTATGGTCCTGTAGCATCATATCCCACCCATTCTGCTACGTCTTTTGGTACATTTTTGGACATAATAACTTTCATACTTTTGGGTCATTTTACATAGTTTAGACTGAGGATAACTGACGAGGGTTTAGTACCCGAAACGTGCATGTCTGGTCCATGCTGTAAATTTATCAGGTCTAAAATGATGCTATTTAATTTGAAGACGTTTAACATGCTAATGAGTCAGTTGAGGACAAAGATTTTACAATGAGGGATATTTACCTTACTTTTAGAATGATTTATCGAATTAAGCCATGCTTGCCTTAGAGGTAGAGAAATTGTGAGTTAATTTATATAAAGGAAGGAAAATTAATGAATAAAGTTACGTCTTTCATTTTTCCAGTCATCATGGGATAATTTACTGACCATATCACAAGGAATACGTGTTAGCCAAGGATCATTCACATTTAATGTCAAGGACGCACTGTGTAACGATGACTGCTCTTCGTATGAAATAGGCATCGTGCAAATCAAACTCCAGGATATGTCCTTAGCTACGTCACACGGGTAAGAATCAAGATTTACATAAACATATGAAGGGTATCTTGAATGATTAGATATACAAAGAAAACAAAAACAACAACATGCCCTTATGCTGCTGTCAGATAGCCTCCGTGTCATAATAGTCAAATTCAGTAAGCTAGATAGCCATGTTTTAGATACGGTGCACAAAATCTAGTTAAGGAAAGCGTTTTCAACAGAAGTACAAAACTATCTTTCAAAGGAATATCAAGATCCAACAGTAAAAATGACTTACAACATGTTTCCAAAACCATGAATTGCTGTTTCATATCGGAATTGAAGCGTTGATGCATAACATTGGAGCATGGTTAAATAAGAATGGCATTGGAAACTAAGAAGAATTTGATACTGCACAAGCCAACTATGCAAACGAAAAAAGTGACAATATTTGCTTGAAAATGATACCAATGTGGCGCGATGTATTTGCTCCATTTTTGGTCTTTCTTTCTTCCTTCACAGCTATTTTAAAATATGTTGTGTGATATTGAATTGATTCTGTCGATAGATTTTCTGCATCGTGTTAAAAAAGCAAGTCTTTCAATTATTTTAGTTTTCTGGTTAGCGGAATCCTACCACTAGGATTTCTAATGAATACTAGGATGACAGAGAAGTACGGCGCTAACTGGCCCCATGATAAATGCTTAGCCTGGTACAACAAGGATAGCGAAGACACTTCATGGCTGACCGCCATCCCCAACTGTCCCTGCAATCTACAGCAAGCCTTAGTGGACATAGGAAGTTGGCAAGCAGATCTTGGGTGTAACCTATTCTCTAACAGAGACGGTAACTGCCGCTTCCACCATGAGGCCGTTCATTGTGTCAGAGCTGTACAACCCGCCATGCACAAGTAAGCTAAATTCTTCTTGCTTTTCTTTTTGACTTTTTTGTATCTTCTTGTTTTATGCTTTTAGAAAAAAGGATTGAACATCTTTTATGGATCAACGCGATCGATTATCAAGAAAATGCAAACTTCCTGCATTTATCCCTTTGAAGAAGACAGATAAAAACATATTTCAGTGCTGCATTCATAAATCACAAAAGTCTTTCATATATAAATAATTGAGCAACGTATTCTTTTATTTATGTTCTAACCTCAAACCTTTCAGAAATATGAACTTGAACCAGTTTTTAAGAATTTAAATAAGATTTCCTTAATTGGAATAAATTTTTGATAAATAGTTTTTTTTTTGCATTTCACATTGGCAAATGGTAGTCTGTAGGCGATTGATTAATAATATTAATCTCTTTTTTTTTTAACATAGTATACATGGATGACATAATAATATTGCGCTTTTTGCAAAATTTACTTTAAAATGATGTATTTAACTCGCATTTTTGTTCAAAATCGCAGTAAAGATGGTGCAGGTAATCAGTGTTGCTATGCACGAAATGGTCTGTTGTTATTTGCTGCCGACACATTCCAAGGAAGTACGCCTGACAGAAGTCATGACTGGGGAGCGTCCCCGTATGTACAACCTAATTACGTACCATCTACGTCACACTGGTTACATGACGTCATCACTTTCTACTATTGCTGTTTGTGGGTGGATTATAAGGACTGTGATTATTATATGGACAATAGAGCGACTAGAGATTGCAAAAATTATATGCCACCAAAACAAGGTAAGACATAACAGATATTGTTCTCTTATATTTGAAATTCATTCTACTACTTGTAAATAATAGTTCCACATTTTGTTACATGTAGTCCATTTTCCATGTAAAACTTGTGACCGTTCTTAATGTGGGTCTACACCTTTAGACACTAGACAACACATCGTTCGACGATATTTTGCATTGTGACGTCATATTTCCTGAAACTGTCCTGAAGTGTTGTCATCTTTTCACTTGTGACATCAATATGAAAATATCGTCAAATTTTGTAAATATTTGAAAAATCATCTATTAAACAAACTTAATATGAAGAACACTGAGGTCACAGGTAAAATAGCAAATAGAGTTATTCAGAGCAAGCTTTAAGATAATATGAATAACACTATGCACATTTGAATTATGCTATCAGTGAACGAAAGTCAAACACATAAGGTGAAACCAGATCCCAAAATCCACAATCGAAAAGCTTGCGAATTTTGGGGAAAAATACAACACATAACTTTATCACTTGAAAAGAAAATGGGACAACTAGACGGAGAAAATTACGGAAGCTCCACAGAAACACGAAGGACAAACAGACGGAGACAATGACACAGCACCACAGAAACACGAAGGACAGACAGACGGAGACAATGACACAAACACCACAGAAACACGAAGGACAGACAGACGGAGACAATGACACAGCACCACAGAAACACGAAGGACAAACAGACGGAGACAATGACACAAACACCACAGAAACACGAAGGACAGACAGACGGAGATAATGACACAAACACCACAGAAACACGAAGGACAAACAGACGGAGACAATGACACAAACACACAGAAACACGAAGGACAGACAGACGGAGACAATGACACAAACACCACAGAAACACGAAGGACAGACAGACTGAGACAATGACACAGCACCACAGAAACACGAAGGACAGACAGACTGAGACAATGACACAAACACCACAGAAACACGAAGGACAGACAGACGGAAACAATGACACAAACACCACAGAAACACGAAGGACAAACAGACGGAGACAATGACACAGCACCACAGAAACACGAAGGATAAACAGACGGAGACAATGACACAAACACCATAGAAACACGAAGGACAAACAGACGGAGACAATGACACAAACCCCACAGAAACACGAAGGACAGACAGACGGAGACAATGACACAAACACCACAGAAACACGAAGGACAGACAGACGGAGACAATGACACAAACACCACAGAAACACGAAGGACAAACAGACGGAGACAATGACACAGCACCACAGAAACACGAAGGACAGACAGACGGAGACAATGACACAAGCTCCACAGAAACACGAAGGACAAACAGACGGAGACAATGACACAAACACCACAGAAACACGAAGGACAGACAGACGGAGACAATGACACAAACACCACAGAAACACGAAGGACAGACAGACGGAGACAATGACACAGCACCACAGAAACACGAAGGACAGACAGACTGAGACAATGACACAAACACCACAGAAACACGAAGGACAGACAGACTGAGACAATGACACAAACACCACAGAAACACGAAGGACAAACAGACGGAGACAATGACACAAACACCACAGAAACACGAAGGACAGACAGACGGAGACAATGACACAAACACCACAGAAACACGAAGGACAGACAGACGGAGACAATGACACAGCACCACAGAAACACGAAGGACAGACAGACTGAGACAATGACACAAACACCACAGAAACACGAAGGACAGACAGACGGAAACAATGACACAAACACCACAGAAACACGAAGGACAAACAGACGGAGACAATGACACAAACCCCACAAAAACACGAAGGACAGACAGACGGAGACAATGACACAAACACCACAGAAACACGAAGGACAAACAGACGGAGACAATGACACAAACACCACAGAAACACGAAGGACAAACAGACGGAGACAATGACACAAACACCACAGAAACACGAAGGACAAACAGACGGAGACAATGACACAGCACCACAGAAACACGAAGGACAGACAGACTGAGACAATGACACAAACACCACAGAAACACGAAGGACAAACAGACGGAGACAATGACACAAACACCACAGAAACACGAAGGACAGACAGACGGAGACAATGACACAGCACCACAGAAACACGAAGGACAGACAGACTGAGACAATGACACAAACACCACAGAAACACGAAGGACAAACAGACGGAGACAATGACACAAACACCACAGAAACACGAAGGACAAACAGACGGAGACAATGACACAGCACCACAGAAACACGAAGGACAAACAGACGGAGACAATGACACAGCACCACAGAAACACGAAGGACAGACAGACGGAGACAATGACACAAACACCACAGAAACACGAAGGACAGACAGACGGAGACAATGACACAAACACCACAGAAACACGAAGGACAGACAGACGGAGACAATGACACAAACACCACAGAAACACGAAGGACAAACAGACGGAGACAATGACACAAACACCACAGAAACACGAAGGACAGACAGACGGAGACAATGACACAAACACCACAGAAACACGAAGGACAGACAGACGGAGACAATGACACAGCACCACAGAAACACGAAGGACAGACAGACTGAGACAATGACACAAACACCACAGAAACACGAAGGACAAACAGACGGAGACAATGACACAAACACCACAGAAACACGAAGGACAAACAGACTGAGACAATGACACAAACACCACAGAAACACGAAGGACAGACAGACGGAGACAATGACACAGCACCACAGAAACACGAAGGACAGACAGACTGAGACAATGACACAAACACCACAGAAACACGAAGGACAAACAGACGGAGACAATGACACAAACACCACAGAAACACGAAGGACAGACAGACGGAGACAATGACACAAACACCACAGAAACACGAAGGACAGACAGACGGAGACAATGACACAGCACCACAGAAACACGAAGGACAGACAGACTAAGACAATGACACAAACACCACAGAAACACGAAGGACAGACAGACGGAAACAATGACACAAACACCACAGAAACACGAAGGACAAACAGACGGAGACAATGACACAAACACCACAGAAACACGAAGGACAAACAGACGGAGACAATGACACAAACACCACAGAAACACGAAGGACAGACAGACGGAGACAATGACACAAACACCACAGAAACACGAAGGATAAACAGACGGAGACAATGACACAAACACCACAGAAACACGAAGGACAAACAGACGGAGACAATGACACAAACACCACAGAAACACGAAGGACAAACAGACGGAGACAATGACACAAACCCCACAAAAACACGAAGGACAGACAGACGGAGACAATGACACAAACACCACAGAAACACGAAGGACAAACAGACGGAGACAATGACACAAACACCACAGAAACACGAAGGACAAACAGACGGAGACAATGACACAAACACCACAGAAACACGAAGGACAAACAGACGGAGACATTGACACAAACCCCACAGAAACACGAAGGACAGACAGACGGAGACAATGACACAAACACCACAGAAACACGAAGGATAACTTATCTAATGAACCATTACATTTCTTTACAGCCATGGTTTATGGTTTGTCACACGTAATGACGTTTGATGGATCCTCGTACCGTGTGTGTGGAGAGGGAGACTTTGTGTTACTCAAATCACTTGAGATGACAATTGAAGGGAGATTTCAGAAGTCTAAGTTCCTAACAGGTATGCATGATATCATAAAAGTTACAGAACAAAGTTACAGAACAAAGTTTACAGAACAAAGTTTACAGAACAAAGTTACAGAACAAAAAATCATTCCAAGGAATGCATGTGTCGCCTTGGAAACAAAGCGACACTAAGGAATCACTTTTATATAGGGTGTGACATCCAACTGTGACAGAAAATCGGACAAGCAGACGGACAACGGACAAAGTGATCCCTAAGTGTCGCTATGCTTCGCAGGCGACACAAAAAAAGTTAAGTTATGATGATGGCAAACATTATTCTAGTTTCCATATTTTTTTAATTACAATCAATATACATATTCAAGTCAAATACAAAATTTACGCTGTTTTATGAGACAACATTGACACTCAGAACCATAAGAAACGCAATTCAATAAAGTAACGAAAACATTCTTCAAATACACAATATAGACATCAAAGAATGCCCATCAGTTATTTTAAAGTCTCAAAGTCTAGAAGGTAGGGCAAAATCATTAGAATTTCCATTGGAAGAGGTGAGAACTCCGGAATGAACAACACTCCGAAGTGAGAACAGATGCCAGGGAAGAGTAAGCGTCTCCTGCTTGCATACAACACCCATCGCAACAGCTCAAATTTAACTGTTTTTACGCTGGTTGATGAGACAACCTTTTCTCACACTTGAGACGTATTTTTCTGCGAAATAAGGTGTCAGTAAAAATGTTATCTCACTCTGCAGGGTGAGATAAGCCCATTCCCAAAGTGCTTTTAACTGTAACGTCATTATGACGTCATACATGATTGCTGCGTTTGCCGGTCATAATATGAAAAACAAAACAAAGAAGCCCAAATTTTGAGCTCTTCTAGACAGTGAAAGAAAAATAATCAATCCCCAGATGTCAATTCAAACAAAGTAACTAAACATTCTGCAAAAGAGCATGTAAATCCCAAAATGGAGATGAAATCAGGTGTCCGGGACGAGTATGTATCCCCTTCTAGCTAGAAACACCTGTCATTGCTTCAGCCGTGCAAAAAAGGTCAAAATTGTGAAAATAGGTTTTATTCTAAATATATTTGAAATCTATTTCAGGAACACAAAACAAAAGTGTCATACTGACAGATGTAGGCATAAAGTTTAATACAGAAAAAGTAGAAATCCGACTCAGAGGTCCGGATGTTGACAGATCACAAAGGCTTATTGATGTACTAGTCAGTGATAAATTCATCCTTTTTGACCAAACACCTATGAGGTGGCAAGATTTTAAAGGTACAAATTTGATTAGTTTATTCATGATGCGTGAATGTATGATTAATTCTTTCCATTTCAACTTTCATCCTTATTTGGTACTTCTTTCTTTGTTCACTATCCAAAATGTTACAATTCATTCCTATATGATACCAGTAATTTCGTTGTGACATTACAAAAATAAATGCATTGGACCTAATCATGTTATACAAGATTTGTCAACAATGAAGACTACATATTTAATTTTCAACTCCATGTAGCTGTTACGTACATTTTTTCTTATAATGAATAAATTAGCAAACATTCTATATTACATGACGTATGATGGCAAGTCATACTTAAATCATTATTATTTTTTTTTTTTTTTGCTTTGTGAGAAAGAATGTGCAATAGTGAACAATATGGATTTAAACAATCCTTCAAGTAATATGGAATCCAACTTTACTGTGATATCACACGATGGAATCGGTATACAAGTAGCAGTCAAGAATGATATGCTAGAACTGATGGTCGTTTTACCCCCTAAACTCAAGGTACGTTTTCGTTTTCGTTTCATTCCAATATTCTGATAGCTATTTTTGACACTATATCTATTAAGGTAGATAATAATTCTGAGTTGCAATTGGGAAAATTTCAAGTAAATACCCCATACCATCTTTTTAGATGATTTGGTAAATCACGCAATGTTTTGAGAGACAGTTTGATGAATTGGTATTTCGTCTTCGTAAAAAATGAATTTTTGGACTTTTAAATACATTAAACTCTATTTTTATGCATTGTCCATTGTCTATTGAGGCTTTTCGGAATACAGAGTTACTTCCCATTTGAGACGGTATCTGACGTAAAACCATTGTGACGTCATGAAAATGGTATGGTAACGTCGATTTTATACAGTCATTTCCCAGAGTTTTAGGACCGTTTTTATAGAATTTGATGACGTCACAATCAATCTACGTCAGATACCGTCTCAAATGGGAAGTAACTCTGGTTTTCGAAAAAAGCGAATATTTTTAGATAATCAAATAAGATATCAGTACGTGTATGTAATACAACTGTAGTATAGTTTTGCCGCTTTTCAGAATAAGGTACTTGGATTGCTAGGAGACTGGAATGGCAACAGAAGTGATGATTTCAAACCAAACGAAACCTCGTCCAGTGTTCAATTTACGGATCTACCAACGCTGTTCTCTGATTTCCAATACGCATGTAATAATTTTTACAAAAAATACCACAAGCTCCTTTCTATTCATGAACTTCATGTATTTTACTACTTTTTTTCAAGGACATTCAACTGATAATTGGGTTAAGGAAAGATTCGCAAATTATAGTATGCACGCATTGTGTATCAATTATTTATACAATTGCTGTCATTTGGAATGTGATTATACTATGATAACCTACAATTGATGCAGGAATTTTGTTCCATAATGCACATTAGTATAATCACATTCAAAATAGACAGTTATTGTATATATTAACATTCCAAATGTTCTACCCAAATGAAGTTTAAATACGCTTAAAGCTCGGTTGCTAAGACTCTGTTACCGTCATAGTTCAAATCAAGTCACCGCAGTTATTCTTCTATAATCACAGTGTAAATTCTTTACAAATTTATTTTGCTTCTTTCTCATAATTATGAAAGAGTAGTTTCTGTTTTATGCCATTTTACGCAATCATAAATCACAAAATATCAGTTTCTTATAAGTAAGTTTTTTTGTAATAAGATTAATATACAAAACGATTATCAATGTGCAATACCTTGCTTCTGTGTTTTTCAGGGGCCATCAAAGAAAAGAAAAATTCCATTGTTCCTTTCACCCTTCTGGCTGTGAATGACTCCAGTATGTGTAATGTACCTATGTCCGGCACAGGCTATGGTTTCTGTGGAGGGAATAAAGAATGTGAATTTGACATGTGGGAGACTAACAATAGGACCCTAGCCTTAGCAACAAAATTAAGTAGTGAAAGATACACTGAAATCGACAGCTTTACTCAACCAGGCAAGTTCTTACAAAATTTTTTTTGGATTAATGCATATTTGACTAGAATGTTTGTTCTGTAAGCGAGAATTTGCATTTCATTTTCGTGATGATTTTTTCTATATCTTTGTCAACAAAATCAAGAGAACGCCGACCCTGGTTTTATATTATATCTTTTTATTAAGAATGGTCGGGTTTGCAAATGCAATAAGCATCATACATTCACACAAAGTTTACATTACAGTACATTTTTCAATTACGGCCAAGCTAATTACAAGGTGTCAAAACAACTGGTTGACATTGGTCATACTCTGTTTCATTTCTTCCATTGTTGTCTTTTCTCAGTAAGGTCATGTGGACTCCTGGACGTCCCACGCAGTAGAAAGTCCAGCAACAATTATACACTAGACAGCACAGTGACAGTCACTGATTGTAGGGTAGGAACATTGAGTGGGGATACCACCTACACGTGTACAGCTAACGGTGAAGAAAAACAACAATGGAGTCCTACGGTTACTGCAAGCTGTGCAGGTACGTCACCCCCTTATATATGAGTTACTTAGATTTTTGATTAAAGAGCCATTTTGACCAAACCGTTGACAGGCCTTGACAAAAATAATGAAAAAGCTACAAAAGAATTCAAGATCTGAATGAAATCCTTCTTTATATCCTTAGGCCTTACCTTTTTCTTTGTTAAGTGTCAGGTCAAGCAATGGAAACATATCCGTTAAAAATGAACAACAGAGAGACGTGAATATCTTAAGAAAACGTAAGAAATACCCAAGAGAGTAGGAAGCAAAGACAGATGCTCAAATTGATCCTTTTGTATCATTTATAGTGAATTCCATCTTTTCGATTTTACAGTATTACGTTCGATTTGTGCAGGTATCCGAATTAAAAGCATAATGACGTCATTTAATTCCTTTGAAAACGTCATATACATGTATGTAACCCTGTTTCCCTGAGTTTCATGCTGGTGTCCTTATAATTTGATGACGTCACATTGCGTTGACGTCATATACCTGCACAAATGGGACGTAACTCTCTAATTCAAAAAGACCGAATTAGGCTACTTACTGACCTTTATTCCAGACACTCTTGAGGACGCACAGACTACACTCATTGTTGCAATAGTAGTTCCAGTAGTTGTTGTTTTCGTCATCATCGTCATAATCATCGCTGTCATCATGAAAAGAAGATCTGGAAAGTAAGTATAAAGGTACATATACACTTTCTATACTGAAAACAAACCAGCAATTATGTTAAGATTTGAGAAGCAAAATATGTTTAAATCTGATGAAAATATATTTTTAATCGAATATCCTGCTGAAAGTGTCACATATCTTATGCTTCCTCATCCCATCACTCTCTCTCTCTTTCAAAAGTACTTTGCTATCATGGTGTAAATGAGTTTCCCTGCTACCAAATATTCGCACAGGCAGTAACCCTTTCCGTAGAGAATTGCTTTTCATTTTCTGATTTACTCTCTTAATATCAATCCCTGCATTATAATCCATGACCGCCACATTTGAGATATTAGACAAAATCTACATAATTAGGTAGGAATGGGTGTCACCGTGCACCAAAATATGCAATGTTTTAAACTTCATTTTAGAAGACTTTTAATGTGAATAATACGAGTGTTGATGTTCCCAACCGAAAATGGTGACCACGCGGTATTTTTGTGGCCATTTTGGATTGTTATGAAAATTAATCATTTGTCATTTCTTTTGAACCAGACATAGTTAAATGACAATGAACTCACTTTCCGTATGATTTTGTATGAGAAATAAACTCCGAATAAAGACTGGAAACAATATTCTTCGGCTGTTACATTTAAAGATATATAGATTTTTATAAACATAACAATTGTTTTTTCGATAAATGATCAACAATTTAACTGAGCACTAGTATAACTATCCTGTGTATGTATTTTTTAAGAAACGAAAGAGCTGCAAACAAAAATGTCAATCCTGAAGAAAAGTGAGTAAATTTCACTCATCCATCAACCCAACCCTTTATATATGTGCCAGTAGATTTAAAAATACTCTATTGTGTTTTTATTTAAACAAATATCGTCCTTTATGTCATTGAAAACGTCCATTTTCGTATTGCATAAAGCAAGTATCCATTTGAGAAAATATGCTTACCGGCTGATACACCCTTGCACCATTTCCTCTGTATGTACTTGATTAATATTGCCAACAGATTTTGAACACTTCCATGTAAAACGTCTTCAAATTCAATAGCATCATTTAAGAGCACATTAATTTACAGCATAGAGCAGACATGCAAGTTTCTGGTACTTAATCCTCAGTGATCCTTAATCTAAACAATGTAATATGACCAAAGGGTATGAAGGGTATAAATGTCCAAAAGTACCGGAAGACGTATCAGGATGGGTCCATATGACATGATTACCATAAAGTGGATGTTTAGACCATTAGAACTTATTTTTCATTGCGTAAACCTACGTACATGTACGAACTGAAAAGGAAAAAACTCCATCGAGATCCGAGCTTTCAACTTAAAAATAAGTACGATAAATTCTACTCATAAAGGGGTGGACAGGGTGAAAGGGGGGACGCGGATGGGTGTAAGGAGAGAGGGGGAGGGAGGAAGGAGAGGGATGGGAAAGAAGGAGCGGGAGGAGGCAGGAAAGGGGACGGGAGGGGGAGGTAGGGAAGGGTGAAAAGGAGGGGAGAGAGGAAGGGATGGGAGGGGGAGAGGTACCCCCTGTCGCCCCCCTCCTCCACTTATGTAAATGCATCCAACCAAATTACCGAAACTAATATTCATCAGAGGAGTAGTAGCAACTTAGGTTTAAGTTTTAAAGTTTAAAAATTCAAGTTTTATCCATAGGTCAATGGAGATATCTAAGAGTTAAGGTTTGTATTGCATGGAGGATTATATAAGTTTGCGAGTAAATTCTACTCAGGCAGTCAGGGTATAAATACTAACTTTAAAATTCAAAACGTACCTACATCTAACATGTATAAATGGAGCTGCATGGCATTTGTTACTTAAACACTCACTTTTGAAAAGACGTCTGAAACTTTGAAATAATACAAGGTAGATTTTTCTACTTGTCTGACTCGTATAAATTTGGCTTGAAGTTAAATTGTTGAGGACTCCAAAATTACTTCATATTTTTTTCTGTATCCAGAAGATTTCTCCCAGGTAGCAGAATTTGAACTCATTTCTTTCAAACAAATATAAAACATCTTGAAATTCAATGGCATAATTGAAGATCAGATGAATTAACAGCATGAACCAGACATACACGTTTCGGGTATTTAAGGTATCTGTTGTACATATAGATATCAAGTGTATTATATAGTTAGAATCATTACATATTTTTACCCAAATATACCTAATACAACATAAATAATGGTTTCTATCATAAAATGTCAGCATGCCGACCGTCGCTCAAGCCACGGAAACTATCGAGACACTGCCGAAGATTACCGAGATAATTTTAACACTGTTTAAATGGACGAGACGTCCGCGAGATGTTCATTTGTACATTAGATACGTTAACACTAATCGGTGATCCTCAATCTAAACAATGGAGCATGGCGAAAGAGTATAAAAATGTATACTGATATCAAAGGAAAAATATTCATATCCACAATTTTGTCTAGTGACTATATAATTATATGATGCAAAACTTCTGCTGTTACAGTAGTTATTAATTCAATCTGATTAAAACCAGATCTCTACATGCTCCCGATTTTGTTATGTCGCGTAGAGGATCTGGTATAACCCAGTAGACATCGACGTGCAGGTGACCTCAGCTGTGAAATTTCACTGTCCAATCAAAAAAGTTTCAAGCGAAAATCTTCAACCAATCCTAATATGCGTATCAAACGCAATTCGATTCTGCAAAAATTCTGCCCAACATAAGCCAGCTTTCCCGTCTTATCAGACGGACACACCTGGATCACTACACAAGATTACAAGACGCGGAGCCATAATGATCTGTATGATCTTTGCAGTTCGATATCTTATCGTATAATAAAATCAAACATAAATATGTACGTAGTACTTCAAATGGTTTTCTACGAATTGAAAATCAGTACCCTTCAATTCACAAGGATGAGAATCAATGAGAAATAATTAATATGTAGAAAAAGAACGGGTTAAAAATCACTGTTTCTATTTCTATATATATGCACAACCAATGTAATTCCCTGAGATGTTACTATTGAAAGGAACGTGCTGCAATTCGTGTATTAACACTCGTGACGTCACAATGCATAAGATCTAAAGAAACATGCCGCGACGGCTGTTCTAACCTGCAAACTGAACCCGCGGTGAAATGAATTTTGACGTCACTCTTTTACCTAGAAAAGGCAATTTCAGAAAACAAGAATGAAATAGACAACTATAGTGCATATATAGAATAAATGTCATAATTTGTGTTTTGTTACGGGTATACAACACACAGCAAGTACATTTATCGCATGAAATGCGCTAACGCGCATTACATGTACGATAAATGCACTTGCTGTGTGTTGTATACCCGTAACAAAACACAAATTAAGACACTTATTCTCTATTTGTAACATTGCCCTTTCCTGGACTGGTCGTCGCAGTAAGATCGAAGCAAAAATCTACATGAAATGATAGCATGATTCGAAGGGAGTCCAAGCTACTGTGTAGCATGTAAAAATTCTATAAACCCTTTGAAAAATTCCCGGTTTTGAAATATAAACATGATGAATAGAGGTTGCATTAATTTCTGTCTTCTTTGCCATGTTTAATTATTTTTCAAAATAACACGTTCACTGTTGTTGTTTTTTTTTTCATCGTACGTGACCACAATAACTCCAATCAGGAGAAGCTCGCGGTCTTCATGTAAACCAACGCTGCAGCAATGTTTACACACAGCTGGTTCTGTGCGCTGTGGTCATCTCTTCGGAACTATGCATTTTAGGATAAGTTCTTTTGTTTTGCCTCGGACTAGTTTGACCCAATGGGAATGCTTGAATTTGGTCATGTGACTGCCCGACAAATTCTTGTGGAAAGTCAGTTTCAAAAATTTGTAAGGCAATGGCCGACAATTAGCAAAACTGGGTAAAACTTTACAGCACTATTGCTTGGTAAAGCAGGAGGACAGTAGGAATCACCATGTCTGTCTGTCTGTCTGTCATACCTAAAATGGTCCTCGACAAAACAAATCAGTTATTAGGTTTGTTACTGACCTTACACGGAAATCTGTCGGGTTGATAAAGCCCATAGAAGGCTCGGCGCAAGCGCCTCGCCTTCTATGGGCTTTATCAACCCGACAGATTTCCGTGTAAGGTCAGTAACAAACCTAATAACTAATAATGCATCCGCATGCCCCCCGATCATCTCTACATTTCTCAGGCCGATCTTTTGATTGGTCAGTTAGAAAGGTCATCTGCACGTCGATGTCTACTAGGTTATACCAGATCCTCTACGCGACATAACAAAATCGGGAGCATGTAGAAATCTGGTTTTAATCAGATTGGTTATTAATTATAACGTTTGTGACCGACTAAACTCGTAACTGAGGAAGTTCTACGGTATATAAGGGTAACTCGTCATACATTATGATGTCCCACTCTCCAGAATGGTGGATGAAATTCTGTCTTAGACCATATGAACCATCCAACCACCGAATATACTTGTACCCTCCGAAATGGAAGTAACCGGATGTGACAATTCTATCGAATTGAAGTGACGGGTGTTGCACGCAAGCAGGAGATGCTTACTCTTCCTGGGCACCTGGTCTCGCTCCCATTTTGGGAGTTCGCTTCTTTTCATATGATGGAGGTTTTTCTTTGTTTGCTTTGGTTCCTGTTTTGTCCTGATTTTCTATGCCTTCGGTTTATGATTTTCTGAAATATCGATTTTGTGCTGTGAATTGGGATATGGTCATTATCCATATTTGTCATTGAATTAGCACAGCATACCTTTCATATAAAGGAAAGAGAGGAATGTGCGATTCTATACTCTGTAGGTAACATATGAAAAATATATACATGAACATATCAAGACACATAAAATAAAACAGCAATTTAAAACTTTGAGGTTGAAAAGAATCCTGAAGATTTCGCATCATAGGTAGCGAATGTTCTTACACGAGTGAAAAGGTTCATTTGAATATTCTATACTTTTTTCAATGAAAACCTCTCTGTACATAAAATACTTTCTTTGTAAGACATAAATAAAACTATCTCGTTTGCTTGCATGTAACAGCTTCTAATTACTGTAACAGTTTTATAACGGTTGTTTTTGCATGCAAACATATATGTATATATATATATATATCCTTCGAATCAGAATTTGTGCATTACATCTTTTAGATACATAATTTTCGCTTTCTATCATACAAAAGGAGTTAGGTTTGCTTTTGATAAATACTTTGTCGTTTGTATCTTTTTTTCAATTAATCTTCATTTTAATGATAAATTAAGTTCTTAAATCAGAAACTACATGATTCTGAAATAAAATCATTTTATGGAATTAATCAACTATTATACTATAGATTGAAAAATATTATATTAATATATTAAAATTAATTAATTAATTAATTAATTAATTAACTAATGGATACAATATTAATTGAATACAAAATTAATGAATTAATTAAATTATACAATATTAATTGAATACAAAATTAATAAGTTTATTAAAATTAAATTGAAATTCAAACTATTTTTATAACTCGGAGCTTGAAGTCAAAGAAACTACAGAGACAAATAATTCAGCATCCTATTTGGACATAATGTTGTCCTACGACACTGATGGTCACATGAACACCTCACTCTATGACAAACGTGACGACTTCAATTTCAGCATTACGAACTTTCCTTTTCTGAGTAGCAACATTCCTTCATCGCCTGCTTATGGCGTGTTCATATCTCAGTTGATACGCTATGCCAGAGCAAGTACCAAATATACGGATTTTGTTCTGAGAGCTAGGCGTCTTTCAGATAAGCTTCTCAGTCAGGGATATGTTTGTGACCGACTAACATCGTCACTGAGGAAGTTCTACGGTCGATATGGGGAACTCGTCATACACTATGATGTCCCACTATCCAGAATGGTGGATGATATTCTGTCATAGACCATTTGAACCATCCAACCAAAGATTGTACTCTATATCTTCCAAAATGGAAGTAACCGGATGTGACAGTTCTACCGAATTGAAGCGACGGGTGTTGCATGCAAGCAGGAGATGCTTACTCTTCCTGGGCACCTGGTCTCACTCTCATATCGGGAGTTCGCTTCTTTTCATATGGTGGAGGTTTTTGTTTTTGTTTGCTTTGGTTCCTGTTTTATCCTGATTTTGTATGCCTTCGTTTTCTGATTTTCTGAATTATCGATTTTGTACTGTAGACAGGGATATGGTCATTATCCATATTTGTCATTTTAAATTAATCAATTAAACTTAATTAAAAATTCCATTTTTGATGTGTCTTAAAAACCAATTTAATTAATATTGTATCCATTACATGATTTGTCATTCATATCATAGTAGTTTCGTCTTAAAATGATGTTTCTATTCCACATAAAAGGTCAAGCTATTCAATTATGCCTCGATAGAACAAAATACTTTTCAACAAAAAGTATACTTCACTTGCCAAATTTCAGAAAAAGTTCTTACGAAAAAAATCAAGAATTTTCGTAAATTTCATCATGGGATAAAATGTGGTTAAGTTTTTCTATTTAGATTTTATTATGCTTTCTCATATCATTTCTACATACTAAACATAAATTCAGAAACAAAACATCTCTCAATCTTTTTAGAAAGTAGAACTAAGCAATCAAAAGTAACGAAAATTCTTGAAATTTTTCGTACGATTTTTTTCTGAAACAGGCAGTTGTCTCTTTTACAGGCACTGTAAATTCTCGGTAACATCTTCATATTGAAATCAATACTTCTTTTATTTCACTATTCGTAGAGAGTCCAGAAGAAATGACCCACCCAATCCTATAAATACCAAACCATACACTTATGCAGAAGTGGCGAGGCGTGAGGATCCTATTGTGAAAGGCGGAAAGACAGCCAGTGTATAGCAGTGACTTTATCATAGCTTAGTAACAAATTATGAGGCGCAAGAACTTCAAGATTTCCTTCTACAATTAGTAATAATATTCACGTACAACTCCTCATTGCAACATGCTTATTTGTCGTATTAGATGCTTGATGGCAATTGAGGTAAAATATAAGGGACCCACTTTGGATAAGCTTGATCATGTTTGGTAAATAAATAATTATATTGCCTTACCTTCTCGACTTTGAGACAGAATAACTGATTGGTGATATTTTTATGTTTAATATTATTGGATAGAACAAAAACAACAATAGGAATCTTAATCAGGCATATTAAACTATCATGAAACGAGTTCAACTTAATACCTCTGTGACTTACTAATTGTACAAGAAATACTTTAAAGAGCCGCCTTGTAATAAATTTACTTTTTTGTCTCTTTGTGTTCAGACATGAGGTATGCCTTCATCATCATTTCATACATTTTTTTGTATTTGTATACTAAACAAACCCAAATGTCATCTCCATGTTTGTATTTGCTAGGAACAAATCATATATGTTTATAGACATGTCAATTTCCCATTGCATTTCTGTCTCAAATGTTTTGTTGTATATAGATGCATCGATCAATTTCGGTTGATCGTTTCTTCAACGCAATCTAAATTTCTGTTATCAAAATTTCTTGAATTTTCTAAAAAGTGGGTCCTGTAGCATCATATCCCACCCATCCTGCTACGTCTTTCGGTACCCTTTTTCGACATAGTAACTTTCATACTTTTTGGCATATTACATTGATTAGATTTAGGATTTAGGATCACTGATGAGGGTTAAGTACCCGAAACGTGCATGTCTGGTCCACGTTGCCAATTTATTTGTTCTTAAATGATGCTATTCAATTTGAAGACGTTTACATTTATATGCCATGCCAAGATGAAATAGTCTCAGGCTGAATTAAAGAAAAAAAAAAGAAAAGTTGTAGAAGTAGGCACTTTTTTAAGAAATGCTATGTTTCGATTCATAAGATATCTTTGTCAACGATGTAAATGAAAACGATGATAAAAATTTGTGTTTTTTCAGAAGGAATTTCTATGAGTGGTATTCTGTTTATCTTCAGCAATCTTATAAATTCTTTGTTCCATATAACATTAATCTAAACTTACATAAAGACATCGTACCTTTCTGCAAAGTTTGTTATCAGATATTGAAATTTTTTCAAATTTGCAATTTTCGATTTTTAAGTTTTTTTATAATTTTGAAATGCTTTCTTCTTTTTTTATTTTTTTGTTGATTTTTTTTTCTATTTTTCCCCCACTGTTGTTATCTAAGTTTTCTACAAAGCGTCCTTTCAAAGCAAAACGTCTTTTATTCATTTACATGTAAAAAAAAGGAATCCCTTTAGAATCTATTTCTACACTACATGTATTTAAAATTATACCATCTGGGAGTGTCGTAACGTGATTTTTTTTTACATATTGTATAAAATTTAATGTAGATTGTACCTTCATTAAAACTTTTTCATCATTTAACATCTATATGTGTATACATGTAAATACTACTGTATGCAGAGGATTCATGAATTGGAAGGTTTGCCGTCATGGGGTATCACGTGATACACAAATGATATGTTCCATGGGAATCCCCTTTGATTGAACCAAGTAAATACTGTCTAAATCTACTTTATATGAATTTATCATAATCCTATCATATGGTCATTATTATCAATTACATGATGGTAATTTATTCTGGTCAAGAATAGACGTGTATTCGGAAAACACTTAATCAGAATTTTTTCATTGCTCGCCACATATTATGATATGGTGCACGGACAGACTGTACACGTGTTCTCCGAATACACGTCTATTCTTGACCAGAATAAATTACCATCATATAATTTATGATAATGACCATATGACAGGCCTAAAATAAATTCATATAAAGTAGATTTAGACAGTATTTACTTGGTTCAATCAAAGGGGATTCCCGTGGAACATATCATTTGTGTATCACATGATACCCCTCGGTGAACTTAGTGTATTTGATGTGTGTTTTTCGTTGAGAGAATTAATGAATTTTTATTCATATTGCATAATCATTCTTTCGCAGCATGTTACATAAATGTATATTAAGTGTATATGAATAGTACTTTATTAAGAAAATCCATTGAAAAATCACTTAGATATGTATTTTCAATTTTGTATAGAATAAATACAATAAGACATCATGCTCTTACATATTTTTCTTTCAAAGAAGAATTGCGTTGCAAAAACAAGGTGAAAAGCAACATTGGTACATGTACGACAAACATACACGCGATGTACTTACGTTCTTGAAAGGCGGATAAAGAAAGACTTACGGAGAGCCAGACAGACGATCAAGGAAAATCAACGAACAATTTTTCGGGATCATTATTTGCAGTTGATTTTGCTACCCTGCAAACCGAAAGTGCAAGCGACTAAAACTGATAAATGTAACACACGAACGACAATTTTCAGAGACAAATAAACATTGACAATGCAAAGCTGGCACTGACTGTCTTATTTAAAAAATAATTTTATATAAAATATATACCCTGTTAATAATGTCTATGATTTTCATGGTATCTTTGTTCTCCCGGCGACTTGATGTTATGCATCAATAGTCCTATTGCACACTTTGACGTCATCCCGTGTCAAAGGTCAGTCGGGGATAAAATTCACATCCGGGCTCTTACGTCGTAGTAAACACAGCGCCCACAACATAGAATCCCTACATATAGAACGTTAATAACACATTTAAATAGCATGAACGAAAATTATTTCATGATTATATGGTAAGTTTAAGATATAAAGAATTGACTGATGATAATTAATAAGGCACTAGTTTTCATTCAGAAATTTCTCTGTATAGCTAATCAAACTTGGCATCCAGCTTCGATTTATTCATTCGTAGAGAGGTCAGTGCATAATGTAAACAGTCGTAAATGCACGTCGAATTGAGACAAATGTTGGGATTATTTATTTATTTATTTTTGATATTAGTCCCATTTGTAAAATGATGTAAAGATTATAAAGGGAATGTTATTTAAAATATTAGAGAGGTACAAAGTAAAGGGATGGACAGAAAAGGGGCTGTTAAGCTGTTTGAGGATAAAAGAGTAGTACTTAAGATATCGTAATATCATTTTATATTTAGATTTTAGTGATCATTATTGAAGCATGTATACCTGAATTTAAACAGACTATCCCTCTCATGGATGAATCCAGGATTTGATGTTTGGTGCAGTGGGAAATTGTTTAAGTTGGACGACCCCCCCCTTTCCAATTTCCTGCATACGAACCCTGTTTGTTTGTTTCTTTGGTTTTTTGTGTCGCCTGCGAAGCATAGCGACACTTAGGGATCACTTTGTCCGTTGTCCGTCTGTCCGTCCGTCCGTCCGTCCGTCCGTCTGTCTGTCTGTCACACTTTGGGTGTCACAGCCCATAACTTTTGATTGGTAAGTGATAGGGCTTTGATATTTCACATGTGTATTTCTTGTGACAAGACCTTCCTACACATACCATAATTTTTGACCTAGTGACCTTGACCTACATATTTGACCTACTTTTCAAAAAAATTACAAATGGATATATCTTTTGATTGGTAAGTGTTAGGACTTTAATATTTCACATGTGCAATCCTTGTGGCAAGACCTTTCAACACATACCATAATTTTTGACCTTGTGACCTTGACCTCAATATTTGACCTACTTTTGAAAAAAAAAGATAAGATTCACTATATCTTTTGATTGGTAAGTGATAAGGCTTTGATATTTCACATGTGTATTCCTTGTGACAAGACCTTCCTACACATACCATAATTTTTGACCTAGTGACCTTGACCTACATATTTGACCTACTTTTCAAAAAAATTACAAATTGATATATCTTTTGATTGGTAAGTGTTAGGACTTTAATATTTCACATGTGCAATCCTTGTGGCAAGACCTTTCAACACATACCATAATTTTTGACCTTGTGACCTTGACCTTGATATTTGACCTACTTTTGAAAAAAAGATAAGATTCACTATATCTTTTGATTGGTAAGTGATGGGGCTTTGATATTTCACATGTATATTCCTTGTGACAAGACCTTCCTACACATACCATAATTTTTTCCTATTGACCTTGACCTTTATATTTGACCTACTTTTCAAAAAAATTAAGAATGGATATATCTTTTGATTGGTAAGTGAGAGGGCTTTGGTATTTCACGTGTGTATTCCTTGTGACAAGACCTTTCTACACAGACCATAATATTTGACCTTTTGACCTTTATCTAGATATTTGATCTACTTTTCAAGAAAAATAATATTGGCTATATCTTTTGATTGGTAGGTAAAAGGGCTTTGATATTTCACATGTATTTTCCTTGTAACAATGCCATTCTACACATACTATATTTTTTTACCTTTTGACCTTGACCTAGCTATTTGACCTTCTTTTCTAAGGTTGTTTATATCTTTTAATTGGTAGGTGACAGGTCTTCAATATTTCTTATGATGAGACCTTTTTGTTACCAAGTTTTACGTAGTGACCTTGACCTAGATGATTGACACTCTGTTCTGAAAATTTGAGAATGACCATAACTTTTAATTTGTAATTAAGAGGTCTGATATTTCAAATGAATTTCATTTGACAAGACTTTTCTACTGATACCAATAATTTGATCCACTTTCTAGAATAATAATCAAACCGCTTCGCAGGCGACACAAGCATTCCTTGGATTGCTATTTTTTTTTTTTTTTTTTACTTTTTGGGGAAGGGGGTCAGGGCCGATACGTGGGGGGAAATATGCACGCAAACCACTCAAAAAGGGATTTTTTAAAATGAATATTATCAAGATTCTCAAAAACTGTAATATAGCATAAATATACAAACAGGTATATTAAGGGAACCATATTCTACTATTTTGATTCTGATTTTGTTGAATTTTACACACTATTTTAAAACATATTTTAGCCAAAGAATAAATCTTTTGGATATGGGATGAAATGTCTCTGACAGTAGGGATATATTCCAGGCCGGGAGGGGGCCGAATATCACCGATTTATTTATTTATTTTTTATTTATTTATTTATTTTATTTTATTTATTTTTTTTTTGAAAAAAAAACCCCGCTGGTTACATACATCTTGATGGAACTAAAAACTTGTTTATCGTTGATAAAGGGGTGTCAATGGCAGATTTAGCCTATGAGGGCGGCTCGTGTAAACCCCCTTCCAGCAGTGTCCAACGAAGGCCGGGAGACTTGAAACATGCAAAGGGGAAATACTGTTTCCGTAACAAATTAATGGCATTGGTCAGAAACAGTCTAAGGTCACACCAGATATCATCGTGTGAACCCCGGGGTAAATCGTATGAGGTGTGTTCCCGTGGGTTACATGCGATCGATAACCAGAAATCAAACTTACGAAAACTTGTGTCTGTTCCCATAATGTTACTTTTAAAATATATTTGATTTTAATATTCACTCCATAAACCACATTACATGTACATATGTACGATACCGTAAGAAAACACAAAGTAAGATTCAGGATTATTCTATATATTTATTGCGTAACTGTGTGTAACAGACATATATTATATGAACAGGTCAAATACGCTCCATGCAGTCACCGTCAATTTTCTTCATTTCTTCTTTTTTTTTTCTAAAAATTCTCAAGGAAGTCCCCCGTGCACCCCACCAATGGGATTTATAATCATAAATAAAAAGCTGACGCATTTATGATCTTGTACTGTTCTATTTTAAAATTGTAAAATCGAAATTCATTGTCCATAGGATGCGTCTCTAAATGAGTTTGTGGCACCACAAAAATGAATAAAACCAAAATATTAAAATGGTGATAAAGTTTACGTTTAGCACACGGCCGTCAAGGACCGAGTGAAAAATAAGAGTAATTTCATTCCCACTAAATCATATTTCCTTGAAATTATAATAATTCATGGCAATAAAGGAGGGTTTGAACACTAACATGGTGGTGGCATTATTTATTTTCTCGCTTCCTAGGAAAAGTACAGTCTTTAAACATTTGATACTCTGATTGATATACGCATTTGAGTATCCTGATGAAGTTTGGTTGCACTCCACAGTATTGGTCATTGAAAATTTAGCGTTTTGAATGAAAAGCATGCAATAGTTGACGTTATATTAATAATTTTATATTGCTCATACAATATAAAGCTACATATCAATAAAAAGTACTCTTATTACTGATTACTTCTATTATTCTTGATTTCATCTGAACAAATCCTGTCAGTCAGACATGCTGTTCAAAGTTATAGCAGTACATTAGAAGATGACATGGAAATGGGGCATGACCCCTAGTGTTGTAACGATTATCGCCGACATCGGCGACATCATCGCTAATACCCTTCGATTTCGATTAATCGATTATGTTTTTAAGAATCGATTATAATCGGAAATATTCAACGTGGAAAAGAATGACATAGTTTTCGGTCGAATTCGCGTATGACAAGTACGAATAAAACGAAGGCACCTAAAACGAAAGTAGATCAATGATTGTTTCTACGAGTTAAAGTTCCAATCGTAACGAAAATGATTTGAAAAGGATACATTTTCTGAGGCATAATACAATAGATGGAATTAGAATTCTCATTGAATTTAACAGTAATGACAAGTACTCTTATAGAAAACTTCAGATGCGAAGATGCGATACGGGCCGGCGATACGTCAATATCTACTCGTCTAGAAAGGAAAAAAACTTATTAAGTTTTTATGCCGAACTCCTGAGCATTGTAAGAAGGACAAGGTCAGTGAATTACACAGTACTGTTAGCCTAAATTCCACGAAGGTATTGCTTGATTCCTGAAATGAGCAAAATCTTAAGTTAACTCTTGGGTCGTATAGGGCACCCAATCCCACACCCCTCCCCCACCCCAATCCCTGCATCTGCCGTATAAAGTTGTCGACTATTACAATCTTATATTTGTTTTGACTCCATTACTGCTGTGATCTTGACAAAATATTTCATTTACTAGACAGGATTTTATCATTCTGGAGTTGGAGTTCTTTCTAGATATTTTGCTATGTATAATATTAGCATAATATTTGGTGAAGTTTATTCATTACTTGTCATATTCTTTATTGTAAAAACAAGAAAGAATGATTTCCGATTAAATCGAAATAATCGATTAAAATCCTCTCCGATTATAAACCGATAATCGATTATGAAATTTTTCCGATTATACAACACTAATGACCCCTCAAAGTGACTCAAATTTGACATCCTTCTCAAATGATTTTCTTAATAAACTGTATGTCTATTTGTTGTGTATTTCTTATTCTATAATATGTGCAATTTATTTGAATTTTCACCTGATGCAATTCGAGAAATATGACGTCAAAGTTTTCTTACCTAAATACAGCATTCATTTCTTTGCCCAAGGCTAGTCACATGACCTCTTACTTTCACATCCGGTCATACTATACATATGAGGTATACAATGGAAATAATGTGCTTTTCTCAAGACAACAAGCTAGTTCTTTCTTCCAAATATCAAAAATCATAGTTATTTCAATAATAAAGCTCACATAATGAAGCTGGACCCCATCTGTCCCCTATTTAAAAAATCATCCCTAGCCAAATTCCAAATGCGACACTGCGGATACCATGTAGTGTAACCTTTGAATAATTTCCGGCGTCATTTGAGGAAATTATGGCGATTTCCGAAATTTAGGACTTTGGCAGTTTTATCCATGAGCAAACAACGACGTCATTTCGACGTTATCGGGAAAAATGGCGTCACAAACCTTCGCATTCAAAATGCAATAAAAACATTAATACTGAACGTATTGCATTGAAACTTAGCATGTATAAAATATAAAATCAAATCTTCATCACAGTGTATTCGTTGACAAATTTACTGTACAGGAAAGCAGATGTCACTTCATTGAAAATGGACAATTTTGGAAGAAAAAATTGGAAAATATAAAGCCTTGTAATATTTTAATCCTAAATTCAATTTTTCCCATTTAATCATGAAATCATCTCTGGACATTCTTGATAATTTTGATAGTTTTTGACAAAGATTCATCCACAGGATTCCTAATAATTAACTAGCAACTGCAGTAAATTGGCTCGAAATTGCAATTTTTTTAACGACAGTGTCATCTTTTCTTCAAGTATCCTGCCTGTGTTTTAAACACAATTCATTTTATCTTTTCCATATGTAAGTGCAATATATTTACGGATATTTTGGAAGTTAAATCAAAATAAATTTCCAATAGCTTTACGAGAACTGGAATGACACTTTCAATATTATGACGTCATCAAGAAATTCACGAAAACGTCGATTAATGCATATTTCAAAGTGTCGTAGAAAATTTTCCTGTGGATAGAATCAAATGTAAGTTTGTATAGTCAAGGACAGACAAGAATTGTATAATTTCAGAAATTTTTAGAAAAATTGAATTTGGCGTCTAAGTGTTCAATACCTCCTTAAATAATATTTCAAGGTCCTAAACGAAATACTAGTAATATTTCGTGAGAACGAAATAGTATATTTCGAGGAAACGAAATTATTATATTTTGAGGGAATGACATACTAGTTTTATGACACGGGAGCGAAATAATACTTCGTGGAAACTCGTGTACACACTTTTGTTGACATTCTCTAGGTAATGTCCCCATGAAATATTCCCGTGAAATAATTTTATTTTCAAACTGACCGTTATGGGCCTCCTTAATTTGGATGAGCCAGATTTGTCTGATTTTTTTTTTCTTCATTTGACGTCATATAGATGTATTCTATGATATCAGAATGACGGAAAAGATTTTCCATATTTGGTTTATGATCATTACTAGATTAGAATCTCCCTTTACAGAAAGCATATTGAATCATACATTACTTTTTGTAGATATGATTTTTTTCATTCTTTATTATAATCATTTTATAAAAAAGCACCAACAAACATTAACTATTTAAATGTGCCTCATCCTCGGTTCCCCAGGCTATTTGCGCTTTGGTTGAATATTCAATCAAAGCGTAAATAGCCTGGGGAACCGAGGATAGAGGTGCCTGTGCATTTCCAATTTGGGGAAAATCGCGACATTTTGATGAAATTTGGAAAATTTAAATTCAAATTCTCTACAAAGTCGATTCTAAAGTATCTTTTATCTACAGTGCTAATCTATTAATTTGCTTGAACAAATGATGAAGAAAAACTTGTTTTTGGCTGTCTTACAAACTTTTGAGTCATATTTTTCAAGTGACTTTTTCAAAGTTCCCTCTTTGGGAAATTGCAGAGTGACTTTTGAGGAAAAATAGAGAAATTTTGGTATTGGCAAGGGGCCGAATTTTGGACCCAAAAGAAGAGACAAAACACTGAATTATGAATGGGTATGTTTTTACATTGAATGGGTAGGGTGCCAGCGACTCTTGCCGCAAGTCTCTATGCAAAGTCATTTCAAGTCAACCCCCCCATTGACCTATAAGTATGCATTATTCATCTTTTTTATATGATCCATACGAGCTTCTCTTTATCTGCATGGTTCCAAGAATCTGTTATATGATATAATATGAAAAAAAAGGAGACAAAAACTACAAAAAACGTTTTATTTGCAGATTTTGAAGTTTTTACGTTCAAGAATAATAAGAGGGCGTTATTCACCTCGCTCGTTCTTAATAATGCGTGCAGATATCTTTATAATGAATACATATTTGAATAAAGCAGAATCTATACAAAAATTGATTCGCTGAAAGTTTTTCAGCAAAAATATATTTTTTTCGATAACATTTCGCTTCAAAGTATGGAAGTTTGAAAAATGGCAACAAACTTTGTATAATCATAGACAATAACTAAAGAAAACGTTATAAATATGACCCATTATATCACGAAAATCTGGAAGAAATATTCTATTAGCTAGTCAAACAATTTTTTTCTTATATCATTTCGTTTCCATTCAACACACGATTGAAATTCCCATAATGGCGTTATAAAAAGTTAAAAAAAAAAAAACGAAACCATTTATAACGAAGGGTATTATCTATGGGACAATTTTGAAAAAAAATCGAACGAGATGTCTTTTTAAAAGCTCATAAACCTAATTTAATATATAAGATTATTTGCCGGTTTCATCAATACCAAATTTGTCTAAATACCACCAGAAACATGCGAGTTATGAGGTTTCATAAACGCCGCGATGTCATTGTTTTGACGTCATCCCCGACTGACCTTTGACCTGCATATTTAATGAGGTAAAACAATATGGTGGCGTCGTACGTGCAATAGGACTATAGTTTTCTTGTTCCATTTGTGGGATGATAAAGCAAAGATATTCCGCGAGACCATGGACAGAAGTGCAAAACTAATATGAATCAAGGCAAAGCCTTTGTGTGCGAGCGGAGATTATATATTTAATAATTTTAGACTATGACGGTTTATCCTATCTTACAAAACTTTCTGTTTGATGATTGCCAAAAAAAAAAAAAAAAAGGCAGTATAAAGGCGAGTGGAAACACAGAGGCATTTGTAAAATTGGTCTAGACAAGCAGATGAACATTTTAAGGGGGGGGGGGGGGCGGCTTAAGATATGGTTCTTTGTACGTTCCTGTATTGGCCTAGACCGGCAAATATTAGATTAGGTTGAGGGGGGGGGGGATTCCAGTCAAATTTACAGAAATGTACGAGCAAACACAAAAAGTGTATGATTTTGAAACCTTATATCAACGATCTAGTTTAAAGAGCTCAGCTAGAACTGGTCAGACCAAGGATTTATAAACAGACCTGGTTATATTTCCTACATGTGATTTTTTTATTTCAAGGCATTTTAATTTTGTAATAAAACGGTTAAATGAAAATAAATAACTCATTGCATATCGCCCAAAAGAAAAAAAAACCATCTCACCGATGTCAGATACAATCGTCCAAAGCCTGTTTCATAACTTTTCAATAAAGAAAGAAAACCACTTAATATCGGACATCAAAACTATAATTTTGGAGAAATGTTCGGATGCCTCAAAATACTATCATAAATTCGAGAAGTGTTCTGGATTGAGAAACTTAATAACGTGAAGCCATCCGGATTGAACACAAAATCGCCCATGGGAATACTTTGGCCGGATTATTGACCTTTTTAGAAGCGTTTACGTCAAGCAAAATACGTCCATTAAAGGAAAATCTTTCAACGTCAAAGTGACATTAAGAATTTGGCGCGATGACGTCAATGACGTCATAGAAGCACAGTAAACAAAATACTCAAACGGAGATGTCGGCTTTCCTAAAAAGATTCCGCGGTTACGCCGAGTTGTCGATGCTATTTCGTGATCTGCTTCACGAAAAATTATGTCAAGAAATTTAACTTGGAAACAAAAATTGAGTATAACATATACGTATACTCGGAGTCGAAAAAAAAAATTAAATGGCAATATTCAGCATATCCGCAGTAACTCTGTCTGCGAGGGGACGAAAATTTTTGAAAGCATAGTAGTATATTCTCATTCTTTGATTCAGCATATTTTCTCAATAAGGTAAGTGTATACGCGTTACCATAAGGGCGAGCTTCGCTCGCAAAGGCCCTTCGGGCCTTTGCAGCGAGCTCCGCTCGCTATTAGACCATGGGCCATGTGGGAATTTTCGAGACATATATCATCTGAAAGCTTGATCAGAGCTCTATCAGATTCTGCTTGTTGGACAATTTAAAAGTGATTTAAAACAGGTGTTTTGGGGCAAAAACCTGTTTTTTCATGCAAAAATCACATAAAACAGGAAAAATCAAATAGATTTCAAACAAATGGTAATTCAAAAAATAAAAACATTGGAATGTATAGTGTTTTGTATGCTCTTTCAAATGATATAAGTTTGCAGTTCCAAATTTTACTTTTTATGTCACATTTTGGGTAAAAAAGTTATTTTTTTTGCTATTTTGGGGGATTTTTTTCAAGAAAGATAATTTTTATCTGTCGCACAATTTCACATTATGGCCTAAAATCATGTTCTTGGCATTTCAAAAATAATTCCACATTCTCCTCTTTCAAATGACATATATCTTGTATCTTTATTTTATTCACAAGCCTCCAAATTGTTGTTTTAAGACAAAAAAGTGTGTTTTCAGTTAAAATTCAATGATTTTTGTATATAATTTATAAAAATCTTATTCCTCATAAAATTAATAATTAAAATCTTTATTTTAGTGTAACTTTGTTTGCTCTTTCGGGTAAGACCTGCTTTATATTCATTGTTTTCATTATTTGGTCGTTTTGGGGTAAAACACATATTTTTCATGCAAAATTCTCTTATTTCTGGAGGAAATTTATTAAATCTGAAATGTACCATGAATTGATGGCTGATTTGCATTTTCAAATGTAAGTTCTCAGATTCGCTCATGAATAACATGTTTGAAGTTGATTGAGTCTATTTTCTTCATGATTTTGGGGTGAAATTTCTATTTTTCGTTAAAAAACAACAGATTTCTGGTAAAAATAATTATCAATTTTTAATACTAGCTATAATTACACATTGAAAACTATTTTCACATGTGACGTCAATTATCTTGTCAAATTACAGTAATACTTGGTGTTATACTTCATTATGTCCGTGATTTTTATAGGAAAACAGGATTTTCTGTGTAAAAAGTACATATTTTGAGAAAATCATTATAATTTCATTTCCTCTTTTCTGTCTGATGACTCATACAACTGAAAGGATATAACTATTCTGGGAAATGAAAAGAAATGTTGATTGATCTTTTAAATTAATTTCTACAACTTTTTTTGTGCAAATTTCCTTATTTTAGTACAAAATAACTGATTTCTGTGGATAAGTTTTAATTGTCTTTCCTCTGTTACATGAAAATACGACTGACTACTGTATTTTAACGTAATTATACTCCACTAATAAAGTGAAATGATCCAAAAGAGAAATCAATTTATATTATCGGTATTTGACACAAAAGATCTTATTTCTTTAAAAAATCACTTATTTCTGGAAAAATGATTATTATGAAATGCTACATCATGTAGGAAATGGCATATATTTGAAGGCAGAGACATACATTTTAAGTTCCATGGATTTTTTTTTTGTTATAAATCATCTTTCAGATCATTATTTTCCTCATTTGTTATGTATAATTGCATATAACTCTTTATGAAAAGAATTGTGTCATTGAATTTTGGTGAGAGAGTGATGTTTTGAGTTAAAAGAACATATTTAAAAGTTATTAAAAGTATTTAGTGAAATTGTTGCCTTAGATATGTACATTCTACCTCTACTTTGTCATAACCAACAATAATTTGTAAAGAAATCAAACATGTACTTCTATTCTATGACAATTAATGGAGTATATTCTTTGAATCAAATGACTGAATTAATTTGAAATGAACTATTTTCAACAATTTCTCATATGTTTTTTTTTTTTATGAAGAACATATACATGTTATTGATAGGTAAAGATGAAAGTGAGGAAGGAAATGGTTTATGATATCAAAGAATATCTTTTTGGATTCTATTTCGATTACTTCATTTTTTATTTTCATTCATTCATTCATTCATTCAAAAAGGGAAAATTATTCGTCCAAAATAAAACCAACTTAGCAATGATGCAAAGGATCATATATCATTGATGAAAATTTAGTCTAGATTTCATGAACAGCTTGCTTTCAATTGTTCACAAATGAAGTTGCAAAATGAACTTGATTATTACAAATAATTAATGACATATTGGATATAAGAATAATACTAGCAACTGAAGGACAAAGATTCAAAACAAATATCTTTTTTTTCAAATTTTGATATGAAGCATAATTTCATACCTAAATAATCATTACAATTAACAGTGATAAAAAGAATATCAATTCTAATTATAATATAATATCACAAAGAAAGGAATGCATAACGTATGAAGAAAAATGATGATTTGAAAGATGACGATAAATAACTTTATAGTTTTACGTGATATTTTTTTAAATGAAAAAAAAAAAAATTAACCCTAAAATTCATATAAAATTGTGAAAGAGTACTTAAAAGTGATGACTTTTGAAAGGAGAAACAATTAGACAACCAAAAAACATGTATGAATTTTAGAGATTATCATGATGATGGTGCATTTATGAAAATAGACATAGTCCAGAAATTCATGATTTTTAAACAAAAATAGTCTTATTTTCAAAATTATGAAAAATGTCAATTGATTTCTAATCAAGACCATCTAAGATGAACAATCCTTGAAAACTAATCTCCCTTGTTTCAATTCAACATATGATAGAAGTTCTGAAAATTATCAACAGAGTGACTTTTGTACATAGATAAGGATTTTTCCCAAAATAAAAACAAAATTGAATTTCATAGATAAAATGACATGGCAATTCATTCATCGTATGAAATTGCATCTCATGAAAGTTATAGTACGTTGATCAGGGAAGATAATAGAAATTATTATGTTATTCTCTAAATAAATACTTTTTTCACAAAAAAATAAATAATCGGAGATTTTTTTGAAAAACAAAAACATTAACCTTGAATCAAACATTTGAAGGGTAGGTGATAGGGTTTTCATGTTTCACATGTGTAATCATTGTGGCATGACCTACCTATTGGTACAAAATAATGACCTTTTGACCTTGACTTTGAAGTATAATCTATATTAAAACTGCTTTACTGACAAAGATGTCGACGGGGGCATTGGTGTTTCACAAACACAAAAGGTTTTTATTTTGCAAAAAAAAAAAACCCTTGGACATTTAATAAATTTTTAAATTAAATTACGTTCATTTGGTAAGGTTATTGTTTGCCCATGTGAGAATGCTATCAGATAATATAATGGACTTATAAGTTTTTGCCAAACATTTGTTGTTTTTCATTGGAAAATGGACAATTTGTGCCAAAATAGTGAAGAAAGAAAACTGTTTTCACTTAAAACATATTCTGCTTGAGCAAATCTGAAAAACTGACGTTTAAAATACATACCACTTACAAGTTCAAGGAATGCATCAGATTCAATAAATAATCTTCAGAAATTAGCACTTTTTGCATAAAAAAATGCATTTCCCCCCAAAAAATAAGGACAAATTATGCACAGAACAATTATAATGTAAAGAACAGCATAAAGAAGTAACACCAGAAAATAACTTAAATTAATTGTCTTCATTTGGGATAAAAATTTGAATTAAATAATAAGCCAATTTTGATAAACCCCCCCCCCCCCCTCAATTTTCTGCCTAAAAACAGAAATTTCGATATTTTGCAAGAAAAAAAGCAATAAAAAAAGGAGACTTAAAAAGTTTGAAAATATTTTTCTATTATGAAAAAAACAATCATAAACAATATTTTCAAGTTCGAGGCATAAAGGGTTATTCTTTTCCAAATTTTTGCGAAATTTTGCAAAAAAATACACTTTTTACCCCCAAAAAGTAGAATTTGGAAAATAAAACTTATATAAACTGAAAGAGCATTAAAAATTCGGTATATTCATGCCCTTGAATTTTTCAAATAACAATATGTATAAATATTAATAACTTTTTCCTATTTTCAACGTTTTTTGCTTGAAAAAATAAGTTTTTTCCCAAAAAATCATGTTTTAAATCATTTTAAACTTGTCCAACAAGCGGAATCTGAAAGAGCTTGATCCAAGCTTTCAGATGATATATGTCTTGAAAATTCCCACATGGGGGGAGGGGGGGTCTATGGTAGCCCAAGGTCTATATCAATATGAATCGCCGGCTTCTGCCTGCAATTAAAAATACCACATTTCCTTTACGTGATTATAACCTTGGGCGAGGTACTGCATGCGGACAGAATCCTTGGAACTGATGTAAAGGTATGGTGAGACTGATCGACAGGCATTATCGATATCGAGATTTGAAGAACGCGTTCAAGAGTTGCCTCTCGTTCATTTATCTGTATGTGATTTTAGCAATAATGATCAGAAAGAAGGAATATTATCTGAGGAGATTTGTTTCCAGACTTTAGGAAGCAAAACAAAGAAAATAAAATTAACAGATCCTCATTTCAACACAGCAATGAAGTGCTATGTCATGTATATGTGCCAAAATATGCTCATGATTGAGCGAAAAAAAAAGACAGGAAATGCATGAAAAAAAAAAAAAAAAACAAGACATCCGTTGAATACAAAAATTGGGAAATGTGTTATTTTCATAAATTGAAAAATGCAACATTAAAATGATCAAATCTTACTTAAAAGCACACGTCCTTGAATAATGAACTTTAGAGCCTAAGATGTAATGAGCTTCAGCTTTAATTGAGCAAAAATATTCGGGTATGATAATAATGGTGTTCTAACTCCATTTTTGTCAAGATTGAGTTAAGTTTTGAGTACTATAAATTTGTGTTTCATATGTATTACGAAAATATTGCTTTTCTCAAATTTTCATGGCTGTACAATAAGTATAAATATCATTTTAAGACACCTAAAACTTCCAAGTCGATTTTCTCCAAAAGTTTAAAATGGTAGTTTGAACACTTTAAGACTGCCTGCGCAAATGATCATGTCTTGTTTGAACAAACATTTGCTGTTGGGGGAAACTTCGCAACAAATTACTCAGTAAATAAAGCAATGAAGGAAAAAGACAGTAAGTAATGAGAAATAAACGTACTTCGTAAGGAGGATAACATTTTAATCATTTCTCATCGACAATATCGCACGATGTGACCTGTTTACGTTCTGGAGTATACAATCAAAGCTTTATGTACAAACGAAACGAATCTCTGAACAGCGTCCATCTGCATAACTCTCACTCTGTCTACACATCTATATATCTTTCTATACGTCCGTCCGTCTGTCTGCGTGTCCGACCATCTGGTGTACGAACATCAGTTTGTCTGCATGTCCGTCCATATCTCTGCACATCCGTTCGTCTGCACGCTAGGCTATCAGTTTTCATGTCCGTTTATATGTCAGAATGTCTACACGTCCAACCGTCTGTTTGTATACCAGTCCAACTCCTATCTGCATATCCAGCTGCCTGTATATCCGTCTGTCTATAAGTCCCTCTGCCTATAAGTCCGTCCAAGACCGTCTGTCTGTCTGCCTGCATGTCAATGATCGTCCATTTGTCTGTAATTTGTCCGTCCATAAGTTTCTCCATTTCTGCATGTCCGTCCATATGTCTGTCAGTCCATATGTCTGTCCAGTTGTCTGCTAGTCAATTCATCCTTTTGTTTGTACGTCCATCTATTTGTCAGTCATTCCCTTTTTCTGCATATCTGTCTATCATTATTAGATTTCAAGGAGACAAACAGGCAGAATCAACGGATATGATTCGTTTAAGTATGCTACAGAATATACATATTTACTATTTGCAAGACTTTCTCTGCTAACAGATTTCCGGAGAATATGATACCGTAAACACTCGACATTTTATTTGAGAAATATTTTACAGCCTGTTCGGGATCGACATATTTCTCCATAAATTCAGAGACAATCAATAGAGCGAAATTCCTCTGTGTTTACCATTTGTAAATATTAACTATTTCTATAATTCTTGCCCGGGACGTCTCCACGATCTTGATTATATCAAAGTTGATTTTGGTAATTTGATAATATTATACTAATGGTCGTGAATCAAGCGGGTCTCCTTAAAAATGTCGATTGGCGTCCAAGAATAACAATATATTATGACGTTAATTAAAATCAGACAATACTCACGCGATGTAATTTGACCCCTTCCACTCGAACACTCTTAATTCATATCGTACATATTTATAAACTACCATGTATCTTTGTATAATCGTGAATAGTGGTGGGTAAACAAGACTTTCTGTTTCCAGTTTTTTATAACCCTATAACAAGCTTTGCCTCACAGAACCTGCTTTCTCCGTGAGAGAGCTCTTTGACTCAACTCGATTAAACTGATTCTATTTGATTATATCTATATACACTGCTGTTAGACTGTACCATGCAAACGGAAGTGAAATATTCCTGATAATGCGTGTTCGATCTCGGAGTCTACGATAGTGTATACAAGAAGTATGAATGGTGATTTTTTGTTTTCTTACATTTTTACATGGTGGAAATGATTGTACGCGTCTTTAGGTGATATGGGTAGACCTGTTTGATATGCAGTCATGGAAATTCGGCGATGTCTGTACGGGTTTATTCTAATTTTAACAACTTGGACGGAGATCCTTGGGGAGCTACAGAAAATGACAAGGTAAATACAAAATAGTGAAACAAATCACAAGAAATATTAGTTAAATGTGTGTAAATACGTATACACATTTTCTTACAAAATTTATAAAAAAGGAAATTTTAAGGTATGATATTCAAGTCATAATTGGTATTTAGAATAAAATTTGCTTTGAACATGTTCAACATAAGTTTGGTGTAACAAAATTTGCACAATAAATGTAAGTTTCATTATTCTGCGCTGGCTATGTTCCAAGCTGTATGTTTATAATTATAACAGTAATTTCAAACAATTTTAACTATTACTACATTGTTCGTAACAAGGCAATTCTACGTTTGAAGAGAAACCCACTTTTTGCGTAGAAGAATTATTGCGCGTTCTTGATGAGAAATACAAGGCATCTATGCACTCCCTTGTAATACTATAGTGTAACGCAACACTACTGCTGCCTTAATACATTTCAATTGAATTAAAACCATGTATAATTATGGTCAATAAATCTAATTTGAAATAAATTAATGAATGATAATTTCCCATAGAAATGTCTTAATCAATAGACTTAATATGTAATTTTTCCATCATATTTTTTTTACTTTATTCATGATTTCTTAGAAATTATAAGTGAAGAAAGGAATTTTGATAATGTTTAATACATATCAACTTCATTTAGATTAAAAAATTGCGCCATTTAAAATATTTAAAATCCATTTAAAATATTCAAAAATTGCAATCATTGCTTTTATGCCTTTTTTGAATTAAAAAAAAAAATTCAGGGGTCAAAAAATATTTCAAATTTCAGTGTCGATTTTTTTTCTATGATTAATTGAAATTATCCAAATACTTGCAACTACCGATTTACTTTTATCAAACAATAAAACTAAGCCTTGAAGCAATAAAGGGTCGGTAAGGCTAAGCGAAGCACACATATACTTTCGGGCTCTGCAGTGAGAACCAAAATTATGAAAGAAACAGTGAGCATTTCACATAATTACTATATGACGTGTATCAAAGGAGATATTAGGAAAACCCAGATTCTCTTTCATCTGAGCTAAAAGTAATTGAACATAAATTTATGACTTGTGTATAATAGTAATTATATCTACAATAATTGAAGAATTTTTTTCGTGGGAGGGTGTAGGCCTATTAACTAATTGCTCAGATTCAATATGACCGATTTCATCATATCATCTGGTATTTCACATAACGAAGAAAAAAGGAACTAATTTCAAGACTCATTTTGTGTTTAGCAGTATCGGTTTCTTTTATTGCGATTTCTGTTCTTTCCCATAAAAATAAAATCTCGTTATGAAGCTAAGATTCAATTTTCATGTGTTTGCATCACAATACAATTGAATGAAAACATAATTATACGTAGAAATGACGACCCTAGTATGGAAAATTACGTTCAATTTAGAGTTCAAAGTTCAAGATCAAAAATTGAACTTGAACTTTGAACTTCAATTTAGAAAAAAAACATGTTTGTGAAATTTATACAAATCCCTAGACTGATGTAGCAAAGGTATGTCGCTTGTGAGTCGCACGTTTGACCATGTGACCTTGTGAAATATGTAACCTTGACCCTTATAAGGTGTTGTGACACATTAGGATTGACCAACGCAGCAAGTTTGACACTTTTTTGTACCCTATGGTCGGGCACATATTACCGCCACTTTCTTTGATGTTTTAGACTCTAAAATCTTTATTTCTTCATGCAATTTAATGAAATTTGCACAGAAGGAAGAAGAACCCTTGATACACATTTCTTTTCGAATTTTCATGAAAATCTGATAATCGGTTTTTGTTTACCGGTAGTTCTTGGAAGTAAGGGTTGGGCCAAGTGTGAAGGAAGGGAGGGTACATATTATCGCCAACTCCTCCAGCTCTTACTGAAAATCTTAGACTTTTTGGAAAAAATTTACATGATTTAAATCTTTGATCTATCTTCTTTTTGTATGTGAAAAATTAATATTTTTATCAAAAACCAGAGAGATAAAGGAAGACGAATTGATCTACCCTTTCCCCGGAGTGGCGGGGGAAATACATTCAGATTTACCGAATTGACACTTGTATTTGTAGTTAACTTAAAATTGGTATGGTGTCGAGAAACTAATCAATGACTTCAGTAAATTACAGGTACCTCACTATCTGAACATCTTTAGAAAAGAAGACGATATTTTAATGTAAACTAGGTTTCTGGAGTAAAATAATGAAAATCTCACTCTATGTACATTTTATTACATTTGTACAGGTAATTCGACACTGTGGCATTTCAAACCGATAATATCTTCAAGAAATTTAGAAAGAAAAAGTTCGGAAAATAATCTCTGACATTTTCAAAACAATGATAAGAAATATGACGTACACGACAGGAGAAGGAAAGGTCTAGAAGCATATCAGTATATTCATTTTAATTTACAGTATGAATTTCATAAACTTCAAAGATCAGAAATAGATTCACGTTCAAAAATTGTATGACATAGATTGGGCGTTTTCGATATAACGTAATAGATATGATAGCAGGATTATGCACAAGTGAAATCTTTGATAACACCAGAAATCAGCATAGATAGATCCCGGATTTAATTTTTTTTTTTTTTTTTTTTTTTTTTTTTTGAGGAACTGTCAATTTTAGTTCAAGTTTAAGGAAATTCTAGGAGGGGGAATGGACAAAGAGTAAGTTTTAAGCCAAAATTCGAAATATTTAAGTCATTTTTTACGAATTTGTCAACGTTGCCAAATGTAATTTTAGTAAAGGCTCTAATAACCACCACCCCCTCCCTTCCGCTCTTTTCACTAGATACGCGCTTGTCATGTTTTAGACAAGTATTCCTTTCTCATATAGAAAGAAATATTGAACAGGTATACTTCACAAAACCCTTCATGTCTAGACTTTAGGTAACATAATATCTCTCACAAGTTACAAATTAAGTTATCCCTGTTCCCTTTGAAGAAGTGGATCGTTGTTTAAACTTTTGACGTTAATTTTAGAAACATACGAGGGTACGAGAAGCGTTATCAAGACAATCTCAAATCTCCGTGAAAGATTATTGAATCATACCTACGTATGCGCGTAAAATTGGCCAATCAGGAAAGGCAGACGGTGCTGAAAATTTTTTATTATAATTTTTAAACGCTTAACGAAGATAATTTAATCATCGTTCTTGATTTAACACATCACAAGCGTGATCACCGTGTACAAACGTTACGTGTGAGATGCCGGTATTAATCAAAAGCTCAAAGCATCAGATATTTACAAGTCGATATCCAGCAAAGTTCAACGTATAATCTTAATTCCAACATAATATCTAAGTACACGGGATCGATATAACAGATTTTCTAAGAGTGGATCCATTATACTTTGACATATTGCCCAGTTAAAGAGGCTTTACACTCATTTCGGAGAAAAGAAAGGAAAAGAAAGTATCTCAAAATACGACACAGCTTTGGTTCGGTGGTGTTCGCAAGGAATAGACCGAGACCAATAAAAGATATGGTTTTCAAAATTTTGAATGGTAATTTTTTCTTTAATCTAATGTGTACTGACTATCTTTCTCTGCAACTTTTTAACATATGGCCACATGAACATGGGCTGATCAAGAAAAAAAATTCGGGAGGGGGGAGGGGTTCCAAGCCGTCAAGTGTGTATACGTGTGAGTGTGTGGAGGTGGGGAGTCATGGTTTTGAAATATATATTAAGTTTAAAAAGGGAAAATCATCATTTTGGCAAATTCAAGAGGAGGGTGTCCCGACCCCCTGACACCGCACCCTCTAGTCTTCGTTTTCCTGAATCCCTTCTCAAACAAAATCTTTCATAACACCACCCTCTTACGAAAATTCACATTATAACGTTCAGTACATGTGTATTATCTTTTCTAACGCGACGTTAGAGGGATGAGGGTTTTTCCGTGCGCATGAACTCCTGCAATCAATTCACCCTTTAGATCCGCCACTGATAATACCAATTTGTGATTGGCAACGCCAGTTTGCCAGAAGCGATGCTCCGACGACCTAGTGTTACATGACGTCGAATATTGTCAGAATCAATCTAGCCTTCAATGCTTTGGAATCACTTTAACAGGCCTGTTACGGAATCCTTCATGCCCGTTATTGGTTCTAACATTGCACGAGGTGTCAAAAACTGCATGTGGCCGATGACTCGGCTTCAGAAGATATTAGTCTGGACCATTATGTATTTCTAAAGGGCAGTGTGGGGAAATATGAGGGTTTCACAATCTTTGGTATTCAAAATACGTGAGGCAAACGATTACCACCATGAAGGAATAGAAAATGAAGCTAACAAGAATTTAAAAGTTCTCTACAATGATACTGTGTTACTTGTATAAACTTGAAGAAGCTTTTGATTTGCGCCTGTTTGTGAAAAAATAAAGAGGGGGGGGGGTATGTCTAAGTCCACCTCTTCAAAGACCTATGGGATTGTAAGTAACTTTGCACAATAAATTATGAATTAAGCATATGCCAAGATTTTCAACATTAATCGTCAGCACAGCTTTGATGATAGCTTTAAAAAAATATTGCAAAATAATTATTTCGCGTGAGCACAAACCCGATTTATTCCGCAACAAATTAATACAGAAACGTAAGTCCTAATGTTACAACAAGAATCTGTAAAGGCAATAATGCATGCAAGAATATTACGGGGGGGGGATCTGAAATTTCAACCAGTTGGGCAAATGAAACCCAACACGTCATACTCGTAGTTGTATAAAGTTTTCTTCCTGTTATAATTTTATGGTGTGTATTATGATAATACGTACGTCTACCATCATCATCTCCTTCATCTTGAATAAATATACTAACATCTCAGCACCTGCTCTATAATGGGATCATATACGTATAAAAGATACAAGCCAATTCTCGGCTTACGTTGATTGTTTATAAAAGAGATGAAAAGCCATAGGAAAATATATACTACCAGTGCTGTACTGGAATAACGTGCGAGCTGATATATACACTCCTTTTCCCTCATTTCTGTATTAGATTTCTAGATTTTCCAATAAAAATTGATTTATAGGAAAAAAATCTGTTTTCTATTCATTAAATAATTTATAAAATTACAGTCACAAAATAGATATGAAAGAAATCCATGGACAAAAAAATCTAGGGGATATTCTCAAGTAAGTGAAATATCTTCAAATTATAAACGATGTATTCAATTCTCCTCCCCCCCCCCATGCCAAAAAAAGAAAGAAAGAAAAAAGCCATGAAACTGCTGTTTTTACTGATTTCCAGCTAAAAATATGTAATCAGTCTTTTTGGAATGAAGTGGCGACACCTACAGTTATTGTACGTGTGCTAGAGAGAGTCAAAAACAAAAAGTAAGACGGTCATTTCTTACAGGGTTGCAACTCTTGTGTAAACAGAAATAGAACACCACTATTGAATTTCCCGCTATTTTAAACAACTATTAAGTGAGTTGTCATACTAAAAGTTGTTATATGGTTTCTTTACGTCATACATTACTTCACAGTACATGTAATTATGCGACTTTTTTGTCAGTACAAAACTATCCGTTTCTGGGTTCAGACACAGAGATTCATCATGCTTCTCGGTTGCTTGATATTACTCTGGGTTGTGGTTAGTTAACCCATAATACCAGCAAGCAACCGGGAGGCACGGTGATGACACAGAGATTCATCATGCTTCCCGGTTGCTTGATATTACTATGGGTTGAAGTTAGTTAACCCATAATACCAGCATGCAACCAGGAGGCACGGTGATGACACAGGGATTCATCATGCTTCCCGGTTGCTTGATATTACTATGGGTTGTGGTTAGTTAATCCATAATACCAGCATGCAACCGGGAGGCACGGTGATGACACAGGGATTCATCATGCTTCCCGGTTGCTTGATATTACTATGGGTTGTGGTTAGTTAAGCAAGGTGATGACACAGGGATTCATCATGCTTCCCGGTTGCTTGATATTACAATGGGTTGTGGTTAGTTAATCCATAATACCATCAAGCAACCGGGAAGCGCGATGGATCCCTGTGTGCTATGATACAGACGCTAGATCATGTCAAAACGCAGCGAAAGATGAATTTTTTTTTTAATTAGCTACGTAATATTATTACATCCTCCATTTTGCACTTGAAATGACAGAGGGCCATAAACATGGGGAAAACAATAAGTTACCTTGACGTAAGCTCCTATAAAATTCAGAATTCAATAATTCCAATACATGATTGTTTGATGAGATTATTTTCATTAATTTCCTATTTTTCACGTACCATCACAACCCCTGCTCAACAAATATCACCTATTTTTCAAACAGTTTTAACCTTGTTTGAGATATCATCAATAAGGCAGACACTACAAGCATATTTCAAAAGATCATTTGAAAACCAAACAACACGCGAACTTTTTTTTCAAATATTTTTAAATTTTCAATTGCATACGAAAAGTAAAACTGCTATTTTCCATTTCAGGAGTCGAAGAAGAGATCTGTTAGAAAAAGAGGTCGGTGATTCCCCTCCCAACTTCAATGATGGTAAAATTAATTTAGATTTTTATTTATTTGCATGCTTGTACAATTGAACGCATAAGCTGACAGTAATGTTCCTTTAGGCACAGATAAAAGCATATTGATGTAACAGCCGTGATAGGCAATAGTTTGGCTTCACGAGACAGCAATTTTGTTCATCCTTTGTCTTTCATAGTGTAATTTCATGGCAAATTCTTAAATGCATGCAGTTTTTAGTACATGTACTAGTATTTGAATATTTCAGTTTGATTTGAATACACTGAGATCTATTTGTTCAAGATCTTGGCAATTTTCAGGAAAACTTTTGTCTTTTGCCATTCTTCATGTGTTGTAAATACAGTATTTAGAAAGCATTAACAAATCGAATCATGATTCGGGGTATTTCAATGAAACACGACTTAAGGTAGAGCATCCCTCAGGTCCCAGATGCTCATATTTCCTAAATAGCAAATTTTACAATATTTTCATTTCCACATATTCAAAGCTTATGGTTTTTAAACTGATATACAAACAAAATATAATTCGTGGTTTCATGATTATACTGAGACCTTAAGCCGTTTGAACTTTAACATTGGACCAAACGGGAAAAGTGAGAAAAATCCCTTTTTAGATGTGATAAAATTTCTTTTCCCAAAACCATATTAGTTTGATAATCTGAACTTGTCAATATTCTGAAGAGAAAAAGTAGGGTATCTATGCAAAAATTACCAGCAATTCTGACCTGATGTTAAACTTCTTCAAATTCAATAGCATCATTTAAGAACAGATAAATTTGCAGCATGGACCAGACATGCACGTTTGGGGCACTTAACCCTCATCATTGATCCTCAATCTGAACAATGAAATATGGCCAAAGAGTGTGAAAATTATTATTTTAAACATGTACCGAAAGACGTAGTAGGATGGGTGGGATATGATGCTACAGGACCCACCTTTTAGAAATTTCAAGAAATTTGGTAACAGAAATTTTAAAATGCGTTTAAGAGACAGACAACCAACCGAACGAACTTGGCTACATAGCCCTCGGGGACTCCTAGTCCACCAGCAGTGTCACTTACCAAGTAGCACAAATGTTAAACGTCTTCAAATTCAATAGCATCATTTAACAATAGATAAATTTGCAGTATGGACCATATTAGGGAAATTCTACCTTAATAAACTTTTAAGGTTTCTCTGTTTCTGGTACAATGCTTATTCTTTACAAGTCACAAGACGAGTTGTTCTTGTCTCGAACGATGCTACTTACAACAAATATTTTGTTTGAAACTATAGAGAATACTTGTTTCACAAGTGGTTTACTACAGATGCAGAAACACAATTATTTTTGATAATTGTCAAATGAAGATGTAGTTTTTTCCTTCTCGCCATGCATAACGCCTGGAATGTAAAGAACAATAATATGAAGACTTTTGACCGAGTCATTCACCGAAATTTGATTCTCAAAAACGATACTTTCATTAGCTATACATAAAATCAATGCCCTCTCTCATATAGTGTCTACATCCAAGAAAAACAGATTTGTGTACATGTAAATGGTACAGACAGACCAAACAGCACTTAGCATTTTGAGTACCCTGATGTCAGAGAAATTTGTGGAAATTCCGTTCCTACGGTCTCTGGACACTCGCACTCAGCGTTTGCTGGATCACAAAATTTTATTACATTTGATAATTCAATGCAATTTATCACACGTCCAGTCAGCGGATAATTGATTCCGGACTTCCCATTGGAAACATTGAGTATTGTTTGGCATTCATGGGTACTCCGAGGAACCATTTGACGTTATATATATAATCTCCACGGACTCTGTACGTCTGATCGTAAATATAAACAACGACAGAAAGGATTCAGGAAAACAAAAAAAGGCAGACGAAATATTTTTACTTTGATATAATGCATCTATTTCCTTCTAATACGGCTGTGAATTTCGAAGGCTGCTTTTCACTAATTTGATATACAGGAAACAATAAGATTTAGCAAGTGCAATAAATCAAAAGTGAGATAAAGAAGATCCTGACGACAATCTCATCATCACACGAAATAGAGCACCGAATTGAGCCTTGACGGACCCCTAGCAAGCCAGAGGTGGGACCAGGTGCCCGGGAGGAGTAAGCGTCCCCTGTTGGCTAGCTGCACCCGCCGTCGATGTGTATAACCATTTAGTTTTAATATGGCGGTCCTTGTTTTATAAGTTTTATCCGTCTCTGTATCCTACCTGAGTCAAACACTGTAAAAGATCTGTCTGTCTGTCCGGTTTTTTTTTCTTGTCTTATAAGAGTATGTTCTTTTGTTTTCACCATTGGACATCTCCCTATTTTTATTTTGTTTCATATATTTTTTAAGAATGTGTTACTTATCTTTTGAGACGGGTGTTGCATGCAATCAGGAGACGCTGATTCTCGCCGGGCACCTGGTCTCACTTCGGAATGTTATTCATTCTGAGATTGGCAACCGTTCCTGTGGAAATTCTAATGATTTTGCCTTGTCTTCTGGACTTTGAGTCTGAATAACTGATCGGTACTTCTTTGATGTTTATTCACTAGGTACTTCTTTGATGTTTATTCACTAGGTACTTCTTTGATGTTTATTCACTAGGTACTTCTTTGATGTTTAATTATGCCAGTTGATTGTGATTTTAGAGGTTCTGATTTTGGGCATTGTGTATGACATTTATTCACGCGCACTTGTTCTGCTATGAATGAATCAGACGAATCAGACGACTGCCCAAAGTCGGCATCGAATACATGTGTAAAACGAGCATCATTTAAGAACAAATAAATTTGCGGTGTGGAAATTTTGATAACAGATATTTTCGAATGAGCTGAAGAAATGATCTCTATTTTGTGGGATATTTTCATTGTCTCCGGTTGTTCTTCATTGGGATGTTCATTGCTTTTTTTTTCTTTTTTTTTTTGCGATATTTGTAAGTTTATAGTCACAGATTCTCAATGTTCGATACTATAGTAGTGACAGATACATTCCATTCGAATGCGTCGAAGAAACGATATTTTTCTTCAGTTTTGTTCGTACCTTGTGAGACAGCCTATGTGAGACACATAAGTTGTCTCGAAGGCTACATCATCCAATCATTAAACGTAATATACCAATCAGCTGTTCCAAACGACCAATCAAAGATATCGTACTAAAGACGCGTGTGGCTTTTGAAAGTACTTCCGATTAATGGCAATGAAATGTTGACGAAGCTTGAGTTTGACGTCGAAGGGCTATCATGTGATTTTTCAGACGTGGGACAAACTATTGTGAAATTCCATTTATCGGTAAGAAAAGCAGGATCGTTATGTAGTAACCACTATTTTCTACCGGTTAGTATTTTGTCTCGACAATGCGTAGTAACCATTGTCAAGGAGTAACGGCAAGACCGTAGTGCTCAACTTAGAAATGAAGAAGAAATAGATTCTTTCACTTTTTACTGAGTGGGACATAACAATTTACACTCGTGACGGAAATTTTTCATGAAATTTCCGTCACTCGTGTAAAGTTTTATGTCTCACTCAGTAAATCGTGATAGGACCTATTATTGATTTCTATTTTGTGGGATGTTTTCATTGTCTCCGATTGTTTGTTAGCGTGATCATTGGATGGTCATTGCTTTTTTCTTTTTTGCGATGTTTTTATGTTTATAGTCACAAGTCCTCATCATTCATTACTATACATTTGTAGTAGTGACAAACCAATACAAAATTATACATTTCATTCTGATCTCACAGACATCATACAGCGTCTTACTTAATTTCACTTTTTGGTAAGCGGAAAAAATGGAAGGGTTGTGCGCACGTAATCCGGATAACTTACGAAGTAGATGACCGTCCGAAGTCGGCACCGGTTACCTATAAGTCCTCTTGGTCTATGTGTAGTCTTTTTGTTATTAATATTTCTATGTGGTATGTCCTTTTGTCGTCTTTTGCTGTGCTCGTATTTGTGTTTTTGCATCAGGTGTTTTGCTGTTTGGCTGCTGGTACTGCGACCGGGTCTGGTTGGGGATCTCCTCCTTTCTTTGACAAAACATTTTTGGAGATTATCATACTTATTTCATTTTAGAAGCCATATACGTAAAGCTTTTATTCGGTAAAATGTATTTGTATCTGAATCTTGATTGAGGATAGCGTCGTTTACAATAGTCTGTTTTCAAGTGCAACCAGTCCGTGCAATTTCAGTCATCTGTCCTTCTCCTTTTTATGCATGGTCCTTTGTGTTAAGCTCGTTCTGATGTGTGGAACGCTTACCTGAACTAGATATGTATGCATAATTTAGGCTTCCATAAAACTTTTCAAACTGAGATTCGACTCACATAAATATTCAATACATTTTGTATATGGAACGACAAGGCTTGCTGCAATTGTTTGCTTTAGTCGGTCTCAGAGTTTTTTTTTTTCTTAGAGCAATGATTAGAATAATACAATCGCAATGTTCACGTTCAGATAAGACAAGAGATTCTATGTAATTTTATCTGTTGACGTCCGTCACATGTTGAATGAATGCAATGCTGTAATAGCTACGTGTAAATGACATCTTACGTAAGTTTAGTGTGATATTACTGGGTATTACCTGTCAGTAAACAGAATGTAAAGCGCTAACGTAGCGATAGTACAACGTTTTCTGCGCATCCGTCAGGAAAATAATTGACAACATGCGTCTGACCAGGGCGGAAAGGTATCTTTCTTGTTCCGATGAAAAAGTTAGTGAACATTTAAGTTAGTGAACATTTAAGTAAGTGAACATTAAGTTAGTGAACATTTGAGTTAGTGAACATTAAGCTAGTGAACATTTCAGTTAGTAAACATTACAGTTAGTGAACATTTAAGTTAGTGAACATTAAGTTTGTGAACATTAAGTTAGTGAACATATACGTTAGTGAACATTTAAATACTATTTCTATTTTTGAAAGTACTACTCATACGGAATGGTATCTGACGTCAACTAATTTTCAAACGTCATAAACGTCTATGGAAACCAGTGCAATATCAGGGAAAAATGTGCTTTAAATTGTCAATATTGAAATATATGATCTATTATAAAATTTCAGTGCACCATTTGTGCATTTCAACATGTTGTGTCATATCAGTGATGATCGAGGCCGAAAAAAATGGAACATTTTAATCCAAATAATATAAAATTATGAAGAGCAAACTTAACCTAATATTTCCATTAAATGTGACGGCGAAGTTTATTTTAATACTATTCAAGTCAAGTTCCGAAACACTGCGAAACTAGGCGAAAAATTTCCTTGAAGACTAAATAAGCCATCCATGTAGAGATACCAACGTAGTGTATGAAGTTTTTCAATACTGAAAATAAATTCTCAGTGTACCATATTTGTTTTGATATATTTCAAGTCAAGTGCCAAAACACTGCGAAACTAGGCGAAAGATTGCCTTGGAGACCAAATAAGCCTTCAGCAAAGATAACAAACCAGTGGTTGAAATTGTTAATATTGAAATCTATGTTCTATTATAAATTTTCAATGTACCGTACCTGTTTTGATATATTTCAAGACAAGTACCAAAACACAATACGACCTTTCTATAGGTGTTTTATTTAATCATAATGCATTGAATGACAAATGTGGATAATGACCATATCCCAATACATAATACAAAATCGATAATTCAGAAAGTCATAAACCGAAGGCATACAAAACCAAGATAAAACGAGAACCAAAGCAAAAAAAAAAAAAAAAAAAAAGAAGAAAAACCTCCGAAAAGAAGCGAACTCCCAATATGGGAGTGATACCAGGTGCGCAAAAGAGTCAGCATCTCCTGCTTACATGCAACACCCGTCACTTCAATTCGGAAGTCAGATTCCGTCCAAAATGGAAAATATCTCTATGAATCGAAAAGACGGATTAGCGTTATATTTATATAATACGGAAATGTTCCAACTCTTTACCTTCTTGAAGCTAATTTTAAACCAATTTCAATGCACCAGACACGTGCTTCGGATAGTGAAATCCCCATCAGTGATGCTTCCAGACAAAGTGATATTTAGACAAAGCCAAAATTAATTTCAATAGCGCCTTCTGGTTTTATTTTTTTAATTCAAAATTGTGCAATTACAGAGTGCGTGGCTCCATATTTCCTTTAAGGTCGATTCGGTAGCAAAGTAGTATAACTTTCCCTTATTCGTAATTCACTTACTAAAAAATACTACGGTACAAATATACCTTACATCATTTATGTTTACAAAGAGGCATCAAACTTTCCCTTAAAAACATAAAAAAAGAAAAAAAGTTTTGATACAGAGACTATTTACTTAACAATCACCTATCGGAACACAAGAAACTTCACACATGTTTTTCTTGAAACATTTCTGTTGATACATGTAAAACGGAAAGGCTGCAAATAAAATTTCTATGGTAACAGTGTACGGCAACAGGCTTTGGGAGCGATAGCACATGTTTCTTCTGTTTCAGATTCATAATTTTCCCTTTCATGCTAAATTACACAAATGATTTTCACAGCATATTGCATGGATTTAAACATAAGTAAGTCTAATTGGCATGTATTCCTGGCATTCTCTCTTTCACATTGCAGCATGTCTTATGCAATCAATCACAGCGCAATTTATTTCACTCTTGATGAAAACTACTTATAGAAATTACAGATTCAAAGTTCAATTTCTATGAAAGTTACAGCTTACAGATACTCTGTTTTATTCAAATATTACACAATGTCTTATTTTCCATAATAAATATCTAAACCAAAACATGAGACCCCATGAATGAATATTAAGGAAGTTGTCTATATCGTCTATTCTAAATTTATTGTATATTAGCATCACCTGTTTAGTTGTCGAGCAATCCAATTACGTAAACACCCATAATTTTGTGTTTTAAAACATATTAGTCATCGAATTATTAGTAGATTCAAATTCAAACCGACACATGAAATTAAATGAATGTATTTTAGTTTCTTTTGATTTCTCTGAAATAGAAATTGAAAACGAAAAAGAGATATATAAGCTAGCTTCATTGAATTTGAAGACGTTTAACATTCTTTACGTTTGCAACGAGAAAGAACCATACCCAATGTCAGTAATAATAATAATTATAAAGGTTTTATTGTAAACCTTTCAGTGCACCATATGCGTATTTCAACAAACTTGTCTCATCAGTGATGCTGGAGACCGAAATTGAAGAAAACCGATAATGAAATACAGAGATTTATGGTGCGTGCCTGTTGCCTGATGGCACTATGGGTTATGTAATAATAAACATCGAACAAATTAACACAATCCTTAGAACTAACACACAATCCGCAAGTGTCGCAAATCCCTGTGGATTGCAAGTGTTTGTTTTTATCATTTTTTACATCATATAAAATCAAATTCTAAACGGTCACAAGACGAGACTGACACTACTGTTCTTGCTGCTTTATTCGATTCATTTGCGATGTCAACATTTCAAACAAATGTTATTTTTAGATGTGTTACAGGTACATTTACAGCGACTCAATTTTTAGTTCTTTTTTTCATTTCCGTGCTTGAACATAGACGGCGGGTGCGGCTAGCCAAATAGGGGATGCTTACTCCTCCGGGCACCTGGCCCCACCGTTAGCTTGCAAGGGGCCCGTCGATGCTCAATTTAGAGCTCTATTGTGAGTGTTGTTGAGATTGTCGTCAGGATCGTTTTAATCTCATTCCTTTTGCAATATCTCATCAGTATTAAACGGTATAAGCCTTGCAGCTATATTATACCCTTAAAGTGAATTATGGCTATGACATTGCCATGTGCATAGTTGTTCTATCCTTTAGATCAATATAAAGAAGTTAACGAGATCCTTAGTTTTGAGAAATACCTTTGTATCTGTTTTTTTTTTATTTTACTCTAAAACGTTTATGGTGAAGACAAACCAGTCATTGTTTTATTTCCGAAATTAACCAAGAGGGCAATAGCGTACTTGGGAATATACAAACTCAGCATTGTCAATTCTTACACATATAACACGCAAACACGACTCATGTATATTGAAAAGGCTAATCAGAAACACACATACACGCCACTGAAGTGACAACTTATGGACACCGAGGAAACAAGGCAAACACACATACACGACATGAGCAATAAAACTAACAATTGCATTACAGCATGAGCCACACACGTCATGATTACACGATAAACGGCATAAACACAAACACAAGCAAGGGGAAGCAATTCCATATGGCATTCCATCCATTCATCTTAATTAATTGAGTGCAAAATACAAAAAAGACCCGAATTGGTTTGACGTTTTATGATCATTTCTACGAGAAGCGATGAAAACTCGTACTAATTACCTCACTTTGTTACGATGGATTAACGAAGGAATGCATGCTTAAAAACTGAAGACAATCTTCTCCTCCAGAAAGATGCCGTGCAGATATATATTAGAATGAGCTTTTCCTGCAAATCAAAGATGCAAGCGATAGATATTGTTTGTTTTTCCAAGGAAACGTTGTAAGTGAAGTTAATAGTATTTGTGTTTTCTTCTTTCCGAAGCATTGGTTACATACAGAGCATGTTGGGCGATCTTTTTGCAAATAGAAAGCATATTGCATGTCTGGCAGAAACAACGGAAAATGTTTTTTTTTCAATTGACCGTGAATGGGTTTCGGTGTAACTATTGAGAAATTATCAAATTCTGTTCATTTTACAATAAATGAAGAAAGGAAAGGATCAGTCTATGTAAAGAACTGATCTGAAGAAGAAGGGAGGATATCTTCAACCAGATCCTGTTGCAGCACCAACAGCAAAACACCAAAACACCCGATGCGAAAACACAAAGACGAGCATACTAAGAGACGAACTCGGCCATTACATTTGAATGCCCTGTCATATTTGATCTTTAAGTCTAGCCGAATCCCTTCCTCTAGAAATGGTCACGTCATTTCTACAGAAAATATTGGCAGCTCGTCTTGCGTTTTCAGAATGAAGGGATCATTATCCAACTCCAAATGATAATTCAGATAATATTTATGAGAATTTAAGCTCCTCCTCTATAAAAAGGAGACACAGTTGCAACTGAATGCGACTCATATTTCTCGATTGCAACAGAGAAATAAATTTTGAATGATTGTGTTCCATATCAGATGAACATTTATGGTTTCTAGACGGCACCAATTAAACCTACAAAATACATCATTTTCATGCAATCCTGCAGTCGATAAGGAATGTTTCATCAAACCAAATGTGATGTTTACGTAGATAAATCTTCATTGGGGACGGCAATTTAATTTGTAATATAATTGTTTCTTTCCAGAATTTCCTACCACGGTATATTGTTCAATCTACATCGACAGTTTTGACTCCATCAACGAAGCAAACATGGTAAGCGATAGGAAAACAGACTTTGGAATCTTGCTTTTTGACAAATGAATAAATGAATTCATATCATTGACTCCATGCAATTTAAGACAAAGGGAAACTTCATTTTGCTCTACCACTATCTGATATATTACTTTATTATCTGTAAGTAGAATTGACGTCATTTTAACATTGTTTCGACGCAGATGGAGTCTTTCAAACTTATCATATCAAATATAATAAAAGATCATTACCATGCTATTTTTTCTAAGTTGTTTGCTAATGATAACTCATCCCTTAGAAAGTAATGTTCGATTTCGCCTCGGCTAACAGAGAATATAAATCATATGAAATTCAATCTTTTGATTTTCGGTAGTCAATGCTCGTATGTCAATTTGCTCGTATTGTACTCCAGATAATTTTCTCTTTTTTATCTAGGACTTTACCGTCAGTATCATGTTACACTTGAGCTGGGTGGACATAAGGTTTAACAACTGGCTGTCCAAAGATGAGAATGAGACGGTCGAGTTTGACTCCACAAGGCTCCACAAGCTCTGGGTACCAGACCTTTTCTTTCCTAACGAGAAGAAAGCCAGCGTTCATAACGTCTTCATGCCGAACAAAATGTTAAGAGTCTACACGGGAGGCAAAGTCTCATACACTTCTAGGTAACACAGTGTTGCATGCAATCAGGAGACGCTGACTCTCCCCGTGCGTCTGGTCACTCATAGGAATGTTATTCATTCCAAGGTCCGCAATGTTCCTACGGAAATTTTAATGATTTTGCCTTGCCTTCTCGACTCTGAAACTGAATAACTGATATGTACTTCTTTTATGCTTATACAGAATATTCTATATTCAGTATTTAGATTGTATATTAAGTAGAAAATGATTTTAGACGTTAGCCTGCAACTGCACCGATGTTGACTAGGACAAAATATTTTATTTGCAACAGAAAAAAACACCGATACACATCCAAGCGAAAACAGTATTGTCTTATCTAATTTAAGCAATTTAACTGTGTCTATCTTTATGACATATATCATACACTGAGGACACAAATAGCATACGAAAGATCAGAAAAAAATTTAAACAACCAAAGGGAACGGGTTGTATTGGACATTTTTCAAGTTGACGTACTTCGGACTTCGCACTCCGGACTTCGCACTTTAGGGGAAAGAAATCAAGTACATTCAAAAACGTAAAATATGAACACACAATAGACGCTTGAGAACTTTAAATATTCAAATTCATACATAAAATTAAATAAATTATCTCATAAAGTATTCTAGATTCATGGGGATAACATCAACAATTTACGTCTGTGACATAGTCCCCTTCAAGTGCGACGTCCGAAGTCCGCGAACATGAAAAATGTCTATTATGTACCACTAGATGGAGCAACTAGTCCATGTATGCACAGTTCTTTAACAACTTTCTTTTTAACGTCGGAATAATCTTTAGCGATGTTAGCAAAGAGTCGGTATTTGATACTCTAAAATTTTTGACGTGTTTTACGTCTTTTTGGAATCTTCTTTCTGTGTTTTCTTTTTTTTAGTCATGAAGTATGTTCATCAATTAAGACATTGGATGGGAAAAAGGTTGCTAAAGGTTTCCGTTATACAATAGAGTCATTTTACATAGCGTTTTAATCATCTTCATTGTAAAGTATGGTAAATTTTATGCCTGGTAAGGTACTATAAACTATATATTTTCCGAAAGGTAATGGTGCCCTGAGTACATATATTGATAGGAGTCCCAGGGCTTACAAATCAAAGGCGAAAATTTTCTGTTCAACTTTCTTATTTTTTATAAATAAAATAGACAATCTAAATGCACCATCAGTTATTCTCCTTTGTTTTCCTGGCCCCAAATTATTATTTCTGAGCAGTGGGCATTATAACCTTTCAGAAAATATATAGTTTATAGTACCTTACCAGGCATGGAAAAATGCCCTCTTGTACATCGGAAACCTTAATGTTACATTGAGATGCCTTATCAAGATGCAAGTGCATATTGAAGCTACCTCTTACGTCATTTCTGTATCTTATGTAATAGTAAGATCTGCGCTCTTAGCCATCACATTTAATTCTTCTTATTGTCAAAGTGGAGTCTCTAGAAAATTTCGTCGGCAGTGAAAAGAATATTGATAAAAGAAATCTATTTCATCCCTGGTGATTACGTTAATGAGATGCATGATGGATATTCCCCCTTGTAAGGTACTTGACAATCATTCCCGAATCTTTTCAACTTGAAGAATTCAACGCTCTCTAGTACCATTGTGAGTCTTCTATGATTTATATAATGTCAGTTGGGTGCTGTCGGAGCCTCCAGACTGAATGCTTTTATTTTCCACATTCAATATAACTGGTTTCATTTTGAAAGCGTATGAATAAAGAACTTGTACTTTAATTACAGTCGATCTCGAACGTGGAAAACAGCATATCTTGTTAAAAAAAACCCCTAAAACGCAAAAACAAGTTTGCTTTCAGTCACCTTGGCAGAAAGCATGTATGGTCATAACAAATATTGTATAGATCTATATATTCAACATTGACAAACCATGCCTCTGATTAATTCTTGGACATTTTGACAACATGAAAAACCAAGATTTTGATTGAAATATTATCGATAAACTAATGCAAATTTAATTTGCAATATCGCAATCCCTTCTAGCATATTTAGAATTGACAACACGATGCCACCACCATGAAAACGTAAGATAGCCAATTCCGTCTTTTCATTGGTGTATACTCGTGTTCGATTCGGGACGCTATCTGACGTAGAAGCATTATGACGTAATAAAATGTCTATTAAAACATCACTTTTGTAGCGTACTTTCTCTGATTTAAACGTTGGTTTCTATGGAATTTGATGACATCACTGAAGTTGCTGTATATGACGAAAATTCCGAATAGAAATAAAAAGATGACATTGTCCATATTATTCAGTAGAAATTTTACTTTATCTGTTAAATGTCACCTATAAAATATTTTTGAAATCACAGGGACATTACTACATTTTCAGACGAGTTTAATAGAATCTTACAGCATCACGAGGGATGGATGGTGATTTCTTAACCCGAATGTAAAATTTTGCAAGTCAAAAAATATTTTACACGAGGGTTGAGAATTAGCCATCCCTCCCTCATGTTGGCGTTTGATTTTTTTGTCTCAAGTTGTCTACTAAGAAAATCTACTTAAAGTGCATGCATGTTAAATTCAGCTGTTTGTTACCTTACTTCTATGACATCGCTTTGGTAGCGATGACGTCAGAGGGTGAAATCGATGACGTAAGAGGGTGAGCTCCATTTATCTTACCCTAGAAAAATTTGAAAGTTCGCAGTCTCAATAGGGAGAAACATATCCTTGTATTGGTGTCATTGATGTGCATTCTGAATTATAAAATGTATTTGTGTTTTGTTTCAGATTGTCCTTAACATTGAGCTGTCCTATGTACCTACATGATTATCCTTTTGATAAGCAAACGTGTTCTTTGGAAATAGAAAGCTGTAAGTATTACATATTTTTAAGTAGATTAAAGGGGAGGTATAGTCCTGGGGACGACCTAATCCACAATCCAAAAGGAGGCGCATAACATATCATCTAAATTCCGGCAAGTGCTACTCCCTACGCAATGTAAACAATCTCTAATTACATAACATACTGTATAAAATGTATTTATTTGTTGAAGAATTGTTTATTTCAAACAAATACGAAAGAAGTCGCAAATGATGAAAGCACAAACATTTCGTTTTCAACACAAAGGTTATTTATTGTGTCTGTTTTTCACGGTTACGGTTTACTACCACAACTATGTAAGTATTCTCAAAACGTAAACAAAACAATTGTACAGGTCAAGGTCAAGGTCTCAATTCCAATCCTAAGGAATTCAGAGTAGTCTTGATTTTGGACGAGAATCCGTACCAGAGTTTGAAGCAGCTTTATCACCTATAGAATTTACCTTTACATCACTAGTTGTAAAGTATTCTTCAAAGAAGTATATTTTGATTTCAAATATTTCAATTGGTATCAAAGAGTCATGTCTCTTTATATACTAAAAGCATCAGTTGTGCGTTGGCGTTTTGAAAAAAGAAACTGATGTGTTCTTTATCTAAATCTATTTGAAACTAGTATATTATCATTTGTACAACTGGGACCATGCGTTCGTCTTTTCTATTTTTTTTGGGGGGGGGGGCAGGGGGTTACCTCTCTCCCCCTCCCGCACCCTTACCTCCCCCTTCCACCCCCTCCTCCCTACCCCTCCTTTTCACCCTCTTCTTATCTCCCCCTCCCACCCCTTTCCTCCTTCCTCCCGCCCCCTTTCCTCCCTTCTCCCGCCCCTTCCTCTCCCCTCCCTCCCCTTTTCCCCCTTCTCTCCCTCCTCCCGCCCCCTTCCTGATGATAATATGAACTGTATAGATGATATAATATTCCAACCTAAAGTCGAAGTAGAATTTGTCGGTAGAAAGTCTTTATTTTTGATTCATTGTATGACGTCAGGGTAATAAAAGAAAGATGATTAAGAAATGTCAGAGGAAACCTGAGCTAAAACGATGTTAAAATAGATTTATAAACCATAACACTGAGATTACGTAGTGAAGCTTACAACAGTTTGGTATTCATCAAACAATAGTGTCAAGTTTGGATGGCTGACATCTGTATTTATGTACTGAGAAAGTAAAGTGTTGTGTTCCTCATATAATTCTATAGATAGCCTTCCTGCCAACAAGTTGAAAGGTTCAAGAACGGTACATGATGCTGAAAATGCGATAAAAAGATCTGAAATGTGTTTGAAATAAAATGTATTTAAAGACTAGGTTAATGATGGATGCTAATATCCATCAATTTTGTTTAATTTGATTCAAGTAACACATATCTGCATTTTTCTGTTACAAAATTTCTTGAAATTTCTAAAACTTGGGTCCTGTAGCATCATATCCCACCCATTCTGCTACGTCTTTTGGTACATTTTTGGACATAAAAATTTTCATACTTTTTGGCCATATTACGTTGTTTAGACTGAGGATCACTGACGAGGGTTTAGTACCCGAAACGTGCATGTCTAGTCCATGCTGTAAAACAAGGGATGCTTACTCCTCCCGGGCACCTGGTCCCACCTCTAGCTTGCTAGGGGTCCGTCGATGCTTGTGTGCTCTGTTGTGAGTGCTGTTGAGATTGTCGTCAGGATCTTCTTTAACTCATTTATCAGGTTTTAAATGATGCTATTGAATTGAAAGACGTTTAACACATAACTAAGTACACATCATTGGGGACTATATTTGTCTCTGTTTGTTGGAAGAGAAACTTATTGTTCTTCTTGTTTAGAGTCACGCGTGTATGGAGACGGATTCGATCGAAAAATCGTTTTTGAATATCTAGTAAAGATTCATATGTTCTATCACGATCTACTGAGTGAGACATAAAAAAATTACACGAGTGACGGAAATTTCATCTTTTCCCGAGTGGAAAGTAGCGGAACGAGGGAAAAGATGAAAAATTTCCGTCATGAGTGTAAATTTCTATGTCTAACTCAGTAGAAAGTGATGGAATATATTTCTTCTTCATGGAAACATCAGAAAATAGGGAATTCAAACAACGTTTCATGCTATCTAACGCCATGATTTCTGACGACGTTACTGTGACGTCACAATAATTGTAAACGTCTTCAAATTGAATAGCATCATTTAAGAACAAATAAATTGGCAACGTGGACCAGACATGCACGTTTCGGGTACTTAACCCTCATCAGTGATCCTAAATCCTAAATCTAAACAATGTAATATGCCAAAAAGTATGAAAGTTACTATGTCGAAAAAGATTCTCTTTTACCATTGGTCAATTGGAGCCTTTGAGACAATTTAGTAAAATATGTGTCTCACATAGGTTGTCTCACAGGATACGAAACATCTGTTACACCTTCGGGCTCTCACACCTCTGTAAAAACTTCTGCAAGCATCAACTTTTAACCATTGACTTAATTCTGAGATGGATGGAGCTGTAGTGTCTTTCATAGCAGACCACGAAAAAGTCTAGTCTAATACTCTTCAAAAAATGAAATATCTGTTGTATTCTTCTTTGTTACTGTTGAAAGAGAAACTAATTTTTCACAAGGAATTTTCTGACTGAAATTTCAATTTTCTATATATTTCAGAACGTTAATCTAAAGTTAATGATTATCGGTTTGATGGCTTGATAGAAGAGTAGTTCGGTTATTCAGTTTGTGTCCGTCTGCCTGTCTTCCCTTAATATTTTCTTTAAAGGTTGAATTTGATGTAAGAGGAAATAGAAATACAATTAAATGTTTTGTACCAAATTTTTAATCTAGAATTTTTTCCCTAAACTTAGTATAAATCTTTAGACATATCTACATTTAGCTTCCCTGTGACAAAGGTGTTTTTTTTTGTATCAATTTGTGTAACAAAATGACTGACTTTGTTCACTTACCTACTTTTGTACAAATTTGGGCTTTGCAGGAGAATTCTCCTTTCATATTTCTTTTTCATCGGAAAATAATCAAGAGCATTCATTTAGTATATTGATTGTCTGACCTGCATTTCAAGTTGATTAATTTTGCATACAAAATGAGCTTTGCAATCTGGCTATGCCGTCTTTTGTTGAACATTACATTGACACATGATATATATCTATTTTGTGAGAGAATGATTCATCCAGCTTAAATGCTTTCATTTATATTCAGTCAGCTACAATATGGACAATATCGTTCTAAAGTGGATGAACGACACGGAACCTGTTCAGGAGAATACAAACATTATAATGAACCAGTTCGAAATCAAAAACAAATCTTTCTCTCACAGTACCATCAACAGAAAGGGATCAGGTAAATATACGGATAAACAGGCTCTTAACTTTGGTGTCCGTGACATTCTGTCCAAGTAATGAATAGTATGTGCATCGGAGAAAAATTAGTAAAAATCACAAAGAAAAATACTTCACAAAAGGACTGGAAAGAGTTTAAACATTAGTGAATACACGTGAATGATTTTCAGTATATCGTATGATTAATGCAAATCTCAGTTATGAACCTAGGTCTACGATGAGTTTAGCACTGACACAGGACTATGAAGAGGTCATGTTCTATATTGCGTTATAATCCCGTAAATACGCATCAAAGAGAAAACTATTGAAAAACAAGCACGTTTGCTATATTATTTCTCAAGTACTCTCCAAGCGAAACTTACCGGACACTTTATAACTACTTTAATGTCCTAGAGAATCAATTATATGTTTCTCCTTTTTCAGGGATGCATAGTGTACTCAGAGCCAACTTCTACCTCGGTAGAAACATCCTATATTACCTGGTCCAGATGTACATTCCAAGCATCCTTGTTGTCATGTTGTCATGGATATCGTTTTGGCTTAATACGAATGCCGTTCCCGGGCGAATTTCCCTCGGAGTGCTCACTGTCCTCACAATGACACAGCAAAGTTCAACGGTCAACGCTTCCCTGCCTAGAGTGTCCTACACCAAGGCCATAGACATTTGGATGTCCACGTGTCTCGTGTTTGTCACTACCGCCTTAATAGAGTTTGCTGTTGCCAACTGGCTGTCAAGGAAGGACATCAATAAGGGATTCAGCTTCCGAAAGCTGTTTATGATACCAAAACCACCAAGTAAACGAAAAAGGAAAGGATCAAAGGTGAAATATCTTAAAAGAAATGATGAAACTATTATTATTTGTTAGACAAGACTTAATAGAAATGATAGGCTGTTGATGTACGCCGTACCTGTGACAAAATTCCTATGTCAGATACAAGAAAGAGACAAGAAATACAATAAAGTTCATAGATAGAATTAAACCGACACTGTTTTGCAGACACTTGTTTCATAGTCATGGTTGTTCTAATGAAAAGTAAAGACAACAAATTGATTAGCGTCTTCGATGTCTTAAAATGATTCTATTGAATTTTGTAAACATTTAACATTCCTATCACTTGGTGAGTGTCACTGCTGGTGGACCAGGAGTCCCCGAGGACACATGTAGCCAAGTTCGATCAACTTCGGTTGATCATCTATCTCTTCTACGCATTCGAAAATGTCTGTTATCAAAATTTCTTCGAATTTCTATAACGTGGGTCCTGTAGCATCATACCCCACCTATCCTGCTACTTCTTTCGGTACATTTTTGGATGTAATAATTTTCAAATTTTTGGCCATATTACATTGTCACTGACGAGGGTGAAATACCCGAATCGTGCATGTCTGGTCCATACTGCAAATTTATCTGTTTTAAAATGATGCTAATGAATTTGAAGACGTTTAACATTGTATATAGTTAATCAAAGAAAGACATTTCCTAATTTATACTGTAGGTTTTGGTGGACTCTGATGGAGGAATGAGGCTGGATCCAGAGGCGGATCCAACATACCAGGTTAGAAGAAAATCCTTAAGAGGAGCTGTACATGCCATGAACTTAGACATTGCATCTAGGTTTCTATTTCCATTCGCTTTTGGAATCTTCAACATTGTGTATTGGTCTGTGTACCTAAAAGAAAGATCATCTTTTCAATAGCAGAAATGTTGCCTTTTTAGGAAAATAGTCCTTTTTGTATTTTGTTTTTATTTGTGGCCTAAAATTTGACGTCACGTTTTGAAAGCTACTCCAGTTTTATTAAGGGTAGTAGATACTCCTATCTTGATAGAATTGAAGGACGGACTTTTAATGGTTCTTTTCACAGCTCGTACACAAAGATTAACAAAATGAAAACTTCGATTCCGTGACATTTCACGAAAAGATTAAATTTTGAAACCATCATAAGAGGTATCTCGCTTTCCACAAAGCAGTAGCTGTACATTCTGTTTTTACTGGAATACGACCCAATCTCATCCCTAGCATACCCGAATGGAACCTCTTTTTCCTAATTATTGTATATTCGTAACTAGTAGTGTATTTTGTATTGACAGTGTAATTTGGAAGTGATTATAGTAACGCGTTTTTATGACCCACCATTCCCGCATTACTTGTTCTCAACGTCATTTTATGAACCATTACTTCTGCACTATGTAGTCAATTTGCTTTGTACTTTACAATCACAAAAGCAAGAATATTTGTAAATTGCAGACGTTCAAAACGTTAGAAAGGTTCTAATTCCTCTTGAATTTGTTTAAATATTCATAAGAACTTACCTCCCTATTATTGGGTTCAATATCACAAAGAATGCGTAAAATCAATCGAAAATTCATTTTGGTATATTATTTGATTCAAATAAAATTATTTTGAATTCGAAAAGTTTTGGTTTTCGGTTAGATTATATCTATTCAATTTTACATCGGTGTCATATTGTTTAATTACTGTTTCATGGAAATGAACAACGTTGTATCAAAAATATTCTTAATCGAAACTTAACCTTCCTCCCTCCCACTAAAGAACCTGACCATCAGCAAACCATGCACACATAAGCAAATGTCTTCAACTTTTAATATATAGGGTTAATATGGTTGTATTTCTTTTGATTTTTTTAGGAAAATATTTTTTTTTCTTTCAACCAAAGGGCTACCTGACGAAAAGTAATTACTAATATTTTAATCAAATTATCTGCAGATTTTTTGTGAAGATATTCTGACAATTTAATCACGGTCAGAGACTTTTCTTCATGAACGAATATGCAGTTGACATTTTTTTTCAATTTGACATACTTCGTACTTCGCTCACCGCACTTTTAGGGATCAAAACAAAGCGATCAAGTGCGATTAGAAAAGTAAAATCTGAACACACAATGACGAGAAATACAAGAGATTTTAAATATGTTTATCCGCATAAAAAATCAAATTCTATGTTCACTGGAATAAAATAAACAATTTATTTTGTGACACAGTCCCTTGGAAGTGCGACGCCCGAAAAGTGAAAGGAACATGGAAAATGTCTACTGTGATTATGATTATGAAGAGTAATCTAAAAGATCTAAAATACTCTGACTTTATATGCTTGTACTACAGAAAAAAAAGTTTATTCATCATTCAACAAGAAGTTTAAGTATTGATATATTGATATTTTATCATATTGTAATATTTCAACTTATTTATTTATCTAACTGATTCAATATTCTATCTGTGATAACTAATCATGTGACATTTATTTATAACTGGTGTTCCTATTCATAGAATTGATTATGTCCGGCTTTTGTTTTAAGATGGTTGGCGGATGGCAAACTTTTAACAAGGGATTGTTTCAAAGTATGACATCTTCTATATTCTTTGAATCATGGAGTACAGAGTATATGAAAATGGTATTGTTTTGAAGAAAAATTATTTTATGTCCCTTTGACATTCTCCTCAGTTCAATGTCGTCCGCCATCTATAATTAGACATAAACCGAACATGTCGGCCGACTTCACTTGGAACCTTTTAAAGTGATTCAAATTATATCCAACTTTATTGCTACATGTAACTATAGGTCGTGTACCTCAAAATAAACGAAAGGAGGGGATCTCAAGTTCATCTGAACGAAAATGGTGTCAACTTAACTTAGGTAGTTTGAACTTTGAACTCAACCCGGGACGATGGCTGCAATGAATGTGACCATCATGATATTCAATCATACCCTGAAAACGATTGGGTTAAGTGAGTACGATAAAGATAGTGCTACTAAAAGCAAAATCAACCCCTTTTCTTCTTGAGTTCCTATTGAAGTCGGCCGTCATTTATATGTATTGACACTTCCATTATGTACATTTTTCATTTAGAAATGATATTTTCATTGTTTATATACATGAAATATTTGATGTGCTAACATTTGTGAAAGAGTAGCTGTCTTAACACATTTTGGGGTAAGACATGACATGATTGTTTTTTAAGGATTATGTCTCGTTATTGCAATAGGTAATATCATGCATAAGGTTGTAGAAATTAAATCGAATGGAGGAGAACGGGAATAGAGTGTTTTGCAGTTTTTTTCGAAAGCTGTTATGTGTATATTTTGACAGATGGTTATGATATCGATATTTGTAAATTTCACATTTTCACAAGGCTTTCATTAGTTAAGAGGATCAACATGTTAACCATTAACTTCATGCCTTTTTTAAATATAGATGCCGGGACTTATCTACCAATTTGTCAAAAATCACAGCCATATTGTGTTTCTAACATCACAAAGTTGAATCATCTAACATTTTAAACACCACAGACAGTATCAAAGACATTTTAGTATATAACACAGAACATAGAAGTGTGTTTATCGTCGGCCGACCCGTGATCCTACTGAGGCTCGAACCAGCAACCTTTGGATCGGCCACCAGACCACGGCGCCGACTGATTAGTCTTTATACTAATATATATAATACTTAAACTTTACATGTAAAGTTCAAGTATTATCAATCAGACACATATTCGAAATTAATAAAATGTAATACTAGTTTAGCAATAACTTCTTACAAAAAGTCTTTAACACACAATATGGCTGCTATGGAATGAACCATTTAGTTAATTATACAAAAAAAACTGTTTTAAAGATAGAATAAGACTACTGAACATTTTGGTCTTAGTATATAAGAACAGAAATCCATGTAAAAGAGTTTCCTTTGTGTCTCTTGATGCCATTTAGATAGACATGCCTGTCATACAGCCCTAAAATATCCGACATAAAAAAAACCCATTCAGTTCACTAAAATATCCAAGAATTTCATTTTTTCTCCGTAATTGATATAAAAAATAACATCATTCATTAATATCATAATTACACTGTAATTTGTTTTTTTGCAGTACGAGTGAAATGATATAGCTTCTAGAAGAGAGAAGTGATTAGAATTTATTCCCATTCATTGTACATCTACTTATATGAACGTTTGAACGCCATATTAACCAATCGTATATGTGTTGAAAGAATCAAAACATACCAGTAAATCTTGTTCTATTCATATACATGTATATCTCTTCTTTCGAATACCAAAAAGAACGTCTTTAATTACCTACACTTGTTTGATACTACTATGTACCACGTATATGATAAGCACATCCATATTTCTCCCACTTAATTGAGACTGAGATCTATCAAATCTTCCTTGGGTGAGATAAATCGATCTCACCGTCTGATATCATCGATCTCTCCCTCTGATGTGGGAGAAAAACGATCAAACACCATCACGAGGGAGGGATGGCTTATTCTCAACCCTCGTATAAAAAGTTTGCTTGTCCATGACTCGGCAAGCCTCGTCATGGACTTTCAAAGTTTGTACACTCGTGTTGAGAAATCGCCATCCCTCCCTCATGGCGGTGTAAGATTATATTATTCCTTCTCAATTATTAACCAGAACCATTCAATACTGTCTAGACCATTCCTCTTGTGCAATGTCTGTCGACAAAATGAAATATTAAAGTTGAATCAAAAGAAAAAACAATAGGAATAAGAAATCGTATTTATTAGGCGCTTGAACAAACAAAATTCATTTTCGAACTTTTATCATGTCTTTTCTGTCCTATTTACCCGATGTTCATTTGTTCATTGAATGATTCTAATGCTGACGTGATAATAGACAACCATTTTCTATCTATAATTGAACTTTGACATAATTCAAATCGAAACCAAGGTATTTGCAAGATGTAAGATCATAAAAAAAAAAGATTTTCAAATATTAGTAGCTGATATGTGAACCCTTGAATCTCGATTATTGGTCTATTTGAACTTCCTTTTCGCATACACATAAGATTAAGGTCTCTTTTTAAAGATGTTACAGGTTTTGCATAAGATACTTGTAAGGTCAAAGAGAGACCATGCAACTAAACTGCAAGTGCTCTTTGAAATTGTATTTGGATTAAAAGAAAAAAAAACATTAAAATACGATACGAACAATGTACAACTACATTGCAATGATGCAAAATATGATTTCGAATTTTCGATGAGGTAGAAAACTTCGCCTTGATGAATTTTAGAATCGAGGAGTCGATTACAGTTTGCTGTCTCTTATTGTTGCTCCTTACATATTGTGTAAATTGATTCTTAATCTTACATTTTCGGACGGAACGGAAATAAATATTTTAGACAATGCTTAATAAAAACACATGCAGATATGTCGCAAACATTTCCATTAGGTGATTGTTTTCCCTTTGATAAAATAAAGAATTCAATTATAATTTTGTCATTGTTTTATTTCATGTTGAAGAAAGCAGGGGATCTCTAACACAGGATTATGTTAAGGGTCTATAAAACATCGAGTCACGGGGAATTATATTGAGATGTAAAGTGATGATCCCCAACGAGACAAAATGGAAGCCAATGGAAATAATTGTCAATATTCATAAATGTGGCCGAAGACGCATGACTTCTGAAATGTTCGGGACTATACATTTTAACAGCGAGCTGAATGAAATATTAAATAATATCATATATCTAAATATGTATAAAATATGAAAGTATATACTTTCTGGCTTTTCGATGATATTATACCCCTAATACCTTAAGAAAAGACAAAGTCTGTCATCGTTCGACTTAAATGGCCGTTATGAATGAGCTAGCCACCGATGCATGTTGCTAAGAAATGGGAGAGGACCTCCAACATGGCAACAATTGAGTTAAAGAAGATCCTGACGATAATCTCAACTACACTCACAATAGAGCACCAACTTGAGCATCGATGGACCCCTAGCAAGCCAGAGGTGGGACCAGGTGCCCGAAAGGAGTAAGCAATCCCTGTTTGGCTGGCCGCACCCGTCGTCGATGTTCACGCACGAAAAAGAAAACAATATCTAAAATACATACGCTGTATGAGGTAATGTTTATATAGAAAGTGCTATGGCGACCATGTCAGGGAAAAATATTCAAAACGCTTACTGTCAAACACCTCGCGGGGAACTTTTTTACGAGATCCAGACGTCAAAGGGCATAAGTGTGACACAAATGAGTTAAAGAAGATCCTGACGATAATCTCAACAGCACTCACAATAGAGCACCAACTTGAACATCGATAGACCCCTAGCAAGCCAGAGGAGGGACCAGGTACCCGGGAGGAGTAAGCATCCCCTGTTTGGCTAGACGCACACGCCGTCGATGTTCACGCACGAAAATGAAAACAATATCAAAAATACAAACACTGTATGAGGTTATGTCTATATAGATAGTGCTATGGCGACCATGTCAGGGAAAAAAATATTCAAAACACTTACTGTCACTTTTTTTTTCGAGCTCCACACGTCAAAGGGCATAAGTTTGAAACAAATGAGTTAAAGAAGATCCTGACGATAATCTAAAAAAATCACAATAGAGCACTAATTATAGAATATCTGTCTTTTGGAATGTGATTATTCTGTGATAACCTACAATGGATCCAGGAATTATGTTCCTGGATCCATTGTAGGTTTTCACAGTATAATCATATTCCAAAATACAGTTATTCTATGTATTTACATTCCAGTTTTTCACGCTTAAATGACGTTGAAATACGAATAAAACTCCGTTGCTAAGGCTCTGTTACTACACGTACCGTCAAAGTTCAAATCAAGCCAAGTTACTATAAAGTCATAGCTCAAACCACGCCACCGCGGTTATACTCCTATAATCACAGTGTAAATTCTATACAAATGAATGGGCATATGTAAATATTAACAAATAACATTCGCAAAAAATCACAAATCAAGTACTTCGACTACAAATACTCTCACCAAGAGGACAAACCTACAGACAAACTTAGTAAAGACACCAAGAAAAACAGCATATAAAAAAGGAGACTATGAAACCGATGTTAGGTGACATGCCTTTTTATCAATATTTATATACTTAAATGATGCTATTCAATTTGAAGACGTTTACATGTATACTATGTACTATCTTGAACTTACTGCATATCATCTCTATCAACATGCTGAAAGAAGTATCAACGAATGGTCATAAAGACCTACCACAAAAAGACAAAAGGGATTAACAGCCAAAGAGAAGGACATACCCTTTCGTTCTAGAATAATCCATCAAATCTAGTTACAGACAATTTATAAATACATGTATATTTCCAATAAGTGCAGATATACGGGGAACCAGACGAACAATATTCTCAGAGTCTACGGGCTGAAGTAAGTTCATGAATATTTAGCACTGTGAGAGAGATTTAGGAAGGTCAGTTGGTCAACGTCCGGTCTTGTTTGACAGTGTTCACGGTCTCTAAGGGAGTGTCATCTCTGTAATTGGAATAGTGCAATCTCTCAGAAAAGCAGTAAAAGTACTGTCGGCATGCATGCAATATGTACCTTTCAAAATGTCCTTTTGATGGCTCTTGGATCATGAGCTTAATGAAATAGTCGACTAATAATTCAAGAATAGTAACATCGGTCGCTAGATATTCTTTTATTCTTTCCTATATTTACTTCTTGGCTATTTAGAATGTCCTTCATAGATAGAAGGTTGTATTCTTATATTGTAACAGAAAATTTTGTCTTTTCTAAACTTACTAATTATTGAGGATCTTTCATTACTTATATGAGGAATATTTTTAGTAACCAAAAGTATTTATAAGTATAAACTATGTTAGATTTTGTATAACATTTTTATTTATTTGCAGATAAGATCATCACATGTTCAACGATAAACGAGAATTACTTATCACTTAAACAATATCAATGGACTTATAGGTATATATCTTGGTGTCAGTGACGTGACGTGTTGCTCAGGATGCAAAATCATTGAACATGAAAGATGAATGGCGAGCTACTGAAATGAATTCTAGTGGTTTATGAAAAACACTTTGGCTGGATGTGTCACCGACGAGGATAAAATATCAGATTCACGTGTCTGGTGCATAGAACTTGGTTTGACATTTTCTTTAAGGAGGTATAGAGTTGGATCACCTCCGTATTTGTAAACAAGGATGGAATTTTGGGTTCTGTACTTTCACATTCAAAGTTCTGCCTATTTTGAATTCATTAGACTTTTCATTATTGTGTACTTTAGAACAATCTTTAATATAATAGTAACAACATCAAATTTTACTTTCAGTTGCTGAAAACAATTGATACACATCTTAAACTCCTCTTCTCTTCATCATTTTAAAACTCTCTGACATTTAAAGAAAAATCTCTTTGATTGTCGAAATCGTCTAACAGATGCAGGAATGATTACAATGTACCAACTGAAATAAAAAAGGAAAATAAGTAATTTCAACTCGTAGTAAACGTCGGTACGTCAGGGAAATCACGTGTCATTTATCAGCATTTCAGCGTACAATCTGACGGCCAATCTTTGTTTATTTGACTAATTTGATCCGAACAACTTCTCAGACATTAGTCAGATCCAATAGTAATCTGTGATAAGGGCAGCATAATAAACTTCACCTATATCACTTCTATCGTAAGATATATTTATCGCTTGTCTATAAAAGTTATATGGTATAAAGACCACTGTCTATTTTTGGCATTTCAAGTTAACGAGTTCCATCTCTTCCTGAAATTGGATTTTCGATTTCTGGTGCCAATATAGGGATATTAGTGAAAGTAAATATCCATCAAAGACTGCAGTTGCCATTTGTTTACATAATTCTAGGGTGTAGATTCCTCTACTTAATGAAAATATTGACAAATGAAATTAATATCATGAGAAATGTTCGACCAAATATCGCATTGAATTAAATTAAATCGATACATATCCATCAACGAAATCTTCTCAACAAAACTTGAGTGATTTTGTTATGTTTTTCTACATCAGGTCATGTTAACCAATCTATGGGAGAATAATTTCAAATATTTGAAATTTTCAATATCGTATTAGATTTCCAAATGTCCACATAGGTAGGTCTAATAGTAGAATGGAAGTAATAGTAATTAAAAACGATCAATTTTCAATTTAAGTATAATTGCAAGATTCATAAGTCAATGTTTGCTCGAACAAATACATTGATTACGTAATAATGATTGCGGTGATTGTGAAATTACGAGATTATAAAAGGAAGGAGGGATCTCGAACAATACTCGGTTGCTGCACCTGTAGCAAAACATCAAAACAAGATGAAAGATAGAAGAAAGAAGAAGAAGGGTCCTGCGTCGAAGACACTACAACAAAGTCAAAGTAGAGAACAAAAAAAGGAATTAAAACAATTTAAACAGCGGATCGCGGGGAATTGTACTACCAACTCCACACTGCAACACAACATATATTGTTGATATAAAGGAAATGAGGGGATATCCAACAACACTCGGTAGCACCACCCACAGTATATGATTTTTGTTGAAGGACATGTAAAGTGAAGTAGCTGTGATAACACAGATGGCTTTCCTTTTTTTCATATTTTGCTTCTCATATTACTTTTTGATAATTCTGTGATTTGTGTTTGCAAAAGAATTTTCATTTGCAGATTCGTATCTTCTTTTTTTTTTTTGATTGTTCAGAAAATGACTGTTATCGTAAACTTTGCTACACTTAGCTTTACATCTTTTTCGGCTTTAATTCGTATATATTAATTTTGAATGAATTTCAATTAAGTAAGGATACTAAGAGTGTCATTTGTTTTCTTTCTCATCTCAGATACAAGCACGGTGATTGTCTTAGAATAACTTGCTGGTACTGAAAATACGGAAATGTTCCAACTCTTTACCTTCTTGAAAAAAAAAAACTTAACACACACGACACATTTTTCGGATAGAAAAATCCTCATCAGAGATGATTCCAGCCGAAATAATTTTCAGATACAGCCAAAATTCTTCTCAGTAGCGCCCCCTGGTTATATTATATTGAATTAACTTATTTGCAGTTTCTTTGCAAAGAGTGCGCGGCTCCAAATTTCATGTTCGGTCGATTCAGTAGCAAAGTAAAATAAAAACGATTACCAAAATAGCATTTGAGGGATGGTGCTCAAGTTCGAGGACGTAAATCATTGTAATTAGTCAAACACAAAACACAAAGTCAAATCATGATCAATAGGCACACAAATTCTCCAACTTGATACAGAGAAATATAAAATTTTCCTGGGGTGAGATAAATCGATCTCAACCTCTGTCGTCATCGATCTCACCCCCTGGCGTCATCGATAAAAAGTGACGTTATGGAAGTAAGGCAACAAACAGGTGATTATAACAGACAATCTAGTCGACGATGTGGGAGAAAAACAATCAAACTCCACCATGAGGGAGGGATGGCGATTTCTCAACCCTCGTGTAAAAAAAACTCTGCACGCCTCGTCATGGACTTGCAAAATTTGTACACTAGGGTTGAGAAATCGCCATTCCTCCCTCGTGGTGGTGTAGGATTATATCATTCTTCAACAGAACACGAAACAAAACAAAGATGGGGAGGATATCCCAAATTGTAAAAATTGTGGAAGGATTTCTCACTAGAAAAGCGATCATACAGAAGAAGACAGAAAGTCAGGTAGTTCGTGAAATGTATACTATGAGTCATGTAACAACGGAAGTATGCACAGGGGAGGTTTTCTTCAAAACTTAAGAAAGAAATATCATAAACATGTATTTACTTCTCCTTTCTCATGTATTTAAATATTTTCAGCTTTACAATTAATTTACCTTAATTTTTTTTTCTTACCAACATTAAAGAATGCGTAAATGTCACAGAAGACAGTGTTTCAGCGATTACTATGAAGCACAATGACAAAAAGATTAAATCAAACAAACAGACACTACGCGCTACAACAACATAAACATACAGCTTTGAATAAGAATACAGAATCGAACACTCACGCCAAAATGTCCAACAACCAAAATCACACAAAAATATAGGTAAACAGTATAGAACACATACACACAAAGATGACAAACAACTAAACATATGAACCAATGACGCCATCGAAGCATAGTTGGCAACTAGAACACTCCATCCTTCTTCTGTAATAAGTACGCACACAAACGCAGTGCAGTCTGAGCGGCTCGTCTTTTCTAGGTACTTTTGAGACAGGTGATCTAAATTAAGAGTTCAATTTGAAGAAATTTAAAATTAAAAAAATGAGACAGGTGGATACTTAATTAAAGTGGTGTTTGAAGCAAATTTGAAATTCTATTTTTCCATGTTACTGCCGCTGAAAATAACAACATTGTTGTTTTAAAAAGTATTGTTCTCTCCCTTTCCTCTTCGTTCGAGGATGATTAGGTATAGAGGAAATTCATTAATAGATAATGACTCTAACAGTTGCTTGGCATGGTGGCTTTCAACTGTGAGTTCCACCGTAGCAATCAAAGAGAAGTTCTAATTACTGGTAGAAGATTTCCTTTCACATGTTCCTTCCTTCATTATCTGCTTGTAATTTGTTGCTCAGTGGTTCAAAAATAACTGAACATGATTTATTTTCTCAAACTAAATGCAGCTATTCTCATGTATGTCATGATTTGAAAATCGGCGAACAAAGATGAAGATAGATTAAAGGCGGCAACTTCTAACAGTAACATACAAAACCTATGTGTAGTGAGAACATATGGTTAGCATGTATAATCTGGAATTCTGTATCTTGAAATAAATTTTAAGACAATGCAGTAATGAAAAGCTGATTGTAAAAATGTCTTTGACTCGAAAGAGCAAAAGTCTTGAAAAAATATACGACATGTATGTTTCAAAAATAAATTCTCAGTGAAACATTAAGCTGAAATAAGTCAATCATGTCGTCTTAAACGAATAGCCAGCATTGTATGAACTGAATTAACAAAAATGAATTAAAGAAGATAAGACTGCCTTAGAAACTTCGTGTGTTTTTTTAATTACAAGCAAACAAGTATCCAACTCACCAGAATTACAGAGATTTCTTTAAACGCAATTTTCCAAATGAAATGAATTTATTAAACAAATGAATGTACATTATTGGTTTGATATTATATAAGAGTTAAAGAAGATCCTGACGATAATCTCAACGGCACTCACAATAGAGTACAAAATTAAGCATCGACGGACCCCTAGCAAGCTAGAGGTGGGACCAGGAGCCTGGGAGGAGTAAGCATTACCTGTTGGCTAGCCGCAACCGCCGTCGATGTTTAAGCACGAAAATGAAAACAATATGTAAAATTCATGCACTATCTGACGTTTTGTCTTTACAGAAAGTGAAGTTTCTATATGAAGTCTTATATATAAAACAATATTTAAGACTCTTTTTCCGCTTATTGTTCATTCAAAGGACCTGTTAAGATAAGGACCCTATTTAGCCCTAAATCTCGTGACCTATTTCTTCGTCATGGCGAACAGTAAACAGAAAAACGTTAATCATTATTGAAATATAATGTATTTGCAGACCTTTTACATTTTTTACATTTCGTTAAAGAAACCTTAAGATTCTAAAATTAAGGTCGAAAGAGGTAGAGGAGCACGGATAGAAAAACCGATAATATCGACAAAAAGCGTTGAAATTTTAGAATATTTTACCAAAAATGGATAAATATAAATTAAAAGACATCAAATATGTCTACATTGTGTATCAGAATAATATTTCGAACGTTCCATCTACTTTAATCGTTAAAAAATGCAATCAGGAACTTAAAATACGGTCTCATTTTGTTTTCAATGGCTACAAAGTAAGCCTATTAGCGCGAAATACACATTGGCGGAGAAATGAACATCATTCTTGCTCATTTGATCCTAATTCTTGTATGTTTCATTCAGTCATATTTAGGTTACATCTTTTGATGGATTAAAGAGGAAAAATAGTCAAATGTGCTATATTTCATGGTCGAAAAGGTCGATTCTTGAAAAATGCACCCCCCTTTCCATTTTTGGTTTTTCGTCTATGGAGTTGAGTTCCCCCCCGGAGATACAGATGTAAACGTCTTCATATTGAATAGCATCATTTAAGAACAGATAAATTGGCAACATGGACCAGACATGCACGTTTCGGGTATTTATCCCTCGTTAGAACCCCACTTTGCCCAAAAAAATTGTATCATTGACTTACATTTCCAGTAAAAGTGGCTTTCTGTATATCTGGGGGGAACAATGTTCAAAAAAACTTTTCCGTTTTCCATTGATTTCTATGAGAAAAAGAAAAGTTTTGACCCCAAAATTAGCAATTATATGCAAAACAGATAAAAAAAGTACTTCATATTCTGGTGGTATGCAGTATAGGTATACATTTTACATAAAAAAGGTCTTGAAATTTCAATTTTCAAAATTCCACTTTTCAGGGCTGATTTTACGCCTTATCTTAACAGCTCCTCAGTACTATGAATCTTAACATAATATGGTTGCTCTGTATTAAATTACATCGTCTTCTATTAAAAACACGGGACCATATAAAGTATTTAACTTCGAATTTTACACACCGATTTTGATCAATTTGCACGGCTGAAGTGACATGTGTTGCTTGCAAGCATTAAATGATTATTCTTTTCGGATATCTGATCTGATATCAATTGGGGTTTCACTTTTGTTCATTAGCAGAAAAAAGTTCTATTTGTTTAGTATTTTTCAAGATGTTGTTTGCCTATCTATTATGTTTTTGAATTTTTCTCACATTTTTAAATTATTCATTCTGTAAAAGTACTACAGAAAGAATACCGTGTAACCAGAATTTTTTGCGATAATCAAATTTCGCGATTTTATGGTAAAATAGGGTGTCTTTATTTTCGCGAGTATAATTTTTCGCTATTCCTTAATTGCAAACAATATGCACACATGATGTTATTGTTTTGTTCCTTTCATTTTTGAATTTTAGGTAAAATCTGTAGTAAGCATCCACTAAAATAACTTCTTAAACGTTTAATCAGAAAAAAGTGAACAATGACACATGTACAATACTGACATACAGATTTTTATTTATACATTATAAAACACAATTTTTCGTTGGAATATATTTTCGCGTTTCCAAATCACTCGCGAATATAGCGAAAATTAGTATCTCGCGAAAATGTCTGCTTATACGGTATTCTAGTCCAAGGAGACATAATACGACATGGTTGTATCTAAATATTAGTATTACATGACATTGTAATCTACTTCTAACATCCGAAACATACAACAAATGTGCGTCTTTGGAGACCTCTATGTATCCGGATAAGTGGGAGTTTTTGCTAATTGCAGATGGCCGTCCAAAGTCGGCGCCGGATGCACATTGGTCTTCTTTCTTTTATGTGTTGTTATTAATGTTTGATGTTTCTGTACGTCTGTTTCGATTGTTTTGTATGATGTTCTAGTGAATATCGTGTCTTTTTGAGATTTGTAATTTTGTCTGATGTCATTTATGTCACTTTCTTGTGGGTTTGTTTCCCTGGGTGGGTGAGTGCAGGTTGGTCAGGCTGGTCCTTCCCTTTTCTATACATTTATGTATACATGTAATTGATAGGAAATGGTAAAAGTCGAAGATTTCTCCCTACTTATTTCTTGTTCATCTACATTGTACATTTCACAATTTTGTAAATCTTTTCGTCGATCTATCCCCATGGCTTCTCGTAGCACAATATACGACTTCTTGTGTAAAAATATCAGTTTCGGCTCAGATATGCGCAAAAAGCTTGTTAGATGAGACGAAAAGACGATAGCAAATAGAAAATGGATATTTCCGACGTGTTTTTTCTTCTGAGGATTTCTGACTAGACAGTATAATAGATCTTCCATAAGAAATCCGAAATGTTCGAGAAAATCAGTTTCGAGATTATATCTTTATAAATGTAGTTATCCTGTTTGGTTGAGATATTAAATCTGCCTGTTTGAAACTTAGAGGTGATAGGAGATAGAGTAAGGTCATAGTAAATCAATGATGACTACTTGGTTAAAGGAGGCATCTATGTTTACTGGCAGATGTACATTTATTCTCATCAATCGGCTCTGGAACAAACAATAAGCCCTCATTGGGAAAAGGGGGAAATGTTGTTCTGAGACTCAGATCTCTACCCATGCCAGAAGGATTTCTAATCCAGCGAGCCTTTTCACAATGTGATATCTATTAATACAGCGGGATCTTCTTAATAACTAGTTATGATTTAAGCATACCTGCCGCCTTTGATGTAAGATGCCAGGAATTTTAAGTTGATCTTTTTTAGATTTTATACTCAAACTGATGCTGTTGTTTCAACGGAGCCTAATAATTTCAATCCTGACTCGTTAACCCTCAGCGGCAGTAACTGAATACGTTGGAATTATGCTGGACCAGAGAGACAGAGAACTTCATATTTTGATAATTGTTTTGTGCTTTGTCTTCCTGTATACAGGACGTACGGACGGACAGCGGCCAATTGTAAAAGCTGGTAGCAAAGACAAGTAAGTACAAACTTATGTTTAGCTTATTTAAAGTAAATATTTTCTAAATTTCATTATATATGAATATTAATTCGCTATGCATCAATTTCATTCTGTATCAAAGGTTTATAGATATAGAATTGATACAAAGAAATCCAAAATTTCCCTATAGTTTTGATAATTAATGTATTTTTCTAAGACTCCGTCGCACTATTCTACTATTAATTCCGTTATAACATGAATGCTTAGTCGTCTGAAGTTTAGTTTCTTAATTCTTTTTCCAGGAAAAATACTTTATCTAGCATCCAAAATGGAACATTTTGATTTATTGCAAAATCAAGGACTCTTGATTACACATATTGATTAATCTACAATAGGGTTATGAATCTATCCAAGAAATCTAAGAAAGAAATTGAGTAGGTAAATGTTTTTTCTTTATTTTGATTTAATGAAAATGGAGTACCTCACAGCAAATAAGCTACATCACTTAAAGATAATGGCTATTGAGATGTTTCGATGTTTATTGTGAAGAGATGTACTTTTACCCTGGTCGGAATTCCTTTGTTTTGAAGATGGCGAAACACGAAGAACATCTTGAGCATTATAATTAGCACGTATTTGAGAATACATTTTCTAAACCTCTAGAATTGGCAATTCACAATGGCATATCAACTAATAGTTCATAAGATGTTTTAGTATCATGTACTGATCATTATAGACATTTTTCATCGTTACGAACTTCGCACTTCGAACATTGAAGAAAAAGTGGCGTAGCTGCCGTTCGCGTATAAACTCATAAGCGGAGTCATCTACATTTTGATTAGTATACTCAATGGAATGGTATATTGGACTTCCTTTACAACTGGCTCGCTTTTTTCGGCAACCAACTTATGAAATTAAAGTGCGAAGTTCAAAGTGCGAAGTGCGAAGTTCGTCACGGTGAAAAAAGTCTAATGGTGAATCTGAATCAGAAATACCGGAAGTGAAAATGAATAGCGATAAAATCGTTTATGTTATTCTTGTGCTAATAATATAATATTTTAATCGGTTTCTCTTAATGTAGATACATGTAACTTAGATTTTACCGTCCAATTTCAACAAAGTAACAAGCGGTTTCCTGTTTTCTGAAATTCAATTTTCCTGTTTTCTGAAATTCAATTTCGTATGCAAGGTTTCAATACAATATGATTGGTATAAATTATTTTAAGGTATTTTGAAAGAGGTGGTTTCAGACGTCATGTAGGTGTGACGTCGTGGTTTGCGCATGGATAAAAACGGCAAAGTCCAAAATTTCAAAACGTAGTATACTTTTTACAAATGACGTCAGAAAATTTTCTAAATTCATCATTGAAGTCCATTTTATAAACCAATCAGTGTATCAAATGTTTCAACGTAGTTTAGACTGTACTTAACCTGGAAATTAAAAAAAACAAAGTATTTTTCCGCTATCGTGGCGTTCAATTCCTCATTAAATAGGAATAAAAAAACTTGTTGAATGAGCCAGTTTGAGCTAAATCAGCTAGATTGGATGTTAAACGTCTTCAAATTCATTTAAGACCAGATAAATTAACAGCATGGACCAGACATGCACGTTTCGGGTACTTAACCCTCGTCAGTGATCCTCAATCTAAACAATGTAATATGACCAAAAAGTGAAAAAATTATTATGTCCCAAAATGTACCAAAAGTCGTAGCAGAATGGGTGGATCTTACAAAATAATGGCTGGTCTGACCAATTTTTCGTATATGCTACAGAAGTCAAAGTTAAATCCTTCCCGAGCACTGATATCCTGTTTCAGTAGCGCAAGTGGAGGTTATACTGTTAATCCCTCTTTATTAATAGGAAGTTGCACAGTCTACTTCATATGACAAATTTTCTAGTTTGAATTTGAATTTGAATCTATGACAAAAAGAAAGCAAGCCGTTGCATTTCTTCAAAGATTTTTAAACTAAGGTTAAAAACTGTTTGCAGACATTTAAAATGGCCTGATTTCAACATTTTGTTGGTTCATGTAGCAAGGATGAGAATGTTCCAATTGATGTCCATATGGATATCCATATATCGCTGATTTTTATGACAAACATGTAAAGGAAATATGTTGAATTACACAAGAATTACCACAATGAAAAATGGGCACTCTCTTCTTTTGTAACCGTAACATATTGAAAAGCGATTTCAATAATTCTACATATCATTTTCGATTGCTATCATAAACTAGAAAAAAAGCAGTATGTGTATACTTATAACTAGCATGTTATTTTCTTTGTAGGTTGCAATCACTTTATTTTATCTTTTTTACACTAATGAAATGCATTATATTTTGTGCACAAAACAAAAATTCAAAACCAAGCTGAAAGTATTTGATGTCGGTAACAGTTTACATAGGAGCAAGTATATAGCAAACTGTTTCCGAACTCCAAGAAAAACAATCAATTCCACTGCAAACTAGTAATAGCCTGTTTATACTCGATCTTACACAACAAAACGCGTGAACATAGGTCTACATTGTTATTTTTGAAAAAGAAGAAATAGCAACTTTCCTAGGGGAGTTGGTTCCAAGATACAATATAATTACATTTTATTTTAAAAATGGACCCCCTTTTTATGTCTTTAATTTCTATATGGGAAATACCTGTAAAAACTGTGTGTTTTTCACAATGGCATTGTAATTTGAGCAGAAGAAGCGTGAAAAGAAGGCACATTTTCCTTGAAAGAAAGGAGGGGATCTCCAACAACACTCGGTTGCAACACACACAGTAAAACCCCAAAACACCCACAAAAAGAGACGCAAAAGGGAAAGGGAACACCAACTCACACCATAGAAACATGAAACACAAACAAATGTCCACACATAAACCAACGAGGTCAATCCGCAACCGGTGCCGACTTAGCAAATGGCATGTTTTAAGTATTTTTCCTGTGGAAATAAACAGCATTTAGTTTTGAGTATAACTGAAGATTAACTAAGTTCACAATGAAATATAAATGTTATTCATAATATATAGCCGTTAAAAATACTGAAGTCAAGATGAAAATTCACAGCAAGACGCCAGCAAGAAGCTGTATATTCCACAGATCTATTGTCATTTTTAAATACCAGACTATTACACTGTGTCGTATCATGTGATACGCAAATGATGTGTTCCACGGGAATCCCTTTTTTAAACCAAGTAAATACTGTTTAAATCTTCTTTATATGATTTTACTTTAGGCCTATCATATGGCAATTATCATCAATGATATGATGGTTATCTATTCTGGTCAAGAATTGACGTGTATTCTAAGAACACTTAAACAGAATTTTTTTCAATTCTCACCACATGTTATGATATGGTGCACGGACAGATACAAAATATTCTGTTTAAGTGTTCTCCAAATATACGTCTATTCTTGACCAGAATAAATTACCGTCAAATAATTAATGATAATGATCATATGATTGGCCTAAAATAAATTCATATTCAGTAGATTTAGACAGTATTTTCTTGGTTTAATCAAAGGGGATTCCCGTGGAACATATCATTTGTGTATCACATGATACGCCACAGTGAATAGACGTTTTATCCAGAAACTCATCAACAAAGGTTATTTTCTTCTTTAACTCATTTGTGTCATGCCCTTAAGTGTGGAGCTCGTAAAAAAGTTCCACGCGAGGGGTTTGACAGTAAGTGTTTTGAATGTCTTTCCCTGACATGGTCGCCATAGCACTTTCTATTTAACTATTAATGCCCGTTTGTGTGGATACTATTCTCTCATAGTGTTGCTTTTGGAAGGAATAGTACCCGAGCATGTTCTATAGTACCAATTTTGTTAACTTATTTGTGAGAGACTGGTCATTGAGTACCAGCTCTCGACTCCATTTGAAATTCACTATTGCAAATACATTTGCTGTTTTGTTTTTATTTTCGTACTCTTTCCTGATTTCGTATACCCCCTGGGTGTTGTTTTGAATTTTGTGCCATATGTAGCTGCAAAGTTTTTACATTATGAATACACTCTTGTAGCGTCTCTTTGTCCACTATGTTGAGATATATCTTAGGTTAGAATTAATAAATTACACCGAATTGGTGACAAATTGACTTTATCTGCACAGTTAAAGTGACGGGTGGTATTGCAAGCAAACAGGGGAGCTTTTTATGTCCCCGGGTACCTGATATCATCATTATTTTGGACTATTTTGAATCAATTTTATTGTTTTTCTTTTGGTCGATGCTTTTTTTAAAAATTGTTGATCGTTGATTTCGACAATTTTTGTTGACAAAATGTTCTCGAAATTTCTAAAAAGTGGGTCCTTTAGCATTATATCCCATCCTTGGCCAGTCTTTGGCCATATTTCATTGTTTGGATTGGGGACCACTGACGAAGGTTAAGTAAACAAAACGTGCATGTGTGGTCCATGCTCCAAATTTATTTGTTTTTAAATGAGGCTATGATTTGAAAACTTGTTACATATTCGGGTTTTGAATTTCCTTCACGCCAGGTCTGACCTTTTCGGTGAGTAATTTAGAAATTCAAACTTATATTTGTGCAATCTTCCACTTTTGTACATGATCAACATGCAAATACTACCTGTGTATATGATGAAAATAGTATGTTCGGCAATTTGTGTAAATTAATTCTTGTTAAATATCGTTTTGGAGACAATTTTTATCCAAATTCATCAACTTTACTTTATTTTGTTTCTATTAAGTATTAGAGAAATATTTATTCATAGTCTGTTCCATCATGGAATGTGTAACTTTATAAAGACTCTGCAATACTTATATCTTAAATAGATTTTATATAACACAATTTGCTAGTGGCGTAGCAGACGGCCGTCTTAAGTCGGCACAGGTCGTTTGTTTATTTGTAGTCTTTTGTGTTTGATGTTTCTATGTTGTGTTTTCGAGTTCTTAGTCCCTTTTGTATCTCTTGTGTCTGCTTTGTGGATGCTGCAACCGAGCGTTATTGTATATTCCCTCCGTTCTCTTATAACTGTAGGCTCTGAGCAACGAACCGAATAAACCTTCAACACAGATCCTGAGATATATTTTTGTTTAATTTATCAGTCACTAAAGTTCAAAACATTTGTCAGCTGACCATTCATTCTTAAGCGGTTTCCTGATATTATCTTGAATTATCTGAGAATATCATTGCCAAACAAAGTCATGAAAGTGTTAAGTTGAAAGAATAAAAACTTTTCAGCATGAGCATTGCGCAATTCGTTGCAAAATGTAAAAGTAAGGGTTATTCAAAGACCCGTTTTTTAGTATGCACAGAGTCCCAGAGTGTCCATTTCAAGCATAATCCAGTTTATTAATCCGATTTGAAGATCTCGATACATATTCAACTGCTCTTTCTAGAGCTGCAATTCCTTCTAATTGTAGACATTGTCATCAAAACGGACAGGACATCAATTAAAATCCACTAACAAGTTCTCTCGTCTCAAACAGCACGTGTACGCTTTAAGGAGCACAGTCAAAAAGGTCACGGAGGAAACCATTGTTTTAACATTTTCATTTGCAGAACCGCTATTTGAAATCCCATGTTATCTGAATGATCTAGATGGATTTATAATTCAAGTTTGCTGCTCATTTCATTAAAACAAGATAATTTATTTGTTTCGATGTACACGCTTTTTTTTACAGCTTTGTTAATTTTATACACTGTCAGAAATTGAGGGTTCTCTTCTACGTTTCTCTTTTCAATAAATGTACTGCCCCAATTTCAACTTCAAAAATGATTAAGTAAAGGAATGCTTATGTGAACGGTTTTTGCTGAAATTGTTTTTAACGAACATACAATGACCTGCATAGCTAGGAATCTCTTATTACAGAGGCATGAGGAAATTAAGCTACTACTTACAAGTAAGTAAACTTTGCCAAACAAGTGACAGATTCATACAGACGAACAGCATGACATAACGTACAAAAAAGCAACTAAACCATGAAACGCCTCTGAAATAACGAGGTAGAAAGACAAAAAGAAGACATATTCAATATTCCATGAAAGTGTAATGAATCAGTGTATATGCTGTGAAAGATATCACTTAAAAAATCTTAATTTCTTTGAGGAGAACTTGGAGAGACGACCGCTGTGTTATGAGATTAAAACATTTCAATTTATAGAAGATTCATGCACGTTTGAAAACGCCCTTCAGTAGCATACATATGTGCAGACATTTAGAATCTGGGCACATTTCTGTCAAAGAAACAGAAAAGTGAGATGTAAATTGTAAACAAAAAAATTCTCTCATTCTATAATGTGTGCAAATTTGTACATAACTGGAGGATGTTGACAGACATTTAAGATACTGAGCACAAATCTGACAAAGAAAAAGTGAAATCGGATGTAAAATGGAATAAATCTTCTCAGATTCTAAAATGTCTACAAATATACATGTAGATAAATGGATGTTGTTTAGAGACATCTGAGCACAAATATGACATAGAAACAGAAAAGTGAAATCGGGATTTATATTGAATAAATCGTGTTTCCGATTCTATGAAAAAAAATGTCTTCACATATGAACACAAATGATGGTTGTTGAAAGACATCTTAGAATCTGAACTCAAAGAAAAAAGTGAAATCTGGAATTAAGTTATATCTTCCTTCTGATTCTAGGATATGTAGATTCTGAGCACATTTATGTCAAAGAAACATAAACGTGAAATCCGTTGTAAATCGAATAAATCTTCTCTCATTGGCGATGTGATGACTCGACGGTGGGTTGTTAGCATCAAATATCGGACTTTATAGCTGATAGTGATCTGCTCAGAAGGTGCCAGACTGATTGTCTTGTTGGTCATGTTCAGAATAGTTTGGATAATAGTTGTTTTGACTGGAGGAAGTGTGTTCGGATTCATAAATGAAAAAACTTACAAGTAGGTGAGATACGGATATTTACAAAACATAAAATCTTTGTTTTTCTATGTCAAACGTTTATTTACATATATCTGACAAATATTGTCAGCCGACTTTCCGAATGAAAAGTATTTGAATAAACAAAATTGTTATTAGATAAGATGTTTACTGACAACAAGCTTTATAAGTTTTTAACCTATATTGTCTTTTATATTAACCATTTTTTCGCCACGTCATCATGATTTGATGTCTTTATGCATTGTGTATCAATAGCATGGACTGATCTGGAATACTTCTAAAGCGGGAGGGGGCGCTCGAGCAAAGCCAGTCCAGTCTAGAATTTGAGAGTTAGATAAGTTCCAATGAGCTTCTTGAGCATGTCCGAACCGCTACTTGAAGATCCTCATCATCTATTATCCTTCCTTATGCATCAGCAATATATATTTTTATATTGCTATACATGAAATTATAATTAGAATCAGCAGTTACAAGTGTGTGAACAAATTCCATTTCAAATGAGTCATGCTACAGATATTATTTTTCTTTTTCTTTTCTTTTGGTTTTTGTTTTTGAATTAGGTACCCTTAATTATTTAGAAAAGAGGTTGCGTCATGGAATAAACGTGATCCGAACTCAAGAACATATATCAGTAGCAATGATTGGGATAAAGAAAAGGGAAAATCTCCAGCATGACCACCCTGCACTCACCCAGCGAAACGAACACACAAGAAAGTGACACATAAATGGCATCAGACAAAACTACAACTTGCATAAAGACACAACAATATTCACTAGAACACCATACAAAACAATCAAAACAGACGTACAGAAACATAAAACATCATTGACAACACATAAAAGGAAGAAGACCAATGTGCAATCGGCGCCGACTTTGGACGGCCATCTGCTTTAAGCAAACGGTGTGGTTATTCGGATTACGTGCAGATACATATGAAGGATTTTAAACGCAATGGAACAAAGCTTACTTATAATTAACGTCTTCAAACAAAATAGCATCATTTGTAGCATGGACTAGACATGCACGTTTTGGGGTACTGAAATATCGTCAGTGATCCTCAATCTTAACAATGAAATATGACCAAAGAGTGTGAAAGTTATAATGTCGAAAATGTACGTTTAAAATACAGCGTCCATAATTTAGGAGAAAATATCACGTATGAGTGATGAAATGAAGTCTTCAGTGACAAAGATATTTTGTGCACCAATATCTTATTTAAGAAGGGGCAAAAATTATCACGGTGTTTAATTTCCTCATCATATTGCACATGCAGCATCATGGTTGGTTTGAATATACTGGTAAACTGTTAGTCTGCAAAGAAATCGTTCACCAAGAATAAAGTCTAAAATATTTGTACCGAGTCGAAATAAAATGGATGATTGCTTTTAAGAATGCTGTAAACGTGGCTGCCATATGGAATGGGTAGAATATATACAATTCATTTTTATATATTTCGTCTGCTTTCCTTTGACCCGGCTTCTAAAAATACTTTTGTATGTTTTAAATGTTTTCCTTGACATGGTCACCATAGCACTTTCTATATAGACGTAACCTCAGACAGTGCATCTCCTGCAGATATTTTTACTTTCGTGCGTGATCACCGACGGTGGGTGCGGCTAGCCACACAGGGGATGCTTACTCCTCCCGGGCACCTGATCCGACCTCTAGCTTGCTTATGGGTCCGTCGATGCTCAACTTGGTGCTCTAAATTGTGATTGCTGTTGCAGGATCTTCTTTATCTGTTATTTGTTAAAAAGCGCATATAGTGCATTTATAGTTGTTTTCACGTTTTGTATGTGATACATTTAACAGTATAATATGCACCAGTGAGTATAAATAACGTTCTTCACTTCAACCGAAATTCAGTAAGTTGATCACGACATCTGTATTCCATCTTTTGAGTGTGGATTATCCAGTACGAGGATCTAATTTTCATGTAAATCAAATATCACAAGCCGAATGCTTGCAAAAATCATGTATACCTAGGCCTGCCGTATCACACAAAAACACTTTGCTTTTATTTTCTTGGTGTACGTCAGAAATTTAAACAACCTGTTTCTCGTTCCGATCTCCACGAGGAAGTGGAATGTTTGATAATAAATTCAATTCTGTCTTCTGTCGAAATTATTCACTGCAGAATAATCCAGTTTTCTAGAACAGAACAGTTTGATTTATTTACTTTGACTCAAGCGCGGATCTAGAGGGAAGGGTTTTGGGGGATTCATCATGACCCCCTGTAATTTGTCAAAAATGCTTGTTTCCCCCGTTTTTACGTATATTTTATTTTCAAGACCATAGGCTGGACCCCAATGGCGGCTTTATCCCCCTAGGAAAAAATCTAGATCTGCCCATATGTCTTATCCTATATAAATAGCAAGGAATGGTGCAAATTGCATAATGTTGAAATATGGCCCTTGAAGCCCTATTTATAGATTTAGACAAGCGTCAATCGATGTTTAGAAATTTTATTGCCGAGGTTAACCGCAATTTTGATCCTAAATTGTATTGGCTCTTATGAGGAAATTGCTTCAAGTGATCAGCCGAGCAAATTAATATATCAATCATATCTTATATCGCGGCGTTCTAACAAAAAGACAGCTAGACTTCAAAATGAACTGTAGCCGCCAAAAACAACATCTATGTCTTATTTGAACCATGATATCTACAAATGCATCATGGCAATCTAATTCAAGAGCAAAAATTGAACAACGTAATTTGAAAACGTCACTGGTATTTCCGATTTCCGTGTAAAAAATCGTATCAAAATGACAAGAACACAACAAATACCGAAACTGTTATTCAATGATAACAAAATATGATTATAAAAGGTGCAGCATTTTGATTGAATTATTAAAGTAGTATTAAACATAGTCATTGATTTTTAAAAATCCTCTGTAAATGAATATTTTACGTTTGTCTTCCTTTGTTGGAGTTAGCGATGGTGACCTTTCTATCGAATTAAAGTGGCGGGTGTCGCATGCAAGCAGGAGATGCTCACTCTTCCTGGGCATCTGGTCTCACTCTAAATTCATAACATTAAAGAGGCCGCTACTGAAATAAGTTTTTGTGGATCCGCTTGAAGCATCACTGATGAGGATTTTTAAAATATTGAAAACACGTGTCTGGTGCAGGAAAAAAATTGTTTGGAATTTTCTTCATGAATGTATAAAGTTGGAACACTTCCTTATTATCATTCAAAGGGAGTTCACTTCTCTGTATAAGGTAGATTTTTCTTACTTCTGTTCCTTTGCCTTAGTTCTGTTTTTATCCTGATTTTGTATGCCCTTGGTTAGATGATTTAATTTTCAATTAACTATTTCGTACTTCTTACTAGGGATAGGGTTTTGTCCATATCTGTCATGTCAAGAGATTCACATTCATGATGTACAAAACTAAACTGATGAGACAAATAATACCTATAGAAAATACAGATGGCAGACGAAGGGACAGCAAAAAAGGGTCGGAGAAGGTCATTGTAAGAGTTCATACAATTTGAACCAAACTGAGCGAGTATCAAGAACTTTAAAAATCCTAAGAAAAGTTAGGATTGTTTTTTGGATAACATTTACAAGCCTTAAATTTCACTCTCTTTGCAGCAAGCTTCATATACATATTAACGAGATTCATCAATCCGGATATCTTTAGCATGGCAAAGCAAATCAAATCAAGGTCTGACTGAAATGAGAGATATCCCAAATGTATGGGACTTGTGAATCTTGAAAAGGTCATAGACTCAATTGCCGGTAATATCATACGTATCGCCATCGATTTGACCCATATATATGTAGCAATGTGACTGCTAAATGATGTGCTAAGAGATTAATTACAGTTTATGATTTTGTTGCATTCAATACAGTCAGACAAGAATTATCTTATGAGTATTTGTATTAGTGTGTACATATTTTAGCAGTATGTCACACGTCTTCATATTCATAGCATCATTTAAAAACAGATAAATTTGCATATTTAAAATTGCAGCAAGGACCAGACAAACACGTTTCGGAAATTAACCCTCGTCAGTGATCATCAATCCAAACGATGAAATATGGTCAAAGACTGTGAAAATTATGTTTAAAAAAAACCGAAAATCGTAGAAGGATGGGTGGGATATGATGCTACAAGACCCACTTTTCAGAAATTAAAAAAATGTGAACAGAAATGTTCGAATGCGGTTTAAGAAAAGATCATCTGAAATTGATCAGAATTGGCTATATGTGCCCTTGGGAACTCCTGGTCCGTCTAGCAGTGACACTTACCAAGTGGTACAAACTTTTCGTCTCCAAATGATGTATGAATTAGAAAACGAAACATTTCTAATCACGTGAGGCTAATAAGTTTTTATTTTTTCCATCAAGTACTTCAATATACATTTTACTTAAGAGTATATATAGAATATTTGGTCGTCAAGAATCGCTATAGGGACCTCGATTGATGTGAAATGGCATTTTGGGCTTTTCGGGATTGTAATCTATTCTTCTTCTGTTTCCCCCTAAACATTTCTCATAAAAGGCTGTCTTAAGCGGACTTAAGACATGATAATTCCTATACTTTGGCCGAAAACTCATTAACTACAATTAAAACAATTCACACCCACGAATGTATTTTTCTATCAGACCTCCACACTTCACTGAACGTCCATGAAACCTCTTACATGCAGAATCGTCCGCGATCTTTATGAATTAAAATGACGGTTGAATATCAAAAGACTCGCATTTGAATGTTTGTAATTATGCGTACAAAGCGAACAGGACCTACATTGCAACTACATTGTACATGTATCATTCATATCTTCATCTTTCTTTTTTTACAGATCTGATCTCCTTGACCTTCTGATGGGACACCTTGGCAGGTCTCCACCAAATGAGGACGACCGTGGTAAGATTACTTCGTCCCAACATTTCAAAGTAAAAAGTTAACATGACATTGAGTCAAATTATCCAATTAAAGTAATGCATGATGTGAGAATCTTTGGTTCAAGAGCGTCCTCAATCAAACATATGGAAGAGTTTGCAAGACATGGACCAGACTCAATTTGTGACGACAGAAGCGAGGCAAAAATAATATGACAAGACCAAATTTTTCAACGTTTTTACCTTGATAAACCAGATTATATCTCTACATCTTTCACCTACTTAACATAAAATGGTATGTCACAAACACGTTTTATTTTTTAATGAATTTAAATTTGTGCATTTACTTTGCAAAGAGTACGTGGCAGTAGCATAATTAAATAAAACATATGGCCAAAATAGCATTGGAGGAATGGTGCTAAGATGTTAACCTCCTATAATTTTGATTATTTGATTTGATGAAATGCTAAGTTTCCGAAATAGCAAAGTAATATTACGTAATGCAAATGATGCTATGTTTACCTTGTCTATTGCAGATGGACCGACCATCGTTGACGTAGATCTAGAAGTGACGAGTTTTGATTCTGTCAATGAAGCAAGTATGGTAGGTACACAATGATTTTGTAAGCGGATCATGCAACACCATTTGGGGGGAGGGGGACGAGAGGGTGTATATACCTCGAACTCGTAAATAAATTCCAAGTAGTTAAATCCTATCATGATGACAGTGAGGGTGATTTTTTATTTCTGTAGTGAAAAAAAATTTATTTGAATGTCTTTCCCTGACATGGTTGCCATTACACTTTCTATACAGACATAATCTCAGCGCATGTTTTTAGATATTGTTTTCATTTTCGTGCGTGGACATCGACGGCGGATGCGGCTAGCAAAACAGAGGATGCTTACTCCTCCCGGGCACCTGATCCCACCTCTAGCTTGCTAGGGGTCCGTCGATGCTCAATTTGGTGCTCTATTATGAATGCTGTTGAGATTGTTGCCAGAATCTTCTTTAACTCATTTGAGATATCAAGTATTCTCATTACAAATTTCTCTACTTAAGCATTCTATTGTTCATAGCAATTTCTCTTAATTTATTTACCAGAGGCTTCTTAGCTTCAAAATTTCGCCCGTCTAACACTTTGTTCCTTTTCTATTATTTTGCCCGTCTCACACGTTGTTGTTCCTATTTAAATATTTTGTGTGTGTGAGACAAAAAATAAAAGAATAGGAACAACGTGTGAGAGGGGCAAAATATTGAAGCTGGAGGACCATCTGTTACATGTACATAAGTTATCGAGAATCAAATGCTGGACTTCCTTGAACGGATACATAATAATCAACTATACAAACTTTGGATTCATGTATTTTTCCTACCATACTTGCTTTGAGATTTACATCATTGTTTTGATTTTCTATTTTATTACTTTTACTTGTCGAACGTAGTTTTACATCTCCCTTGCCGCAATATATTTCAATTCTCTTGGCAATTCCACTTTTATTATGAGACCTTAACTTTACATCTTTATTGCCAAAACAGATTATTGGTATTCAACAAAACGCATAGATAAAAGGTCAACGCTCTATATGTGACAATAAACAGCAGACTCATTTTCAAATACTAACAAATATTTTATCGGATGTTTCCCACAAAACGAATATTTAATTTCATAACTGTTTTCTTTTCTCAACTATTTTACGTATTAGACTGACGTTATAAGCTTCTCAAAATCAGATAGCAGTGCCACAACTACCAAGTTAGTAGTGGTCGATGAACTATTGGTCATTTCTTGCAGTTTTATCCAGGAGAACTTATCAAATTACATAAATAATTTGTACGCATTCTACAATTTTCTCGTCTTTCGGTATATTTGGACATAATAACTTTCTCAATATTTGGTCATACTACATTGTTTAGAATGATAATCTAAGTTAAGTTAAGTGTACCCGAAATGTGCATGTCTGATCCATGCTGCAAAATTTATCTGTTCTTAAATGATGCTATTGAATTTGAAGACGTTTAACATCTTTCTCTATGTGTCTTAGATCTGTATATCTTAACCAACATTAAAAGCTCTTTAGATTTTCTAATTTGGGACGCAAAAACAATATAATGAAAGAAAACAAAGCAAACAACGGTGATTGTTTCAGGTACTTAACCCTCGTCAGTGATCCTCAATCCTAACAATGCAATATGGCCAAAGACTGTGAAAGTTATGTCCAAAATGCCGAAAGACGTAGCAGGATGGATGGGATATGATGCTATGTAGGACCCACTTTTCAAAAAAAAAATTCAGAAAAAAAAGTGAACAGAAATTTTCGAATGCGTTTGAAGAATATCGGTCTTGGCTACATGTACCCTCGGGGACTCCTGGTTCATCAGCAGTGACACTCAGTGAGTGGTTCAAATATTACACGTCTTCAAATTCATAAATGGCTTTTCCCAATGTATTTCTTTTTCGTTCAGAAACCAACAATTCAAAAACGTTGAGGGGAAGACATTCAAAATACAAGGCAGGAACGATCGCGCAGCTGTCATAAGTAAATTGAAAACTTGCTTTCGTAGAGATGGAATACCAGGTAGACTTCGATCGGGAAAAAAAGATTACTATTAGTGGAAGGGAATCCCTATCTAGGATATTCATTTCTCATTCAAAACCGTGCTGTTATCTCTGTATGTCAGGCTAGATGTAAGCAATAAACGCTAAAGAAGTACCTATCAGTTATTCAGTCTCTAAGTCGAAAAGGCAAGACAAAATCATTAGAATTTCCATAGGAACGGTTGCGAACATCGGAATAAATTACATTCCGAAGTGAGACCAGTTGACCGGGAAGAGTCAGCGTCTCCTGATTGCATGCAATACCTGTTGCAACAGCTCCATGGAAATTTGTCAAATTCGGTGATTGTCTCGATGTACATATAGATGCCCTTGTGCAATATAAACCTGAACAAGTAGCTTACTTAATAAAATATGTAAATGACAAAGTATCATTAGCTCTAACATACAATTGACAGCATACATTTATTCTAGGCAGAATCATTTAAGAGTTCATCTGTAAAACAATCGTCCTAATCACTCCCTTTTGTGAGGCATTTGCTTGTTTTTATAGCATCATTCCTTATTAATGCTTCGAATAACTAAACAGAACCATGCACTCAAACTCTTACAAAAGATCTATGAAAATTTGCAAAGATTTTGTTTTTGTTCAGACAAAATGCATAACTTCTTCTGTAGATACCACTTGCTTACAAATTCTTACTTATGAATTAAAGGGCAATTACTCCGTCTGAGAACAACATGACGTCATTAAGTTTAGGAAGCCAATCAGCTAATGATTATGTTATGGGCTTGTTTTATCTCCATGTACTCTGCTTAAACAATTATACGCAAAAACTCAAGATTTTCAAATTAAGTATATCTAATATGGACACGGTATACGGCAGCCTTGTTGTGATAAGAACAATAAATGAAACTATCATACAACGAGAGCTTTGAAATTGCATGTATATAAAGGGGGTGCAGTTTTGATTTTTGAACTATATACATGTATATACCTCAGAGGTGATAATGAAAAATCATAACAATATGATAACAAATATGGAGAATGACCATATCCCAATACATAGTACAAAATCGATAATTCAGAAAATCATAAACCGAAGACATACAAAATCAGGATAAAACAAGTACCAAAGCAAACAAAGAAAAACCTCCACCATATGAAAAGAAACGAACTCCCAGTATGGGAGTGAGACCAGGTGCCCAGGAAGAGTCAGCATCTACTGCTTGCATGCAACACCCGTCACTTCAATTGGGTAGAATTGTCACATCCGGTTGCTTCCATATCGGAAGATACAAGTATATTTGGTGGTTGGATGGTTCAATTTGTCTAAGACAAAATAGCAGTAGATTGAAATATTTCTTCCAGAGGGAAGGGATGATAACAAATAAAAACACAAACACTCAAATACAAATTTGTGTATTTGAGTGTTTGTGTTTTTATTTGTAAGACAAAATATCTTCCACCATTCTAGAGAGTGGGACATCATAATGTATGACGAGTTACCCATATCGACCGTAGAACTTCTTTGAAAAAGTAGTCTTCCAATGTCTTCTTACTCTATTCTATTTCATTAAAATATTCTGATTAGAATCTATACAAATGTCTGAAATAGATACATACAGATACATATATTAAATTTTCCATTAGTTTTTCTTTACTCTTCTTTTATTGTTGAAATCTATTTAGGCCCTATCATTTCTTTTTATAGGGCATTGTTACATTAGATAGACTCAAATGACAATATTCCATAGTAAATTTATGCATATTCAATCTACCTATAAGATAATGAATACTGTATATTTACAGCTTTCATATATGTACAAACAATGTAATTTTCTTGTATAAATAAACATCAAAGAAGTACCCATCAGTTATCAGACCGACTAACATCGTCACTGAGGAAGTTCTACGGTCGACATGTCATACACTAAGATGTCCCACTCTCCGGAATGGTGGATGATATTTTGTCATAGACCATTTGAACCATCCAACCAAAGATTGTACTCTTTATCTTCCGAAATGGAAGTAACCGGATGTGACAGTTCTACCGAATTGAAGCGGCGGGTGTTGCATGCAAGCAGGAGATGCTTACTCTTCCTGGGCACCTGGTCTCACTCCCATATCGGGAGTACGCTCTTTTCATGTGGTGGAGGTTTTTGTTTGTTTACTTTGGTTCCTGTTTTGTCCTGATTTCGTATGCCTTCGGTTTCTAATTTTCTGAATTATCGATTTTGTGCTGTATACAGGGATATGGTCATTATCCATATTTGTCATTCAGTCTCAAAGTCGAGAAGGTAAGGCAAAATCATTAGAATTTCCAGTTAAACGCTGTTATATATGTAATGGATTGTAATGAATTGTTTAGAGTAAAATGTTATAGAAACATCGTAACGTGCTTTATTTACATACCCGTAACAAAACACGATTTCAAACATTAATTTCACATAAAAATCTACATTAGAAAATAAAAAGAAAATGATGTGAATATAAAAATGTTCCATGATGGCATAGCTTGTCCTTAGTTCTGGAAGTGGGAGGGTTGTGCGCACGTAATCGGGATAACCACACCATTTGCTCATAGCAGATGGCCGTCTAAAGTCGGCGCCGGGTGCACATTGGTCTATTGGTCTCCTTCTTTTTATGTGCTATCATTAAGGTTTGATGTTTCTGTACATCTGTTTTGATTGTTTTGTATGGTGTTCTAGTGAATATTGTTGTGTCTTTTTGCGATTTGTAGCTTTGTATGCTGCCATGTATATGTCACTTTCTTTTGGGTTTGTTTCGCTGGGTGAGTACAAGGTGGTCAGGCTGGAGATCCTTCCCTTTTCTTTTGTTCATAGATTTGAGGTACTTTCAAGTTTATACTTTTGCTCCTCTTAATAGAGCAGTTGCATTTAGTTTACTTTACCACTACTTTAACCTCACCTCTACGCTTCAGTGGTCACTGCGGTTAGGGGTTACATAATCTTGGTCTCGAGTATTGACGACTACAGTTAACTTTTAAAGCTGACCTACCCTGACGTTTTGCGGGTATATTTCATATCTTAGACATAAAACTTACGGGTACATTTTATGTAAATTTCCCCTTTTCGGACGAAGAAACATTAAGCATTGTAATTTTTGCTACATAAATAAATGATCTTTCCGTCTGCATGTCCGTCCGTCTGATAATTATACTTTCACATTTAAATGGTAAAAAAGTGACAGGTCAGCTTTAAAAGGTAACTGTAGTTGGATCGCCTCAGGACAGGTGTGTATTGAACAATGTAAAGCCATGGCTGTGAAATATTCTGTTTAACGTGTGCGGACTGGTACCTTTCGAGACAAAATACCAGATAAAAAGCATGCACTCACAATTAATTCGAGATTGCCAAAGGTATCCTGTCATACTGAAAAAAAAGTTCCACTTCGGCTTTATTACTCGAAATGAAAAACGGCTCAAATGGATCTATTTAAACCAAGACTTAGCTATAATAGCTCACATTCCCGTCTCTCTGACTTGTACAGTGGATATGTGCCTTAAATAAAATTTCAGAATAATACATGTCATTGACAACAATACAAAAAATGTATGTTTGTGTGTTTTCGCCTAACCGGAGGGTGTCTTTTTTTAAAACACCAGGATGGAAAACGAATTTTAAATACCACGGCCTAATCCCTAACCACAGTGACCACTGAAGCGTAGAGGTGAGGTAAAAGTAGAAGTAAAATAACAAGTAAAATAAATGCAACTACTCTAATAGCAAATTGTTTTTGTATTATCACATTCGTGCTTCCATAAAATATAATCCAATTCACAAAGCCGAGGCAAGAGAACATGTAAAGTGTAATATACTCTTTTCCCAGTTCTTTGTGATCATGCGTATCCTTTTCTATGTTTTATCTTTTTGCTTCATCACTTATTATTTATTAACGAGTGTGTAATATGGAATACGCCTTGGGTGTATTCTCTTATCTCTCCGCAGATTATGATTACCTATGAGTTTTCAGTACGATAGCTACTGTTTACGTAATATAAGAAAGGAGGGAGAAACCTTGAACGTTTGTTAAAATCATTCAAGATCAGCCACTGAAATAAACTCCTACTCACTTTCTACAAAAGATTATGATTTAAGCTCCAATGCGTCATAAACATGCTTATACACAAAACGAGTTGATTTTTATCAAAGTACACGTCGTGTCAAATTTGCGGAGTAAATAAAAATAATTCAAGCACTCTCATGGACATTTCTTTGGTACATATCTATTCATGAGGCTCTCAGTTCTTACTTTGCATGGTCAATTTATCCGAAATAAGTCAACATACTTTAATAAACACTTTCATGCCTCTCCTCTGTCTGTGTCAAATTTCCTCAATTTTTATGTTGGGACAACTTGACGAAATGACTAAGTCACTCCATCCTTGTTTCCGGTTGCCCCGCCAAAGTAGACAGTTTGCCAATCAGTTTGCCAATCAGAATTAGTTAATGAAAATTCTGACGATAATCTCAACAGCGTTTAAATGGGGCACAAAACTGAGCATCGACAGGACCATACAAACATTCGTATCAACATCAGTATCAGTTCTGCATTCCGGACTACGTTTTTTTTACATTTCCTGCACAGCTAAAGCAACGGTTCATTCAATCAAATAGGAGATACTAACTTTTCCCGGGCATCTGTGGCCAGTTTCACAAAAGTTCTTACGGTAAATTAAATAATTTTAGTGACTTTCATCATTGAATAAAAGGTTTTAAAAGTTTTTTCTATTACGATTGTATTATGTTTTTCTAATATCATTTTTACATGCTACATGTAAATGTAAATTCTGAGACAAAACTTCTCTAAACCTAGTTAGAAAGTAAAACTAAGCAATAGAAAAAAACCAAAATTCCTGATATGTTTCTTTAAGAATTTTTATGAAACAGGCTGCAGGTTCCATCTCCATCATGGATTAACTTTGTTCCTTTGCCGAATGATATTATCATTTTGTGTTCGTGTTCTTAAAGATTTTGTATGCCCATTCATTATGATTTCTAAATTTTAATTTTGGTTTGAGTGTTTAACTTTTACTCACTGATAATCCATGTTATCGTTATCTGAAGTCATTTTTTATTTCAGGATTTTACAATAGCTATCCGGATGCACCTTATTTGGAATGATCCCAGGATCTTAGATAAAGCTAAAGTCTTCCCGAAGAAAACAAACTTTGTTGAAGTAGATTCCTACAAACTTAAGAACTTTTGGGCCCCGGATATATACTTCCCAAATGAAAAGAAGGGCGAGTTCCATAACGTGATGAATGCCAACAAAATGATGAAGTTATACAAGAACGGAACGGTATCCTATACATCCCGGTAAGCATATCTATGAACAAAAACAACACAATACCGAAATCAGGCCCCAAGAATCACATCGGAATAGAGAGTAACTTCCCATTTGTGCAGGTATCTGACGTCAACGTAGTGTGACGTCATCAAATTCTATGGAAACCAGCATGAAATTCAGGGAAACAGGGTTACATATTATGACGTTTTCAAAAGAATTTAAAGACGTCACAATGTTTTTACGTCAAATACCTGCACAAATCCAACACAGGCCTGTAAAATCGAAAAGACGGTATTAACTCTCTGTACACCTTAATTATACCATGCATACGGGAATAATACAGAGTGAATATTACAGAGAATATGAAAAATCTCCAAAAAGATTGTTCTGAATTGACAACAGCGATTTTTTTCCACACAGGATTGTTACATGTACACACAACACATATTAGTCAAAACAACTTTTACTTACCAAATGGGCCAACGGAACGCACGACTTTACCCAAAAACTAACGGTTTGACAAACAAATGAATCAGCCACAAAATTAGCGAAACATGAAACACGAACAACATTAAATACACTTAGGAAGACTAATATGAACCCGGTGGTGCCGACTTTGCACAGCCGTCCTCTATGTAATAGCATATGGGCTTGTTGATAGCATTACATGCACACAACCTGCAGAAGAAACAATTTCGTTTCCCATGACATGTATCCATATTTCACTTGTTTTCTTTTGTGTGTGTGTGTGTGTGTTTGATATACTACATTTTACAGTTTTTCATTTCATATACAATATATTCTAGTTAATTGTACTTCATATAACACGTGTATTTTAGCTAACTGTCTGGTCCATGTTGTTAATCAATCAGGTTTTAAATGATGCTAATGAATTTAAAGACGTTTAACATTGTAAGCGTTACTCTTTTTTATTAAGATTACAAACACTTTTAAATCAATCTTAAAGGATGAAAATAGTGAAATATAGTTATATAACAAGAACCAGCATTAAGGTCAATGCTATAAGAGATAATCCTGCTTTTGGGAATACTTCATAGACAATAAATATGAAAGAAAATTACAATAGACTGAGTAATGTATATTCAAAGTCTATACATAAGCCATGATAACCTAGACAAACAATCTGAAGTACTAAATGTTTCCAGACGTAAAACATCCTTTTTGAGTGAGTCAAAGAACGCATATGAAATTAACATATTTTGCTTTTTGAATGAATCAATCAAAACAAACACATGCAAGCAATATTTTCATTGCTATCGCTATATTGAACATCTGCTATTTTTTACAGACTGTCGTTGACCTTGAGTTGCCCGATGAATCTCCGAAGTTATCCATTCGACAAACAGACCTGCTCTATCATGATTGAAAGTTGTAAGCATTCAATATAGACCCGTTCACGCTAATGTCCGTTCGGTTCACTTTTGTCTTTTCGTAGGACGATTTTGCCCATCAGAACAATCAAATGACGTCATTTCGCTCCAAATAGTAGCGTACATCGTGAATGCTGACGTAATTTCATTACCTGGTGGGCAAAAGTGACAAAAGTGAACCGAACAGACATTAGCGTGAAAACGTCTATTATGCACAAATCACTTACGTAAAGATGTAAAGATAAGGAGAAGATCACCAACTTGACAGCTGTTCAGTGATCACAGCGGAACACACACTCGTAAGACGATAAAAAGGGAAGAAAGTATAGGAGCTGCAACAATTGAGATAAAGGAGATCCTGACAACAATCTCCACAGCACTCACAATAGAGTATCAAATTGAGCATCAACGGACCCCTAGCAAGATAGAGGTGGGATCATGTGCCCGGGAAGAATAAGCATCCCCTGTTGACTAGCCGCACCCGTCGTCAATGTTCACGCTCAAGTCAAAGACTCAGTTGGAGCATTCACTGATTAACATCGAAATACCACAAGTGAAAACACAGAGTAGACATATACAGCAAGAGATCCAAATGGGACAAGGAACAACAAACACGACATCAAAACACCAAACACAAAAAAGAACGAGTCCAATGGGCAATCAGTGCCGACTTAAGACGGCTATCTGCTTCGTCAGTAGCAACACAGGGAGACAACAACTATAGTAATCATATTATGGAAACCTGAAGGACAACACTGTATGTATGAATGACTCCACATAGTACCATCACTAGCAAGCTATGCTGCATGGTAAAAATGTACATGTCATTTGATGTATGTATCGTATCGAAATAAGATGAAGAAAATCCTGACGACAATCTCAACAGCACTCACATTAGAGCACCAAATTGAGCATCGAATGACCCCTAGCAAGCTAGAGGTGGGACCAGGTGCCCGGGAGGAGTAAACATCCCCTGTTTGGCTAGCCGCAACCGCCGTCAATGTTCACGTACGAAATGAAACCAATATCTGCAGAACATGCACTGTCTTACGTAATGTTACATTCTGCTGTACTCTCATTCCCACCTCCGTCACCATCTTGAAGAAATTTTCAAACCAACTTTAATACATCAGATTGTTTTCGATAGTAAAGCCTCATCAGTGGTATACTTAATTCCAAAGTGATATTCAAACACAGGCAGATTTATTGTAGTAGCGCCCTCTAAATTAAAAAAAAAATCTTAATTTTTTTTTAATTTTTCAACTTTTTTTTACTAGTAGCGCCTTCTAAATTTTTTCTTCTGTATTTTTTTCAAACAAAATAATATATAATGTCAAATTGATGAAGGACCAAAACAAAGCTTCTTCCATGTATTCCTAAATTGTCGAAGAACTGAACAGGTCTTATCAAGAAGTAATGAACCATGCACTGCACAACTCCCGATCGGACTAAACCCTCCTCTCCCTGAAGAAAAAAACTCTAGGTCTGCTAAACTCAAAATATGTTTTGATGAACTCTTTTTATGTTTTCTCTAACACTAAGACGGGAGGAAGTGAAAACCTATCTTCAACAAGCGTCTTATCTAAAGCCTTATATATATTTTTATTGAAGTCGCTGTTTGACGCCATGGGAGCTAGATTTAGTTTATCATAACTTGAAGCTGCCGCCGATGTACTGTTACATAGGCTACAGCACCCGTGAACTCGTTATCCGTAAAATCAGCAAGCGTTCGAATATTGCTGAAGTGTTCACGTCACGAGTTCCAGTGCTCTGCCAAAGCCTAGGTTAAAGTCAGTAAGAGCAGTGGAGCAACAATAAGTTTTAATCACGTATTTAAACTCGAGCGGACCCAGGAGTTAAGAAAATTGGAAACGGATGGAATCGGTTAGTACGAACATTCGTGTTATAATATGAGGAACAAAGACATAAGAAGGACCTTAATTTATAGGTGTAACATCATGAGTTAAAGAAGATCATGAGTACTGTGAAATGAACATAAGAATAAATTAAAATATCACAGAAAAAGTCTTCGAGTACGTAAGGATTGAATCTCTTCAAATTTTCGGAGCCATTTTTAAATTTTATTTTATTTTTCAACATTCTAAAACTTTTTGAATGACCCTAGTGTTGTGGGTCATGTATTATTTTAGTTTTACATTATGTGTAGGTACACATGTACTTAGTCATATTATATTATGATTTCATAATAATTCTTTCTAGATTTTACTATGTCATGTTTATTTCATTAGAGAATATTCCAGTATGTTCTTTGTTACATCATTATTATCACATGACTGTGATTTCTAGAATTTACTCTATTGTTAATCATTTGTAATGAGTCGATCATTGTTCTAGAAGCTTCTGGTAAATTCATTGGTATTAAGTATAAATACCTCTGAGGAACTGTGTTGAGGAGACATTCGTACACATTCGTAGACACGATTCATTCATCTATTCTGATATACTGGGACACGTTATTTGTTGAGACTTTAATCCATTTAACAACGTTTGGACACCGATCTTTCGAGAACGTTTGTGATTACCGGAAACCATACATTAATCGATAGACTTTGTGGACCGTAACGGACACTTTGATCCGGACATTGTATTGTGAGTTGTAATCGTTTTAAATATATATATTTTGTACATATTAATTAAACTTGTAAATTTATATTCTGTCTTTGTCTGATTTTTGCTGGCGTTTTGGGGTATTCTGACCCATAACAGAATTGGGGGCTCGTCCGGGATAGTAATCTCTGCATATTTGCATTTTTACGTAAAGTTCGTTTTTTGAAAAAAGGAAAATTCTCAAAACTTTTGCCAGCAGAAATCAATCATGGTATTTTCGGTCACTGAATTTTTGAAATCGCCGACTGTAGATGAGTTCGAATCACTGAAAAAAGATGATTTGATTGGTTTAGGTCTTCACTTGAAGTTAGATGTAAAATCTTCTGTGAGAAAACAAGAAATTAGAAATATTGTGGCTAAAAAGCTTTTAGCTGAGGAAATCTTTTCGTCATACGATTTTCCTGTTGAACCTGTTTCAAGCGAAACCAAAATGTCAAAATTTGAGTTTGAATTAGAGAAAATGAAAATACAATTACAATTTGAAAAAGAAGAAAAAGAAAGACAATTTCAAATTGAAAAAGACGAAAAAGAAAGACAATTTCAAATTGAAAGAGAAGAAAAAGAAAGAAAATTTGAAAAAGAAGAAAAAGAAAGACAATTAGAAAGAGAGAAACAGGAACGTATGCACGAGAGAGAACTCCAGTTTGAGCTAGAAAAGTTAAAGTTAGAGAAAGGCGCTAAGGAAAATCCTGCTCCTTCGCCTGTCAAGTCTGAATTCGATGCCGCGAAAAACATCAGATTAGTTCCAAAATTTCAAGAAAAGTCTGTGGACAAATATTTTCCACATTTTGAGAAAATCGCGGCCAATCTGAAGTGGCCACGTGATTTTTGGCCAACTTTGTTACAAAGTGTACTTATTGGCAAAGCGGCTGAAGTGTACTCGGCGCTCAGTATTGCTGAGAGTTCAGACTATGACAAGGTCAAGGACACGATTTTGAGAGCATATCAGTTAGTACCTGAGGCGTACAGACAAAAGTTTAGAAAGTACAAAAAGTTTGAAAATCAAACATATGTTGAATTTGCTCGAGAAAAAGAAGATTTATTTGATCAGTGGTTTCGATCTAAGAAAATTCCAAATTCATTTGACAATTTGCGTCAAATAATTCTGATAGAAGAGTTCAAAGAGTGTGTACATCAAGATTTAAGAACTCATTTGGAAGACAAAAATGTTAAAACTCTTGAAGAAGCCGCTGTTTTGTCTGATACGTATGCTCTCACTCATAAGAAAAATTTTGTGTCAAAAACTCAATCTAGCGATAGCGCAAAAACGTCAGATGTTCCAAAGAAAAATGTACAAGAGTCTCAGTCGTCCATTAGTTCCCAGTCACCATCTCAAGGTGGTTCTACGTCCGGACCTAGGTCCGAGCGTTCTGAGGCATCCCCAGGGGTGGGGTCGCTTCCTACATGCAATTATTGTAAGAAAAAAGGTCATGTTATTGGTGAGTGTTTGAAGCTTAAGAAGAAAAAAGAACTTAAGTCACAGGCCTGTGCATCTGTTAGAAATGATAGGAAAGCCTTAGATTCGATTTGTTCTGACACTCCTGAGATTCAGGGTTCTAAGTCCAGTTCTGATGATTTTGTGGAGGATCATTATAAGCCCTTTTTGTCACAGGGATGTGTTTCACTCAGTGATTCTAGCGAAGCGTTGCCTGTTCAGATTTTGAGAGATACTGGTGCTGCCCAGACTTTATTGTTAGAGGGTTCATTGCCTTTGTCTGAGCACACTTTTACTGGTAGGTCAGTTTTATTACAGGGTGTGGAGCTAGGCGTCATTGATGTTCCCCTTCATGAAATTTATTTGAAGTCAGACTTAATTACTGGACCTGTTATCGTAGGTGTTCGACCTACTCTTCCCGTTCAAGGCGTTTCCTTGTTGCTTGGCAACGATTTAGCTGGCGGCAAAGTTGTAGCCGATCCGATTGTTTGTGAGAAAATCACGTCCGATGTCGTGTCTGATGATGAAGACGACGACTTGTACCCAGCCTGCGCAGTTACCAGGGCGATGGCCAGGAACAGACTAAAAGAGGCTGAGAGTACTTCTGCACTTAACGAGGACCATCCCTCCGAAGATATAGACCTTTCTGACACATTCATGTCTACCATTGATGACAGCGTACCTGAGACTTCAGTACCACTTCATGTTGACAAGTCTCCGACAGTACCTGGTGATGATTCCTATCCGCCATTAGACCGGGGTACAGATGCCTTAAGCCGTGAGCAGCTCCTCTCCGAGCAAACTAAAGATCCGGAGATCATCCGACTAAGCAAGAGGGCCCTTCCCCGAGAAGAAGCGGACAAAGTCGGAGAGTGCTTCTACATACAAGATGGCATCCTTATGCGGAAATGGAGACCACCCGATGCACCCCCTAATGACGTGTGGCGGGTCGTTCACCAGATAGTGGTTCCAGTAGCGTATCGTGGGGACATCATGAGTTTAGCTCACGACACACCCATGGCAGGTCATTTAGGTGTCAATAAGACTTATAATAGGATTTTAAGTCACTTTTACTGGCCTAAGTTGAGAAAAGATGTGTCTGAGTTTTGTAAGTCTTGTCATAGTTGTCAGATGGTAGGTAAACCCAATCAAGTTATACCACCTGCTCCCCTCCAACCCATTCCAGCCTTTGAGGAACCTTTTAGTAGGGTGTTAGTTGATTGTGTAGGTCCTTTGCCTAGGACTAGGTCAGGTAATCAGTACTTACTGACAATTATGTGTACTTCGACTAGGTTTCCTGAAGCCATACCTCTTAGGAATATTAAGGCAAAGACCATAGTTAAGGCCCTTACAAAGTTTTTCAGTTTCGTAGGTGCTCCCAAGGCTATTCAGTCAGATCAGGGTTCGAATTTTATGTCAGGATTGTTTCAGCAGGTTATGCATGAGCTAGGTATCAGGCAGTATAAGTCTTCTGCGTACCATCCTGAGTCCCAGGGGGCACTTGAACGCTTTCATCAAACCCTTAAAACTATGATGAAAACATATTGTCACCAGTATGGAAAAGACTGGGATGAAGGGGTTCACCTCGTGTTGTTTGCGGCACGAGAAGCGGTTCAGGAGTCCCTGGGGTTCAGTCCCTTTGAGCTAGTTTTTGGGCATACGGTCAGGGGGCCATTGAAGTTATTGAAGGAAAAATGGTTGACTGAGACTAGCGATTTGAATCTCTTAGACTATGTGTCTAATTTCAAAGAGAAATTATATAATGCTTGCAAATTGGCTCAAGAAAATCTCAAAACATCACAAATGAAAATGAAAACATGGTATGACAAAGATGCTAGAAACAGAGTTTTTAAACCAGGCGATAAAGTTCTTGTATTTTTGCCTATCCCTGGTCATCCTTTGCAAGCTAGATATTTCGGTCCTTATGAGATTGAGAGTAAAATTAGTGATGTTAACTATGTAGTTAAGACACCAGGTCGGCGAAAAGAAAAAAGAGTGTGTCATGTTAACATGTTGAAAGAGTATTTTGATAGAAGTGACCGAAATTTTGTAAAACCAGTTTCCACTTTGGCCAATGTAAATACATTAGAAAATTGTGTTGAACCTGAATGTAATGAAGAGACTGTCGAAAAAGACTTCGCTCAAAGTGTCCGTTTGAAGAATTCCGAAATTCTGACAAATCCAGAAGTGAAACTCGGACATTTGACCGTGCATCAAAAAGAGGAAGTGCATCAATTAATGCGGGAATATACGACCATCTTTCCGGACGTTCCAAAAAAGACGAATGCATCTCATCATGACGTCATTGTGGGTCATGCGTCACCTATCAAACAGCATCCCTATCGGTTAAACCCGATAAAGCTTCAATACATGCGGAAAGAAATTCAATACATGCTTGAAAATGACATTATTGAACCCAGCAATAGTGACTGGAGTTCCCCATGTATTCTTGTTCCAAAGCCAGACGGAACTTACCGATTGTGTACGGACTTTAGAAAAGTCAATTCAGTCACCAAAACTGACTCTTATCCTATCCCACGAATCGATGACTGTATAGATAAAATTGGCAGTGCAAAATTTGTCAGTAAATTTGACTTGCTTAAAGGCTATTGGCAGGTCCCGCTTACCGAGAGAGCCAGAGAAATATCGGCATTTGCGACTCCAGATGGGCTATACCAATATAAAGTAATGCCCTTTGGTATGAAAAACGCACCAGCCACATTCCAGAGGATGATTCATTCGCTCCTAAATCATCTCGAAGGATGCGAGGCGTACATCGATGACGTTATCATCTACAGCGACACCTGGAATGACCATCTCCGAATCATGCGTACCTTCTTCGACATACTGGCGAAAGCAAACCTCACAGTGAACCTTGCGAAAAGTGAATTTTGTCATGCGACTGTAGAATATTTGGGTCACAAAGTAGGTCAAGGTTTTGTTACTCCTATCATGGCCAAGGTGGAAGCTATTTCAAAGTTCCCGATTCCTACCAATAAGAAAGAGATAATGAGATTTTTGGGAATGGCAGGATTTTACAGAAAATTTTGTCCAAATTTCTCGTCAGTTGTTGGTCCACTTACCAATCTGTTACAAAAGAGAGTGAATTTTGCATGGACCAATGACTGTGACGAATCTTTTAAGAAAATCAAATGTGTTCTTATGAATAGTCCTGTCCTGTCAGCTCCAAATTTTGATAAGCAATTTAAGCTTACTGTTGATGCCAGTGACGTAGGAATCGGGGCTGCTTTGTTTCAAGAAAATGATGATGGTGTAGATAGAGTTGTTTGTTATTTTTTCAAAGGAATTGACAAAATGTCAAAAGAATTACTCTACTATTGAAAAAGAGTGTCTTGCATTATTGTTAGCTTTACAACATTTTGATGTTTATTTGAATGTTACTCTACATCCCATTCTTGTGTATACTGACCACAACCCTCTCACATTTTTGCACAAAATGTCAAACAAGAATCAAAGACTTACAAGGTGGAGTTTATTGTTGCAAGAGTACAATATCATTATTAACCATATCAAGGGCAAAGACAATGTGATTGCAGATGCACTATCGAGAGTTTCATGAGTGATTTTTGCAGAATTTACCACCTAAGTTTTCATTGACATTCAAACTTTTTTTAAGGGGGGAGGTGTTGTGGGTCATGTATTATTTTAGTTTTACATTATGTGTAGGTACACATGTACTTAGTCATATTATATTATGATTTCATAATAATTCTTTCTAGATTTTACTATGTCATGTTTATTTCATTAGAGAATATTCCAGTATGTTCTTTGTTACATCATTATTATCACATGACTGTGATTTCTAGAATTTACTCTATTGTTAATCATTTGTAATGAGTCGATCATTGTTCTAGAAGCTTCTGGTAAATTCATTGGTATTAAGTATAAATACCTCTGAGGAACTGTGTTGAGGAGACATTCGTACACATTCGTAGACACGATTCATTCATCTATTCTGATATACTGGGACACGTTATTTGTTGAGACTTTAATCCATTTAACAACGTTTGGACACCGATCTTTCGAGAACGTTTGTGATTACCGGAAACCATACATTAATCGATAGACTTTGTGGACCGTAACGGACACTTTGATCCGGACATTGTATTGTGAGTTGTAATCGTTTTAAATATATATATTTTGTACATATTAATTAAACTTGTAAATTTATATTCTGTCTTTGTCTGATTTTTGCTGGCGTTTTGGGGTATTCTGACCCATAACACTAGATCTTCCTTTATACACCACTGCCTCTGTTAACTTAACAGCCGAGTGTTCGATTTTCTTGCCGAGTTCTTGCCGAGATGTCAAATTAAGTAGGCACTGTAGCCTAATTTAGTGTCTGATTTAGATCATCAATACAACTGAACCAGTCTTGGCCCGTTAACCATATTACAGATATTTGATATTACTGAATACGGCTTCCCCCAAGAGATCAGTCATGCAGGGTAAATTTAGTACGTTCCCCGCACATGGTCAATAAATTGCGAATTTACTCTGACGTGTAATAAATGTATAAGCATCTCAGTCAAATGAAACTTTCTCGTGATCTTTTCCATTTTCTTACCAAAATTAGGTTAACTTCCAGCGGAACGAAAACAAACAGGCTTTCAAATCAAATCACAGAGTCGCTATAAATGCGTGTGTAATATGAGATCAAATTAAGAGTCATCTAGATATGCCTAACTTTGTTCCTTTCTGTCTTGCAAAGAAAGACTTCAAAGACCAATAGTCTCAATGCATTTCAAATCAGGCATCAAGATCTGTTAAATATAAGTAGTTTTAGATTCCCGCTGGGAAAAGTTGAACACTGAGCAAAATTTAAGGAAACCATAATTTATAAATTGGTAACAAGAGACATTCAATATATCCACAAATTTTCGGTCTACAATCCTTTATCAAGAAACAAGGGAGTTCCGGCTCTTCACAAAAGCAGCTTTCTGTGCAGTAAACTTTCACCAGACATGTAAGTCTCAGATAACGAAGCCTTCAAGCAAAAACCTTTCAGAGAAGCCAAATTAGTTTCGTAACACCCCCTTGTATAAATTATTTGAATAATTCAGGTAGGTTTGTCTTCAAAAGTAAGCAGCTCATATATTGTGTAGGATCTGTTCAGATGCACAAATAAATGAAAATATGCAAGGGCAAAAACGACTGGGAAGAAGTGGGAGGGTTGTGTGCACGCAATCCAGGTTAAGAAATAGAAAAAAAATCTCACGTCAATGATAGTGTATGTACTTTCATTCCAGTTGCCTACACGTCAGACCGTCTGCTACTGCGATGGAGTGGAACAGACGTCCAAAACGGTCAGGAGATCCAAAAACAATATACGTCATCATCATCAAAAGGTTAGACAGCAATCCCGAATTTATCACTAACCTATATAGTGCTTCTAGAGAAAAAAAGAAGAATGTGAGGGAGCCTTGACCTAATCTCTTTTAACTGAAGAGTATAGTAAAGCTCGCAGTTTTGATATAACATTAATAATTAGACCATAGATTTATCATTTGAATGATACTGAAAATTTTAGTGTGATGACGTTTTTCACATTTTCATACTGAAATACAGTCCTACCATTAGAATTATTCGTAAAAGAAGACTTTTAAAGTATTTTTAAGTTTTCAGATGTTTTATTCTATCTCAGAGCACCATCAAGCTGCTGTCAAACTGGGGAAATTCGAGCTACCAACATTTCAGATCACAGACGACACAAACTACTCCAACGCCGTCGTAAACTACACTCTTAGAGGTAGGGTGATCAGATCAGAGTTATCGCTCTTTTGTTTAAGTACAGACCACACGAGTTTGTACAAAACATAAATACCCGAGGAAGATATGTAAAAATAGTGACAACTATACAAGAAACACGACGCCACATACACAAAAGGGAGAGACATGATAAACAGAACAGAAACAATTCCAAGATTTTGTGTTATTGTATCGGCTGAAAGTTTCATACAAATTTCAATTAACGAGGATATTCAAATACGGAAGTGTTCCAACTCTATACCTTCTTGAAGAATATTTCAAACCAATTTCCATGCACCAGACACGTGTTTCGAATATTAAATTCTCATCAGTGATGCTTCCAGCCAAAGTGCTTTTCATACGCCACCCAAATTCATTTCACTAGCGCCCTCGGGTTTTATTTTTAGAATTTAAATTTCTGCATTTACTTTACAGAGATTGCGCTGCTCCAAATTCCCTGTAGGGTAAATTCAGTAGCATATCCAAATAAAATCTATGTTCAAAATACCATTGGAGGGATGGTGCTAAGATGTCAGCCTCCTTTAATTGATATTTTAGATGAAATGACAAGTTTCCGAAATAGCAAGAAAATATATATGATGTCAAATAGATAAAGGACCAAAACAAAGTTTCTTTAAGGCGACGAAGCTGGAGAGAAGAAATTAATACACTTAACAAACATCAAGTCACGGGGAACGATTTTAATTGCTCCACACTGCAACAAGAAATAAGTGTTTATATTAATAATACAGAAACAAATCCAAATTTTTGTGTTATTGTATCGCCTGAAAGTTTCATACAAATTCCAATTAACGAGGATATTCAAATACAGAAGTGTTTCAACTCAATACCTTCTTGAAGAAAATTTCAAACCAATTTCATGCACCAGACACGTGTTTCGAATATTAAATTCTCTCAGTGATGCTTCCTTCATTCGCCGCCCAAATTCATTTCACTACCGCCCTTTGGTTTTATTTTTAGAATTTAATCTTCTGCATTACTTTACAGAGAGTGCTCAAATTTCAAGTAATATTTTTAAAAGTCTGGGCATTTTTTTGCATTTACTGGAGAAGATAAACGAATTACAGCAGCATCCCTGACCTCAGAAAAGGAATTCAAAACAAACATTTTTCATGTCACCACTCTAGTCTAAACTTTAATTTCAGGTGAATTCAGTTTCCTGAAGGCCGATTTCCACTTAATCAGAAGAATAGGTTACTACTTGATACAGATGTACATACCCAGTCTACTCATTGTTATGTTATCATGGGTCTCATTCTGGCTTAATGTCAACTCGGTTCCGGGTAGAGTGTCTCTTGGTGTACTTTCAGTTTTAACAATCTCTACCCAGAGTTCTACAGTGAATGCGTCACTTCCTCGAGTTTCCTACATCAAGGCTATAGACATTTGGATGACAACTTGCTTAATTTTTGTATTTGCCGCACTTTTGGAGTTCTCGGTTGCTAATGTCATAAGTAGGCGGGGAAGTGGGCAAAGTCATTTAGTTCAAAGAATTCTGCGCATGACCAAACGGAAATGGAGGGGAAGAGAATATGGGATAGAAAGGAGTGAAGAAGAAAAAGGATTAAGGAAAAGAGGAGGGAAGAAAGAGAAAAATGGCAACACTAAAGATGTAAGCGAACATTTTATTCATGCAAACGTGTATTCTTAAATATATTCTGGTCCACGTTGCCAATTTATCTGTTCTTGAATGATGCTATTCAATTTGAAGCTATTTACATTCCAAGAACAATACGACAATTTCCCAAAATCTTTAAAGTCTCTTCAGTCTTTCGACTGCAATCTTTCATATGATTTAAAAATCTACCGACTATTGCCTATAGTATTTATCCATCTTGTGCCTTAATTTGATTGTCATCTTTTACATTATTTCATCTCTAGCCAATGATAAAAAAGGGAAAATATTTATTCATTATGATTAATATCTTCTCCAGATTATTGTAAATATGGATGGCACGGTAGATTTCAAGGACTCCAAGTCGGAGGAAAAACCTTTATTTTCCCACGGTCCTTTGTACGCGATGTACATAGACAGCGCATGTCGAGTACTGTTTCCGGTTGTATTCGCCATCTTTAACATTGTATACTGGGTGCACTTTTTGAATATAACAGACTATATGAAAGAAAAGGATATTGGTCAAACGGCCTCTCCATCTGTTTCCCATAATGCAAGTTTGAAAATGGCGACAGGAAATGGAACATACCGTTGATTTAAATGCTACAACGACAAAAGATTATTCAATGCTCAGTAATAAGGACGGCAAATTTCATCACATGGTCAATAGAGAAGGGAGCAACCAGTTTAACTTCCCGTCTCTGCAAAGAAGAAAGACCAGCTGAATCATATTTAGTTTCAGATTTTCTTTCCCAGCAATTTACTATGACCTTACAAAACCAAGTGATAGACCACCAATCGGTCAGCGCTGAGTTTCTCATAATCTGTTGGAAATATGGCAGAACATGCCACCTTTTCCTGGTTTAATTCGTTTTACCCTTGACAGACACCATGAAGAAAGACCATGCCATACTTCATCAACTCCATACCTGATGTACTCTTTCTTCTCTTCATTCGTCAAAACTGACTACTGTCCTATTCACTAAAACCAGAGCAGCCTGTTTTGGCGATTTATTCTGTCGTCTGAAGAATTTTTCCATTAATTATTGTCTCTGAGAAATGACTTTCTTTAGTCATAACTGGAAATTAAGTTCAACTTACCCTATCAGCTGCCGTCAAACCGCAGTATGAAAAAAGTGTCTATGGAAATTTCCCATCTTAATTTCAAGCCACGTCCGACCTCATGTAGTTTCAGTGGTTTTACAATAGAAAATCCCCGTAGACATTTTATTTTCCGTCCTATTTCTAACTTAATTGGCATACAGCCAAATCAATGGTATCTTCTTTTACGACCGAAGGAGTACTATAAAATTAGCACCTGGTCTCAATTCGGAATGCTGTTCATTCCGGGGTTCGCAACCTTTCCAATGGGAATTCTCACAATTTGGCCTTGCCTTCTTGACTTTGAGACTGAATAACTGTTAGGTACTTCTTTGATGTTTATTGATATCTAATTGGATGATGACAATATCATATTTTAGAGAAAACCGGGAAAACAGGGTGCTCTGGATTTAGTGAACAGGACAGTAATTTCTCCTCTTGGTATGCATAGACAGAGTGAGGCGTCAATGAATTTGTCCGTTATAGTATGTGAATCAAATCTGCAGCAAAATATGCCTAAACAAGACCCGCATGTCAAAATGAAAGTAACCGAAACTTGCCGTCCCTATTGAACGAAAGTCTGCCCTAGAAGTAATACCGAAAATATGTTTATCAACTTATCGTATGAATGAGACAGATGGTGCAAGTTTCCTGTAGTATGTACCTTATGATGATTGTGATGAATGTGTTAGACGTATTAAGAAATTTCATGTAGTAGTCTATTCCTGTTAATGTGTAACGAAGATTTTCTTATATTTTGATGGCTGAAGTTTTGAGAGGCCTAGTTTTAAAAGCTACATGTACACATAGTTCATTTTTTAAATTGAATGATCATAAGTTGATAACTGTAAACAGAAAACAGTTTATTCATTTTACAACGATTCATACATACAACATTTATATGTCCTCCATTTATCTCATACCTTGTAAAAGTCTTGGATGTGGTACTCGTCCATGCGTATACAGATGCATAAAAAAGGAAACTTTAAGGTGTATTGGGGAGATTCAAAATCTCAAAATCCGAATGATTATTTCTACTTTTATGAGACTTGGTTTTCATATTAAAATTCTAACGCAGAAGAAAACTTAACCTGAGTAATCTTAAATAATCGTAATCTTCAAGTTTTTTATGCAGTTATAGAGGAAATGCTCTGTCCAGAATTCATCTAAGGATACAGTACGGTAAACGCGGTTATTTTCGCTGAGGGTAAACTTCGCGATTATAACATTAAGGCGTTACGCTTAGTCGAAATATTCGCGATATTAACATATCTTCTATGTAAGAATGCATCAGGGTTACTTGGCCTAGGAGGAATTTTTTCGAAGTGCATAAATTCGCAAAATACGCGAAAATTACCCCCACGTGAAAATTACCCCCACGTGCAAAATCTCCACGCTTACAGTATACAAAGTGAATCTTTAACGAGGTGAAGCATCAACTTATTTGGACCTCTCTCTGTCTTTCATGGGGCGATTGCTCTTTGCGATGTCATTGGAAACTGTGAAAGCTAAAAAAGCGTGTGATAAAATGGTCATAAATCAAATGTCTGCTTAGTAAAATGAGCAAAATATTGTCTCGAGATTTTTCCAAGTCTTATAGAACTACTACCGTCTTTAGACATTAATATTAATATTCTATTTTGTGACATCAATTTTTAAACAAAATTAACTTTTTTTCTTGAAGGTTCTTAACGCCCTTCAGGAATATGCTTTCATGTATCTCATAGTTGAACCACTACTTCAAAGTCATGTTTTCTTTCAGAAAGAATCTTCATTCAATTCTATAAAATTTGCTAGATTCATACGAGTTGATCCCTCGTTTCTTTCCATAGATCCTAACAGATAGAGTCCTTGGGATATCTCATGAATTAATCACATCCCAAAAGTCATGTTTTTATCAACAAGATTCTTCATTCAGTTGGTAGCTCCAAATATTGCATCCACATGATCAGTTTTGGTAGATTCATACTTTTGGACCCTCGCTTTTACAGTAGAATTACCAAATAAAGTATGTTACATTAAACTAATATTCGTTATTTTAGGGTACATTAATTTATACAAGTTTTAGCTTTGTCAGTTGTCAATTGTTTGTTTGTTATTAAATTGTTTTACTTGAAGAACCATGATGTATTGCTTTTTGTCGAAAATAAAACATGGTACACATTATGTATCAACATTGATTGAAGAAGATTTAAATTCAATATCAAAAGTTTTAACTGAAAAGTATTTTTAGAAGAATGAGACAAAATAGGATCAAATGAGTTGAATAGCAAAAGTTACATAGATGTTACATACATAATGTGGTATTGGAAAACACACAAACTGTGTGAATGGAAGAATAAGTGATAAACAAAGATGGTACACAATCAAACCACGTGGTCATAATAACAAGTGTTAAATGAAGATGGTATTTACTTATTAGACAGAGAAAATCACACAATAATTCAAACTATATACTGAAGTATAAAAATTATTTCAAACAAAGATGTCATACATCCATTCTCAGACACAAGAAATACTTAATCAACATTAAACGTCTTCAATTTCAAAAGCATCATTAAAGAACAGTTAAATTTGCAGCACGGACCAGACATGCACGTTTCGGGTACTAACCCTCGTCAGTGATCCTCAATCTAATATGACCAAAGAGTGTGAAAGGTATTATGTCCAAAATGTACCGAAAGACGTAGCAGAACGGGTGGGATATGATGCTAAAGGACCTGAAGAATGTAACAAAGATTATTTCAAACAAAGATGTCATACATTCATTAGATATTGAAAATACTTATTATAATCAAACAACGTGAACAGAAGAATAATTGTGATACAAAGATGGCACGCACCCATCATCTCATGGGGCATTGAAAATCACAAAATCAAACTACGTGGACTGAGAAAAAGATGTCATACACAAACTACGTTTACTAACGAAGATGTGTATACACCTATGAGGCCTTGAAAAGCAGACAATCAAACTGCGTGAACTAAAGAAGTGTAACATAAAATGGTATACCCTTATAAGGCATTGACAATCACACAATCAAAATATTTTAAGTGAAGAATAAGTGTCTTACAAAGATGGTACACACTCAAGAGGCACTTAATACACAACGCATGATAAACCAAGTGAAGTGAAGAAAACACTGATGGACCTCATCACACAACTCTTCTTTATTACACAAATTCTTTCAGATCAATTTTGTCACAGCTAAACATATTTAAATACGAGTTACGTTTCTTAGTGAATATTCGATTTCATTCGGTTGGTTGTACTGTATATGTGATCAAATAGAAACGCTGACTTGTATCATGACTCCCAACATCATGATTTTTATTCCTCGTGGACAACGTAGTAGCCATTTCATCCTTGAATCATTAACTTTATTCAATGGATGGGCGACTTTTTTCCTTCGTAGAAGCTTAAGAAAATTGAAGTGATATAAATACTTTTAATGCACCAGGCACGAGTTTCGGATAGCAAATTCTCATAAATAGTACGGCCAAATTTATTTTAAGTAGCGCCCTCTAGATTTATTTTTTGAATTCAAATTAGCGCCTCTACTTTGCAATTGTGCACGGCTCAAAATTTTGTGTAGGGTCTATTCAGTAGCATAGTTGAATAAAATCTATTACCAAATAGCATTGGAGAGATGGTGCTAGGATGTTAAATAATTCGATGGATACTCATAGAGGTCAAAATTGCAGACCACAGCTGTACGGCTCATTGAGGAGTTTTTACCAAAGTTAGAAAAGAAAGTCAAAAGATAGCAACAGAAATGGAAACAGAAATTACAACCTAGTGAAAAGTTGGTCCAAATTTGAGGATAGTGAATGTTATATTAACGTACTAACCAAAATAGAACGTAATTAGTCAGAAATATGACATTTCAAAAAGCTTTGTTATGTCTCGACCTAATTGTTCTGTTCTCATTTCTAAATCGGTCTAACATTTTAAAAAGTGAACGCGCTCTCAAAAAAAAAAAAGAATAAATAAATAGAAGTTCTAACAAAAGAAGATCTAAAATAAAGATAACACTGTCCGTCAAACTGTTGACAAGTTTGAAATGTACACTCGACGAAAAGCGATGGAAGTTGAGATATTTAACGCAACATTGGCGGATCTATATTTTTTTTAGAGGGGGGGGGGGGTTCAAGTCCGTTCGAGAGGATCCATCTAATAAATTGGAAATAAAAAACAAATGGTGCAAAACCGGGAAAACTGAAAATTAACAAAAATTAGCAAATCCAGGGGTCCTTATCTCCTTAGTCCCCTCTAAATCCGCGCTTGAGCAAGATTGAGAAAAGTAGAAAAGGAAAAAAGACACGCGCGTCTCACTTGCCTATTTTCCATTGATCGTGAACCTGGTACCCTTTATGTATATATAACACCCGTTCTCACGGAAGTTTACTTTATTTTAACCGTATAGTGCTGAGCGAGGCGGGGGTGAATTAAAAGCATTAAATCGCACCGTAAACTATACAACTATATATATTGATACACAAGTGGGGCAGAAAAAAGGAAGAATAGAGGGGTAGCCTGACTTCTCGTACACCCCAACTATGAAGCAATTTTGGAAAGAAAAGAGTTTTGCATTCTAAGGTAAGATCAATTGCTTTTTTAACTTTTAAAATTTTTCCTCCTCTTTCATGTATTTTATAAAATTCGAAAAACAAATCGACGTCAGTACATATTTCAATGACCTCGTTTTAATACTCGGTGAAAGTAGGGAATCTGGAATTTTTGGAACTGGTGATACATGTATATGGGTCAGTACAGACGTACGTAGCGATTTAGCGGATTTGCGAACGAACAGATTTGCAAGGGGAAATAGGTACTGAAATGAGAAAACCTAATTTTTTCGTAAAAGATTACTTGACCTTTATAGTTGAAACACCCCATCGTCATTTTCTACATTGTTGCATTGAAAAGTAAAAGTGATCGTAGGTCTCCGACCATCGACTAAATTTGACGTTGCATTTCTAAAACAAAAAATTGAAGACTGCAACAACGAACAAAGAGAAATTAAGAATTTACATTGTTACTGAAATACACATACTAGTCTCTAATTGGATTGGTTTTGTGCCATCATTTTTCAAAGTGACTGTTTCACTCACAAATACGTAAAATGCTTATGAAAACTTTCAAAAACGTTAGTTCCTAAAATCTAATACAAGTACAATTATTCATCTTGACGCTACTGTCATTCGTGTAAGTTATTAAGTAAACACTCACTTTCATCCATCCAAAATGAATTTTTTCATTTCATTCACCAAGCTTGCTCTTACCTTTTGGGACTTCTTGACATTTGGGAAACTTCTGACATCTCTCTTCCATCTATTTTCTTAATTCTGTTGGGAAACATGCGATGATTGAAAGCTTGTCGTATTCTCTCTAAAATATAAAAAGGTAGAGGTAGGGGTTTATTGTCTCGTTAGCCTGAGCCTATGTGTCTGTGTGTTCGACGTGCATTGTGGCTTCTGTGTGGTCACCACAGTCTTGTTAGATTTATTTTTCTTCCCTCTTCTTTTTTTTTGTGTATACATGTATGTACCCATACCAATTTATCCGATCTGCATGAAATTCATATTTTTCATTGAATTCTTAGCATATTTTCACAAATTAAATATTAAGTTAATAAAATATCTTGAAACCAAAGAGTGCACGTTTCCACATAACGCCGTACACTGACGGTAAAGATGTGCTTCTACGATGAATTTGGTCGCTGGCATGTTATAAAGCTTTTGCCCCAAAGTTCGGCGAGTTTTCCTAGATATTTCAAATAAGCCATCTTTGCCCCCCATGCCAATGGGATTTGATAATCTTTGCGGGGTCAATTGAAAAAAAAATCTGAAAGAGAAAATAAAACCCTCCATAATTACAATAGGGTACTCAAACAGGATTGCTTATTGTTTGTGAACATTTTGAAGAGTAGACTAAAACGCAAATTGCGACAATACGTCTGAATTCTAAACAGCTCCATTACACAGTTCTGATTTAAACGTGAAATTTTGTATACAAGATCAAATTGGATAAATTGACCACCCAGATCAAAAGCATTCTCAGTGCGAAAGTAAGAGGACCTGTTATATACAGGTAAACAGCCGTAATGATTATTCCATCTGAATTAAATTTTACTTTTCATTTGATACTTTCATCAATAAATATCAAACAAAGGCTCTTTACTTTGTATGAACAACGAAAAGGGTCATCGGCGCGGCGGTTGCTTACTATTTTCACTTGTTCATTATAAAGGTGGTCAGTATTTGACTTATTGATTAGAGCTCAGATTTAATGGATATTAATATGAATGAGGTAAAGAAGATCTTGACGACAATCACATCAGCACTCACAATAGAGCACCAAACTGAGTATCGACGGACCCCTAGCAATCTAGAGGTGCGAACAGGTACAAGGGAGGAGAAAGCATCCCCTGTTTGGCTAGCCGCAACCGCCGTCGATGTTCACCTACGAAAATGAAAACAATGCACCGTCTGAGGTTATGTCTATATAGAAAGTGTCTATGGCGACCATGTCAGGGAAAACATTTAAAACACTTACTGTCAAACCTCTCGCGTGGAACTTTTTACGAGCCCACACTGCGAAGGGCATACGTGTGAAGATGAAGATGCAGAGGCTAGATCAAAATCTAGATTTTGGTGTGCCTCTCCTGGCCAAACAAATCAAACAAAAATTCTGCCGATTCTTATGGAGAGAGCCAGCAAAGATAATTCTATAAGAAGTTACGTCTTCAAATTCACAGCATCATTAAGAACAGATCAATTTACGGCATGGACCAGACACACACGTTTCGGGTACTTAACCCTCAACCCTCGTCAGTGATCCTCAATCCAAACATTGAAATCACTGCTGGTGGACCAGGAATCTCCGAGGGCACATGTAGCCAAGTTCGATCAACTTCGGTTGATTGTCTGTCTCTTAAACGCATTCGAAAATTTCTATCACCAATTTTCTTGAAATTTCTAAAACGTGGGTCCTTTAGCATAATATCCAATCCATCCTGTCATGTCTTTCGGTACATTTTTGAACATAATATATTTCACACTCTTTGGCCATATTACATTGTTTATATTGAGGATAAGTACCCGAAACGTACATGTCTTGTCCATGCTTTAAATTTATTTGTTCTTAAATGATGCTATAGAATTTGAAGACGTTTAACATATGACAAAAGACTGTGAAAGTTATGTCCAAAAAATACCGAAAGTCGTACATTTAATTTGCATGAAGGACAATCATATTGAGCTAAACTGTTGATTTACGCCATCGTCAATTCTTTCTTCTACTATCTCTCTCCTTTTGTGTTAGTTTGCTTAAAGTAGAATCAAAAACTACCTAAATCCAATCGACTAACAATTCGGTCTTTTCGAAATACAGAGTTACTTCCCATTTGTGCAGGTATCTGACGTCAACGCATTGTGACGTCATCAATTTTTATGGAAACCAGCCTGAAATTCAGGGAAACAGGGTTACATATATGACGTTTTCAATGGAATTTAATGACGTCACAATGCTTTTACGTCATATACCTGCACAAATCGAACGTAGGCATGTCAAATCGAAAAGACGGAATTCGAATCATTAAAAGCAGAAGTGCTGGCAAATATGTACATGTTCATTTTATCAAGAAAATGTGACAGAAAATGGAAAGGAAGCAATAGTGCTGGGAATGAATCGTTTTACTTTCGAATCTCGAAGCCAGGAGATATCTGATTAACTTTCACCTTTGCAACTTAAAATAGATTATTTTTCGAATATGGGACCAGAAATGATCTTCATAATAAAAGTCGTGACAATTACATGCACAGAGATGGCTTCCATGATTGATTTCCTTTTACATTCAAACATGCTTTCTCAAGTTTCAATCTATCAAGTTTCAATAATAGAATATGATTCCTTCATAATTAACGAGAGGGTTTTCATTTGTCATTAATCATTTAACATGCCCAGAGCTGTAACTTTCTGAAAGCATGTTCGTACTTAACATGGTTCTCAGCTAACTTACGGAAGTTGTTTCAGAGATTCTATAACTATATTATATTACATTCATAGCAACATTGTGAATTCGCATTTTGAAATTTTCTTTTAAATTCCAGTCGTATGTAATCGGCGAAAGAACTTTCTAATTAAGTATGACATTTCTCAATATCAGGTGTCCAATTAAGCATTAAAATACTATCTTAAACTTAATGAACTGATCCAAAATATTTCTAATGACAATAACTCAGCAATGAAACTCTAATTAAAGGTCCATACTTCATCGGTGAACGAGAAGCGATAGCTGATACTCTTTTGTGTGGAAATGACAAAAATCAAACCATATATAGTCGCCATTAAGAACAAAATTTACTTTCATTGTTGCGATACAGAACAAACATTATAATTATCATGTCTATTTTAGGACCTACCCTATCTTTTAAAGACATAATAAACTGCCTCATTGTACAAAATTCGACAAAAAATGGATCAATTTGGCCTGTGTTTATTATGCACGTGCTTCGTTTGTGTTACATAATTACCGGACTACATAACGGACCTTTGTTACGGATTGTAATATGGTATTTTCATGAACAAATTGCTCGGTTTTTGTGAGAAAGATCGTGGATTACTTTTCTCTCATTTTGAACTTTACTAAATTGATTTTTCGGGGGAGTGCTCAAATATAAAGTTTATTCAATATAGCTCAAATTAATACCAATCAAAATTGAGCGTATGATTCAGCCCTGATGTATTATAAGTGAAGTTTCAGTTTGACGGCTATTTTGAAGCGTCCGTAGCAACAGCAAACTGATAAACCTGCAACTTTACAACGTTCAGATCCAGAAACCATTCCTAGGATTCCTTCGGATGATCTTTTCTTCAACACAGTCGAACATTTCTGTTATCAAAATGTCTAGAAATTTCTAAAACTTGAGTCCTGTAGCATCATATCCCTCCCATCTTGCTACGTCTTTCGGTACATTTTAGCCATAATAACTTTCACACTCTTTGGTAATATTACAGTGTTTAGATTGAGGATCACTGACGAAAGTTTAGTACCCGAAATGTTTATGGCTGGTCCATACTGCAAATTTATCTGTTCTTAAATGATGCTAATGAATCTGAAGACGTTTAATACGTGGTAATAAACACTTGCTGGTAAAGTATGAAATGGACATATTTGCATAACAAGCAATATTGACAAACTCAAGATAGTGTACACTAGTTCGTAGTCCCAAATTGTGATATCCCTAGACCGACAAATTGTCTATACTTTGGCTTGTCATTATCATTTCATATGAGTGGCAGTGAAAGACAAACCCTTTAAAAAGAAGCAAGAACTCAGAAGAAGATTTTAAAGTATATCTTAAGTTGAGAAATGGAATTGATATTGTCCATTCACGGGGGATGCTTACTTCTCCCGGGCACCTGTTCCCACTTTTAGCTTGCTAGAATTCGGTGCTCTGTTGTGAATGCTGTTGAAATTGTCGTCAGTATCTTCTCTATCTCATTCAATAAATTTTCAAGCACATATTGTACCCTGAAAGAAAAAAAAGGATCGAATAGTTGTGAAAGAAAACACTCTCATAAAACGACGGAATGATGTACTTTTATTTGTCTCAATATAGCCACTTAATAACTTGATGTGCGTCATTTTACTAAACTCACTCATGTTATATTTAAAACTGGAAGTTCATAAATTTCAAATATTATTCAATATTGACGGAATCTGTCAATACCTTTATATTATTAGCACAATATTAAATAATAAGTATAATGTTTAACCGAATTATGAGCACAGGTGGTAATTCTTATACAAATAAAGCAGACCGCAAGAAACGCCACACCAACCTGTTTTACGTGAGGTATTATTTCAGTATCAATGAAATTTTGAACTTTTGTAAAAAATACACTTTTAATGTTGTACAGTAGACGTCATATTTGCTTGAATTATTATACATGGGGATAACCTGCTAATCTATGTATTCTTTATTTCTGACATACCATAATGCATAACTCCATTACGCTTATTGTTACCATCATGCATAACTCCATGAAGCTTATGTAATTCAAAAGTAGACTTTTTTCTTTACATATACAAGAATTTATCGTATTACATGACATCACTTTATTCTGGATATTACCATATGGTGCAACCCCCGGGGTTTGTGAGGTACGATCTTCCCTGGGAATCGCATAAGATGGGATAGCACATGATTTGAGACACAGTGACTGCTGAATTGATATTCTGATTGTTTGGCAATCCCTCCCTCCTTCTTTAGTTCGAAAATAATGGGAGGGAGGGCTCCCCATTACAGACTTGTCGCTGTTTAAGTAAGAGATGCTCACTCGATCTTCACGGGTTGCTGGTTTTACGCTTACTAAATGAATATTCTGTTTGTGATTTTTCCCTGTCATGGTCGCCATAGCACTTTCTATATAGACATAACCTCAGGCAGTACATGTACATGTATTTTATATATTGTTTTCATTTTCGTGCGTGAACATCGACGGCGGGTGCGGCTAGCCGAACAGGGGATCCTTACTCCTCCCGGGCACCTGGTCCCACCTCTAGCTTGCTAGTGGTCCGTCGATGCTCAATTTGGTGCTTTGTTGTGAGTGCTGTTGAGATTATCGTCAGGATCTTTTTAACTCATTAGTTAGTCTGAAAATTGTTTTATTCATCTGCAATACAGAGTTTAGGAAAAATAAGAGACCATCATCTATTTGTATTGGGAAATAGCAAAAACGTGTTCTTGTTCATGCATTCAAATTATCAGTTAAATTGACTACTGTTGCTTGTTGAATATTGCCATTAAAAATCGATTTCTCTGAAATTAATCTTTATTATCGCCATAAAAGAATAATGTTTATTTATTTATTTATTTATTTATTTATTTATTTATTTATTCATTCATTTATTTATTTATTTATTCATTAATTTTTTTTTTATTTATTTATTTATTTATTTATCTATTTATGTATGTATGTATCTTTGAAAATATACGCGAAAGAATCCTTTTCCATCCAAAGCATCGTAATTTCATATTTGTATAGATATCTTGAAAATAGAGGGTTTGCTTAAATTTTCCATTCAAAGACATAATTGTGGACTATTTCCATGTACATGTTGCATATCCTCGTGTTGTTGACATAGAGGAATTAGATTCTTGTATCATTTCCGATTTTTTTTTTTGGGGGGGGGGGGGTCCATTTGAGTAAAAATTTCTTGCACATATCCTACTTTTAAATAGGAGTGGAAGTGGTAGTATTACCCAAAAATGTAATTTCTAAACGGCTTATCCATTTTAAATCTGTCAATGAAAAGAATTTGGAGTACATTAAGACAATTTGGCCTAGTTTTTGAATATGTAGGACGAACATCAAGATTTATTTTTAGCGTACCCCCACATCCTGCTGTTATATCGACGCTTATCTGTCTAATAACACCATATCTGACTGTGACGATGCAGAAAATATGCTCCTTAATTTGTACAAATTTCACACCTCTATTAACTTGTAAGAACTTTCATCCCATTTAAGAGAAAGTAATCCTTTAAACATTTATGAGTGGTTTATGTATTATTTCGTAAAAGTACGATAAAAATTTCAAAACTTGAACTTGATTTCTGGATTTCGTTGCTCCTTCTCATATATATATATTATACTGATTTACAGATGGGTACAAAGAGTCCTATTGATTTTTGAGTAATTTGAAAGAAACCCTCACTCTGAGAATGTGGGTTTGTCTTGAAAACTACCGTCTGCAGTGCGAAGAAAAAGAACACTTCATTGGTGTTAGACTAGATAATCCAGTCTCTACCGCTGCCGATAAAAGAGACTGAAACCCACCATGTTTTTTACAGAACGAAGTCGGACGAATTCCATTTTGAAGGTCTGAAATATTGATTTTCGTGATGACGGTACTAAAGAAAACATTTATCTAACTATCTCTACCCACCTCGCGTTTTTTTCTCGCTTCGTTATTGCATTTTTAACCAATTTTTAACTCCTACCAAACTAAACAGGCAAAGCGAAAGTTCGGAGAACCGACCAATCAGAACGAAGGATAAAGAAAGTTGATCACGTGATATTTCTATCCTTCGTTCTGATTGGTAACAGACTTCGTTCTATAACAAACGTGGTGGGATTCAGTCTCTTGTAGCGGCAGTGGTAGAGACTGGATTATTTAGTCTACATTGGTACATGTATATGATACATCTTATCCAAAGTGCCGATACCTTCAAAGCTGTTAAGATATTTTGTCAGTTAATTTTGGAGACACTATTAACATTTTCATCTATTTGATAATACATTTATTATAGAGTTTAAGCAGCGACACCTACACCGATTTTCTTTTATTTTGTTTTAATAAAGCTGATGTGGCGACACCTATAAAGACTTGCACAAGCTCCTCTATTGAATTGTTTTTGCATGCTTGGTACTTGCATGTATGTCGGCGAAACTGACAAAACGCTTTTGGAAATTTATAAGATGGTTTAATTTTTTAAAGTACACATTGTAATTTACTTCAAGTCCAAATGGCGACACCTACAACAATATCCATACAGTACCACGTATATATCATGTATCTTGCTTTTAAATAAATGCGTCGAACCGTACAAAAGTAATTTACATATAGTGTACACTTAAGGGAATTTAAAAAAAAAGGGGTTTGTAAGTTTGAATTTGATTATTTCCATGAAAATCCATAAAATAATTAAAAAATATCTCGTCGTCCAAATTATGACCCTTGAATCCAAAGGTATGAGTATCTTACAACCCCTTTCCTCTACACAAATCATTTCCTCTACACATTCCTCCTTTCCCTTGCATGACCATGCATATAAGACTTGTAGAGAAAATGGTTTGTGCAGAGTGCGCTGACCTGACTTTTATGTTCGTTAACATTTGGTAATTCTAGGGGACCTTTTCCATGTATAATTTCCCACAAGTATTGTCATATTTTTCTATTGAATTTGAAGACGTTTAACATCTTATATAAGTCTAGTAATTTTTGTACACATATATTTAAGGATATGTTATATGGTTATAAATTTTAATGATCCGTTTTTACTTGAATCACAGTCATTAGTTACAGGCCAGAAAATTTAACATTTTCACAAGTAGTATCACTCCACTTTAATTTCGCAATGCCCTCGTGAGTCCATTCTTTCCTCAATATTTTTTGCAAGTAATTAAATCATAAATTTAAAGTTTTTGCAGTTCAAATCTATAAATTTCTATGTCTGATTCATTCACTTCATGCATTATTGCAAAGCCTGCAAACTTGGGAGATATTAATCTTTCTTTTTGATATTTGAATTACAAAACCTTAAACAGTATTGGTTGTTGAAATATCTTATGTACTACTATTATACATTTATGGGGGACAGGGGTACCTCTCTCCCCCTTCCACCCCTTGCCTCCCCCTCCCGCCTCCTCCCTTTCTCCTTTCCCATCCCCCTCCCTCCCATTTCTCCCCCTTCCCTCCCTCCCTTCCTCCCGCCCCTTCCTCTCCTCCCTTTCACCCTGTCCACCTTCTCATTTATGTGTAAGGATATTATTTTCATAAATCATGATTCCCAATTTCCTGCTTACTATCAATGTTTCATAATTAATTATCTTTTTTTTTTTTTTTTTTTTATCTACATTATGAATCATGAAATTGCATCGAAAATTCGTGTAAGAGAACATTTGTAACAGGCCGAATATTCGTATTGTCCTATGACATATTCAAATTAAAATTTAAATATGCAGTAATGACGTCATTACTGCATATTTAAATTTTAATTTGAATATGTCATAGGACAGTATATTAATTAACATAATGTTTATAACAGGCCGAATATTCGTGTAACAGAATGTTTGTAACAGGCCGAATATTCGTATATCAACAGAATGTTTGTATCAGGCCTAATATTCGCGTAACAGAATGTTTGTAACAGGCCGAATAATAGTATAACAGCATGTTTGTAACAGCTAGATCGAATATTCGTGTTTTAACAGAATGTTTGTGGCAGGCCGAATATTCGTTTCAAAATGTTTGTAACAGGCCGAATATTTGTGGAACAGAACGTTTGTTACAGGCCGAATATTCGTATATTAACAGGATGTTTGTAACAGCAACGTCGAATATTCGTGTATTAATTTGTTTGTGACAGGCGTAATATTGTTGTACATGTAGTTAAAATTATGATCAGTTGCAAATTCGTTTATAAGAAAAATCGTAACGGAAAAAATTGAAATTAAGATTGGAAACCGCATCTGGCATCACGATTTTATTTTCTTCGTCTTCTTCTTCTTCCTCTTCTTTCTTCTTTTTCTCCTTCTTCTTTGATCGTTGGTTCGGGCATATGACTTTGACCATTGTGGTCGATCGCCCACATAAATATGTTAGAATTTTCCACGTGAATTCTTTCAACGGTCATTTCACAGCTGATTACAAATTCCATTACAAGTTAATCCCATTATATATGTCAAATTCGAAAAGAAATATTTTTATCTAGAATTCACATTAACATTAATCGTCATGATTAATTTCAGTGTATTATAGTCATATTACTATATATTGAATAAGAAAAACAACTTTTACTTTTATTTGTTTGGAGTAGATCTAGTACGTACCGCCACATTATACCATAATCCGATTCCAAGGATTAGGCCAGACAACAAAATTTAACGCTTTCAAATCGGCCACTGTGAGAAATGGGATTGGTCAGATTTATTTTCAACTAGCTTACCGAACCTGTCATTTAGTCTAGAATTTCCAAACTTACTCTTAAATTTGAGCCTTAGACGTTGAAGCACAGGCACCAGATTTCTGGGGAAAAAAGATAAAAAAAAAAGACCTACTGTACCTTTAACGGTCACAAAGAGAAGAAAAACGGGCGTTTAACATACGGGTTATAATTATTTTAAGGAATCGGGTACCTGTGCGTTGAAGGACAAAGATTTACAGGAGACTCAGTCAATTTGCTAAACTGAAGATAGATATGGCGCAATGATAGAAAAAAAAGTAGAAAGACAATTGTGCGAAGATGAGAAAATTGGTAAGGAAATATCAAAATTGTTTTTACTTCCAATTCCCAAAAGGTTATTCCTTCTTGAAATACGTCTACTTTGCCTCCTTTTCCTCTAATTCGCATTTCCTCTTTTTTGTTCCTTTCAAAGTCACCTTTCGACATATTTTTCAATGTTGAGAGAGTAAAAAACATTCATAGATTTTTCGTGGCCTTAAAAAGCATATTAAACTGTTTTTATCTTCTTATTGTAGATATTGACGATTTTATTGGTTTAAGTGGGATTAAAGTAACAAGATTATACTAATACATAAAGGAATTCTAGTAATGTTTGATAGAATGACCAATGTGATCAAATGATCTATGTATCTTACTTTTTCTCACGTAGCCGATATGAACATTTATTGAGTACTGTACACAAGCGATGGACTTAAATTGTCTGTTTTTGGATTTAAGCTAGGAGTATTGAGTGCTCTAATTAAAACAAGGTTTGTCCCTTTACCTCCTTCTTTAAATCTGAGTCTATGCTTTTCTTTAAAGTGTATAAACTTAACTTCTTTTTTCAACTTGAAACGTCAGATCCGACTATCCAAAAATTCAATTTTTGAATATGAATCAAAATTCAATATTTGAATTTGAATCAAAAATTCAAAATTACGAGGCATATTCTGTGTTTAAATGTATGTTGTTCCAATGTTACCCTTTCTTTCTGTCCATATTTTCTTTACATGAAATATACTAGTGCTTGTCAAAATTTCTAACTTACCATTCTACGGGTAGGGATTTTCGTTATTGTGGAATTAAAATTATTTTGATTTATGATTGGATTTTATTCTTTATTTCAAAATGGAGAAAAAAGAAATTTGTGTAAACTAAAATAGACCGTGACGAAATTTGAATTTTGAACACTTTTCATGAATTTCGTGTATTTCATCGGTAAATTACGATCAAATACCACTTAAAGAATAGTTTGTACCATGATTAATCAGTAAAACATAAATTAAAACGAATGTATTGGTTACAAAAAAGACGAAAAGCAAATAAAACTAAACGAATTTGCCGTAAAGTGGCTGCGTGCGCATAACTTATGTGAGTAAAATGCGTAAAATAAGCTATTATTGACCAAAAATCTTTTTTAGGCTTACTTTTCATGAATAGTGGCAATTTTTTATAGCACAGGAAATAATCTTATACCGCATTGGCAGTCCTGAAATGTTTCAACACAAAAATCCTTACACGGTTATTACCTATATCAATGATACCGGAAGATTATCGACTTGTAACGAATAAAAATCTTGTAGGCACATCACGACGAAACAACGTTATCAACTGCCGATATTTCAAAATTCAAAGACAAATAGCACGATAACCATGAGAACTTTTATAGGTATCAGACCCCAATTATCTTTTCCTATATATTCCTTTGTAAAAAGTACTAATATGACGATTAAATACTCGAATCGCACCACCATTTTTTGCTTGAAACTTTTATATCTGCTAGATAATATCAAAATAAGGTCAGAAATGGATTCATGCAAAAATCTGTCGCTTAGTAGACTTTTAATATCTTTTTAAACCCGAAAGGGGGTATCTGTGGCTCTAATGTTCTACAATCTATCAATTCTAGAGCCTCATAACACATCTGTCATTCCGCGATTAGGATGATGCAGTATCATCCAACATGCTAGAATATTTTTTTTCAACTCATCTGCGACTCATTGACGTAAAAAACGAATCATCTAGTGTAAAAAGAGTCGTAGAAATTAAATGTAAGAAGACGAGGGATTGAAATAATCAGGAACTATTTGCGTGATCAACGAACATTCAAAATTAATTGTGATCTGTAATCTATTGTAGCATTTTTCAGTTAAGAGACAAAGTTTTCTTACAAACCGGAAGTGGATTATTCTTTGCTAAAATGCTGTGAGATTTGAAGTTACACATCACAGGATGATCACTTTTTATTTTCACTTGAAAAACTTTCGTTGATTTTACAAATGTAGATATTAGATAACTGATTTCTACCAATCGTAATATTCAAACTTAACTGAATGAATGGTAAGTTAGAAATTTTGACCAGTATGTATGGTAGGCAATGAATTCGCATTAACAACAGTGATGATGGATGCAAACAGACGATCGAAGGAAAGAAGCTGAGAACCCTTCCTCGTTCTGACACGATCTACAAATGATGGTTCGTCGAAAATGTTGCGAAATTCCTCGGAACATTTTCCGTCGCCCAATTATTTTGTTGTCTTCAAAGAAAAAGTTCCATCAACTAGTTTAAGAGTCAGTTTCCTTCTTTCCTGGTAAAATTGCTGTATCCGCGTCAGTTGATTCCATTAAAATTCTACCATCATATCATGATGAGGAACTTAATTATTACTGATGCAAGCTGCATATAGGGTTAATAGAAGTCGATGACATGCACTTCTGGTCAGAGGAAATTTCACCAACTCATACACGACATTCACATTAGTTTTTGCGCTTCATTAATTCATGCGCCTCGAAAGAAAACTTAATTTATCAATATTACACAATATTTGATGCAAGAAGTGATTATGAAGTCTTGCGTATAAATTATAGACTCTGTGAATATTTACTGAACAAGTTAATTTTATTGATGTCATAATTTCTCATTTCAACATAGAATGTTTTTCGTCAAGTTTGAGACTTAAAGTCATAGGTCTTTACAAGAAAGGAAGTGATATTTTTGCGTTTAGGAAATTTAACGAATACATGTAATAAGCTTTACTCGCTTTCTATGGCGGATTATTTCATAATTTCATGGTCTATAAGAAATAAACTTAGTTCTACGATTCTCGAAAAAAAAAAAATCACATACAAGAGCAGCAATGAAAGGTAACAAAAATTCGAAAAAAACTAGGTTTCATAGCTGTAAACCGTAGTTTACACTTGGAAATTCTAGTTTTTCAAATGTAAACTAGGGTTTACGGATGGTAATGATAATTAATTCTAAGTGTCAGAAAAATGATAAAATTTGCATTTACAAACGTAAACCTATATTTACATACGTAAAATTAGGTATTACGCGTGGAAATGTATGTTTTCATATCATTATTAGACATGTTGAAACTATTGTTAACATGAATTATTCTGATGACGATAATTAGAATTAATAGTACAGAAAATTTAGATAAATGTGCAATGCCCATTTTCAACACAAAATTAATTCATTGATCGAAAGCAAGCTCTATCTTATGATGAACACCTTACAAAGGAGCTGTTAAGATAAGGCGTAAAATCAGCCCTGAAAAGTGGAATTTTGAAAATTGAAATTTCAAGAACCTTTTTTGGTAAAATGTATACCTATACGGCATCCCATCAAAATATGAAGTTATTTTTTATCTGTTTTGCATGATATTGCTAATTTTTAGGTCAAAACTTATCTTTTTCCCATAGAAATCAATAGAAAACGGAAAAGTTTTATTGAACATTGTTCCCCCCGGATATACAGAAAGCCACTTTTACTGGAGATGTGTATCCATGATACAAATCTTTTGGCAAAGTGGGGTTCTGTATCTCCGGGGGGAACACTACCCCAAAGACGAAAAACTAAATATGGAAAGGGGGGTGCATTTTATAAGAATCGATCTTTTTGACCATTAAATATAGCACATTTGACTATTTTTCCTCTTTAATCAATCAAACATTGTGTACTCGATATGATTGAATGAAAGATACAAGAATTAGAAACGAAATAAGCAAGAGTGATGTTCATTTCTCCGTCAATGTGTATTTCGCGCTAAAAGGCTTACATTGTAGCCATTGAATGAAGAATAAGACCGTATTTTAAGTTCCGGATTTCATTATTTACCGATTAAAGGAGGTAGAACGTTCGAAATCTATTTCTGATACACAATGTAGACATATTTGATGTCTTTTAGCTTATATTTATCCATTTTAGATAACATATTCAAAAATGTATACGTTTTTTGTCGATATAATCGGATTTTCTATCCGAGCACCCCTACCTCTTTCGACCTTAATTTTACAACCTTAAGAGTTCCTTAACATAATGTAAAACATGTAAAAGGTCTGCAAACACATTATATTTCAATAATGATTCATGTTTTTCTGTGTACGATTCGCCATACGGAAGAAATAAGTCACGGGATTCAGGGCTAAATACGGCCCTTATCTTAACAGCTCCTTACCATATTTATTCAAAACATATATCAGCTATATGTTAGATATATTCTACTCAAAATTGTTCCTCCCGATCCCTCTTAAAATCTCAACCAATACTTCAACAGTAGCGAATTGTTAAAACATATGTCAGCTTTGATAGAAGAGTACATAGTCCTTTAAGATCTGAAGAACAAATATTCTAAAAGTGCACCTATAAAATGTCATGCAAATCCCCCAATACGAGTCAAATCAAATATGTGCTTGTACATAGCGCTTTGTCCGACCTTCTGTTAAGGAGGTCCAAGTTGAAATGAAGACCGACTGAAGATGATACAAAATCAAATATTGAGAAATGAAGTACCTGTTATAACTCTATTTTATCATATCCTTGTATAGACTAGTACAAGATAAAGGGGCGGATCCAGAAAAAAAAATCAGGAGGGGACCAGCCCGCCAGGTGAGAGTCCAAGCTATGAATTTAACAAAAAAAAAAAACCCGTAAAAACGGGAAAAACAGCTTTTTTGGCAAATTTCATGGAGGGGTCCTGACCCTCCCTTCCCCCTCTAAATCCGGCCTTAAGCTCTGGTTACCTTCGATCGGTTTTTTACTTAATAAGGCCATACCTAGGTCCGGAAAAATACGACATTATGTCAATCTTTACTTGTAAATTTAATACGTGCGCAGTTCCAGGTTGGTTTAATGAGCTCCGAACCCTCTCTCCGCGCTTCTGTTGCATATTTTACATTACATGTATATCTAATTATTAACATGATATTACATCAATAATATGATATTATATCTAATAAATATTCTTAAAATTTGAGGAATATTTTCTTCTATTGAAAGCTAGATCGTGTATTTGATATTCCAAACTGAATGAAACAAACACTTGTATGTGCAAATTATAAAAACCAAGGCTAGACCCTCTCTCTTCATTTTTCAAACAGGCAACAAAAAAAAAAATCATTGTCGATCTTCAAAAATTAAAATTGAATCGATGAATTGAATTTAAGTTCTCCTCTATTAAAAAAAACGATAAAAAGATGATAAAGATAATATTATGACCATTGTATACCATTAAAGAGCGCATAGTACTAATAATGAAAATTTTAAAATTCGGACCCCGCTCAGAATTTTTTTTTTTTTTTTTTTTTTTTTTTTTTTTGGATCCGCCTGCGTGTCATCCAAAAATCAACTCATATGGGAGATAAAGACTAAGCCGTTTAAACATTATTTTACTTTGTGTCTATTGATTTCAGGTAGTTCTATCATGCCGAGTTTAATTGTACCGTTTTAAACAGGGCACATGGTTTGTTAAAATTTGTTTGCTTTAAACACTTGACTCTCTGAAATATGGACTTAATTTTGTGAAAGCATAAAATCGATTTAGTGAAGTATGTTTCACTTTCAATCCAACATCTAGAAAACGAGTTTTAGAATTGGAACTTATTAACAAAAGCTACACCTTCGCGCATTACAAAAGAGGTATGTCAATGCCGTACTGCTTTGATGTAGCTTAATTATTTTTACTTTTTTGAAACAAATTTTTGCTTGCCTACGGTGTATCTTCAAGTGGGATACGATTTATTCTTTACGAAAATTCCGTCTTTGAAGTGCAAGGAAAGCAAACATATCTTCAGACTTTCATTTGACACATTTTCCGACAGCTTAACTTCGAGTGTTCCTAATTATCGAAAAACATTGAAATTTCCCTATTTCAAGCATGAACAAGATTTTTGTATTTTCTATCTATTGTCAGCTTTTGATTGTGAAAGTGATCAAGCTTCATGGTGACATTGATGTAAGGCTCCATTTCACGATAAGAGGGGGCCCCTCTACTCAAATGAAACTTCTCCTCCCCTTCAATGTACAAGAGGTTGATCAATAAGATTCCTTTTTTTAAATTCAAGTTTTCAAAATTGAAACAAATCTTTTTTCTCCAACTGTTTAACTGGAAACCCACACAGCTTCAGCAAGTTGGAGACGAAAGTTGGGGTGATAAGGAGCAGGAGGGGTTCATTTTCCTCACAAACGTTGTGTCGATTTTGAAACGCATGACATATAATTATATTCTGATTTCTAAATCAGTTACTATTAAGATCCTACGAGATATTTTGAACCGCTTGACATGTCTTATAGTGACAATTATACAGTAACTACTAATTCAATTTGGCGCCAATTTTACATGCTGAACGGAAACTGTTAAGAAACATATACCGGTAACTGTTTTCATCTTTTTTTTTCACCTTTTTCTCGATTTTTTTTTTCACGAAATTTGCATGCATACACAGATAAATAATAGGTAGAAAAAGCCAACAGTCTTTAAAAAGATTTAAACAAGTGGCGACATCTACAACTAATTACAACATGAGTTCTTTAAAGGAACAGGAAATGTACGAAATTCAAACTTAGTCGAAAATACACCAGGTATTGGTACAATGAATGCATGTAGGCATTCAAATCGCATCAAGTTGTATCTATATATCTATTTCAGGCTATAACCATGATAATATTGTATTAAAATATGTGGTTGTAAACATCCCAGTCGATTTATGGCCTGTGCATGATAGGGGGATTATCATACACGACAAGAAGGTCAAAACAATTTGAAAATAAGGCCATTTCTTTGTTATTTTCTGTTTTGCGTCCTCGTGCTGGTACAAATGTAGGTTTTGAGCCCAAAGTCATAAAACATAACAATCAAAATGATAAAATATTTTGCTTATTCAATGTGTTTTCTGCAAACATTAAAGAAATGGTTTATCGTTTTTATGTTTCATGTAAAAATTATAAAAGTAATGCACTGATACTAGACACTTAATTATCTATAATTCTTTTATTAAATAAAATATGTTGAAAATCAAATGAAACAAGTTTCTGCCATGTTTCATTTAATTACATAATATGAAATTGCAACTTTGTTTTATATGCTTGTTTGTTTTTCTCCCTGGCTGGCTGGTAGCTTTCTCAAATTCAAAAGGACGCAAAACAGAATAAAAACAAGAAATGGCCTTATCCTTTCGTACAGAAATTACGAAAGCGAAAGTATAAATCCGACACCGACAAAATTCTGCTTTCAAAAAAGTATCCCAATCTTCATCGTATCAAGATACACATGTACAGTATATATAAAAGTAATAATTATATTGTAAGTTCTTTGACTTTTTTCGAGTCGGTCGCGTTATGGAGTTCCTACTTCAATGACAGTAGGTAAATGTACAACGTCAGTAGTAGTGGGGGGGGGGGGGGGGGGGGGGGGGCTTAAAATGGTTGCATGTACGTCTTTAAAACACAAATTGGATATTGAAAAAAGAACATGGATGAATTTCTTCTAAAATGGATCACAAAAATGGAAAAAGTATATAGCCTCTTTTACTCCTATGATTATCGTGATATATCCCAATATAACAGGCGCGGAGTGAGAATTTTGATAGGGGTTTCAGTTCAAACCTCGAAAAAAGAGAGGACCCTTCCGGCGTATGATTGTATAAATTAGACTTACAAAAAAGAAAAAGAATTTTGCAAATTGAAATTGTTGGTAAGGGGCTCTTGGCAATCCCAATCACCTCTATCTGGATTCGCACATTGATGGATATTTTGTTTTACAAAAGTTACTAGTCAGAGCAAACTCGCAAAATTGTAACTGCCCTGTGAAAGAAAAATGTAAATCCGCAACTTCTTGTCATGTTGCATAAGTTTATCTTTATGAAATTAGACAGAATTTTCTCTGATCCCGACTGGATTATCCGCGATAACAGTTTATTCATAAAGAATTATCTGATTTCCAATTTATTCCTATCAAAAGATAAAATAAAGACCTGCTTTGTGATGAAAAATTGTTATTTCATCTCAAAAACGTTTCCAAATGTTGTATTTGAATCTATCTGCAAGAACAATTTAATAAACGATTCCAGCGGACAATAGAACTAATCTCCTGTTTAAATTTGAAATTATCTTTCATTATCTGTTAGACCAACGCAAGTTGTATAATCTTTTCTTTTGCTAACTTCACACAAAAGATTGCGCAAAAAGAACAGTCTAATTTGTCATTTAGCAATGTGATTGCATGTTGACGAAGTCATGTTTGATCAGGGAAACTTGTCGCCATTTTGATTGAGCAGAAATATACTTTCCAAATGGGAAAACTTCACTTTCTTTTTTTGAAATCAAGGTAGAGCTTTGGATTCAATATTTCCATAATATAAGTATTTGAATATAGCATAAAATTTAGAATTTGAACGAAAGTGCGCTACACCAAATTATTATTCTCAGAGGGGCGGGGTATTTTTGGCTTGAGGTATCACTAACGAGGATTTAATTATCCGAAACATGAATGTCTGGTGAACAATATTTGGATTTGTTACCCGCGATTGAGTGTTTATAGTGTTTTCCCCATAATGTTACTTTCGAACGCCACAGAGTACTTCTTCTGGGCAAAAATTAATTAAATGGTAATATATATGAAAATTCATCAGTATAACTATTTGCATCTTCTCCCGAAAGTTGTTCTCTACGAACAGAATTGGCACGCTTTGTTTTTGTTTTCATTTTGTTTTGTTTTTGTTTTGTTTTTGTTTTGTTTTGTTTTTGTTTTTTCTTTTTCTTTTATTTATGTTTTTTGTTTTTATACATATCAGATTGATCATTTTACAAGATACAAGTATCGATAAGTACAGAAAATACTCTGCTCAAAAATCAGCAGAAGGTAACGAAATATGAGCCATTCTGAAAATTATAATTATAATCTTAATATTCATATTTAAAATTACTTATCTCTACTTACATCATAAACTAAAATCGATATATTTATTTTGAAACACTATCGTCATGTCTGTGCTAATGCATGACAATTTTCAATCAACTTTTTTTCAACTCCAAACTGGTAAATCATATTTCTCAAAAGCATATCGCAATTTTGAATTAAATTTCGCTTCATTAAACAAAATTAAGTTGTTAAACTTTTGTAAATGTTCAGATGTACAAGGAATTCGATTCTTGTGAATTTAATTCATGGAGAATAAAATTAATTCGCTTGCAGTAAATTGCGCATCCACTCGAACAAATCATTATAGATAATAATTCACTCGAGTAATTTGAACAAAGATATTATAACAACCTGTAGTTTCTTTTCAAAATTTTAGTATTTTTTGCACCATCCACATTTTCGTAATGTGCAAGTTACGGTTTAAAAATGAATATACACATGAGTTAGCGGGTGAATAAATGATGACAAAATCCAGGTAAGGAAAAACAATAAAAGTCGTAAGATACTAAAGCCCCGTTTACACTATAAAAGTTTTCTTGTACAAGAAAACTTGCTCAAAGTTTTTGACGCTAACTTTGATAGTGTAAACGATCCAAGAAAACATTGATCAAAGTCCGTCAAAGAACTTGGATGGGCTTTGACCGAATAGAACTCCATCCTATTTTTCTTGGAACTTTGACGGACTTTGTCGGGAATCGACCAATCAGAGTAGAGATTCAAAATTACACCAGATGTATTTAAAGTATTGATGAAAGAAATAGAGGCAATTTAGAACGTTAAAAGTTATAAATATAGCAACCAGTGTTTTAAATTTTTCGTTTCTCTAACTCTGGCAACCAGTGTATCTTCTCGAATATTCATGCAACAAAAGTTCCCATTTTTGGAGTTCAAACTTTTTTATAGCGTTCTTTTTTTTCAACTTCGCATTTACTTTGTTTGAAGAAATCCAGAGTGTGTCAAATTTGTACGGACCATGTAATCTTTACTATTAACTTATCAATAAGTAAATTTCTTATTCTAATAGTGTTCTTTGACATTTGAAGTGTAGGCCTTGTTTCCTTTAATTTTCTAGAACCACTTAAGTGCAGCCTATGATTTGCAGTTCATATATATAGCTATCTTTGGTCATTACTTTATGTGTAAAGAAAGTTTAAGATCAACATGTTCTATTTTACTTCAGTGCATGTTTTTGCAAAGAAGACAACATTAATATTGTACCACAATGTAATTCTTTATCTCAGTATAACGGATACCCTTAAACACTATTATTAAAATTCTTCAGTTCTATTTTCATTTTTGAAGTGTCGCTAAATAAGCATTCTTTGTCACTTTTTTACATTGATATTGTTATATTGATTACTGCTGATTAGTAAGTGTACCTTTTAACCAGATTTTTAAATCTTCGTCCAAAGTAATTTTCTTCTCATAATTAGAGGGACTTAAGGTTTCTCATCCCTCCATAGATTTATCGATAATTTGTCAACTCTTCAATTTTTATATGAATTGTGGTAACTTTTGTGGAATTGAGGTGAGTTTTATTGCTAGAAACCGCTGATAAAAACAATTAAAGTTTGTTTATTGTCCTTAATTTTTTTTAATTTAGGTATATATTTTCTCCTAAAGATAGTACATCTATAATTGTTCAAGTTTGTGCATGGATCACCCTCTCACTTGAGGGTCGAACCACCTTAAAGTAGAGATTGTTCATTGATACTATATCTTCACCTCGCCATCGTAACGTATAATCTTTTTCAAACCTTGATTAAGAAATAAAGTTTTAAAAAAAACTTTCTTCTTGGTGCATTGAGGGGATATCTAGACAGTAAATCTTTCTAAATAGATAGTGTTTATTTCCATGTTCAAAAAAGCAAATTCAAGTCTTCAAACAGATGACAAAATTTGATATAACATGTATACATGTAAGGAGCTCTTTAAAAAAAGCAAGTTTTCAAACAGAAACATGATCTTTTGCTTTGTTCCAATCAAATTAAGGTCCATTAGCACAGGTGGAAATATCTATGTAATCTTTATTGTAAGAACTAGCCGTTACACATTATAATAAAAAAAAAAGTTGACAAGTCTGTGTATGAACAGATTAACATACATTTTAAATGCATTGAGCAATGTTGCGGTAGGTGACCACAGCGCATGGTCAGATATATGTCAAATTGTTAAGAGAGAAAATATTTTTTAAACTGATTAGAATGAAAATATATCTTAATGGAAAGAATTGGTGTCAAATGGCAGTCAAGAAGACTTTAAAAGGTATTAGTCCCATTAATGTCAGAATATGTCGTTCTCCACGTGTCTATGTCGTGAATTCATGAGAACAATTACCAGAATGGGGTAAGAAGGATAATTAACATAATAATCTTTCATTGCACAATCTGTATTGCATCACTGTAACAGTTTCTTTGGCTCCTTATCTTTTAAATTAGACTTAAAAGTAGTCTATTAGGGTATTTTTCTCTTCTATCGTATAGCTATTATTGTTTTGAAAACGTCACCATTCTGATATCAAGAAAGATACAAATAACCGGTGTATTGGACAAATTGAAAACAAAACTTCACATGTATAAATGCATTTAAACCATTAATTGAAATTGCCAAAAAAAGTAACAATGGAAAAATAAGAAAGTTGCACATTTGTTTCACTTAAAATCTCCTAGAAATTGCGTAAATGCATGAGTACTACTAGAAGTATACAGGCGCATAGCCAGGCGTACGCAAGTACGCAGTTGCTTCCACATCGTTATTCCTACAAAAATTAAGTTAAGACATAAATGTTTCAAAGGGTCATTAATTTCTAATGTAGAAAAGTTACCATGGAAATGTGTAAAATCCGATAGCTTCTTAGTAGTTTCACCCTCTGAATCCCCAAGGACTTTGCCTTGGACCCATTTAGGCTCTCAAATCCCGAGTCTGAAAATGTAGTTCTACATGAAAAGTACTCTGGCTACACGCCTGGTTTGTGGACATTAATACCGTACATTTGTATAAGATTTATTATAGTATATTATGAGTAGAAATAGTGTGTCTCTATCATCGTTATATAGAAAATCATCTCCACTATAATGATATTTATATTAGATTTTATTTGATTGTCTCTTGATTGAAGTAGTTTAAGAATGCTTAACACGTGTAAGCTTCGAGGGTATGTCGTTTACTGATTATATAACTTATCGATTCAAATCCGGAAATGGATAAAAAGGTGAAATTAATTCAGATTCTCTAAATTCACGTTTCACATATAAAATTAAGCTTTCGTCTGTTTTGTCCTTAAAATAAGAACATTGTTCCATTTTGCAGTAATGAAACACGAAAGAAGAATTAAGCAACAAAATTTAGGACATGTTCTGTTCTTCCCGGAAACCATGAACCGAATTTATGATATGCACGTTTAGGAACATACAGTAATCTTTATGACAGAAAATGTCCATATCTGTAATAAAAGTTGTACTAAGATCAACGGAGGAGTGGGCCCTTTCCCGACAGAATATTTTACATCAATATCCATAATTTTATATCCTTATAATATATTCTCCCCTCGGCTCTTTTTGGGGAAGAAAATGTATCGAGTCAATTATGATGTCAATATCTTTTTGGAATTGAATTTATTAACCTGTCAATTATTTCTACATAAAGGCGAATTTTCATGTCACCAGCTTTTCCAAATACATTTAAAAGCGATAAAGGGTTATTTTGTGAACTGTTTTGTTTATATCCACTCTTGTTAAAGACTAGAGTCTCTGAGGGGACTGACGCGTATGATTTATTGGAGTAAATCGGCCGTCACATTTAGGGGGATGCCGCCGATTGCCTCTACCCGGCAAATTTTTAGTGTCAAATCTGTCCGTTATACAAAGGTGAAATTATTCAGAAGATGCATTTGTCATTCCTTTGCCAGATTTAGACGGTCTTACAATGGTCGAATTATTATTCCTGTGATTTGAATCACTTTTGAACCGTTTCTCGTACATTACGAAAATCATTAACATGCAAGAATGCAGTAAGGCCAAGAATAATATATATTTGTTACATGTATACATTGAGCGTAGATCCATGTGAACTCGCTGCTATAATTTTGGTATCTAAACCCTAGCTAGTCAAGATTTTAAATTGAAATTGGAAGAAATCAGTGTAAGGGTTTAGAATTTTCGCTATAGGTTATGATCGGACATTTATGGAAGGATGGTCAATTTTTATAAATCCATACGCGAAAAAAAAAAAAGAAATGGAGAGAAATAAGCTTTTTGGGTATGAATAAAAACACAAACACTGAAATACCCCTCGGCCTTTATCAAGTGTAAAAACGACAATCTATAATTTTGCAATGAACGCCAGAGAAGCAAGGATGGATTTTGCCTAGAATTATTGTAGATAAAACTTATGCATCTTGCGCCACGCGCACGATGCAATTTTCCCTAAATTTTTGATGTTGATACCTCCAAATAGAAATATACGTACATAAGGCAACAGGTTGAAATATTTCTTCCAGAGGGAAGGAATGATACAAATAAAAACACAAACACTCAAATACACAAATATTCGGCCCCTCGGCCTTTATTAAGTGACAATAATTCATAATGATTAGTTTATTCATTAATTTATGAGTGAGAATAATTAATAATTAATTGATCTATTTATTTATTTATAAGTGTAACAACGACGATCGTCGTTTTAACACTTGATAAAGGCTTAGGGGCCGAAAATTTGTGTATTTGAATGTTTGTGTTTTTATCCATAAGGCAACATACATGTTATATATGAATTTTCAGTGTAGTTTAAGATCATTCTTAATAACAGTATACCACCGAGCAATTCCCCACAGTTGGCAACTGACATACCAAAAGTCAGTTTGTCACATACAGACCGGTGAAAATACACAATTTTTCGGCCCCTTGGCCTTTATGAAGTGTAAAAACGGATTTTTTTTTATACTTTTTCGTTTGGCCTAAAGATACATATAAGTAACTATAGGCAGACTTCATCATTGTCATCATAGGAAAGAGAAATTGTGAAAAGAGTAGTTAACAATAAAAGATTTATTCCGATAATGCACTCGGCTTTTAACCTTTATACGATTTATTATGAAATATTACTGAGCCTTCCGTTTACAAAGCGTTTATTATATGTATAACGCAATAATACAACAATTCGTTTATATATTTCTTTTGACAAAGGTATTATCAAATTTGAATAATGTCCGTGAATGAATAAAAAGATTGTAATAACCCACTTGCATTTTGCATTTGAATGAAAAATCTATTGAAAGGGAGATTCAAAATTTGCCAAATGAATACTCAGGTATCATGTCAATAAATATTGTCATTTCTAAATAATATTATTTGAAAAATATTCATATTATCAAAACAATATACAATGGTACGATAGAAAAAAATAATAGTTTCATTCTTGATCCACATCATGAAAACGTTACCAGGAACAAATCAGAGAGTATAGAGTGAGTAGGTAAAATGTGGATTTTATATTTTACTCTTTTTTTCTCAATATTTTGACTTCTATTTTTTTAGCCTTTTCATGGTGTTCTTTGAATGAATTTTACATTTTTACATGAATGCTTGACTCCTAATTTGAGGACATTGCCTCAAGGTCTCTCTGCGTAACTATGTGTCTACTTTTCTGTACGTCCATATGTCTGCTCTTCTGTTTGTCCGTCCTTTGGTCGGTCGGACGCTCGGTGTGAGTTTCTATAATCTTAGCGCATCTATAGTGTCATTTCTCGAATTTATCTACATGTATTTTGCAAAGCTTGAGAATACAATCTGACCACCCCATCGAGAAAGAAAAAAAAATGAATAGAAATTCATAAACGTGTCATTCATGTGATGAAAATTTAAGATACTTCTATTTAACTGTGTGCATTGTATATAAAGTTTTAATGTCAATGATTTTCAATACATCCCTAATATTACGACAATACATCTGATGAAATTTGAATCAAAATCATACAATCAAGTAATAAAGTATTTTCTGCATAGATGATTATAGGGCATTTCGTCAATGCATTCACAGTATGTAAATCATAACAATATCTAAACAATGCGAGAAAAGGCAAAAAATAGTGTGTACCAAATATTTCAATACTTTTATTTACATCACTTGACCATAAATTACGCGAAAGGAACATAAAACCCTTTGTTGCTTCAAATCTACTACACGTTGACCCCCGCGATACCTCAGCTTTGAAATACATTAATCGACATTTCCATTGATATAGGTTTTATTTACTACATACTTAATGAAATATAAATGTACAGGAAATGTGAAAGCTTATTGTAAGACACAAACCATTACCGTGATCTGCTTCATCAAACTTAGTAAAAAAAAAAAACCTGCAACAGAACCAGGTTGTACCAGGTCAAAAATGAATTTTAAAAAATCAAAAATCTGAATACGATCTATAAGAGTAATGAAACAGAACGAAAGTTCATAAGAATGTTCAAAATTTTCTCAATAATTTTGAAAAACCTTAGTGCGTTTGCTATGATCTCTTGCTTCCGGTTAAGTGGGAAGGTCACTTGCATGTAAACCGAATTATCACAACTCCCTAAGAGTGTTTGCGGAAATTACTGTATTGTCCTTTCGAAGCATCAATCTCGTATTGTTCTTTCGGTTTGTGTATTGTCCTCTTAGACCATGTATTGCTCTTTTGATATTTGTTTATTCAATTTTACATTGTCCTTTTCGGGTGAACTTTACGATCTGTGTATTGCCTTTTATGTCTGTCTGTGTATTGTTCTTTAATTTGGTGTGGCAGTAAATAACGGTAGACGTGTATTGTTCTTTTGAAGTGTGTATTGTATTTCTGACAACGTTCCGGTCGTTGCCATATCGTTTGTGTATTGCCTTTTCGGTCTGTGTATTGTACTTTTTGGTCTGTTTTCCCTTCGCACTATGTATATATGCGTTGAATGAATGAATAGATAGTAAGTAGGCCCAGATCTTTTAAAAATGTTTTGCAGGAAAGCAATTAAAGAGAACAAAGTACTAGATTTGTACATACCATTGAAATGGAAAACTGTTTAGCTTGGAATCAAAGTAATGCAGCGCGCGGTTTGGGAATGCTCATCCCCCCCCCCCCTAATGTCTTGATTTGTCCCCTCCCCTGGTTTTGCTTCAGGTGGAACAGCTGGGCGGTAAATGTAAAACAAAGGAGGGTGTGTATATGAGGGGGTTGATTTATATACGTATTAAAGCTATATCAAGTTGCTTTATTTCTATCATTATACCAGACACATAACGATTAATTCTAATGCATGAATGGGTCAATTTTTTGACGGAACTTTAAATTTCACTTGCCATGCAATACAACTGGATTTTCTACTACCACAAGTAAACACGAGGGGAAAGGCCGACAAAAAAATAGAATTGATATTTGTAAGACAGCTGCGTATGTATCTTATTGGACGGTAAACACCGGGGTGTATTACCTAGGAGTTTATTAGCTTTTGCTTTCAACCAAAAATATTGCGTGCAGTCACTGTGGACCGAATCTTTAAAAATTACAATAGCTTCAATGATCACGTATATTTGCCTGCTTCCTGCTCTAACAAGGCAAGCAAAAGGACAGGCATGTACATAAACCATTTATTATTTCTTTAACAATGTGTCTTTCTTTGCAGGAATAACTATCCTATAATTGCACTTTGAAAAAGGAGTAAAAAGCGCTAATGATCATGACTGCATGCCACAACTTACCAGACGACCATTGTTTGCAGACGACAACGTGAGTGAGCAGAAGACAACAGTTTGTGTCTAAGGACTTTTACTCGGCCAATGGCTGCATGATGTCTATTCTTTTCTGAAAAAAAGGAATAAAATCTAAAGCCAAACGACAATTGTTTGAAGACGACGAAAACTTCAGTTAGTATGAGATAACAGTTTGTGTTTAGGATCTTTTACTCCGTGAAGTTAATTGTGATAAAGTTTAATACTTCATACCACAGCGTATCAGACGACAATAACTTCAAAGAATAGGAGACAGCAACAGTTTGTGTCTCAGCCTCTCAGGACTTTTACTCGGCAAAACTGAAGTTGATAGCTTATGTCTAGGAACTTTATTTGCGAAAGGGGAATAAAAAGCGCTAATGACTTCATGCCAAAAATTACCAAACAACAATTGTTCGCAAAAGACAATTTCACTTTACAGAAGACAGCACGTTGTGTCTAAGAACTTTTATTCGTCGACGTTTTCTCGATGGCACCAAACATAGATCCATTCAAACGAAGTATGTTTGGTCTCAAATCGCCAATCTATAGATGTAAACGGAGGAACACTTTGGACGAATTTGATGACGTCAGGAGCATTCTTTCTAGAAGGTAAGTTTCGAATTTTTTTTTTTCTGTCAAATAATTACAAAGTTCTTCTTATTCTCTCGATTCCCGGATTATTTAAAAGTATTGTCACATGACCATTGAAAATGAAAATAATTAATTTTTTTCATGAAGTAGTAAAATTTTAATATCTTCAATATTCCAAATTTCTCATTGGATAGTATTAACTTTTTGAGGAACTTAGAGAACTGGTATTATTTCAATTTGGACTTAATCGAATTCTCCTTGATGTGAGCATTTACATTACGAAATATAACCAATGCAATGCAGAGTTGATAGAACAGAAGTCTAAAATATATATATATATCCAATTACATGTATGCTTGAAATTATTCTTTTTTGCATCTACTTAAGATATCTGATATGATATTCTGAATTTGTTTTCGATACAATTTTGAATCTAATACCGAAAGGTACAAACATTCCTAATTGTATCAAAAACAAACAAACAAAACAAAGCAATCTAACAAAATACACACACACCCCCAAAAGGAAAGAAAAAATCTATTAAGGTATTAAAATGCACCCTGTAAAGTAACCCTCTCCCCTCAAAAAACTATAGTTAATGACAGTCCTGATTTGTACGAATTAGATGGGAGTGTCTACAGTATGGGTAAACAGGGTACAGGAACTTCCTTGGTGTCTTCTAAAATATCAATTTTTGCATTATTCTTCCTATAATCAGAATCCGTGATAACAAATTATCTTAATCAACCCTTAAAACTCCCCTACATTCCGATAAAAAAATGGAATTGAATAAGAGAGGAACAAAGTCTTGGATTCGCGCCTGCATTACCATAATTGGTCACTACGAAAACGTTGACTCAAAACTGGTGTCAGTGACATTTCTATTTATCAATTGATACATTTATTTGCTTTTTGAATTTATGCGGTTCTTACACTAATCTCCCAAATAAAGAGGTTGTTATCTGTCGGTAAGCCCGGGATATCTGTCGATTTTAAGCCTAATTCTGTGCTATCTTTACGACTACTCGTTTGTCTTAGAAACAAAGAATCTGAGATGATCTCTCCAAAAAGGTCGTCTTGAGAAATATCTGAAGAATTCCTCCCCACATTCTTTTCATTCAGAAATGCTGGTCAAGGAATAAAAGGGGTAACGATCGGGGATGTAACTCAATTTAAACAATGGTCGGTTGAGACAAATATTTGAGTGATAATTTTAAAGAAAAAACTTGTCCTTCATTTCCAATGATGCCCGAATGGATGAAATATATGATACAATGGTCATTAGGACCCAATTAAGAATCTAAGATGAGGACATTTCAAATGAAGAAAGTCGAATGCATATGGGCAGCTCGACGAAAAATAATCTTAAAAGAAATTTGAGCTTTTTAAAATTATTACTTAATTTTAAGTAAAACTGGCGTACACCATGGCCAGAAATTTTAAAATGAGCATTGATTCAAAAATTTTAAAGAGTACTAAATTCAGAATTTTGGGGGAGGGGGGATATGGAAACTTTAGTATACGTGGAAGCCACGCCACTGGATGATAGGTATAAAGGGGGTCTAACCTCTGTCCTCCCTTCTTTTACTCGCGCGTAAGTTATTTATTCATTAAAAGACACCAATCTCCCGCGGGGGAGTGTAAATCAAGACATCAATTGAGGTTTCTATATAGTCGTGACAATTCTGACAGACACGCGCTGAACTTGTGGCTAACTTATGTCTTCAAGATACTTTTGTTTGTTAAGACAAGCTTTGTGGTGATCTGTTATATATTCTAATTTACTTCCTATGATGTTAACGTGTTGATTCCCCCTTAAACTGATAGGATCTAAGTTAGTTAAGGAGATGTACCCGGTGGTCCAAAGACTAGGTGCATTGTCACGATTATGTTAGAATGTATACAAGTTAGCGAATCCAGGTACACATGGAAATGGTGGACCAAGCGGAGGAAAAAAACTTGCATCATTTACTCTTTGAAAATGCAGACCGAAAGTCTTAAAGTATTTAGGCCAATGGGGACTCACTCCATTTATCTCCCATTTGCGATCAAGAGGAATTTTGAAAACTTTTCTGAGTTGTGGCTTGCCTTCAGAGCAATTAAGCGGTAAATTTCATGTTAATTTTACAAACTTCATCAAAATGTTTCTGATTGATTGTTGTTGACCCCGATTAGTGATTGAAAATGTGTTGGTCTACATGCGAATTATGGAACCCTCCCTACCTATATTCTCCTAAATACGCCGCTGGAATCAATGAGCATGCAGTACGAGCATTCAAATTAACCATTCCATTTGTCAAACCAAATGGGAAATGATTTTCGTACTAAACATTCAAAGAGACTGGAAAGTATGTGTGAAACTACTGATAGATCGTGTAGATCGAAACTATAGATAATTATTTTTTGAACATTGGTTTTCTGAATGGCATCTTTGAAGAAAGGAAGAAAATAATTAACGGCGCTTGACACTGTGAAAAGTGAAAGTTGATAGTCTAACAATTTATTAGATTTTATAGATAATACTGAACTCGAAAAAAATGAAGGTCGTTCCATGCCCTTGTCACTCAAACAACTGGAAAGAAATGGAAAATAAAACTTTAGAATTTTTTGTTGACAGCGTCACAGCATTGTCAGAAAACCACATACCTTAAAGTCAATAGAATTATTGAGAATTCTATGTTTACCTGTAAGCATTATTATATAAAATATTTTTTATTCACTTTGGTGATTTACCAAACCTGTCATCGTGATATGTCTGTGACGTATTTACCAAACCTGTCATCGTGATATGTCTGTGACGTATTTACCAAACCTGCCATCGTGATATGTCTGTGACGTATTTACCAAACCTGTCATCGTGATATGTCTGTGACGTATTTACCTAACCTGTCATCGTGATATGTCTGTGACGTATTTACCAAACCTGTCATCGTGATATGTCTGTGACGTATTTACCAAACCTGTCATCGTGATATGTCTGTGACGTATTTACCAAACCTGTCATCGTGATATGTCTGTGACGTATTTACCTAACCTGTCATCGTGATATGTCTGTGACGTATTTACCTAACCTGTCATCGTGATATGTCTGTGACGTATTTACCAAACCTGTCATCGTGATATGTCTGTGACGTATTTACCAAACCTGTCATCGTGATATGTCTGTGACGTATTTACCAAACCTGTCATCGTGATATGTCTGTGACGTATTTTCCAAACCTGTCGTCGTGATATGTCTGTGACGTATTCTTACATAACACCCTAAAACATTTTGTCGATTACATTTTCAAGCATCGCAAGATTATTTTGAAATGAAAAACCCTAAAACTGTAGGGCGAGTATAAATTCCAAACGGTTAAATCATGTATTCCTTCCAGACAAATAAAAACTCACAAAAATTCAAGTTCACATTTTCTACCCCTTTTCCTTTACAACAATTTGTACTTGATAAAGGCCAAGGGACCGAAAATTTGAGTGTTTGAATTCTCGGATTTTTTTCATTGGACATTTTAAAGGCCAAGGGGTCAAAATATGTGTATTTGAGCGTTTGTGTTTTTCAACACGCTTAGTTTTACGCAATCTGTTTAAAACCAGATCTCTACTGTAAGCTCCCGATTTTGTTATGTCGCAAATGTTACAAACAAAGGAATGTATTTTTTAGACCTAAATATCAAAATTGTTAACGGAGGGATTTATACGAATGTATATGACAAAAGAGATGATTTTGGATTTGACATAGTAAACTTAATTTTCCTGGCTTTGAGGGGAGTTTCCAGACTACTGTCATACGGTATTTACATTTCTCAACTCATCCGGGACGCCAGAACGTATACAAATGTTCTGGATTTTCAGAGTAGAAATTTGCACAGATCCTTAAGGTCAAGGTTTTCGCTTTCATATACTAGCTACTACTTTCTAGAAGTTTCACAGAAACTACTCTCAGCTTCTTTTGAAATTCGGACCTACACATGCAACAGAGTGGTTTACTTGGGAATTGCAGAACCTACCTTTTATAGTGACATAATAAACAAATTAAGAAGGATCAAGGGTGGACTGAATTTCCATCGCAAATGCGTCAGAATCATCAAACGTCTTTTGTACCATGATCCTGCTGTCACCAAACGGACACTCGGTATGGTACTTGTTCAATCCACAGCCTTGTACCAGCGCATTCTTAAGATTTCCACTCTGACTGACTGTGACGACGGCACTCCATCACGGGCCTTGTCCAAACCGCTTTAGAAAAGACTGAGTCCCGACCACCATTCCTCTCTGACAGTCGGTCCTCGTGTGATAACATGCATGAGCACGCTCCAGCTGGCAGAGCACGGACTGTATTTCGTATGTCCTTTTTATGCCATTTATTCATCTGTGTATTTCTTGGGTCCCAGCATTTTGCTGTCTTAATTGTTTGTGAAGTTATTTTACATAACAATTTAGCGTTATTCGAGACCTCTAGGTAACCGGAAAAGTGGGAATGTAATCCGGAAGTTGGCCGTCCTAAGTCGGCACCGATTGCCCATTGGTCTCGTTGGTTTGAGTTCAGCATTTTGATATCGTATATTTGGTGTTCTTTGTCCCTTTTGCGTCTCTTGCTGTGCGTGTCTTCTTTGTGTTTTCAATTGAGGTGTTTTGATGTTTTGTTGTGGGTGCTGCAAGCGAGTCTACTTGGAGATCCCCTCCTTTCTTCTGAATGTCTACATTACCATATGGTGTTTCTAATATCTAAATAACCAACAGTATAGTGGAACATTCACTCATGAATCCGAAATACTACGATTTATGAGGGGGTGGACAGGGTGAAAGGGAGGCGGGAGGATTAAGGGGGCGGGAGGAGGGAGGGAAGGGGGGAAAATGGAAGGGAGGAGGGAGAAAGGGGTGGGAGGAGGGATCGAGATAAGGGAACGGGAGGAAGGGGGGCGGGAGGGGGGAGGTAAGGGAAGGGTGAAAAGGAGGGGGAGGGAGGTGGCGGCGGGAGGGGGGAAATAAGGGGTCCCAAAACGCTGAAAAAAATCTAGAGACCATAACAAAATTACAAGTGAGAGAAACGTGATTTTTAAAAATATAATTTAAGATCGATACTGTATCCTACATATATGACCAGGCAGTATACCGTCAAAATTAGATCAGCTTTATCAAAATAAAAATTTGAAGAAAAAAAAGAGAGAAAAGATCAACAAGGCCACAAGGCCACAAGAGTTACCTCGCATCACTGGCTCTCCTGTAAGAAGTCACGTAACCTCCATTTAGCAAAATGCCAGGATGTAAACAAAATGGATGACGAACTTTATTTGAGGGACGATAAAATGAATTTAGAACCTTTGAATCCTAATTTAATTCAAATTTGAAATGGCATATTTCTCAGGAAATGGACCGTTTTATGACCCAGACATAGAAAACAAAAGTTTAAAAGAGAATTCTATGCAAAATCCTCCTCTTTACGAACAAAGACAAAGAGCGACAGGTGCCCGCCCTGCCCCAGAAACTAGAAAATCTTTGGAGTAAGTCCAAAATGATCTTTGTTTAATGCACTGTGAGCTAAAATGCATGTTTTAATTTTAACCTTCAAAACTTTGTCTTTAATATGATTCAAGGCAAAGCCTTATGTGCGAGCGGAGGAAAAAGAAACCAAAAATTTTGTAAAACTTTGTGAGAGCTCTACAGAGCTCATGTTATTTGTTATGTATGTAAAAATTTCCGACTCTAGATAAAAATTACTTTACTTTAAAACCTTAAAAACCTTGATATCAAAATCGAAAATTTTTCAAAATCATAACCTTGGGACTCCAGGAATCCCTCACCGCCGGTCAAGCTGGACCTCCCCTTCCCAATGCCAAAAAAAAAAAAAAAAAAAAAAAAAAAAAATCTGGATCAGTCACATGTACTTTACACGGACATATATCATTAGCGAGGGAGTCTGAAATCCCTCCCCTTTCCTCTCTAATGACCTTGAAATCAATTGAAAAAACTAAAATCTTTCTTCTTTACCAAATAATTATTTCGATCATATTCATCTTAATTGTATGATACACTGAAAAGCGTTAGAAAATCGCGGCTGTTTTGTGTTACTCTTCCTTCTTGCGCCATTACTACAATCGTGTACCATTCTTGCACGTGAAAATGAGTGACTGCTACAATGACGTCACATACTGAGGAATAATGACGTCAAGTATACTGCAGAGTTACGTACCGTTGTGTCGTCATTAGAGATAAAGATGGCGGATTAGTTGCTGCTGAATTTCTGATTTTCAGACGAACAATTCGGCGAGTTTCACTTAGTTTTATTGCGCCATAAAATAGAAGAATTCTATCCATTGCGAATTTGTCAAGGTATGTTCTCCTGCTCTGTCGTTTAAGGGAATCGAGTCACTTTTACCCGTATCCTCGGTCCTGTTACCATACTTTTTCAGCTCTAAGTATGTATATCTTTTGCTCGTGCATTTTCCCATACTTACGTACACGCGTTACCATAAATGCGAGCTTCGCTCGCTATAAATGCAATATGTAGCAGTTCTAACTCCTTTGTTCAGATTATTGCAGAAGTCGGCGACATCAACGCCAGTCCCTTCCAATTACAATGATCGATAAAATATTGATAATCGATTAAAATTGTGAAATTTTGAAATATTTTGTGTAGCTTGGTTTTGGTCAGAATAAATCCTTTGGACAAAATTACTTCACATTTTACAACCCTTAGAGGATTTGCACGTTCACCCCTTGTATCTCATTTTTGCAATTATTGACGAATTAAGTTCGCCAGATGAATGATTAATTTATCCGCATATGTTGAATTTTCTATCAGAAATGTTGTTAATATGAATCAAGGCAAAGCCTTATGTGCAAGCGGAGGAAAAAGACACCAAAAATTTTGTAAAACCTTAAAAACCTTGATCTCAAAATCGAAACTTTTCAAAATCATAACCTTGGGACTCCAGGAATCCCTCATCGCCGGTCAAGCTGGACCTCCCCTTTCCACTGCCAAAAAAAAAAAAAAAAAAAAAAATCTGGATCCGTCCCATGCACTTTACACAGACGTACATTTGTAGATCATTAGCGAGGGAGTCTGAAATCCCTCCCCTTTCCTCTCTAATGACATTGAAATCAATTGAAAAAAATCAAATCTTTCTTCTTTACTAAATAATTATTTCGATCATATCTATCTTGTTTGTATGATACACTGAAAATCGTTAGAAAATCGCGGATGTTTTGTGTTACTTTTACTTCTTGCATTACTACAATCGTGTACCTTTCTTGCACGTGAAAATGGGCGCACTGCTACAATGACGTCACATATAGAGGAATAATGACGTCAAGTATACTGCAGAGTTACGTACCGTTGTGTCGTCATTAGTGATAAAGATGGTGGATAAGTTGCTGCTGAATTTCTGATTTTCAGACGAACAATTCGGCGAGTTTCACTTAGTTTTATTGCGCCATAAAATAGAAGAATTCTATCCATTGCGAATTTGTCAATGTATGTTCTCCTGCTCTTTCGTTTAAGGGAATCGAGTCACTTTTACCCGTATCCGCGGTACTGTTACCATACTTTTTCAGCTCCAAGTATGTATATCTTTTGCTCGTGCATTTTCCCATACTCACGTATACGCGTTACCATAAATGCGAGCGAAGGCCCTTCGGGCCTTTGCAGCGAGCTCCGCTCGCTATCAGGTACACACGGATTGCCTTTGGAAAGTTTCAATTCAATTCAAGTTAGCCGTCATCCTGTGTTTTATCAATTTACACAGAAATTAGTGAGGTCAAGCAAGAATACTTATTACATGTGCAGTAAACATCTAGCATATGTGCACGCTTATCATTTCTACTTGAAAGAGAAGCAGAAAGACCCTATATGTCATTTATGCAGATAAGACTTTCATACATACAGCATGTACGTGACATCACTCAAATAGACAAAGCTCATGATGATAGCAAATTTGAGCTGAATGGAAACTAAAAATTTCAAATTCCAATAGCAATATACAAAATGTATATCAGATCACAGCAGCATCTAGCCGAAAATACAACTAATGTGAGAAAAATAATCTGGCTATTGTGATATGTCAGTAGTTGTGAACATGTTTACAGGTAGATAAATGTACATTGTGCAAGGGGTGAGTACTGTATATGACTCTTTGAAGGGTCATAAAAATGTGAGGTTTTGCCTAGAGGATTCATTTTGACCAAAACCAAGCCAGTACCAATAATACCCGGAAAGTACAGAGGCCTGCATGAAGTGTCTTCCTGGGTGAAGATCACTTTTGAATCAATGAAGAATCATTGAATTGAACGCCTGAAAATACATTACAAAATGCAGTCGGTGTTAAGAATGGATTGCTTGAAAATAATGTACAGGGGTCTAGAATTTCCATTTCCTGTTGCCCAGGGTGAGTGAAAAGTTAGGTCGGGAAAGTGCGAAGCAGGTCTTCACTTTCCCGTGGACAAGTAGACTTGTTGCACGGTCTACGTTGTAGACGATAATTTACACTTTTCCAGACGGTGCAATAATTTTCATTGTGTAGCAATGATTAGATTAATGATTAAAGTAATGATTGAATAACTGACTGAGTCATTGACTGACTACCATGATTAGTTTTCTTAAGCTAGCAGTGAAGAGTTATTCAATCTTTGGTGATAATTGTTTGATGGCCTAACAATTGCCGTGCAACAATTGTCGGTTTGCCAGTTAATACGGAAGATCACAAATACTTCTAATCAAGACTATACGAACGTTCTTGCACACTCTTTGATTGTTCTCCATTGTTATGATGTCATCAATTTACTTGGGCAGAAAAGGTGCCCAAGTTTTGAACAAGGCTTTAGGTAGATGACCTCAGGCTACGCCCTCAGAGACAGTAGAATAACCCTTACTTGATGAACATTTTTTCAACCCTTACTTGTTGAACATTTTTGGCCGGATTGCAAAGCAATTCCGGTCTATAGATTGACGATGTCCGTCCGTCTGTCCGTCTGTCTGTCCGTCCGTCTGCCGTCAACATTTTGGTTAAGGTTTCTGGTTGAGGCAAAATCTAAGGAACTATATGCAGTAGAAACTTTATATTATACATGAAGCTTGCCCATGACAAGACCTTTCAATTTATGCCGTAACTTTTGACCTAGTGACCTTGACCTTGGACTTTGACCTAGTTAAAGATTTTCGTTAAAGTTTCTGGTTGAGGCAAAATCTAAGAAACTATATGCAGTAGAAACTTTTTATTATACATGAAGCTTGCCCATGACAAGACCTTTCAATTTATTCCGTAACATTTGACCTAGTGACCTTGACCTTGGACTTTGACCTAGTTAAAGATTTTGGTTAAGGTTTCTGGTTGAGGCAAAATCTAAGTAACTATATGCAGTAGAAACTTTATATTATACATGAAGCTTGCCCATGACAAGACCTTTCAATTTATGCCGTAACATTTGACCTAGTGACCTTGACCTTGGACTTTGACCTAGTTAAAGATTTTGGTTAAAGTTTCTGGTTGAGGCAAAATCTAAGTAACTATATGCAGTAGAAACTTTATATTATACATGAAGCTTGCCCATGACAAGACCTTTCAATTTATTCCGTAACATTTGACCTAGTGACCTTGACCTTGGACTTTGACCTAGTTAAAGATTTTGGTTAAAGTTTCTGGTTGAGGCAAATTTAAGTAACTATATGCAGTAGAAACTTTATATTATACATGAAGCTTGCCCTTGACAAGACCTTTCAATTTATGCCGTAACATTTGACCTAGTGACCTTGACCTTCGACTTTGACCTACTCAAAGATTTTGATTAAAGTTCCTGGTTTAAGCAAAATCTATGGTACTGTATGCAGTAGAAACTTTATATTATTAATGAAGCTCGCCCATGACAAGACCTTTCAATTTATGCCGTAACATTTGACCTAGTGACCTTGACCTTGGACTTTGACCTAGTTAAGGATTTTGGTTAAAGTTCCTGGTTTTAGCAAAATCTATGGAACTGTATGCAGTAGAAACTTTATTTTATACATGTAGGTTGCCTCTGACAAAACCTTTCAATTTATGCTGTATTATTAAAGACCTATTGACCTTGACCCATTTGGTGGCAAAAACTTACTTTGCAATCCGGCCATACCGTCTTTAGCGGTGTTTTATTTCTGCTTCTATTTCTGCTAAATATGCCACATTTCAACACGACCTTTAAAATACCATTAGTTGAAATATACATGGTATAAAACCTATGCTTCTTAACATATATATAACTATTTTATAAGTGATTTTTTGGGACAGGCAAGTAAATTTGATGTTGAGAGTTGCCCTTGGTAAGTAGATTTTGAAAAATATTCTAGACCCCTGATGTATACAGTGCCTTGTAGATTTGAAAACTTCTTATTGAGTGACAATTACATATATCACTTATACATGTTACATGTATATGTTATTGATTTAATTAAGAAAGAATTGTTTTACAGCAAAGTTCAGGAAGGATGGAGGAAACATGTTCACAAGCAAGGCGATCTTTTCTATGTGGAGGTCAACGATCCAGCTGAAGGTCAACTAAACTCTTATCAAGGTTTCAGAGGTCAAGAGGTCAACAATGTAGACAACGGTGACTTAAGTGACGAGTATGTATCGTTACAATCTGTGCAGTATCCCCCTCTGTCAAACGGATATTCCGATGCAGAAAAACGAAAGAGTTTTCGAACTAACAACAGAGGCAAGGAGCATAATAATAACCATATACATTTACAAAACGGCAAAAAATTCAAACCAAAAATCTTGTTTAGTGACAGAAAGAACGAAGTTGACTCACATTCCATTGGTGATTCACCCAGTCTGTCAAGGTCCATAGGAAGTTATTCCCCTTCCCAGCAGCAAAACTCGCCAAAGTCGAGTAAAATTAAACACGTTTACCTTCTGCCGAATTTAAGAAACTGTCGGAATGGAGAGAATTCAGGGATTGTATTGTGTGAGAGATTGTTCGGGATTATTTTGTGTCAGTATAACAGTAAATATCTTGGTAACAGCGGAAACCTTGAGAGAATCGTACGGGACCGTAAGGTGATTGTACAGGATGTGGTCCCTGGAAGCGGTGCTGAACTGTGTGGCCAAATACATAGAGGTTTGTATTTATAAAAATCGTAGGCATTAATTGTGTCGCCTGCGAAGCATAACAACACTTCTTTTAATATAGTTTATATCTTTAGTGAAAAATAGCATAAAAGGTATCTTGTTACTTTTTTGTACCCTTACCGTATAAATACATGTACTACAATGTACATGTACCTGTTTAGTGTTAGCCGAAGGCTTCATTTTCATTTGATGACATTGAATGAGCATGCAATGCAAATAGTTTTAATCAGATAAAGAGCTTAGATTAGCCGCTTTGTACTTGTAGGTAAGAAAAAAAATCATTGATCATGTTACATTTAATTCATAATTTACTGTTTCTAGGATTGTATAGAAGGTATAATTTGTATTTGTAATTTAATGATTAAATGTTTTCAGGGGACATGCTCGTTTGTGTGGACGATGAGGAAATCTCCTGGTTGAACCTTGACCTTATATTTCGTTCGGTGCCAAATACACAAGTAAGAATTCTGCAAAATTTGTAAATACTTAAATTATATTTTTTTTACATCCTATATTAGTATATGACCCCTCTGTTGTCAATGAAGTAAGGAGAGCTAAATTTTTCGTCAGACTTTCATTAGGTTCCATTGTGTCAATTCAGTTATTTTTAAAAAAATGTAATCGGAATTGTTTGAAAAATTTTGCACCCGGAAATTTGACGGTAATTTTAAACTTGAATTTCAGATGAAGTTAACCTTCCAAGCTCCTCTGGTTGTTGGACCAAAGCAGTCACAGAATCAAAGAACTCCCCCTATGGTGCCCCCCAAAACTTACCTCAACTCTGGCAGCAATTCTCCCGCCCTATCATCCACGCCCACCCTCCCAGTGAAAAAGAGGCCCCCCATGGGGGAGGACATACTATACTTGGTCACAGGGGAAGAAAAACCCGGTAGCTCCGTTTTCATACGTAACTGTCTGTGTACTGTGATGTATTTAACATTAGACACTCCTGATAACCAGGACAGCGGAAATGACGACGTTTTGTATCAGTTTCCAGCCGATTGTAATAAATTAACGGAAATTAGAGGACTTTTCTTGACCTTGTGTGGTGTTGTGCCGGACATCACAGGAGATCAAGTTAATAGGTTTGTTATACGTTTCTTTCTTTTTGTGATATTTGTAGTTTTACAGGAACAATATAACAAATTATAACATGGAGATTACGGGGTATTGAAAAATTCATATGGAAGTGCTTATATGTATTTCTATGAAATTTTTAATAAAATCTGGCTCACTAAAATTCTATAAAGAAGTAAAAGAAAAGTTTGAATTTCTGTTAACAAGGGAAATTTTGATTCCATCTTTCTGACCCAAGTTTAAATTCTAAATGATACTAGCTGTACATTTGACATTGTACGTAACATTTCTTTTATATACAAAATATATGCACTATAATGCTTTTGATTTTGAAAGGCATATGTTGAGTAATCAAGTATTAGGATGTCCATAATCAAGGATTTTATTATGCCTATTTTCAGTTGTGCCATGGATTATGAAGGTGTCAAAATCAACATGATGTTCCTTAAAGACGGACAAGATCTGTTTGTACTCGGTGCTCCAGAATCAAGGTATGCTCTTGTACTGAGAGATAAATGAATGTGGTAATCAGTAGTCCGTTTGCCAGTTAATACGGAAGATCGCAAATACATGTACTTCTAACCAAGACTATACGAATGTTCTACACTCTTTGATTGTTCTCCATTGTTATGATGTCATCAATTTACTTGGACAGAAAAGGTGCCCAAGTTTTGAACAATGCTTTAGGTAGGTGACTAAATGAAAAATCAGAACGGACATGCTGCACACGCTCTATTTGCCATCTTGCATATAGCTGTGACCGTTCTAAACCTAGATTTTATCCGCATAGACACAGGACATCACATTTTTAGGCACATTTTTTCATTGTGACATCATCATGATCATATTTGATCATACCAAGTTGATGCATTGTCATGTTTACTACTGTGATGTCACAATTAGAAAAATCGCCAAATTTTGTCATGTCCGCGTGTCTGGCTGTCTGGATGGATTACTGGCAAATTAGCTATAAATGATTGTTCTTGGTCAAAAGTGTTAGCTTGATATACTTGCTTACAATCTTATGAAAACATTTTAAACCACTAGCTGAGACAGTTTCTATGAGTTTTTTGTATAGCTTATTTAGTGAAAATACACTAGCCCGGCAAAATTTCTACTAGCAATGGGCATCGGCAGGGATCACCCTAGGCCGCGATTTTGCGATATTCTCGCATTTTTTACTCAAATATCGCATTTTTGCTGCTCTGTCGCGCTAAAAAATCGTGTACCTCCTTTGCATAAATCGCACTTAGGTTGATACAATGCGACAGAACAAGAGTTTCGTCTTTAATTTTCAAAATTGTGAGCCGATTATTCGAATTCCACGTGGGACATCACGTATGTATTTATGAAAACTCGGCAGGTATTGCCGACTCTGTATATATACATATACATACCCAATCTTTTCCCCGAAATTTCCGTTTCTCGCATTGACGTTTGTATGTGGGCATTTTTTTATCCGTAGATGCGAGCATTTAGTTTTACATTTTTCTAGCGGTTGTCAGTGGTACGTGCTCTTTTGTCATTATAATACCAAAGACTCAATAGAATATGAAATATTACAATGCAGTCTCGGTATTGACTTTTGTTTGCATAGAAAATGACCGGAAAAGAAAATTACTATATAAAGTACATACAAACACAGTTGAAACACTTTCATAGTATTGCGCACGCGAGTAGACCGGCTATGTACCCGAAACGTGTCGGCTTGTGGTCAGTACTCAGCAATAACTACGGGTTGGTATCTTCAATGATTTGTAAACAGTTTATAAGTCCTTGAAATCGTCAATGTGAACAATAGCTGTACAAATTCCTTAAAAATATTTTCAATGCGTGAATTTAAAGTCTTGACGTACATGTACACCCCAATATCCCCATACTCGCAGATTAGACGTTTCCGTAAAATGACTTGTCACGACGCGCTGAAATCCGTTGGAACCTTAAAAAAAACATTCACAAGACCATGTAATTTCCTTTGAATGAATAGATACTTCATATTTAACCAGCGATTGTTAATGAGGCAAGGCCGATATTTTTCTCTGAAGTTGTGAAAAAAAGTCTTGTCGGCGACAAATTATAGCGGTGTATAAGAAACAAAGAATTAATCTTATTTGACCTCATTTGTCATTTAAAATGGCATTCAAACAATAGAAAAAATTCCATGGCGATTCTCACATTCAAATAATGTGTTGCTAGATGTGGACTCCACTGAAATAAAGGGGAACGGAAGTTTGGTTTCTATTTCACTTTTTTTTTCATTCAAAATCTCATTGAAATCGAAAAAATCTCATTGCTGTTTAGCAAATGAGATTTTTAGCTCACCTCGACGAAGTTGAGTGAGCTTATGCTATAACCCCACGCGTCCGCGTCCGCGTCCGTGTCCGCGTCCGTGTCCGCGTCCGCGTCCGGTTAAGAAGTTTGGGGTAGCTCAGTATCTGACAAAGTACTAATGCTACAGTAACCAAACTGGCACAAGTGATTCATCTTTGGATGCTGAGGTGAACCCATGCATCGGATGCAGCATCTGACCTACATTTTCCGCTTGAGTGACTTGGTTAAGAAGTTTGGGGTAGCTCAGTATCTGACAAAGTACTAATGCTACAGTAACCAAACTGGCACAAGTGATTCATCTTTGGATGCTGAGGTGAACCCATGCATCGTATGCAGCATCTGACCTGCATTTTACGCTTGAGTGACTTGGTTAAGAAGTTTGGGGTAGCTCAGTATCTGACAAAGTACTGATGCTACAGTAACCAAACTTGCACAAGCGATTCATCTTTGGATGCTGAGGTGAACCCATGCATCGGATGCAGCATCTGACCTACATTTTCTGCTTGAGTGACTTGGTTAAGAAGTTTGGGGTAGCTCAGTATCTGACAAAGTACTGATGCTACAGTAACCAAACTTGCACAAGCGATTCATCTTTGGATGCTGAGGTGAACCCATGCATCAGATGCAGCATCTGACCTACATTTTCCGCTTGAGTGACTTGGTTAAGAAGTTTGGGGTAGCTCAGTATCTGACAAAGTACTGATGCTACAGTAACCAAACTTGCACAAGTGATTCATCTTTGGATGCTGAGGTGAACCCATGCATCAGATGCAGCATCTGACCTACATTTTCCGCTTGAGTGATTTGGATAAGAAGTTTGGGGTTGCTCAGTATCTGACAAAGTACTAATGCTACAGTAACCAAACTTGCACAGGTGATTCATCTTTGGATGCCGAGATGGACCCATGCATCGGATGCAGCATCTGACCTTCTTTTTCCACTTGAGTGATTTCGCTTTTGAAAGCCAATATTGAGCAAAGTATAAGTGCTACATGTACCAAACTTGCATATTTGATGTATCTTTGATCAAACTTTCATAAAATGACCTTGACCTACTTTTTCCGCTTGAGTGATTTTGCCTTGAAAAGCCAATATTGAGCAAAGTATAAGTGCTAGATGTTCCAAACTTGCATATTAGATGTATCTTTGATCAAACTTTCATAAAATGACCTCGACCTACTTTTTCCGCTTGAGTGACTTTGCCTTTAAAAGCCAATATTGAGCAAAGTATAAGTGATACATGTACCAAACTTGCATATTGGATGTATTTTTGATCAATCTTTCATAAAATGACCTTGACCTACTTTTTCCGCTTGAGTGATTTTGCTTTATAAAGCCAATATTGAGCAAAGTATAAGTGCTAGATGTTCCAAACTTGCATATAAGATGTATCTTTGATCAAACTTTCATAAAATGACCTCGACCTACTTTTTCTGCTTGAGTGATTTTGCCTTTAAAAGCCAATATTGAGCAAAGTATAAGTGATACATGTACCAAACTTGCATATTGGATGTATCTTTGATCAATCTTTCATAAAATGACCTTGACCTACTTTTTCCGCTTGAGTGATTTTGCTTTATAAAGCCAATATTGAGCAAAGTATAACTGCTACATGTACCAAACTTGCATATTGGATGTATCTTAAAAAAGTTTGATCAAACTTTCATAAAATGACCTTGACCTACTTTTTCTGCTTGAGTGGTTTTGCCTTTAAAAGCCAATATACATGTACTAAGAAATATGTTTGAATTGAATTTTGCTGTCACGAGGTGAGCTTCGTAATCTGTGATTACCCTATGTTTATCTCATTACTCTGCAGGGCTAGGGTGATCCCTGCTGATCGGGCTAGTGAGTTTTCATGAAGACTTTGCTTATGGTATATTTTCATACATAATTAACATGGATGCATCTCATGTTTTTACAGGATTCCTCCATTCACTCTCTCAGTATTAATGTCGGAACTACAACAAACTATATGGGTGCTCTTTGGCTCTATATCAAGGTAATCACATTTAGCCGTGTTTCTTACCAAAAGTACTTGTTATTCATAGTAAATAACAGAGTTCTTGAAAACTTCAAGAATTATTCGACATTTGGGCATTTCAGTTGGTCCAAATATTAGTTACAATGTGAGATTTTATCTGACCAAACAAGTCCGATAAAACTGACACTTTTCAAGATCTCTGGAATAATACATGTATAATGTACATGAATACATGTATAATGTACATGTCAGATGGATATTTCATTCAATCATGGTCAGTGTCAGGATTTAGCCATGTGAAATTTCAAGTTTGATTTCAATTTCAAGATCCAATTTTCACAAGATAAATATGATATCATATATAAAAGTGCTTAGTTTCTAGATTGAAATATAAAAGAACTTTTAGGTACATACAAAGTCATATATTTGCGAAATGCAAATATTTTTATTACAGTGCATTTCGAACGCCAAAGAATAGAAGTCAGCTTGACCAGTTATTCTCGCTAGCGTTACATAGTGCCCTACAGAATCCGGAGATAATCCATCATGGCTCCCTGACGAGCCATGCCTCTAAGGCCTATGCCGATTCTCTAACGGGAGCCAGGAAGTTAAACCTCTCCGATGATAACAAGGTCAGTATGTTTGGATATTAATGTCAGTTTGTGTGTGCCATCAGAAGAAAAAGTTGCAGCTCTCAATATTTACATGTATTTGATATCCACAATTGTATGGTCCATTAGTCTCTGATAATGAGTTACAGTTATTAACAGTTAAAAGATGTTATTAACAGTTAAAATGATGTACAATGTATATGAAATGGATTAAACTTCAAGTGATGTTACATGTATGTGTGAAAACTACCAAAGCAGTGTTGTACATTTCATAAAATTTCAGGTCATTAAGTTGGTCAGTTAGAGGGAAATTGGGATGACCTTAATGACAATTATAGATTTTAAGTTGCCAAATAGAACCTTGATCAACTTTAATGATCAGACAACTTGGAATTTTGAACCCTATTATATTTTCTTTTATTTCAAAGTACATGTATATGGTTATCATTTCCAAATACAATTAATTAAATGTTTTAAAATGTGATATTTCTTTAATTACAGTTACTATGTGATGAGATACTGAGTGAGTTTGAAGCAGCGGACTTTGATGATTATCTGGTGAGACATTTGATTCAACATAATTTAATGACTAATGCATATTTTACTGACGAGCTGCCAATACGTAATGTCCGCGCGGCTCACTTCGGAAACTGGATAAACAAGATTTTGATAACTTTGTCATGCAAGAATTTCCGGTAAAATAAAATCTATATCATTGAATAGATCTCGCTTAGTCGTAAATTTTGGTATATGTTACATGGTCGAGGGTTTATGCAATCATATTATACAGACAAAATACGTTTTAGATAGTGGGTTTTCAATGTTAATTTTTAACATGACGTTGCGGAGTTTAACATTGAGCCTATGGAGAGCATCATGACGTCACGGGAAAAATTAGCATGGGAAATGGCCCATCTAAAACTTCTTTTGTCTATATAGTTTGATTGGGTATACTCACTATCATATAACATATACCAAAATTTACAACTAAGCGAGATTTATTGAAGGGTATCAAGTTTATTTAAATTTTTGCATCATAAAGTAGTCAAAATCGCGTTTATTCAGTTTCCGAAGTGAGCCGCGCGGACAGTTGATGTGTAGTATAAATACATGTATACAATAAGGAACTGCTTTTGACTGTGAAGAATATGATGAAGAAACTTGAACAAACTTTCGTCATTGATGTGATAATTTTCCGTTTTAGGAGGAGAGTAGATTACATGAGAGAAGATCGTATAACATCCTGGGAAGCTGCTTATTTTATAAGGTAACAAATGTCAGACAATACACTCCATGTACTGTTCACATGTACATGTATGTATGAAAAGATAGGTCATCAAGAAATGTTGACACATATTTAAAAATAATTCATAAATGTTAGCAGTGAATCCCCCAACATGCACACAATTCAGGTTAGATGAATGTAATTAACGAGAATGATGATTAAAATTTAATTATTCATTGCTTATTAAAAGATTTGTCCATCTTATGTTCTGAAATGACTTATACATGAATATCACCAAGAATTTTTATGTTCCCTGTAGAAAAAGAATTGTTTAACACATGCTATATTTTTTGTATTTCACTAGGATTACCTCCTATGCAGTCACCTACAGGCGGACGAGTTACGAGACGTACATCTATTTATAAAGCATCACTGTCTGTTACACCTGGTGTGCCGGCAAACAGTAGAGGAACTGGTAATATGGAGGGAAGTGTACCCCAAAGGGCGTGGCCAGGAATCCTCACCCCCAGGCTATCCCCAACCCAGGGGCAGGTGCTATCTACTTATTGTGGGCAGGGTAATATACGTTGTTTAAATGTTAAACTAAAATTATCTGTTTGGTCTTTTCAATATGCAGAGTTGCCTCCCATTTTGGGCGGTATCTGAAGTAAGCTGATTGTTACGTCATTAGAATTTCATGGAAACTAGTGTAAAGTTAAGGAAAAATATGCTTCAAATACATTTCTGTATTCCGGCGAGCTAATTACATGATGCAATTTTTAGCTCGCCGGGACGAAAAAGTCCGGAGAGCTAATGCCATACCCTCGGTGTCGTTGTTGTCGCCGTCCGTAGACGAAACTTTAACCTTGGCTATATCTCTTGAACTATAAGGGGTAGGGCTTTGATATTTCACATGTAGATACCTTGTGACGAGACCTTTCATTTGAGACCATGACCTTTGACCTCATAACCTTGACCTTGGACTTTGACCTACTTTTCAAAAACTTTAACCTGGTTTCTGACAAAAACCTGCATAGGCGAGCTACATGTATGTAATCTTTGATTACCCTATGTTTGTCAAATACCATTCCAGGGGGAAATAACTCTGTAAATCGAAAAATGGAATATTAATTGTATAAAAAAGTTTTGTAGGATCCATTAGAGGGAGTAAAATGGAATCTTTAGTAACTCCCAGAGGGAGTAAAATAGAATCACAGGCACAGAAAACAGTTTGTGTATTATAAGCTTTAGCTTGCATTTTTATGGGACTGCAGCTAGTTTCACAAAAATACTTACGAACAACTTCAGGAATTTTCGTAACTTTTGATCGCTTCGTTCTTCTTTTAAAATAAAAATATCGATATTTTGTTTCTGATTTTAGGTGAAGTGTGTAGAAATGATATTAGAAAACATAGTATAATCTAAACGGAAAATCTTTTGAACGTTTTATTAAATGACATAAGTTACGAAAATTCCTGAATTTTTTCGTAAGAATTTTCGTGAAACTGGGCACTGATCTTTATGATTGTTTTATTCTTTATTTTACAAACAGAAACATTTACTGCTGAGCACCTTACTAGAGGTGGGAGGATGTAGTAAATCGTCAGGGACCGTATCAGGACCTGATCCATTCTATGTAGGACAAGCCAAGGCTACCTTACTACAGTTTGAGTCTGACGACACAAATATCAGAGAGAGCTGTGAAAACAGGTAAATTGTCATAATTTTATATACATGTACATGTATGTAGAAATAAAGTGAATTGTCATTTTTTGACATACATGTATAACATGTGGGAAAATGTAAATTGTCATGATTATGCAAAACAATTAAAGCAAAGAAAAAAAACCAAATAGCTGATTTTCCAGTGGATTCATTGGGCGGACAGACACAGACATAACAAAATTTGGCGATACATTTTGTATTTTCATTGTGACGTCAAAATAGAAAACTTGACGACGCATAAAGTCAGTGCGATTAAATGTGACGTCACACGATTGAATATGACGTCACATTTCAAAATTCTGCCAAATGATGTGATGTCTGGTGTCTGTGCATATAAACATATAAATAAAAGGTTCAAAACGGTCATAGATATTTTTTGGAAAATTGCCTATTCAGATGAGATTTACTCTGAGGTATGTAGAAAATGGGAAGTTTTGAAAAAAAATGATGTGGAAAAATTTATGCCAGACAGTGATAATAGTCCGTATGTTTCATTTTGTGCATTAATATGATTTTAAAAATGCTTTCATTCAAAATGCCATAATTTCAAATTAAAAGAACATGCGTACACTTTGATGGATGAACAAGTATAGAAATTAAAGCAATGCGTGTCAGTAGAAATTCATCAACATCGTTTGCCCAGAAGAAGAAATTAAAAACTTCAATCTTATGTTATTTCAGGTTGAACTCGGAATTACACGGTCCAAGTTTAGTCAGTGCTGATAGCATATTAACGGGGAACAAAACAAAGAAAGATGATTTGATTCATCTTACTCCATTAAAACCTCAGGGATCGCCCAGAATACGTAAGTCACGAGCTTCCTGTATAGTAAACTTGTATTATAAATAAAGTATTATAACCAGATACTCAGTATAATAATCTATTCAAATTTCATGATTTGCGAGGAAAAATATGTACATGTATTTTCATAGTTTTTTTTTTTTCTGCTTTTTGAAATGGACATAGAAATTTCTGGTTATATGGCACTGATTGAAGCTCTTGGTTCACCACAACCTCTCTTTCTCTTAATTAGCTGCTGTGTCTTAAATATATTAATTTCTGTACATGTACAGTTTACTCTCGTTTACTCAAACTTGGTTAACTCTAATTTCCGCTTAACTCGAACTGTTTTTAAAAGTCCCGATTCTCTTCCATTGGTTTCTATGCATTTTTACACCTGATAACCTGAATTTCGAAAAGTGGAACTAATTGTTAAGTCCCAAAAGTCATTTTACATTGAAAATTTACCTCAATAACTCGAGCCACAAATTTCAATTCTTAAACAAAAACCAATTCATTATAAGGAGATCAGAAGATGGATAATTGTTATTTACTTCCTATGGAGTCGTTAATACAAACATTGAATCTAGATTGGTCACTAAAAGTGGACAATACAAAAGTTTGTGAACGGTGATAGAGAAAGGGAAATAAGTCTTTTGAAAAATAGATTGCTGATCATGTACTCAGTAAGTCGAACTATTTCTGATGTTCCTTTGAAGTTTGAGTTATCGAGAGTAGACTGTACTTACTTTTTCAAGAAAGTGGATTTCATCACAATTTATTTCGTGATTTGTTTTCAATGTGTCTTTTGAAATTCACAAACTATTATTTTCAACCTTATTTCACATCAACTTAGTCTTCAATTCTGTCATTTACAAATCGGTTTTGATTGGCAGAAGTATCAATCCCCTCTTAATTACTGTAACCATGTCATTGCTAATTCACTTTATGGGAATGCCTAAAAGAAAAGTGCATGTACATGTTCAGAAATTCAAATATTTGTAGATATTCCTTCTTCTTTTTTTGTTTGCCTTGTACATTATATATACATGTAGTTTGAGTGACGCTATCCTATAGCACTCCTTTCTTTCCTTTCCTACTGTAGTTGCTTCCCCAACAAGTACGCCAACAAGCGCTACTTCCATATTTAGATGGCCGGCTGGCCCGTTTTATGATCAACGATCAGGTGAAGATATTATATATACTATTATGCTCTAATGAACTTCAGTGATGGTTATAAGGAACACTTAATTAATTTTTAAACGTATTAACTGTCTCGGGACCTCAGAAATCAGATGAAATTGGATTTTGCCTACTTAAGTTAATTTTAGTTTTCTAATTCTATGCGGTATAAAACTAATTTTTTTGGCCAAATTCACCACCGAACATAGGTGGTTTACCCTTTCAATATTTGCCTTTATTTTCCCAAAATACTAGGTATAAATTCCCAATTTGAAAGTCCTAAAATTTTCATTGAGTGCTATACTTTATCCAAATCTTTTATTGATTGATTTTCAACAAGTTTTTGAGTGTTAAATATAGGAAGTAGCTTAGGTCTGAGATTTCCCAATTTACAATGTATCATTAAATGTTGCATATTTTCCTAAAAAGACTCAATAGAAACCAGTTAAAAGCTCTTATCTCAAGAATGATACTAATAATAAGTATAATCATACTGACAAAATATCAACTACTTAAAAAATGCACACATCCATTATATTCTGCTTTGCTTGCACAGTGTCCTCTCTCAGCAGTACTCCTACTTCTCCTATTGCTACGATATTAAAGTGGCCACTCAGTCCATTTTTTGACATCAAATCAGGTGACGATTGAAAATTTGTGTGATTTAACTTCAAGTTAATACATTTGCAATGGAGTGATATTGAATTTTAAAAATTCTTAGCTTTGCTTTTTTTTTTTTACGGAAAAATAAATAAATAGCCAAAATACCGTAGGCACACAAAATCTTGCTGATTGGGTAACCCTTGTTCCAGTGGTACTAACTAAATTGGGAATGATTTGTGTGTCTGAAAAGTTTCAAATAAGTTCAAACATTGATTTGTATTGACATTCAAATTCAGATTTTGTGTAATTGCATGCTTACCAGGTATCTTTAGGAGCTTGTTTGTTACTTTCTAAAACAATAGATTCTGTTTTCTTTACTGACATTATTATTATTACAGGGGGGATACAGAAATATATTGAGTCGATGAAAAAAGTTGTATTGGCCCTTGGACTTAGCAAATTTTATGAAAGTTTCAGTTTTCCGGACTTTTTTCCGCTGTTGTTGCATATATTGAACTCATTTTTGGTATGTGGATATATCTCAATGTGATACAGATCAAGTTTGAGTTTGCTTTTGATTGACCTAATTTTACAAGAGTTATTGCCCTTGGACTTAGCAAATTTAATGAAAATCTCAGTTTTCCGGACTTTTTTCTGCTGTTGTTGCATATATTGAACTCATTTTTGGTATGTAGATATATCTCAATGTGATACAGATCAAGTTTGAAATTGCTTTCGATTGACCTAATTTTACAAGAGTTATGGCCCTTGGTATTAGCAAATTTTATGAAAATTTCAGTTTTCCGGACTTTTTTCCACTGTTGTTGGATAAATTGAACTCATTTTTGGTATGTGGATAAATCTCAATGGGATACAGGTCAAGTTTGAGTTTGCTTTAGATTCATCTATTTTTACAAGAGTTATGGCCCTTGGACTTAGCAAATTTTATGAAAATTTCAGTTTCCGGACTTTTCTTTGGTTCTATTGCAAATAATGCACTGATTTTTGGTAAATGAAGACATCTCAGTGTGATACAGACCAAGTTTGAGTTTGGTTTCCATTGGCCTATTTTTACAAGAGTTAAAGCCCTTGGACTTAGCAAATTTCATGAAATTTTTAGTTTCCCGGACTTTTTCATGCCTGTTATTGCAGATAATGAGCTGATTTTTTGTATGTGAATACATTATAGTGTGATGCAGATTTGAGTTTAATTTAGACTGACTAATTTTCACAAGAGTTATGGCCATTGGACTTAGCAAATTTCGTGAATTCAGTTTCCCAGACTTTTCTTGGCTGTTGTTGCAGAAGATGAACTGATGAACAGAGATGCAAGTCATAAATTTATGCCGCCGGTAGGGGACTTATTTCGCACAGCGATCATTGCATTTTTTTCTTATAGGTCAGATTGAGGACACAGAGGCGGAGCTAATATCACATGGGCGGGGCTCCACTGCAGGAAGTGACACCTCTACCCCGGTGATGAGGCGGCAGGGAAGTAAAATGTCGTATGGCTCTAACGACTCCAGCGGCAGTGCTAATAGTAATAAGGTAAAATTGTGATTATGTATTCACCCACCTGAATCGTAAAAAATTCTGGTGGCTGATTTCTACGTTGAAAAGTTTTATTGGCTGACTGTATTGTGTAAATTTAAAATTTCCCATTAAAACACTTGATTTTCTTCTTGTACTTCACAGTCTATTTCAATCTCTATTTTTAGGGCAAGCAAGTCAGTAAAGTTGGTTCAACGTTTGATATCAACAGTTTACACCATGCTTCTATCACAGAGGACAGAATTATACACAATATTAAGTAAGTGTTTGCTCAGATTTATGAATTCAGCCACAATCTCTGTTACAGGACACACTTCTCGGATTTATCGTCTCGTCCTACGAAAACTCCAACATTTAAAACCTTGTCGTCTTGCTTTATCCCCTAACTTATGAGGGAACATTCAGGGTGCACTTTCGGTAATTAATACTTGTGTAATAATCATATTTTGCTAGGTTTTCAAAAATAAATTGGCTTCTATTAACGATAAATCCGTGCATCAGAATGCCTCGTAGTCCTGTATGACATAATGGTTATGTGGTGAACACAATTTGTTACAAGGATTTTGTGAGGAGGAAGTATTCCGTTCAAATCTACTTTAAAATAACGTTATTTAATTTCTTAAAATTCTTAAATCAGAAGAATCAATCGCCAAAACTCTGAGCTCTTCTCTGGATTAAGTCAACAGAACAGTAGCTCAGCTGTCTCTCATCTCCAACTTTAAGCATACTTCAAAATATGTCAACGTAGGAGACTGATCACCAGTAAAAAAAAATCTATGATTTAAAAATAATAAATAATCAGTAAAAGTGGTCAAATGATAAGCATGCATGACTTCGGAACCAAAAAACTCTGTTCATATCTCAGCCCTGTGAAAAAAGATGGCAAAATATTTCAAGTGAAAAGCTCTATGTGCCATAGCTGATTTAAGCTAAAGCAAATTTGAGACTTAAGAGAGAGACAAGATCTCTTATACATTTACCATTTTCCAAGGTACAGCAGATTACTGAGAATGTTTGACATAATTTGTTTTTCTGTTACAGAGTGACCAGTGGGTCAGACAATGTGCTCTTCCATTACATCAGTTTTGACACGGTGGAGGGTGTGTACCTCGGCCCGACCCCCCAGGAACTTGCAGCATCACAGGGGGCCGTACAGTACCAAGTACTACAGAACTTCTATAAGGCCTGTCTACATATACGCAAAGTCTTTCAGGGAAAACTCGCATCTAAGGTAAAAATTGAATTTGAACAGGTCTTCTTTTATCATTGCAGTCTTCCAGGGAAAAGAAAATAATGAATATCAACAGGTTTGTGGGTACTATTTCCAGCATGGTTGACAAAATTTTGAAAGGAAGCAAAATGACCAGTGGGCACTTATTGTTCAGCTTTCAAAGAGTACATGTACATAAGTGCATAAATTCATTTTCCAAATAAACATCTTTCAAAACATTAGGGAATTTTAGATGTTTGTATCATGAGTATCACTACATAGTCAAGTACTGAACACCCCCCCCCTCCCTTGAATGATCTTGCATGCATTAAGAAATTCAACCCAAGGAAAGTAAAAAGTCTCATTCAAGATCCAGGCCACATTTATGGGGTCAAATTCGGTCTTTTCGAATATACAGAGTTACTTCCCATTTGTGCAGGTATCTGACGTCAACGCATTGTGATGTCATCAAATTCTATGGAAACAAGCGTGAACTTCAGGACAACAGGGTTACATACATGTATATGATGTTTTCAAAGGATTTTAATGACGTCACAATGCTTTTACGTCAGATACCTGCACAAATTGAATGTAGACCCGTAAAATCGAAAAGACGGAATACCTGTTGATGAATTGTCTTGTTGGGTCCATAGTCTAAAGAATACTGTTATAATTGGTTACACAGATTTTCAGTGTATGTACAATATTTTTCCTTTAAATCTTTTAATATACCTGTAAAAATCAATAACGTGATTTTTGATTTTGTAGAATCCAAACAGCATAGATGACCCCAGCAGGTTCGGACATAACTGGTGCTTTGATACGACACAGGAACATGGGGTACTCTTCCGTCACACTCCACTTGCTCCTCACGACAGTAAAAAGGCGCCACCTACTCTTCATTACTGGGTCGTAGGGTAGGTTGATGGCTTATTCTTGACAAGTCATGGTGCATTCTTTTAACGAAAAATGATTGTACATTCAAATCCTTAATTAGAAAGCAAGACATGCAGAGCCCTGTCACATGAATGGTATTCATCTAAATTGACTTCAGACACTTGTTGCAAAAGTTAAACTGTCATTCATTAGAAAATCATATTTGCCCTGTTAGATTCAAATTGAAATAAATCTTAAGAATTTTTTAGATTTTAAAATAAAAAGATAAATTCATACGAACTGCAAAGTCTGAAATCAACACACACAACGCAATCCTTAAGAAATTGAATTTCGATTTTACATTCAACATGAGTTATCTTTCTTTCTTTGTAGAAGGATTTCTAGTGATATGAGAGAGGTGTACACATGTTTCCATGAAGCTGTTCCGCAGTCTGCGGTGGAAATTGCCTTCCGTCTTGGATTTGGCTCATGATACAGCCTTATTCACACTGAAAAGATCACAAAAATCCATCTACCATTTGTCTTTCATTTTGTACTGATTTAGTACTAGATTTGTACTGAATTTGTACTGAGTTTTTACTGATAGTGCAAATTATTTATTTATTTAATGTGATTAAGCATGAATTAAGAGTACTTTATAAAAGACTTTGTCTCTTTCTACAAACTTACATTTAAATGAAATTTAACTACCTGGAATATTTAAAAAATTGTTTTGAAAGGATGTAAATGTACAGTTTTATATTTTCATTACTTAAAAATTATTTTACGCTCGATGAAACTTAAGGTGTACCAAGTGACCTAATTACAAATTGTGTCTTGAATATATTTTTTTGATGTAAAGGCTTTACAATTTTGTTGTCAAATTATACTGTTCCAAATACCAAATAACAGTGCTATTTTGATCATAATTTGCCAAAAGTTTATTTTGTAAGACTTGTTTTCTTTTCATTTCTATTTCTTTTCACCTGGCAATTATTTTTTTCTCTTTGAGATACAAATATCCATTTTTAGCTCGACTGCACTTTAGTGCAAAAGAGCTATTGCAATACCCCCGGCGTCGGCGTCCGCGTCGGCGTCGGCGTCCGCGTCGGCGTCGGCGTCCGCGTCGGCGTCGGCGTCCGCGTCGGCGTCGGCGTCGTCCGAACTAGATGATAAGGTAAATGTTAAGATTACACATTTACCTTTCCTATATTCATATTCTGTTGGTTTTTTTTGTTGCAAATGTTTAATTATACATCATTTAATATATCCAGATGAGGATATAGCCCCTGGGGTTGGGATTTTTAAAATTATTTCAAATGATAAGGCAAATGTTGAGATGATAAGGTAAATGTTAAGATAGCAATAAAGTCTTTAAAAGCCAATATTGAGCAAAGTATAAGTGCTACATGTACCAAACTTACATATTTGATGTATCTTTGATCAAACTTTCAAAAAATGACCTTGACCTACTTTTTTCCGCTTGAATGATTTTGCCTTTAAAAGCCAATATTGAGCAAAGTATAAGTGCTACATGTACCAAACTTGCATATTGGATGTATCTTTGATCAAACTTTCATAAAATGACCTTGACCTACTTTTTTCCGCTTGAATGATTTTACCTTTAAAAGCCAATATTGAGCAAAGTATAAGTGCTACATGTACCAAACTTGCATATTGGATGTATCTTTGATCAAACTTTCATAAAATGACCTTGACCTACTTTTTTCCGCTTGAATGATTTTGCCTTTAAAAGCCAATATTGAGCAAAGTATAAGTGCTACATGAACCAAACTTACATATTTGATGTATCTTTGATCAAACTTTCAAAAAATGACCTTGACCTACTTTTTTCCGCTTGAATGATTTTGCCTTTAAAAGCCAATATTGAGCAAAGTATAAGTGCTACATGTACCAAACTTGCATATTGGATGTATCTTTGATCAAACTTTCATAAAATGACCTTGACCTACTTTTTTCCGCTTGAATGATTTTGCCTTTAAAAGCCAATATTGAGCAAAGTATAAGTGCTACATGAACCAAACTTACATATTTGATGTATCTTTGATCAAACTTTCAAAAAATGACCTTGACCTACTTTTTTCCGCTTGAATGATTTTGCCTTTCAAAGCCAATATTGAGCAAAGTATAAGTGCTACATGTACCAAACTTGCATATTGGATGTATCTCTGATCAAACTTTCATAAAATGACCTTGACCTACTTTTTCCGCTTGAATTATTTTACCTTTAAAAGCCAATATTGAGAAAAGTATAAGTGCTACATGCACCAGACTTGCATATTGGATGCATCTTGGGTTAGACTATTGAAATATGACCTTGACCTACTTTTTCCGCTTCAGTGATTTTGCTTTAAATTGGCAATATTGAGCTAACTATAAGTGCTACATGCACCAGACTTGCATATTGGATGCATCTTGGGTTTGACTATTGAAATCTGACCTTGACCTATTTTTTCTGCTTCAGTGATTTATGATGAGATATATGTTGTTGCCTGAGAAAGGGAGTTTAAATAAATTGGCTGTCATGAGAGATATTATGCTATGCAGTCGAGCATTAGGTGACTCTGGCAACTATTTTTGATGCTTTGATTTTTTAAATTCATTTATGATACACTTACATTTATTTCCCATCGGGCTGCCATCTGACATGAAACTATTTTGATTTTGTAATTATACTCCTTAGGTGACATCATCATGATTATATCACATCTAATTTATTGATGTTACTATTGTATTAGGTACATCAAAATACTATTGATAGCAAATATTGTGAAAAAAGTCTGAATAATCGATTGATAAAAAAGTTTGTATTATCCAATAAAACTATTAAACCATAAATAATACGTATATATGTATTTTATTTACAATCTTGCCAAATAACTACTAGATATTTCTAACATCTGTGATGTCATTTTGCTACAAATTAACTTATTGCCTTATATTTATCAATGGTTAATCCACTAACATATTGCACTCACATTCCGTATTTTGTGTCTTACATGTGTGTATTTGTTGGAAGTATTCTAATGGGCACAAACTGTGCTCCTCTCCTGCCTGAGATTTTGTCATAGTCATACAAGAAGTACTCATGCAGCTGATTTTTATAAAGCCAAATCCATCAGACTGAGTGTCAATTTTAAAATATCTTAATTATTCTGAAAAGCACAAAACTTTACAAATATGTACTTGTAATTAAATGAAGATGTATCTATCAAAATTATAAGCATGAGAAAGTGCCTCCTGTAGATTATTAAAAAGACAAAGAATGATGTGAAACAAATTCACTCTGTCTTAGATTGGTCTGCATGCAACCAAATTCAAACAATTATATTTATGAATTGTATGATTTTGATATTTACATTCCAGACTATGTACTTTTTTGTTACTACACATACATGTTCACTCATTTGCCATAATTTTTGTTTGTAAGCCCCTGTAACTATTTTCTCACATAGCTATATATAGTTTATATTGTTAAAGTAACTTGTGTTTTGTCTTTACTAAAGTTAGATGTACATGTAATAAGTGTTTGTATACCCTTTGTTTTGTGAAAAATGAATGTACCTGTTTATTTCTTCTCTCAGTGGCCATATTTTCACAGCATACACGGAAGTATTACAAATACTCTAGCACTTTTATTCATTATCATAAATGTAAATTTAACATTATGTTATGTACTTGTATAAAATTAATCCTTATGACGGGCATTTACTTAATAGATGATTTCAACAAGGCCAGGAACAAGATTTTAATTTTGAAACTTTTACCAAATGATTCAATATCAACTTGTGATAATAAATAAACAAGATGTAATTAAATGAAGAAATAATGTCATCTCAAAAGTTTTATATCAAAAGGCAAGAGAATTTATCGATATGTTCTTGGTATACTATTTTGAACATGTTGAAGTATCAAAATTTTGAGGGAATCACATTCAAACTGTTTCCCTTGCAATTTAGTTCTTCTAGAATTATCAGTTAAAATACATTACGTTTAAAAAATAAATCCACTTTCATTTTCAAGACCATTTGGAGTTGTACTAGGCCTTCAAGTAGTCAAATTTGAAAAAAAGAAATCGAGATGTATTGAATTCCGTCCTTAATACATTGTTACTGCCATTCCTAATTTATAGTTTGTAATTTATCATTTCAATATTTTGTACATTCTCATTTGAATTTTATCAGGGATATTTTCGTGCGTTGTAAAGCTAAAAAAAGAAAATATCGGAATGAGCTTTTCATGAAATTTCTAATGTTTATACTACCTGGATACTTATTTATGGTGGGTAGTATATACATGTACATTATACATCATCATATATGTCCATTACATATCATTTATGAAATTATTTATTATTTTATCATATATCATATACATTATTATATTGGTTGTTAGTCGATAATTATACATTGGTGTATTTATGTCTGAATTAATGAAAATTAATAATGCAATAAATTGTTGAAGACTGATAAAATTTGTGATGTTTTCATTTGTATAATTTGGCTTTAGTTTGTAAGTATTAAGTTCACGGTTTTGCATGCCTTTGCTCAAGTAAGCACCATTATTAAGGGACCAGTCTTATACTCAAGAATCTTGCACTATAAAAGAATACTTTTTGTTTCCCAGTTTTTGTTTGTTTGCTTTGGTTCCTGTTTTACCCTGATATGTATGCCTCGGGTTTATGATTTTCTGAATTATCGATTTTGGACTATGTATTGGGATATGGTCATTATCCATATTTGTCATTGCTATCAAATACATAGAGATCAAAGAATAACCATGGAAAAAGGAGTTATCTTTGCACAAAGAAACAAAAACTTTTCAGGGTAAATTTACTTCGAAACTGATTCAGTGATTTCTTGCTTATAACATGATCATATATCAAAATTTTAATCCATATCAAGGATGTATTTACATGTACATCCTTGTCCATAAAGAGTCAAATAACAACAAACAGTATGTGCGTAATTCAAAGGAAATTGTTGACAAGGAATCGAGGTCTTATATTTATACAGGTCAGGCTGAAAAAAACTCTTTTGTTTCCTTTTTTCCTAAACTACATGTATATTTTTAAATTTGTAAGTCTTATCATCTAACAGACCAAAGAAAAGAAATTATTGATGAAATGTATAATGAAAACTTTAGATTTATACTGATGTCATATGTGAGACAAGTATATTTTATCATTTTTGTACGGGAGATTCACCATGCTAGGAACAAGAGGTATTCTGAAAATGTATATCTGAGATTTTTTTTTCTTTTGTTTGTTTCTTTTGTTTGTTTGTTTTTGGGGTTTTTTTGTATATGACTGATATCAGCTCCAGTGCTGATTGGATTCAGGACTCAATCCCTTAAAAAATATTCTGCTGTAAGTACATGACGCAAAGTCCGTCTCGACATGCTTTTATTATACAAGGAGAAAGTTGCCGAAACAAATCCAAGATACTTTATTTTCACCTTAATTTGGGTCAGCGTATACTTATCGTCGCCTTAAGGTGTTTGCTCGAAGTAGAGGACGCTCGAATCGTCCTCCGAGTGTTTGACAATTACGTAGAGAGACGGACTAGTTGACACATATGATGTTTAATGAAAGAGGCGTCCCCCTCTAATCCATTATGGGAATTTAATTGGTGCCAACTTCATCGATAATAGCCTTGTCGTCATGGTAACTTTTATGGGTAAAATATGATGCAATTAAAATCATATTTCATCCAGGAAACGATGCGATAAAACGATGACAAGGTCCGATTGGATTGGAAATCGATCGAGGTTTATAGAGTCAAGAGTTTGGTCAGTGCGAAATCTGTATAACTCCAAACCCGAATGGATCGATTTTTACACGGTTTACAATTTCGTAATTATTTGAAGATTTCATGTTTAGATACGAATGATAAAACAGTTTAATAATCATTGCTGAATAAAGGTATTTAAGACAAGGGTATACGAATACTGTACGTCGTTTTGCATTTGGATTAACTCACTGCGTATAAAGTGCATTTACCAAGTGCACTCTAGGTAATTTGACAAATTTAGGTCGTGCGCACCGCCATTGACTTAAATTTGTCGAAAGACAATAAATACTAGTACCATTGGCCTTTTGCATACATGTATAAATGTGAAAATAATATCTTTTGATTTAATTATGTATTATGATATATAATAAATGTAATACTATATTTTGTCAAAGAAATAGAAAATTACGATACACAATCCGGTCATTGTCAGCCGTCGATCAGCGAGTCTATTCCATCACATTTTTTTTCAGGATTCATCGTCAAACTGATACGTTAGTCCATCAAGTGATTAAATATTTTGTTTTGCGTCCGCGGGTGGGTTCCTTTTCAGGAGAATTCCTCAAAAGAAAACGCACACAAACATGCAATTTCAGTTAAAAATATCAGTGATCATATTTGAATATTATACCATAAAATGACTATATCATCGTTAATATCAGGAGATAATGGAATTCAATATGGCGCTCGAGGAGACAATAAATTTTTTTTTCTAAAATAAAGTCAGAATTATCCACTTTTCATGAGAAAGACATTTTTCTTTTACGTTTTCAGTCTTCCTTTCAAAATTCCTTCATATTGATCTTGTGTTTGTGTGTTTTTATGCCTGGCGGGAGGGTACGGTACTTTCAGAAAAAGTTCGGGACGTAAAACAAAATATTGAATTACTATGGCCTAATAAAGAAAAACTCGATTCATATACATAAGGTTTCTACGTGAAAATTCAGAGATCAGCGATTTTTTATCTTACGTTTTGTTATGATAGAGGCAAATAAGCATAAAGCAAGTCTTGTGGATAAAATTCAGTATTTCTTCTTTTCTACTGACATGTATCTAATTCCCAATTTATTATTTTTCTGTATCATATGAATGTTACTAATGTATTTGTTCTACAAGTGAGATGTGTTTGATTGGTTGGGATGCAAACTACTTTCTCAAAGTATACTTGTGATTCTATCAGACCTCTTGAATCTTGAGGCGAGTGGTTTGATTTCAATCCGAGTAACTCTGCTTCAGTGCTTCATATGGCATTCATTTTCACTGAGTACATTGATAGATCTAACCTTCGTTTGTGTCGTGTTCAACTGGGTTTGTACGGAATATCTTCCTCAAAGTAATTTTCTTTGAAACTTAATATCATTTAACGCAAAATGTCTAAAATAATAAAGACATCAGACACAAATGATAAAAAAGAAAGCCATCGAAGTCTCTACACAAAAATTTGTTTTTCTCCTGGAATTCGTGCAAATTTGTGTTTTACAGAACCAAAAAAAAAAAAAAAGAAAGAAAAAAGAAAAAAAAATTCCCCGTAACCGTAAAAAAATTAAATCAGTAACTTAATTGTTTTGCAAATGCTGAAAAATACTTAAAATAAAAATAACTAAATTCTGTCTTAAATTGATATTTCTGTATTTGGATCAAACGGAAAAAAATATTTGGAATCAAAGCTATTGATTACAAAGATACATCTTTCTGAACATTTTTCCGCTTTGTAAATTTGATTTGCACTTATACACTGTTTCAGATTAGCGAAAGTGTCTAAAGATTTAGTAGCTGCATCAATTGTACGGTCCCATGTTGACTTGATTCAGGACTGTTGCCAACTTACTGCTGAGAATTGATTGCGAACTAAATTAGGGACGATCAAAACGCAAAAGCCAATTCAGGTTTGATGTATCGGGAAAAGAGACTGGTATTCCACTGTGTATTGGTCCGTATTGATTAACATGTTATCTGTACGGAATAATAGACTTGACATGCAAATTTATCCAGATTTCAAATACCAACTCCAATTTTCCCATCATGGGATAAATCGTGCGGACGCCCATGTACTGATATGTCCAAATAAAAAATCTGTAATCACAGAATTCTGATCTTGATTTCTTGATTCTATACATTCCTGAAAATCCTTTTATCAGAAAATCGGACAAGAAGTTTCGATCAACAGTCATGTCGACCTCTGATTTCCAAGAAAAAGTTTGGCTGATCGAACACTGTAATAGCAGAAGGTTGCCGTTCGAACACTACGCCAAGGTTGCTGAGTGAACACTCCGTCAGAGCACAGGGCTGTCGAGTAAACACTGGATCCCCAGAACAGATTGTTGCCGAGCGAACACTGTGTAAGAGCAGAGGGTTGCCGAAGTAAATATTGCATCAGAGCAGCGGGTGCCGAATGAGGTCTCCGTCCAGTTGATAAATATGCCAAGGTGAGTCCGTTAGACATATTTTTTTATTTGAAATAAAAAAGACGAAAGCAGATTTGATGCGATTTTCATGAATGTGGCTAATGGTCTCGATCGGCTTCATTTTAAAAGTTGTTTTAAAATTGTTAATTGCTTCTAAAGGTGAAAAGTTCTGTTTCTATGAAAGCCACGGTTGGTGTTTCGTAGAAGTAGCATATCACACAAGAAAATGAATAAAAATTGAATGAAGCAGTAATTTGCTCTTTCCAAAAAGCTTCATTACAGCCGCATGGCCGTTATCTAAGACCCTCCCCCTATGACAAACCCCATCCATTGGTTGCGTGTGGCAGCCGCAAGATCGTAAGAAGGTTCAAACTAGTGCTAGGCTTGTTGCATCTTTTACCCATTCGCATTATCATGATTATATGACACCTGCACAACTAAATAAGGGTTTTGCACAAATTCTTGGAATAATGTACAAGAGCTGCAATCTTTATTTGCCTTTTTTATCGCAAAGGCGCATACCCAGCATCTTAATTACGACTATTATGTAAAACACAGTCTGCGATTGGGCGAGCACTTTGGTAAACGATGCGATTTCGATGCGATGATCTTGCTTAACATTGTCGCATAAAAATCAACAACTTGTTATTATAATTGAAAAAAGCAGATCTCTGTGGACGGTCAGTAACAAACCTAATAACTGTTTTATTTTGTCGAAGACCAAAATCTCATTTTTTTTTTGTGACGAAAATTGGCGTTCACGACACCCTTTACGTGCAAATGTGCGAATGCATTTAAACGGCTATGGCGGAATTGTTGACGGTTCATAGAAATTTAGACGGCGTGCACGTGACGCGATTTACGCGCTCTGATTGGTTCGAACTAGTCCGAGGCAAAATAAATATTGTTATATTGTCTATAATATAGCATCTCTGCCTTTCGCTTGAATTGGTAAAGGAAGGAAGATGTAAAGGGAAAAAGAAGAAGAAGACAATAATATATCTCCCTGCATTACACGCAGATTCAAGTCTAATCCACTGAATTGTCGGTTGAGTATGAGTACAACTTGAAGTTAATTATCTAATTCTCTAGTTCCTTCGTGGCAAAATGGTCGGTACTCCGACCTGGGAAACTTTTGTTCAAACAGACGTTGGCTCAGTTCCCTTGATATAGCTGCAGACATGTTCATGTCTTATGTTTAAATCAGAGTCTGGATAACCGGATCACAGGCTTCGTCCAACCCACAATAACAAAGCCAGATTCTTTGCCAATAACGTCCTGTAGGAAAGAACATGCTTACAATGATAAAGCAACAGTTAAATACTTCATTGGAATGCACAGTATGTTCATGTGACAACATGGAATGTCTGAAATGATGCCAAAAGTTAAACGTATTCAAATTCAATAGCATCATTTAAGAACAGATAAAGCAGCATGGACCAGACATGCACGTTTCGGATACTAAACCCTCGTCAGTGATCCTTAATCCAAACGATGTAATATGGCCGAAGAGTGTGATAGTTATTATGTCCAAAATGTACCAAAAGACGTAGCAGGATGGGTGGGATATGATGCTACAGGACCCACGTTTTAGAAATATCAAGAAAGTTTGATACAGAAATTTTCGAATGCGTTGAAGAAACGATCAACCGAAGCTGATCGTTCTTGGCAAGAATATATGAACAGAAACGTGGGCACCTCACTTACAACTTCATAAAAGCTTGTTAAATATGTTTATTTGAATCTTAATTAATGAAAAATAATTTTATACAAATTTTAAAATTTCTTTTTGAATGATATTTCAAAAATTAATTTCTTGGTGTAGTTGTACAATCGACCATTCTTTGAAAGTTTGATTCGTTGGCATATCATGTTTAATCGAAAATCATTTACTGCCATTATTCAAAAACAAAACGATCGTTTTGTGAAAATATAACCAGATATCATGTTTTACTATAATCATTGAATCTCCATCAAGAGGAAATCCTAGAAAGCCGCTTATCTGCATTCACAAAAAGTCATTCCCATTTCTAACAAAATCAAAGCTTTGAATATTCATTCATCTTCCCATGTATGACTCGAAGAGATTGAACATCGAAAGGGATTTGACGCGACATTATCTGTAACAAGGGGTCATTGTAAGTCGTAATTCACCGTTATTCTGTACATTAAGATAACATATTGCGGTTGTCTATTTCAATTGTATTGTCTAAATCCGATCAATTAAACTTTATCCCGATCCTTGATATGGTTTGGGAAAGAAATGAAGAAAAAATCGATGTCGTAAGGGACAGCCATTTGCCGTTATCTGAATCTGAATCAACAATGCGCGGGAAAAAGCCGTTACAGCCAGGACGCCTTTGACACGGACGGCAATTTAATGGTCTTGCCTTCGCCAGAAATTTCCTTTTTTCTTCGCGATATGGCCACTCAAACGTTTCCTTGACAGGACTCTTAAAATCTTGGTATTTAAGCGTCTCTAATACTCAGAATTTCTAAATCTCTAAGCGAAACTTCTTGTATCTTCGTACTACAGAGCTTGCATGCTACATATGGCGTCACCATATTAGCTTTTAGTTAGAGGCCCCAGTATTAGCTATAAAATACCCGAAACTTTATAAATAGGTCTATTAAGAAATGAATCTTATATTTTTTCTGTTGATGCAGGTATCACCCGAAAAATTGGACAGAAAACTGCATCAATGCGCGTAGCGCGTTGATGCAAAAGTTTTCTGTTCAATTTTTCGGGTGATACCTGCATCAACAGAAAAAATATAAGATTCATTTCTTATCATTTAATTGTGGAAAACAGACTGTTTTCTTGGATCTATAAACAATCAATCACCGCACTATATTTCGTAAGTCGGAAGGTTTTGCAGTGATACGTCTGCCAAAACAAGTTATGGCAGCCGCCATGATTCAAACAGCGAACGATCGTCCCTCTATATCTTTGGAATAAGGACCAGTTTGAGCAAATTCTACATGCACTGTTAACTTTTGAGTAAGTAGAAAAGAAATGGTACCCTTGAAATCATAAGCAAACATCAACAAATTGTATTTTCAGCAACGAGTTCATTCGTGTTTGAGGGAACCCCCAATTCTTAAAATAGTGCTATAAATAGACTTCCGTGAAAAATTCTGTTGATCGATGTATCAACAAAATTTCTAAGCCAATCAGAATCTTCGTTTCTTGAAAATGACAATGGAAATTAAATGATTCGTCCTTCAACCAAAAAAAAATTTACATTTTTTGGCGTTAGACATCAAAACTTTAACCATATTCTAAAATTATGCTCCATTATTTTTTCGGTGTCGTCGAGTTTTATGCTTCTATATAACTTCTTTCACGAATGAAGAGGTTTTGAAATGTTTTAGTGAATATGGATATTTCTATTGGTACTTTTTAAGATAGCACCTATGATAGTATACAAGCTGTAAATGTGAAATTAAACTTTTGAATGAAATAGAAAAATGACATTATGGGTACTAGCATATTGAAATAATAGGGTACTGTTTCAGATATTTTATATGAGATCATTTAATTTACACATTTGTATGTTAAAGGTCATGCAGTTGCTTTGACGGAATTACAGATTTAATGAATGTAACTTCATGCAAGATGAGAAATATATTAGTAAGGAGTAGGGCAAATATTTTCCCATAGGAAGACCAATTATCTGTTGGAAAATATTTCTTACAAATTAAGATACCAGACAAAATTAAAGTTATCGATAAAATCACATTTTTTGGTAACCTCTGCTTAAGTTTATTTCAAAAACTAGTTTCATTTTTACCTATGAAAAATCAAATGCGCTGATAGATTTTAAAACATCTTTAAAAGTATGGATTTTTTATGTTTTTAAAGTTTCTGGGAAATTGTCAAGCCTTGAATGAGTCCTCTGATGAAGGTCAGCCCGATGTCATGATTCTACACCATTTCCTATCAACGGAGGATAACCTTACCATTTGCTGCTAACGTTGTTGTGAGCACGTAATCCGAATAACCACACCATTTGCTACTTGCGTGGCAGATGACCGACCCAAGTCGGTACCGCTTGCCCATTGCTCTCCTTGGTTTATGTGCGATCCTTTATTAGTTATTGGGTTTATTCCTGTCATACTTCCTTCTCAAAGTAGGTGTGTAAATTTGCACATATTTACACACCTACTTTGAGTGGGAAGTATGACAGGAATAAACCCTATAACGAATTTATCATGCCGAGAACTATTACGTAACGTTTTCTGTGTAATTTTTGACGTTTGAAAATCTAGTGACCTACCTCTGCGTCAAGGTAGGACACCACGTGACCGTAATACTGCGACGTCATTGGCTGAAATTAGTACGAGGCGTGATAATGTGTTAAATGTTTTGATGTTTGGTATACCTTGTCCCTTTTGTGTCTCTTGTCTTGCTTGTCTACTCTGTGTTTTGCATTTAGGTTTTGTTGGGGTTTTTTTATCGTTTGCTTTGAATCCTGATCGAGATCTCCTACTTACTTCAATATTAGCGAGCTTTTATTTTAGCGGAGATGAAATGTGTGTTCTGTGTCTGGTTCGTTTAGGCGTAGAAATACTTTCCGTATTTGTTGACGCTGCTTTGAATACAGAATTAGTTGTTCCATGGTTGATCATTAATGTTGGCTTGCTCTGTCCATCTACATACGGTATATTATGTGTGATCAGGATTTGAAGAATACTTGCATTTAATTCATTGTTTTAAAATAATTAATTGTTCTTTTAATGGTGTAAACATCCATGTAAAATCATACCTCAATCTGCAATGACATATGTTCTACCATTGCTTTTGAACAATATGGAATCACCAAGGCCCCTGATCTGAAATCAAGTCTTACGAAATCAGATAATGACAAATTTACCTTTCAGGGAAATCTATCCGCCAAGTTATTCATTTTCTAAATCTATAATACCGATCAACGGTGTAGGCATTCATCATAAAACAAAAATTGCCCTGGGTAATTGTTTAATGGGAATGAATTGGCAACGAAGTGGGCCCTCAATATATTCCTTAAAAACTCGTTATGGCGATTATCCACTCAACATGGAACTTCAATTAGTTTTATTGATTAAGGGCTGATATTACCCCAAAACGATCATTTACAAAACTTATATAAACTTTATTTTTTATCCTAAATTAAAATGCTTTCCACTATGTCATGTATCATTTTTATACAACATTAAGCTAAGTTTGTTTTAGAGTTTTATCCCTGTAATTTAACCTTGTAATTATTGAGCCATGTGTAATATCGCCACAAATTCAGAGTGATTTATTGCGGTTTTTTACGATACGTTATTAGGTATCAATTTCAGCGTGAAGCTACAGTAAGTTTTAAGAGTTTTAATGTTTTTTTTCTCTTTATAAAAGAATTCGGTTAATCAATGATAATCATGGACTTGGTATACAATTACTGGCAACATATTTTTTAAATACATCACAACCAGTTTTTACAAGCTTATGGGAAATCATGTTTCTCATTTGCTACCAAGACCATTTTCCGATCTAGTTTGAAAGCTCAAATTGTCCGAGTCAATATCTTTTGGCGTTGTTTATCATTATGACGCAATTCCATTGAAACGTAACAATGAAAAAGTGCGCAAAAGTTGCCAACCTCGGATATTTTTTCGTCATTTTGTCAGCCATTATGAATTTCGGCAAATGGTCGATTGTCAATTTGTCTCGAAGGTTTATGTGTAGTCTTTTGCGTTTGGTGTTTTATGTCGTATATGGTTTTCCTTGTCCCTTTTGTGTCTCTTGCTGTGCTTATCTATACACTCAGTGTTTTCGTATAGGGGTTTTCTGTGTTTGTAAAAAAAGTTCCCCGCGAGAGGTTTGGCAGTAAGCCTTATAAATGTTTTCCCGGACATGGTCACCATAGCACTTTCTATATAGACATGACCTCAGACAGTCCATGTTCTGTAGATATTGTTTTCATGTTCGTGCTTGGACATTGACGGTGGATGCGGCTAGCCAAACAGGGGATGCTTACTCCTCCCGGGCACCTGGTTCCACCTCGAAATTGCTAGAGGTTCGTCGATGCTCAGTTTGGTGCTCTATTGTGAGTGATATTGAGATAATCGTCAGGATCTTTTTGATCTCATTATTATTGCATACCCTTCTTTAGTTGTAATGTAAAGGAAATAGAATTATCTCGTAATTACGAGAAGAAATATCGTTCATACGAGATAATCAATATCATTTTTATTTGATCGTACTGTTTATGTGTATCTCATTATGTTAAACGTATTCAAATTCGATAGCATCATCTAAAAGCAGATAAATTTGCAGCATGGACCAGACATACTCATTTCGGGTACTTAATCCTCGTCAGTGATCCTCAATCTAGACAATGTAATATGTTCAAATAATGCGAAAGTTATGTCCAAAATGAATCGAAAGACGTAGCAGGAAGGGTGAGATATGATGCTACAGGACCCACGTTTTAGAAATTTCAAGACATTTAAATGACAGAAATTTTCGAATGCGTTGAAGGAACGATCAAACGAAGTTGATCGAGCTTGGCTACATGTTACCATTGTACAACTGAGGTGTTGAGATTTATAAAGTATTTAAATGGTAATGAGATTTGATGACGAGATTATAAACTCGATATTAGGAGATAAATCTTGTTAGTAGTATAAAAAACTCGCTATTACGAAAAAAAAAATCTAGTCATCACAAGAATTTAATTTTTCTCGATAACACAGTCCAGCTTTCGTAGTTTTTATTATAAACTTGTATAGATTCATTTTATTTTAGGCTCATCTTGTCTTTGAGATGCAGATTTGGATCTGGCAGTTGATTTGTAATGAACATGTTTTGAATAAGCACTAAATCGTTTACACTGCAGACATTCTATGGGTGATTAAAGTATTCTATCAAAGAAGAAAAAGAGAGAGAAATTATTCATAGATGCAAATAGATTCGTCTCCTTGCAATACACGGACGCCAACCAATGCCAAAAACATGACTCATTATGCAAAGGGTGAGGCCAGAAAAATCACTATTGGAATACAGATAGCCAAAGTGCTGCAAAATGATCGGGGCGATACATTGCTTCCTTTCAGATTTTGAGTTTCAACAAGAAATGACAATTCTAGACAGAAACCCCATCACTCATGCAAACTGAAAATCTTTTAGCGTTACATTTTCCCTTTTTTGCGTGACGATGCTTCAAGGTGTTAAGATGAAGAAAAAAGCTTGAATACATCTTGACAGAGAAATATAACTTTCTTCTCTCAGAGTTTGATGGAATTACTATTACTGCTACTATTACCCAACGCTTTTCCTCTTGCCAAAGTAAGAAAAGGGAAAAAGATATGGAAAAGATTCAGTTATTCATCATGTACATACTTCTGTTGCAAAAGGAACAACAATGTTTTGAGATGAATTGAGTAGTTGAATTTGTTTGCCGTACACCCTAAAATTTAATAACTTGATCCTTGAATGGATAAAAGGAATGACTTTCTTCCTCTTTGTAGGCTAAAATTAGTGCTTGTAAACTATTTTAGATCCTTTCTTGTCGCCAACTGCTAGACTGTTAATTAAAGCAAGGTACTACCTATCCTAGACATAATCTTATATGTATATCTATATGTGTTGGTAGGAAGTAGGTAATGCTTCTTAGTTCCGTGCACTTTATGTTATCTCCATAGGGAATTACATTTTGCTCCTTTGCAGAAATTTTTGTTCTTTTATTTTTTGGCTTTTGCACTTTTTTCCAGATTCTGATGTTGGATTTAAGTTTGAATTTCACCCGCTTTTTGTACCTCATGTGAATAATACGGAATTGTTCCAACTCTATACCTTCATGATGAAAATTTCATACCAATTTTTTCTGCACCAGACACGTGTTTCGAATATTAAATTATCATTAGTGACGCTTCCAGTTAAGCTACCAAAATTTATTTCAGTAGCGCCCTCTTTTATTTGTTGGATTAAGATTTGTACATTTACTTTACAGGGAGTGCGCGACTCCAAATTTCATGTAGAGTCGATTCAGCAGCATATCCAAATAAAATATATGTTCAAAATAGCATTGGAGGGATGATACTAAGATGTTAACCTCCTTTAATTTCTATGATAGTTTTGAATGGAATGACAAGTTTTCGAAATAGCAAAATAATATTTATGATGTCAAATCGATAAAGGGCCAAAACGAAGCTTCTTTTAAGCGACAGAGCTGGAAAGAAGTAATTAATACACTTGTAAACATCAAGCCACGGGGAACGATTTTAACTGCTCCACATTGCAACAAGAAATAAGTGTTTATTATAATAATACGGAAGTGTTCCAACTCTTTACCTTCATGAAGAAAATTTTAAACCAATTATTACAGTTCACTGGAGATATCAACGACTCAAATCATCTGAATACAAAACTATTTTTTCTTTTAAAAATGAAGTATAATCATGATACATAATATATCTCTTTCATATTTTCTTTCTAAATTTAACATTTCGAACGTTGTCAAATGTAATATCGGTGGATAATTTTGCTTGAGCATTGCATAAAAGAAGTAATCTATGCGCCAATTTAATACATGAAAATCGGAGAGAGAACAAAGTGCAATATTTTACTGTCAAGATGTATAGAGCTTTTCCTCTTCAGGCTTAATACCTTGAAACATTGTCACGCCAAAAAGGAAATGTAACGCAAAAAGATTTTCAGGTTGCGTGAGTGATGAGTTTTATTTAGATTTACTGTCCTGTTCACTAAATCCATAGCACCCTGTTTCCCCGGTTTTCTCTAAAATATGATACTGTCATCTTTCAAAAAGATATCAATTTTAAAGTACTCCATTAGTCGTAACAGAAAATACCATTGTTTTGGCTGTACGTCAATTTAGTTAGAATTAGGACGGAAAATAAAAAGTCTACGGGGATTTTCTATAGTAAAATCGCTGAAAATGCGTGACGTCGGGAGCTTTGACGTCACTGTTTACTATTGTTGACACGGAGAACAATATGGTGGCGGCTTGAAATTAACATGGAAGTTTCCCGTAGACATTTTATTTTTCATATTGCGGTTTGAAGGCAGCTGATAGGGTAAGTTGAAGTTAATTTCCAGTTACGACTGAAGGAGGTCAATTCTCGGAAACTATATGTTTTTGGAAAATTCTTCAGATGACAGAATAAATCGCCAAAACAGGGTGTTCTGGATTTAGTGAACAGGACAGCAGAGTTGTCATTCCATGTTCAAACTCAAAATCTGAAAGGAAGCCATTCATCGTCCTGATCATTTTGCCGAACTTTTGTCTTTTTAAAGACTTTTTGTCGTTTTTTGATGATTCAAGAGCGATTGTTGTTCTTTGAAATTGTTCTTGACAAGTGGCAAGAGCGTGTTAAAAATGTAATTTGTTAATAATATTACGACTTCAAATGAAAACAGATAAATTTCCTATATGGACCAGACACGTTTCGGATATTTAAACCTCGTCAGTGATCCTAAATCTAATTAATGAAAGATGGCCAAAGACTATGAAAAAATATGTCCCCAAAAACAAAATCCGAAAGAGAGGTGGGATATAAACTAATAACTAATAACTAATAACTAAATTCAGATATTCTTCAAAAATGCATAAAACGATATTATCGTAATTAGATTCGCACTATAATTTATCTTTTTCTTCTTTTTTTCCCTTACAAGTCGAATTATTGGAAAACAAATTCTTTATATTCCTAAATTAGGCCATCTCTTTGTTATTTTCTGTTTTGCGTCCTCGTGCTGGTAGTTTTGAGCCCTAATGAGTTAAAGAAGTCACAAAACAAAACAAAATTAAAATGAAAAAATCTTTTGAAAATTAAATGTTTTCTACAGAATTAAAAGAAATCGATTTTTTTTTAAATTCATATTAAAATGTTAAAGTTCTTAAAAGATTTAATATATTGTATAATATATCATTCTTTTATTGACGCACAAAATCAAATGAAACAAGTTTCTGTCAGATTTCATATAGTACTTAGTACGTCACATATTGTGAAAATGGAATTTTGTTTTATATTCTTGTTTGTTTTTGTACCTGGCTGGCTGGTAGCTTTTTCAATTTCAAAAGGACGCAAAACAGAATAAAAACAAGAAATGGCCTTATCACAATATGCAATAATGAAGAGTAATGTCATCAAATCAAAATGTGACTTCGATATTACCACCTGCTCTCAGGTACAGTCAGTAGAACGTTACGCTGACCATTATGCAAACGCGACGCCCTGAATGCGCACAAACAATAGACAGATTTCCCTTTAAGAAGTTATAATCTGTTTTGCATGTGACGACATAACACCGCAAGTGGCTGTCGGCCTCTTGTAGCTATAAAACAACCATTAATAGACATTGTAATATGAACCATATATGACCAGTACTTGACCTTTGTGCGTTGATAAGGCCGCTCCGATCGGACATCCAATCTGCCATGGGATATAGCCATATACCTCTTGCCCAAAAGCTAAAGCCGAACTTCTAAACATTTAATCAATAAAGGCAAATTAAAACTCCATATGTTTGGACAAATTGCTCTATTGATTAACAACCTGTTACACAGAAATGACATTTCTGATAACGGAAACGAGACAAACTCGTCATTGCATGGTGAAAAACTTTAAGTCAAAACGATAACGGGACGCATTGTTTGCGGATCTTTCCAATATTGCAATGATTATCTGTCAAAGCGGAGACAGCATTCTCCTCGGTTCCGTAGGCGGATCCAAAAATCAAAAAAGATACAAAGAGGGTTGGTCTATTTCACATTTGGCAATTTGTAGACTGTAAGACGAGTGTCACTGCTGGTGGACCAGGAGTCCCCGAGGGCACATGTAGCCAAGTTCGGTTGATCGTTTCTTCAACGCATTCGAAAATGTCTGTTATCAAATTTTCTTGAAATTTCTAAAACGTTGGTCCTGTAGCATCATATCCCACCCATCCTGCTAGGTCTTTCGATACATTTTTTAACATACATGTAATAACATTCGCACTCTTTGGCCATATTACTTCGTTTAGATTGACGATACATCTATTTCTTATATATACAGAGTTCTGAGTTTTAAATAGGTGTTTGTTACTTTATTCAATATATTGAAACTTGTGGAGAGAATAATTATTGTCCAATTTGTCATACCAACGAGCGTTAAAAAGATATTACACTGATTCCAACTGAAAACTAGACCTTTATACACACCGTACTATTTTTAAGGCCAGAGGGTACTCATTTTACCTAGAAACACGAAACAGACTATTTTGGTTCTTCCTCACATGGGGTAAACATATTTTTTTTTCAAATTTTGGATGAATGAAGGCAAGATAGTGGGAGAATTCCGGTCCCTTTTTACAGTTCTCCTGCATCCGCGTATTGGTCCCTTGTCAATAAATCTCCATATAGCAAAGTCAGAAAGAAATATCTTCAGGGCGAACATACCTGTCAAGAATAGATTGCAGTATGCATACCCTGTAAATACAATTACATGTAAATGCAAAGAACAGATTGATTTACACTCTCTTAAATGTAAGATTTTATCTTTAGAAGCTTAGATTTAAATAAAATTTTATCTCTATATGACATTTAAACAGTTGTGACTAAAATTATTTAAAGTCAAGCACAACGAATCGAAACTTAGAAAAAAAAACACAGAAAAAGGTTTTGATTTTATCAATTGACATTCGTTCTATTCGAATTGTTTCATTTCATTTATGTTATTTTAGTCGCTTCCATTCACACTATGATTGCAACGGTTGTATGCGCGATTTCCATTGTGTGGTGTCTATGCTTTTGTTCTCAGAAGTGAGTGTATCGTTACGTGACTGTGGCTAGGGACTATGTTGGTGATCATGTTAAACCTCTTCAAATTGAATAGTACCATATAATAACAGATAAATTTGCAGCATGGACCAGACATGCACGTTTTTGGTACTTAACCCTCGTCAGTGATCCTCAATCTAAACAGTGTAATATGGTCAAATATTGAGAAAATTATTATGTCCAAACATGTACCGAAAGACGTAGCAGGAAGGATGGGATATGATGCAACAGGACCCACGTTTTAGAAATTACAAGAAATATTGATAACATAAATTTTCAAATGCGTTGTAGATTATTCATTTGCTATCTTAAAGCTATTCTTACAATGTATGACTTAGTACACATCATAAACAATATAAAGTCATACAAAACCGAAGAAAACAACTACAATGTATAGGATAGAAGGTAATTTCTATTTTCTACATGAATAAGAAGTGGGCGGAGCGTCAGCGAAGCCCCTTCTTATTCATGAAGAAACTTCAAGTTACCTTCTAACTGACTTAGATAGCAACTACTCCTGTGGCGTAGTGGTAGCGCGCTCGGTTAGCATGTCGGACAGCATGCTAAAAGGTCTCGAATTCAATCCGCACTCATGCCACATATTTTCAACTGAAGTATATATGTTTAGCTTTTATAGGATGCAGGATCCATGAAGACGGTTTCTTCACAGATTCTTCACAAATAAGACGAGCAATTTCAGAGCCTGTTGTTGGCTTAGCTCAAATGTTGCCATATAAAACATGCTTGTTAGCATCACCTGTCCATTTAGCCGTACAGAATGAATCAAAACCGATAAATGTGTCAAATTCGGCGTTTTTCGGATTGTAAAAACATAGAAAAAACAAGACAACACATTTTATAAATTAGAGAGATCGAAAGTTTTACAAATGTTGACGCTTTAATGTTACAAATGCTCCATGTGAAATTTCCTGAAGTATAATAAGAAAAAAGAAATTTGTACATTAAAGTGACGTGCATTTCATCATGTTTATCGGAATTTCATTTTAATTGAAATCTATAAAAGATTTGACGATGAGTTTTACATGTACCAAGCCGAAGATGCTTACTTTTAACGATTACGTGAACGCATTCAAATAAAAAAGATCTCAACATCTCGGTCGTAATACCCTTTACATGAAAAAAGGAAGTTTTAAATAACGAATTTGAGATGTCGGAATTATTTTCTTTTGACTTAGATACGATGCAAGCCATCCCGTCATGAAAATGACAAGTTAAGCTTCGAAAAAGCCTTGTAATTTCGTATAAATGACTTGTATTTGTCTATGACATTTTGGGTTTGAAAATCTGCCAGAAAACTGACACAGAACAGAAAATACTCTTCCAAGAAAGAGAATCATATCAATGCTGATGTCATGGAACGGGACTTGATGTTTACATAACGAATCAATAGAGTGTTAGTCTGCATATTGAAAATGCTTCGTATTCACAAGATAGGAGCATGGCTAGACCTCTATATAATTGAAGTTCTAAGCACGATCTCATATCTCACTTGAGATTTGCATTCATCATGTTAAAAGCAATATGTTCCCTTAAATAAGACACTCCAAAAGTACTCAAATTCTGACGGAAACTTGACTGAGAGACCTAAATATTAAAACCGGAGATGGGTTGGTCCAATTCCGCCATCTGTCATCTTCACAATATTCCGGAAAGTAAATATTCCGTAACCGATTTGTGGTAATTTAAGACAAAAAAATCATATTGATCTAAAAGTCATCAATACGGTTGTCAGCTCATTATAAACGTCTGACATAAAGTTCGTGTTATCAAATTTGGATAATGCATCAAGTCGGAATTGCTGGTTTCGTCAGCGTGGGCCGTTAGATGTCTGGAGAACCATGCTAAATCAAACCCAGACCAATTTTACAATCAATGCTCAGATTTTTGAAAAAAAAACATTATTGCTCTCTACTGTTTTGCCTTTATAAGACATTATAGCTTAGAAAAAAAATAGCAAAGGGGTTAAACGTTTAGATATAGCTTATTATGGAAGGAACTATATTTTTTTCAATAGCAATCCGAATTTTTATTTAAGCTCGTTTAAATTCGTTTATTCCTGTTGTAGTGTGGAACAGTTAAACCTGTTCCTCGTGACATAGAATTTTTTAAGTGTATTAATTATTTCTTTCCAGCTGTTTCGCCTAAAAATGTTAAACGTCTTTGGAAAAGCATAATTTAAAACCAGATAAATTTACAGCATGGACCAGACATGCACGTTTTGGGCACTAAACCCTCGTAAGTGATCCTCAGTCTAAACAATGTAATATGGCCAAAAAGTATGAGAATTATTATGTCCAAAATGTACCAAAAGACGTAGCAGAATGGGTGGGATATGATGCTACAGGACCCATGTTTCAGGAATTTCAAGAACTTTTGTAACAGAAAATTTCAAATTCGTGGAAGAGACAGACTTGTTTGGGCACTTTATCAATTTGACACCATACATATTATTTGGCTATTTCGGAAACTTATCATTTCATCCTATCTTTCTTGAACAAAATGACAAGCGCGTGTAATCCGGATTACTACACCATTCGCTAAATTATGTAACGGATGATCATCCGATGTCGACGCCGGATGCACATAAGATAATTTACATATTATCATTCGTTTTTCACGTTTCCTTGTGTCTACTTTGATTGCATGTTTGATTTGTTGGACCGTTCTTTGTTTGATTTGTTGGACCTTTCTTTGTTCGTTTTGTTGAGTGTCCTCTTTTGTCATGTTGTTTGTTGAGTGTCCTCTTTTGTCATGTTGTTTGTTGAGTGTCCTCTTTTGTCATGTTGTTTGTTGAGTGTCCTCTTTTGTCATGTTGTTTGTTGAGTGTCCTCTTTTGTCATGTTGTTTGTTGAGTGTCCTCTTTTGTCGTGTTGTTTGTTTAAGTTGTTTTGTCTGATTTTTTGTTCCATCCTCTTCTTCAATTCTAGAAGATAAGAAACATGTTTACCTCGACAATGCTTCATTTTGTAAGAATTCATCTGAAATTCGTTTAGTTTGATACGATAACGTATGAATTTGGGATATCGTACCATTTTTTTTTTTCACATGAAGACTTGAATAGAATATAATACCAAGGTTCGAAATCATTTCATGTTTTGTAGTAAGACTGCTGATATTTAAAGTACACATTTCTGTCCAACTGTTCATTTTGGACTGTCCGACGATTCTTTCTGGACAGACAATGTCTGTTGCTGTCCGTCCGTATTTCATGTCCCATATCATAAACCCTAAACATTGCCGGCTTCATTCTCTCTACAAAACATCAGCAGCAGGACAATAAAAAGGGAGGGAGGGGGCAATTGACTGATGAAAGTAGGTGACATGCAGGACGAAGCCTGAACATTTAGTCCAAGAATCTTTTAATGTACCACAGAAGATTACCAACACAAGCTTAAGAACCATTTTGAATGTAATATCGAAGAACGCTCAATTGTTGTGTATGATAACCCCCTCGCTATAAGATGACGCCACAAGCAAGACAGCAGAACGAAGCGGGAGTTCACTTCACTTCATATGGTCTTTCTTTTTATTTCTGTTTCTTTGTCTCAGTTCTGGTTTTATCCTGGTTTTGTATACCCCTGGTTAGATGATGGTTAATTAATTGTCAATATTGAAATATTTTCTATAGTACCAATTTTATTGTATTAGAAACGTGTTTCGGATATTTGAATCCTCGTCAGTAGTACTTCATGCCAAGCAGTTTAAATTAAGCCGAAGTGAATTTTCCTGACGTCATCTACAATACAGAAATTATTTAGAAATTTAAACCGTGTTGATTTTAAAACGTTTAAAAAACAATTTACACAACTTATATAATTAATGTCTCACTTTGGCTCAGATATTGGCGTAAGGGGGTCCCATTAATACACGATATTATAAATTATTACGATAGGACATATATTTCAATATGATAATTTAAACCCTCTGGACTGTTAGTCCTCGAGGATATCATTCGCCTTATTTTATTGTGCTTTTGTGCTGACTTCAAATATACCTGTAATTTTTCTGATACAAAATTTGATAAATTATTTTGAAACTTACGATAAATTATTTGTTTAAATGCGCATGTGTTGCACTAAATCATTACGATAGAACACATATTTCAATATGATAATATCAACCACTAGGTTGGTATCTCTGCTGGTGGACTGTTAGTCTCCACGAATATTGAATGCCTAGTTTTACTGTTCTTCTACACTATCTTGAACTATATCTCTTAATTTTCTGATACTAAATTTGATAATTATCTGAAATTAAGGATTATCTCCCTCATGACAAATATCTGCCCTTAAGGATTGCTTTTGGTGATACATTTTGGTGATACATTTAGTTAGGATTTTGCTGTAACAGTTTTGATGAATTGCGCATATGTTATTGTTACGATAGCCATATTCCATATGAGGAAGTTCTACGGTCGATAGGGGGAACTCGTCATACACTATGATGTCCCACTCTCCAGGTGTTGCATGCAAGCAGGAGATGCGTACTCTTCCTGGGCACCTGGTCTCACTCCCATATCGGGAGTTCGCTTCTTTTCATATGGTGGAGGTTTTGTTTGTTTCCTTTGGTTTCTGTTTTATCCTGATTTTGTATGCCTTTGGTTTCTGATTATGAAAAGCACTTTGGCTGGAAGCATCACTGATGAGAATTTAATATTCGAACATGTGTCTGGTGCATGAAAATTGGTTTGAAATTTTCTTCAAGAAGGTATAGATGTTAAACGTCTTCAAATTGAATAGCATCATTTAAGAGCAGATAAATTGGCAGCATGGACCAGACATGCACGTTTCGGATACTTAACCCTCGTCAGTGATCCTCAGATCTAAACGATGTAATATGCCAAAAAAGTGTGAAAGTTACTATGTCGAAAAAGGGTACCGAAAGACGTAGCAGGATGGGTGGGATATGATGCTACAGGACCCACTTTTTTGAAATTTCATGAAATTTTGATAACAGAAATTTTAGAATGCGTTGAAGAAACGATACCCCTCCGCATTATTTAAATAATGATAATTTCATATGTACATCGATACAATCACCGAATTGGAACCCCTCCGCATTATTTAAATAATGATCATTTCATATGTACATCCATACAATCACCGAATTTGACAAGTTTCAAGGGAGCTGTTGCGACGGGTGTTGCATGCAATCAGGAGACGCAGATTCTCCCCGGGCACCTGGTCTCACTTCGGAATGTTATTCATTCCGAGATTCGAAACCGTTCCTGTGGAAATTCTAATGGTTTTGCCTTGCCTTCTCGACTTTGAGACTGAATAACCGAGACTCAATAACCGAGACTGAATAATTGAGACTGAATAACCGAGACTGAATAACTGAGACTGAATAACCGAGACTGAATAACCGAGACTGAATAACTGAGACTGAATAACCGAGACTGAATAACCGAGACTGAATAATTGAGACTGAATAACCGAGACTGAATAATTGAGACTGAATAACCGAGACTGAATAACTGAGACTGAATAACCGAGACTGAATAACCGAGACTGAATAACTGAGATTGAATAAACTTCTTGAAAAAATATTTATTCACTTGTTTGTTTATGTACAATTTAACATTTTTTTCTGTTTATCAACATCCAATTTCACGAAGACGGCTACCAATAAACAAAGTCACGTGAAATGTACAACCCCCATAGAAAATAAAATGAGCTGTCGCAGTTTGAATTCTTTATCACCTGCTATAATGTCATTTGGGAACTAAAATTGATGAGCTGTTAAGAGGGTAGCTTAATTCGTTTAAGCAAAGTATTAAGTTGACAAAATAAATCACAAATCAGAGAACATATACAAATCAGAAATCAAGTAAATGAAGGGAACAGTCTATCACATGATCGGATCATGTGACCTCCAAAGAAGTAGTGAAACCAAGCATCAAGCGAAAGTTCGAATCTTCTGCGTGTACATTTAAGTAAGGTCAATTCCAAATTGGAACATTTCATATCGCTGATTCATTTGTCTATAAACAGCTCCATTAAAATAGTCAATTAAAATTCTTCATTAATGAATCATTTCAATTCTGACACGAAGGAAATCTATTCACGAAATCCTTTGATACATATATAAATCTTTTCCCGGACATTATGTAATAGATACATAGTCATTTATTATCTATGGGAATACCATACTTGTTTTCTAAAAGTCGGTAATGCAGACAGGAATATTTTACCGTTGGGTTAAAGACGAGTTACGCTCTGTTGTTCGCTTTATGCATCCTGTATTACAACGGCTTTCCAGTCAAGCTAGATGTATGGCGATTAATAATTAATTAAGATCTCAAATTTTTCGCTAAGTGTCTATGAAAAATGCATTACCAAATTAGTTTTGTTACATATGAAATCTCAAAACAGATATTATTTTCATCAATACATAATGCATGAAGCTTTTGTTGAAATGTACCTAATTCACAGCCCTAAAGAACAAAGTAAGAGTTCTAAAACTAGATCAAATTACAGAATAGAAGAGGGGAGAATTGAATTTCAAGGAAATAGATTTTGCGCCTTTCATTAGGATAAAATTTTATAAAATCGCTAGCAAAAACGAAATCTCTCTGTTTTACGTTTATTGATGGATGGGTTTGAACGTTGAAACCGTGAAAACATACAAACGATGACCGTACTATCTGTCCAAATATAAAAGAAGGGAGGGGATCTCCAACCAGACCCTGTTGCAGCACCGACAGCAAAACATAAAAGCATCCGATGCGAAAACACAAAGATGAGCACACTAAAAGACGAAAAAGATAAAACATCATATTTTCAACGAATTGCTAATCAAATCAATTTTCATTGAAATATGCAAAATTAATTAAGGTATGCTTTGAGTGTATTTTAAATCATTATGTTCTATAGACCCTTTCACGACAATTTTCGTTCGGACAACTTTTGTCTCCTCGTATGGTACTTTTACCACTCAAGACAATTAAATGACGTCATGGCGCAGTGCTCAGTGCATGCCACGGTTTAGTGCGGAATGACGTATTTTCATTGTTTTGAATGGAAAACTTACTATACGAAGAGATAAAAGTTATCCGAGCGAACCTTATTGTGAAAGGAGCTATAGTGACTTTTTTTATTAGGAGGTGGACAAAACTAGACCAAAGAAGCGCTAAAAACAAATTGTATCTTTTTTCAAAACGGATTGAAGTATACAAGCTGTAAGATTTCACTTCATTGTTAAGATTTTTGGCACATTTTTTTTTTCATACGTGTATTGAAACAAAAATTAAGAGACGTACAGTGTGTATCCATGGGAAATACAGATAAAGTAAAATGATATTATTCATGTTTTACTGACTCAGAATAAACATAGAGGTTTTTAAAGTCGGTATTACATTGCAGGCCTCTCTTACAGCAATGCCACTGTGGCGACCACAGCACTTTTCATTTGAAATTCATGTGAAGTTTTCTCACATGAATGCCATGTAAATTCAATTTCGAATGAAGGTCAAATAGAAAAATTAATTCGAAATTCATGTGAAGTAAAATTTATGTGTAATACTTTTCACATAGATCTTATCATGCTTATGTGATTTTTTAATGAATTCCACATGAACTTTCGAGTGAAATTTACATGATGCTCATTTCATATAGATTTTATGTGAGGCACAATTGGCTGTGTATTACACATATTATCAATTCTATATTTAAAACTGCCTTTAAGTAATGACAATACTTTTCTTCGTTCATGGAAGCTTTTTATTCATGGAACGATAAAAAGCATTAGAATCGTTTACATCCCTTAGGTGCTATATAATGGAGATTGAGCCATGAAAATCAAATTCCATCTGATGATGCTTAATGGTTCGGTTCATATCAGTCTTTTGCTCCGCTGGACGGAATGGAATGTACGGAACAGTCCATATGTACTTCGTAAAACAATATCTATGTGATACGTTGAATGTAACCAAGTTACACATTGAAGGATGCAAAAATTGAGCATGGAATCTCTATTAAATGAATTATTTGATAAATCAAATTCTAGTACGGCACATTTTGACAGCATCCATACAATGCATTCTACAAAGCCTTCCACACTTGTACTGATGATGGTTCATTGGATAAGTTGTCCTCCGTGTTTCTGTGCAGCGTCGTGTCATTGTCTCCGTCTGTTTGTCCAATTTTTCTTTTCACGTGAGAAATTTATGCTTTGTTTTTCCAACATTCGTATGTCTTTCGATTGTGGTTTTTGGAATCTGGTTTAAGCTTGTTGTGTTTGACTTATTTTACACAACAATTGTGCGTTCTTCGAGACCTTTGGGTAACCGGAAAAGTGGGAGGGTTGTGCGCATGTAATCCAGGATAACCATGTTCGATGTTTGATGCCTCGTTTGCTGTTCCTTGTCTCTTGCTGTATGTGTCTTCTCTGTGTTTTCACTTGGGGTGTTTGGTGTGTTGCTGTTGGTGCTGCAACTGAGTTTTGTTGGAGATCCCCTCCTTTCTTTCATTTATTCATAAATATGATAACGTACATTAGAGAGAGAGAGAGAGAGAGAGAGAGAGAGAGAGAGAGAGAGAGATTCGTCTTATTTTCCTTTTCGGTTTTTAAATACCAATTATCAATTTCTTAACCACAATGTTCATTCTGAAATCGTTTCAGAAAGTAAACTTGATAACTGCGCTGTGTTTTGATATACTCATCACATTTGTATATTTTCGGCGTCATGTCCAAGTTCCTCAATCCACGAATAAAGTTGTATTTATGTGTAATTTACTGAGTTCAACTTCATACAAAACTATGTGCTACTTATCCTAAATTATGCCGGCTGTAAAAGGCTTACACATAAAATAAATATTAGACTACTAGATTCTGAAAAGATCCTCATGTTAATATAACCATATACAATGTACCCTGCTGTGTTGACATGCCAATACTGATGGGTCATACAATTCACTATAATTCCTATCTGAGAAAACATATAAAAGACGTCATGTTGCCAATTTGGAAAATAAGAGAGAACTTCATTTTCAGCCATGGAAAGCTGTTTAATTCCTAATGGCATGATGGCATAAGCAGCATTGCGTGAGGAGGAAATAAGCTTCTGAACGTATCCGTAGCTACACTTGCTAATTGTTCTGTTAACTCTAAGATGTTTGTGAAATGTCTCGACGCCTTTTTGGTATTTTTTCTGGAAAAGGGCACTAAGCTCTAAAAGGGATTAACAGACATCTTCAGCAAGGCTACCCTGTACTGACCACGACGGAATTCAGTTAAATTTGCCTTACCCACTGTGTTAAGAGACTTCCTGTTTTAAGAGACCTTACTTTTCAATTTCAAAGTAAACGATTTTGTATGAAAATTATCCTGCATTAATTGACCGCTTGTCTTATGTGACCTTGATTTGACATTCCCTTGAACGGTATCTTAAGAAAAGTTTAACTGTATAACCAAAGAACGCAACAAACAACGAAGAACTATACAATGTCATGGTTAGACTTAGTTGATCTTCTTTTTTCTCCAAGTGCTTCATTGAACTACAAATGATCGATCATAAATTAAACTGATGACATTTTTTTTCTAATAGTATCTATTCTGCTTTACCTTTGTAGTGCTGGTAGCGTAGTGGTTAGCGCGGTGGACTACGAATCCATAGGTCGTAGGTTCGAATCTCACCGTCGCCGATCATTGCAAAACCATTGTAACCTTTGGCAAGTTACTTTACACTACGTTGCGCTCTCTCCACCCAGTAGTAAACTAGGTACCTGGCATATGATACGAGCTTGTAATGTCAATGAAGAGCATTAGCGCCTAAACGGCAGCTCTGCTTGTATACTCCCAAGGGAGTTGAGAATGCACCACATTGTACAGGTCTCACCATGGAGATGACTGTAGAAGTCGCGTGAGGCTCAGGCGAACGAGACTATAAACCCTACCTTTACCTTTCCTTTTAATACCTTCAGGTTCAAGTACTACCGATGAGGATTCATTGTCCGGAAACATGCATGTCCTGTGCTTTTTTCTCCAGAGGACTGTTTTTGCAGAGTTGAGACATTTCGTTGTCCTTTATAATCACAATTATTCTTTGTTGGAGCGCAGAGCCTGTAATATAGTTCCCGCGACAGAGTGTTTAAAGTTTTTTTAAACCTTTTTACAAGAGAGAGGTTCTTCTTTGGAGACAAATCTATTCGACGTTATATTTGAAAATCAGTCTTTGTAAATCTGCTACTTCATTCTAAATGGTCATCAAAACTATAGGAGGTTAAACACCCCTGAACCATCTCTCGAAATGTTTTGGCCACATTTCTCATTCAATTACCCTCTGAATAGCTAAGGAATTCAGATGACAAATATGGATAATGACCATATCCCTGTATATACAGCACAAAATCGATAATTCAGAAAATCATTAACCGAAGGCATACAAAATCAGGATAAAACAGGAACCAAAGCAAACAAACAAAACCCTCCACAACATGAAAAGAAACGATCTCCCGATATGGGTGTGAGACCAGGTGACCATCATCTCTTGCTTGCATGCAACACCCGCCGCTTCAATTCGGTAGAATTGTCACATCCGTTTACTTCCATTTCGGAAGATATAGAATATAATCTGTGGTTGGATGGTTCAAATGGTCTATGACAGAATATCATCCACCATTCTTGAGAGTGGGACGTCATAGTGTGTGACGAGTTCCCCATATCGACCGTAGAACTTCCTCACTGACGATGTTAGTCGGTTACAAACGTATCCCTGTCTGAGAAGCTTATCTGAAAGACGACTAGCTCTCAGAATAAAATCTGTATATTTGGTACTTGCTCTGGCATAGTAGGTTTTGTCATAGTTTTGTATTTGCGATTGCCGTTCTTGCTTTTAAACGCATTACTTATAATTTTGTGAATCTATTCAATTTGAAGACGTTTACATTTATATCACTTGGTGGGTGTCACTGCTGGTGGACCAGGAGTCCCCGAGGGCACATGTAGCCAAGTTCGATCAATTTCGGTTGATCGTTTCTTCAACGCAATCTAAATTTCTGTTATCAAAATTTCTTGAAATTTCTAAAAAGTGGGTCCTCTAGCATCATATCCCACCCATCCTGCTACGTCTTTCGGTACCCTTTTTCGACATAGTAACTTTCATACTTTTTGGCATATTACATTGTTTAGATTTAGGATTAAGGATCACTGATGAGGGTTAAGTACCCGAAACGTGCATGTCTGGTCCACGTTGCCAATTTATTTGTTCTTAAATGATGCTATTCAATTTGAAGACGTTTACATTTCTTTCAATTTAGAATGTGGCGTTGTAGTGTAAAGTGTCGAAAAATCAAAGGCTTTGATCGAATGGACTTAACTAACATGAGACGATTTCAGATCTTCTAAAAGTTCCTTCGAATTCTTTAAAGAGCTGCTCAGTCTTGACAAAATATTCACCAGAAATCCAAAATTAAACTAGGGGCAATACTAGACTTCATAAGACAATGTCCCCTAGTGTTAGTTGAATTTATTTTCAATGCAGTCATTCTATGAATAAAACATATTACGTTTCAAATCAAAATGCATAAACATTAACTTGTTGTGACGGTATCGAATATGTGAACAACTAACAAAATTTGAAACCAATCACTACCAGGCATCTAGTATCAAATGTCTTTCCATTTTTTCACACTATAACACCTTAGTGCAGAACTTAGTGCAAATGGCAATTTAGATAACGTATAATTTATTTATACACTTTCAGCTCATGCAGTTCTAAGATATTGCTTTATAAGTTCTTGAGAATAACACAGTCAATGATACCATAAAATCTTACAGCTTTTAATTATTTCACCGATTCTGAAAAGCTGTGGCAATAAAAAGTCAACAAATCATTACGATGTGGGCACGATTTGATTATATTTCGTCATTGTCATACCCCTTTTTATGGACCAATCAGACATTTGAAACGATAAAAGGAAGATCAGAGCTTTCATAATCACAGATGTAAAAATCGATATGATTGGTCCTTTTCTCTTGGAAATCGATGTGATTGGTCCTTTTCTCTGGGAGTCCAGGGAGATTAAACAAACACCTTATAGTTGTAAGTAAACATCCCCATATGCTGCTATCACACAAAGATGATGATTTATCTGAAGAATTTATCTTCCTCCGGACTTGATATTGTCCTAGAATACCCTCTGACTTTTTATCATTATAGATTACGACTTGTTGCAACGTGACTTGTGTCGTTTATTCCATTTCAGTTCATTCTGGTTACCCGAAGACCTGCGAATTTGTCTGCAATCTGTCTACGGCCGCCTTGTACTTAAAATTTTTAATCAAAGAAATTTTATGGCTGATTTGAAACAGACTTTATAAATATCGTTAACTTAGTATGAACTTTGTTTGTTCGATTATATATAAATTAATTGAAGGGTTTTTATTCTTATTTCCTTTTGCTTCTTAATCAAGCAAAGATTGAAACACCGATTGCCCATTGGTCTCGTTAGTTCATGTGTAATGTTTTGTGTTAAGTGTTTAGATTTCGTATTTGGTGTTCCTTGTCTCTTTAACCTCTCTTGTGTCTTTCTACTCCGTGTTTTCACAATAGGGGTATCTCGGTGCTTTGAACCACACCGTCTGCTACTTGCGTGGCAGATGACCGTCCTAAGTCGGCACCGGTTGCCCATTGGTCTCGTTGGTTTATGTGTTGTCATTTGTGTTTGATGTTTCTACGTTGTTCGTTGGTGTTCATTGTCCCTTTTGTGTCTCTTTCTGTGTGTGTCTGCTCTGTGTTTTTGCATTCAATTGGGGTGTTTTTGGAGTTTTGCTGTGGGTGCTCCTTTGTTTGACTAGTTCCAAGTCTTTGTTGGATTTTTCCTCCTTTTTTACATTTTCTTATCGCAATTTGTGTTACGTGTTTTTGCAGTGGGTGTTCTGGGGATTTTGCTTTTGGTGCTGCAACCGAGTGCTGTTTGAGATCCTATCCTTTGTTTTGCAGTGGGTGTTTTGCTGATGATGATGTATCCCCTCCTTTCTTCTATAGTGTGGTATAGCAGAAAAATTTCTCTGGTTCCGTTGTCACAAAGTCATAATGCAAAATGTTCTTTTCATCGAAGTTTTCAACACAAAGGGGACACATTTCATTATAAATAGGAAACATGCACTTTCGTGCATACTAAAAGCATATCGCATGTAGAATCAAGTGCATATCCACGCAGGAGGTAATTTGTGGGAAATGTACCCCCTTGAAGATTGGATTGAGGATGTCGTGTGGTTTTTCTCGAACAAATTAAGAGGTTTGCAATCCGAAATTATTGGTATCATTTTCTACCAAAAAAGTGGACCCCGAATTTCTTCTTTCAGATACTGAACCAACTACTGTCTGACTACACCTCTTTACAGTATTGGTTTCGGGTTAAATCAGTTTATCTGCGGCCTAAAACAACCGTCTCATAGAACTGAACAATAGAACAAACTATGGTATTAGTCATATTCGGTCCTCATTTTTCTCTTGTAAATGTTACTGTTACTAAATTATTCATAATTGGGAAAGCAATTTTAATACTTTTAATGCATATTGATACATCTATTGATTGATGAATATACACTGTATACCTTGGGCGACCATACATGCGCTGTTATCAAGGGCCAAGGGAGTTGGATAGGCTTTGATTTCTCCTAAGCCATTTTATTTGCAAACCATTCAGGGTATACCGAATTTGTTGATTAATTCATGTAGATGTTCTATCATCGACTTTAAGTATATAATACTTCAGAACTCTATATGAGTGTCTCATGAGATAAAATCTACTGTAAATAAAACCAGAAAATCCTCAGAGTGATCATCGTAAAATCTCTGAAAGCAATTTCGCCACAAATGATGGAGGTATTTCACATGGGAATCATCGCCAGAGTTTCTATGTGAATCTTGATTATGGCAAAGCTTTTAGACGGCAGAAAATTCAAAGCTTAATAGTTCAAGTCATATTGTCTTAGACTATGCTTTAGCATGCAGCGGAATTATTGGTCCATTACCTTGAATAATGGTTGGGTTCGCCATGGCGCTGCTCAATATTTACTTTGAATAAAATCAATATCAAACCCGAAGATTAATCGTCCTATAATAAAGCGAGTAACTGGTTGACAGATCTATCCTTGTGCCTGTAAAACAGTAGTATTTAATAAGAGAATAGAACTTAACACGACCAGGGTCCCAGAAACCAATACATCTTTATCATGTTAGATCGCATTTCCTCTGATTGTAGTCATAATCAATTTTTCATCTCTTTATTGGGTGACTTCGACCAGAAAAAGGGATGTTTGTTTTCTGTAATATGCGCATGATAGCGTGTTTTCTCGCGTCATGATCAAAGATTAAGGCGGATATCCAATCCTCAGCCCGAATTTTCTCTTTGAAGCCTCGACTCGTACAACAGTGATTTATTTTGATGTTACGTGCTGAGCTCTTATACTTCCACTTCATGCAATTTTTCATATCCATAAAAGGAGAGCTAACATTTTTCACACTCTCGTTTTGATAAGTCAACTAGTAACGGCATAAGATTGGAAAACTGAAAAGCTTAGGTCATTTGGTTTTGGATGGGTTTTTTTTGTTGTTGTTTATTTTTTGTTTTGGGGTTTTTTTTTGGGGGGGGGGGGCTCTTTTTGTTTTTGCTTTTGTTATGTTTTTTGTTTTGTTTGTTTGTTTTGTTAAGCATCGGGTCAAACTATGGAAACCTACTCATCTATCCGTTAAAACAAACAACATTGAGACGTTAATACCTAAAGCAAACGTACGAAATATCGAGGAGAGCAGGACCTCATGGTAGGGAAGCGAAGAAAGTGGCTCAAATTGATCCTTTTGTGTCATTTTTTAAAAATCAAATTTCAGGTTACCCAACCTTTGTAAGACTAAATATCCGCCGTTTATTTTTAAACTTCAATTTTATGGGAGAATATGGAAATGGACTGTTTGTATTTTTACAAACTATACCCTGAAAACTTACTGGTGTCGGAACAGTTTCCGGACGATTTTGAAGGTTTTTCGGAGATAACTCCTCCGTCCATCAATAGAAAACTTTCAAATTTCTCTCAAATAATGCTATACCCTTCTCACAGATACTCATGTTGAAAGAAAATATTAAAGCTCTCAAGAAATATGGTTTCTAGACCGATTTTATGACCCTACATTTTGGCCATTTTTCGTAAATCACTGGAACAGTTTCGGGACACCTGATTTTAAATCTGTCAATCTCGATCAATTTCAGCCAAAACTGGATGAATTTTTGATATTGTTTTCCTCAATCTTTTCTACAAATGACTTTGTAAAAATAATTGTGAAAATAGAACCGAAACTTCTCAAATCAAGTAGATTAAAATAGTATGGTTCTCGGCGATTTCCCCCGGTGCGCGATATTAAACGGGGCAGTAAGGGGTAAAAAGGTGGTGTGATAAAGCAATTTAGATGCAAAATTTTGTTTATATGATTCGTGAATTCTTCATTTAACTATCCATAGAATTGTCAACAAATTTTGAAAATAATTTCCTTGAAAAGGGCGACTGTCCGGAAACTGTTCTGACACCAGTACTAAATCGCTGACGATTAACAAAGAAAAAACTTGGTGAAGTCTACACAATTGAACGAATACATCGCACGCCCACCGTGTCCATCCCCACCTTCATGAGAAAGAAAGGACTGTTTAAATAGAAAATTAAGATATTTTTTTATTGAAATGAGAAACCAAATGAAACATTCATGTAAGATACCAGAAACAAAATAATTCATTGAAAAATAGGGGAAGGTTCAAAAGATATAGAAAGATTGTGTTAAAATGTTACACGTCTTCAAATTCATAGCATCATTTAAGAACAGATAAATTTGCAGCATGGACCAGACATGCACATATCGGGTACTTTAACCCTCGTCAGTGATCCTCAATCTAAACAATGAAATATCGCCAAAGACTGTGAAATTTATGTCCAAAAAATACCGGAAGACGTTGCAAGTAGAGTGGGATATGATGCTAAAGGACTCACTAATCAGAAATTTATAACAAAATTTGTGAACATAAATTTTCAAAAGCGTTTGTAGAAACGATCAACCGAAGTTGATCGGACTTGGCTACAAGTGTCCTCTTTTTGAAAATGTATGAAAAAAATTATACAAGGATAAATCCAACAGAAATAGTAAGGCTTCTTCCTTTACCTTTTTAATTGGAATTTGAAATTTCTATGAACTAGATTTTGACAACCATATCTGGCCCATGAATTATTTATGACATTGTAAGAATGGTTACATTCTCTGTAGGTGTTAAACCTGGTAAATTTGAGATTCTTCTTCCGTCGAAAATGAAAATTGACCAAATTCAAGCCCGCTGCATGCGGTATCACTGTCAACCATTTCCTTTTCCGTTACAAGATTTATATATATTCTAATGTGTAAGGACCCATTTTTCCAATAAATTTTGCTATTTTAAGTATTCTCTATGTGGGAGTTTTTTTTTTTCCTCTGTTCTCATTTTTTAAGCAATATGGGTCAAATATGCATGGCTTCTATAAAATATTTGCTATTACTGAAAATTATTTCTCATCTTGGTGATTTAAGAATCCTTGATATACTTACGTGGCATGTGGCATATGTTTTTTTGTACTTACAAACCAATATGCGAAACAATAATAATTTATTTTACGGAAGGGGGGGGGGGTGTTCAAGCCCTCAGTTTAAAAATAACTGAATGCCAAAATGATATACTTGTATTAAATGAGTAAAGGAAATTACCTCAAAATCGTTCTATGCTTGTACATGTATGTAAGCCAACCTGATCCCTACAAATAGGACAAAAAGAAATAATTGAGTATTGGCTCTACCACCAGAGAGATAGCAAGTTCAACGAACAAAATAAGTCGAATTCCTTGCACCAGATATACAAATGAGTTAAAGAAGATCCTGACGAATATCTCAACAGCACTCACAATAGAGCACCAAATTGAGCATCGACGGACCCCTAGCAAGCTAGAGGTGGGATCAGGTGCCCGGGAGGAGTAAGCATCCCCTGTTGGCTAGCCGCATCCGCCGTCGATGTTCACGCAAGAAACTGAAAACAATATCTACAAAACATGCACTTGCTGAGACTATATGTCTATATAGAAAGTGCTATGGCGACCATGTCAGGGAAAGACATTCAAAACACTCACTGTCAAAGCCCTCGCGGGGAATTTTTTACGGGTTCCACACTGCAAAGGGCATAAGTGTGACACAAATGAGTATAAGAAGATGCAAGCATGCTTCCTCATTTAACGGATACAATTAATCGCCGATATTACGACTCATATTAGTATGTAAAAAAAAAAAAGAAACGGACAAACCCCAAACTTTGCTACAAATCAATGTGCAAATCTATGAGGGAGAACTTCGAATTCCTCCGTGGAAGTCGACTTGCTTGGAGCGAATGAAAAGCCATGAACCCGTATCAACTCATTAACCCCCCCCCCTCAAATGAATTTATTTGATCCGTGCATGAGACCCCTTTTACATTGAAACCTGCTCTCCTGATATTTGTATCACGAAATGTATTTTAACTGTCCCAAAAATGCCAAATATAGTTTACTATTCTTAATCCCTACAAGAAAAAAAAAACAAAACAAAAAAACAAAAAACAAAACAAAACAAAACAAAACAAAAAAAATCAGCGAGTATTTCGTGCCGTCAGCCTTACTTTACACCTTCAAGCTTCCATGTCCGTTAAGCATCTCATAAATAATAAAAGTTATATTTCGGATTCGTGACAATTTCTATTTTCTTTGTTGAATTTTTCTAATTCCCAAATCTCTTTAGAATTGCAGAACTGGATAATTATCCCGTATCGCGTACAAGTGAGGGCGATATGTCGTGCGCGGAACCAGAAAGCCGTCCGATGGGAACGAACCCAGACACTGAGGTGAAAGGGGGGCTGCCCATCATTAAAGCAAACATTTTTCGCAAATAAATAGAAAATTAACATTTTTTACGTATTTCAGGGGTGGGCTCTTCGATCCTGGCAATCCCAGACCCCACCCCGTTCCTCTCCGTGCGGTTCCGCGCCCGTATGATGAAGAGCGATGTAGTAAAACACAGGAAATTGCTCATACCTCACTCCCTTCATTCTAGATGCAATTTATTCAGGCAGATCCATCTTGTATAGACAGTAATGCAATAAGTAAATCTGAAAGTTTTTTTTTCTGATTCTGACTTTACAGTAAAGCACTTTAAATTCTAACCACTTTTTATCAACTGTACCTGTTTACATGTAAAACAACAAAAATATTTGATTTTTTAGGGGGGGGGGGCTTTCTTTTCTTTTTTTTTTTTCTTTTTTTTTTCTTTGCTTTTTAGATTCTTTATTCTGAAATCTTCATTGATTTATTCTTTAATGCTCCTTCTTTCGTATTGTTTTAATCTGTAGGTTTTAGAAATAAATATAGTGTTGAGAAACGTGGATAAATAACTTCAACATTCACTCTTGGAAAGAGCAATTTCAGGTGTGAATATGGGGAAGCAGAGCAAGGTTTATGTCTACATAGTTACTTCTATAAGTACATTTGTAAAGCTATTGAGCAGATCATTCGAATTTAAAGACAATAATAATACAGCCCTATGTTGTACAGGTTTCTTGTTTCGCTCCTGTAATAATTAAGGCCATACCTGTTTTTTTTTTTTTTTTTGTTTTGTTTCGTTTTGTTTTGTTTTGTTTTGTTTTTTTTTTTTTTGTTAAGGCACGGTCCATTTGATATTTTTTTTCTGGGGGGGGGGGGGGGGGGGGGGGGGTCGGAGCAAGATGATTTTTTCGCCCCAGACCGGAGCAAAATGATTTTTTTCTTGCAAAGTTGGAGCAAGAAAATTTTTTTCTAACATTAATGATGTACAATAATTCTTCAAATTCAGATTACTTGTAAGAGCAAGATTATTTTTTTTCTGGCACACCATAAGCAAATTAATTTTTTTTTCATCAAAATTCAGAGCAAAATTATTTTTTTCGAAAAAAAACCCCAAGCCCCCCCCCCCCCCCCCCCCAATATCAAATGGACCGTGCTAAGCATCAGTTCAAGCAATAGATGATAGATGATAGATGATAATTAAATGATAGATGATAGATGATTAAATGATAGATGATAGATGATAATTAAATGATAAGAAATGAATCTTATATTTTTTCTGTTGATACAGGTATCACCCCAAAAATTGGACAGAAAACTGCATCAACGCGCATTGATGCAGTTTTCTGTCCAATTTTTCGGATGATACCTGCATCGACAGAAAAAATATAAGATTCATTTCTTAAGTCTTGAAAAAAAGCGAATAGCGATGGAAAACTGTTTTTTTTTTTACAAACAGTACCCTGAAAATCTACCCGCCCATTTTCAGGTAACCTAGCCTTTGTGAGACCAAATGCCCAATAAAAGTTGTTGAGACAGTTCTGTCTTTAAAAAAGCGAATAGTGATGGAAAACTGGGTTTTTTTTCAAAGCCCTGAAAACCTACCCTCCCACTTACGCTTTATGTTGTGGACTAAGGTTTTCTAAAACTTGTTTGCATGCATGTAGAACAAATCAATCAAGGTTGCACTTTATATTAATGACTAAGACTTTTATGTAAAAGCAAAATCATTGTCAGAAATTATTTGGAGCGAAATTGACATGGGAAAAAGATTATATACTTCATTTCAATTAAATTTTATCTAAATGCCATCAAGAAATCCATGCAATCAAATTAATTTGACACTTTTAATACCCAGATGGATTTATTTAATGCATATACATAATTGCGCATCTCCCTGGTTACACACAATGTTCCATGTAATGTAAGTAAATAATTTGTGAAACTATATCACAAAATGAAAATTGAAATAAATTTACAAATTGCTAAATGGAAATCGGGGACTGATTATTGAGAAAATGAATCTTGAAATTAAAAGAAAAAATGTGCTTCAAGCGATGTTCGTAAAGAAATATATATTTTTCATTTTATCATATTTTTTTTTTTATTTTAAACTATAATTTATTGTATTTTAGAAAATATATAGTAAACACGGGTAGGGCAGCCTTTATGTAAACTCTATATGCTTGAAAGTATATATATTTTTTTCTTATTTCTTTCTTTTTTTTTTAATTTGTACCAGACATGATAACTAAGTTTTTTTTATATATCTATGTGATGACAATTCTATCAACGAACACATATAATTTATGTCAGTTCAGAGCTTGATAAGTATTTATTATCAAAATAATATCGATGACCCGCTGATAAAGCCTAACATGAAATAGTAAGTTGTATATAGCTGTATAGATAATAATATATTCCATGTTATTGATGGAGCAAGATGTTCTAGATTTCTAAATGTGAAGGCCTAATGCTGAAACCAAAGATTTTTAATAGATCATTGGATAAGGATATAAATGTAGAATATTTTCATAAACATATTGCTAATAAAACACGGGAAAATAAAGGGAAAATCGTTATTATTGAAATCAATAAATGGTGAGAGAGGTCCAAACAAAAACACCCCCTCCCCCCAAAAAATGACAGTAAAACGCAAACACTCAAATACACAAATTATCCTCTAGAAGAAACATTTAAATCTACAGGAAAAGAAAAATAAAATCCCTATTGTACATGTACCTAGATGTGCTTAATTTAATAGCCGAAAAGTCCAAGTCTTCATAGATTATCAGTCTTAGTACCAGTAGACTTCTAGAAAGGGGAAAATGATCATTTTGGCAAATACCCCCCCCCCCCCCCCCCTCCATCTTTAGATCCCCCCTCATTGCGATTAAGTTCTATTGTCATTAACCACAAAATACAGCATATAACAAAACTAACGAAATACTCTACTAAGTGGCTAAACCACCCTCAACTTTTTTGCCCACTGTTACTCACTTCAGAAGAGCAGGCCAGTCCCCATTGCACTGCAAGTCATGTTGCTTTTCATTGCATTAAGCTTGGCGTTGTAGGGATTTGTGCACACAGTACGGCAACGCTAAAAAAGATTACAGAATCTGGCTCAACTAAAATTACTTTTAAGTAGAGAATGCCATTGCTCGACTATTATCATCCCCTTCCAACTCTGTTCATTTCATACATGGTTTCTACGGGACGGACGGACAATAAGAGTAACGTACCGATCTTTATGTAAGCGGATGATATAAGGAATTGTTGAAATGAGTATTTTTCTTTTGTAAGAGTTCCGATTTAGAATTGTGTAGGGCAAAAACAAAGCTTCTTTCTGGCGACAGAGCTGGAAAGAACTTTTGACAGAACATATGGAATGAGAGATGTGAGGAGTTAGGTGAGCCTCGCCCCTCTCGAATTGATCAAAATGACAATTTTCCGAAACTTGCCCACAGATATGATCCTCTAACGCTTGTCCATGCAGGGCTACTGGAGTATATTTTTAATTTTACACATTTAAACTTGTTAATTACACTTTATTTGCATTCCGGTAATTCAAAAGATTTGTGTGTGGGGGGGGGGGACGCATTTTAAAATTAGAATACTAAGAATCCTATCGAAGTTCAAATTAAAAAAAATAAGAAGGAAATAATTCTGGGTTGTATTTTCAATTGGTGGTGTTGTTTTATTCATCTATATTTTATTGGATTTAGCACCGATAAACTAAATGCTATTTTACTATACATTTATCAGTATACATTTTTTATGCCTCACTCACTTTTCCTGATAAAAAAAATCAATTATTTTAAGTAAACAGCTGGAAAGCCAAATAAATACGGTTAAAACAAAGCAAAAATCACAAGTTTATTTGAACATAATAAATCAAAAATTGATAAACAACATCGATTATGTTGATAAGTCGACAGGAATTTTTCCTCTCGGCTAAAACTATCGATAAGTTTCACTTTTGTTTGGACCTTTTAGCGTCAATTATCGGCATAATCCAGTATGAATTACATTCAATTCATTTTATATACATCTGGTGGTTCGATATTGAATTTTTACTCTCTATATTGAAAAGGCATCGTCTATTGATCGCGTAAAAGCATTTCCGTAAATGTCTGTGATTGATTAAAGCTGAGACAGTTGCTAAACATAACTTATTTTTTTATGGAAAATAAGGAATATTACGGTGTCTGTCTTCCCCGAATATTTATTCACCGTCTGGTTTATAGAATGAATGTCATAATGTGGCAAAAAATAATAAACATGATAAATAGAGTGAGAAAAAGTATTTACCGAATAAGCTTGGAGCTATCTTAAAAATCCTAGATTACTTGAAATATGAGTTTGGGTTTTAAGTATCAAAGACTTCTTTTTTGTAATGCCTTTTCAATTCGGTTAGTAAACTCGAATTTTGTCTGATTTATCCCACTTTGTTGCCAAACAAAAACAAAATCTTGCATTTTGAGAAATATCTTTTCGTTTTAGAAAGAAACAAACAGATATACAGTAAGGATTATCCCAATCTTGTATAATACGAAAACCCTCGATACATCCTCAATCCAGTTAATCCCCCCCTCCCCCTCCCAAATACAAAATGCACCCCTCCCCACATTATCCCCTCTACTCGAACAACCCGACCTCTACCACAAGTACATATAACGGTTTCATAGAATTTCCTAAAAAACAGCAACTCTCCCTCCATCCCCAATCCAGCTCATCTCCACCCCGAGTACCAAATGCACCCCCTCCCCACATTAATTATCCCCTCGGACATCCCGACCTCTACCACAAGTACACATAATGGTTTCATGGAACTTCCTAAAAAAAAAAAAAGAAAAAACAGCAACCCTCCCTCCATCCCCAATCCAGTTCATCTCCACCCCGAGTACAAAATGTACAAATGTACCCCCTCGCCGCATTATCCCCTCGGACAACCCCCTCCCCGCATTATCCCCTCGGACATCCCGACCTCTACCACAAGTACACATAAAGGTTTCATGGAATTTCCAGGTCTATACATGTATGGGATGTTCAGTAAATCCATGAACTGAACAATGAAATGGTCCTGTCGCCCTCTTTAAATGACATATAAATGCTGACTACTTAACAATCCTTCATTCGTTGTATGCCGTATAAGTTAATCAATAATAGAGATGTAAATTATGTATACAGTCACAATGTCCCGCGCCTAATGGTCCTCGCCTCTTGTACTTGATTCAGTCGCACGAGCTTATCCGCGCCATTTCTCTGATGTGGACGGGACTTTAAAGATTTAGGATATCGATGACGTAGCTGGTCACGTGATCTTCTCACCTGAGACGAAATTATTCTTTGTTCTTTAATTGTAGCCATTGAATGTAGCGGACAGGTAAACTACAGAAGCGCTATACACGGGGCAAATTCTCTGATGCAACAGCTGCCTAGCCCGGCCGTTCTCAGCAACAAAATCGCTCAATACTACTCCATCGCCATATGGTCACGGCGCATTCATGTCCAACATATGGTAAATTGTATGATATCTGATGTGTAGTTATGGACGTAAAGAATACGAGGTATGTATCAAGTATTTTACACACTCTTTGTTCAGATTTTCTTTGAAATTAGATTTTTTTGTTACGCATACTTTAAAGCGCCAAGTAATCAATACATGAAAGAAACCTGTTACTTAATATATTTACGCTCACTATGGAGGTATGTTCAGATGTAATGCGACAAAAATGATAAGTTATATAAGATATGGATGAATAATGGTCTTATATACACTCTCATTCTAAAATAAAATCGTCTTGGGAGTGTTCGATAAGAAAAAGAGTGTTCGATCGGACTTTTTTGGAATGCTCGCATCTCTATCCATGAATGCATGACGATACACATAAATTTTGTAAGCAGTCTCAGTTTTACCTATTCATGTGTCCTATATATTCTCAATGGCTGAATGGGATAAACTTTTACTTACAAATTTTGAAATGAAAATATGTACAAGAGTTCAATATCATTTTCGATCTATTTCCTGTCAAAATCGCAATTTTATTTAGTAAAGATTAAAAAATAGGAACACGGTAGAAAATGGTTATTCCAAACTTTCTAAGATTTATTCCGTTGATATTTTTCCGCTTTTCGACTTTTTGTCAAAGAGCTGCCCGAAGTTTGTATAATTCATATAAAATCGATCTTGTACTTCATTCGATGGTATTTTACTGAGATTACCATTTGTATTTGTTTTCATAGCCATCTTAGGTTTAATTTTCATTCAAATTTTCATCATCATCATCATCATCCTTTTTTTTTTTTTTTTTGCCGAATACCTTTTTTTATTCTAAATCATCTGTCCTTTTTCAATGTCTTCTCATTATATCTATTTCCTGAAAAAACCGTACTCAGAGGGTTCAATAAACTTTAAAATTTTTCAATTTAGTAATTCATTACAATGATTTATTATCGTTTAAGAATCTCAATCTTTTTTATGACAGGTAAAAACCAATCAAATATATTGTCATTTCTATATAAATTGTACTGAAAAAAGGGGAAAAATACACTGTAACTTTTCCAATACCATTATCTTTTTCCCTGTAGACTTTTATAATTTAACTCCTGGACTTCTTTTAAAAATCCCTCTTTTATAATTTACATATTCCGGTATAAGGATGGGGGACCTCCAATAACGATGTAAATGAGACAAAGTGCAATTTGCTTGTAAGCTTGAGATTGTCGTCAGGATCTTCTTTTTCTCATTGCTTATCAGTGCTTTGCTCCACAAAATATCAGTAACGACATCTATTAATGACATATAGCTTATTACTTACAAGTGGCGACATCTACATTTTTTCTACATGGGACATCTATATATAGATTATTACTTACAAGTGGCGACATCTATATTTGTCTTATACGGACATCTATATATAGATGATTACTCACAAATAGCGACATCTACATTTTTCTACAAGGGACATCTATATATAGATGATTACTTACAAGTGGCGACATCTACATTTTTCTTATAGGGGCATCTATATATAGATTATTACTTACAAGTGGCGACATCTACGCACTAATATATATACTCGAGCGTTTAGGTTCTCAAAAAACTATGTTGGTTGAAGAGGAAGATTATCGTAATCATGTATCTGTATAATTGCTTTATTGAATTATCAGAATTTTATTATTAACATTTGCATTGTAATGATACGGGAAGTCAAAGGTCTAACACTACCAAAAAAAATCAACGCACGCGCTAATCCCGAATAGACCGCTTTGGAGTGTTAGCGGTCAACTCACTCTGAGGTACACTCTATCAAACAGCGTCCCCGCCAATCAGAAATAAGCAAAATCGGCAATAATTCCTGATCATTGAATGTTTAAACCATTCCTTGTCACAAGACTTATCGTGAACTTGTTGCCTACATAAAGTTATAATTAGTCTTAAACACATGAAGCAAAACCATGCATAATGTTTTAAATTAGTGTTTTTGCATTATTCCAGCCTTACATGTAATAGCTTATATGTTTTTTATCATTAATTATTAATTATACATATTCCTTTTAATAGTGAACCTGATTCTTTTTGTTCCAGTACAACACATTCGGACTAATAACATGTCCTCTAAATCATTTATAGCTATCTCCAGATTTTTACTTAAAAATTCATAGAATTCACGCTTTAACAAACAAAATTCAATATCTGAATCATCCGATCCCGGAGATTTAAAAGTTCTACTGCATTGTGGTAAAATGAGCAACAATTTCATTCAATCATTTATTATGCTATTGACTCCATGTCTTGTTATTGATTTTTATAATAGCGTCGTGGACTACAGCTCTCAAGGCATAACTCAATAGTCTCCGTTGCAGTGATACTTAAAGCTGACCCGCCACTTTATAGTTGGATTTTACCGAAGTGAATTTTTAAAACAAATCTGTTTTTTTAAAGAACTCTCAATAAATCCATATAAATTCATCACAATGATACTTAAAGCTGACCCGCCACTTTATAGTTGGATTTTTACCAAGATGAAATTTTAAAACAATTCTGGGTTGTTGTTTTTTTAAAAAACTCTGAAATAAATTTATATAAATTCACCACAAGGATACTTAAAGCTGACCCGCCACTTTATAGTTGGATTTTTAAAGGGTCTCTTACCCGAGGTGAAACTTTAAAAAAAAAACTGTTCTTTTTTGAGAATTCTTAAATAAATTAATATTGGCTCATGGCATAATGCTCTACAAAACATTGCTTAGAAGAAATGTAGAGTCTAATATAGGAAATAAAGGAATAAAGGAATAATATATGAATATTACATTTATCAAAGATATTAGTAAAAACTTTAATTACTAAGGTTTGTAGTTTCTTTCTTTACTTTGCGTGTTAAATGGAAATTATATTTAGGGGAGAAAGTTTTCTACTGTTATTATACTTGTATGGCAAACTTTTGAATATACTGTTTTCCTTTTCTAGAGGATTGACTTTACTGAGTGATTCAGAAACATCTAAACCGATTGTTCAAATAGGAATTACTATTTAATATTCTCAGAAATAAAATGCTCAGTATTTCATTTTTTCTTAAAAGTGGAAGTCTACTTTTCTTTCTTTTTTTTTGCCCATTAATAGTAACTAAACTACAACAATTAAAAACTAATCTACAGAATTGAAATTTCGCAAATGGCCCCTTTAAATGTAATGTTTTCTTATGACTAGTAAAGTGGCCTTATATCATGAGTAGACAGCTTTAAGTTTGTGTTTGTATTCTCTATTGTCTAATACTTAATGAAAGGTTGTTCCTTTCTTGTTTTCATAATCAAAAGTAATAAAACCGTCTACGAAGTCTGGAATTAGGTTTTTAGTTTATGTGCCATGAAAAAACCCGGGTATAGCTTTAAGTTTCCGACTGTACTTTACAGGTGCTTGTGTCCTCTAGGAAAAGAAGACGTTGAACATTGCACATATGCAATTGTCATTGTTGCATCCGGAATAAAAGAATTAAAGAATCTCAACAGCACTCACAATAGAGCACAAAATAAATAGAAGTAGAGCTCCTAAATAAAAGTGACGCTTTACGTTTCCAAACGGACTTGTATGGTATGAACAATTTTGTTTCCATTGTCTATACGGATTATGAATAGTATATCGATGCTTCGTCCGTCTTTACCAAAAATCAATAGCATAAATCCAAATTTTCCGTTTACCGTTAAGTACCGCTCTTTGTTCTATCACGCGCTCTCTTAATTACAAACTTATTTAATCAATATGTAAATTTACCGTTTATCGACTCCATGCTTTACTTTCTTTGCATTTGTGCAATGTTCTTTTAATGGCAGTTTTCCTCTCAATCCAACATGTGCATTCACGCTCTGTGATTTTATGATTTTAACTGATAATGCAAAAAACAGGACGTTAGAAGATCATGTTGTTGATAGTAAAATCTCCTTTTACGAAAGTTTTCCTGAAATGTTATGTTACATATCACTTCTGCAATCTCTCAAATGCTAGAATGTCACCATGTAAAAGGATTAAAGCCTGAAAGTAACGATTATATAATACTCTTTGCTTAGATTAATGAATATTGAATTTCAAATCCATTTATCAACCTTGAAATGTATACATTACAACAAAATCGTCTTTTGTTTGCATTGATTTTATTCCACAGTTTTTATTTCTGTCCTTAAATGAACTACCATAACGAGTTTTACTTGAATACCTATGACTCTTCTATGTATCTACTTAAAATTCATTATTTTTCATTCCTTCATGTATTTTGACGTCTATTTTGTCGTGTATTTAATACTTGACAGTAGACTGTATAATGTATCAGTCATTGGTGATAAATAAACATCAAAAAGTACCAATCATTTATTTAGTGTCAAAGTCGAGAAGACAAGACAAAATCATTAGAATTTCCATTGGAACACTTGCGAACATAGGAATAGACAGCATTCCGAATGTTTAACGTCTTCAAATTTATTAGCATCATTGAAGACCAGATAAATTTACAGCATGGACCAGACATGCACGTTTCGGGTACTTAACCCTCGTCAGTGATCCTCAGTCTTAATAATGCAATATGACCAAACAGTTGTGAAATTATGTCCAAAAATGTGAAACATAGGAATAAACAGTATTCCGAAGTGAGACCAGGTGCACGGGGAGAGTCAGTGTCTCCTGATTGCATGCAACACCTGTGACAACAGTTCAATAAAAACTTGTCGAAGTCGGTGATTGTCTCATTGTACATACTGAAGTACACATCAGTCATTGGTGACTCAATGTACATATTGAAGTACACATTGATCAGTCATTGGTGACTCAATGTACATATTAAAGTACACATCAGTCATTGGTGACTCAATGTACATATGGAAGTACACATTGATCAGTCATTGGTGACTCAATGTACATATTGAAGTACACATTGATCAGTCATTGGTGACTCAATGTACATATTGAAGTACACATCAGTCATTGGTGACTCAATGTACATAATGAAGTACACATCAGTCTTTGGTGACTCAATGTACATATTGAAGTACACATCAGTCATTGGTGACTCAATGTACATATTGAAGTACACATTGATCAGTCATTGGTGACTCAATGTACATATTGAAGTACACATCAGTCATTGGTGACTCAGTGTACATATTGAAGTACACATTGATCAGTCATTGGTGACTCAATGTACATATTGAAGCACACATCAGTCATTTGTGACTCAATGTACATATTGAAGTACACATTGATCAGTCATTGGTGACTCAATGTACATATTGAAGTACACATTGATCAGTCATTGGTGACTCAATGTACATATTGAAGTACACATCAGTCATTGGTGACTCAATGTACATAATGAAGTACACATCAGTCTTTGGTGACTCAATGTACATATTGAAGTACACATCAGTCATTGGTGACTCAATGTAAATATTGAAGTACACATCAGTCATTGGTGACTCAGATTCAGATTATTATGTACCTGTATAACAAAAAGGAAACTTAACGAGCAGGCCGGAATTGAACACGAGACTTTCTGATGTATGTAGGATGCATCTACTCGTCATTCCGTTAGATACCAAATTTGGCAACGTTCCCATTCGACAAAGATTCCGAATCATTCTGTGCGATACCAAATTTTGCAACGTTCCCATTTGAAAAGATTCCGAGTGGTTCCGTTCGATAAAAAAAATTTGCAACGTTCCAAGTACACAAAAAGTTTCCGAATCATTCCATTTGCAACGTTCCCATTCCACAAAGATTCCGAGTGGTTCCGTTTCTATAAATGTTTTGCAAGGTTCAAATTCCACAAAGTTTCCAAGTCATTCCGCCCGATACCAAATTTTGCAACGTTCACATTCAACAAAGATTCCGACTGGTTCCGTTCGATAACAAATTTTGCAGCATTTCCATATCACAAAATTTTGACAACTCCATGATTTTCCTATATGTCTTCTGTCATCATTAAAAACATAAACACTCAAAATATACAAATTCTTGGAAAATGAGTATATAAATTGTATTTTAAATTGTTTTTAAAACACTCGATGAATGCGAAGGAGCCACAAATTTGTATATGAGTGTTTGTGTTTTTATTTATATAATTTCTTTCCTCTGGGGGAACATTTGCATCTTCTGCAAATAGATTTTTGTCAGTGTTTTGTGATTAAATCTGTTTTCTTTTGGTGGTCGTCTTTCTAACGGAGATGGGAAAAATATCAGTGGCAGAGAACAAGGCTTTGTGTTATCATGGAGTATGTGTTCTTTCGACAATTAATATTATAGGTCCTCAAATTTATAGCATCAATTAAGAACAGATAAATTTGCAGAATAGACCAGACATGCACGTTTCGGGTACTTAACCCTCGTCAATGATACCGAAATTCAAACAATGAAAATATGGATATAAACTGTGGAAGTTATGTCCAAAAAGTACCGAAATACTGTACACGTGCTTATTTTCGCGGGGAGGGGAAATTTTGCGATTTTAACAACAAGGCCTTTCGCGTGGGGGAAATATTCGCGATAAAAATGTCTTTCCCATTGTGAGAATGCAACGGGGATATTTTCGCGTGGGGGAAATTTTTACGAAATCCCTTTTTTCGCTGAAACGCGAGAATCATCCCCACGCGAAAATGTTCACATTTACAGTACGTAACAGGATGGGTGGGATATGATGAAAAATATGAATGGCCATATCCCTGTAGACAGCACAAAATCGATCATTCAGAAAATCAGAAACCGAAGGCATACAAAATCAGGATAAAACAGGAACGCAAGTAAACAAACAAAACCATCCACCATATGAAAAAAGCGAACTCCCAATATGGGAGTGAGACGATGTTACAGGACATGCTTACATGTACCAATATTAGCACGCCGTACGATGGAAGGTACAGGAATAAACATATAATTACGAAACTCGTAGGTGTTCCTCACCATAAGAATTGCTCAAACTAAGCTAGCCTATATTAAATTGATTAATAGAAGTGAATAAATGAAAAAGATGACATTTAACGACGAAAAACCTTATAATTAAGACGTAAAATTGCGGTCTAGATCCTAAACTAATGTTTCACCACACAATCAATGAAATGATGTGCCTCGGCGCCTTAAGATGAACGCCTGAACTGTCTTCTCTACACTATTATTGCACAAGCATTGATTAATACCCGATAAAAGACGAGCGAAAAGAATGCATGCGAATACAACTTGTCGGACTGTGTAGACTGATCTTTACAATAGAAGGAGAACATTTTGCCTTGTGATGGTTTGAAGATTTTCATACAATTCATGGGTATTTTTGTCTGGTCATCAGTACAAAGTCAACAAGAGCGAAAACCAATCACGAATTGATTCAAGTACGAACAAGTAGACTTATACTATGATATTGCTGGAAAATCACAACTGATAAATCTTATATGTTTCAAGGCATCCTATCCAGGTTGAAAAAGTCAATCAAAATGAAAAATAAGAAATACATCGAACATGCTTGTTTTATTTTCATCACATACGGATTACGTTCATTTGTTTTCCAAAGCTGAGACATGAGCCTTTACTTAAGACATGTAAGTTCTATTCTGGTACACACCTGTCCGTTCTTTGTCATTTTACCAAAAACGTGGTTGAAGCAATTGAACATACTCATATTTCAATGTGGACAATTTCGACCACTAGCTTGGTACATGTGTACCATATGTATCACACTTATGCCCTTTGCCGTTTGGACCTCGTAAAAAGTTCCCTGCGAGGGGTTTGACAGTAAATGTTATTATTTTTCCCTGACATGGTCGCCGTAACACTTTCTATATAGATATGACCTCGGACAGTGCATGTTCTCTAGACTGTCTTTTATTTTCGTGCATGAAAATCGACGGCGGGTGCGGCTAGCCAAACAGGGTAGGGTGAAACATACCCCTCCCGGGCACCTGGTCTCACCTCTGGCTTGCTAGGGTCCGTCGATGCTCCATTTGGTGCTTTATTGTGAGTGCTGTTGAGATTATTGTCAGGATCTTCTTTGTCTCATGTATTTCTGCTGGTTGATTGTTTAGTTCCCGAGGAAATCGTTCGTCTAGTTTTGAGTGTTTCAGCACTTGACTTGAAATATATTTGTAAATTCTTCATCACAAAATTTAAAAAAAAAATCCAAAACTAAAGGGTATCTCCCTGATGGCATAGCTCTGTCATTAGCAGGTTCTTAGGCAAACATATTCATGTATGTCAAGTTTAGACTTTTGATCTTCATAACTTATTATTATTTGAATTTCCAATTTTTCGCCCTCGAGCATAACTAATGAGACATAACCTATCGAAATACGCATATGGTGCACTGAAATCTATTCCTAGAACATATATTTCATTTCTGACAATATGGGAAGGAAAAAATCAAATTTGATAAAACCATGGATCACATACAAAAATGAAATACAAAACGGAATGATTTACAATCTGTAACAGGTACCTTGGAGTCCATTTTGATTACACTTTCAGAACTGACATCATCATCATCATCATCATCATCACAATCATCATCATCATCATCATCATCATCATCATCATCGTCACCATCATCATGGGTACCATAACTTTCTTCCTCTAAAAGTTTTTATCTGATAAGATATCTTTGTCTTTGCGATGATCAGCTTTGGCATTTTATTTCAAGAACTTTTAACAAACTGGAGATATATTTTAGCACCCCCTCCCCTCTTTCCGTCATTAAACCTTTCATCTATTTTCTGCTTTGTTCAATATGCAGTCAAAATAAAGCGGGAGACTATGGTCTGATTTTGTGCACAGTGCGGTATATATGATGTATCGCCTCAGGTTCCTATGATAGATAATCAATAATATACCGCCAACCGGACAATATGTGTAGTAATAGCTATAAACCAACGTGCTGGGACCTCAAAATCCATATACAACCATATAAACAGCTCTAATGGCAGTATTGACGTCAAATTATTTCATAATCATACCTATTTCTACGTCAAATCATTTTATGATTACACCTATTTTAACAAACGTAGCGCAAGATGCATAAGTTTCCCTCAAATTTTTGTGTTTATACCTCGATCAACCAATGAAATATTACATTGAAAAAGTTCCCCGCGAGGGGTTTGACAGTAAGTGTTTTGAATATATTTCCCTGACATTGTCGCCATAGCACTTTCTATATAGACAACGTCAGACAGTGCATGAAATTCATATATTGTTTTCATTTTCTTGCTTAAACATCGACGGCAGATGCGGCTAACCAACAAGTATGAGCCAACGTGAGACATTAATATAAGTTGTGTAACTTGTTTGTTTAACGTTGTAAAATTAATAAAGTTTAAATTTAAATTTAACCAACAAGGGTGCCTTCTCCTCCCGGCCACCTGGTCCTAGCTTGCTAGGGGTCCGTCGATGCTTAATTTTGTGCTCTATTGTGAGTGCTGTTGAGATTGTCGTCAGGATTTTCTTTAATTCATTGATTTCTTACCATTTCATTTCGTCGCTTTTCAACGTATATTTTGCAGCTTTGAAATTGTATTAATTGCTAACGACGTCGCTTTTGACATTGCCAAGCGCGTACTTTCGCTTTCTGTTGATGCAGGTATCAACAAAATTTCTCGCCCAATCAGAATCATCGTTTCTTAGAAATAACAATGAAAATTAAATGATTTATCAAGTGCAGTTTTGATTCTATCAAGTAAAAAGCTAAGACTGAAAGAATTGACTCTTGAAACCCGTTGACTGATAACAGAAGTTTCTATTTCCATTACGGAAATTGTCTTCTTCTGTGGTTTGAAAATCACATTTAAAACCTACGCTTTTAAAATTATCTTCTTTTTCAAAATACTTATTTGGTTGTTACAAAAAGAGTTCCATCTCACCAAGAGGATCAAAGAGTACCACAACGAAGCATGAAACACAAAGGTATAAAAAATGAAACATACCAAAGTAGAACTCAGAACGTGAAATGGTGTGGATATCTACATTACACGCGTTCTCCATTCCCTTCCGCACATGCGCTGTTGTTGATGGTTCATTCGATTAGCTGTCCTTTGTGTTTCTGTGGAGCTTGTGTCGTTGACTCCGTCGGTTTTTTCTATTTTCTTTTCGCTTGGGGAAGTTCTGTTCTGTATTTTTTATTCAAAATTTCGTAAGCCTTTCAATTGTGGATTTTGGATTATGGCTTGGACATTTGTGTTTCAGTTTCATTCACTTATCAATGGTGTTGTTGTGCAGATACCTTGCACACAGCCTTCCTAATTACCGAGGCAAAAAACAATTAATTGATTCCTTTTTAAAAGTCACACATCTAAGAATAAACAATAAAGAAGTACCTATCAGTTATTCAGTCTCAAAGTCGAGAAGACAAGGCAACATCATCAGAATTCCCATCGGAACGGTTCCGAACCTAGGAATGAATAACATTACGAAGCGAGACCAGGTGCCCGGGGAGAGTCAGCGTCTCCTGACCGCATGCAACACCCGTCGCAACAGCTCCATGGAAACTTGTCAAATTCGGTGATTGTCTAGATTTACATATTGGTGTACACATCAGGTAAGTCTTGTTTGGCTATGAAGACAACCATTTAATCACAATCCATCTGGAAAGGGGGGTTTGATACAACTACACAAAAAGAATAACAATTTAAATTTGTGAAACAAATTGAGATTTAATAGCATAGCTGCTCAAATATTGACCGAAGATGACCAAAATGAACCATGCTCTGTAACTGTAAAAACATTACACTGAAATTCTCGAGTAAGTATAATACAAGTAATGTTTTGAATGAAGATAATCAGGAGAAAACTCAGTCTTGAATTAAAATGTCATTCTAACTTCTGATTAATAAAAAAATCTTTTTGAAGGTGTTTCGATAGGTGTTGCATGCAATCGGAGACGCCTACTCATCCTGGGCACCTGGTCTCACTTCGGAATGATATTCATTTTGATGACAAATATGGATAATGACCATATCCCTGTATACAGCACAAAATCGATAATTCAGAAAACCAGAAACCGAAGGCATACAAAATCAGGATAAAACAGGAACCAAAGCAAACAAACAAAAACCTCCACCATATGAAAAGAAGCGAACTCCCGATATGGGAGTGAGACCAGGTGCCCAAGAAAAGTAAGCATCTCCTGCCTGCATGCAACACCCGCCGCTTCAATTCGGTAGAAATGGCACATCCGGTTACTTTTATTTCGGAAGACATAGAGTATAATCTTTGGTTGGATGGTGCAAATGTTGCATTGGGAATTCGAATGATTTTGCCTTGCCTTCTCGACTATGGGACTGACTAATTGATAGGCACTTCTTTAATGTTTATATTGACAATTATGATTTTTCAACAAATACTATTTCTTTAAGGAAATGGCATGGCTTGGCAGTCCAACTTTGGATACTTTTCGATTTTCTTTGCCTGTCGACCAAGGGTACATTTTGTATGAGCAATACTGCAGACAGTGTCATGTTTTGAGAGAAACGGTATGTTATTATTAAAATATTCGACAGAAACCTAGCCATTTGATAAGCTTAGAGAAATCTTCCTGCAATCTTTGACGTCTGGTGAACTGTCTGAAGGGAGCAAGATTTTGTAAATCGTTTAGATTCATTTTCCCCGATGATCTGTTTAAATTTAATCTCTGTGCTCACGATCAGATGAAATATTACAAATGCCTTTTCATTTTGAAAAGCTATTGTCTGAATCGCTGAAGAAATTACTTAAGTGACGTCCCCTGATACCCCCTCCTATTGATAGATACTTTTGAATGATGAAATATCTGAACTTGTTGTCTAAAATGGAGCATATTCACTGATATGCTTACATGTATGATTGGGAAAGATCTGCAGCCATTTTCACAAAAATACTTACGACGAATTTGAAAATTTGTCGTAACTTTCAAGTATATATATATTTCAAAAAATTCATATTCAATACTTAAATCTCATGCCACATTTTTGATATATCAGTAGTTAGAGAAAGGAAATCAAAACCGTTTGAATATTGTGATTTATTTGACTGAGGTATGATGAAATAAAAGTAACGACAAATCCTCAAGTTTATCGTAAGGAATTTTGTGAAAATGGCCATTGAACTGAAGTTGTTCTTTGCTTATCAGTCTCATAGACCATGCAGCAAAATCTCTAAGACCTAAAGGAATGCAATAATTAAGATTTACGTAAACATAATGTGTGCATAATAAATACAGTATGATGAGGTGCTAACAACAGAAAAGGGTTGTATGTTTTTGTGAAATTTTATGTAATTTTCATTATGACTTTGAATTTGCCTATTAAAGTGTCAATTTTATGGTGTTCCCCTGCCTTACAGTTAACTTCTTTCATGGATGTCTAAACAGACTTTTGAAAAAAACTTTTTGTAAGTGGTTTATTTGTGGAATCCTCAAGGAATGGATCATACAATCTCACGAACATAGTATGGCCTTGGTAGAAATCTTGTTACAAAAAATTTCAGACTTTTGGCTAAATTTTATTTGATTTGAATGAAAAACCGTTTTGTCATCCATTTCTAAACTTAATCAAATTTTGGACATTTGATTTCTACACGTCTTTGGAACACGCAAGTAGTCAGATTATAGTAAACTTCAGATACCTCCTGCATATTTGATTTTTATACCCTCCCCCCGCAAACGAAGTTTAGGGAGTATATAGGAATCACCCTGTCCGTCTGTCTGTGCGTCTGTCTGTCTGTCCGTCCGGTTAAGAAGATTTGAAAGCAAATTTCTTTTATACTATTAATGGTAGGCCTTTCATATTTCATACACTTATTTACAACAAAGAGTAAAAGAGTATTACAGTTTAGTACCATGAATTATGACCTTGTGACCTTGACCTTGACTTTGGGTTTATGTTGTAATTAGGTTAAGAAGTTTTGAAAGCATATTTCTTTCATACTATATATGATAGGCCTTTCATATTTCATACAAATATTCGCAACAAAGAGTACTACAGTATGGTATGATGCCTTTTGACCTTGACTTTTGTTTACTTATGTTGCAATGCTTATGTTGCAATTTACAATGATTCAGGTTAAGAAGATTTGAAAGCAGTTTTCGTATATATTATAAATGTTAGGCTTTTCATAATTCATACACATATTCGCCATAAAGAGCACTACATTTTTTATATGACCTTTGACCTTGTGATCTTGACCTTAACTTTGGGCCTATGTAAAAAGTAATGAGCTTCTTAACCAGAATAATAGTATTTTGGTTATGAAGATCTGAAAGCAGCATACTTAGTACTAGATTTTCATACCAAACAAAGGAGGGGATCTCCAACAACACCCGGTTGTAGCACCCACAGCAAAACCCCAAAACACCCAATGCAAAAACACAAAGCAGACAAGCACGGAAAGAGACGCATAAGGGACAAGGAACGTCAACGCACAACACAGAAACATCAAACACAAAGGACTACACATAAACCAACGAGACCAATTCCGTCTTTTCGATTTGACATGCCTACGTTGTGCAGGTATATGACGTAAAAACATTGTGACGTCATTAAATTCCATTGAAAACGTCATATATGTAACCCTGTTTCCCTGAATTTCAGGCTGGTTTCCATAAAAATTGATGACGTCACAATGCGTTGACGTCAGATACCTGCACAAATGGGAAGTAACTCTGTATTTCGAAAAGACCGAATGGGCAACCGGTGCCAAAGCATGCAATCCTGAATGAGAGTTTTAAGTTGAACAAGTGAACGATGCGTCATAAATGGTCCTGTTTATAAAAAACATCGCCCAGCGGGCGTTAGAATTCGTCCACTTCAGGGCATTTCTAATTTGATGTTGCTTGAAACCCTTTGGATAATAAAGAAAATCTGATACATTTCGGCCATGATGCTTGCTGTATAATGTTATTCTATAGAAACATTAATTATCTCCTTTGGTGCCCACGATAATCATGCTAGTGTTTAATGCAGCAAATTATAGCTGTAATATTATAAAAGAACATGAACCTGAGATTATTTCCTCATACAAAAAGGGAAACAGGAGTGATTAGAGAAATATCGGAGCTCAAATGAAATCTATGTATCACAAAGTAGTCTGCTTCTTTGATAAGATGAGAATTATTTCAAACTCGTTTGATTGTCTATAAGAAAAGGTCATTGACAGAAGAAGGAAAAGGTTTCCAATAAGAAATCGTTGCAGTAAATAATAGGGCAAACTTAAAATATTCTTTCCCGATTTTTTATCATTTCAAATCAAAATTATAACTAAAAGAAAATTCAAAGTAATTCCTATCCTTTTACTAGTAATTCTTTGACGATAAAATTGATTGTTTTGTAATCAAAAATGTTAATCATATGGTTTTTTGAAAATGTAAATCGTTCATCATTTGCTATCTGTGACGGAGATAAAGAAAAAAGATAAGTATTAGTCTATTTCAAGAGCTACTGAAATCTGTTGTAACCCTGATTGTATAGAATAAGACGAGTCTAAATATGATCTTATAATATAAGAAAATATTGATATTAGACTTTTAGATTAATGATATTATCACCAAGCAAATTTGAATAAGAAATTAAACATTCAGACTTTACAATGCAGGACCTTACAATGCAAATCGTCTGCTACTTGCAGATGACCGTTCTAAGTCGGCACCAGTGGCCCATTAGTCTCGTTGTGTTTGATGTTTCTATGAGTTAGTGTTCCTTGTCGATTTTGAGTCTCTTTCTGTTGGTGTCTGCGCTTTGTTTTGCAATGGGTGTCTTGAAGTTTTGCTGTGGGCGCTGCAACCAAGTGTTGTTGGAGATACCCTCCTTTCTTTTGAATCTGATATATTCAATGGATTCCTATGTTTCTTTCTTTTCGAGTAGACATTGAACAATGGGTATGGTTCATAATATCACCATCGAACAGAAATACTCTAATGGTCATATCATGGACCGCAACTATTTTCTACATGGCCTTTTCCTGCTTGGTTTTACTTTATTTTGTTATGGGAAATATGAATGCCTTCGGCGAAAACCAGCCGACTGATAGGCAATCAAAGTCTTAAAAAACGTTGCCGGTAGGGGACTAATTAAGTGGTGATGAGTAAAAATATTCAAAATCTCTGCCTATCATTCCTCTACTTAGAGAAGAGCATATACATGTTAGGAGTAAGTAAGAAATTTTTCCGTTTCCCTCGGTCAGTCTTCTGACTGCTTTTTTAACTCCTTCAAGAAAGAAACATCTTTGCAAACTCACTGACTAGTGACTACAGAAGCTCCGCTCTATTCTAATCTCCACTCTTTCTATTGGTATCTCTAATATTGACATTATTACACCAACTGCCCAGCAGATTGAGACATCAGACAGGGTTTTGCTAAAGTGACAGCGGTACATCAGAAGCCCTTCTATCGTCAGCCGTCAGTGGAGGAAGGATAATGCGGTTAACACGGTCCTTCTCAATAATACAATCAAGCTGGCTGCTCTCTATAGATGATTGACTTCTTTGACCATCGACTAATCAAATATTCTATTTTGCGTACTAATGTTCCATGTACACATCCTATATGACTCGTTTTATATACAGAGATTCGCAATTTGTATGAATTGGCAATAAGGTTGGGCTGTGTAGTGATTAATGTTTGAATTTTCATTCTTGTTGACGCCATAAGGTTACATGTATGTTGCATTTGACAAACGGAGATACCTATAAACGAACAATTATCACTTTAAAGGTTTCTATGTGATGCTACAATCAAGGAGGGGGGGGGGGGGGGGCAAACGTAACGCATAAACAAATTCAAAATGTATGAAGCGTATAACAAATAGTGAATACCAAGATTCTAAATGGTAAAGAAAATGATCGATTCAATGGATATTCATATCAAATAAATCTTTTTAATAATTATTCTTTATGAAATGTAGAATGGTTTCTTTCTGTCGAAGTCAATTACTCATAGCTTTGAAAATGATTGATGTAGTAAAAAACAATGTTGTTGATATATTTCGTTCTGTTAACTAATGAGAAAAAGGTTCTTAGCGATTTGTTACCGTTCATTGAGAATAACAATGGCTATTGATAGTAAAGGAACCCTTATTGGAATCTTTCATCGTTTCATTTCTTATTGCTTCTCATTTGTAGGCAATTTCTGACGACAATTTTGAAATCTATTCATCTTGGTGTTTCCTTTCCCTGTGATGGTTGCCTAAACAAGGACCATATGGATTTGATGTCGACAGATGATTTGTACGGTAAATTAAACGCTCGTGCTGTTTTTGTCAGTCCAGTTGCAACAGCAAATGGAAATCTCTTGATGACACTATAATAGTGAACACCAAAGAAGTACCTATCAATTATTCAGTATCATAGTCAAAAGGCAACGCAAAATCTTTTGAATTGCAATCAGGATAGTTGCGAACCTCGGAGTGAATAACATTCCGAAGTGAGACCAGGTACCCGTCAGAGTCAGCATCTCCTGATTGCATGCAACACCCATTGCAACAGCTCCATGAAAACTTGTCTCGATGTACATATATTGATGTACAATTCAGGTAAACTTTTCTTGTTTGGTGATGATGAAATACACGGAAATAGGAAAGACAAGTCTGCTGTTTTCATCTGTTTTGCGTTCTCGTGCAGCCGTGTGGAGCTCGTAGAAAGTTCCCCGCGAGTTGTTTGACAATAAGTGTTTAAAATGTTTTTCCCTGACATAGTCGCCATAACACTTTCTATATAAACATAACCACAGACAGTGCATGTTTTGTCAATATTGTTTTCATTTTCATGTGTGAACATCGATGGTGTGTGCGAGTAGCGTGTCACACTCTTTGGCAATATTAGATTTAGGATCACTGACGAGAGTTAAGTATCCGAAAATGTCTGGTCTATGCTGAAAATGTATTTGCTTTTAAAGGATGCTATTGAATTTGAAGACGTTTAACATACATGTATGTACGACTGATAGTTGAAATGAATTGGTGGTGACGCAACTGCAACGTCGCATAAGGAATTACGGATAAGGTATGAAGGTGTCGATAAGACCTGCAAATATTGGGAAAATTAGATTTCCGGTAGTTTCAATATCCTGGAATTTTACAACCTACTAAGCGATATTACATAATGGTCATTGGAGCGTAGCTGGGCATGGGACGCTTCGTTTTAATCCATACCTTGTCCTTTATGTCTTAATGCATGTGCGTCTGTTACTTCCTTTTTGTTTTCTTTCATCTTCCATCGAATAATCTATAACTAAGATATATACTTGCTTTATATGAGAATTATTTTAGAATTACTTCACATCTATTTGCGTTTTTATTATGTTACTTTAGTTCTCCTTCAATTAAGAGAATATAACTGAGCTATTTTGACGGGTTTCGCGATATATGAGCACTGCTTGTAATTCCTGTTCGTTGTCGTCGAAACCTGCCTTAAATAGTGATGTGAGTCAACAATCAAAACGTATTTTTTCACTGTATCTCTCGCTTCTTTTTTACGTAATGACTTTTTTTCAATTATCAATTTTCATGAATATTTCTTCGTAAATATTTTTTTATTCTGTCAGTTTGACAGATTCTCTTGACTTGTGTTTGCTTTCGTTCCATTTATATAAAGAGTACAAACCAATAAGTTTTTAGCTGTGCTTTTCTACCTTTCTTCTTTCTATGTATACACTCACTCTTATCCCTATACCCCTTCTATTTTTACACTCACTCTTATCCCTCTACCATGAACAACAAATAAATACGAGGGCTGATTGATATGTTGTGAGAATCGTATTGTACGATTTGAATTTCATCAGACATTTTGCATTATTTTACTACATAATCCTCTTCAGTATCCATACAGTTTTGCCATCTGTGTTAAATGGCCTCAATACCACTTTTAAAGAATTTCTTATATTGACTGGTCAGAAAGCCATCCACTGCAAGGATGACGTCATTATCGGACTGAAAGTAGGTGTCAGAAATAGCTGCTTTCAGTTTTGGAAATAGATGAAAATCTGATGAAGCAAGATCAGGTGAATGAGGCGGATGCTCAATCAAATTAAAGCAATAATCATGAATGGCAGCCATGGCAGTGACATACTTGTGAACAGAAGCATTGTCCTGATGGAACAACACACCTTTAACTAGTGAGCTTTCCGTGGCACTTAAGTTTAATGTTTTCCTGTAGCTGTGTCAGAAGTGAAGCATTGTATGTTTCATTGATTGTTTGCCCTTTTTGGAGATACTTTATTAGCAGAATACCTTCTGTATCCAAGATAACAAAGGCTCACAACATATCAATCAGCAACGCAGAAAACCGAGGCTTACAATATATCAATCAGCCCTCGTACTTTCTCATGTCTCTGAAACGTATTCTTAGTCCTTTCAGTATTGTATATAAATTTTTGTGATATCTTATCGCGTAACGGTGCGTGTTTTGTGGTATTGTGTTCATTTTCGTGCGTGAACATCGACGGCGGATGCGACTAGCCATGCAGGGAATGCTTACTCCTCCCGGGCACCTGGTCCCATCTCTAGCCTGCTAGGGGTCCATCGATTCTTAATTGGTGCTCTATTGTGAGTGTTGTTGAGATTGCTGTTAGGATGTTCTTTATTAGAATCATCTTTCTTGAATATTTTCCCTGACATGGCTGCCATAGCACTTTCTATATAGACATAACCTCAGACAGTGCATGCATTTCACATATTGTTTACATTTTCGTGCGTGGACATCGACGGCGGGTGCGGCTAGCCAACAGGGGATGCTTACTCCTCCCGGGCACCTGGTCCCACCTCTGGCTTGCTAGGGGTCCGTTGATGTTCAATTTTGTGCTCTATTGTGAGTGCTGTTGAGATTATCTTCATTATCTGCTTTAACACATTTATTTCATTCTCAATAAGTTTATGAATGGACATCAAATTGCATAAATGTATAATATTACTAGAACTTGAAGCAGGCATTTCTCTTACTTGATGAAAGGCTATATTTAGATTCCTTGAGAAAACATCAAGGATAGGCTTTAGCTTTCACATATAGATTAATCAGAATACTTTCAATAAACCTTACGATGAAACGAGGTAAGCCACCGTTGAAAAATGAAGAATAACACGTTAGACTAAAGATGACCAATGACTTACAGACAACAAAAGTAATGCTTATATGTTTTATATTCTCTTGAAAATGTCACACACTTCAGTTATCTATGTTGAAAATGTAAGGTCTATCACAATGATTTTACTACACCTTATATTCCCAAAAAATCATCGGTGATGCCAGAGGCCGAAAAAGGCGGAATCCGAATCCGAATGGCGAAATTATCAAAAAAGGCCAACGTTAGCAACCACTCGGTCATCAATACGCATAGGTACCTGACTGCCGTAGGCGTGGTATACCCTCTTTGAAGATAACGCCGTCTGCGAGAGTTTGTGCATCAAATACATTCTGACAGGTAATCCTTTATTATGCTAATGAGATACCCGAGTCTCATCTGTTTTAGTTGTCAAAAATTGATAGGGGTAGAAGGATTATAAGAAACCAATCGGATACCAATTAGAGATGTTAACCTTATAGCGGTCAGTAATTAAATGACAGAAAATTTACCTGTCCCCTTGTATAGTCAACCGTCAGCCTTTAACACGGCTTATTATACACGCAGAAGCCAGTTTAGGACAGAGCTTCACCCTCTAGTAATTACCTATAACTTTTATAATTCATCAAATTTAGGGACTGAAAACTATAAAAAAGATACCCAATTCGCTCCCAAGGAGAACAAAATCATGTTGCATGACTGAAATGAGATAAAGAAGATCCTGACGACAATCTCAACAGCACTCACAATAGAGCATCCAACTGAACAAACGGAACCCTAGCAAGCTAGAGGTGGGACCAGGTGTCCGGGAGGAGTAAGGAGTCTGAAAGTTCAGACTTATGAACCACAAATGTAATCTTATTCAAAAACATGTTTTATCGTTATACCGTATATCCAGAAATTTTCGCGAGATACTAATTTTCGCTATATTCGCGAGTGATTTGGAATCGCGAAAAATTATTCTCGCGAAAAAAAATGTGTTTGATCAAGTTGATCAAAAATTGGTATATCCGTTACATTTCTTCGTATTGTACATGGGCCATTGTTCATTTTTCCTGATTAGATGTAAAGAGCAGTGAAATGAATGTGTTCTCATGAAAGAAATAACTAAAACTTCAATAACAAAAGGTACAAAATAGTAACATCATATGTACATATTTGTTTCTAATTTAGGTATCGCGAAAAATTGTACTCGCGAAAATAAAGACACCCTATTTCACCTCTGCATCGCGAAATTTGATACTCGCGAAAATTTAGTGCACCATATGCGGATTTCAACAAATTATGTACCATCAGTTATACTCGCGGCCGAAAGAGCGAAATTCTAAAATGACCTAAAATGTAAACCAAAGAGCCAGCTACGGACTGGACCATGCCATGAGGGAGATACTCCTCAACGAGCATCATTATCATTTATTATTTAAAAAGAAAATTGTGTTTATTTACGTGCACCATATCATGACATGTAAAAACAAATTAGAAAAGTTTCTGTTCAAGTGTTCTCTGAAAATACCTCTATTCTTGACAAGAAAAGATTAACATCAAATAAGGTTAATGATACTCATATGATAGGTCTAAAATAATTTCATATAAAGTAGATTGAGAAAGTATCTACCATGTTTAATCGAAGGGGATTCCCATGCAAGGGATTATTTGCATATCACATAATAATTACTAAAAGCATACAAAACAGTGTTGTCATACAATTATAAATTGTAAATACTACTAACATGAATTATTATCTCAAATTATGTTATTTCTGGCACTGAAGTTTTATTCATATCAAATACTAATTAAAGATTACAAATCACGAAAGAAGATTGATGACACTCGCCAGAAACTGTCATCCAATTTATATTACGAGTAGTCATCGTTGATGCAGAGTCCATAAAAGCGAGACAATCACATTGGTGGATAACATTTTTGTCCCAAGTTTCGAAGTTTTCTTGACCTTGGACCTCATCTTGACGTTATTCTGTTTGGCTTCCTTTTAAAATCGAGAGAGCTTACCAGCCAGCCAGGGAGAAAAACAAACAAGCATATGAATCAAAGTAGCAATTTCCTATGATGTGACTATGTGAAATCCGACAGAAACTTGTTTCATTCAATGATTCACAAATATTAGTCAGCCGGTGAATGATAGATCATAATGCAGTGTCTTTAATCATTGAAGTACTTTTACTTTTTCACATGAAACATAGAAAATTAGGGTTGTCACCGTGGCGTAGCGGTATGAGTGGCCTGCTTTGTATGCTAGGCGAAGCCGCCGTACGGAGTTTACCGACTTTATACATAGAAAATTAAACAATTTCTATTTAGTTATTGTAGAAAACACATTTTATTTTGCAAAAGATTACATTATTTTTGTTTTGTTTCGTTTTATGGCTTTAGGCTCAAAATCTACCAGCACAAGGACGCAAAACAGAGAGTTACCCCCCAAAAATAGTCTTGTGTAAAATAAAAAGCCGCCACAAAAGCACTGTGTAGCATCACGTGACTTAAGTGACAATCACAAAATGGAGGCATACCGCTCGTTTGGAGGAAAGAAAACAGGTACTGTGATGATTGTTTTTATTCAATTTTATCTTTTCATAGCCAATGTCATTGTAAAAAAAATATATTTTGATGATTCTTTATTTGTCAATCAAGAAATCATTGCAGTTTTTATAAACATTCTGACAAAAGGAACGTCGTGGTCGAAATATGTTAAACACAATGTTGTGGTGGTTTCCACGCAAATATCTACAGCTTTTGTCACAATGAATGTAAAAACAACGGCGTTTACTTACTAACGAGTCCATGACAACAAAAGTATCATTTTAGACAAGGATAAAGGCTATGAAAAGATGAAAATAAATCAAAGCAACTATTGCAGTTCCTGTTTTCTTTCCTCCTACTGAGTTTTTTATTTATTCGTGGTTTCACCAACTTAAGTCAAGTGATGCTACACAGTGAACAGTATCATACAAGTTGTCCTTTTAATTCATATGACGACCTATTAAATTTATGGAATGCAATACACAGCCAATTGTGCCTCACATGAAATTCATATATATGAAATGTGCAATTCATATTTATTTCAAATAAGATTCATGTGAAAAATATTTCACATGAATTTTACATAATTTTTTTTTCACATAAATTTTGAATGAATTTTTCTATGTGACCTTCATGCGAAATGGAATTTATACGAAATTTTTTTCAGAAACTTCAAACGAATTCATTTCGTGTCAAAAGTTTTGTGTAAATTTTATCTTCGTGCCCATTTCACATAAATTTCATGTGAACTTTTTATGAATTTCAAATGAGGCACAATTGGCTTTGTAAGATAAAGGTCTCCAACAAGACCATTTTTCAGCGAGAACAAGTTAACACATATGCTTAATGTTGCAAGAACAAGATATCAATCAAAACGCATAAATAACATTTGAAAACAAACGAGAGCACAATATTCTTAGCTTTGCAATGTCCATACTTAACAACAAAGGGGATTTCCTTCCCTAAAGTGATTACGTAGAAATTATACCTATGATTACATACATGAGCTCGCTACAGCCGATAGAGCACGGACTGTATTACGCATGCCCTCTTTTTATATCCATTTACATATTCATCTGTGTCTCTGGGGCCTCTGCGTTTCGCGGTCTTGTTTGTGTGATGTCATCTTACAGTGAGGAGGTTGTTTTACACCACAATTGTACGTTCTTCGAGACCTCTGGGTAATTGGAGAAGTGAGAGGGTTGTGCGCACGTAATCCAGGATAACCACGCCATTTGCTACTTGCGTGACAGATGGCCGTCCAAAGTCGGCACCGGTTACCCATTGGTCTCGTCGGTTTATGTGTAGTCTTTTGTGTTTGATGTTTACATGTCGTATGTCTCTTTTCCGTCTCATGCTGTACTCGTCTTTTTTGTTTTTGCATCGGGTGTTTTGGTGTTTTACTGTTGATGCCGCAAAGGGGTCTTGTTGGAGATCTCCTCCCTTCTTTCTATGACTGATGAGGATTTTACCATCCGAAACTCTGGTGCATTAAAATTGGTTAGAAATTTTCTTTAAGAAGGTAAAGGGTTGGAACACTTCCGTATTACTAAGCAAAGTGTATTTGTGAAAAGAGGAAATCTCCAGCAGGATTCAGTAGCAACATCCATAGCAAAACACCAAAAATACGAAACAAACACTACAAAAGATAATAGAATCTATCACCAGATGTGATCAAGGACAAAAAATCCAACCCGAGTGTCAAGGATTTGCTTGTACCACAACGAGGCTTGCAGAGTCGTGGACACAAGCAAATCTTTGACATGAGGGTTAGGTTTCTGTGTCCCTTATCACATCTGGTGATTGATTATTTTTCTCTCACTGTCTAAAACAGCTAAAAATGAGGGTTTTTTTATATTTTCGCCAGCTAACGAAGCAATCATGTATAACGTCACAACGACGTTACAGGTGAAGGTACTTCCGGAATGAACTTACCTCACTCTGCATGATGAGACAACATTTTTCCTGACACCTAATTTCGCGGACAAATAAATCTCCAGTGAGAGAAAAAGGGGAATCAAAAACCGAGTACGATAACAAAACACTAAACACAAAAGAATAAACATTAACCAACAAGATAAGTGGACAACCGATGCAGATATCGGATGCTAACTACTACATGAGTAGAAAATGGTGTGGTTATCAGGATTACGTGCGCACAGAAACTCCACATATCACCAGTACAATGTTTAGTTTCAGTTCAACTCTTTGTTTATTATCATTCAAAGATTTTTGAAATCGTTATTCATTGAAGATCTCCTGAATTTTACTGTGTGAAAAATGTTTCATGTTACGGATTTAAAACCCTACGACGTGAAGTTATCACAAAAATTGGAAAATATTTAATACATAAAATCTGATTCAATCTTTCGACTATACATGCAATACGTATAGGAAGATATCAAGTCAATTGTCGAAACACTCGAACTAGCCTTAGCCTTTCTATCGTAGTATGCGATAGTCTGTCTCTTCAGGGCATTTGAAATTTTCTGTTACAAAATTTCTTGAAATTCCTTTAACATGGGTCCTGAAGCATTATATCCCACCAATTCTGCTACGTCCTTCGGTGCATTTTTGGACTATATAATTTTAACACTTTTTGGCCATATTTCATTGTTTAGATTGAGGATCACTGACGAGGGTTAAGTACCCGAAACGTGCATGTCTGATCCATGTTTCAAATTTATCTGGTTTTAAATGATGCTATTGAATTTGAAGACGTTTAACATCTAGAGTTGTAAATGCCAACATAAAGGAATCAAAGCATTTTCAATTCTACATGAACCGTAGTCTGAGAATTAAGATTACCCCCCCCCCCCTAAAAGTTAAATCTGAACCTAAAATCAGAGAGTTCGTTAGAACGAAAGACAATTCCGTAGACTTTGTATGTGATTCAGAATTATGTATATGATTTAGACGTATGATCAATTTTGGAACATAGTTTCCGACGAAAATTAAATCATTGTGACGTTCATTCTTTCCAGTAATAGATAATTGACGATCGCATAATCGGAAAACGGCGACAATGGCGCGGCCTGGTTCAAACGAAGGCGTACAGAATACAGCATATGACAAGTTCAATTGTAACGTCCTCCCGGGAGATTTCAAATAATTTGACCGTGTCAGGCACGATTGAACTAAATTGGAATGCGCATGCGTGCTCGTCACAAATACAAGGATAAACTGTCCTTTATAATAATTGCTTGATGTAGAGGTTTATTATTTAACCACAAACTTGTTCGTGTGACGGAATGCCCCGGAGATTTAATACGGGATCGAGTGATGCAAATCTGCATTAACAAGCAATTTTTCGAAATATGACGAGCTTTACGACAACGTAAACTTCAAAATATCGTCCATGTACAATCAAAACTTCCTTTATAAGCAACACACATTTTCTACCTTATTCACACCTGAATGAAATGCTATTTTAGCAGAGTTCGATACTTTTTTTCTCGTAAAGAAAGTACTTTTTCGCTATATTATTTACAAAATAACGAAACCTTGCTTCAGTGAGAAAAGCTACATCATTTGGAGTATGTTAGAAAGTTGGATATTTTCTTACTTTTGGTGTACATCGAGACAATCACAGAATTTGACGGGTTTCCATGAAGCTGTTGCGACGGGTGTTGCATGCAATCAGGGGACGCTGACTCTCCCCGGGCACCTGGTCTAACTTCGGAATGTTGTTCATTCCGGGGTTCGCAACCGTTACGATGGGAATTCTCACAATTTAGCCTTGCCTTCTCGACTTTGAGACTGAATAACTGTTAGGTACTTCTTTAATGTTTATTTGGAGTGTTTCTATGTCCGCATACTATTGGATCATACACCCCATGTAAAGAATAACCAAGATATATTAAATCAGAGTGCCAATGATACTGAATAAGCGACAAGACTATATAGTCGTTGAGCCTCGCTGAATGGGGAGCCTGATATTTTTAGCCGCCAAAGAAAGCAAAGAAAGGCAACTGAGATTCCAATTCGTTGTCATCTCCGGAAAGAAGAGATAGCACAGGATTCGATAATAGATAAATTTGATAAAGTAACCTTTAAAAACTTATGTTAACATTTTTTTTCAATTTAAGTATTTCTTACATCTCTGAATAATAGATGAAACACAGCTTTACTTTTAAATATCATAACCATTGGCACTATTTAGGCTAAACAAAGTTAATGTAATGCTCACCTAATCTTATATACGGTTAAAAGGGGTTGGTGGGCAAAATAATTAGACAAATTCATTTTACAGTTCACACTTCAGTTCTTACGATTTCAACAGCGTAGACAATTTCATTTTACAGTTTACTTCGATTTCTTACATTTCTGAACTTTTAATGGGATTTAAGAAATGAATGACAAATATGGATAATGACCATATCCCAATACATAGTACAAAATCGATAATTCTGAAAATAAAAAACCGAAGGCATACAACATCAGGATAAAACAGGAACCTTATATTTATTCTGTTGATGTTAGTATCACCCGAAATATTGGACGGAAAACTGCATCAATGCGCGAAGAGCGTTGATGCAAAAGTTTTCCGTTCTTTTTTTCGGGTGATACCTGCATCAACAGAACAAAATATAAGATTAATTTCATATCATCTTTTATCCTCTGCTTATGGATAGAATAACAATCCAATCAACGTACTATATTTGGTAACAACCGTATCATTGGAATAAGAACCAGTTTGAGGAAATCCTACATGCACAGGACGTTTCTTATTACATAGAAAAGAAATGGAACCCTTGAAATTTTAAGCAAACATCAACAAATCGTATTTTCAGCTAGGAGTTGTTACGTGTTTTAAGGAATCCCCGTTTCCATAGTTTATAGTGCTATGAATAGACGTCCGTAAAAATTTAGTTGATTGATGTATCACCAAAATTTCTCAGCCAATCAGAATCTTCGTTTCTAAATAATAAACAATGGAAATTAAATGATTGTATTTTCTTGGTGTAATAAAGAATAGAAATACCGCATATAAATTTCGAGTTAGTTTTCATATCTATTTCAGACAAAATTGGTAAGTTTTATGTTCTTCATAAATATGACAAATATCTCCAACGATACGACATTGCTATAATCACGGTGAAACACACGAATTATACAACACGACCAAGGAACAAGGAACACACCATTGTAACATCGAGTGTTTTGGTGTTTTGCTGTTGATGCTGCAATGGGGTCTTGTTGGAGATCTCCTCTCTTCTTGGAGAACAAAAGGAGACGATGCAATTTTCCCTAAACTTTAAACTTAAACTTGGTGTTGATACCTCGATCAACTTAAAATATTAGTGATTCCTTAAAAGCCACAAAAAATAAAAACAGTTTTCTATGCATAATTTTTTTTTCACCTGATACATCATGGCCACTGAATGCACTGAAAGACAACTTTATAAATTACTTTGACAATGCAAACATGTATCATTATTCTAATTGAAAAGCTACCTCGAGGTCATTCATTACCGTCTATTGTTGATCGACTAAGCACATCAACATTTCCGATTGTTTACAGAAAGTGATTGAAAATTTTGCTTAAGGGAGCGTCACAAGCTTCGATCACAAACTAGCCCGTATGTTCGATCGTTTCTATTCGGTCAAAATCGGAAATGAAAATCAGTTACACAATCAAACTTGAGGCATAAAAACAATTTGACAAGAATTATCCATCAGTTCCAAAACGTTTTTGTAAACTCGGGTCACATTTTCAATGCCTTTTGTTTTACCTCGTAAGTATGAACGAAAATGAAATCAAAGCACTGAAGGTACTGAGTGCCAATAGATTAAATATCAGAATATGTATCATTTATGATGTATGTTAAAATATCGGACAATAGCAAACTTGTGAAAATGTTTTATTCTATTATAAGTAAGGATATGAGAAACCCATGGGTTAAATCCATAAAATGTATCTTAAACGAGTGTGGGTTATCATATGTATGGAACGCTGACACTTCCTTAAATGCGGATTGGTTGAGTTCTAAAGTAATGCAGTCATTAAAAGATCAAAATTTACAAAAATGGAACAGCAACCTATGTAACTCTTTAAAAGCCATGTACTATTGTGTTTAAAAATGATCTAAAATTTGAACCTTATTTGAATGAAATGCCTAAAAATAAGAGAGAACTATTTTGCAGATTTCGAACATCAAACTTTAAGTTACCAATTGAAACTGGGCGATGGAACAACACGCAAAGAAACGAACGAATATTCACACTTTCTGACACTAACGCTATTGCAGATGAATTTCATTATTTATTCCTTTGTACTGATCAAACTATACAAAATATCACTTGAAGCTCTGGGTCAATATTTCACTATCAGACCAAATATTTTCAAATTTAAAGAGTTAATGAATTGTATCAATGTTATTGTGTTAAAAAGATTATGTAAATTATTATATGTTATCAGAGAGAGGGCATGTCCTCCATGTTAGCCAACATGCATCCTATGAATTCATGTGTTGAAAACTTTCTCTTTAATGCACTTGTTGTGTTTATGAGAATAAAACATTTTGTTGTTGTTGTTGTTGTTGTTGTTGTTGTATTTGTCAAGCTTATATCTTCTCCAGAACACCCTCGTACATTGCACAACGGCTGAAATCATCTTTGAGGAAGTTCTTCGGTCGCCACGAGGATATAATAAAAGCATATCAGATCCCTCTTTCCAGCATGATCAGTGACATTCTACATTGTGATTGAACGGAGCCCTGTCGTCATCACCAAACAAGACTTACCCGATGTATACACCAATATGTACATCGAGACAATCACCGAATTTGACAAGTTTCCATGGAGCTGTTGCGACGGGTGCTGTATGCATTTAGGAGACGCCGGCTCTCCCCGTGCACCTGGTCTCACTTCGGAATTTTATTCATTCCGAGGTTCGCAAACTATAATGATTTTGCCTTGCCTTCTCGACTTTGAGACTGAATAACTGATCGATGTTTCTTAAATGTTCATACCTATGTTAAATTGTCCACAAAAATAGATGATAATGGAAAGCTATGGTGTTTCCATCTAAGTACACACACATGCGATTTTTCATTTGGCTATTCATGTACATGATATGACGCCTCGATTCATATTGTTATTTCATTGGATAGCGATCAGATGTTATACCGATCGACCATGGTAAACAGAGTGGTAACGTTTATACATACTCAGTAGACGGGGCACCCCTGCCTGCGTGTAAAAAAAAGCAATCAGGCGATCGCTAAGTGCTATTCGCACTATGAAAGAAATGAGTTAACATAAACGGCAGAAGCCGGCGATTTATATTGAGGTTTTAAATTCTGTCCATGGTCCGGAATAACTTTTGCTTTATCGTGCCACATATGAAATCCTAATGAACAATTCTGAGATGACCCCCGGATTTTCCTATAGCGTAAATGTAAAAGTTGGGGACCATCTCGGGATTCTTAATTGACTGAATCGAGCACCGGTCTCGAGTGCGCCCCTTTTCCATATATACAAATGTACTTTTGATTGGTTAAGTTAAAATGTTTTCTTCTAATGTAATACATTTTTTAAAGTGTTAAATAGATTTGAATGTGAATGTTTTCGGGGAGCAACCATCAATTCAGGAAGCGACGGAAGATATTTTATCTTAAAAGGCGGATGGGGGATGTACAAAACATACATTTCAAAATACTCAACATTTCGATTCTATTTACACAGTAAATATTACAGGTAATTCTTGTATCTGAATTCTTCCGGCGAATTGATGCATTGGATCAATTGTTTTCTTGTTATTTTTTGAAATCCGTATATGGCGCACATAAATCAATGTAATGGAATATATCAATATCGATCTTTTTTCCCTCACGCAAAAAAAATCTAGAAGGATTCAAACTTTTTACCTTCTTGATGAAAATTTCAAACAAATTTTAATACACCAAACACGTGTTTCTGATAGTAAATCCTCATCAGTGGTACTCGTCAGGATCTTCTTTATCTCATTTTGTGTCACACTTACGCCCTTTGCCGTGTGGAGCTCGTAAAAAAGTTCCCCGTGAGGGCTTAAGTGTTTTAAATGTCTGCCCTGACATGGTCGCCATAACACTTTCTATATGGACATAACCTCAGACAGTGCATGTTTGTAAATATTGTTTTCATTTTCGTGCGTAAACATGGACGGCGGGTGCGGCTAGCCAAACATAATGAAGTTTACTCCTCCCGGGCACCTGGTACCACCTCTACCTTGCTAGGGGTCAGTCGATGCTCAAATTTGGTGCTCTATTGTGAGTGCTGTTGAGATTGTCGTCAGGATCTTCTTTATCTCATTTTGATAAAATGCAGAAGTGATTTTCAGAAACAGCCAAATGTATTTTAGTAGCGACCTCTTCTTTTATTTTTTTTTAACTTAAAGGGGTAGGGCCGTGAAGCCCCTAAAACGGCCCTGTAATTTTCCTTAAAATTCAAGTTAATGAGAAATACTTGATATATCACATGAACTATAATGAATGTTTCCCGCTTTTAATAAAAGGAACATATCACGGACCGAAGCACCATAGGAAGACCTACGACATCAGACGTCATTTCGACGTTAATGACAAAACATGGTCAAAAATGCTCGAAAATGTGTCTTTCATGGAGAATTTGGACGTGGCCACATTCGTCGAGAAACATAAAACTTTTATGACAAGAAGATATAATGGTTATCTTTCATTTGTAAATTTTTCGTGTTTCTCGATGCATGTGGCCAATGCTAATTTTAAAGAAACTTGTAGGATTTTCTTAGCAATTTGACGGAAAATTACCGATTTTGGGGTTTTCAAAGGGCTCAAAGCTGCTGATACATGTATTATTTACAAAATTTAAACACATGATTTAGTAAAGAACTTAACAAAGTATCAAGTCACAAAAAATAATCAATCAATTCAAATGTTAAGAAACAGGGCCGATTTAGAGGTTTCGTGGCCCTACCCCTTTTTGCATTTACTTTGCAAATTTCCAATAGGGTCAAGTCTGCAGCATACATTTACTTGAGAATATATACATTGGCCAACATAGGATTGGAGGGATTCTGCAGGATGTTTACCTCCTTTAATTTCGATAATAATGTTTGAATGAATGACAAGTTTCTGAAATAGCAAAATACTTGCTAGTAAAGATTTGACGCCACCGTTCACGTTGCTAGTGCCTGTTTGTTCCAATTTTGTTAATTTGTTTTGTTGTTATCACTGATCGCCTCCTTTCCTTGCTCTGGGGGGGGGGGGGGGGGCGGACAGGGGGTACCTCTCCCCCCAACCTTCTTATCCCCCCTCCTCCCTCGCCTCCTTTCCACCCTTCCCTTACCTACCCCCTCCCGTCCCCTTTCTTCCCCTTCCCTCTGTCCTCCCACCCCCTTCCTCCCCCTCCCTTTCACCTTGTCCATCCTCTCATAGCGGGTTAGGTAACTTTTCCGGATGGGCAAAGCGATTCTCACAAGTCCTAATAATAATGACCAACTTCCAGACAAAGAGCAATAACTCCTCCGAACTTGTATGCCGTTTAACATTCCGTGACGCTGCACACGACACTTTTTTTTAACACGATGTACACGCGCTTCTAGTTCGGTGTTCTCTGTGTTATATCAGGAAAACTATGAAAAACGTTCTTGTGTCCTGCTCCTCTACACACCTTCCTTTGCTAAATGGGTCAGAATTATTTAAATTAATCTTCAAACATATCTGTTGCAGCTTCGTTTTTAGACAGACTTAGATTTGTAAAAAAACTAAAGTACCTTCAAATTTAGGATACGAACAAACTGTTCTATTCATTATAATGAGATTTAAGATACCCTGATAAATACATGTAGAAATATAGTTACATGTATATAAAATAAGACAACAAAATAACAGATAATGTACATTAAATTTTATTTATTTACAATGTGTGTATTGCTGCTTCTAGTCAATAACTTTCTACACATTCTTCTGGCCCATGTTGATTTCTTTCGTTTGATGATACTTTCAGAAAGTAAGTCATTATTTCTGGACATGTGACGCACGATAATCACAGCACAAATCACACATAATACAAACACAACTGTAGTAAAGTAGAACAAAACTCGAACGTTTTGAATGACGTCATTTACAGAAACACTAGACTGGTTGTCATCCTTATCATCTAGGCTTGATTCATCTTTTAATTCCAGAAAAGAACCCAAAAGACTGCCGCCTGCAAAAAAAAGGAGTGAAAATTTCTCAATCCTTATAACTGAGAGTACTAGTAACTTAAATGAATATCCTTTGTCCAACACAGTGCATCTGACAGACATCATACAAAATAGAAAACACTGAAAAGCCTTATTGAAAGATATTCTGTTATCAAAAGTTCTGGAAATTTCCAAAACGTGGGTCCTGTAGCATGATAATCCACCCATTCCGCTACGTCTTTTGATACAATTTTGAACACAACTTTCACACTCTTTGGTTATATTACATTGTTTAGATTGTGGATCACTGACGAGGGTTAAGTACCCGAAACGTGCATGTCTGGTCCATGCTGCAAATTTATCTGTTCTTAAATGATGCTATTGAATTTGAAGACGTTTAACATCTTAGGTTAGAGCCATTCAAAAACTTTCACCAGTTTTGTCACCTTTATTAGATTTTATTTTTTCTGTGTTTGGTATACTTATAGGCTGTGATTTATTTATTTTGATTGGGGTTTTGTATTTGCATTTCTCACTCACTTACGTCGTGAGACAAAAGAAAAAACGTAGACGTAGTAGTTTGAGATTTCCTTGTCTCACACTCCACGTGACTCCTATTATGACGTCATAGAAAGTAACGTCACGCCATCGTTAGATTTGTGTGTAAGTTTTGGTATCGATTCTAGCTTTTAAAATATTAAAGTGATGATTAAATGAGGTGAGTGAGAAAAATAATCAATCACGACGTTACGACTGAGACAGGGGAATCTCATCCTCGTGCAAAAGATTTGCTACATCCATGACTCGGCTAGCCTCGTCGTGGATTGCAAATCTTTAACACTCGGATGAGATTCCCCTGTCTCAGTCTCAACGTCGTGATAGATTCTATTATTCTTTTTCTCGAATCGAATCTCCTTTGCCATCAAAAACTGAATTCTTAATCTACTGTGTCTTTAAACTCTGTAACACCCCCTTTTTGATGTTTATATTCTGTACTAAAATAATAATTATAAATAATAGAGGTGCTGATTGGATATTTACTGAAGAAGTACAGCAGAGACACGACGAAATCTGTTTCACCCTTGTCAGACATTTTAGTACTTTTGTCATTTCAAACAATGGTATGTACTTTTGTCAGTCCGAATTTCTCTCTGTCTGACACTTTTCGACATCTCTGGTACAGTACAGCAAGGATAGTTTGGAGGGACTAATGACCTTTTAAGATAATTTGTCCCTAGGAACTATCCTTGCTGTATACAGACTCCAAAAAGACTATATACAGACTCCATAAGGCTAAAGACTCTAACAGAAAGACGATACGAAATTCAATTTCAATATATCATCTCTCATCAGGAACTATCAGTCATAATCTAATAAATGGTATAACGCGATTTCTTATTTATGTCATTCATTTGATAAATTCTGTCCTCAAACCCCATCATACTGTACTAACGGCTCCAAAAACCCATTCTCTCTGCCATGAGACAGACAAATATTTCAAACCAATTCTAACAGCTCGTAAATATGAAATTCATTAATCAAAGATTGTCTGTGAATTTCATCTTTAAACCATCCACGTTTTAATTACTCATAAATTTAACTATTCCGACAAAATAACTTATTATACATCAGGATGTGGTTACACTTTACCTGTATTGGTGCCCGCATCGTCATTATTTATGACGGGTAATTGTACTATTCTAGTCTGTGAGCAGACAAAGGATCCAATCGTATTAATACACTGTTGGTCCACAGAACAGCTGAGCTGATTAGTTACACACTCGTCTATGTCTACAAAATGATATATGTCACATTATTTATAATTCCTATTTTCATCTTCCTAGTAATGTCGAGGGGCTCCAATGCTTTACTTTCCTGAAGAAAATTCCAAACCAATGTCCATGCACCAGACACGTGTTCCGAATTTTAAATTCTCATCAGTGATGTTTCTAGCGGAGCCACCAAAAATCATTTCAGTAGCGCCCTATTTAATTATTTTGAAATAGATTTGTACATTTACATTACAGAGAGTGCGCGGCTCCAAATTTCCTGTAGGGTCGATTCCGTAGCACATCCAAATAAAATCTATGTTCAAAAAAGCATTGGAGGGATGGTGCTAAGGTGATAAACTCCTTTAATTTCGACGATATTTATCGGTGAAATGGCTAGTTTCCGAAATAGTAAAAAAGCTGTCAAGATCGTGTATCAAGCTGAGAAGAATTCAAGTACGGTGAGTAAGATTCCTGTAAAGGCGGTTAATTTCACTGGGGAACATTCAGCGATTATAGCATGAAGACGTTCCACTTGCAGAAATATTCGCGATAGAAACGTCTCTGCCTTTGTAAGAATGCATCAGGCTTATTTTCACGTGGGGGAAATTTTGGCTAGACCCATTGATACGCGGAATACTCGATAATTGTCCCTACGCGAATATTTCCACATTTACTGTTATACATTGTTATATTTACATTCCTACCAAAGCAACTGTTGCTTCAATTCTCGATAAACGCACGAGCCTATCACGTGACGTTAGAACATACGCGGATGAATTTCTCATAAAATGCCCATTTTATTTATTGCTTTACACAGACTCAAAACATGTATATTATGAGGCGCCGTTTTGATATTTATTCCCTATGATTTGATATCACAATTTCGAATTTCTGATATCACAAATTCGTTTTTTTATATCAGAAATTCCGTCATATTTTGTGATATCAAAAAATCGATTTTTTGATATCATAAATTCTATTTTGTGATATCACAAATTCGAATTTGTGATATCACAAATTCGAAATTGTGATATCACAAATTCGATTATTTAATATCACAAAATCAATTTTATGATATCAAAAATTGTAATTTTTGATATCACAAAATCTTATCGAATTTTGATATCACAAATTCGATTTTTTTTATATCAAATAATCGATTTTGTGAAATGAAAAAATGAATTTTTGATATCATAAATTATGTCTCCCCCCCAACGGGGAGGAGACATATTGGTTTTGCCTTCGTCGTCCGTCTGTCTGTCTGTCTGTCCGTCTGTCACACATCGTGTCCGGGCTATATCTCCTGAACCGTTTGCCCGATCACTTTCATATTTTAGTATGTTGTTGCTTATGACCCGAAGGTTTCACATCACCTTGACCCAAGGTCATGTGACCAAGGTCAAGGTCACTTAGTGCATTTTTAAAGAAATTATGAATACATTCCTGTCCGGGCTGTATCTCTTGAAACGTTTACCGGATCACGTTCATATTTTAGTATGTTGTTGCTTATGACCCAAAGATTTCACATCACCTTGACCCAAGGTCATGTGACCAAGGTCAAGGTCACTTAGTCAATTCTTAATGAAATTATGCATACATTCCTGTCCGGGTTAGATCTCTTGAACCGTTTGCCGGATCACTTTCATATTTTAGTATGTTGTTGCTTATGACCCGATGGTTTCACATCACCTTGACCCAAGGTCATGTGACCAAGGTCAAGGTCATGTAGTACAATTTTAATGAAATTGTACATGCATTCCTGTTCGGGCTATATCTCTTGAACCGTTTGCACGATCGCTTTATATTTTAGTATGTTGTTGCTTATGACCCGAAGGTTTCACATCACGTTGACTCAAGATCATGTGACCAAGGTCAAGGTCAATTAGTATACATGTATTTTAAATGAATGTGTATTATGTCCAGGCTTAATCTTTTGAACTGTAATCGGATCATTTGATATTTTAGTATGATGGTGCTGATGACCCAAAGGTTTCACACCACCTTGATCCAAGGTCATATTACTAAGGCCAAGGTCAAATATTACATTTTTTAATGAAATTGTAAATACTATTGAGTCTGGACTTAATCTGTGGAATCGTATACTGGATCGCTCTGATACTTTAGAATGCTGTTGCTCAAGGTTTCTTATCATCTTGACCCAAGGTCATGTGCCCAAGGTCAAGATCATTTAGTTCTTTTTAATGAAATTGTATGTACTAATCTTGTCTGGGCTATATCTGCTGAACCCCTCTTACAATTGTTTTCATATTTTAATACGTTGTTTCTCAGGACTAAATGTTTCTTATCACATTGTCCCAAGGTCACATGATTAAGGTCACTTCTTACTTTGGTAATGAAATTGTATATGCTAATCATGTCCAGGCTGAAATTGTTATGCTTATCATGTTTAGGCTTTATATTTTGAATCGTGTATCCAATCACTAATTCAGTTTTTTGTTGCGCATGATCTATACAATATATTTTTCAGATCACCTATATCCAAGGTCATGTGACCAAGGTCAATTTCACTAAATATGAAATTGTATATGCTAATCATGTTTGGGCTTTACCTCAAACAATACAGTGAATCACTTTCATGTTTGAGTATGATGTTGCCCATGACTCAAAGGTTTCACATCATCTTGGCCCAAGGTCAAAGTAACTTAGAGGGAGGGGGAGACATCTGTTTTTTTTTCTGAAAAACATTTGATTTAATTATTTTTGATATCAAAAAATAAATTTGTGATATCAAAAAATAAGGAATAAGCTTAAAATGCATCAAAGATGCAAAGTGCCGAGTTGCAAAACTTGAATGGGCTCGACAGATGGGAAGCATCACAGACACTTTTCAGGTTGATACACATTCATATATAATTCAGAAACCAAATCAATTACCCAAGTCCTATGAATTTGATCTTTGCTCTTTTGATCCCAAAATCAATAGGGGTCATCCTTGATTCATGGAAAACATTTCTGACAAGTTTCATGATTAAAGGTGCAATACATGCCCAAATATAGTCCCGAAACTATTTTCAATTATCAGAATCCTATGACCTTGACCTTTGGATGCAAAAATCACAAGGGGTCATACTTGATTTATGGGAAACATTTCCGGAACATTTCATGATCATAGATGCAATACAGGCTCAAATATTATCTGGAAACCATTTTCAATCATCAGTGATAGGGATCATCCTTGATTCATGGAAAGCATTTCTGGCAAGTTTCATGATTATAGGTGCTACGCAGGCTCTAATATGATCTGGAAACCATTTTCAATCATCATAGTTCAGTGACCTTGACCTTTGGCCTATAAATCAATAGGGGTCATCCTTGATTCATTAGAAATATTTCTGGAAAGTTTCATGATCATAGGTGCAATACAGGCTCTAATGTGGTCCAGAAACCATTTTCAATCATCTGAGTCCTATGGCCTTTTACATTTGACCTTTTGACCTCAAAATCAATAGGGGTCATCATTGATTCATAAGAAACATTTCTGGCAAGTTTCATGATCATAGGTGCAATACACCCTCTTATATCATCCGGAAACAATTTTCAATTTTCAATTACCTAAGTCCTGTGACCTTGATCTTTGACCCTTTGACCCCTAAATCAAAAGTGGTCATTTTCTATTCACTGGAAACATTTCTGGCAAGTTACATGATTATAGGTGCAATACAGGCTCAAATTCAGTCGGGAAACCATTTTTAATCATCTTAGTCCTGTGACCTTGACCTTTGACCTTTTAACCCCAAAATTGATAGTGGTCATCCTTGATCCATGGAAAACATTTCTGGCAAGCTTCATGATTATAATTGCAATACAGGCTGAAATATGGTCCGGAAACCACTTTCAATCATCGGAGTCCTTTGACCTTGACCTTTGACCTTTTGACCCCAAAATAAATAGGGGTCATTCTTGATTCATGGGAATCATTATTGGCAAGTTTCATGACTTTAGGTGCAATACAGGCTAAAATATGGCCAGGAAACCATTTTCAATCATCAGAGTCCTGTGACCTTGACCTTTGACCTTTTGACCCCAAAATCAAAAGTGGTCATTTTCTATTCACAGGAAACATTTCTGGCAAGTTACATGATTATAGGTGCAATACAGGCTGAAATATGGTCCGAAAACCAGTTTCAATCAACAGAGTCCTGTGACCTTGACCTTTGACCTTTTGACCCCAAAATCAATAGGCCTCATCCTTGATTCAAGGGAAACATTTCTGGCAAGTTTCATGATTATAGGTGCAATACAGGCTGAAATATGGTCCGGAAACCATTTTCAATCATCTAAGTCCTGTGACCTTGACCTTTGATCTTTTGACCCCAAAATCAATAGGCCTCATCCTTGATTCAAGGGAAACATTTCTGGCAAGTTTCATGATTATAGGTGCAATACAGGCTGAAATATGGTCCGGAAACCATTTTCAATCATCTGAGTCCTGTGACCTTGACCTTTGACCTTTTGACCCCAAAATCAATAGGGCTCATCCTTGATTCAAGGGAAACATTTCTGGCAAGTTTCATGATTATAGGTGCAATACAGGCTGAAATATGGTCCGGAAACCATTTTCAATCATCTGAGTCCTGTGACCTTGACCTTTGACCTTTTGACCCCAAAATCAATAGGGCTCATCCTTGACTAATGGTGAGTAAGTGTATGAAGTTTCATTGTTATAGCCTCTTTCGTAGTTGACTTATAGTCCGGAAACCAATTGTTGACGCCCTCCCGCCCGCCCGCCCGTCTCACATCAAATTAAGAGCCGAGTTTTGCAACTCGGCTAATAAATAGTAAAACGGCGCCTCATAGTATATTCTATTATCGAAAAATGTATCAAAATCTAGGTCTTCCACTGTACACTTCCAAGGACGGCGCTATTGAAATGAATTTTGGCTGTGTCTGAAAATCATTTGCTGGAAGCATAACAACTGCTAAGGATTTTACTATTCGAAACACGTGTTTTGTGCATTAAAATTGGTTTAAATTTTTTTAAAGAAGGTAAAGAGTTGAAACATTTTTGTATTATTAGTATGAGGAATATGGTCGCCATAGCACTTTCTACATAGAAATGGCCTCAGACAGTGCAATTCATGTTTTTCATATGTTTTCATTTTCGTGTATGATCATCGACGGCGGGTGCGGCTAGCCAAAAGGGGATGCTTACTCCTCCCGGGCACCTGGTCCCACCTCTAGCTTGCTAGGGGTCCGTCGATGCTCAATTTGGTGCTCTATTGTGAGTGCTGTTAAGATTATCGTCAGAATCTTCTTTAACTCATGTGTATAAATAATGTCGAAGGGTTCCAACTCTATACCTTCTTGAAGAAAATTCCAAACTAATTTCCATGCACCAGACACGCGTTTCGAATATCAAATTCTCATCACTGATGCTTCTAGCGGAGCCAGTATGAAAGCAGTATTACTTATACGTGAAGAGATATATGCTTTAAGAACTTCTTAACCGGACATACAGACAGGCAGGCAAGGTGTTTCCTATACACTTACCGTCACAGAGATTGTTTTCGTTGCTGTTTATAACGAAGCCTGCTCTACAGGAACATGAAAAACTTCCTACAGAATTGGTACAAGTCTGTTCACAGGGGAAGTAATGGGAACATTCATCGATATCATTACACGCATGCCCGTCATTGTCCAATGAGAAACCCTCATTACACGTGCAATAACTGTTTCCAACCATGTTGTGACAATTATGTTCGCATTCACCGTTGTTTGCTCCACAAGGATTTTCTATTAATGATAAAATATGAAGAATCCGGATGTGACAATTCTACCGAATTGAAGTGACGGGTGTTGCATGCAAGCGGGAGATGCTTACTCTTCCTGGACACCTGGTCTCACTTCCACTCAGAATTAATGCTCTCTTACTTAGAATTGAAGTTTTTAAAGTTGGTATTGATAAGTTAGAATTGACGTTTCCTTACTCTAAATCGATGCTAGCTAAGGATTTACTTTTCCCTAATTAGAATTGAAACTATCTATTTTAGAAATGACGTTCCTTAACAGAGATTTGATGTCCCTCAACATACACTGTCATCCATAAATAACTATACAAACAAGGAGATCATTCCAAATTCTTTATAAGTTTATACATATCTTTCCATTCTGAAATTGAAAGATCCATAATAATTGACTTCACATGTTTCAAAATCATGTACAATGTACTGTGATAACAAAAATGGAAATACAGACTTTTTCATCAGCACAGTTTTTTCCAAAAATTTTCATTCTTATATAAACAAAAAACATGAAAATTCAAAAAAATGCAAATGTTTTGGTCAAGATTATTACAAATGATAAGGTTCATCTTCAGAGTTACACAGCAATGGATTCGAAGCTAAGTATACAGCAATGGATTCGAAGCTAAGTATTTTCTAACAGCAACATGAACAGAAATGGTGTATACTAATTTATGAATGGAAGTTTAGAAGCCATCATGATGTCTTTTGACTAAGAATGATGTTCACTTTAATTCTTACTGTGACGTCCCTTAGCTTTTACGTCGATGAAATAAGAAGAGAAGTGAATGAAGAAGGGACATTTCATAACTTAGAACTGACGTTCTTGAACTTATTATTTAGGCTTCCAAACTTAGAATTGACATTTCCAATCTTAGAATTGACACATCCAATCTTCGAATTGACATTTCCAATCTCAGAATTGACTTTTCCAAACTAAGAATCGACATTCCCTTATTTAGAACTGACGTTCCATAATTTAGAAAGGAATTTTCAAAATCAACACATATCGGTTTCTGCATGTCTGAAGGGTTATTACAGGTATTTACAGGAAATGTGGGAGGGTTATGCGCACGTAATCCGGACAGCCACACCGTCTGTGTTACAGATGGCCGTCCTTAGTCAGCACCGATTGCCCATTGGTCGTATTGGTTCATGTGCAGTCATTAGTGTTTGATGTTGCGTTTTTGCGTCTCTTTCACTGCGTGTCTGCTGTGTGTTTTTGTATTGGGTGTTGTTGTATTGTGTGTTTTTGTATTGGGTGTTTTGTGGTTTTGCTGTTGATGCTGTAGCAGAGTGTAGTTGGAGATCGCCTCCTTTCTTTTAGTAGTACATGTACGTGTAATCATATCAGGTATTATGTTCGTAGTAATTTGTCTTGCGTAACAGAATTGCTAGGCACGTACATACCAGTTGTTCGTACATGTGAACATGATGATGACAGTTGTTCGTACATGTGAACATGATGATTACAATTGTTCGTACATGTGAACATAATGCTTACAGGTGTTCGTACATGTGAACATGATGAATATTTGTATTTCAAAGGAACCGATATCTATAATGTTCTATTTAAACTTTATATATATATCTTTTTACTATCGGGAATACTCCAATGCGTTAAATGTACATAAAAGCTTCACACACATATAAAGCATGACGTATAACGAACGTATGCGCTTATTTTTAAACCTTTGATATCTAAATGTTTATTTTCACGTTTAGATTACCCGTACGCGTCCAAGTAAGCTTTCTGAACTTCTTTATTTCAACCCAAATACCCCATTATATAACGTTATTCTTTTTGTTTACTTACCCCTTTCCACAAATATGGCAAGGCAATCGGCAACTTCAGCAAAGTCTATGAGAAGAAATAAATAACAGTAAATTGCTGTAACAGCATGCTCGTTTTGCGATTTGTCAACTTTGAATTTTTTGACATAGACATGAAGGAGCTGTTAAGATAAGGGCTTGGTTTAGCCCTGAAACCACTCGATTATTTCTCGTGCGCTGTCCTTCTATTTCAGATAAAAAGTGGTCAGGATTAAAATATAAAGTATGTGAAGATTCTTAGTAGGTATTTTATTTAAATAGATTTGGTGAAAGATGTTATAATTACGGGTTGAAGAGGTAGGGGTAGGGATGAGAGAAAACGTCAAATATCGAGCGAAAATTCACAAAAAATACATAAGTTTACATAAATTTGATGTTTATTATACTTCTCTCCCTTTTAATGTCAAACGTTGATAAGAAAAATTAACCTTGATGTTATTATATCAATATAATCGGCAAAAATCGCAGTCCGGAAACGGAAACGGAAAAACGGTTATATTTCGTATTTATCAGCCACATATGTAGCTTTCAGGCGCGAAATACGCACAGCGTAGAAATAGACAACTTTCCTGTTCATTTCCTTCCTAACGGTTAATCATTTGATCGGAACACACTCTGAATAGATTGTTACATGATATTAAAAGAAGAAAAAAAACAATTTTAATTTATTTTACCGCTCTAAATACTGATTCTAAAATAGTCATCCATCCCCCCTTTTTTCTCGTTTTTCGCCTGTGGGACATTGTTCCCCCCTTCGGTTCAGAACCCCACTTGGCCAGAAAATTTGTTTTATTGATATACACCTTTGGTAAAAGTGGCATTCTGAACCGAGGGGGGGGGGGGGAACAATGTTGTAGAAAGACTTTCCCGTTTTCCATTGATTTCTATAGGAAAAACGCTTATTTTGACCCAAAAATCGGTCTTATTTTGAATAATTTATCCAACCTGACAGAAGATTCATATCTGGACCAAGTAACTTCATATTTTTACCGAAAAATTTTCTCAATTTTTGCATTTTGAAATTTCCACTTTTCAGGGCAGATTTTACGCCTTATCTTAACAGCTCCTTTCATTGTTTTCAGAAAGCAAGAAAGAGAATATGATAGATAAAACACAGAAAATAAAGTTTTCATTCATGTGTGCTGACAAATCTCAAAAACAACACGTAACAAAATTGAATTGTGTACCATCTTAAGTTGTCATATAACGACCACAGAGTAAACAATAAATGATGGAAGTGTTCCAACTCTATACCTTCCCGAAGAAATTTTCAAACCAATTTATCATGCACCAGACACGTTTCGGCTAGCAAATCCTCATCAATGACGCTTTCATCTAAAGTCATTTTAGACGCAGCCAAATTTAATTTAAGTAGCGCCCTCTGGTCATATTTTTTGAAAGTAGATTCGTGCAATTTGCAGAGAGTGCGCGGCTCCAAATTTCCTGTACAGTAGGGTTGATTCAGTAGCATATCCGAATAAAATCTATGTACAAAACAGCATAAAGATTTGAGAGCAGCATTCTCGGCCATACAGTCAAACACTGTATAATTAGTACAACAATTTAACGGTGGTACCATGCATATTGATTGGCACCACTCCCTAACCTCATTGAAAGTCGAGTTAACGTTTATATTTTTCACAAAATAAATCTTGAACAACAATGATTAACGTAATTTGAATTTGTTGCAAACAACAATTATGTACATGGAAAGCCGTGAGAATGTTACATGTCTCACTTCAAATTCATAGCATCATTTACATGTAACAACGGATAAATTTGCAGCATGGACCAAACATGCACGTTTCGGGTACGTAACCCTCGTCAGTGATCCTCAATCCAAATAATGAAATATGGCCATCCGCTGTGAAAGATTATGTTGAAATATTCCGAAAGACGTAGCAGGATAGGTGGGATATGATGCAAAAGGACTCACTTTTTAGAAATTTGGAGAAAATTTTGTGAACAGAAATTTTCGAATGCGTTTGAAGAAACGATCAACCGAAGTTGCTCGAACTCGGCTGCATGTGTCCTCGGGGACTCCTGGTCCAATTCTCAATTATTCTCAATTGATTCTCAATTACAATTATCTATAATATTATTGAAGTTTGGAAGGCTGATCTCACTTGGATGGAATATATGCCATTACTCGTAGCCTATTGACTAATTTTTCATTCCTTTCGACGTCTTAAATGTACAAAAATGTAAGCAAGTCTGATCAACTTCCGTGAATCTGAAAAAGTGGGTCCTGTGGCACCATATCCCACCCACCCTGCTACGTCTTTCGGTATAATATTTACTGTCTTTGCCCATACTTCATTGTTTAGATTGAGGATCACTAACGACAGTTAAGTACCCGAAACGTGCAGTCTGGTCCATGCTGCAAATTTATTTGTTATTAAATAGTGCTATGAATTTGAAGACGTTTAACATTGGTAAACATTTAAGGTCATTATAAGAATTTACCCTTCCGAACGCGGGAAAAATTTGAGAAATTCCATGACGTCACAATGCAATTTCGACGTTTGACCGAGGTTCGACGCTTGTTTGTCCGAGGTAAAAGCATTGTGACGTCACGAAATTTTGCATTATTTTCCCGCAATCGGAAGGGTCAATTGGGCCCTTCAAATGTTCATTATTTGAATTCTCTCTTTCGACCTCGAGCATAACTGATGATACATTAATTGTTGAAATGCGCATATGGTGCATAAAATTAGTTCAAGCAATGTGCCTCATGTGAAATTTATGTGAAATTTTTACATGAGCTTGCTACTGTCCTGTTCACTAATTCCAGAGCACCCTGTTTTCAGTTTTCTCTAAAATATGATAACGTCATCTTCCAAAAAGGTATCAATTTTATAGTACCCCTTTAGTCGTAACAGAAAATACCATTGTTTTGTCTGTGCGTCAGCTAAGTAAGAAATAGGACGGAAAATAAAAAGTCTACGGGGATTTTCTATAGTAAAATAAAATCGCTGAAAATGTGTGACGTCGGAGGCTTTGACGTCACTGTTTACTATTGTTGACACGGAGAACAAAATTGCGGCGGCTTGAAATTAACATGGGATTTTCCCGTAGACATTTTATTTTTTCACATTGCAGTTTGAAGGCAGCAAATGGGGTAAGTTGAAGTTAATTTCCAGTTACGACTAAAGGGGGTCAATTCTCGGAAACAATAATTTATAGCAAAATTCTTCAGACGACAGAATAAATTGCCCAAACAGGGTGCTCTGGATTTAGTGAACAGGACAGTAGGGGTCCGTCGATGCTCAATTTGGTGCTCTATTGTGAGTGCTGTTGAGATTATCTTCAGGATCTTCTTTAACTCATTTAAATAAATGTTTACATGAAATTTACGTGATACGAGCACGAACATGAAATTTACATGAATTCTTTTTTTTACATGAAATGTTGAACGTCTTTAAATTCAATTGCATCATTTAAAACCTGACAAATTTACAGCATGGACCAGACATGCACGTTCCGGGTACTAAATTCATCCGAAGTTTCTGATATGAATTTTATGTGAATTTAATTTCACATGGTGGTCACAAAGCAAAAGTCATGTAAGGTTTATATATATGAAATTCATATGAAATACTTTTTCATATAAATAATATGAAATTCATGTGAAGTAAATTCATATGAAATTCTTGTGAACTTTTTCACATAAATCATATTGTTAGACCTGCAGAATATCACAGAGGCATGTGTTGGGTAGGGGGTGGACTTTACCTTTGTGTTTGTTTTACGACAATCGTCATAACTTGAAATGATTTTATAATTGTGTTTTATGTATTCAATTTCAATATGAGATATATTTCATTTTCATGTGCGCACCGGCGAAGGAATGACACCATTATTGTAAATTTCACTTGTTACATTTCGTCTATCGTACGGCGTGTGTACTACACATGTAAACAATAAGAGATTCAACTAAGTTAGCTACTACAAAATTCCTAATTTCTAATTGATTCAGGTATCTCATGAAACATTTCCTATATGCCTACAACTTACCTTATCTGTAAATGCTACTGCTTCAGTAATTCCATATTTAGTTCACTATAAAATACTTAATTCACACTTTTTCCTTTCAATTTCTTCGCGGTGTCAACTTCGCCGATGCCATCTTGTGTGCACTACATAGCGTACTGATATGTTCGAAGTACTTTTTTATGAAATAGGTTGAATATTAGAAGAATCATTATTTTATAAACATTGTATTACAAAACTGGCCAATTTTTTATGAAGGTTTTTGTAAGATGTAAAGTTTTTACGCTTCAATTTTTGAGTCACAGTAGGAACTATTTCTCGTCTGCATTGACGCAATCTAGCATAGTGTGAATGCGCGCCAACTTTCGAATGATTCTCATGTTACATAATCAATCTACTGATAATTTTCATGAAATAAGGATTTAAATGTGATTTATTTTTATTAGAACATAAACGGACAAGTGTAGATAATGTTGTGGGTCATGTATTATTTTAGTTTTACTTTATGTGTAGGTACACATGTACTTAGTCATGTTATTTAATGATTTCATAACAGAATTGGGGGCTCGTCCGGGATAGTAATCTCTGCATATTTGCACTTTACGTAAAGTTCGTTTTTTGAAAAAAGAAAAATTCTCAAAACTTTTGCCAGCAGAAATCAATCATGGTATTTTCGGTCACTGAATTTTTGAAATCGCCGACTGTACAAGAGTTCGAATCATTGAAGAAAGATGATTTGATTGGTTTAGGTCTTCACTTGAAGTTAGATGTAAAATCTTCTATGAGAAAACAAGAAATTAGAAATATTGTGGCTAAAGAGCTTTTAGCTAAGGAAATCTTTTCGTCATACGATTTTCCTGTTGAACCTGTTTCAAGCGAAACCAAAATGTCAAAATTTGAGTTTGAATTAGAGAAAATGAAAATACAATTACAATTTGAAAAAGAAGAAAAAGAAAGACAATTTCAAATTGAAAAAGAAGAAAAAGAAAGACAATTTCAAATTGAAAGAGAAGAAAAAGAAAGACAATTTGAAAAAGAAGAAAAAATAAGACAATTTGAAAGAGAAAAGGAAGAAAGGGAGAAACAGGAACGTATGCACGAGAAAGAACTCCAGTTTGAGTTAGAAAAGTTAAAATTAGAGAAAAGTGCTAAGGAAAATCCTGTTCCTTCGCCTGTCAAGTCTGAATTCGACGCCGCCAAAAACATCCGATTAGTACCAAAATTTCAAGAAAAGTCCGTGGACAAATATTTTCCACATTTTGAGAAAATCGCGGCCAATCTGAAGTGGCCACGCGATTTTTGGCCAACTTTATTACAAAGCGTACTTATTGGCAAAGCGGCTGAAGTGTACTCGGCGCTCAGTATTGCTGAGAGTTCAGACTATGACAAGGTCAAGGACACGATTTTGAGAGCATATCAGTTAGTACCTGAGGCGTACAGACAAAAGTTTAGAAAGTACAAAAAGTTTGAAATCAAACATATGTTGAATTTGCTAGAGAAAAAGAAGATTTATTTGATCAGTGGTTTCGATCTAAGAAAATTCCCAATTCATTTGACAATTTACGTCAGATCATTCTGATAGAAGAGTTCAAAGAGTGTGTACATCAAGATTTAAGAACTCATTTGGAAGACAAAAATGTTAAAACTCTTGAAGAAGCCGCTGTTTTGTCTGATACGTATGCTCTCACTCATAAGAAAAATTTTGTGTCAAAAACTCAATCTAGCGATAGCGCAAAAACTTCAGATGTTCCAAAGAAAAAATTACAAGAGTCTCAGTCGTCCATTAGTTCCCAGTCACCATCTCAAGGTGGTTCTACGTCCGGTCCTAGGTCCGAGCGTTCTGAGGCATCCCCAGGGGTGGGGTCGCTTCCTACATGCAATTATTGTAAGAAAAAAGGTCATGTTATTGGTGAGTGTTTGAAGCTTAAGAAGAAAAAAGAACTTAAGTCACAGGCCTGTGCGTCTGTTAAAAATGATAGGAAAGCCTTAGATTCGATTTGTTCTGACACTCCTGAGATTCAGGGTTCTAAGTCCAGTTCTGATGATTTTGTGGAGGATCATTATAAGCCCTTTTTGTCACAGGGATTTGTTTCACTCAGTGATTCTAGCGAAGCGTTGCCTGTTCAGATTTTGAGAGATACTGGTGCTGCCCAGACTTTATTGTTAGAGGGTTCATTGCCTTTGTCTGAGCACACTTTTACTGGTAGGTCAGTTTTATTACAGGGTGTGGAGCTAGGCGTCATTGATGTTCCCCTTCATAAAATTTATTTGAAGTCAGACTTAATTACTGGACCTGTTATCGTAGGTGTTCGACCTACTCTTCCCGTTCAAGGCGTTTCCTTGTTGCTTGGCAACGATTTAGCTGGCGGCAAAGTTGTAGCCGATCCGATTGTTTGTGAGAAAATCACGTCCGATGTCGAGTCCGATGATGAAGACGACGACTTGTACCCAGACTGTGCTGTTACCAGGGTGATGGCCAGGAACAGACAAAAAGAGGCTGAGAGTACTTCTACACTTAAAGAGGACCATCCCTCCAAACATATAGACCTTTCTGACACATTCATGTCTACCATTGATGACAACGTACCTGAGACGTCAGTACCACTTCATGTTGACAAGTCTCCGACGGTACCTGGTGATGATTACCATCCGCCATTAGACAGAGATACAGATGCCTTAAGCCATGAGCAGCTCCTCTCCGAGCAAACTAAAGATCCGGAGATCATCCGACTAAGCAAGAGGGCCCTTCCCCGAGAAGAAGCGGACAAAGTCGGATAGTGCTTCTACATACAAGATGGCATCCTTATGCGGAAATGGAGACCACCCGATGCACCCCCTAATGACGTGTGGCGGGTCGTTCACCAGATAGTGGTTCCAGTAGCGTATCGCGGGGACATCATGAGTTTAGCTCACGACACACCCATGGCAAGTCATTTAGGTGTCAATAAGACTTATAATAGGATTTTAAGTCACTTTTACTGGCCTAAGTTGAGAAAAGATGTGTCTGAGTTTTGTAAGTCTTGTCATAGTTGTCAGATGGTAGGTAAACCCAATCAAGTTATACCACATGCTCCCCTCCAACCCATTCCAGCCTTTGAGGAATCTTTTAGTAGGGTGTTAGTTGATTGTGTAGGTCCTTTGCCTAGGACTAGGTCAGGGAATCAGTACTTACTGACAATTATGTGTACTTCGACTAGGTTTCCTGAAGCCATACCTCTTAGGAATATTAAGGCAAAGACCATAGTTAAGGCCCTTACAAAGTTTTTCAGTTTCGTAGGTGCTCCCAAGGCTATTCAGTCAGATCAGGGTTCGAATTTTATGTCAGGATTGTTTCAGCAGGTTATGCATGAGCTAGGTATCAGGCAGTATAAGTCTTCTGCGTACCATCCTGAGTCCCAGGGGGCACTTGAACGCTTTCATCAAACCCTTAAAACTATGATGAAAACATATTGTCACCAGTATGGAAAAGACTGGGATGAAGGGGTTCATCTCGTGTTGTTTGCGGCACGAGAAGCGGTTCAGGAGTCCCTGGGGTTCAGTCCCTTTGAGCTAGTTTTTGGGCATACGGTCAGGGGGCCATTGAAGTTATTGAAGGAAAAATGGTTGACTGAGACTAGCGATTTGAATCTCTTAGACTACGTGTCTAATTTCAAAGAGAAATTATATAATGCTTGCAAATTAGCTCAAGAAAATCTCAAAACCTCACAAATGAAAATGAAATCATGGTATGACAAAGATGCTAGAAACAGAGTTTTTAAACCAGGCGATAAAGTTCTTGTATTTTTGCCTATCCCTGGTCATCCTTTGCAAGCTAGATATTTCGGTCCTTATGAGATTGAGAGTAAAATTAGTGATGTTAACTATGTGGTTAAGACACCAAGTCGGCGAAAAGAAAAAAGAGTGTGTCATGTTAACATGTTGAAAGAGTATTTTGATAGAAGTGACCGAAATTTTGTAAAATCAGTTTCCACTTTGGCCAATGTAAATACATTAGAAAATTGTGTTGAACCTGAATGTAATGAAGAGACTGTCGAAAAAGACTTCGCTCAAAGTGTCCGTTTGAAGAATTCCGAAATTCTGACAAGTCTGGAAGTGAAACTCGGACATCTGACCGTGCATCAAAAAGAGGAAGTGCACCAATTAATGCGGGAATATACAACCATCTTTCCGGACGTTCCAAAAAAGACGAATGCATCTCATCATGACGTCATTGTGGGTGATGCGTCACCTATCAAACAGCATCCCTATCGGTTAAACCCGATAAAGCTTCAATACATGCGGAAAGAAATTCAATACATGCTTGAAAATGACATTATTGAACCCAGCAATAGTGATTGGAGTTCCCCATGTATTCTGGTTCCGAAGCCAGACGGAACTTACCGATTGTGTACGGACTTTAGAAAAGTCAATTCAGTCACCAAAACTGACTCTTATCCGATCCCACGAATCGATGACTGTATCGATAAAATTGGCAGTGCAAAATTTGTCAGCAAATTTGACTTGCTTAAAGGCTATTGGCAAGTCCCGCTTACCGAGAGAGCCAGAGAAATATCGGCATTTGCGACTCCAGATGGGCTATACCAATATAAAGTAATGCCCTTTGGTATGAAAAACGCACCAGCTACATTCCAGAGGATGATTCATTCGCTCCTAAATCATCTCGAAGGATGCGAGGCGTACATCGATGACGTTATCATCTACAGCGACACCTGGGATGATCATCTCCGAATCATGCGTACCTTCTTCGACATACTTGCGAAAGCAAACCTCACAGTGAACCTTGCGAAAAGTGAATTTTGTCATGCGACTGTAGAATATTTGGGTCACAAAGTAGGTCAAGGTTTTGTTACTCCTATCATGGCCAAGGTGGAAGCTATTTCAAAGTTCCCGATTCCTACCAATAAGAAAGAAATAATGAGATTCTTGGGAATGGCAGGATTTTACAGAAAATTTTGTCCAAATTTCTCGTCAGTTGTTGGTCCACTTACCAATCTGTTACAAAAGAGAGTGAATTTTGCATGGACCAATGACTGTGACGAATCTTTTAAGAAAATCAAATGTGTTCTTATGAATAGTCCTGTCCTGTCAGCTCCAAATTTTGATAAGCAATTTAAGCTTACTGTTGATGCCAGTGACGTAGGAATCGGGGCTGCTTTGTTTCAAGAAAATGATGATGGTGTAGATAGAGTTGTTTGTTATTTTTCAAAGAAATTGACTAAATGTCAAAAGAATTACTCTACTATTGAAAAAGAGTGTCTTGCATTATTGTTAGCTTTACAACATTTTGATGTTTATTTGAATGTTACTCTACATCCCATTCTTGTGTATACTGACCACAACCCTCTCACATTTTTGCACAAAATGTCAAACAAGAATCAAAGACTTACAAGGTGGCGTTTATTGTTGCAAGAGTACGATATCATTATTAACCATATCAAGGGCAAAGACAATGTGATTGCAGATGCACTATCGAGAGTTTCATGAGTGATTTTTGCAGAATTTACCACCTAAGTTTTCATTGACATTCAAACTTTTTTTAAGGGGGGAGGTGTTGTGGGTCATGTATTATTTTAGTTTTACTTTATGTGTAGGTACACATGTACTTAGTCATGTTATTTAATGATTTCATAACAATAATGTAATTTTCTAGTTTGTAATTTTCTTGACTGCTTGTCCGGATAGTTTGAAAATCAGGACAAGTACTGATTGGCTACGTCGATTTCCGAACAAGCAGGACAAGCTTTGATTGGCTAGTTAAGGTCTAGAAAAGCTATATAAGGATCACTGCTCCCCAGATTTGTCACTCTTGCTCTATGCTCCGCGCAGTGCACATCAAAATTAGCTAAGTTCCAAAACAGTATATTCTAATAGGTATGGATTCGGCGAAGCAAGACACAAATTTCTATCAGAAATAAATCATTTAATCTAGTCTAAGAGCAAATACAAACAAAATGTAAATAAACAAGAAAATCGAATATACGTTCTTATGTAAATATTAAGGCATTATGAAGTAATTATGAACTTATAAGTTTTGTCATTATTTTGACATGGTGACGGGTATTTTGAAGCTTGTTTGACTGGCCAGGGATATTATTTGTTGTTAGTTTTCGTTTCGTTGCCAATACTAACTTGCAAATAAACTTTGTTGAAATTTATGATGTTCGTTTCTCGTGAAGAAGACAATGGAGCTACGCTCGACCCCTAACAAATGGTGTCAGAAGTGGGATGTCATCGCGATAAATGACATCCTCGATACGTACTTACGTTGGAAAAACGAACTTCAAATTTTGTGTGATTTTCTCCTTAGTAATAGACTGTAAAAATCCTTCGCAGATAACAGTGTATAAGTACAAAACTAGTAATGGCTGATACATCTGACCCCGAAATTCAGTTTCGTGACGAAAATGAGGCTGTCGCCGAAAAAGACCAGGCAGGTGGAGACATGGCCGATGAAAGAGAGGAAGACGACACAGAGGTGGAAATCATTCATCCAAGGGACCATGTGGGAAGACCAGCATTCTTCGACAGAGGTGACGTACCTGGGCATCCACATTTCATGGGACATAAAGGGCTTAAAATGAAACCTAAATCATACAGCGGATTAGAAGACTGGGAAGAGTATCTATCCCATTTTGAGCTTTGCGCAGAACTTGGAAGATGGTGGATAGCGGATAAACGACTGGCATTGGGTGCTTCGTTGAGAGGGTCTGCTAGGACATTCTACCTTAGTTTGCCACGAGAAGTAAAAGAGAACTATGGACAGCTGATCGAACAACTCGGGAGGGGATTTGGGTCTGAGAGACAACACAATAGATGACTTTCAAAGCTGGAAGTGAGAAAAAGGTTGCCAGGAGAATCTATAGCTCGACTGTCAGATGATTTACGGCAAATGTCACAAAGAGCCTATCCGAACCTTGATGCTGTTGCCCAGGAAGCTATTGCCTTAAACCAACTTTACAAATGCATTCCACTTGAAATGAAGTGTCGTTGTATAGACAAAGAATGTACCACTGTGATCCAAGCAGTCGAGATAATTGAAAGGTACGAAGCAGTCATGGGAGAATCACAGGAGAAGAAGAAGGCAGTACCAGTTCGCGGTATTTCTGGTGGAGCCACAGGTAATCAGCAATTTAACAACCAAAACAAATAATGGTAACCAAGGTAGATGGAATAGACAGCAACAGCAAGATGGATCCAACTCATATTTATCAAAAGCCCTTGCAGAAATTACGGCACGACTTGATCGCATTGATGGAAGACAACCACAGGGAAGTAGGACACAAAATAGATATGGCAACTGCTTCACATGTGACTCTCCTGACCACTTTTATAGAGATTTTCCCTTGTATAAGTCAAGAAGGTCAAACCAAGCGAGACAACAAGCAACCAACACATCTACAGCTGACCAAACAACACAGGGAAACGGCAGTCCGTTGGCCCTTTAGGCCATGAGCCGACGGAAGAAATAAGGCCTGCACACAGCAAAGATGACAAAATACCTGGATCAATTTTCAACCTAACTAACAAGAATGACGTGTGGGATAATGGTCTTTACATTAGTGGATTTTTGCATGATGTTCCTGCAGACTTCCTTGTTGACAGTGGATCTACATGCACTATCATCAGTAACAAACTTTTTACCAAGATATCTCCTAAACGAAGACCAGTTCTAAAGCAATCATCCAGAGTATTTAAGAATGTAAATAACCAAAGCTTAAGGGTGTATGGATCGACAAAAATAACAGTCTCCCTAGAAGGTACATCGTTTAGCCATGAAGCCTTTGTTGCTGATATTATGCCAGACACAATCATTGGTCAAGACTTCCTTCTAAAGTATGCCAACAAAATTGATCTAAAGAAGCTCCAGCTCATTACTGATTTCGGAAATATACCTTGTTGGATTGGTGGAGAAACAAAGATGATTTGTAATGTGAAACCTGTACGTAGCACCACAGTACCACCCAAAAGCAGAGTATGGTTACCAATACATATTCCAAGCAGCGAAAAACTAGCACCTCTAGGCATCATTGAACCATGTTTGAACCAGTTACATCAAAAGAGCATTTTCTTCAGCGTAGGCACCATTGATCTGAGAGACAATTCAACTTCTAAATGCATTGACTTTATGAATTTGGGCAATGAACCAGTGACCCTATATCCAAACAGCTGTATAGGAACAAGTGAATCTTATTATGAAACAGTGTCAGGACAGTGTGATGCTATCACAACTGAAATTAAAGATGAGGCAGTATTACCAGACCATCTACAGGACCTATTTGAGAGAAGTATAGTCCATCTTACAGAGGACCAAAAAACAGATTTGAAGTCACTTCTAATTAAGTACCAAGACCTCTTTTCAAAATTCAGTCAAGACATAGGACAAACAAATGCGGTACAACATAGAATAAACACTGGTGCAGCTCCTCCTCCAGCAGGAGGTTGAAGACGAGGAATTAACTGATGAACACATTTGCGCAACGACTTGTGACAAAAGTGTAGAAGAAACAGAACTCTGGTCCGTTACTGACATTCGAAATTCGCAACTACTGGATGAAAACATAAAACTTTTCTTGATTGCTAAGGAAGCTGGAGATCTTAGACCAGAATGGGAGGAAATTTCAAGTTTGGGCCCTGAAGTCAAGATTCTGTGGAACCAATGGGACAGACTACACATTCAAAATGGTGTGCTCTGTCGACTCTGGCAGGACAAGAAAACACCAGGAAGCAGATACCAAATTGTAGTTCCAACAGTTAAAAGAGATGGTGCATTGAAATACCACCATGACATACCCTCATCTAGACATTTAGTACACGAAAAGACCCTGAGTCGCTTGAAACAGAAATTTTATTGGCCCTCCATAAAAGAAACAGTCAAAGAATATTGCAGTAGTTGTCTTCCCTGTACAACGAAGAAAACACACAAAAGAACCAAGGCACCCCTTGGAAGTTATGTGGCTGGTGGACCAAATGAAAGAATCCAAATAGACATCTCTGGACCTCTCCCAAAGACAACATCAGGAAAAAAGTTCATCCTTGTTATATGTGACTGTTTACCAAATGGACCATGGCTGTCCCAATCGTCAACCAGGAAGCAATCACAGTCGCTGATGCGTTACTTAAGCATTACATCTGTTTCTTTGGAGTTCCCCTTCAGATACACACTGATAGAGGCAAATGTTTCGATTCCACTGTGTTCCAAGAGCTTTGCCAGTTCCTCAAGATTGATAAGACAAGAACCACAAGCATGAGACCCCAATCAAATGGGAATGTAGAACGCTTCAATAGAACCCTTGCAAACATGCTCACCATGTACTGTGAAAGGAACCAACACCACTGGGACGAATATCTTCCGCAAGTCATGATGGCCTATAGATCCTCAGTCCATAGCTCAACAGGATTTACTCCAAACATGATGACATTTGGAAAAGAAATTACCTTACCCTTACAAGCTGTGATTGGAATCCCAGACGAGAACCTAGTGAGTACGTCAAGTAATTTTGTTAAGAACCAACAACGAAAACTGAATGAAGTCCATGAATGTGCCAGAAAAGCCCTCAAGAAGAATGCCCAATACATGAAGAAGCGGTATGATCTGAAAGCAAAGAAATGTTCCTTACCTGTTGGCATGCCTGTTCTGATCCATGATCCTACAAGAAAAGTCGGCGTATGTCCAAAACTTTGTTCCATTTGGAAGGGTCCCTACATCATCACGAAGAAAATTGACGACACGAAATATAAAGTGAGAAAGTCCCGACAGAGGTCCCCGATGACATACCATATTGACAGAATAATTCCATACAAAGGAAGGAGTATACCTAAATGGATAGAGGAATGGAGGGAAGAAGATATACAGCATTAATTTGATTTGTCATTAGCCATTGAGGCGGTGAAGTGGGGAGACTTCATGTTGTTACAACTGTCAAGGAAAATCAAGTTCTTCATTACTTTTTATGGTACCACGATATTTATTGAGAAGAGGAGTAGGACGGACTGGCCTGATCACCCAGAGGTCAACTCAACGTGTTTGCTGAGAATTTGTTGTCCCTAGAGTGTGAGAGAGGGATTTCAATGAAGAATCTTGAGATTGGCGCCCCTTGCAGTTGAATTTGTTCATTGTTTTGTTTACTTACTAAAATGCTGATGTTCTTTCCTAACCTCAAAAATATTTCTGGCAGTCATCATCAAAACTGGGGAGGGGACAATGACGACGGACTTGATAAAATGAAATTAACAAAAATGATAGTCAAGATTGAGAGACTGACAACGCCTAGTATCTTTGCAGATTGCAGAATGGGTCCAGCATCAGTTGTGGCATTTGCTTGTTGGATATGTAAAGAGCAGTTCAAGACCAACAGGGACCTAAAGAACCATCTGGTTGCCAGGCCGCACGAGCGGATGCGAGTACTCTGCCCTTGGTGCCCAAGTAAGGATGGGAGGAGAGATAAAACCCTCAGAAGGATGTCGGACCTGAAAGTACATGCCTTGGAAAACCACAAGAGTGTCGACATCAGTAAATTCCCTGGAGATTTCTTTAGCGAGGCCAATGGTTTTTACTTCTCCTTGTACCCAAAGGACTATGTAAGGATTGTAAATGCCAGCTCATATAGGGGAGAATCAGCGACCCTGGCTAGAGGAGAGATCATGAAATGGTTGGAGAACAACAGGAAGCCAGAGAAGGAGAGACTTGCATGGATGAAAAATGGTCGGATGTCAGATCCGAGAGCAATAAGAGACCTTTCACCCCTGAACAGGATTTCACTCCTGATTATGAAGGTGGAGACAGCTCTTCGGCTTCCAAAAGGATGAGGGAATATTCTCCTACTAGGCCCCAGATGAAAGAATGGATTGTGAAGAACATAACGTTTCAAGGGAAGGGAATCACCGTGGACATCCAAGGAGAGAAGGATAACGTGTACAGATTAGAGCTGAAAGAGGGGGTGCAGAGAGAGCCAAAGATCATTGCAAGTTTACTGAGAAGACCTATTCTTCAAAGTACCATCGACATGGAAGGATGTAAAAGAAGACCAAAAGCTAAAGAAAGACCTTGCATCAACATCTGGAATCCAGGTTTCCAACATACAAAGAGTGATGATTGGACAGCTAACACCGGTGTACACACCATCGACGATAACAGAAAAAGATCGCAGTAACAACAGCGAGGGAGATTCAAGGCCTGTACCAGAGTCAGGGAAAGAAAAAGAAGGGTTAGGGAAAGCCGTAACCGAGATAGAAGTTGTGGAGGCAGATGTTGAGGATAAAGGGGTATCACAATCTGATCAGTCGACGATGCAGGAGACACATGTTCAGATGGAGACTGAAGACGTGGCTGCTGGCAAAGAACAAGGAAGTGCAGCAATCCAGAGTGGCCATATTAATGAGGGAGGTGACACTCTTATTCTAGGAAGTGATGTCGTTGGTGAGGGAGGTGACGCTATTAATGGTCAAGCAGGCAATGCTGGTCGTAATGGATCAGTTGACATTGTTGGAAAGGGATCAGGCGATGCTAACGGCGAAGAAGGTGACATTGAAGAAGGAAAGATGCCAGAAGCTGTTGAGGACGAAGGCCCAGCTGGATCCATTGATATTCCTTCTGCAGTCACAAGCACTCAGCTTGAACAGCCAGAAACACGGATCTCATCACCAGCCTATTCAATGACATCCCCTAGTCACAGTATGAATGCAGAAACACCAGTGAAGACCACCAAGGCAACACCAAACTACAATCCCGCTAAATCGCCTATACAATCACAAGCAGAGGTGATTTCATCTGAAAATTCATGTGGGCTGTCAAATGCATATCTTGACTTTTTGCAATCTTCGATTCCAAGGTCACTGCCATCACCAGTTCTAACAACACATGTGCCAACTATGAAGCTGGAAAAGGACCCAAGGAGCCAAGCGTTGCATCTTCTTGCATGCCGCTATTTCCCCCAGCGAAGAGGAATTGGGAAGGACGCACCCTTCAGCTTCCCTGCGGAGCAACATCAATAACATGGCCTCCTACAAATTGGCAACAGATGTCAGCAGACCAACGTTTACTTCAGTGGGAGTTTGCTGCCATGCAATTTCAAAGCATGTCACCAGGGAATCAGATTCTGGACCGTCTGGAGTTGCTTGCTCATTACAATATGTTAGCTCTGCCTGGAACCGCAATTCCATCATTGAAACCAACTGCTGTGCATAAAATGAGGTTCTATAACTATGATGTTATTCGTAGAATTGCTGTCACTGCTTCATGCTCCGCCGATGACGTTGTCATACTTCGCCAGTTCATGGCAGCTTCCAAGCACCGAAGTAAATCAACAGACACTCTTCTCCGATTTCTTCAAGGACAAAAGATAGCTTTAAGACTGTAATCAAAATTCAGGAGAATTTCATCTTTTTAAAGGGGGATAGTGTTAGACCTGCAGAATATCACAGAGGCATGTGTTGGGTAGGGGGTGGACTTTACCTTTGTGTTTGTTTTACGACAATCGTCATAACTTGAAATGATTTTATAATTGTGTTTTATGTATTCAATTTCAATATGAGATATATTTCATTTTCATGTGCGCATCGGCGAAGGAATGACACCATTATTGTAAATTTCACTTGTTACATTTCGTCTATCGTACGGCGTGTGTACTACACATGTAAACAATAAGAGATTCAGCTAAGTTAGCTACTACAAAATTCCTAATTTCTAATAGATTCAGGTATCTCATGAAACATTTCCTATATGCCTACAACTTACCTTATCTGTAAATGCTACTGCTTCAGTAATTCCATATTTAGTTCACTATAACATACTTTATTCACACTTTTTCCTTTCAATTTCTTCGCGGTGTCAACTTCGCCGATGCCATCTTGTGTGCACTACATAGCGTACTGATATGTTCGAAGTACTTTTTTATGAAATAGGTTGAATATTAGAAGAATCATTATTTTATAAACATTGCATTACAAAACTGGCCAATTTTTTAAGAAGGTTTTTGTAAGATGTAAAGTTTTTACGCTTCAATTTTTGAGTCACAGTAGGAACTATTTCTCGTCTGCATTGACGCAATCTAGCATAGTGTGAAGGCGCGCCAACTTTCGAATGATTCTTATGTTACATAATCAATCTACTGATAATTTTCATGAAATAAGGATTTAAATGTGATTTATTCTTATTAGAACATAAACGGACAAGTGTAGATAATGTAATTTTCTAGTTTGTAATTTTCCTGACTGCTTGTCCGGATAGTTTGAAAATCAGGACAAGTACTGATTGGCTACGTCGATTTCCGAACAAGCAGGACAAGCTTTGACTGGCTAGTTAAGGTCTAGAAAAGCTATATAAGGAGCACTGCTCCCCAGATTTGTCACTCTCGCTCTATGCTCCGCGCAGTGCACATCAAAATTAGCTAAGTTCCAAAACAGTATATTCTAATAGGTATGGATTCGGCGAAGCAAGACACAAATTTCTATCAGAAATAAATCATTTAATCTAGTCTAAGAGCAAATACAAGCAAAATGTAAATAAACAAGAAAATCGAATATACGTTCTTATGTAAATATTAAGGCATTATGAAGTAATTATGAACTTATAAGTTTTGTCATTATTTTGACATGGTGACGGGTATTTTGAAACTTGTTTGACTGGCCAGGGATATTATTTGTTGTTAATTTTCGTTTCGTTGCCAATACTAACATGCAAATAAACTTTGTTGAAATTTATGATGTTCGTTTCTCGTGAAGAAGACAATGGAGCTACGCTCGACCCCTAACAATATGGACTTCACAAGAACTTTCATGTGAAATTTACATGATGCTCATTTCATATGAATTTCATGTAAGGCACAGTTGGCTGTGTATATTTTCCTAAAACTTTTTAAGTATAGGCCCACGTAGGAATCAGGCAGGGGTGATACATCAATTTTTTTTGGCAAAATTTTTTATTTCTGTTTTGAGACATATCTGTGATTAAAATCAAACATATGAAATCCATACCATTTAATTACCATTGTCATTTTCAAGAAACAAAGATTCTGATTGGCTGAGAAATTTTGTTGATACATCGATCAACACAATTTTTTACAGAAGTCTATTTATAGCACTATTTTTAGAACTGGGGGTTCCCTCAAACACGAATGAACTCGTTGCTGAAAATACAATTTGTAGATGTTTGCTTATCAATTCAAGGGTACAATTTCTTTTCTACTTACTCAAAAATTAACAGTGCATGTAAAATTTGGTCAAACTAGTCCTTATTCCAAAGATATAGGGAGACGATCGTTCGCTGTTTGAATCACGGCGGCTGCCATAACTTGTTTTGGCAGACGTATCACTGCGAAACCTTCCGACTTCCGAAATATAGTGCGGTGATTGATTGTTTTTAGATCCAAGAAAACAGTCTGTTTTCCATAATTAAATGATAAGAAATGAATCTTATATTTTTTTCTGTTGATGCAGGTATCACCCGAAAAATTGGACAGAAAACTTTTGCATCAACGCGCTACGCGCATTGATGCAGTTTTCTGTCCAATTTTTCGGGTGATACCTGCATCAACAGAAAAAAATATAAGATTCATTTCTTAATTCTCAAGGTAGCGATGGTGAAGCGAGATATTCCCCTTATAATTTAAAATCTTAAAATCCTTGAATAACAAAAGTATTGTCCCTGTACAAACTACACAGACAACATTTTTTTCATCTATGTAACGTACCAGTAGATGTGCAAGAGGTGTTCTTGAAAGAAACATAAGCCAAGGCTAAGTTAGTGTTAGAAGTAGAGTCTCCCACCACTGCCTCTATTACAAATATGAACTCTGCTGTACTCCTTATAGAGACGGTGAAGTCATTCCAGATATCACCCTGATTTCCTGAGAAAAGGAAAAATACATAACTTAGATTTCACCTCAAATAAAAAGTTTGTTTGTCAAGATCGGAACTGAGAATGTCCGTTCTTATTTGCATTTAGTCTCCTACTTAGACCATTGTTCAAAAACTTCGGCAACTTTTCTGCCCACGTCAAAGCAATGGAGAACAATCAATGAATGTGCGAAAAATTCGTATAGTCTTGGTGTGAAGAATTTGCGACCTTCCATGTTAATGTACGGTTAACGTGGAAATTTTCACGTAGGGGTAATTTTCACGAGGGGGTAATTTTAACGTAGGGGTAATTTTCAAGTGGGGTTAATTCTCATGTTGGGGTAATTTTCACGTGGGGGGTAATTTTCACATAGGGGTAATTTTCACGTGGGGGTAATTTTCACGTGGGGGTAATTTCACGTTGGGGTAATTTTCACGTGGGGGTAATTTTCACATATTTCACGAATCAACGGACTTTGCGACCCCCCCCCCCCCCCCCCCCCCCCGGCGAAAATAGCCCCGATACATTCATAACAAGGGAGAAGATGTTTATATCGCGATTCTTTCCCCAACTGTGATGTATGAATTTCGAAATCGTGAAATTTTCCACCAGCGAAAATAATCACGTTTACAGCATTGTAATAAAACTGTACTGTCAGCGCAGCTCACTTCAGAAATCGGAAAATTGAAGTTTTCTCTAATTTGTCGACAAATTTTGCAATTAAAATTTAGGTGATGGGATAGATCTTGAGCTCTCATAACTAACGGTGTATGATATATGTACCAACGATTAATACTACGCTCACGGCGAAAGATAATAGTTTTAGATAGGGAGTTTTCTATGTTAATTTTAGCGCGATATCGTCGATGTTTAACACTGAGTCTATGGGGAACGTCGACGACGTCACGCTAAAATTAACAGAAATTTCCCCATCTAAAACTATTTTCTGTATTGGTCGTACAGACATATATCGTAGACCTTTAGTTATGAGAGTTCGAGATTTACTCCCCTATATAAATTTTAATCGGAAAATATGCCGACAAAGTTGCGAAAACTTCATTTTTCCGATTTCTGAAGTGAGCTGCGCGGACAGTGGTAGAGACATGCAAAATTCCTATTACATGTTACGAGATCATTTAAATGTGAATTTGTTACAAATATACTTTGGTGCAAAAAAGTCTGATCGTAAATTTGTGTAGTATATACACTTTTAAGATATGATACACTTTAAAATCAGAATAAGTAAGTTTATGGAAGTGTCAATACCTGAATTACTTAATATACCGGTAGTAGATGAAAAACCTGTACCGCTTTGGGCGTATACATGGAAAGATCCCAGACCAGGACCGTACATACGGTACTTAAAAGTAAAGCAGCTGTCTGTAGTTGGTGACAATAGAGGTGATACAAGCCTAGCCGAGTCGCCAGAAGCTTGAAGTGTACCATTCATAAATACCACGGTATCACTTCCGATATAGCCTGCATGGATGGTGAAATGAACATAAAAAGGTTACCATCAGTTATTCAGTCTCAAAGTCGAGAGGGCAAGGTAAAATCATTAGAATTTCCATTGGAATAGCTGGGACCCTCGGAATGAACAACAATCACATTATAATTTACTTCTTATGATAATCTAGTTTTTATAATTTACTTTTCGTAATTATCGAGTACTTATAATGTAGCCGTAAACTTATATGTTATATGTATATATCATATGCACGTCATAAAGGGGAACGCATAATGGCATCCTTTATTAATTTTTTTTTTAAGTTATTAAGAGATCAGAATATGCAGTGTCAATCAGCCCTATTTCTACATTTAGTCAGTGACGTATGCACAATATATCAAAAACATGTCTCAGTGTATTTTCTATCAAACCTTACCTGGTGAAGATATTTGTAAAGAGGAAATAGAAGCAAAGCTCCAATCAAAATCGTCGGTATTGTCCTGTCGCCATCTGCACAATGATCCATCTCGGAAATAACAAGCTGAAATTGAACAACTCTTGGAAGGAAAATAAGGAAGTATGTCTGAAGATTTGCTTTATTTTTATGTAGCCTTGATTGTGCTTTCAAATAGACAAGCATCCAAATTCCCGCCATTACACAGCTTTTATCAATCAGAATTGTTTTTATGTGGGCTGATGAATATGCTTGTTTTCTTTCTAATGATTTTTTTAAATGCCTTATCAAGCTTGAAGGCATTCTGGTGTTCTCGATGTCTATGAAGCCCATATTAACTTGGTAAGATATTTTCAAAATTAGGAGAAGCAAATCTAAATAGCAGTATTATACTTACAAGCCATATTTTCCCAGTGATACACCGTCACTGTGCTGTATTATACTTACAAGCCATATTTTCCCAGTGATACACCGTCACTGTGCTGTATTATACTAACTAACCGTATTCCCCCAGTGATACATCGTCACTGTGCTGTATTATACTTACAAGCCGTATTCCCCCCAGTGATACACCGTCACTGTGCTGTATTATACTTACAAGCCGTTTTTCCCCAGTGATACACCGTCACTGTGCTGTATTATACTTACAAGCCGTATTTCCCCAGTGATACACCGTCACTGTGCTGTATTATACTAACATAAGCCGTATTTCCCCAGTGATACACCGTCACTGTGCTATATTATACTTACATGCCGTATTTCCCCAGTGATACATCGTCACTGTGCTGTATTATACTTACATGCCGTATTTCCCCAGTGATACACCGTCACTGTGCTGTATTATACTAACTAACCGTATTCCCCCAGTGATACACCGTCACTGTGCTGTATTATACTTACAAGCCGTATTTCCCCAGTGATACACCGTCACTGTGCTGTATTATACCTACAAGCCGTATTCCCCCAGTGATACACCGTCACTGTGTTGTATTATACTTACAAGCCGTATTTTCCCAGTGATACACCGTCACTGTGCTGTATTATACTAACTAACCGTATTCCCCCAGTGATACATCGTCACTGTGCTGTATTATACTTACAAGCCGTTTTTCCCCAGTGATACACCGTCACTGTGCTGTATTATACTTACAAGCCGTATTTTCCCAGTGATACACCGTCACTGTGCTGTATTTTACTCATAAGCCGTATTTTCCCAGTGATACACAATCACTGTGCTGTATTATACGTACAAGCCGTATTCCCCCAGTGATACACCGTCACTGTGTTCTATTATACTTACAAGCCGTATTTCTCCAGTGATACATCGTCAGTGTGCTGTATTATACTTACAAGCCGTATTTCCCCAGTGATACACCGTCACTGTGCTGTATTATACTTACAAGCCGTATTTTCCCCAGTGATACACCGTCAGTGTGCTGTATTATACTTACAAGCCGTATTTTCCCAGTGATACACCGTCACTGTGCTGTATTATACTAACTAACCGTATTCCCCCAGTGATACATCGTCACTGTGCTGTATTATACTTACAAGCCGTATTTTCCCAGTGATACACCGTCACTGTGCTGTATTATACTTACAAGCCGTATTTTCCCAGTGATACACCGTCACTGTGCTGTATTATACTTACAAGCCGTATTTCCCCAGTAATACATCGTCACTGTGCTGTATTATACTTACAAGCCGTATTTCCCCAGTGATACACCGTCACTGTGCTGTATTATACTAACAAGCCGTATTTTCCCAGTGATACACCGTCACTGTGCTGTATTATACTAACTAACCGTATTCCCCCAGTGATACACCGTCACTGTGCTGTATTATACTTACAAGCCGTATTTCCCCAGTGATACATCGTCACTGTGCTGTATTATACTTACAAGCCGTATTTCCCCAGTGATACACCGTCACTGTGCTGTATTATACTTACAAGCCGTATTTCCCCAGTGATACACCGTCACTGTGCTGTATTATACTAACTAACCGTATTCCCCCAGTGATACACCGTCACTGTGCTGTATTATACTTACAAGCCGTATTTCCCCAGTGATACATCGTCACTGTGCTGTATTATACTTACAAGCCGTATTTCCCCAGTGATACACCGTCACTGTGCTGTATTATACTAACTAACCGTATTCCCCCAGTGATACATCGTCACTGTGCTGTATTATACTTACAAGCCGTATTTTCCCAGTGATACACCGTCACTGTGCTGTATTATACTTACAAGCCGTATTTCCCCAGTGATACACCGTCACTGTGCTGTATTATACTTACAAGCCGTATTTCCCCAGTGATACACCGTCACTGTGCTGTATTATACTTACAAGCCGTATTTTCCCAGTGATACACCGTCACTGTGCTGTATTATACTTTCAAGTCGTATTTCCCCAGTGATACACCGTCACTGTGCTGTATTATACTTACAAGCCGTATTCCCCCAGTAACACACCGTCACTGTGCTGTATTATACTTACAAGCCGTATTTTCCCAGTGATACACCGTCACTGTGCTGTATTATACTAACTAACCGTATTCCCCCAGTGATACACCGTCACTGTGCTGTATTATACTAACTAACCGTATTCCCCAGTGATACACCGTCACTGTGCTGTAGTATACTTACAAGCCGTATTCCCCCAGTGATACACCGTCACTGTGCTGTAGTATTCTAACAAGCCGTATTCCCCCAGTGATACACCGTCACTGTGCTGTATGTACTGTACTAACAAGCCGTATTTCCCCAGTGATACACCGTCACTGTGCTGTATTATACTTACAAGCCGTATTCCCCCAGTAACACACCGTCACTGTGCTGTATTATACTTACAAACCGTATTCCCCCAGTGATACACCGTCACTGTGCTATCGTTTGTACCACATATGCCATTGTACGCCTGGTGTACGAAAAATCCAAACGGAACAGCAGGTTCACAGGACAAAACCTCTGGTGTACTCATAAGAAATATAGAGGATCTGGAAAAACGGAAGTAATGTCAAGTAGTTACAATGCAAATAACATTCTCAATGTAAGCAGTACATATTCCTACATTGGCAGAATAATAATACGGAAGTGATCCAACTCTATACCAAATCCCAAACCAATTTTCTGCACAAGACACGTGTTTCGAAAAAGACACACAATGGGGATCAAGTTCTCAGAAATATGGTCATCATTACCAGTGTTGAACCTGTTATGTTGGTGTTAAACTATCCAGGGCAAACTTTATTTTAATATTTCTTTCCATTTGAGAAATTCTGAAAACTGAATATTGCAGAACTTTTTGAATATGATGAGTCAAGCAAAACCAAACTCGAACTTGCCTTGTTCACCAAGGAGTAAACTGGATACCTGGCACATGAGAGCTTGTAATATGAATGAATAGCATTAGCGCCTAAACGGCAGCTCTGCTTGTAAGAATCCAAAGTGAAAATACATTGTATACATGTACAGTTAAACCTGCCTAAGCGACCCTCTGTATTAAGAAACTTCCTGTTTTAAGCGACCAAAGTTTGCTTTTCCAAAGTAGACAATTTTCATGAAAATAAACCTGTATTAAGAGACCACCTGTCTTAAAAGACCTTGATTTGACATTCCCTGGAAGGGTCTCTTAAAACAGGTTTAACTGTATCCTCTTCATATCTTCATATTTCTATCTATTGTAGAGAATTGTATTGAATTTCTCGGTGTGGACAACACAGAATCCAACTCAAAATTCAAAAATTGTTCTCAATTTGGACGCACGAAACTAGCAAAAATCCAAAAACAAAACCCTCTACAACGCAGCAAAAATTTATACCCCAGATCAGGGAATGGCGGAATATCCATCAGTTCATTTAGGTAGTAGCCATTCGACATCCTTAAAATCCGCGATTGGTTATACCAGGAAAATTTATCCGTCCCGGTTCCGTCAAATATAACGTGTATTTGTTCCTCTCCATCCGTGTATACTCCTAACTTTACCTAAAAGAAGAGACAGGGTAGGATGATGTCAATTCACTACGGAATCAATATTTCCTACATATGCAAATGTATTGCGGATTCTCATAGTTCTGTTCTACTCAAAAATATATATCAAAGATGTACAGCACTGTCCATTGAAATTACATCACTTTTCATTCCATAATTTGCATTGTTATGTACATGTGAAATGTGAGTACAATTCGCATGAATAATGAATGTGCCAAAGCACTTTTATATAGACATGGCCTCAGACAGTGCATGTTTTGTGGATATTGTTTTCATTTTCGTGCGGTGTGAAAATCGACGGCGAGTGCGGCTAGCCAAACAGAGGATGCTTACTCCTCCCGGTACCTGGTCCCACTTATAGCTTGCTAGGGGTCCGTCGGTGCTCCGTTTGGTGCTCTATTGTGAGTGTTGTTGAGATTGTCGTCAGGATCTTCTTTATCTCGTTCTTACCTTCGTGATATGCTGTTCTTCCCAATTATCCAAGATTGAAGATTTGAAATGCGCGGGAATGTTGTTGTTCAGCTCTCTGATTGGTGGAGATGTAGTAAGATAGTTTCCGGGAATGCTACTGTATAAGTCTGACAGCAGAGGCACAAACCCGGCACCGGTCGTGGCCTTGAACACCAACTCCCAATCTGAAAGTGATAAAATGTCGAGGTGTCAAGGTGGATGTATATATGATGGGGTGGACGGGGTGGACGGGGTGAAAGGGAGGGAGAAGAGGGAGGGAGGAGGGAGAGGGGGAGGTAAGGGAAGTGTGAAAAGGAGGGCTAAGGGGGGAGGGGAGGGGAGAGGGGGAGGCAAGAGAAGTGTGAAAAGGAGGGCTAAGGGGGGGGGAGGGGAGGGGAGAGAGTGATATCCTGTCCCCCCCCCCATATATGATTGTGACAGCTTAATCGTTCTATGACATTTGTTTTGCTATTTTAGGTACGACTGGATAGTGGAATGAAGGATTTGGATGAAGGAGAAAAAAAAAAGGAAGGGATAATGGATGTGCTTGAGTTGGTAGAGGAATAGTTTGGATGAATAAAGAAGGGTCCGTCTTACATCACAACACTACAAGTTTACTCCAAAAGGTTATGATCTATCAAAAAGGATAAACTGAAAATATCATGCGACTTGGAAGCAAAGATGGAGCGAAGTTAGTGCAAGATCGGATGGGGATGAGTCGGAGTTTTGCGTTTGGAGGGATGTAAATAAAGGATTCAGAGGTTGGGTCGGATAGAACGGGATGTTCAAAGCGAAATTGCACGTTTAATAAAAGTGAACTTGGTCTATATTATGTCGTGTGGGTGAGTGGGATGGGATAACGTTAGTGGATAGATAATCTATGGAAATTGAAGGGGGTTGGTATTTGAAATGATGGGTTTGGCTCAAGGTATTCCTTATCATTGTAAGTGTTCGAAAAGTGATATGTACATGCAGCTCAAACAGCTCAGCTAACAACGTGCATTACGTAACCAAACAACGTGCATCACGTAACCAAACAACGTGCATAACGTAACCAAACAACGTGCATCGCGTAACCAAACAACGTGCATCGCATAACCAAATAACGTGCATCGCGTAACCAAACAACGTACATCGCGTAACCAAACAACGTGCATAACGTAACCAAACAACGTGCATTACGTAACCAAACAACGTGCATTACGTAACCAAACAATGTGCATCGCGTAACCAAACAACGTGCAGCGCGTTACCATTTGCACTTTATTTGAACATCATTGAGTAAATCATGTGCAGAACAGAAGTTTATAATGTGTAAAATCTGAGGTTTGAGGGTTTCCGTACTGTAACAGTTGTTTCCCTCCAATGAGTATCCCGAATGACAAGAGCAGATGAAAGAGCCAATCTGATTGGTGCAGATATGGTCACATGGTTGATAAAGAAGGCATTCATCTATGTCTTCACAGTCTCTTCCATTTTTCTGCAAAATATAAGGAATTCAAATGACGCGATCTTAATTCTTCTTGAGTAGCCTTTACCTATAATGAACAAGACGAATTTTAAAGTTTTACAAGAACTCAAAATCATGACTGAAATGTACATAATTATAGTAAGTTTGAGAACTTACCATTAGTTTATAACCGTGGTTACAGGAGCAAAAATAGCTACCAAACGTATCTGTACAATTGTGCTGGCATCCACCATTTGATATGGTACAGAAGTTGGTCGGCACTGTGTCATACATAATAGGTATAAAATATACGAAAAGGTAACGTACTTGATCATAGCGTTTGTATCTTTGCGTGGTCTAAATTTTGTACAAAGGAAGGAGAAAAAGACGAAGATCTGAGTAGATTTCAAAAATGTAATTCCTTCATAAATACATGTTATTTAACGGCTAGATTTAAAGATTGAATTAAGAAATGAATCTTATATTTTTTCTGTTGATGCAGGTATCACCCGAAAAATTGGACAGAAAACTGCATCAATGCGCGTAGCGCGTTGATGCAAAAGTTTTCTGTCCAATTTTTCGGGTGATACCTGCATCAACAGAAAAAATATAAGATTCATTTCTTATCATTTAATTTTGAAAAACAGACTGTTTTCTTGGATCTAAAAACAACCAATCACCGCACTATATTTCGTAAGTCGGAAGGTTTTGCAGTGATACGTCTGCCAAAACAAGTTATGGCAGCCGCCATAATTCAAACAGCGAACGATCGTCTCTCTATATCTTTGGAATAAGGACTAGTTTGAGCAAATTCTACATGCACAGTTAATTTTTGAGTAAGTAGAAAAGAAATGGTACCCTTGAAATGATAAGCAAACATCTACAAATTGTATTTTCAGCAACGAGTTCATTCGTGTTTGAGGGAACCCCCAGTTCTAAAAATAGTTCTATAAATAGACTTCCGTGAAAAATTGTGTTGATCGATGTATCAACAAAATTTCTCAGCCAATCAGAATCTTCGTTTCTTGAAAATGACAATGGAAATTAAATGATATCAAAATCTACTTGTTTTCCCGGTTTTCTCTAAAATATGATAATGTCATCTTCTAAAAAGATATCAATTTTATAGTACTCCTTTAGTCGTAACAGAAAATACCATTGTTTTGTCCGTGCGTCACCTAAGTTAGAAATAGGACGGAAAATAAAAAGTCTACGGGGATTTTCTATAGTAAAATCGCTGAAAATGTGTGACGTCGGAGGCTTTGACGTCACTGTTTACTATTGTTGACACGGAGAACAATATGGCGGCGGCTTGAAGTTAACATGGGAATTTCCCGTAGACATTTTATTTTATCATATTGCGGTTTGAAGGCAGCTGATAGGGTAAGTTGAAGTTAATTTCCAGTTACGACTATAAAAGGAGGTTAATTCTCGGAAACAATAATTTATAGCAAAATTCTTCAGACGACAGTATAAATCGCCCAAACAGGGTGCTCTGGATTTAGTGAACAGGACAGTAAGCAATTAGTATTTGATATCAACGTACATGTACGTACCCTTTGATGTAACGATAGAAAGATTGACTGTGATCTGATAGAATTGCAGGTTTTATCAAACTCTTGTTTATTCACCAAATGTTTTATACATTAATATGGTCACTTCGTGTACATGTTCATGTATCTATTAATTGCAGATGTCATGACAAATTGAAATCCAAAGAGGAGAACAAACTTACTCTGTGAAAGATGTCCTGAAATGAAACAGAAATGTACATTTTTTCAAAAGATTCGGTAATGAAATTAGTAAATGATGTTGTTTGTGCTAAATCCCTCAGGCCATACCAAATTAATTAAATGTTCTTTGGTTTTCCACACCATATTTATCAAAATTCAAAAAATAATATTATAAAAATAAAATGCTCGCCCGCACCAATAAATTTCTGGCTCAAAAATTGTTTAGGGTCGGTTCTGATTTCTGCGAATTTAAAGCTTCGAGAAGTCTCAGATTGTGCAAATTTCGGAAAAAAATGATACTTTTTGTGTTTAAAAAATTTCGTCGGGAGCAAGGAGGGGAAATGTTCGAAAATCTTTTACGTACTGCTATGTGCCAGACTTCCTAGTCACCAGATTCCTATGGGGATTCCTTTGTGAGTACGGAAAACATCAGAAATGGTGGGGGAACCTTTATAAAAAAAAATATTTCACTCGCTCACACCTTTAAAGCTGCAATACTTAAAAAATGAAATAATTATATTGTCGCTCGCTCGCACCCTCTTTTTTCACAAGAAAATCCAAAGAACATTTGATTAATTTGGTATGGCCTGAGCTCCTTCAAGAACAAACTCGATAAATTCTGTAGAAATCAGTTAGTGCTACATGACTTTGAGGCAGATATTCGCACTGGAAGTCGCGTTAATAACAGTAATGTCACCGAGTCCAGCGAAGAGGACCTACAGGGACCTGTGTTGGAAATCGTCCATAAGTAAGTAAAAATATTACTGGAACTTACAGGCTTACAAAGTCATAAAGGTAAGATGTCATATAATGTCTTTCACTACAGCCTAGTTCTATCTTAAATCCTATTCACTCACCAGGTTGTCCCTTGATACCATTTGGTCCCTTTGGTCCAACTGGTCCCTTGGTGCCCGGAAATCCCTCCCATCCTTCCGGTCCTCTGTTGCCCTGCACTCCCGAACTTCCTTTGACTCCCTTTACTCCTTTTTCGCCCATTAATCCCTTGTCGCCCGGGGCACCAATTTGCCCTTGAGGTCCTTCTGGCCCTGGAATTCCGGTAGGACCCCATGGTCCGGGAAGTCCTAATATCCCTTTGTCTCCTTTCTCCCCCGGGATTCCTTGATCGCCGGGCGGGCCTGTCACAGCTGGCCCGGGGCCTCCTGAATCACCTTTCGGACCCTGTGGTCCTGTTTCGCCTTGTGACCCGGATTCACCTGGCAGAGAATTATTTGTACATGTAGTTCAAACATTCTTTTTTTTCTCTCTTTTAGATTTTATTTAAACAAACATGCATGCATAAAACTTACAATTGCAAGCTATGTTACAAATTAATAATTTTTATTCTTTTCCAAATGAAAATTTCATTTTACACAAAACATCACAAGACAAGATATATTTTTTTCAAAGAAAACAAGTACGAACTGATGAAACGGGCTTGCAGCAAGGCTGTTGCATAAAAAGCGAGATACTTAAAGCAGTATGATGTTTTCCAAAAGAAAGCTGACATAGCGCAATGTCGCTTTACCTGTTGCTCCCCTATTTCCTTTGTAGCCCTTTGGACCATATCCGTACCCGGGCGGTCCTTTATCACCCTTATCGCCTTTATGTCCTGACGGTCCTGGATCTCCGGTAGGGCCTATCGGACCCTGAGTGCCCTGCACTGATGGACCGGCAGGACCGGCCGGGCCAATTGCACCTTTATGGCCCTGCTCCCCGACATTACCTATAAATATGGCGGAAAAAAAATAAATTGTAATAAGTTACAAACCGTACTTCTATTAAGACAGAAAAAAAAAATAATATGAATCATTAATAATTCATCATTGAAGAGAAAAATCATATAATTTGGGAAGATTCTATGCTTTTCATTTATGGGGAAGGGGGGGGGTCATGGTTTTAGACTGTTCAAAATCTACCCACACGAGGACATCAAACTGACTAGATAAGTTTAAATATTTGTTAATATATCGATCAATCCTTCACATAAAATGATAATATTAACATGTAATTTACCTTTAATTCCTGATTCACCCTGAGGGCCTTGAGGACCGGGGTCTCCTTGCGGACCAACGTTTCCCTTATCGCCTTTAAGGTAGGGGCCTTGATTTCCTCTTTGTCCTTTGTCACCCTTTTGCCCTACATTACCGGCGTTTCCTTTAGGCCCGCGATCCCCTTTTGACCCATTGGTTGCTGGTAAGCCCTGAACGCCAGCGACCCCGGGCAAGCCTGATGCACCTTTACGACCTTTTGGTCCCGTAGCGCCTTGTAAACCTGTAAGTCCTTTTGGCCCCGGTGCTCCAACATTGCCCTTTACGCCCGTGTTCCCTCGATCACCAGGAGCCCCAACGGGCCCTATGCCACCACCTACTCCTTTATCTCCTTTTTCGCCCGGCACGCCCTTGACGCCCTTCTGTCCTTGGCCACCAGAAGCCCCTTGGGCACCTGCCACACCCTGGTCGCCTTTTTCACCCACCGAGCCTATAGTTGAAAATGCGGATATTAGAGTTGAAAATCGCTTTTGTAGCTTTTATATGACAGAAATTCAATGTCTACATTAGATAACAAGTTCGTGTCTATGTTACCTGGATCGCCCGAGGAGCCAACAGAGCCGGCCTGACCAGTTGGGCCTCTTGTTCCTTTACTTCCTTGTGATCCTACATGAAAACAAAAGAATTTTCATTCACAGTACAAAAAGAAATTGACATCCCTAAAAATGTCCAGGTTTGCATTTTTATGAAATTCAAAGGAAATTATAAGGAATGATTCATATTGTTAATTATATAATTATAGCTATAAGATTATTCAACTTTTAACGTAAAATACAAATTTTCTTACCTTGTTGGGGACTATTTACCCATGCTGTAAAAAGTATTTTTAAAATTTTAATTTCATAATTTAGTTACAATGGTAGGAATATAATGACCACGTGATTTTTTGTTACTATTTCCCAGATATATAACCTAAGAGAATACAATTTAATTGTGCATTTCTTATCATTATCTTAGCAAGCCAGGGTTCCGACTCTATTTTACTGAGATTTCACCTTGATGAATATTTTATTCAAACTGCTACCAACAGGATCAATTTTTTTTCAATATTCTACGGGTCAGAGTATTAATTTCCAAAAAGAGCCAGTCCCCCCCCCCCACACACACACTCATAACCAAATGGTTTTACCCTTAGGGTACATCATGTTTTTTGAAAAGGGAATTATTTTTGCAATGAAAGTCCACAACATCAAAAGTTAACTCTGTGACAGGACTCGTAGATCACCGACGCAAAAAAAGGTTTTTTTTTTCAATCGGGATCGGAATCGGAACCTCGATGTGCAAATGAGAATTTTTTGTCTTGTTACCATCGTCGGTCTCGGATACCCCCGGTCTTTTGCTTTTCTTTTAAAAGAAGAGCAAAAGACCGGGGGTATCCGACGAAGTCTTGTCACATATGCATAATTTTTCATTTCATGTTTCCGCGTTTTTTATTCACACTCGGATGGTAAGTTATACGTGTTATAACTAGAAATGTTTGGATTATATATATGTACATACAATTTTCCCCACGATTTCTAATTTTCTGATATATAACATTTTAAAATAAAATACAATTTTGTCTAAACTAAGCAAGTACTAGACCGAGAACAGGCCAATTTTGACCTATTCTCGGTCTAACCATGTACATGAAAATACATTTTTCAAAACATAAATAGAAGGTTCAGCAAAAAAAATATCCATGTATATTTAAATATTCATCATGGATACAAAACTATTTAAGATGTCTTTCTTTCTTTCTTTCTTTTTCTATACACCCGTGTTCTTTTTGTTCACCTTTTTCAATAACATTTCTGTAAATTACCTGAGGTTTATTTCTTTATCCATCAATTCAATCAAATTTCAAAGGAACTTACTTGAGTCAGTCTCGACCTGAGCAGAGAAAAGAAGAGGCCGGTAGATGGCGCTAACTACAGAACCAACTGACAGGTAGGTGGCGTTGTTGCTTACAAGGTGGCTCCCTCTATCGTTCAAACTTGTAGTCATCATACTGACAGGGCCTTGTGATTGGTCATAACTCCAACCAAAATAATTATTAACGCCCACTGGTTGCGTATAGTAAATACGGATCTGAATCAAACATGGTCACTTGATAAAAACAATAAGTTTTCTCATTGATTTCGTTTTGGCTATCTAGAATATATGTGCTGAGAGAAAAAGTTCGGTTTTATTTTTGTTTTGTTTGTGTTTTATATCAAAATGTTAATATGAAGGAATATATTGATACACTGTTGACAACCCACTCTCAGTCGGAAAAAAAATAAAATTGCATTGAACATCTTTAACGCACTTTGAATTTTTTTTTCAAAATGCCTCTAATTTGTGAATGACTCGAGGCGATTTGAGAAAAAAGAACATTTAGTTTTCAAATAGAGTAACACAGACCTATTGTAACGCATTTTAAAAAAGGTACTTTTTTGTTCGTTTTGTTTTGCTCCCTGTGCGTGAAAATATCAAGTGCGTGCATGCATACCGAAAAAGTGCAAAGAAGCAATGAGATCCTGCGATACCTTCTTTTCTCATAACAAGAAGCTTGTTATCTACCTTGTTAAACCTCCTCCTCCCCCCCCCCCCTTCAAATTTTCTAGATCCTGTCATGACAACTATACAGGCATTAACTTACCATTTGAACACCTTCATTCCGAGTAAAATTTATTTGCTGTTTGTATTTTAGTCTATAGAGAACATCTTGATTAATGTACAGTCTCTCCCACAGGAGGAAATTCCCCGTCAGTTGATCTGTGAAATTCTGGTGAATGTAAACTTTAAAATTTGTTAGAAAAACGCCTGGTGTCAGAGGTGAGCCTTGTAGTACCCACGCAGCATTGGTGTTTTGTTCTTGAAAGTAATCTGCACGACGTATCACAGTGTTTCCAACCGTGGATGCTGGGAAAATCAAAGGAGATGGCAATATTGAATGTTATATAACAAAAAAGAATCTTATTACATAGTTTAATATTTTCAATTTTTCTGAAACTGACCTCTATTAATTGTACTATCAGGCTTTCTACTCTACCTTGATGAAAAAGTAGGAAAATACTAGGAGTAGTCAATGAAAAAAGTAGGAGAAAAATAGGAAAAAGTAGGAATTAATAGGAGAAAAGTAGGAAACTTTCCATCACTTTTAGCGTCAATTTTCAGTAAGTATGACACACAAATCACAGTAAGCAATGATTGTAGACTGATAATGTTCATCTTTGAGGAAATCACAGAGAGAAATAAGGACGGATTGATTTTTGATGTAAAATATACAGAATGAGTGAGCGAAGCGAGCCCGAAATTTAAAAAAAAAATTTGAATCAGATGTCGATGACAAGTGAAGCAAGTAATTCTTAACTTTTGAGATGAAAAAGTAGGAATAGTAGGAGGTTTTGAAGAAAAAGTAGGGAAAAATAGGATCAAAATAAAAAAGTAGGAAAAGTAGGAAATAGTAGGAACAGTAGAAAGCCTGCACTATTCAGCAGCAAAGTCTTTACAAAAATACTTGTCCAAGATCATGCGCCAGTACAAATGGAACACTTGTATAGGTATAAAAATGGTTGCTTACTATTATAAATCGATTGAATTCCCCACAAATCTCATTTTAGAAAAAAAAACTTACTTTAGTCTCCAATTTTGAGTGTCGATTTGAATTACAACAATATGATGTTACAAGATTTGAAAAAAAAACACTATATTGCTTATCTGATAAGTGATGGAACTCTTCAACGAAGGAGGTTCAACAATTTTGAGTACTGTCACTGTCCTTAACATGAGAAATAGACAAATTGATACAAAGCTTACCTTCATTTTGTATAGCTGCAATCACAATGGTGATCAATACGTAGAGGAAGCTTCGTTTGATTGTAAACATATCCTGTCAAAAGATTTTTATATTCATATAACGTTATATTTGTTGATTCCGTGAAGTGCAATACAGGGGGGGGGGGGGGGGAGGCGTACAGGGGGTACCTCCCCCCTCATGCCCCCTTTGCTCCCCCTCCTTTTCACCCTTCCCTTCCCTTCCTCTCCCGTCCTTTCCCTCCATCCACCCGCCTCTTCCCTCCCTCCTCTCCCACCCCTTCCCCCTCCCTTTCACCCTGTCCAACCCCTCATACAGGGGGCAGTATCCAAAATGTTTTTATTTGCATGAAATCATAGATACTGCAATTAAAATTCTAGTCCTCCTCCTCTTTTTATATGCATTTGTACATGTAAGCAGCTAATATGTACAACGATTTCCCGCTGATTCTATATATACTACACAGAGAATATAGAATCCATGGCAAATCGTTGCAGCTGATTAAATGGAGAGAGGGAAAGGGGGGTGGAATTTTGATTGCATTATGATCTCATGGAAATTTTTAAAAATCTGGCTATGGCCCCCTGTGTAGTGGAAATATTTGAATTTCACAAGAGCTAGTCATCAATGATCCACAATAACACCAGCCTTTGCTTTTCTTTCATGAAACATGTAGACAATGGGAAGGGGTGGGTTTTATATAGGATAGCTGCATGGCGACGAGCTCCTGTGACGGATTCGCTTCGGAAAAGTGAGCCCATCTGCTCCTCGTAAGGTTTCATAGCGACAGATCTTATATTTTCCAAATAATTCAAAATAGACTTCCTGTTCTTTAAAGTACATGTACTCCCGTATATAAATAGCTTTCAATTCAATACATTTTCACACGTTATTGAAATCACATTAATAGTCTGAAACAATATTATCATAACACTCCTTTATTTCTATCTATAAACAACCAGGGGCATCACTGATTTCAGTACTCTTTCAGAAATTACTAACATCAGTAATTTTGATTTTGACTTTACTTGCTGCTTTACCTCCAAATGACTGAATTCCATACTTTTTGCGCGCATTCTTATTTCTAGAAATTCATTCCTGCGCATTTTCATTTTATGAGTTCATTGGGTGCAGAATAGAAAGTACTACAAATCCATGGAATTCGATTTCCCTAAATAGTGTGGTAAAGGCAATTAAATGGACAAACTATATGATATGACGAGATTCAATCATTTTTATGTGACTGATTTCTATCATTTTGCAAAATGAATATCTTTGATCGTGTTTAATTACAAAGGAAATCGAAAAAAAAAATTATTAGTATCAGTCATTTCCAAAGAGGACTGAAATCAATGATGCCCCTGACTGATAAAGTAATCAGATGACAACCGGACCCACTTCAAAGAAGGATTTAGTCCAGAGTGAATGTAAATAACCACGAATCGTCCCAATGTTTTCCGGTAACCATGCGGAACGAAGGTCAGAGGAATTTCTAAAGAAAAGTTTCTGGATTATGGTGACTAATGTAGTTTTGAAAAGCATATACAATGCCTTATTTTATTAGATTTGGAGATTGAAAGATTTAAAACGGCAGGACGTTGAGCAATCTGCCTTAGAAAAAGTACTCTGACAAAAGGATCCCCCACTGCACCTAAAAGTAGCTAGGTCCTGCAAGGTGAACTATAGTAAACAAAGATAAAACATAAGACAGTCCGCATACACTGAAATACTGAGAAAATGATTCAAATACATTTGAGAATATATTTACTTTGAAACTTACTCTTATTCGAAGTTGATCACATATCAAGTCGTCACGGTGGTTACTTCTCTGCTGACACGGATGAGTGGTAAAGCATTACAGAGACTGAGAGAGTTCGATTCGACTTGATCGCACTCAAAGTCAAAACAAATTCACATATCTGCATTTTAGTATCTGAAAAACCCTTATACTGTCTGTAATGGGTTGGGTTATAATGACAGTGTTATTTCCTTTCAAAAGACTGAGGTTTTGAGTACAAAATACACCTTTCAATAACGGATCTCGGAAAAAGATGCCCCGTCAAAAAAGGGAGGGGAGCTCTAGCCTATGATTTTGAAAAAAAAAAATACGCGTAAAATTTTGGGAAAATCGGCATTTTTTTTTTTCGAGATGTTTACCCCGCCCCTCCATAGATCTACCCTTGCCTTTCAATTGCATTATTACTTAATTATTCTGTATTTAAAAAATGATGAAAAATGAAGATTTTACCCTAATCTTTTTCAATCGCTCATTATCAATTATGAAAAATTTCCCGGTCTTAGGTTTCTCCTTTATCGTTGACACTCTTCGAAAACGTAGTAAAAGAGGAAACCAAGGGACCGGGAACCAGTCTATTTGCATTGAAGCGTCTAGCGGAATGCGATGAAACCCTTGGTGCACCAAGATGCGAAAATGCCACAATGGAACTACTTTTCACCGAAAAAAAAAAAACACATACACGTAACAGTAATACTAAGACCAAAATGCATCCAGTACCAATTATAGACGGCTATCAACTACAAGTATAGTCATGGCAGATGGTGCATAGTGTGGTGATCCAGATTACGTGTGCACAACCATCTCACTTTTCTGGAAATAGTCACACTGCCGTTGTGTAAAGTAAAAGTATTTTTACTATAAGTTGACATTACAAATAAGACCGTAAAATGCAGGGGTCCTAGGTAAAAACTATAATTCTTAATACATCCTTATAGTCCATTCATGAATACGTATAGTTTGTTGATATGTGCTCTAAATTTTTTGAAGAGGTGCTTTTCTCGTCACCTACTGCACCCAGTGGTGGGGTCACCTTTTGACGGACGAAAGACAACAGTAACATCACTTTTAGGTGACTAGGTGACAATAAGTGCTTCAACCCTACCAAGCCTGAAGAAGTTACGAATGTGAATTGTTACACAGACGGTAAGCTTTTAAATTACCCTTTGGCTCAGGTAAGCTAAAAAGACATTAATAAGACATAACAATGAAAAAAAATTAGATTTTATAATATTTATTAGATTTGTTCAATATATATTTTCCTATTTCAGCAAATCTACCACTTCCGTTCAAGAGGGCACTCTCATTTGCATATTCCGGGGGGTCCGGATGGGTAAAATGAATAGCATAAGCTTCTGTCCGCCAATCAAATGGCGGGTCCTGATCTAAACTTCGGTATTGGCTGTTCCATATAGGATGGCACTTCAGTAAAAAGCACATGACTTGTAAGTGTTTCTCAATATGAACAGTTGAAGGGTATCTCTCGTAAGTTTTATACGGAAGTTCCAATGCATTATGGTAAAAATCCTTCGATTTATAATTAACGAGTGAATCTTGCCAATGCTGTATGTAATGAGAGTTTTGTTTGGCCATTAGAACTCCAAGGTTCATCGAATCAGGATAATCGTTCCTCGTGTTATGATCAAAATTTACGATCGCGTCATATCCGGTTGATATGAGATCGTCGACGGGCTTCAACCAAAGTACATCCCAATCCATATATATTCCACCATACTTCAATAATACGTCAGCACGGATGACGTCACTTCTATGCTGAGTATAATAAACCTTATGACCGAAAATATAATGCGGAATTTCACGATTCACCAAAATAACTCTTGGATCCTTCATTATTTTATCGAAGTAGTCACCCTTTAATTCCTTGTCCCCGTGAATGAAAACTTTCTCTGGATTTAGAATAGTTAAAGCGCTTCTAATACTAAGATACATCATGAAGGTCATGTCCTTCCTGTGGTACCATACTAAATGGACATATTTTGGTATTTTTCCCGGAAGTAAAGGTTTGTGTTGTATCACATCCGGGCTTCCATAAGTTAATTTTCTTGCTATTACTCCAATTGTAGAATTTAGATACATGATATCTACTGGATGAATATTGCTTAACACAATGCAAGAATTATCTTCACTATTCAATAACAATTTATTCGGATTGGCAACACTACATTGGATGGTATTTTTGAACGAGTCGAATGATAAGTCATGTTTAGAGTTCACCTCAGCGAGTTTGCGAAGAGAGTCTTCTCTACGCGGTGACATCACGAAGCTGACGTCACCGCGCGAATCTAATCCAATCTTGAAATTTTGCCGACGATACTGTCTGAAAGATTTGGTAAAAGTAACATTATCAGACACGTAAATTCCTCCTCTGTCGTGGAGCACCGCAATTCCAAAGTAAATACCACAGTCGCCGTATTGCTGAAAATCCCAGAACTCGGGCATTCGTCGCACGACAAAACCAGGGATTTTATTCTTAAGTTCTCTTAACCACATGTTATAAGAATCATCTTCACTTACATTATATCTACAGTGAAACTCTATTATGTCGGGCCGCATCAATTTCCACACGCTCATAATACTCAAATATTGTTCATACTTTATTGTATGTTCATAATACCACACATAATGAACAGTGTTTGGAACTTCGAAGTCACCTAATTCACTGACATCATATTTATCTATACCCACAAAAATTCTGTTTGAAGATAATGAATTTCTTTCCTTCTTCTCGAAATTGATTTCTTCCGGGAAGTTCCTATTGGTATATTTTACATGAATATTTAACATAATGAAAATGACTACGCATACAGTAACGATGGAAAGGAACACAATCCTGTCTTTGAACTTGCCATGTATCATCTTCTTTACAAAAGATGTGGGTCACTCTGTCCTCCTGAAATATATGATGAATACCAAAATAAAGAAAGGAAAGGCAAGCAATGACGTCATTTTCGAAATCTCTTTTTAGAACATCGTTTGGCTTACACGTTAGAGCTAACAAAACAGTTTCGATGTCCGTCGTCACAAGATAACTTGCATACTAAATGTTCTTTTAAGAAATACTATACTAAGTATTTTCCTTTACTAATTTCCAACATGTGGTCGTAAACCATTATACATGCCAAGAACTTTCCGAACAACCCTCGTATGTTTGGTTGAAGGGTGTACATGTACGAACGGTGACTGCGTCTTGCTTTGTCAAACCTGCTTAAATCTTTCAAGTTCGAATGAAAAACGTTATGAGGGATATCCCCTCCTTAACTTACATGCACGTAACTCCCCTTTGCAAACCAAAGGCAGTTCTGATTAATAGTAAAAATCAAATCAAAGAAACGAATCAAAAGGAAAATAAATAGTTTTATACCTGTAGTCCTAGGTAAAAAAAAGTATGTCAGTTCCAACCAAGAGAAATATTGGATGTAAATACAAGTATAACCTTAATATTTAAATATTAATCTAGCGATCGGCTTCTTGTTCAAACAATAATGCGATCAAAAAGGAGAGCTTAGTTCTGGTTCAAGTATCAGGTGCTTTATTTCTCATGTCTTCTTTAAAAATCCTTGTACTATACCAGTACCGTCAGGCGCGTAGCCAGAGTACTTTTTAAGTGGCGCACTTTCAGTCAGTTTTTTTTTTAAATTTGGGGGACCGCTTTGAGATCCCAAATGATTTAAGGAAGAAGTCCTTGGGGGAACCAGGGGACGACGCCCTAAAGAAACACATAAATTTCTTTTCCTTTTTGGATGGACATGGAAGTACCTGCGTACTTGCGTGTGCCTGGCTACGCGCCTGACTGTACGACAGTAAAATACATGTAATACAAGAAAAGGTACAAATATTTCTCTACAAGTTAGAGAAAGGCGGACAAAAAGAATACTACATGTAACCGTTCCATATGTCTTAACGATGCGATAGGGAAAAAACCAGAATAATTAGAAATTACTCTAAATAAGCAAGCGCGGATCTAGAGATGGAAAAGGGGTCAGGACACCTCCGCCCCGGAGTTTTGTCAAAAATAACTTATTTCTCGTATTTATTCTTTTCTTTTTTTTTCAACGTCAGGGGCTTGAAACCCCCTACCCCCCCCCCCCCCCCGGAAAAATGCTCTAGGTCCGTCCATTACTTTTATTTACCATTATCTATTCTTTGAATATTTTTAAAAGTAATAATCTTTTTATTTATTAATATTGCTGAATATTCAATTGTTTTCAGATTTTTGTCTAAGTATTAATTTTTAGATTTATTTTTTCTGAAATTACCAAATTGTTTAATAAGGTGCAGATGTTGAAAATCTTTGCATTTTCCGCCATATTTTTGTATAAAAAATTGACCGTTGGCTAAAGTCTATTGTCGAAATAATATACTCACTTGCTCAAAGCGGAAAAGATAAGTTTCCCAAGTACTTATGGTTTACTCACTATACTTGTACCATTACTCTCGAAACACGCATATTCAGTATAGTATTCTTTTACTAAATATGGAGAGTAGAAAACAATATAGGTCACCAGAGACCACTCTTCAATTATTCATAAATTCTCGGAGATTGACTTGCGCAGATGTGAAATCTTCCTTATTTCAAGAAAATGGGGGAGCGGGTGAAGGGGGGGGGGGGTCATTATCTGCAAGGAAAGCAGGAGGTTTCAATATAAAAAAATAGAAATATTACATGTATACGAAGCTCCGTTTGCTTTTTTAATGAGTTCCGAAGGTAAATCTTGTTTTGCAGAGCCTCTCAATCCCATATGAATCGAGATTCATGCATGCTTGATTTGGTATTATTTCATGGTAAAATGTATTGATGCCTGCCCAAAAAAAGAAGAGGTTACATTCTCAATATTTCGAAAACATATTTAATAATAATAATAATGTTTTTTTTATTTTTTTTTATTTATTCATTTTTTTTTAAGCTTCATGCTCATTCTTACGGGATATTGAAGGTAAATCTGGGTTCGCAACGTCACTCAATCCCATGTAGATTGCTGCGCATGCTTGATTTGGTATTGTTTTATGGTATTGATGCCAGTAACATCTATTATTTATAATGACTACTTTCTATATTGGTATTAAGTTTCATCACAAAGACGTTAAGGTGCAAACTTTATTGACAGATTCAGGTCAGAAACGTCTTGTTGGAACGGGGTAGATAGAACAGCCAGTGGCGTAGCTAGATCATGCATGCTTGTATTCAAAACATCAACATTTTTTAACAAATTTAAAAAAAGCACTATCTAGGCTTTTCAAAACCCATGAAAAGACTAATATGACAAATTTGAAATATTGATTATAACTTCTTTTTTTTTTTGTCGTATATTTTTGTCTGAATTTTTCCGTTATTGATTTTTTGATATCAAGATCCAAAAATGGTGTATATTTATTATCTGTGTTTGCTTTATTCAATTGATTTGTACCCCAATTGACTTCTTTCTTGGCGTTTTTCACCTTTTTACGAATTTTTTGTATGTTTGTAGCCGTTTACTTTAGAGCAATGCTTTAAAATCGAAATGTTTTTTTGGTATTTCAAACAACCATACATTTGACAACGTTAGTTACGGTGGTCGTAAAGGGCCGTGTTAAAAATCAAATCATTTCGTGGGAACGAAATGATATTTCGTGGGAATTATACACTTCGTTCCCTCGAAATAATATTTCATGGAAACGAAATTAATTACATTTTTCACACGGCCCTTTACGGCCACCGTACTATATTAGTTATAGGGTTTGTTTGCGTCATACTTCCTACTCAAAGTAGGTATGTAAGTTTTCGGCCGAACCCCCTACATATCTACACACCTACTTTGAGTAGTAAGTATGACAGGAATAAACCCCATAACGAATTTATCATGCCGAGAACCATTTCGTAACGTTTTCGGTGTACTCTATCTAGTCACCTACCTCGTTTTCAAGGTAGGGCACCACGTGACCGTAATACTGCGACGTCATTGGCTGAAATTAGTGCTAGGCGTGATAATTGCCTATAGAACAAATGAATTTTATCTTTAGTGTGCAACATTCACAGTTAAAATGTTCCGTGTTCAAATTCTTTATTGACTTTCACCATAATGGCATATATCAACACAACACATGATCTGCATTAAATGGACAAGTGGTAATAGAGAAGTTGAGATTTCCTACGTGTAACTTGTACGGGTACGTCTAGTGTACAAGTTGAATTACACGTAATTGTTGTTGAGAATTCTTTTCGCGAAGCGGATTATATTTTGTTTGTGCATCGGTTTTTGTCTATACATCGATAGACAGAAAAATTATTACAGTCATTTCTTATAATTTAATTAAATCACTATTTAATCATCTAGTTTATTTTGCAATAGCTGATTTTCCAATAGATTCATAAGGCGGACAGACACCAGACATCACAAAATTTGGCGATATTTTCATTGTGACGTCAATATAGAAAGCATGACAACACATCAAGGTGCTTCGAGACAGTGCGATCAGATGTGACGTCACAATTGAAAATTTTGCCAAATGATGTAATGTCTGGTGTCTGTACATATAAAATCAAGGTTTAAAACGGTCATAGATATTTTCTGGAAAATGGACTATTGATGTCATTTTAGCGTGGTTGATTTTCAAGTTCGAAACTGGCGACGTGATATTTGAACAGGCCTAACGTAGCGGCGCTCGCCGTTTGCGACGTCATAATAGACGACATTGTCTATACAGCTATAGATAAAATTTCGCGCCGTACGTTTGTATAGGCGTTATACAGACATTACGGGAATAGTTAAATTATATTGAAATAGAAACTTGAAATCATTATGAATTGAATGCCATACTTTTTATACTAGTGTATCTCGCACTGTACACGATCACTGGCGACGTGTAACTTGTAAAGCAAATGACGTAAAACGCAATAAATGATGACGTCACAATAGCCGACCAGAATACAAGTACACGTACAAGTTACACGTAGGAAATCTCAACCTCTCTATTAATATTTGGTTCACTTATACATGTACAAAGTATAATTAATCATCAGTAATATAACATACAATGATAAAATATGTTAAACTAGCGATATGTTTTTATGAAGTCATCTCTTAAAGTATATTCTTATGCACTCCGTTTGTAACGCGCATTCTGATTGGCTGAGCGATTAAAAAAACTGCAAGGGGATTCACGTTTCACTGCAGTTTTTGTTATGACGTCATGCGTTGCTATGACGACGTCGTTAAAAGCAGACGTTTTCTAGCTTCTTACTGACCAAAGCATTAGAATAGGGTTACCATACTGATGTTTTACAAAAACTGACAGGGTATCGGCGAATCCCCTGTCAGAAATATCCGTTTTACCGCTTGGCTGACGCCTCGCGGTAAAACTCAATTTCTGACAGGGGATTCGCTGATACCCTGTCAGTTTTTGTAAAACACACGCATGGTAACCCCTAAGTATTCTTTCAAAAACTTGCATGTTTTATTCATCATTGTTAAGGTTTGAGGACTCATAAAATGTAAAAAACAAAAAAAAAAAAAAAAAACAAATCTTTCACCTCGACCTTGACTCAAAGTCATGGTTACAATTTATATTTTTTTCTGCTTCAAATAAAAAATTAATTCATTTAATTTCTAATACACATCTTCCATACGTGACCTTGGCCAATCAACGGCTTGTGCCACCTGAACAAACTATAAAATTTAATGTCGGTCGGACTCGTCGAGTGATTGTACAGGTATGAGTTTGTTCTAGCCGGCGAAGCACGGACATTTTCAGTACACCCTCAAACTCCCACCCACTTCGAGCTCCCTTCTAAAAGTAATTGGTTTTTAGGTAACCGATCGCTGGTAGAAGTTTGAGTACATCCTCTCTTTTGGGTTTTTTTTAGATACTTCCTTTCAGGAAGTATCTTACTGTTATGGTAACTGCTTCAAAGTATGCAAATTGAGATACTGCCGCTTTGCACCTCAAAATATAGTATTGCGTCTAGTTCAGGAATTTGCTGTCTACCACATTCTTTATGCAAGAACAAGAATATTTTCCGTCTTGAAAACAGTTTCAATTTCATATAGAATGAATACACCATACAATATCAGCTATAATTCTTGTTTTCACAGCACAATGGTGGCGTAGTAATATACTACTTTGTTTATGACAATTTTAGGAAAGATAACTCAAAAATTGTATTAGAGTTATAGAATTGTATCTCCTCCCTTCTTTTATACATGTATCAACACTTAGGTTAGATAAACATAAGTTGTGTTGTTTATAAGAGATATTATAACGCAGGGGCTGACAAATAGATTTTTCAGGTACTTGCTTAAAGACAGGTTGGACCAAGAAAATCACTTGCCCTACCACGAAAAATACTTGCCCTACCTCGATAAAGGCAAAGAAATTTTTTTTTTAATTACATATACTTTGATTGACCTATCATTTTATGCGACATCTCACTAAATTGCGTTTAAATCAATATCTGAAAATATACTCTTCTGTACATGTAAAAAGCCTACATTTTCAATAGCCTATATTTATTTGGTGGAAGTACGTCCGACGGCTGCTCGTACTCTTTTAGGACTTGTGTCTTGGGCTTCATAATCAGTAGGCTTCAAAATATTGATACATGTATGATTTTTGTATATAATTTGCCATCATTATATTAACTACACGTACGCTGATTGTTTACAGAGAAGAGACCGGTAAAGGAAATACTTCATAGATCTACATTTATACCATTTCATCAAAGTTAACAGAAATCAAATAGTCGTCCCTTTATGTAGTGACCTTTCGGGTTGTTACTTTTCATATACAGCGGACATATATATACGAAGTCAGAAGACAGTAGAAATAGCAGAAGAAATATTTGTATGATTTTTTCATTATTTTTATTCGGCAATTTACTATGAATTGGCCACACACCATTTAAGGTGGGTCCCTACTCGTGAATTTAACAGATGAATTTTGTATTTTAAGGTTATTTTCTATACATAATTGTCAAAATGACATAATGAACACAGACACAGATAGGTAATTTTGTTTTCATTAAAGATACAGTACATTAAAGAAAGGTACCCTAACACTTAAAAATTGAGAAATATCGAATATCCATCATATGCTTTTGAACCCTCCAAATTCAGTGATGATAGGAATATGTTTATTTGTTCTGTTTTATTTTATGATAACAAGTCATATAGAAGAAATACAACACATAAAATGATATTGTAACATAAATCAAAGTATGATATATCTCCAAACATTAGGGTACCCCCTTATAATTTCATAACATTATTAACCAAGAATATGTACTAAATTCAACTTTTTGCATAAAAAAACAGATGAATTTTTTTCATTTTGTAATATTTCATAAAATTATGTATGTAGATGAAGAAAAAATCACATACAGGTACACAGTTTTTGAAATGATCATGGTATGGCTCCAAACATAGGGGTACCCCCTTACAATGTTATCATATTTTCGACAAATAATATATAGTATATCACATTTTTGTGCAAAAAACAACAGATGGAATTTCTTCAAATTGGATCATTTTATACGATAATGTATATAGATGGTGAAAAAATCACATACAGGTATACAATTTTATAAATGATCAAGATATGGCTACAAACATAAGGGTACCCTCTTATAATTTCATCACATTTTCAACTAAGAAATTATACTATATGATTGGTGTGGACATTGATAGATTGCACCGACTTTTGCTTCTTTTGGCATTTCAGATCTTCTGTCTGTGTTTTTCAATGCGCTGGCTCGTCCCTCACCAGCCATTGTAAAACGTTACACGCAGACTGCTGCATATAAGGAAAAACCTATAACGGTTCGAGTAGGGAGCCACCTTAATCGTCCGCAACATGGCCGGAGCACTACATCGCCGGGTACAATAGCTACTAGTATATTTACCTTTTAGAATTTAACTTAATTTACTAGACGTAAATAAAATCGGAATTCAACATTTCTAATATACTGCACAACCATATTCTCTCCAAATAGACATTTTTCATCGTGACGAACTTCGCACTTCGAACTTCGTACTTCGCCCTTCGAACATCGAAGAAAAAGTGGCGTAGCTGTCATTTACGTATAAACTCATAAACGGAATCATCTACATTTTGATTAGTATGCTCAATGGAATGATATATTGGACTTCCTGTACAACTGGCGCGCTTTTTTCGGCAACCAACTTATGAAATTAAAGTGCGAAGTTCGTCACGGTGAAAAAAGTCTATTAAGCATTAACCTAAAAATGATTCATCGTTAATCTGAAAACACGGTTCATAAGCGGGTAGCGATAAATACGACTTGTTAATGGCATATAAATTTTACGTAGCGCGCAGCGGTTTTGGGGAAATAGAAGAATAATCATCATGTTTATTGGACAATTTGTCAGCCATATACTTGGATTTTTTCACCGGTCAGACTCCCTTTTTACCGACTATAGCCGACAACCCGATTTTTACTTGCCCACGGGCATGCACGACTATTGATTTAACCTGCCCAACCTCTAAAACTAGTCGCCCCGGGCGTCGGGCATTGGGATTTGTCAGCCCCTGATATTATAAGCTTCAAATATGCATCCTGTGTATTAAAAGAAATAATCATCATTGCCTTGCGATAAATCTATTCAACATTTTAATATCTGCTGACAATAAATTTTGATATTATAAGCTTCACATATGCATCCTGTGTTAAAAGAAATAATCATCATTGCCTTGCGATAAATTTATTCAACATTTTAATATCTGCTGACAATAAATTTTGCGTAGATCTAGAAGTATCTCTCAGGACCTTCAGTCCTTTGATTTCTGTTTGGCACCCGATTTACATATCCATCTGTGTTGCTCGGGTCCCCGTCTTCTCACACAACGATTGTGCGTTCTTCGAGATAACTAAAGTCTTGGTAATCGGACAAGTGGGAGGGTCATGCGCACCTCATCCGGTTAACTACGCAATCTGCTACTAATGTGGCAGATGGCGGTCAGACCGTCGAAGTCGACACAGATTGGTCATTGGTCCTGTTGGTTTATGTGTGTTTTATGTGCAGTGTTTTGATGTCATCTTCCTTGCCACTATATTGCTTGCTTAACTCATGTGGAGAAAGGATGCCGCTTCTCTCAATCACGTGACGTAGTTCGGCGAAACTCCCATTAAAATCAGTTAGTAGCTTTTCTCCGTTAAATCTTCGTTTTATTCAATTTCTGTTATTCATATTATTTTCCATTTGTTTTGTAATGATGATTCATGACCTATTTTCAATTCTATAAGAAAACATAATGATTTTATACTAGAAAATAGAGGAAATTCCGTAGAAAGAAGGAATTTTTAAAACACGTGGGAACCGCCAAAATCAGTTATTCAAAAAAACGAAGATACATGACTTCATGTATTTGTTATAAACTTTCAGTCGCGATGCCCGGAACACGAATTATTACACTAGAAACCTAAGACAACGGACACTGAAATTGCCAAAACTCGCCAAATCATGCTGTCTTCCTATGAAATTACTGTACAGCCTATGGGCGGTATATCTTACTAATTTTTAACTCGTGTGGGTACCGCGAATTTATCACGGATAATAAAGTTTTTTACATCAACTTCTTCAGAAAATAGCGGAGTATCATATCCAATGCCCGGAAACCGTTTAACAATCTTCGTAACAGTGATGCCCATATACGACAAAAGTAATTTCAAATCTGGCTGCGAGCCATGACGCGATGTCAGAGTGGCATTATTTCTCCGTATGTCATGTACGTTTTCGGGATGTTTCGGAGTGTTTCGGCGTTTTACTGTGGGTACTGCAACCGAGCCCTTTTGGAGATTCCCAGTCCCTGTAAAAATTGTGTCGGGTCAAGGTCACAGATTGGAAATAGTCAAAATCCTTGTATACAGCCTAGAGGGTGCAATTTTGCAATCTTAACCAAACTTCATAGACTGATTGCTTGTGACAAGAGGAGAAACCCTATGATTTCAAGGCCATAGATCAAAGGCCAAGGTCACACCTAGAGGGTTAAGTTTTGATTGGATCTTAATCAAACTTCATACACTGATTGCTTATGACAAGAGGAAAAACCCTATTGATTTTTAAGGTCAAGGTCACGTCACAGATTGGAAATAGTCCTAATCCTTGTATATAGCCTAGAGGGTTCAGTTTGTATTGGGTCTTAACCAAACTTCCCACACTGATTGCTTGTGACAAGATAAAAATCCTGTAGCTTTTCAAGGTCATATTTCAAAGTTCAAGGTCACAGATTGGAAATTGTCAAAATCCTTGTACATGTATACATTCTGGAGGGTGCTGTTTTGATTGGAACTTAATTAAACTTCATACACTGATTGCTTATGATAAGAGGAAAAACCCTATTGATTTCCAAGGTCAAAGATCAAGGTCACAGATCGGGAAATAATCAAACTCATCCTTGTATATTACATTTTTGTACCTAGAGAGTGCAGTTTTTATTGGATCTTAACCAAACTTCATATACTGATTTCTTGTGACAAGATGAAATACCTGATTGATTTTCAAGGTCATAGTTCAAAGGTCAAGATCACCAGATTTGATGTGGTCAAAATCTTTGTATACAGTCTGGAAGGTGCAGTTTTGATTGGATCTTAACCAAACTAGAACCCTATGGTTCTCAAGGTCATAGGTAAAAAAACAAAACAAAAAAACCACACACACACCCTAAAACTTCTTTCTTTCCTGTAATTCCCATTTGAAATTTTAAAAATCCTACTGAACCATGGAGTCGTTTCTCTAAAGCACAGGGATGCCTTTCTTAAAATTTCGGCGGTAAACTGTTATTTTAATATTAATTACAGTTTAAGAAAAAACTGAGCTGAATTTTAATCAGATTGCACACATTTGGACAAGGTTTATAAAAGTAAAATAAATAAAAAAGAAAATATTATCACCTTCAAAATAATTTTGGTGCCCGCTCTAATTTTGTTTCCAACAATTGAAGGCATCGAAAGCTATAATTCCTTTACGTTTACAATGGCAGATTCAAGGTTTTAGGCCTAGGGTAGGATGGATGCAGTGCTTTTCAAGAAGGACAAGGTGCCATCACCATTTTTGGACTTGTTTGTGACTTTTTTCAAGGTCAAGTTTTTATTCCAAAGGTCACAACAATCTATTGCCTATAGAACAAAAGTGTCCCAAATTAGCAGTAAAAAATCTTTGACCTTGACTCAAAGTCATGGTTACATGTATGATTTAAAGTGTTGTACATATCGGAAGCAAACTTAAAATTAAAATTTATTTGATTTCTTCAATATATATCTTCCTAGTTCAGCGAATCTGCCTTTTCCGTTCAGAAGTGAACTCTCATTTGCGAAATCCGGGGGGTCAGGATAAGTAAAATGAACAGCATAGGCTTCCGTCCGCCAATCAAATGACAGATCTTTGCGTTTGCTTTGGTATTGACTTTTCCAAGTAGGATGACACTTCAATAGAAAGCAAATGACCTGTAAATGTTTCTCGATATAGACAGTATGAGGATATTTCTCGTAAGTTTTATACGGCAGTTCTAATGCATTGTGGAAAAAAGCTCTGGGTCTGTAGTTTTTGAGCGAATCATGCCAAAACTGTATAAAATGAGAATTTGGTTTCGCCATTAAAGCTCCGAGGTTCATGTAGTGAGGATAATTGTGCCTTCTAAGAAAATCGAAATTTGCGATTGCGTCATATCCGGTTGATATTAGATCATCAACGGGTTTCGCCCAAATTACATCCCAATCCATATAAATACCACCATACTTCAATAACACGTCAACTCGGATGACGTCACTCAAGTGTGATGTATAATGCACCTTATGACCGAAAATATATTGTGGAATTTCGCGATTCACTAAAATAACTCTAGGATCTTTCTTTATTATTTCGAAGTAGTCTCCCCTTAATTTCTTGTCCCCGTGAATGAATACTTTCTCTGGGTTTAGAATGACTAAAGCGCTTCTAATACTTAGGTACATCGGGAATGTCATGTTCTTTTCGTGGTACCATACTAAATGCACATATTTTGGTATTTTTCCTGGTAGTAAAGGTTTGTGTCTGATAACGTCTGGGCTTCCATAAGTAAGTTTTCTCGCTATTACTCCGATTGTTGAATTCAAATACATGATATCTATAGGATGAATATTGTTTAACACAAAGCATGAATTTTCCCGATTATAAACCTGCAACTTATTTGGACTTATCACGCTGCAACGAATGGTCAGTTTGAACGAATCAAATGGTATGTTACGTTTTGAATTAATCTCAGCTAGTTGCCGCAGATAGTTATTTCTTCTTGATGACATCACAAAGCTGACGTCACCGCGGGAATCTAACCCAACCGTGAAATTTTTCCTACGATAGCTTCTGACAGATTCAGTGAATGTAACATTGTCTGACACGTAAATCCCTCCTCTGTCGTGGAGCACCGCGATTCCATAATAAATTCCACAGTCTCTGTATTGTTGAAATTTCCAATTTTCAGGAATTCTTTTTACGACAAATCCAGATATTTTCATTTTGATTTCCTTCAGCCACATATCATATGGATCGTCTTCACTTACGTTATATCTACAGTGAAACTCTATTATGTCTGGTCGCATCAATTTCCACACACTTATAATACTCAAATATTGTTCATACTTTATTGTGTGATCATAACACCACACATAATGAACAGTGTTTGGTATTTCAAAGTCGCCCAATTCACTGACATCATAATATTCTATGTCCATGAAAAGAGTGTCAGGTGATTTTAGAATTCCGTCCTTTCCCAAAGGACGGCTAATGTTTTCGAAATTCCTGTTACCATGGTCACGGCTTCCAATGAGGACATTGAGTACAATAAAGATAACCAAGCTAATTGCCACGTAGGAAAGAAAAGCAGTTTTGAAATGCCAATATACCATCTTCTTAAAACATGTGAGTCACCGTGTCCCTGGAAAAAATAAAAGGATTTTTATTAATATAAACACTTATTTCCTGTTGCAGTGTGGAGAAGTTAAACTCATTCCTCGTGAGGTTTTGAGGTGTATAAATTACTTCTTCCCAGCTTTGTCGCCTGAAAGAAGCTTTTTTGTCACTCTATCAATTTGACGTCATAAATATTATTTTGCTATTTCGAATACTTGTCATTATATCAAAAATATCATCTAATTTAAAGGAGGTTAACAACATATCCCACCCTTCCTGCTACGTCTTTCGGTATATTTTTGGAAACAATTTTCACACTCTTTGGCCATATTACATTGTTTAGATTGAGGATCACTGACGAGGGTTAAGTACACGAAACGTGCATGTCTGGTCCATACTGCAAATTTATCTGTTCTTAAATGATGTTATTGAATTTGAAGACGTTTAATATTTGTACCACTTGGTGAGTGTCATTGCTGGTGGATCAGGAGCCCCCGAGGGCACATGTAGCCAAGTTCGATCAACTTCAGTTGATCGTTTCTTCAACACATTCGAAAGTTTCTATGATCAAAATTTCTTGAAATTTCTAAAACGTGGGTCCTACAGCATCATATCCCACCCCTCCTGCTGCGTCTTTAGGTACATTTTTGGAAACAATTTTCACACTCTTCGGCCATATTACACTGTTTAGATTGAGGATCACTGACGAGGGCTAAGTACCCGAAACGTGCATGTCTGGTCCATACTGCAAATTTATCTGTTCTTATGGAGGCCGAGTTCGGTTTCATATCTCAAAAACTATAATAGAAAAAGTTGATTATTTTTACACGAATTATTACTTTCTTAATTATTCACATTTCGACAGATTTCTAGAAAAATTGACCGATTGGTATAGTTGTAGGGGCCGTCTCAAAATAACGCCTATTTTACTATGGGGGTATATGGGAATTAATTGATTTTTCCTGTAAAATGCCAATTTTCAAGAATACTATAATAGAGATTTGATTGAAATTGCAATATACTATTACATTATGAATGATTAACACAATATATCGACAAGAAAAAAATTGATCGATTGTTATGCAATTGGGGAGCATTTCAAAGTATGAAAATCTATCAAAACTGTAAAATTTTGATAGAAAGTGTTGAAAGTGGCAAGAAAAAATGAAAAATTTTCCTCAAAATGCTGTCCCAGTATTCGATATTTGTAAATCCTCATTTCTAACTTCAAAATTATGAAACACAAAAGCAAAGAAGAAAAATATGTGAGGAAGGGCGGGGGTAATCTCAAAATTAATAAATCAAATGTGAGCCTGATAAGGGTCTTCATGAGTCATCATAACTCAAAAACCATAATAGAAAAATAAATCCCTTAATTAATTTATATGACGTTCTAAATCAAATGTAATCATTTTGAGAGATTTTCAGAAAAAAAAATTTTCGTCTAGATTACAGCAGGGGTTGTTTCAAAATAATGCGTAATTTCGTTATGCACCGAAAATAAGGTGTTCCCATACAGCAATGTGTAAAAGAGCAGTTACGCTGCATGACAGGGATGCTGCATTTAATATTTGATTTTTTTCTATAAATTGAATAGATTTAGAAGATAAAGATATATAAAATGTTTTAATTAAAGAATGTATACTTGGATTTGAGTGTAAAATAAAACGGGAAAAGATTCCCCGAGGGACGTCAAAAGCATGCAGCTAGAACGCAGTGAAACATATAGAAGTAATAAATCGTTCTTTTCGTATATTTCATATCTCTCTTATAGATGACGATGACATACATTTGATATCATCACATGAAGTTGACAGAGAGGGGGGGGGGGAGAGAGAGTCCTTTTTTTCTTTTATTTTTTCTAAAGGTTTCGTTTCGTTTCGTTTTTGTTGCGTTGCACACTTTACAGGGACTCAAATATCAGTCGTTATGAATTTATAAAAGAAATTGTTACAGTACATAAACAAACTAGAAAGGTTTCTTGTTGCGGTTGCAACAAGAGTGTCTTCCTCCTATACAATTTTTGGTTTGGAAATATGAAGGACGTCACATTACATGTATTTATATTATATATTTAAGTTTTCAAATAGCAGTAACATTAAATTTTCAAACCGATAATTGTTGGTGAGCAACCATTTGATTTGGGGGGGGGGGGGGGGCAGGAATTCTATTGCCAGCCGGTAAATTTTTTTCAGCAATTTTCTGAGCAGGCCATTTTTTCAGCCATTACCAGAGTCGGAGAAAAATTTTCGCCGGTTCTTCGGGCCGGTTTTAAACAAATTGTCAAATGTTGTGAATGTCTGTGTAAGTTAAACTCCCCGCTGTTACAGAGTATGAGTTCATAACCGTTTCTTCAGATGTCTCTTTGCAATTAGCGAATTTCAGACAGATTTATGATGTTTAAATAGAACCTTTTCTAGATTTTTGTGCCTATGCGTATTAGGTCTCTGGTAGATACAGCTATGTGAACAGTTTGTATTTATATTAATTAATTTTTTGACTTTAAATTGTCTGGCACAAAGGGCCAGCAAAAATTTCCATATCATGCAATGTATCCTTACTTTTGCATGGTCCGGGAAAAAAAAATTGCCGGCCCTTTGGGCCGGAATATTTTTTTCAGCATTTTTCAGAGCCGGGATTTTTTTTTTGCAAATTCTTCTGCCCCCTCCCCCCATAAAAAAGGCGAGCTCGTAGCTGTAGAACCAATTTCCTTGAGAAGAGAAATGGTAATAACAAGTTACGTTCAATATATATATATATATAAATACCATGAGGTTCTCGCTGTGCAGGTTCAAATTTGGACCCCCCCCCCCCCCCTTCCCTTTTTTCAAAGTTTATTTTGAATTTCCATCATGGCGACATCGTTCAATATAAACAGAACTGTTTTCAAAAAACGAGGGAAGGGAAGAATGTTGGAGAAATTGTTCATCAATTTGTAAATAAACCAACCGAAAATTATGTTCGAACGTTTGCTAGAATTAGAAATTAAACTTGATGTTCAAAATATAGTTATTGAAGTTTAGAAACAGGTTTGTAGGTTAGAAATCGGAATCAAACTACCACTTTTTGTGTGTAAATTCTGGTTTGTAGCTGATCTCTTCTAAATTAATCAACTGTTTTAAAATCAAATTGTGTATATCGAAATGTATTTATGAAATGCATATTCATCATTGCCGTGAAATCGGAATTTGAAAATCTCAACACTGCTTTTCTCGAGTCGGACTCGGACTACCAATTTTAGTGTGCGCCCGATCTGTTGGCGTGAAGGTGTATCGAAATACCCAACTCAAAATTTCGATGCTCATATCTTTTCAACAGTAAGAGATAGGAAAAATCAGAAAGACTAAATAAGACAGATATATGGATAAAAAAATAATAATATTGAAATTTTTAGGAAACTTCATAAGCTTAATTTTTGTTTACTATTATAAGCAAAAAAGTGTCTTCCTCCTATGAACTTCTGAATTTGGAAATATGAAGGACGGTGAAGGACGTCATCGTAATAAATCGTTACAGTGTGCATCTTGCATGGCTGTCGACTTTCAAAAAGAATGGAAATTGTAGATAGCAAAATACGAGATATTTAAGCTGAAATTTTCGGTCCTTTTGAGTAATTCGACGCTCCCGTCAAATATTTGAATCTACTAAAAACATGATAAAAAAAATAACAGAGACCAAAAATAAAAAAGACCAATCTAGCTTTTACCCCAAACGTAACGTTGGAGAACTTTCATTGTCCTAGCTTACAGGGTTCTTGAGAAATCGCTGATCCAAAGTCGGAAGACCTAATTACATATTCTTTTTATCTACAACATGGAAAGAGAGTTAAACAATTGCAATGGATATTTGTTACTGGTTAATTTACTTTGAATATCATTCATTTTAGATCGTCTTTTGATATTCATTTACTGAAGAAACTTATTTTGCGACCGGAAAGTTCCCTTATCTAAATATGCAGTATTGTATATATCCTTTATCTGTATCATTTCTCATTTATTCGGAATTTCATGTTTACATGCATACATTTACTACGAATGCAAACATAGAACATTGTAGAACGGGTACATGACCAAAAAAAAGAGGGGGCGGGTTGGAGTCAGTGACTCCGATTCGAGAATTGTTTTTCGGTGAAACATAAAAATTGTGGTACAAGCATGATCAATTTATACTTTTGAATTTTTTTTCTTTTAAACACAAAGTTCTACGATAGTTTATCATCGGGATAAAATTAAAATAACCAAGTTTAAAAATGATGTATTGTAATAATAAACCAAGTAAATCTAAATCCCTGGTCAAGCATTATTCGCCCTTTTCATTTATAACAATTTCTGGTGTCAGTTTTGCACCCCCCCCCCCCCATTTTATTTTATTTTATTTATACAACTTGTATTATTAATTTTTTTTTGAGCGAGTATATGTGAAAAAACTCACATCTAGCTCCATCAATCAATTTATAGAGATACGGAAACAAGAAAAATAGAGAGAAAAAAGTAAACGTAAACGTTTTCAATTTTGACGTTACTTGTCAAGAAATGAACGTCATTCATCTCGCTCGTTCTCAATAATGCGTGCAATTACCTGTAGAATGGTTACATCTTTGAACAAAGCAGAGTTTATACTAAAATTCACTTGCTCAAAGTTTTCAAACAGAGAATATTTATTCGATAACATTTCCGTGCAAAGTACGAAGGTTTACAAAATCGCAGAAAAATTCTTATAATCAAAGATAATTCGAGATACTAAACTTGAAATTTCTAATCCATTATATCGCTAAAATCTGCAAGAAATATCCTGTTAGATCATCAAACAAAAGTTTCCTCTTTGATTTTGTTCCCAAACAACAAGAGGGTTGAATTTCCGATGGTGACGTTATAAATATGAAACGTTTACGGCGATATCCCGGAGGTCTCATTTACTTGATATTTTTGTATATATTTTGTAAATAAATCTTACAAAATATTCATTACTATAGGATTGTAGATGATAACTTTCTGGTTTCATCGATACCAAACTTGTTGAAATCCGTCAAGAAACAAGCGAATAAGATTGCCATGCGCGTAACCATGCGCAATACACTATAACTCGTACCGAACTCGGCCTCGTTAAGGTGCGTCATTGGTCACGATTTTGGACTATTCTTGCGCATGTCCTCTTTTAGCACCATTTGAGCTTGACTTTTATAGATATTTCAATTTATTATGGCTAATGTATCATTTCTTGCTCTTTTTAAGACTGTAATGCGACGGGTGCAAACAGGAGATACTGACTCTTCCTAGGCACCTGGTCTCGCTCCCATATCGGGAGTTCGCTTCTTTTCATGTGGGCGAGGTTTTTCTTTGTTTGCTTTGTTCCTGTTTTGTCCTGATTTTGAATGCCTTCTGTTTATGATTTCCTGAATTATCGATTTTGTACTGTGTATTGGTGTATGGTCATTGTCCATATTTGTCATTTCATCCACGTCGTCGACTTGTGAAGTTTTAAACGTCTTCAAATTCAATAGCATCATTTAGGAACTGTGTGTTACAGATAAATTTGCAGCATGGACAAGACAAGGTCTGCTGTAATAAGCTGCTTGTTGTCTTGCCTCGATGGCGTCGCCTTCGTTACGTTAATGAAGTCAGAGTGTGAGGCCGATGACGTCAGAGGGTGAGATCGATTTATCTCACCCCAGAAAAATTTGAGAATTCTCAGTTTCAAGTGGGAGAAAGATATTTTTCCTATGATATCCTCACAATGAAAAGATCATTTAGTTTATTATACCAAGTCGTATCGTAAGCAACCTGACTATTCTATGATATCCTTACAATGAAAAGAACCATTCTATTTATTATACCATGTCTTATCGTAAGCCACCTGATGATTCTATGATATCCTTACAATGAAAAGAACCATTCAGTTTATCATACCAAGTCGTATCGTAAGCCACCTGATGATTCTACGATATCCTTACAATCAAAATAACCATTCATTTTATTATACCAAGTCTTATCGTAAGCCACCTGATGATTCTATGATAGCCTTACAATGAAAAGAACCATTCAGTTTATTATACCAAGTCGTATCGTAAGTCACCTGATGATTCTTTGATATCCTTACAATGAAATGAACCATTCTATTTATTTTACTAAGTCGTATCGTAAGCCACCTGATGATTCTATGATATCCTTACAATGAAATGAAGCATTCTATTTATTATAGCAAGTCGTATCGTAAGCCACTTGATGATTCTATGATATCCTTATAATGAAAAGAACCATTCTATTTAATATACCAAGTCGTATCGTATGCCATCTGACTATTCTATGATATCCTTACAATGAAATGAACCATTCTATTTATTATACCAAGTCGTATCGTAAGCCACCTGATGATTCTATGATATCCTTACAATGAAAAGAACCATTCAGTTTATTTTACCAAGTCTTATCTTAAGCCACCTGTCTATTCAATGATATCCTTACAATGAAAAGAACCATTCTATTTATTATACCAAGTCGTATCGCATGCCACCTGATGATTCTATGATAGCCTTACAATGAAAAGAACCATTCAGTTTATTTTACCAAGTCCTATCTTAAGCCACCTGATGATTCTATGATACCCTTACAATGAAAAGAACCATTCAGTTTATTATACCAAGTCTTATCGTAAGCAACCTGACTATTCTATGATATCCTTACAATCAAATGAACCATTCAGTTTATTATACCAAGTCGTATCGTAAGCAACCTGATGATTCTATGATATCCTTACAATGAAAAGAACCATTCAGTTTATTATACCAAGTCGTATCGTATGCCACCTGATGATTCTATGATATCCTTACAATAAAAAGAACCATTCAGTTTATTATATCAAGTCGTATCGTAAGCCACCTGATGATTCAATGATATCCTTACAATCAAAAGAACCATTCATTTTATTATACCAAATCTTATCGTAAGCCACCTGATGATTCTATGATAGCCTTACAATGAAAAGAACCATTCAGTTTATTATACCAAGTCGTATCGTAAGCCACCTGATGATTCAATGATATCCTTACAATCAAAAGAACCATTCATTTTATTATACCAAATCTTATCGTAAGCCACCTGATGATTCTATGATAGCCTTACAATGAAAAGAACCATTCAGTTTATTGTACCAAGTCGTATCTTAAGCCACCTGATGATTCTATGATATCATTGCAATGAAAAGAACCATTCAGTTTATTTTACCAAGTCTTATCGTAAGCCACCTGTCTATTCTAAGATATCCTTACAATGAAAAGAACCATTCAGTTTATTATACCAAGTCGTATCGTAAGACACCTGTCTATTCAATGATATCCTTACAATGAAAAGAACCATTCTATTTATTATACCAAGTCGTTTCATATGCCACCTGATGATTCTATAATATCCTTACAATGAAAAGAACCATTCAGTTTATTATACCAAGTCGTATCGTAAGCCACCTGATGATTCAATGATATCCTTACAATGAAAAGAACCATTCAGTTTATTATACCAATTCTTATCGTAAGCCACCTGATGATTCTATGATATCCTTACAATGAAAAGAACCATTCAGTTTATTATACCAAGTCGTATCTTAAGCCACCTGATGATTCTATGATATCCTTACAATGAAAAGAACCATTCTATTTATTATACCAAGTCGTATCGTAAGTCACCTGATGATTCTATGATATCCTTACAATGAAAAGAACCATTCAGTTTATCATACCAAGTCGTATCGTAAGCCACCTGATGATTCTATGATATCCTTACAATCAAAATAACCATTCATTTTATTATACCAAGTCTTATCGTAAGCCACCTGATGATTCTATGATAGCCTTACAATGAAAAGAACCATTCAGTTTATTATACCAAGTCGTATCGTAAGTCACCTGATGATTCTATGATATCCTTACAATGAAATGAACCATTCAGTTTATTTTACTAAGTCGTATCGTAAGCCACCTGATGATTCTATGATATCCTTACAATGAAATGAACCATTCTATTTATTATACCAAGTCGTATCGTAAGCCACCTGATGATTCTATGATATCCTTACAATGAAATGAAGCATTCTATTTATTATACCAAGTCGTATCGTAAGCCACTTGATGATTCTATGATATCCTTATAATGAAAAGAACCATTCTATTTATTATACCAAGTCGTATCGTAAGCCACCTGATGATTCTATGATATCCTTACAATGAAATGAACCATTCTATTTATTATACCAAGTCGTATCGTATGCCATCTGACTATTCTATGATATCCTTACAATGAAATGAACCATTCTATTTATTATACCAAGTCGTATCGTAAGCCACCTGATGATTCTATGATATCCTTACAATGAAAAGAACCATTCAGTTTATTTTACCAAGTCTTATCTTAAGCCACCTGATGATTCTATGATACCCTTACAATGAAAAGAACCATTCAGTTTATTATACCAAGTCTTATCGTAAGCAACCTGACTATTCTATGATATCCTTACAATCAAATGAACCATTCAGTTTATTATACCAAGTCGTATCGTAAGCAACCTGATGATTCTATGATATCCTTACAATGAAAAGAACCATTCAGTTTATTATACCAAGTCCTATCGTATGCCACCTGATGATTCTATGATATCCTTACAATAAAAAGAACCATTCAGTTTATTATACCAAGTCGTATCGTAAGCCACCTGATGATTCAATGATATCCTTACAATCCAAAGAACCATTCATTTTATTATACCAAATCTTATCGTAAGCCACCTGATGATTCTATGATAGCCTTACAATGAAAAGAACCATTCAGTTTATTATACCAAGTCGTATCGTAAGCCACCTGATGATTCAATGATATCCTTACAATCCAAAGAACCATTCATTTTATTATACCAAATCTTATCGTAAGCCACCTGATGATTCTATGATAGCCTTACAATGAAAAGAACCATTCAGTTTATTGTACCAAGTCGTATCTTAAGCCACCTGATGATTCTATGATATCATTGCAATGAAAAGAACCATTCAGTTTATTATACCAAGTCTTATCGTAAGCCACCTGTCTATTCTAAGATATCCTTACAATGAAAAGAACCATTCAGTTTATTATACCAAGTCGTATCGTAACACACCTGTCTATTCAATGATATCCTTACAATGAAAAGAACCATTCTATTTATTATACCAAGTCGTATCGTATGCCACCTGATGATTCTATAATATCCTTACAATGAAAAGAACCATTCAGTTTATTATACCAAGTCGTATCGTAGGCCACCTGATGATTCAATGATATCCTTACAATGAAAAGAACCATTCAGTTTATTATACCAATTCTTATCGTAAGCCACCTGATGATTCTATGATATCCTTACAATGAAAAGAACCATTCAGTTTATTATACCAAGTCGTATCTTAAGCCACCTGATGATTCTATGATATCCTTACAATCAAAATAACCATTCATTTTATTATACCAAGTCTTATCGTAAGCCACCTGATGATTCTATGATAGCCTTACAATGAAAAGAACCATTCAGTTTATTATACCAAGTCGTATCGTAAGTCACCTGATGATTCTATGATATCCTTACAATGAAATGAACCATTCAGTTTATTTTACTAAGTCGTATCGTAAGCCACCTGATGATTCTATGATATCCTTACAATGAAATGAACCATTCTATTTATTATACCAAGTCGTATCGTAAGCCACCTGATGATTCTATGATATCCTTACAATGAAATGAAGCATTCTATTTATTATAGCAAGTCGTATCGTAAGCCACTTGATGATTCTATGATATCCTTATAATGAAAAGAACCATTCTATTTATTATACCAAGTCGTATCGTAAGCCACCTGATGATTCTATGATATCCTTACAATGAAATGAACCATTCTATTTATTATACCAAGTCGTATCGTATGCCATCTGACTATTCTATGATATCCTTACAATGAAATGAACCATTCTATTTATTATACCAAGTCGTATCGTAAGCCACCTGATGATTCTATGATATCCTTACAATGAAAAGAACCATTCAGTTTATTTTACCAAGTCTTATCTTAAGCCACCTGATGATTCTATGATACCCTTACAATGAAAAGAACCATTCAGTTTATTATACCAAGTCTTATCGTAAGCAACCTGACTATTCTATGATATCCTTACAATCAAATGAACCATTCAGTTTATTATACCAAGTCGTATCGTAAGCAACCTGATGATTCTATGATATCCTTTCAATGAAAAGAACCATTCAGTTTATTATACCAAGTCGTATCGTATGCCACCTGATGATTCTATGATATCCTTACAATAAAAAGAACCATTCAGTTTATTATACCAAGTCGTATCGTAAGCCACCTGATGATTCAATGATATCCTTACAATCCAAAGAACCATTCATTTTATTATACCAAATCTTATCGTAAGCCACCTGATGATTCTATGATAGCCTTACAATGAAAAGAACCATTCAGTTTATTGTACCAAGTCGTATCTTAAGCCACCTGATGATTCTATGATATCATTGCAATGAAAAGAACCATTCAGTTTATTATACCAAGTCTTATCGTAAGCCACCTGTCTATTCTAAGATATCCTTACAATGAAAAGAACCATCAGTTTATTATACCAAGTCGTATCGTAAGACACCTGTCTATTCAATGATATCCTTACAATGAAAAGAACCATTCAGTTTATCATACCAAGTCGTATCGTATGCCACCTGATGATTCTATAATATCCTTACAATGAAAAGAACCATTCAGTTTATTATACCAAGTCGTATCGCAAGCCACCTGATGATTCAATGATATCCTTACAATGAAAAGAACCATTCAGTTTATTATACCAATTCTTATCGTAAGCCACCTGATGATTCTATGATATCCTTACAATGAAAAGAACCATTCAGTTTATTATACCAAGTCGTATCGTAAGTCACCTGATGATTCTATGATATCCTTACAATGAAAGGAACCATTCAGTTTATTATACCAAGTCTTATCGTAAGTCACATGATGATTCTATGATATCCTTACAATGAAAAGAACCATTCAGTTTATTACACCAAGTCGTATCGTAAGTCACATGATGATTCTATGATATCCTTACAATCAAAAGAACCATTCAGTTTATTATACCAAGTCGTATCGTAAGTCACATGACGATTCTGAAGTCTGCAGTAAAACTTACCTTTTTATGGCATCAGTCACAGTGAACTAATTTTCAGAATAAGATGAAATATGTTAACATTTTCCCCCACAACTGGGATTCTATCAGTGTGTATAGGCTACTCTTATATCTTATCACGTAACGCTACATGTATGTTATATGCTTACGTCATGTCACGTCACGTCACGTTTACCGTAAACCTAACCCTATATACAGTTACATGTATTATTTTGTTTTTATTGTAAATAAGAATTGAATGTTTATTGTTGCCATATTATTGAAATGTAAAATGACGATTATCTTATCACAAATTGTGTAAAACGCGGCCTCTTACGTAGCGTACTGGAGAAGGGACCGTGGACTTCCACAATGACATTTCTCTAACACCCATTTACTATGGACATGTTCGATATATGTATATACTTTGCACTAAATGTTCATGTATGTCAGATTTATCAACGAGGTTGAATGTGTAATTTCGCCCCTCAGTATGTGATGGTCTCCATATACATAATCTTGGGAAGGATTCTTCAAAGCAAAAAAAGAAATGATCAAAAGAATGGTGTTTTAAAGACGACGATACAACTTTATAGCCAAACTTAGTCCTAATTCATATCTGACCTAGAATAATAGATCTATTTAGATCATATTTACTGTAGACATTTAGGCATAAAAGAAGACAACCCCCTCCTCCTCACTCGTTACCATGGATATAAGGATTTGATACTTACAAAGGAATAACTCTCTCTCTATTGGCTCCTTATGTTATCAATTTTGTTCACGCATCGAGAAACACATTTGGTTTTCACAAAAATCCTAGATTTTCATTAAGTGGACAGACAAAGAGGGATAATGACTATTCAAATGATATCGTTGGATTTTTTATGATTTTGAAATCACATCAACGTTTGTCCCCTAGTAACACAAAACTGATATATTTGGTAAAGTCTGTGTTTTGCTTACCTAGCTTACCTAGAACTCCGACCAATCGAGCTTACCTAGAACTCCGACCAATCGAGCTTACCTAGAACTCCGACCAACGCTCAGAACAAGCTGTTAGAACTAAATCTTCTCTTTTGAGATTTAAATATCCTTGTGATGATTTTAGTATCACATACATGTACTCGTTAAAAAGGGCGATCAAATTTCTTTCCAAAGTTTTGATGAAAGTTCGATCTTCCTTGAATTCATCTTATGTTGAATATGAAGAGTCATCGTAAAATGAAGGCCGTTGTTTATTTTTATCAAAGTAGTACAAGAGAAGGGATGGGGATCTCCAACAAGACCCTGTTGCAGCAGCAATAGCAAAACACCAAAACACCCGATGCAAAAACACAAAAGACGAGCATAGTATGAGACGGAAAAGAGACATACGACATGTAAACATCAAGACTACACATAAACCGACGAGACCAATGGGCAAACGGTGCCGACTTTGAACGGCCATTTGCCACGCAAGTAGCAAATGGTGTGGTTATCCTGGATTACGCGCGCACAACCCTCTCGCTTCTCCAATTACTATCTGATGATTTGATACATTTTCATGAAATCATGGCTTTAATATTCTCAGGTGAAATGATAAATGTCTTCAAATTCAATAGAATCATTTAAGAACAGATAAATTTCAGCATGGACCAGACATGCACGTTTCGGGTACTAAACCCTCGTCAGTGATCCTCAATCTAAACAATGTAATATTGCCAAAGAGTGTGAAAATCATTATGTCCCAAAATTTTACAGAAAGATGCAGCAGGATGGGAGGGGAATTATGCTACAGGACCATGTTTTAGAAATTTCAAGATTTTTTTATAACAGAAATTTTCCAATGCGTTGAAGAGACGATCAACCGAAGTTGATCGAACTTGGCTACATGTGTCCTCGGGGACTCGTGGTCCACCAGCAGTGACACTCCCCAAGTGGTACAAATGTCAAACGTCTTAAAATTCAATTGCATCATTTAAAGATACAGTGTTACTAAAATTAAATTTTATTCTAAACGTAAAATTTATTTTAAAGGATCTAGATTGAGGATAAAAAGGATCCAAAAAAGTTTTATTTGAAAATATGCAGTATTGATGTTAAACGTATTCAAATTGAATAGAATAATTTAAGAACAGATAAAATGGCAGCATGGACCAGACATGCACGTTTCGGGTACTTAACCCTCGTCAGGGATCGTCAAATCTAAACAAATTCAATGTAATATGCCAAAAAAGTATGAAAGTTACTATGTCGAAAAAGCGTACCGAAAGACGTAGCAGGATGGGTGGGATATGATGCTGCAGGATCCACTTTTTAGAAATTTCAAGAAATTTTGATAACGGAAATTAAGAATGCGTTGAAGTAACGATCAACCGAAATTGATCGAACTTGGCAACATGTGCCCTCGGGGACTCCTGGTCCACCAGCAGTGACACTCACCAAGTGGTATAAATGTTAAAAGTCTTCAAATTGAATAGGACCTTTTAAGAACAGATAAATTGGCAGCATGGACCAGACATGCTAGTTTCGGGTACTTAACCCTCGTCAGTGATCGTCAAATCTAAACAAATTCAATGTAATATGCCAAAAAAGTATGAAAGTTACTATTTTCGAAAAAGTGTACCGAAAGACGTAGCAGCATGGGTGGGATATGATGCTGCAGGATCCACTTTTTAGAAATTTCAAGAAATTTTGATAACGGAAATTTAGAATGCGTTGAAGTAACGATCAACCGAAATTAATCGAACTTGTCAACATGTGCCCTCGGGGACTCCTGGTCCACCAGCAGTGACACTCACCAAGTGGTATAAATGTTAAAAGTCTTCAAATTGAATAGCACCTTTTAAGAACAGATAAATTGGCAGCATGGACCAGACATGCTAGTTTCGGGTACTTAACCTTCGTCAGTGACCCTCAAATCTAAACAATAATATCGTCGAATTTGTAAAATTAAATCTCCATATACCTCTATAGTAAAAACGCAATACATTGTAGGTTCATTCATTCATTCATTCTTTATTTCCTCATTACATGAGATTATACGATATGAACAATATCAAAATAAATATCAGTCAATCATTTTAGATATATACATAAAATTTTGGCATAAGCAATTATTCAAAAGGAGAAAAAAAACAATACATACAAGAAGTGTAATATTTACATTTATGTGATAAATGTTAAAGTCAGTACTATATGTATATGGAGGTCCGACGATTGCAGACACTAGAATAACCGAAAAAGTCGGTTGTACAGAACGGCGGAATCATGAATTAAACGAAAATTTGTTAACACGAAAGATATTTCACTTTCTTTATCGAGAACGTAAGAGGTATGGCGGCCCAAGAGTACCATAAACAGTTCTGCTTCTGTAAGTCCGCATAACGCGGCGCAAATATTGATGTCAAAACCATTGACGATTGTCTCCAACCACAGATCTCGGAGACTCTCAGTACCCCTGCATTCCAGAGAAGCATGTAGACAAACATCGGTAAAACGTTTAGAACATATACTACAGATATGATCGGCGGGCTGGGTATCACTTTCCGCAAAAAGTTTACAAATGAATTTACAGAGAGCAATTTCGAAGCAGTTTTTTTTTTGGAATATTCCAAAAGGTGTGCGGTTCTCTGGTAGAGAATATCTCTTTAAAACGATAGAATGTAGAGTCTGGTTCGATTCTATCGATTCTGGATTCAATATGATGATTTTTTACAGTTGATCTTACGATTTGCTTCCATGACTATTTCGAAGGGAAATCTCCATCAGATATCCACACAGTGAGATGTTCATATAAACCATAGAAAGAAGGTAAACGTAAAGCATCCGGAATAAATCCTCGTTGTTTGTGTTCATCTGCTTCCATAAATTCAAACATGCGATAAAGAAATATCTTTTTTGGTAGTGTATCACTATCTAGTCGACAAAGTCGGCCGGGTTAGCGCAGTGGTAGCGCGCTCGCTTCTCACCTCTAAGGTCCCGGGTTCGAATCCCAGATTCGGCGAAGGGTCTTATGTGGGAGGGTAGGTGGTCCCCCACCCAGGCCTCTGCAGGAGGTTTTTCTCCGGGTACTCCGGTTTCCTCCTGCTCCTTGGACCCCCTCACGCCAACATCTGAGCCAACGTGAGACATTAATATAAGTTGTGTAACTTGTTTGTTAAACGTTGTAAAATAAATAAAATTTAATTTTTTTTTTTTAGTCGGCAAAGTCGACCGAAAAAGAGAAGTTTTCGAACGTCAATTTCAGCTAAAACCGTGACGAGATTAAGCAAGGATTCACATATATCTGACCGACAATGGCGAGGAAGTTTTAAAGTATTCTTGCAAACAAAGTGTTTAAATGTTGTCAGCTTTCGTGTGTCAAGTGATGTCATATTGTTCCAAAGCTCACAACCGTAGAGTACTGATGATAGTATAACACTTTTATAAAGGTGCGAGATCGTCAAGGGGCTCAAATAGGGTGACCCAATGTCCGAAAGTCCAAAATAGGCTTTCCGTCCCTTTTCGCACGCAATAGAAATACGCTCAGAGAGTTTACAATTACTACATACAGTGATACCAAGGTGATTGTGCGATTGGGTGATAGGCAGCTCCACATCATCCAAGTACCATTTGCAATCATTGTCAATTTTTCTGCTATTGCGCGAAACTTTAGAATACACAACTTGTTGGCGTTAAATTCAAAATGCCACCTCTCTGAGTATATTGAATCGATATTTAACATAGATTGCATGGGATAAGGCGCGGTCGCGATACAGCATAAATCGTCTGCCAAGGTCGGACAACAACTTGTAACCGATGAAATGTCTGTATTTTTGTACGTGGTCTCAAGTTCGACCAAAAGATCGTCGATAAAAACCAAGTACAAAAAACTTGACAATACAACCCCTGCCTGACGCCCTGAAGAACGGGAAACCAGTCAGACTGTGTCTGATTTACGACGACGGCACTACGAGTATCAATATGGCAGTCATTTATTATGGACCATATTTTCCCTTTTACTCCAAGTTTATGCAGTTTGTACATCAACCCTTTCCTCCACACTGTATCAAACGCTTTCGATGAATCTAGAAACGCTTCGTAAAAATTGCTTCCCTTTTCCAAATTATAATATATTGTCTCTTGTAGATTAAAAGCAGCGGTTAAGCAGCCCAGGTTTTCTTGGAAGCCTTGTTGTTGTGGTCGTGGAAAGGGTCTAGTATACGATACAAATGTCTTCATTCTACTCAGAATGAGTTTTTCAAACATTTTGAATAAGGATGATAGTAAAGAAACCGGTCTATAACTTCCACATGACTGTTTCGATTTATTACCCCCTTTGTATAATGGTACAATGAGGCTGTCTTTCCATTTTGACGGAATAGTACCAAGGTCAATGCATGCATTAAAAAGATCGGTTAAACATATATGTACTGTTTTCCCGCCAAATATGATATGTTCATTAGTAATGCAATCTACTCCCGGCGCTTTACGACGCTTAGGCTGAGATATAATAAGTTTCAGATCCTCAACTGATACGAGACCTCCAGGAAGTGGAGTTCTTTCACCTGCGCAATCATTACACATTGTTAAATACTCTTCTTCGATAAGATGATCGAATACCGGATCAGAGTTTGAATCGTTACGGGTACTGTAGATGTTTTGAAAGAATTCAGCAAATGTTTTTGCAATACCTTCCGGATGCGACTGTGTATTACTGGAAGAATCGTCAATTTCCGGATAAATACGTGAAGCCCTTGGTTTTTGACGTTTAACAAGCTTCCAGAAGAGTCGCAGATCACAATCAGCCGATTTATCCAGATCTTTGTAGACTTGAGTCATATACTTATTATGCTCGTTGTCTAATGCATTTCGAAATTGCCTCTTGGCTCATCTGTATTCTTTGTACTATTCATGCGCAACCAAAATTAAAACTGACGTTTTCAAACGGCTATAACTACAAATATATGCGTTAAATTCGCCTGAAAATTTTAATTTATACAAATGAGAATTTGAACTTTCATATGAAGAGAATGATTTTGCATTATAAAATTTTGTAAAATTAATTAATTTTCAGGGACACCTTACCTTTAAGCACAGATCTCGTGAACTCCTGTTTTTCTTATAAGATTTTAAAATATTCATAATCTAAAACCAGGGAGGGATGGTGAATTCTGAACCCGAGTCACGGACAGATAAAATTTTGTACTTGAGGTTGAGAATTCGCCATCCTAGCCTCCTTGCGGTAAAGTTTGATTGTTTTCTCCCACGTCGTTGACTTGTAAAGGTATGTTATAATCAGCTGTTTGCTGTCTTACTTCCATGACGTCGTTTTCGAATCGATAGCAATGACGTCCTACCTAGGGTGAGATAAATGATGTCAGGCGGTGAGATAGATTTTCTCCCATATCAACAGAGTTGTACTCATAAAATTTGCAAAATGACAAATCTAGTATCCACATTGGGATGGATGATAAGCTACACGTGCGAACGTTAACTGTGACGTCATAAAAGAATGACGTGAGTGATCGCTCACAGCTCCATTATGGAAATTATCATTTTTGACGTGTTTCAGACACAGGGAGAAAAATAATCAACCACATCTCCAGTGCAAGTGCGGAATGCATTGTAGGTGACGCTGTTAAAACGCGTCGTGATTATTATTACCATATTCGCTATTTTCGAAAACCAGAGTTACTTCCCATTTGAGACGGTATCTGACGTAGACTGACAATGACGTCATCAAATTCTATGGAAACTGTCCTAAAAGTATGGGAAATGACGGTATAAAATCGACGTTACCGTACCATTTTCATGACGTCACAATGGTTTTACGTCAGAAACCGTCTGTAAGGGGGAAAAACTCTGTATTCCGCAAAGACTCAATATCACATAAATCATGTAACATATCTAATGCAAGCATAGCATCCGAGCAGGAAGTACCAAAAATGAAGGCCAAAGCCCATCCCAATTTCTGTCCTAGTCTAACCTATAGTTTTGTCGTTGGCCACGGAATGACCAAAATCGTAAGTATAGCGCCACCTTGAAAAAACGAGAAAGAAATAGATATACACTATAACTGATAAACGATTTGTTTAATCACTTACATCAATTTTCATTTTTCCAGTCATCTTCTTACGCAAAGACCAAACCCTCCATTCGCGACCCACCTGTAAATAACGATTACATGGCCGAAAATTTTGAAACACGTAATGTTATTCGCATCATATTAATCAATACCATGTACAAGTAGCAATTCTGAAATTAAAATTAATTTGATTTGTTCATTACATATCTTCCTAGTTCAGCGAATCTGCCTTTTCCGTTCAGAAGTGAACTCTCATTTGCGAAATCCGGGGGGTCAGGATGAGTAAAATGAACAGCATAGGCTTCCGTCCGCCAATCAAATGACAGATCTTTGCGTTTGCTTTGGTATTGACTTTTCCAAGTAGGATGACACTTCATTAAATAACAGATGACCTGTAAATGTCTCTCAATATAGACAGTATGAGGATATTTCTCGTAAGTTTTATACGGCAGTTCTAATGAATTGTGAAAATAAGCTCTGGATCTGTAGTTTCTGAGCGAATCATGCCAAAACTGTATAAAATGAGAATTTCGTTTTGCCATTAAAACTCCATTGTTGATGTAATGAGGATAATTGTGCCTTCTAAGACAATCGAAATTCACGATTGCGTCATATCCGGTTGATATGAGATCATCCACCGGTTTCGCCCAAATTACATCCCAATCCATATAAATACCACCATATTTCAATAACACGTCAAGTCGGATGACGTCACTCAAGTGTGTTGTATAATGCAGCTTATGACCAAAGATATATTGCGGGATTTCACGATTTACTAAAATAACTCTTGGATCTTTCATTATTTTATCGAAGTAGTCTCCCTTTAATTTCTTGTCCCCATGAATGAATACTTTCTCTGGATTTAGAATGACTAAAGCGCTTCTAATACTTAGGTACATCGGGAATGTCATGTTCTTTTCGTGGTACCATACTAAATGCACATATCTTGGTATTTTTCCTGGTAGTAACGGTTTGTGTCTGATTGCGTCTGGGCTTCCATAAGTAAGTTTTCTCGCTATTACTCCGATTGTTGAATTCAAATACATGATATCTATAGGGTGAATATTGTTTAACACAAAGCATGAATTTTCCTGATTATAAACCTGCAACTTATTTGGACTTATCACGCTGCAACGAATGGTCAGTTTGAACGAATCAAATGGTATGTTATGTTTTGAATTAATCTCAGCTAGTTTCCGCAGATAGTAATTTCTTCTTGATGACATCACAAAGCTGACGTCACCGCGAGAATCTAACCCAACTGTGAAATTTTTCCTACGATAGCTTCTGACAGATTCAGTGAATGTAACATTGTCTGACACGTAAATCCCTCCTCTGTCGTGGAGCACCGCGATTCCATAATAAATTCCGCAGTCTCTATATTGTTGAAATTTCCAATTTTCAGGAATTCTTTTTACGACAAATCCAGATATTTTCATTTTGATTTCCTTCAGCCACATATCATATGGATCGTCTTCACTTATGTTATACTTACAATGAAACTCTATTATGTCGGGTCGCATCAATTTCCACACGCTCATAATACTTAAATACTGTTCATACTTAATTGTATGTTCATAACACCACACATAATGAACTGTGTTTGGTATTTCAAAGTCGCCCAATTCACTGACATTACAATATTCTATATCCATGAAAAGAATGTCATGTGATTTTAGAATTCCTTCCTTTTCCAAAGGATTGATACTATTTTCAAAATTTCTGTTACCATGGTCACGGCTTCCAATGAGGACATTGAGTACAATAAAGATAACCAAGCTAATTGCCACGTAGGAAAGGAAAGCAGTCTTGAAATGACCATATACCATCTTCTTATAATATGTGAGTCACTGTGGCCCTGGAAAAATATAGGAAGTTCCATTACTAATATGAAGCTAAAATCATCTCAGTTGGCATGTATACCTTTGTGGAAATCGAATTTATATCTAGATCCAAAAATGGTAAATGTTAAACGTCTTCAAATTCAATAGCATCTATTTGCAGCATGGGCCAGTCATGCACGTTTCGGGTTCTTAACCCTCGACAGTGAACCTCAATCTAAACAATGTAATACTGCCAAAGAGTGTGAAAATTTTTATGTACAAAAATTTACCGAAAGACGTGGCAGGATGGGTCGGATATGATGATGCAGGACCAACGTTTTAGAAATTTCAGGAAATTTTGATAACTGAAATTTTCGAATGCGTTGAAGAGACAGACAATCAACTGAAGTTTATCGAACTTGGCTACATCTGTCCTCGGGGAATCCTTAACAATGTAATATTGCCAAAGAGTATGAAAATGTTTATGTTCAAAAATTTACCGAAAGACGTGGCAGGATGGGTGGGATATGAAGCTAAGTCTTCTCTATTTACTTAATACCGGTATTAACTTACTCTGGTAAGTGTACATGGTCGAAAAGATATGTCCGCTGTTGTACACTGAATTGTAGTAATCATTTTTCAACTATTTGACTTCTGTACAACCACTACACAGAATCTAACAGAGTATTACAGAAAGGAAGGGATATCTCCATCAACATTCGGTTGCAGCATCCACAACAAAACCCCAAAACACCCAACACAAAAAACCCACAGAACAGACATCCACAGAAAGAGACGCAAAAGTGACAAGAAACACCAATTCTAATGCGCTATGTTTGTAACGCGCATTTTGATTGGTTGAGCAAAGAAAAAACTGCAAGGGGATTCACGTTTCACTGCAGTTTTTGCTATGACTTTATATGTTCCCATAGCGTTGTCGTTAAAAGCAGACGTTTTCTAGCATATAACTGACCATTTGCATTAGAATAGGGTTACCATACTGATGTTTTACAAAAACAGACATGGTATCGGCGAATCCTCTGTCAGAAATATCCGTTTTATCGCTCGGCTGACGCCTCGCGGTAAAACTCAATTTCTGGCAGTGTCAGTAAAACACAAACATTGTAACCCCTAACTCACACCATAGAAACATGAAACACAGAAGAACACACATAAACCACAAGACCAAGACCAAATGGGCAACCGATGCCGACTTAGGACGGCCATCTGCCACGCGAGTAGCAGACGTGTGGTTATCCTGGATTACGCGCGCACAACCCTCCCACCTCAGGTAACACACAACGCACAATCCTCCCACTTCTGGTAACACACAACGCACAACCATCCCACTTCAGGTCACACACAACGCACAATCCTCCCACTTCCGGTAACACACAACGCACAACCCTCCCACTTCAGGTAACACACAACGCACAACCCTCCCACTTCAGGTAACACACAACGCACAACCCTCCCACTTCCGGTAACACACAACGCACAATCCTCCCACCTCAGGTAACACACAACGCACAACCCTCCCACTTCAGGTAACACACAACGAACAACCATCCCACTTCAGATAACACACAACGCACAACCCTCCCACTTCAGTTAACACACAACGCACAACCCTCCTACCTCAGGTAACACACAACGCACAACCCTCCCACTTCAGGTAACACACAACGCACAACCCACCCACTTCAGGTAACACACAACGAACAACCATCCCACTTCAGGTAACACACAACGCACAACCCTCCCACTTCAGGTAACACACAACGCACAACCCTCCCACTTCAGGTAATACACAACGCACAACCCTCCCACTTCAGGTAACACACAACGCACAACCATCCCACTTCAGGTAGCACCTCTACAAGAGATGGGATACCTTTCAGGAGCGAGCTTAACCGGGGAGTTCAAGATTGGGGTCAAGTTTTCTACTATGAGAATTAGACCTTTTGATATAGATGAAAACATAGGCAAAAAATACGAAATTGACATCTTCACAGAAATGTTCATGTTATTAAGTGCATTGACCTTGATACGTCATTCAAGGACAATTATACTAAGATTTTCCTAAAATATGAAACCATATCTTGTTTTCATTCTGTTTTGTGTCTTTTTTTTTAATTGAAAAAGCTACCAGCTAGCCAGGGAGAAAAACAATCGATCAAATTAAAAACAAAGCTGCAATTTCATAATATGTTACATACTATAAGTACCATGTGAAATCTGAGAGAAAAACAGATTTTAGTCAACAAAAGAATGAGAAATACTTTTACATTTTTACTTGAAACATAAAAACGATTTGATCATTTACAGGAATAATTTCAGCCACAGTGATTTATCGCGCTTCCCGATTGCTTGATGTACTATATGGGTGTAAAAGGTTCTAACTCGGTGTCTATCGAAAAATCGACAAGTCATCGTTTTAGTCTTCAGAGATAGGCCTACCAATGTTAAAATCCCTTTTCTGTGGTAGAATTATTTATTCTTGATAATCATACAAATTTTGAAATCAGTACCTCCCTTACAAGCCGAGAAATAGACTTAAGTAGTTCCACCTTCCGCATCTCTTACAAGCGCCGCTTTCTAGGTCGGACAAAAAGGTCTCCGGTGATAATCGGGCATCGGCGATCAACTTGAGGCACCGCTCGACCATTTAATGATGCGAAAGACATAACATTGCATTAAATATAGTCCCTTCTATGCTTGGTACAATTTCAAAAAAAGCATTTTTTAAGATTAACGTCAAATAGGACAAGCTTCGGATCAGTGAGTTGTTTAACATGTGGAAAGTTATGTATAATATGCGCGTACAAAAAAAAGGTAGCTTTATGTTCAAAGGGTTTGGATATACCAGCGATGTTTGAGATGGCACCAAGCATGTGAAGCATGTGCCATCGATTAGCTGTATGTCTTTGAAGCGTTCGGATCAATAAATTGTCGAGCGGTGCCAAAAGATGGTCGCTACTGCCTGATCATCACCAGACACCTTTTTTCTGACCCAGAAATGTGGCAATCGTAAATCATTTAATTTCCATTGTCATTTTCAAGAAACGAAGATTCTGATTGGCTGAGAAATTTTATTGATACATCGATCAACACAATTTTTCACGGAAGTCTATTCATAGCACTATTTATAGAACCGGGGGTTCCCTCAAACACGAATGAACTCGTAGCTGAAAATACAATTTGTTAATGTTTGCTTATCATTTCAAGGGTACCATTTCTATTCTACTTACTCAAAAATTAACAGTGCATGTAGAATTTGCTCAAACTGGTCCTTATTCCATAGATATAGAGGGACGATTGTTCGCTGTTTGAATCATGGCGGCTGCCATAACTTGTTTTGGCAGACGTATCACTGCGAAACCCTCCGACTTACAACATATAGTGCGGTGATTGATTGTTTTTAGATCCAAGAAAACAGCCTGTTTTCCATAATTAAATGATAAGAAATGAATCTTATATTTGTTTCTGTTGATGCAGGTATCACCCGAAAAATTGGACAGAAAACTTTTGCATCAACGGGCTACGTGCATTGATGCAGTTTTCGAAATTCTGTCCAATTTTTCGGGTGATACCTGCATCAACAGAAAAAATATAAGATTCATTTCTTAAGACACTGCGTGGGATCGAAACGTATGATGTTGTGATTCCTTAAGGGGATTTTTTGAGATTTTTCCATCATTTAAGTGATGCTGCACAAAATTCGATGAGACGTTGCAGTATGGCAATGCCTAATAAGTAAGTCCATATCGTTTATGTATCTGAAAAGTCTATAGTTTTTGCAAACACTTCAAGAGTTCGTCAAAAGGAAAGATTTTCGGTCGTCGACAAACTAGTTAAGTTTTTTACAAAAACTATGAATTTTTCATACACTTGGACGATATGGATGGATTGATAAGGCATTGCCCTACTGCAACGGCTCATCAGTTTTGTAAAGCTTAAGTAAGATAATGAAAAAAATCTAAAAAAACTATGTAAGGAATCACAACACCATACGTTTTGATCCCATGCGATGTAAGAGGAGCGGTAAGGTGTATATCTCGGCTTGTAAGAGAGGTACTGATTTAAAATTTTGTATGAAGATTCAGTATGAGTTTATCTATCTAAACATACCGAAGAAAAGAAGTTTTGACATTGATTAACCTATTTCTGAAGACTGAAACGATGACTTGTCGATTTTTCGACAGACGCCGAGTTAGAACCCTTTACATAACCCATTTAGTACATCAAGTAATCGGGAAGCTCGATAAATCCCTGTGATTTCAGCTATTAAAGGTCGACGACCAACCGGTCGTGAATAGTTATACCTGAGTGAAATAAGCTTGATAGGCGTTGTATACCGTCTTTGAGGACAGCGCCGTCTGTGAGCGGCGTGTTACATCAAAGACAAACCGACAGGTAATCCTTTATTATGCTAATGAGATACCCGAGTCTCATCTGTTTTAAGCTGTCAATCAAAAATTGATAGGGGTAAAAGGATTAAAGGGAACCAATCAGATACCAATAAGAGATGTTAACCCTATAGCGGTCAGTGAGGAAATGACAGAAAATGTACCTGTCCCCTTATATAGTCCCCCGTCGGCCTTTAACGGGAGGAAATATTGAATGAATTTGATAAAATATGAAATTAAGCTACGCAATGCCTTCCATCGGTATTGATTAGCGCTAGTTATACAGCAGACAACAAACATATGAATCAAAGGATCGAATAGTTTGAGGGTGATTACGGTATCGTTTAATTTCCATTGTTATTTTCAGGAAACGAAGATTATGATTCAAATTGGCTAAGAAATTTTGTAGATACATCGATCAGCAAAATTTTTCACGGAGGGTTTATCGCACTGTTTTTAGAACCGGGGACTCCCTCAAACACGAATATACTCGTAGCTGAAAATACAATTTGTTTATGTTTGCTTAAAACATCAAGCGTACAATTTCTTTTCTACTTACTAAGGAATAAACTCGTAGCTGAAAATACAACTTGTTTATGTTTGCTTAAAACATCAAGGGTACCATTTCTTTTCTTCTTACTAAAAATAACAACGCCAACGCCGCAAGATACGCCTGTCGGGGTAATAATTTCTCATAGATAATTTTGTGAATGCAATAATGTCAGTTTTAGTCTCAAAATGAATTGACCTTTAAACATAATTTCTCAATTAACATGATAAAGAGACCAAAATAAAAAAAATTCTTTTAAGAAATATGAAAGAACATGTGTGATTCTTCAGGTGTACAAAGTTTGAATCAAAAATAGTATTTAAAAATTGTCAAAAAAACCCTGCTTAAAAATCATTAGGTTCTTTCACTTGCTAAAGTCAATCCACTTTACCCGATAAATTTGAAGGTCCTAGGACTAGAAGCCTTTCTCAGTTCAAGGTCCATAACTCTGGCAAAAAAATCAATTGATCACAAACTAAAACTGGATCTGTAATTCATTCTTATGAAGGTGTATACCAAATTTCAATTCAATAGCTGCAAAGGCTACGAAAGAAGTCCAGAAAACTGTAAAATTGTCTAAGTTTAAGGGCTATAACTCTACTTAAAATGGGTCAACTGTTCAGAGACATTAATGGGATCTGTAATTATTATTTTGAACATGTTGAAGGCATAAACTGAGTTTAAATTAAATAGCTGCAAAGGCTGCAAAAAAAGAAAAGTCCGGAAAACTGTAAAATTGTTTAAAATTTCTATGTTCAAGGGTCATAACTCCGCTAAAAAAAGTTAACTTTTCTGAAACTCGAATTAGATCTTACACCACTTGATATCAAGTCAAATGCCAAGTTTCAATCCAATATCTTGAAAAGCTTCAGCAAAAAATAGTCCGTAGTGCGGGGATTGATTGTTATTCCAATAAAACAGTCTGTTTTCCATTATAGTAGAGGATATAAAATGATAGGAAATGAATCTCATATTTTTTTCTGTTGATGCAGGTATCACCCGACAAAATTGGACGGAAAACTTCTGCATCAACGCGCTGCGCGCATTGATGCAGTTTGCGTCCAATTTCTCACCTGCATCAACAGAAAAAAAATCATTTCTTAAATTATTATGAAAATTGTAAGATATGTCGTAAAAATAAGATGTTTTTGTCTTACATCGTACACAGACAGTTATATTTTTCCGGAAACATACACGGAATGGCGCATTGATTTTACCTCCCGATAATACGATATCGAATCACAAGGCGAATGATGATTCTCAGCTTAGTCTGCTGAAAATGGTTTTTTTAAATGACTTCAACCAAAATTTCAGAATCAGACGAAATAGATTTAGATATAGGCGACATAATATTTTTTTGCAATTGCGCCGTTTTCCTCGGGATGCATACATGTATCTGTTATCCAGTTCTAAATGTGTGATGGTAGAACTCTTTGTTGGAGTGCACAGGAGTCTATCATATTTACCGGTTGCGAAATGTTCTATGGATTATTAGATAATCCATAGAAAATTTAGCGACCGCCCGGAAGCGTGATAAATCCCTGTGTTAGAGGGAACTTTCATTATGTGTGCATTTATCATGTTTATTGAAATATTTAAAAAAAAAATTCAAGATTCCGTCTGATATTTTTTTTTCAAACAGAAAAGATGATAAAATGCATACTTACACTTCGACTGTTCAACAGATCTTTCAATCAGTCAAGGTGTAAGTATGTAATTTAAGGTAGTTTGTATTAACATGATTAACATAGTTACGTGTCGTTATATATGAATACGTATATACTGCATTACCCCTAGGGCGATCCACCCATGTACATAGGGTAAATCCCGAAAGCCGTCGACTACCAAGTGATCACGGGTCAGATACGATAGACCCTTGCCATCAAAACTTTATTTTTGTGAAGTCGAGATGATGTAGAGGATTATGGGGGGCCGTTTTACTATTTATTCCCTATTTCTTATAACACAAATTCGAATTTGTGATATCACAAATTCGATCTTTTGATATCAGAAATTCCGTCATATTTTGTAATATCAAAACATCGATTTTTTGATATCACAAATTCTATTTTGTTATATCAAATAATCGAATTTTTGATATCACAAATTCGAATTTGTGATATCGCAAATTCAATTTTGTGATATCACAAAATGGAATTTGAATTTGTGATATAAAAAAATCGATTTTTTGATATCACAAAATATGACGGAATTTGTGATATCAAAAATTCGAATTTGTGATATCACAAATTCTGTTTTTTGATATCAAAAAATACGGAATAAATAGTAAAACGGCTAAATTAAATTGATTTTATGATATCAAAAATTCCATTATTTGATATAGAAAAAAAATAGAATTTGTGATATCAAATAATCGATTTTTTTATATCACAAATTCCGTTATATTTTGTGATATCACAAAAGATATCACAAATTCGATTATTTGATATCACAAAATCAATTTTGTGATATCAAAAATCTTATCGAATTTTTGATATCACAAAATCTTATCGAATTTTTGATATCACAAATTCAATTTTTTTATATCAAATAATCGATTTGGTGATATCAAAAAATGAATATTTGATATCACAAATTTTTTTCATATCAAAAAATAAATTTTTGATATCAAAAAAATAAATTTTTGATATCAAAAAATTGGGAATAAATAGTAAAACGGTGCCTCATAGAGGATAGCGTGTCGGACTCGTGATTGCCAGGCGGAAGGTGCCGTACGTAGGTAGTGGGCTCGAATCACTGGCAGGGAAGAATAGGCAAATAGGGTAAATGTGTAGTCGAGAGATCAAAATTGTCGGCAATATCTTCATTCACGAGACCGATCTAAATTTCAGCATGCATATCAGCATTTCCTCTTTAGCACTGAGAGTTCTTGTATTACGTAAGAACTTGTTCTTTTGTTTTAGAGGGTTACATAATCTTTTTGGGCCCTTCCGGTCACGTACCTTCTCAATGTTCGGGAAAATGCTCTTAAAAACAGCATTGCAACATTTGGCAAACCGGTATAGAATTTAACTTTTGCACCAGACTTTTAAAAGTACTGTACCAACTTGAAACCTTTAGGAAGTACATTAAATTGGTTTTGTCTTTTCAATTAAGTTGTTTTTCCTTTGATTCAAGTTCAAGTTCCAGGTTTTTGATGTTTTGCTTCTAAGACTGCAATCTCGTCATACACTATGATGTCCCACTCTCCAGAATTGTGGATGATATTCTGTCATAGACCATTTGAACCATCCGACCAAAGATTGTACTCTATGTCTTCCGAAATGGAAGTAACCGGATGTGACAGTTCTACCAAACTGAAGCGGCGGGTGTTGCATGCAAGCAGGAGATGCTGACTCTTCCTGGGCACCTGGTCTCACTCCCATATCGTTCGCTTCTTTTCATGTGGTGGAGGTTTTATTTGTTTGTTTGCTTTGGTTCCTGTTTTATCCTGATTTTGTATGACGCGTTGTGCTTTTGCATTGGGTGTTTTGGGGTTTTGCTGTGGGTGCTGCAACCTGGTGTTGTTGGAGATCCCCTCCTTTGTATGACTTCGGTTTCTGATTTTCTGAATTATCGATTTTGTGCTGTATACAGGGATATGGTCATTATCCATACTTGTCATCTGATCACTTTCAGTTCCTGTTTGAATTTCTCCATCTGTTTCAATACTAGACTCTCGTACACTATGAGAGTCAGACTGGAGAATATTACTTCTAGTAGATTCTGATATTAGTTCAACTTCAAGTCTCTTTCTCTTTGTGGGATTTGGGACATAAATAACTTATCTTTCTTTAGGAGGAGGTCTTGATGTTATAGGCTTATGAGGTGTGTACCCTAATTTCAGAGTTGGATATGGATTTGTTGCTGTGTTCATGTGTAAGTCCTGGAAGTAATTTAGATGACAAGTAAATTGACAGACGGAGAGAAGCTAGTATGTAAGAAAACAAACTGTAGGTCTACACCCATCATCCTTATTTCATCAGTGCAGTCAAACTTCTGGTATACATCTATCTTGAGTCGTTCTCTTTTGTATCTAATCACCCCCTTTCGGGCTTTTGTTTCAATTTCCCCATATACTTCCATGGGAAAGAACTGGCTGTAACATCCAAAGCAAAATACCTTGGTGTTGACAAATTAAAAAAAGTTGTCTTGGACCACATTGACAGTATATGTAAAAAGACAAATAACACCACTGCTTTTCTACGTAGAAACCTGTCAAACTGTCCAACACCCAACAAAGGCAAGTGCTACAAGACACTAGTAAGACCCCAGGTAGAATATATGCCTCTACTGTCTGGGACCCTCATACGAAGTGAGCAAACACAAAGAAGAGCAGACGAATAACTAGAACACCACAAGTATAGCGTCGCATCAATGATGGAAAGGCTTGGGTGGGAGAGGCTTAGTGAAAGGCAAACCAGAGCCAAAGCTACCATGATGTACCGGGTAGTCCATTCCTTGTTTGACGTTCCAGCACCGAACTTGTTCGGTCACATTCCACTAGGGGACACCAATCCCGGTACATGATACCATTTTGCCGGACCACTGTGTACAAGGAATCCCTTTTTCCATTTCAATAAGGATCTGGAACCAGGTGTCAGAAAACACAGTCTTAGCAACCTCCTTGGAGAGGGGGGGGGGGGGGGGGGCAGGGGGTACCTCTCTCCTCCTCCCACCCCCTTACCTCCCCCCTCCCGCCGCCACCTCCCTCTCTCCCCCTCATTTTCACCCTTCCCTTATCTCCCTCCTCTCCCACCTCTCGCCCTTCTCTCCCTCCTCCCGTCCCCTTCCTTCCCCCTCACTCCGAGTTTCCCCCCTCCCTCCCCCTTTTTCCCTCCTCCCGGCCCCCCCCCCCCCTTCCTCCCACCTCCCTTACACCCTGTCCACCCCCTTTTTGGACGTCTTCAAGACCAGGACCCGAGGACTGATACAGCTACCACCATGTATACATCAGGAGCACATGTTTTTCAAGGGCGGATTTAGGGGGGGGTTGGGGGTTCGGGAACCACACCCCCCCCCCCCCCTGGTTTCCGATTTTTTTTTTTTTTTTTTTTGTAGAATTAGCACTCCCCCCAAAAAAACCTGCAAACGTAGTAAAAATTGCTATATTTGAATGTCCACAAGAATTCCCCATTTTGAAACAAAATTTACAAAAATGTTGTGATATAAGTTCTATCGCATATCGATTCGATTCCGTATCAATTGGAGTATTTATGGATTCGTACAGACAAGCGCTAAGTTTTTGTAATGTACGTCACATAGGGGGTTTTCTGTTTATTTTATGCCCGAAAATTGGTCCTCATTCCAAGTAGTTATTGTCTGTTTTTAAGTCCTTGTTATTGTATCTTTTATCTCAATTTCTAAATTTTACCAGAAATAAACAAAGACTATAATGTAAACGTGTTCAAATAATTTGCAAAACACGCAGTACATGCGTCAAACAATCAATGTAAGTGGTACGGGGATCGGGGATCTGTCCTCAAATTAAAGTTGTTTTTATTTAAGGAATCATTGTAATATATTTTTGGTTGATCGAGGTATCAACACCAAAAAATGAGGGAAAACTGCATCGTGCGCGTAGCGCAAGATGCAAAAGTTTTCCCTCAATTTTTGGTGTTGATACCTCGATCAACCAAAATAATATTACATTGATTACTTATCATTTCATTACGTCGCTTTTGAACGTTTATTTACAGCTTTGAAATCGTGTTGCTAACGACGATGCTTATGACGTTGCTAAGCGCGTACTTCCGTTTTGTGTTGATTTAAGGAATCATTGTAATATTTTTTTGGTTGATCGAGGTATCAACACCAAAAATTGAGGGAAAACTGCATCGTGCGCGTAGCGCAAGATGCAAAAGTTTTCCCTCAATTTTTGGTGTTGATACCTCGATCAACCAAAAAAATATTACATTGATTACTTATCATTTCATTACGTCGCTTTTGAACGTTTATTTGCAGCTTTGAAAACGTGTTGCTAACGACGTTGCTTATGACGTTGCTAAGCGCGTACTTCCGTTTTGTGTTGATACAGGTATCAACAAAATTTCTCGGCCAATCAGAATCGCCGTTTCTTAATAATAACAATGGAAATTAAATGATACAGGTATCAACAAAATTTCTCGGCCAATCAGAATCGTCGTTTCTTAATAATAACAATGGAAATTAAATGATTCTGTCATCTAATGATTTTGTTCAAGAAATACTTCAAAATAATCGGGAAATTGGGCAAATATTTAACATTGGATTATAGCTCAAATATGCTCGGGGCCCAGCCTATCATTAAGCATTCAATTGTTCAAAGCTCATACCCCCCTTTTTAGCTCACCTGAGCCATAGGCTCAAGTGAGCTATTGTCATAGTGTTGCGTCCGTCGTCCGTCGTCCGTCGTCGTCGTCGTCGTCGTCCGTCGTCGTCCGTCGTCGTCGTAAACTTTTCACATTTTAAACTTCTTCTCCAGAACGGCTGAAGGGATTTTGATGAAACTTGGTAGGTATGAAGTACTCATGGTCCCCTACAAGTGTTGTTGTTTTTCGTCCGGATCTGTCAACAGGTGGCGCCACCACAGCCAAAAGTAGGTCACGGGGGGTACTCTCCTTTGACAAACTTCTTCTTCAGAACCGAAGCATGTATCGACAAACCGAAAGCATCAGGATGATCTAGAGAGATGTCTTAAGAAGTGTTGTTATTTTTGGTTCCACTTCGAAGTCAAATTTTTGACGCGTTTTTTACGTCTTTTCGGACTTTGTCAGAAATGCACATTTTTGCACTATTTCTTTAAATAACTCAATAAGTGTATGATTTTACACACTCATTTACTACATATTTATCATATTTAACTTACTTAATGCTTTGATATGTATTTTATGCTTAAAATTTATTTTTTTGATTTTTTATGAATTTTTTTCTTATGTAAAAAGGAAGGGGGGGGGGGGGGGTTGATTTTCATACATTTTCTATTTCTTTTCTATAACCACTCTTCAGATTGTCATGACAATTTGTAGGTATGAGGTACTCATGCATGGTACCCTACAAGTGAAAGAATTTTGTCAAGATATCCACTTTTGGATTTTTAAGAAATATTTTTTAAGATTGTACATAGGTATAATGTATGTTTTCCATGCCAAATGGACCCATGGGGAGTAGCTTCAAACCCCGGCGGGACCCCAACAATTTTTTTTCCCTTTTTCAGTTTTTTTTTCTCTTTCTATTTTTATATTTATCGCTAGAAATGAAACTGTGAAAGAATTTTGTCAAAATATCAACTTTTAGATTTTTAATGATTTTTTAAATAAGACAAGCTATAGCTAGTTTGGCTTTGTGTACTTATTTTCATACTTCGAATTAACTTGGCCACATACACTATCAAATATACTCTGAATTTATTTTTAAGATGTTGACTTTTTGTGTCGCCTGCGAAGCACAGCGACACTTAGGGATCACTTTGTCCGTTGTTCGTCTGTCCGTCCATCCGTCTGTCCGTCTGTCTGTCACACTTGGGTGTCACACCCCATAACTTTTGATTGGTAAGTGATAGGGCTTTGATATTTCACATGTGTATTCCTTGTGACAAGACCTTTATACACATATCATAATTTTTGACCTTGTGACCTTGACCTAGATATTTGACCTACTTTTCTAAAAATCTAATATTGGCTATATCTCTTGATTGATTAGTGATAGGACTTTGATATTTCACATGTGTATTCCTTGTGATTAGACCTTTCTACACATATAATGTTTGACCTTGTGACCTTGATCTAGATATTTGACCTACTTTTCTAAAAATCTAATATTGGCTATATCTCTTGATTGGCAAGTGATAGGGCTTTGATATTTCACATGTGTAATCTTTGTGACAAGACCTTTCTACGCAAACCATATTTTTTTACCTCGTGACCTTGACCTAGATATTTGACCTACTTTTCAAAAAATCTAAGATTGGCTATATCTTTTGATTGGTAAGTGATAGGGCTTTGATATTTCACATGTGTATTTCTTGTGACAAGCCCTTTTTCACATACTATATTTTTTAACCTTATGACCTTTACCTAGATATTTGACCTACTTTTTAAAAAAAAACCAAGATTGGCTATATCTATTGATTGGCAAGTGATAGGGCTTTGATATTTCTCTTGTGTATTCCTTTTGACAATACCTTTCTACACATACCATAATTTTGACCTCATGACCTTGACTTAGATATTTGACCTACTTTTCAAAAAAAATAAGATTTGCTATATCTTTTGATTGGTAAGTGATAGAGCTTTGATATTTCATATGTGTATTCCTTCTTGTGACAAGGCCTTTCTACACATATCATAACTTTTGACCTCATGACCAAGACCTAGATATTTGACCTACTTTTCAAAAAATCTTAGATTGGCTATTTCTTTTGATTGCTGAGTGATAGGCTTTGATATTTCACATGTGCATTCCATGTGACAAGACCTTTCTTCACATACTATCATTTTTAGCTCACCTCGACGAAGTTGACTGAGCTTATGCTATAACCCCATGCGTCCGCGTCCGGTTAAGAAGTTTGGGGTAGCTCAGTATCTGACAAAGTACTAATGCTACAGTAACCAAACTGGCACAAGTGATTCATCTTTGGATGCTGAGGTGAACCCATGCATCGTATGCAGCATCTGACCTACATTTTCCGCTTGAGTGACTTGGTTAAGAAGTTTGGGGTAGCTCAGTATCTGACAAAGTACTGATGCTACGGTAACCAAACTTCCACAAGTGATTCATTTTTGGATGCTGAGGTAAACCCATGCATCGGATGCAGCATCTGACCTACATTTTCCGCTTGAGTGACTTGGTTAAGAAGTTTGGGGTAGCTCAGTATCTGACAAAGTACTGATGCTACAGTAACCAAACTTGCACTAGTGATTCATCTTTGGATGCTGAGGTGAACCCATGCATTGGATGCAGCATCTAACCTACATTTTCCGCTTGAGTGATTTGGATAAGAAGTTTGGGGTAGCTCAGTATCTGACAAAGTACTAATGCTACAGTAACCAAACTTGCACAAGTGATTCATCTTTGGATGCCGAGATGGACCCATGCATCGGATGCAGCATCTGACCTACTTTTTCCATTTGAGTGATTTTGCTTTTAAAAGCCAATATTGAGCAGAGTATAAGTGCTACATGTACCAAACTTGCATATTGGATGTATCTTTGATCAAACTTTCATAAAATGACCTTGACCTACTTTTTCCGCTTGAGTGATTTTGCCTTTAATAGCCAATATTGAGCAAAGTATAAGTGCTAGATGTTCCAAACTTGCATATTAGATGTATCTTTGATCAAACTTTCATAAAATAACCTTGATCTACTTTTTCCGCTTGAGTGATTTTGCCTTTAAAAGCCAATATTGAGCAAAGTATAAGTGATTCATGTACCAAACATGCATATTGGATGTATCTTTGATCAATCTTTCATAAAATGACCTTGACCTACTTTTTCCGCTTGAGTGATTTTGCTCTATAAAGCCAATATTGAGCAAAGTATAACTGCTACATGTACCAAACTTGCATATTGGATGTATCTTTGATCAAACTTTCATAAAATGATCTTGACCTTCTTTTTCTGCTTGAGTGGTTTTGCCTTTAAAAGCCAATATACATGTACTAAGAAATATGTTTGAATTGAATTTTGCTGTCACGAGGTGAGCTTCGTAATCTGTGATTACCTATGTTTTACCTCGTGCACTTGCCCTATATATTTGACCTACTTTTCAACAAATCTATGATTTGCTATATCTTTTGAGTGGTAAGTGATAGGGCTTTGATATTTCACATTTGTATTCCTTATGAAAAGACCTTTCTAAACATTCCATAATTTTTAACCTAGTGACCTTGCCCTTGATATTTGACCTAATTTCAATAAAAAAAAAATCCGCTATGCAGGCGACACAAGCATTCCTTGGATTGCTTTTTTTTCATACATGCATATTTCAGAACAATTTCCCTATTTAATGATTATTTTCTCTGTCTTATTTCTGTATCTATGGTAAACATAGTTGCCATATATCTCGTGTTACAGATTTGATTGGTTCAATACCTCCTTGTCCCTTTAGTAGGGGTAACTACTGGAAATAAAAAGGTGCACACTAAAAATTTTGACTGACTTGAAATGCCCGGAAGTCTGTAAAATTGGTCTTTTTTGATTGCGAATCTTTGGCACGCATAAAAATGTAAAGAAAAAAAGGGGGGGGTCATGCATGTCCTTTTTTCGCAAATTTCACTTTTTTTACAGGAACTTTGCGTCCTCATCGAAAATGTTCCGAATTTTGCATATTTTCAAACCTATCTGTAGATTGCATAAAAGACAAGATCAAGTTTGAAGTTAAATTTATCACGACTATTGATTCAATATGCTAAAAATACATTTCCAAGCGCCGCATTTCAGCATATTTACCGAAAATAATTTGTCCAAGTGGCTTCACTGGGTCATGAGGTTTGATACACCGTACACTGCTGTTTGGAAAATAAATTGGCTCAATTTCTGCACAACTCACTTGAATTAATATTGTCCGCTAACAACTTGTCTGTGTTAATTGGATTAACACGATTTTGACTGTACGTTACATGTATTAAGATGAAATCAATACTATTCAAAAGCTCTCATTCATAGATTTCTGTATAATTTAATATGAATAAAGGCAAAACCGAAAAGTCTTTGTTTTTTATGCTTCCGGAATCAAAGGCATATACGGGGGCATATAGTTTTTGGCCTGTCCGTCTGTCTGTTTGTCCGAAAAACTTTACATTGGGCATAACTTTTGAATGGAAGGTGATAGAGCTTTCATATTTCACATGTGTATTCCTTGTGACAATACCTTTCCATTGATACCAAAATTTTTGACCTCGTGACCTTGACCTTTGACCTACTTTTCAAAAACTTTAACATTGGGCATAACTTTTGAATGGTTAGTGATAGGGCTTTCATATTGTACATGTGTATTCTTTGTGACAAGATCTTTCCATTGATACCAACATTACTCTGACCCTGACCTCTCACATACTTAACAGAAAATGGTGTTTATACCAACAAAGATGCCACCGCGGGGCATTCGTGTTTCACAAACACAGGCTTTATTATTTTCTGGCGTACTAGCTATTAATAATGAAAGATTTGGTGTTCAATTTTAAATAAATTAATTTATGAAATCATTTCTTTGTTTTATTCTGTTTCTGTTGCACATTAATGTGGAATTTTACAAAATGATTTTATTTTTGATGTTGCATAATCAAACTATACTAGCTGGGCATATGACTTTGGATCGCATAATCCATCTTTTCAAATCAGTAAAAAAAGTTGTTGTTTTGAAATGTGACTATTTTCTCTTGTTTGTACTTTTAAAGGTTGTCTGAAAAAAAAACTTGTCTGCATCCGGCAAAAATCTTGTTAGAAAGGTTGTGGGCTAAAATCCTGGTACTGGCACTATCAGTATTCAATGTCAGTATGTCAATTAGAGCGTGCATGGGTATCAGGTGAGCGTTGTGCCCCCTGGGGCTCTTGTTTGTGCTTGTGCCGTCCTTGTCGGTTGAAGTTCTAGATGCATCCTAGTGTAAGACATTTTTTTCCGGGCCAGAATAGCACGCACTTGTCACATCGAAATTTTAAAAATCAAAAACATTTTAGCACTGTTTCAGAAACTCTATTTTCTGTTAAGACGACGGAAAGGGTGAATCACTCACTTACTTACCCTTTTCTAATTCGTCTATAGATTCGGGTGAGAAAATATGAAAATAATACATGTACTAAATTAAAAAATAAACAAAAAAACAATGATACTAGATTTCCTCTACTCCATACCGTACCAATATGCTAAGTACATGTACCAGTAAGGCAGGAGCGCAGCCAGGCCGCTGTCGTATGTTTGTACGTAAAAACGTCCACATCGTTTTCACACAAAAAAATTGAGAGAGTCCCTCTCCCTCAGTAGCGGCCAAAAAGAAAAGAGAGGCGGGGACATAAGTTTATAAGTCCTTGCGATCACTAACAAAGTGTGAGCGGTCCATTATATCGGTATGTTGACTTGTACTGACATATGGAATTTCATGTTCACATCTAAAGTTTTCTTCATCTTAGATTCGGTTCATGGTCTGCTGACACCGAATCATATGCTTTATCCCACCTAAATTCAACTCAAATACGCTCCAGAGGTCAGCAATTTGCTTTTTTTCCCAAAATTTTCTCGGGGAAGCCCCCGAATCCCCTTCAGAAGGAGGGGTAACATTTCTATACTGTCCCCTCTTGACCCTTCGGGTTTCGCTTGCAAGTCATCCCCCATAATGACTGTGCCCCGGACAGCTGAAGTTCTGGGTCAAACCCCTCTTTAGATGTCCACATCGAAAACCCCCAGGCTACGCCCCTGCAAGCAGTAAAGTACAAATCATTTTATTTAAAAATCTGTATTAAAACAGATCGAGATAAACCCAGACTCGCCCTATATGTTGCCACTTGGAAAGGGATCGGTCACATAAATTGAGTGAAAAAAATGGTAAGTAAGTAAGTAATCTTTATTGAGAGTCGGATATACGAGAAGAAAAGGAGAAAATATGCTCCAGATTGCACCATTTCATTCCATTTTTTCAACTTGAAAAATTCCGGGGTAGGCCCCCGGACCCCCATCTACTTCCCTCTTCCCACTCTGGATCCACCCCTGTTTTTATCAGATTCTTAATTTGTAAATACCATAAAGGGCTCACTTGTGCCCACAGTGAGATAATGCCGCAGTAGCGGTTCTTCACTGTACTCGGAAGAAGAAGAAGAAGAAGAAGATAGTACGGAAACATGAAATACCGTTTTCGGTTTTTTCAAATAAAAGTTTCGAATCTTTTCCTGGTGGGGACTTCCTGGTCAAGAAGGAAGCTAAAAGGTGTTCTGCGGCATCAAGTTACTGGTAGTTAGGACAAATCTTGACAAAAGGAGAAGAAAATATCATTCTTCAAGCATCTAGATCACACGATCTCCTTATAGTATTCAGAAACGTTTATTCAGCAAACTTCAATCCTTTGAAAGCGAGGTTGGGGCCCAGATTTGCACAGTTGTATGCAATGTTATTTGTTACATCAAGTAGACATTTAATAAGTCAGCATGTGAGATAGATTTCCATTACAGAAAGATCATATGCTTCCAGGACAAGCTATTGAATACTGCTGTGCACTAATCCCTTAATACTGCTTTTAATTATGCTGCCGTTGACTGATACACTTAGCGACTTACTCGATTCCCTTCTTCTTCTACATAAAGTGAAGAACCGCTACTGCTGCATGATTTCGCTGTCGGTAATTCATTGATTTATTCGGGGAGATTGACCTGCCTGCTTCACATGCATGATTGTGACATAAATACCATTGCATGGATACGGTAGAAATAATATCATTCTCCTCTTCCTGAGACAGTTTTACTTCCATTAAATTATGACATTCATTTCTTTAAATCCCTCTATATCATTGAATAGATCTTGCTTAGTCATAAATTTTGGTATATGTTACATTGTTGAGGGTTAACTTTATGCAATTTGAATTTTAGATGGGGAGTTTTCATATGTTACATGTAAATTTCAGTGTGACGTCGCCAAGATTAACATTGAGCCTATGGAGAGCGTCACGGCGTCATGTATAAAATTAGCATGGGAAATGGCCCATTTAAAACTTGTTTTGTCTATTAAGTTTTATTGCGTGCACCATGTCCAACTTATATGAGGCCAAAAAAAAAAAAATGCCTGAGTTTACTGTAACCCGACCGACCCTATTTTTTTTCCCCGACCCTAATCGTTTTTATTGACATAATAGTCAGAAATCAAATCACAAAACAGGTATTCCTTCCAAGTGAGCTGTTATCAATTATATAACACTTATTTCCTTCACTTCAGTCAGACATTACAAGGTAGATTTAATCTGTTTCGCATGAGTGACCATCTGTCGGCAGTTTACAAGTGACCAAACAATAGGAATAAGCTGATTACCAGGTCACATTCCCATCATATATAACAGGGAATACAAAGTATCATATATAACAGGGAATACAAAGTATCATATATAACAGGGAATACAAAGTATCATATATAACAGGGAATACAAAGTATCATATATAACAGGGAATACAAAGTATCATATATAACAGGGAATACAAAGTATCATATATAACAGGGAATACAAAGTATCATATATAACAGGGAATACAAAGTATCATATATAACAGGGAATACAAAGTATCATATATAACAGGGAATACAAAGTATCATATATAACAGGGAATACAAAGTATCATATATAACAGGGAATACAAAGTATCATATATAACAGGGAATACAAAGTATCATATATAACAGGGAATACAAAGTATCATATATAACAGGGAATACAAAGTATCATATATAACAGGGAATACAAAGTATCATATATAACAGGGAATACAAAGTATCATATATAACAGGGAATACAAAGTATCATATATAACAGGGAATACAAAGTTTACGGTAGTTTTTATGTTCTTTACAAGAGTATGCATTAAGAATTTTTTTTTTTTAAATCCCGACCTACCGACCCTTTTTTTTTTCAGGATGTGACAGTAAACTCAGCTTTTTTTCTTTTTTTTTTTTTTTTTTGGCCTGAGTAATAACTTCTTGAAGTTAATAAACTTGCATCAGTAATAACTTATACAAGTTATGTTCATGAGTTTATAACTTGAATAAGTTATAAATAAAAGAGCAGATTTCCTCCTCTCCAATAACTTAAACAAGTTAAAACAGTGTTTTTGATTTAAACATGTTTTACATTCAAAGCATTGTGATCTATTGTTAATATTCACATTCAGAAGATGCATCTAGGTCTTTACTATGTTTCTGACCTCATTTTTTTTTGGGGGGGGGGGGGGGAGTTAGCTTGTCTGTTGCTGGTAAATAGGATTTAATGACATAAATATTCTCCAGAGAACCCTAATTTTGAGAGCTTTGCACCAGACCCACAAAGCATGGGCTGGATAGTGATATATACCAGGAGGTTGTCAAATTTAATATCTATTAAGTTACAAATGCTCAGTTCATAAGAAAAATGCTCAGAGGAGATATTAAGGTTTAAAGTTTGCTGTTATAACTTGTTTAAGTTATAAATACTAAAACCAGTTACTTGGGCAAGTTATGAAATAACTGATTTCTGAATTTAAAAATTCCTATGGGAAGTGCTACATGGGTAAAGGATTATTTTACAAAATTTAATGGATTGATGTTTAAAGATGATATTGAACCCTTGATTATCAACAGGAAAAATTTGGATTACAAAATTTAAGCATTTCTACATGTAAAAATAATATAACCAAAAATGGATATTTTTCCACATATTCAAAGTAAGTTGTTTCAGTTATATTTATTTTTGACCTAGATTTTAATCAACATGTATGATTTTTAGCTCACCTGAGCCAAAGGCTCTAGTGAGCTATTGTCATAGCGATCCGTCCGGCGTCCGTCGTCCGTCGTCTGTCGTGTGTCGTCTGTCGTCTGTCGTGTGTCGTCTGTCGTCTGTCTGTCGTAAACTTTTCACATTTTCGACTTCTTCTCAAGAATGGCTAAAGGGATTTTGATGAAACTTGGTAGGTATAAAGTACTAATGGTCCCCTACAAGTGTTGTTGTTTTTCGTCCGGATCCCTCAACAGGTGGCGCCACCACAGGCAAAAGTAGGTCAGGGGGGGTACCCTCCTTTGACAAACTTCTTCTTCAGAACGGAAGCACGTATCGACAAACCGAAAGCATCAGGATGATCTAGAGAGATGTCTTAAGAAGTGTTGTTATTTTTGGTTCCACTCCGAACTCAAATTTTTGACGCTTTTTTGACGTCTCTTCGGACTTAGTCAGAAATGCTAATTTTTGCACTATTTCTTTAAATAACTCAATAAGTGTATGATTTTACACACTCATTTACTGCATATTTATCATATCTAACTTACTTTTTTTCTTAGATTGTCATGAAACTTGGTAGGTATGAGGTACTCATGGTTCCCTACAAGTGAAAGAATTTTGTCAAGATATCCTCATTTGGATTTTTACGGAAAAACATTCATAGATACAATGTAGGTTTTCCATGCCCAATGAACCCAAGAGTAGTGGTTCAAACCCCGGCAGGACCCCACTTTTGCAGGTTTTTTTTTTTTCTCCTTTTTTTATATTTAACATTAGAATAGAAAGTGTGAAAGAATTCTGTCAAAATATCAACTTTTAGATTTAAACAGACAAGCTAGTTTGGCTTTGTGTACTTATTTTCATACGTCGAAATAACTCAGGCACACATGCAATCAAATATATATAACTCTGAATTTATTTTTGAGATGTTGACTTTTTCCATACATGCATATTATATAACAATTTCCCTATATAATGATTATTTTCTCCGCTTTATTTTTGTATCTATGGTAAACAAAGTCGCCATATATCTTGTGTTACAGATTTGATTGGTTAATTCCTCCACGCCCATTTAATAGTCACGGTGGGTAATCTCGCAACGCAGAACACTAGGTTTATCTAAAATTTCGTGTATTACAAATTATTTTTCACAAAAAGGGGAATGTGATGCAGTGTAAGGATGCCTTAGATACGAGTTTTATCGAAAGTAAGAGAGGTAATATCCTTTTATAAAGCCGAAAAACTATCGGCATGATTGGTGTAGATGAAAGTGAAAGTAGAACGCCGATTGTGTTTGTGCATTATAAAAAGCTATAATATCCACCTTATTTTGGATACAACTCATAGTTAGGGCGTTGTTACACTGCATCACATTTCCCTTTTTGTAATAAATTATCTATTTTGCGCAAAAAATATTGAAAAATAAATTGTTCTGCGTTGCGAGATTACCCACCGTGTTAGTACTGTACACGTGATACATTTCAGGAGATTAATAGATGATCTATCGTGCAAACAAAATAGTACTGCCGGTATTTAATAGATTTTATTTAATGTGCATATACTGGGAACACTTTCATGCTTGTTATTATTCATGTACTTGGAACAATTCCATACTTGTCATCATTTATAAACTTAGCTCGAATTTCCTTTGTCTTAGACTCTCTTAGATGAATTGTATACGGACTGATTTCTTGAAGAAACATCTAATGAGTAATCCCTTCCCGAGGATTTTGAGAATGTATAGGACATTTGATATATCTGAAATTCTTGAAAACAAATGAGTAATTTCTTCCCGAGGATTTTGAGAATGTATAGGACATTTGATGTATCTGAAATTCTTGAAAACAAATAATTCAGTTCAGAGTTCTTGAAATCTTTCAATGAAATGTTGGACCACAGGAAGCTGTTGTTTTAAAAGAGGAAATAAATTATGATTCACAACCTTAAGCCACTGTGTTCGACATCTTGTATGTATACAACATTTCTAAAGACGAACACAAGAGGCTTTAAATTGAAGGTTGTGAATAATAAAACATTTTCTCTCATAAAACGACAGGTTCCTGTGGTCAGACATTTGGGAATTTTTATCTGTCCAAATAATAGATAGAACATGAGTTTTTATCGGACCAAATGATTTTTTATCAGCAAATCCGATGCAGCTGATACTTTTCATGAACTCTGTCAGCTAATAATTTGTCCATGTAACAGTCCTATCATGAGGCGAAACATAGTTAACAGTAAATAACGATGTGGTAGGTCTGCTAGTTGGACAAGCTTTACAGTATCATGGGCCTATTAATTTGTTCCCCTAAAAGCAGCATACACCAGAGTATTAAGTTTATTTCATTGTTTTATTCTTTTTGTCTGTTTCTGTCACTTGCTGCACATTAATGTGGAATTTTACAAAATGATTTTTTTGATGTTGAATAATTGAACTATACACTAGCTGGGCATATGACTTTGGATCACATTATCCGTCTATTCAAATCAGTAAAAAAGATAATGTTTTGAAATGTTACTATTTCTTCTTGTTTGTACTTTTAAAGGCTGTAAAAAAAAATCTTGTCTGCATCCGGCAAAAATCTTTTTAGAAAGAATGTAGGCTCAAATCGTGATACTGGCACTATCAATTTTACGTCTTATTCAATGTCAGTATGTCAATTAGAGCACCCATGGGTATCAGGTGAGCGTTGTGCCCTCCTGGGGCTCTTGTTTTCCAGGTGGGGCCTTAATTTATTTTTCAAGAGACACCAATATTGCATCTGATGAGGTCAAACTAATCACATTTTACCTTAGAAAGTTGTGCAGTCCAAGAGAATACTGGAAACAGTAATATTACTAAAAACAATAATATAAATTAAATTGGAGTTATCTTTCTTTGAAATTTATCTCTTTATATTACTGTTAGTAGTAATACTATTTAGATGGTCAGTTCGCTCTTATAGCAGTGGATTCGGGGAGAACTGAGGGTGATTAGGAGTTGTATCTCATACAAATGTACACTGAAAAATTATTTAGAACATCAGGAAAATTTTTTCCTTAACATACACGAAGAAAATGTGATTTCAGAAAGAAGAAAAAGTGAAAAATAGGTTCCAAATGGACATTATTTTAACTTTTCAGTAGAATTTTTTTTCATATTTAACGAATTTGTTGTTGAGTGAAAGAATTGTATGATATAAACTATGCTGGTGGCTTTAAAAGTGTGCTTTGTCTATATTACAGAAATATGTAATATAGGGTGACAACATTACTGTTTTCAATAATGTCAAGGATTATTGTTAACAGTAATATTACAGTTTTAAGTAATATTACTATTTTTAGTATTCTCCTGGACTGTTGTGTTACCTGAATAAGTTATATTTTAAGTGATTTTATAAATATCTTGCACAAAAACAACTGATTTCAGTGAAGAAAAATATAACTGAAATGACATATACCCCTAACTAGTGCACTGACTGTCCTTTAAGTAAGGCTTTAATTTATACCAAAATTTACGACTAAGCGAGATCTATTGGATGGTATAAATTTCATTTAAATTTGCATGATAAAGTGGTCAAAATTGCGTTTATCCAGTTTCAGAAGTGAGCTGCACGGATAGTAAATCGGTTGTTGTGACGCGAGGTGGTCACCTGTCCAAACGCAACCCTCTATCTTTCACATCAACAATGGAGATGGATTTGGGTTGAAAACTGTCATTTCTCCGTTTTAGAGAGGGATTTTAAGCAATGAATGTCATAGATGGAAGTAAAAGTACACTATATCAGGAAGCAAGGAATGACCTAATTTCTATCCATGCAATGATATTTTACTATTTAAATCACAATCATGGCCCGTAAAGTGGGTGGGTTGAACCGTTGATCGGGGCCTACTACATTGTACATGTACCTGGATAAACTAATGAACTGCTGACAAGAGATTTGGGTAGGGTATCAGTCAGGGTTGCTATTGAAGAGGATTGCTACCAGTCAGGGGTCCAACTTATATGAGTAATAACTTCTTGAAGTGAATTAACTTGCATCAGTAATACCTTATACAAGTTATGTTCATGATGATTATAACTTGAATAAGTTATAAATAAAAGAGCAGATTTTCCTCAGAATTTCTCCAATAACTTAACAAGTTATAACAGTGTTTTTGATTTAAACATGTTTTATATTCAAAGCATTGTGATCTATTGTTAATATTCACATTCAGAAGATGCACCTATGTCTTTACTATATTTCTGACCTCATTTTTGGGGGGAGTTAGCATGTTTGTTGCTGGTAAATAGGATTTAATGACATAAATATTCTCCAGAGAACCCAATTTTTGAGAGCTTTGCGCCAGACCCACAAAGCATGCGCTGAATAGTGAGATAACCAGGAGGTAGTCCAATTTGATATCTATTAAGTTACAAATGCTCAGTTCATAAGAAAAATGCTCAGAGGAGAAATTAAGGTTTAAAATTTGCTGTTATAACGTGTTAAAGTTATAAATACTAAAACCACATACTTGGGCAAGTTATACCGGTAACTTTTTTAAGTTGGACCCCTGACTGGCTACCGGGTATTGCAATTAGTATTACATTTTTTGTACTATCATGACTATTGGGGAAATTACTATTGCAATGGTATTACTATCTAGACTAGTGGCAGAAACGGCCAACGACACTTGGCTATTTAGTTGGTTGGGGTGTGTTGGCCGCAAATCCTTGTATATGACAAGTACTGGACCCAAATTCAGGATATGTCCGGCACGAATTGACAAGATTTCCAGAGGATTGATGACCATGTTTGACTCTAATACATCAAAACTAAATGATCGGCAAACATATTTTACCTTGTTAAGCTTAACAGTGAGTTCCTGTGAAAAATAAAAAAAGCACAATTTTATGGGCCATTTACATGTACCAGTGATTGGGAAGGACAGGGGTCATGCGTCATAGTTCTATTTAGACCAGGAACAGGCCCAAATTTTATTCTTTAGTTGGACTAACTCAAAAATAAAATTTTGGCCTGTTCTCGGTCTAAGTTCCATTAATCTTTAAGATGGCCCATTGATGCCTGTGTACTTTTTTAAGAAATGGCCCATTGACATTTTTGAAAATCACGGAAAGTGGTCCATTCACAAATTTTCCTTGCCAATCACTGACTGGCACGAACAAAAATGTTTATGCTTCCATGAGTTTCATTTTGCCCAGGTAGCCTACATATTGCAAGCAGTTATTAGATTAGTACTAAACCTGATATTTTCCAGCCAAAATTTCGGTTTTTCAAATTTTCACACCCCCCCCCCCCCCCATAAAAAAACTCCTCAAATTTCACAAATATTGGAACCCAAGTGTACATGTATACAGGCATGTGTATGTTTTATTTAATATCAGGTCAGAGTAATTTAATATTTTGTTTTACATCCCGAAGTTTTTCGGAAAGGTACCGTACCTTCCCCCCAGGCATTAAAACACACAAACACAAGATCAATTTGAAGGAATATTGAAAGGAAGACTGAAAACATAAGAGAAAAATATCTTTCTCAAGTGAAGGCAATAATCCTGACGTTAGAAAAACAACTATTATCTCCTGATATAAATGATTATATATGTGTTTTATAGTATTCAAGATCATTTACTGGTATTTTTTCAACTGAAAAATGCCTGTTTTTGTGGTTTTTTTTTCTGAGGAATTCTCCTAAAAGGTACCCGCCCGTGGACATAAAACAAAATATTTAATTACTATGGCCTTAAGAATGAAATTATTTATTTAAGATTTGAAATGCTTTTCAGGGAAGTGAGATGTGACTTGCAGTCTGCTGGGCCTCATTCTCTTCTGATAAATCGGAAATGACAAAAATATTAAAGTAGAGAGGATGGCAATGAGAAAGCCATCTGCCGAGCCATATTTTTATGGACGTATAACCCGCGAGGAAGCCGAACTTTTCCTGAATGAACGAGGATCAGATGAAGGGCTGTATCTACTGAGGGAGAGTATAAATCCACTCGGCAACTATGCCGTCAGCATCTGTCATAATAAAAAGTAAATATGTAATAATGATATAATATATACAAAACGTATAATAAATACTGTACTTGACTATGTACTTAATTTAGCGGGATTCATATTTTAGCAGTGTCAGTATTACTAAGAAAATGCTTATTCGAAACTATACACAGCCAATTGTGCCTCATATGAAATTCATGCGAAATTTACATTTATGTGAATTGAGCAGGAACATGAAATTTTTCACATGAAATTCATATGAAGTTTCGGACAAGAACTGCAGGTAAGGTCAATTTTGCATGAAGGTCAAAAAGTAAAATTCATGTGAAGTAAATTTTTGTCAAATTCATGTGAACTTTTTTTCATGTAAATTTTATGTAAAATTTGTATGAATTTCACACAAACTCTCATGTGAAATTTATATAATGCTCATTTCATGATTTTCACAAATTTTGTGTAAAACCACTTCGCTATGCTACGGGGTTTTACTTAATTTGTGATGCGACAAGCCAAAGTTCATACTCCAATAAACTGTCAAAATTGAACAGTCAATTCTTATGTATATTTAAATACTTTACATGTACAATATTTAGTAAATTGTAACTTCAATATTTCAGTGTTCATCATTACGCCATTGAGAAGAAATATGACGGGAAATTTATGATCGCAGAGGGCAAGGCATTTGCCGGTCCTGTAGAATTGATAGAACACCACAAAATTCACCTTGATGGGTTTGTAACGAAGCCTGTTAAACCATGTAATCGGCTACCATTCCAGCCGCCTATCGCATTCAGGGGAATGACATACACAGATCTCGAAAATGAGCTCTTGACAAAAGCTGAATCAATGAAGGTAAGTGGTCAAAATCTGTATTATTTATTATCTTATAAAACTTTATTTCTTTATTGATTTTGTTATTTTCTTTCAATCTTTAATGGTGAGAGAAAGGTACGGCTGAGAGAAAATTTATGATTTTTGTATGCACAAGCAGAGCAGCTAAAATCGGTAACCATATCTAACTGCTGATATAAAATCGGAGGCCCTGGAATAAGTTGACTGGGAACATACATGTACATGTTTATGTATAATAATTTCAATTTATTTGTATTTTCAGAAAGTGAAGATGGAGACGGCCCTGGGAGCTCAGAGGGAGCACCTCATTGTTCTTGTGGCCAAAGATCTACATCTGAAAATGCCGTGGTTTCACTCACGGATATCTCGTGACGAGGCCGATAAAAGAATCGGCAATGATGGTCACCAAGACGGAAAATTCTTGTAAGAAAGTACATGTAATTTCAGAAAGTGTAATTTCAGAAAATGTGCATGCTTAAGTTCTTTGAACTGTATACATTGCATTTTATGTTAGTAGGGGATAAGCAGCTGAAATCATCTTAAATGCTGATTTGATAAAGTTTCTTACATTGCTGAATTTACATATACATTCATCATAACATGTCAATCTTTACCTTCACACGTCATTCAGAGTTTTTTTCCGTGACAAAAAATCTCACAATATGGTATGAACCTTCCTATTTTCAGAAAATATTTTAAGAAAATTTTATATTCTGTCCATATATTTTACAGGGTACGAATGAGGGACGATAAAAAGACGTTTGCATTAACGATCAGTTGGAAGGGAGATACACGTCATTATATGATAGAGAAGAGAGATAAGTTCCATATCCTGGGTGGACCAAAGTTTGATTGTGTCATGATGGTACGTGTGAAAATTATTAAAATAAGCAATCTTCTTTTCTGGCAAATGTCTGTCTTTTCGTCTGTCAGTTTAACAATGCGTGTGATCACCATTTCTCTGAATCTGTCAATGATAGAAAATTAATCCTTTTCACAATATGAAGGGTTTAGTGTCAATTTGTTCACCTGATATTTTGATGTCGACCCTGACCGCCAGAGTTGTAAAAATGTGTATTTGGAGGTATCAGTGTTTCACAGACACTTCTTTTTGTGTCGCCTGCGAAGCATAGCGACACTTAGGAATCACTTTGTCCATTGTCCGTCTGTCTGTCACACTTGGATGTCACACCCTATAAAAGTGATTCCTAAGTGTCACTATGTTTCGCAGGCCACACATGCATTCCTTGGAATGATTTTTATTACATGTAGTTGTGCTTCGAAACTTTTCTCTTGATGTACAGTAAACATGGAAATATTCGCGTTGGGGTATTTTTCGCGTTTTTTTGCGATTGTATTACTATTGCGAAAATAATCCCAATGTGAAAATTACAACCTGTATAAAAGACTAAAGGGACTACTCCCGATTTAGCCAAAAGGACTATATATGGTTTATATAGTAAAGCGGCCCCCTTTCAGGGCAAAATCCTAAATTCTCATAACATAATGAATTTGTATCAATATTTATTCTACAATGTAGACTACTTATGAAATGATATATAACATTTAATTTCCTTTGTCAATTTCTTTGAATTTGGGCTTCAAAAATAGTATATTTTGCCAAATTTCTGTAAAAAGGTCATTTTGGGGCTCATTTTCGACAAAATTCCAATCAGTTAGTATCGAGCGGGCTTCTGAACAACTTTTATATTTAGATATGCTGTTACCTTTGCACGTCTTTACATGCATGCAAAAGGAAAAAGTTGTTCACGATCCCGCTCGATGTTATCTCAATGAAAATAATCAAGAATTATGCTATTTTTCTTGAAAAATGGACAAAATCCGCAGTTTTCATGTTATATATGCAAAATTTACTATGTCTTAGAAAGCTAGGAGTAGTTTTTATAACTAGATTTTTCAAAATATAGATATTTAACTCTCTAAACAGGACAGTATAATTTGATTTTGGAGAAGTCGAATTTAGGGGGCCACTTTACTATATAAACCATATATACTCCTTAGCCCCACGCGTACTGCTTCAATTATCATTTCACGAAAATTTCCCCCCCCCGGGAAAATAACCCCATTTACAGTTTTACATTTACGGCTACATGTAGCTGTGTTTCTAAACTTCTCTCTCGATATAATACATTTACAGCTAGCGCTATATTTAGACGACACACATTGATGTACATGTACCGGCTTCGTCTTTCAGATGATTGATCACTATCACAACAAATCAGACGGTTTGTTATGTAAACTGACCGTACCGTGCCCGGCACCAAACTACGACAAAAAACTGCTCAAAAGTAAGTCGATAGTATGTGTTGAAACATGTTGACATGTACCATTGTATGGTGCATAATACATACTAAAAACAAGTTCACAATTGTTTTTGAGGGCAAAATAACCTTCGTTCTTTCTCCAGTCCTTGAAACTTTTCTGCAAATGGGTGAATTTTGTCTAAAAATAGCAACAGAAATTCCCATTATCTATTTTTAGCGATATCTCAAAATTTTCAACACGGACCTTTATACATGTATTTTGATTTGTAAAATTAAAGTTCAAAAAGTGTTCTTTATTTTTAGCCCATTCTTTTAAAAAGTTTAATACTCCTGATTATAGAAGTCATCATCCTTAAAGTAAGATCTAGACTTTTTTATGTTCTTTCCACCTTATTTCTGGAATTGACATAAAATGAATGCGAATATAAAGTATTCATCAAGCAATATTTTCTTTGAATTTTGTTTGGTGATTTATTTATATGCTAACATCGATTTGCTGTCTCCGTGCAGGGATTTTTTTTTTGCCCCTTTTTGGGGCCGTTATTCTGCCCCATTCCCAATGAAAAATAGTATCTTTTTTTCCCAATTGTGACTCTAAAATTTCCCAATCATATACAGTATATATATGGAATTTTCACCGAAATTGGTGAAATTTCCTGGCTCAAAAGTAGCAAATTTACTAATTATTTGCCATATTGTTATAAGCATCAGAAATTAAATCATATTTAAAAGAAAATTATTTGAATAAACATTCAATTCTGAACTTTTGAATGTATAAACTATCATTTTACTTTTATATTAGTACTTCCCAAAATATTCCCAAACATCATTAATTTTCCCAATTGCATGGGCCCCGACCCCATTCCCAAAATACTGAAAAAAATCACTGCCGTGAAAATGAAATACATGTACGTATGAGATGTAGATTTTAAAGTGTTTCCTTCTTTTTAGAATACATGGAGAACAGCCATGATAATACGGCATACTCCAGTCATGAATTCCAACGTGAGAGGTCTCAGGAACTAAGTGCCACGTCTTTATCACTTCCCCCTCAGGTAACTGCTTCCATGGACTCGGGAAAACAGGGAAAATGCTGAATAAAAATTCCCTTCAGGGAAAAATCAGGGAATTTGAAAATTTCATAAAAATCAGGGAATTTGAAAATTTCATAAAAATCAGGGAAAAATCAGGGATGAAAATTTCATAAAAATCCTGATACCTGTACCTGATAGAATTAACAATTTACCTTTGAACAAAGAAATAAGATATTTTATTGCTGATATATTGTCTTGAAAATTTTCTGGCTCGCTTCGCTCGACAATGGATACTTTGAATGCAAAGTTAAGTACAATTTTCTAGAAATGAGTAAATACAGTGTAGGAAGTTTAATTACTTATTTGAATATAAACAGTGTGAAATAGACTAGTATTTGTGCACATTTTGTCAGGGAAAAAACCGTGAACGAGTCAGGGAAAATCATGGAATTCTCAGGGAATTTCATTTATCAAAATCTGTGGCCACCCTGTCAGGGTGTCACACATACAGGGTGTTACAATGACCTGTGACCTAGTGACCTTGACATCCGATTTTGACATAGTATTTCACAAAACATTTTTTTACTATTTCCTCATCTCTATGACATTGAGGGAGAATTCATCAGGCATAACAATTAATTTTTTTACATTCTTTGCTATAATTCCTAGGAAAAGGAAGTACAATAGGATATTTAAAAGCTTTCATGATGCGTATAATTTTCTGGTTTTTCCTTCCTTATCACACCCATACTTCCTATAATTATTTAATCTTTGTATTTACAGCCTACAACTCCGGTCTCAAGACACGGTTCTCGAGCCTCGATGAATCGTCCCCTTCCCAACATTCCCTCTCCTACGTCACCAGTGGACGACATACCAAGTTCACCGGCACCCAAACCTCCGGGCCCTCAGCACCCGGTACTTCCAGACAGATATGGTGGAAACTGGGATGACGAGCCAGGTCAGTACATACATGTATTAGTTCTTAATTAACCCAAACTCGCTATTGACATAGAAGTAGGTGACTAGCTTTTAGCTCCTAGTCTATTTGTCTGTCCATTACTTAGTCCATCTGTCCACCATTCATTCTGTCTGTCTATCATACAGTTCACTTTTCTGTGCCCAGCTTCACAACAATTCTTTCGAAAAATTGTTTTTTCTAGCCCTTGATGTCAGTGGCCTGGGCCGATGAAATTGGGAACTTTGTAACATTTCAACCTAAATTGGGAAATAAATTTCAAACAACAAAAAGATATATTCATGCAAATTATCCCTTATCAATTCAATTGTCAATATTTTTAATCCCTCCTAGAGTTAAACTAACACATACAGTACAAATCATTACACGTGTCTCACTTTTTTACACATAGGATTTACACTTGACCTTTAGCTAATATTACATGTAAACATGTCATAAATGTCCTATGCACATGTTGACAGGCAAATTGATCTTTGATCTTGCTGTGGTTGATTTTACATGTAAATTTTGAAAAATGAAGTACATCAAACAGAATGTGATGAAATGAATATTTGACCTTTGACACCAGTGTCTTACCTTAATTACATGTAAAAGAGATGAATACTTACATGTAATTCTTTAAGGAAAGACAAAGTATAATTAATTTTTTTGGTAACCTTTCACCTTAAGCTTAATTAGATTACATGTAAATATACATTTACACGGAAAATTACCAATTGATTAAGAATAGATAAATGATTTGTCTAATTAATTGACCTCATTGACATTTGTCAGTTTATTTTACATGTAAATTTTTATGTGTAAAAAATGAGAATTGTTACATGTTATTCTCTAAGATGAGATTTACATGTAAGTAAAATGAAATGTTTGGTAATCTTTCATCTGAGGCTTTTATTAGTTAACATACATGTATCAAAATACATTTACATCGAAAAATGCCAATTAATTATACAATAGTTAAATGATGAGTCTAATGATTTGACCTCATTGACATTTGTCCATTGATTTGAAATGTAAATATTATCCTGGCCTGAGTTCGGACACAAGGCTATTTTACATGTTGTATCTGTCTGTCTGTCTGTCTGTCTGTCTGTTCGTCTGCAGTCAAGCTTCACATACACATCAATTGCAACAACTTGATTGATATGTAATGTACATTTGTATTTCCATCAAAGGTACATGGATGGTCAAGCATAATAAGACTGACCTCCTTAGCTGGGCATTTTTGTTCCTTATTCCTTTTGAAAAAAATTCAAAACGAAAAAAAAAAAAGTCTAAGGCATCACTGCCAACGTCGAGAGAGTGACCAATGATTATCGAACACAAATTCTAGACATAAATTATCACATTTTATTGTTATTCAGAAAGATATGAAACCAAATAGATTATTACTTTCAAGTTTTATTTCCCTGAAATATCAAATGACATTAATATTCTTCATCTTTTAAGAATAGCTACATGTCCAATCTTAAGTATGTGAGGACATTATTTCTCATTTACTTAATATATGTCATGTCAAATGTTTATTGAACAAAGAAATTACTATTGAGAGAATTGTGAATGTGTTACCTGTTGAATTTTGAGCAAAATGACTCTGAAGTCATTCTTGGTGGTTTGACTGATTGGACATTCGAAACATATGATGAATAATGGATTGAACTTATAAGATCAGAACCTCACGTCAACAAAAACACAGAAACTGTCTTTATAATCACTTTGTTAAATACAATCATTCTATTTCGGATATCACCATTACCCCAGTTCAGACTTTCCAAAACGTAAAAACGAAAGTAAGACCGAAATTAAAAAACGCCGACTACAAGCAGAACTTGCCTGGATCACCAAACTGCAGACTGCGTACCCTCTTGGTTTAAACGATCAAATCTATGGACAAGGAAACATTTCCTCAGCCTCTACCAATATCAACATCTTTTCAATTCGCCCAAACACTAAAAGGAAATACAGGTCGCATGGGAAAAGACGGAACAGACAAAAAAGAAAATGATCCAGAATCTACCGCTCTCTCAACGATTTACTTACTAAAGCACGCAATGGCGGCAGACATGAGCTGTTACATGCTCTGTCGTCAATACCAGTTATGCACTTGAAATCTATCTTGGATGAAGCAGAGGTTGCATTCTTAAGATCATTGTCTCATTCGCACAGTATAAAGTTAACCCTATTGTGAAAAACAACTCATCTAAAAGACGATTCATAAAAATCCCGTTTATACAAAGGTTTTGATCTTCTAAACATCTCTAATATTTTTCGGGATCATCGCGTACAAAGTACCATTCCTCAATATTTTGTAAATTTAGAGCCACCTCTTATTTGTTATAAGTACAAGAAACCTATTCGAAACTTTGTTTTTAACTATAATAAAGTTACATCGGATCCTGACATACTCGAATCGTGTCCTGCTTCTTGAGAATGTGCAACTTCTAAATATCTCTACAAACCAGCTGGCCATGTTGTTACAGGTGACTTTTCAATTATCCAAGACAGACAGCTCCGTGGTCTTCTTAAAAAAGGACCTAAGTATAGAATCCCATCCAAGATAGATTTTGTCAAATGCCGTGAGGTGCTTACGGAAGCCTTAGATAATTATACGAAAAGATGATGTAAATCAGAAGGAGTCAAACCGCATGCTCTGAATGACCGGAAAAACCTCATTTTAAATATAACGGATATTCGAATAGATAACTTCCATAAAAACCCTCATCTTTTTCAAAATCCACGTTCCAAATCAGAAAGATATTTCAAATCCAAAGTAAGTAATTACATGAAAAATATGTCTTTGCACCAGCTGATAATGCAGCCAACAACACCATTATCATTTGAAAACGTTACTATATATCAAGTTTGGTTTCGGAACTTTCGTCTACTAATACATATATAAAAGCAATGAAAGTGCATCTAACATTTTAAGCAAGCATAACAGTGAACTGTCTTCATTCAATATCTCTATTTCTAAATTGGATCTCCCAACACCATATTGCATACCGAAACTGCACAAGTCTCCTTACAAATTTTGATTTATTGCTAATTCTAGTAACTGCTCGACTACCATTTTGTCTAGAAATCTGACGTAAGCACTTACTGCTATTAAAGAACACATAACTAGATATTTTGAAACGGTTCTAAACAGGAACGATGTAAATTTATTTTGGTCTATTAAGAATTCAGGGGATGTGATTGACAAAATGAAATCTGGAAATTTCCAAGCCAATAAGATTTCTTCATACGACACTCTCTAATATGTACACCACACTTCCTCATGACAAAATTAAGGATCCATTATCTAATCTCATTAAATGGTGTTTTGATCGAGAGCGAAAAACTTACATTTGTACATCTGAATTGAAGGGTTTCTTTTCCTCGACAGACTACAAATCATACAAATCATGGACATGTAGTGACCTGTGTAATGCCTTGTCCTTCCTCTTGGACAATATTTATGTGAGATTTGGTGAGGATCTATACAAGCAGGTTGTAGGAATTCCTATGGGTACTAACTGTGCGCCTCTTGTTGCAGATTTATTTTTATACACTTATGAAAAAGAATTTATCCAAAGTCTTCAAACTTAAGCAAAGAAAAATTTGATGATCTGAAATGTTTCAATAATACTTCTAGGTATCTGGATGATATTCTAACCATTGACAATCCTGCTTTTGAATTATATAAGAATGAAATTTATCCACAAGAATTAACACTTAACAAGGCAAACCTTTCAAATACAGAAACATCGTTTTTGGACCCAGATATCAAAATTGTAAACGGAAAGATTCATACAAGTTTATATGACAAAAGGGATGATTTTGGATTCAACATAGTAAATTTCCCCTGGCTTGACGGTGATGTTCCAAGATTACCGTCATACGGCATTTACATATCACAGCTCATCCGGTACGCTAGAGCATGTACTGATATTTTGGATTTTCACAGTAGAAATTTACAAATTACCAAAAAACTTTTAGGTCAAGGTTTCCGCTTTCATAAACTAGTTAAGACTTTCTGGAAATTTTACAAAAATTACAGTCAACTTCTTTTAAAATTCGGATCTATATATGCAACAGAGTACATTACTATGGGTATAACACAACCTGTCTTTTATGGTGATATGATAAACAAAATAAAAAGGATCAAAAGTAGGCAGCATAACCATCGAAAATGCTTCAGAATCATCAAACGCCTTTTATACCGTGGATATGATCCTAATGTCACCAGACAGACACTAGGCTTGGTACTTGACCAATCTACAGTCTTGTACAAGCGCATCCTTGAGACTTGCACTCTGACTGACTGTGATGACGGGACTCCATGACGGGCCCTGTCCAAACCTCTTTAGAGAAGACAGGGCCCCGACCACCTGTTAAACCATATATAACATGTATAATGAAGGTAACGTGTAAATACTGCATCTCCTTTCCAGTTATAATCATCAAATGTATACTCTGAACAAAATGTATACTCAAAACAGTATTTTGGCCAATGTATGCTTAGGACTTATGTGTAGAAGTTCTTTGTTACATACCTGTTGGAATAGATACATTATCAAAATGTTTTTTCCATTCTTAAATTTAGACCGTATAAAATTGAACAATGATATATGTTACATGAACTATATTGATATGACTTATTACAGTGATTTTTGGTGACTATTTCCATTAGTTAAAAGCGGAGAACATTCATCTATTTAAATATGATGTATCAAGTTTTCCTCATTCAATTAATTGAAGGGAAAATTGAAGGGCCATTCATTAATTGTTAGTGCCCTTTTGTTTTCGATGGATTGAGTTTATATCCGAAAAAGGAACAGGTGTAGTTGTTTCATGAATTCTGAATCAATGATACAAACTCCTGTCCTTTTAAAGGAATAAACTCAATCCATCGAAAAAAAAATTTGATGCATCACTGAAATATTTACATGTAAATTGAGGCATGTCAGAGCAATTTGACAGTTACATGTAAATCATGTGTAATACGAATATAATGGCCTTTATACAACATGTACAAGAAACAAATACAGCCCTTTTTTACTTTGCAGTCCCTTTCTCAAATGGGATTCATAATAGCATTTTCATGAAAAGAAAGAACGAAACAACTGGTGTACCAAAGCCTCTATAGAATTAATGATTGAAAACTTATATGTAAAATGGACTTATTTTCAAAGCATTCTTGTTTTTTTGTTATTGTGAAAAAAAAACACGTGACATATCTTAAAAATGAAAAAAAAAGAGAGCCTTAGGCATCACTTCTAAGTCGAACTGAGCGGAATGTTCAGTTTGTGTATTGAAAAGTTTTTACCAATAAAATGTATTCTCAATCGTTATGAAGGGGACATGGATATTTAAAAGGAGGATTATCACCATGAATTTGAAAAGAAACCATTTGAAATGCATTAGACATTAAATGAGAAATGGGTTCGAAATCTTGCTTCTCTTATGTTGTCCATGAAACTTTCGTCGTTTAAATCGGTGTAAAAGAAAGGAGTGTAAATTTAAGTTAAACCATATAACATGTATAATGAAGATAACGTGTAAATACTGCATCTCCTTTCCAGTTATAATCGTCAAATGTATACTCTGATCAAAACAGTATTTTGGCCAATGTATGCTTAGGACATGTCTAGAAGTTCTTTGTAACATACCTGTTTGAATAGATACATTATCAAAATTATTTTTCCATGGATTAAATGTATACCGTATAAAATTGAACAATGATATTTGTTACATGAACAATATTCATATGACTTACTACAGTGATTTTTGGTGACTATTTCCATTAGTTAAAAGCGGAGAACATTCATTTATTTTTAAATGAAGTATCAAGTACGCCTCATTCAAATTAATTTGAGAGAAAATTGAAGGGCCATTCGTTCAACAGTGCCCTTTTGTTTTCGATGGATTGAGTTTATATCCGAAAAAAAAAGGAACAGGTGTAGTTGTTTCATGAATTCTGAATCAATGATACAAACGTCTGTCCTTTTAAAGGAATAAACTCAATCCATCGAAAAAAAAAATTTGATGCATCACTGAAATATTTACATGTAAATTGAGGCATGTCAGAGCAATTTGATAGTTACATGTAAATCACGTGAAATACGAATATAATGGCCTTTATACAACATGTACAAGAAACAAATACAGCCCTTTTTTACTTTGCAGTCCCTTTCTCAAATGGGATTCATAATAGCATTTTCATGAAAAGAAAGAACGAAACAACTGGTGTACCAAAGCCTCTATAGAATTAATGATTGAAAACTTATATGTAAAATGGACTTATTTTCAAAGCATTCTTGTTTTTTTGTTATTGTGAAAAAACCACGTGTCATATCTTAAAAATGAAAAAAAGAGAGCCTTAGGCATCACTAAGTCGAACTGAGCGGAATGTTCAGTTTGTGTATTGAAAAGTTTTTACCAATAAAATGTATTCTCAATCGTTATGAAGGGGACATGGATATTTAAAAGGAGGATTATCACCATGAATTTGGATAGAAACCATTTGAAATGCATTAGACACTAAATTAGAAATGGGTTCGAAATCTTGCTTCTCTTATGTTATCCATGAAACTTTCGTTGTTTGAATCGGTGTAAAAGAAAGGAATGTAAATTTAAGTTAAACCATATAACATGTATAATGAAGATAACTTGTAAATACTGCATCTCCTTTCCAGTTATAATCGTCAAATGTATACTCTGATCAAAACAGTATTTTGGCCAATGTATGCTTAGGACATATATCTAGAAGTTCTTTGTAACATACCTGTTTGAATAGATACATTATCAAAATTATTTTTCCATGGATTAAATTTATACCGTATAAAATTGAACAATGATATTTGTTACATGAACAATATTCATATGACTTACTACAGTGATTTTTGGTGACTATTTCCATTAGTTAAAAGCGGAGAACATTCATTTATTTTTAAATGATGTATCAAGTACTCCTCATTCAAATTAATTTAAAAGAAAATTGAAGGGCCATTCGTTCAACAGTGCCCTTTTGTTTTCGATGGATTGAGTTTATATCCGAAAAAAAGGAACAGGTGTAGTTTTTTTATGAATTATATTCAATGAAACAAACTCCTGTCCTTTTAAAGGAATAAACTCAATCCATCGAAAAAAAAATTTGATGCATCACTGAAATATTTACATGTAAATTGACGCATGTCAGAGCAATTTGATAGTTACATGTAAATCACGTGAAATACGAATATAATGGCCTTTATACAACATGTACAAGAAACAAATACAGCCCTTTTTTACTTTGCAGTCCCTTTCTCAAATGGGATTCATAATAGCATTTTCATGAAAAGAAAGAACGAAACAACTGGTGTACCAAAGCCTCTATAGAATTAATGATTGAAAACTTATATGTAAAATGGACTTATTTTCAAAGCATTCTTGTTTTTTTGTTATTGTGAAAAAACCACGTGTCATATCTTAAAAATGAAAAAAAGAGAGCCTTAGGCATCACTAAGTCGAACTGAGCGGAATGTTCAGTTTGTGTATTGAAAAGTTTTTACCAATAAAATGTATTCTCAATCGTTATGAAGGGGACATGGATATTTAAAAGGAGGATTATCACCATGAATTTGGATAGAAACCATTTGAAATGCATTAGACACTAAATTAGAAATGGGTTCGAAATCTTGCTTCTCTTATGTTATCCATGAAACTTTCGTTGTTTGAATCGGTGTAAAAGAAAGGAATGTAAATTTAAGTTAAACCATATAACATGTAAAATGAAGATAACTTGTAAATACTGCATCTCCTTTCCAGTTATAATCGTCAAATGTATACTCTGATCAAAACAGTATTTTGGCCAATGTATGCTTAGGACATATATCTAGAAGTTCTTTGTAACATACCTGTTTGAATAGATACATTATCAAAATTATTTTTCCATGGATTAAATTTATACCGTATAAAATTGAACAATGATATTTGTTACATGAACAATATTCATATGACTTACTACAGTGATTTTTGGTGACTATTTCCATTAGTCAAAAGCGGAGAACATTCATTTATTTTTAAATGATGTATCAAGTACCCCTCATTCAAATTAATTTAAAAGAAAATTGAAGGGCCATTCGTTCAACAGTGCCCTTTTGTTTTCGATGGATTGAGTTTATATCCGAAAAAAAGGAACAGGTGTAGTTTTTTTATGAATTATATTCAATGAAACAAACTCCTGTCCTTTTAAAGGAATAAACTCAATCCATCGAAAAAAAAAATTTGATGCATCACTGAAATATTTACATGTAAATTGAGGCATGTCAGAGCAATTTGACAGTTACATGTAAATCATGTGTAATACGAATATAATGGCCTTTATACAACATGTACAAGAAACAAATACAGCCCTTTTTTACTTTGCAGTCCCTTTCTCAAATGGGATTCATAATAGCATTTTCATGAAAAGAAAGAACGAAACAACTGGTGTACCAAAGCCTCTATAGAATTAATGATTGAAAACTTATATGTAAAATGGACTTATTTTCAAAGCATTCTTGGTTTTTTTTTGTTATTGTGATAAAAACCACGTGTCATATCTTAAAAATGAAAAAAAAGAGAGCCTTAGGCATCACTAAGTCGAACTGAGCGGAATGTGCAGTTTGTGTATTGAAAAGTTTTTACCAATAAAATGTATTCTCAATCGTTATTAAGTGGACATGGATATTTAAAAGGAGGATTATCACCATGAATTTGAAAAGAAACCATTTGAAATGCATTAGACATTAAATGAGAAATGGGTTCGAAATCTTGCTTCTCTTATGTTGTCCATGAAACTTTCGTTGTTTAAATCGGTGTAAAAGAAAGGAGTGTAAATTTAAGTTAAACCATATAACATGTATAATGAAGATAACGTGTAAATACTGCATCTCCTTTCCAGTTATAATCGTCAAATGTATACTCTGATCAAAACAGTATTTTGGCCAATTTATGCTTAGGACTTGTGTCTAGAAGTTCTTTGTAACATACCTGTTTGAATAGATACATTATCAAAATTATTTTTCCATGGATTAAATTTATACCGTATAAAATTGAACAATGATATTTGTTACATGAACAATATTCATATGACTTACTACAGTGATTTTTGGTGACTATTTCCATTAGTTAAAAGCGGAGAACATTCATTTATTTTTAAATGAAGTATCAAGTACCCCTCATTCAAATTAATTTGAGAGAAAATTGAAGGGCCATTCGTTCAACAGTGCCCTTTTGTTTTCGATGGATTGAGTTTATATCCGAAAAAAAAAGGAACAGGTGTAGTTGTTTCATGAATTCTGAATCAATGATACAAATTCCTGTCATTTTAAAGAAATAAACTCAATCCATAGAAAAAAAAAATTTGATGCATCACTAAAATATTTACATGTAAATTGAGGCATGTCAGAGCAATTTTACAGTTACATGTAAATCATGTGTAATACGAATATAATGGCCTTTATACAACATGTACAAGAAACAAATACAGCCCTTTTTTACTTTGCAGTCCCTTTCTCAAATGGGATTCATAATAGCATTTTCATGAAAAGAAAGAACGAAACAACTGGTGTACCAAAGCCTCTATAGAATTAATGATTGAAAACTTATATGTAAAATGGACATATTTTCAAAGCATTCTTCTTTCTCATTTTTATTGTGAAATAACCACATGTCGTGTATTAAAAATGAAAAAAGAGAGCCTTAGGTATCACTTCTAAGTCGAACTGAGCGGAATGTTCAGTTTGTGTATTGGAAAGTTTTGACAAAAAAAATCTTAATTCAAGGGATATCCATACATGTATTTCAAAGGAGGTTTATCATCATGCATTTGAAAATAAACCATTTGAAATGCATTAAAGGCATTCAATGAGAAATCAGTTCGAAATCTTGCTTCTCCTGTTTTGTCCATGAAACTTTCGTTGGTTAAGGTATCTGTTGTACAAATAAATTTCAAGTGTATTATATAGTTTGAATTATTGAATATTTTTACCAAAATATACCTTATACAACATAAAAAAATGGTGTCTATCATCTAAGGTCGACATGCATACCTTCGCTCAACCCACAGAAACTATCGAGACACTGCCGAAGATGACCGAGATAATTTTAACACTGTTTAAATGGACGAGACGTCCGCGAGATCAACATTTGTACAATGGATACATTAAATCGATGTAAAAGAAAGGAGTGTAAATTTAAGTTAAACCATATTACATGTATAATGAAGATAACATGTAAATACTGCATCTCCTTTCCAGTTATAATCGTCAAATGTATACTCTGATCAAAACAGTATTTTGGCCAATTTATGCTTAGGACTTGTGTCTAGAAGTTCTTTGTAACATAACTGTTTGAATAGATACATTATCAAAATTATTTTTCCATGGATTAAATTTATACCGTATAAAATTGAACAATGATATTTGTTACATGAACAAGATTGATATGACTTACTACAGTGATTTTAGCTGACTATTTCCATTAGTTAAAAGCGGAGAACATTCATTTATTTCTAAATGATGTATCAAGTGTTCCTCATTCAAATCAATTAAAAGAAATGGAAGGGTCATTAGTTCAACAGTGCCCTTTTGTTTTCGATGGATTGAGTTTATATCCGAAAAAAGGAACAGGTGTAGTTGTTTCATGAATTATATTCTGAATCAATGATACAAACTCCTGTCCTTTTAAAGGAATAAACTCAATCCATCGAAAAAAAAATTTGATGCATCACTGAAATATTTACATGTAAATTGAGGCATGTCAGAGCAATTTGACAGTTACATGTAAATCATGTGTAATACGAATACAACATGTACAAGAAACAAATACAGCCCTTTTTTACTTTGCAGTCCCTTTCTCAAATGGGATTCATAATAGAATTTTCATGAAAAGAAAGAACGAAACAACTGGTGTACCAAAGCCTCTATAGAATTAATGATTGAAAACTTATATGTAAAATGGACTTATTTTCAAAGCATTCTTCTTTTTTTGTTATTGTGAAAAAAACCACGTGTCATATCTTAAAAATGAAAAAAAGAGAGCCATAGGCATCACTTCTAAGTCGAACTGAGCGGAATGTTCAGTTTGTGTATTGAAAAGTTTTTACCATTAAAATGTATTCTCAATCATTATCAAGGGGACATGGATATTTAAAAGGAGGATTATCACCATGAATTTGAAAAGAAACCATTTGAAATGCATTAGACATTAAATGAGAAATGGGTTCGAAATCTTGCTTCTCTTATGTTGTCCATGAAACTTTCGTTGTTTAAATCGGTGTAAAAGAAAGGAATGTAAATTTAAGTTAAACCATATAACATGTATAATGAAGATAACGTGTAAATACTGCATCTCTTTTCCAGTTATAATCGTCAAATGTATACTCTGATCAAAACAGTATTTTGGCCAATTTATGCTTAGGACTTGTGTCTAGAAGTTCTTTGTAACATACCTGTTTGAATAGATACATTATCAAAATTATTTTTCCATGGATTAAATGTATACCGTATAAAATTGAACAATGATATTTGTTACATGAACAATATTCATATGACTTACTACAGTGATTTTTGGTGACTATTTCCATTAGTTAAAAGCGGAGAACATTCATTTATTTTTAAATGAAGTATCAAGTACCCCTCATTCAAATTAATTTGAGAGAAAATTGAAGGGCCATTCGTTCAACAGTGCCCTTTTGTTTTCGATGGATTGAGTTTATATCCGAAAAAAAGGAACAGGTGTAGTTGTTTCATGAATTCTGAATCAATGATACAAACTCCTGTCCTTTTAAAGGAATAAACTCAATCCATCGAAAAAAAAATTTGATGCATCACTGAAATATTTACATGTAAATTGAGGCATGTCAGAGCAATTTGACAGTTACATGTAAATCATGTGTAATACGAATATAATGGCCTTTATACAACATGTACAAGAAACAAATACAGCCCTTTTTTACTTTGCAGTCCCTTTCTCAAATGGGATTCATAATAGCATTTTCATGAAAAGAAAGAACGAAACAACTGGTGTACCAAAGCCTCTATAGAATTAATGATTGAAAACTTATATGTAAAATGGACATATTTTCAAAGCATTCTTCTTTCTCATTTTTATTGTGAAATAACCACATGTCGTGTATTAAAAATGAAAAAAGAGAGCCTTAGGTATCACTTCTAAGTCGAACTGAGCGGAATGTTCAGTTTGTGTATTGGAAAGTTTTGACAAAAAAAAATCTTAATTCAAGGGATATCCATACATGTATTTCAAAAGAGGATTATCATCATGCATTTGAAAAGAAACCATTTGAAATGCATTGAAGGCATTCAATGAGAAATGGGTTCGAAATCTTGCTTCTCCTGTTTTGTCCATGAAACTTTCGTTGTTTAAGGTATCTGTTGTACAAATAAATTTCAAGTGTATTATATAGTTTGAATTATTGAATATTTTTACCAAAATATACCTTATACAACATAAAAAAATGGTGTCTATCATCTAGGGTCGACATGATCACCTTCGCTCAATCCACAGAAACTATCAAGACACTGCCGAAGATGACCGAGATAATTTTAACACTGTTTAAATGGACGAGACGTCCGCGAGATCAACATTTGTACAATGGATACATTAAATCGATGTAACGGAAAGGAGTGAAAATTTAAGTTAAACCATATAACATGTATAATGAAGATAACATGTAAATACTGCATCTCCTTTCCAGTTATAATCGTCAAATGTATACTCTGATCAAAACAGTATTTTGGCACACTTATGCTTAGGACTTGTGTCCAGAAGTTCTTTGTAACATACCTGTTTGAATAGATACATTATCAAAATTATTTTTCCATGGATTAAATTTATACCATATAAAATTGAACAATGATATTTGTTACATGAACAATATTCATATGACTTACTACAGTGATTTTTGGTGACTATTTCCATTAGTTAAAAGCGGAGAACATTCATTTATTTCTAAATGATGTATCAAGTATTCCTCATTCAAATCAATTAAAAAAAAATTGAAGGGTCATTAGTTCAACAGTGCCTTTTTGTTTTCGATGGATTGAGTTTATATCCGAAAAAAGGAACAGGTGTAGTTGTTTCATGAATTATATTCTGAATCAATGAAACAAACCCCTGTCCTTTTAAAGGAATAAACTCAATCCATCAAAAAAAAAAATTTGATGCATCACTGAAATATTTACATGTAAATTAAGGCATGTCAAAGCAATTTGACAGTTACATGTAAATCACGTGTAATACGAATATAATGGCCTTTATACAACATGTACAAGAAACAAATACAGCCCTTTTTTACTTTGCAGTCCCTTTCTCAAATGGGATTCATAATAGCATTTTCATGAAAAGAAAGAACGAAACAACTGGTGTACCAAAGCCTCTATAGAATTAATGATTGAAAACTTATATGTAAAATGGACTTATTTTCAAAGCATTCTTGTTTCTCCTTTTTTTGTGAAAAAAAAAAACAACTTTTCGTATCTTAAAAGAGAGAGAGAGATCTCCTCCCTTCTGAAAAATGAAAAAAATCCTTAGGCATCACTGCTAAGTGTAACTGAGCGGAATGTTCAGTTTGTGTATTGGAAAGTTTTTACCAATAAAATATATGCTGAATTGTTATGAAGGGGACATGGATATTTCAAAGGAGGATTATCACCAATTACTATAAAAACATAGATCGATTATCCACGGGTAAATAAAGCGTAGATTATTGGTAAAGTTTGAATAAACAATGAAAGTTTAAGAAAAGACGGAACAACTGAAATCAACACAGAGGAATCATTATTACGTCAATTTTTTTATAGGTACGTCCAAAAATCGGGATTTTCCGTGTCCCAGCCGGGACAGAATTTTTGGTCGAAAATGCCGGGACAATGGCAAGTATGGGACTCTGTGGTCTAGTTGTGCACCTGGTGTTTTGTTTGAGCCCCTGACCCCAGGGTCTTGGGTGTGTTCATTTTCTCCTATATAACCCTATGTAATATTGTGAGCACCAATTCTTAGAAAGTATTATTGATAGAAAGATAATTCTTTCAGCATTATTCTCAGTCAGTGGTATAGATTTGCACCTTGTATTTTGTTTGAACCTCTGACCTCCAGGGTGTGGTTATTTTCTCCTACATGTATATGACTCTCTGTAATATTGTAAGCACCTGAATTCTCAGAAAGTATAATTGATAGAGAGAATTTTTTCCATTACATCAATCATTCTCTGGTCTTGTATTTTGTTTTAGCCCCTGATCCCAAGGGTGTCACTTAGATTAATTTAAGCAAACAATCAGGAGAGCTTCAGTCTCATCAGAGACTTCTGGTTATGAAGATACTTTACGAAATCCCAGTAAGAAAGGGACTGTAAAGTAAAACATAATGTAATCAAAGATTACGAGGCTCACCTCACGGCAGCATAGTTCAATTTAAACATATCTCTAAGTACATTTATATTGGCTTTAAAAAAATCATTAAAGTGGAAAAATTAGGTTAAGGTCATTTTATGAAAATTTGATCAAAGATACATCCAATATGAAAGTTTGGTGTATGTAGCACTTATACATTGCTCAATATTGGCCTTTAAAGGCAAAATCATTAAAGTGGAAAAAGTAGGTCAAGGTCATTTTATGAAATTCGATCAAAGATACATCCAATATGAAAGTTTGGTATATGTAGCACTTATACTTTGCTCAATATTGGCCTTTAAAGGCAAAATCACTAATGCGTAAAAAGAAGGTCAAGGTCATTTTATGAAAGTTTGATCAAAGATACATCCAATATGCAAGTTTGGTTTATGTAGCACTTATACTTTGCTCAATATTGGCCTTTAAAGGTAAAATAACTCAAGCGAAAAAAGTAGGTCAGATGCTGCATCCGATGCATGGGTTCACCTCAGCATCCCAAGATGAATCACTGGTGCAAGTTTGGTTACTGTAGCATCAGTACTTTGTCAGATACTAGTACTGAGTTACTCCGAAAACTTTAACCAGACATTGACACAAGTCATTCAACCGGAAAAATGTAGGTCAGATGCAGCATCCGATGCATGGGTTCACCTCAGCATCCAAAGATGAATCACTTGTGCAAGTTTGGTTACTGTAGCATCAGTACTTTGTCAGATACTGAGTTACCCAAAAACTTTAATGGGACAGGGACGCGGACGCGGACACCGGGCTTATAGCATAAGCTCATCTCAACTTCGTCAAGGTGAGCTAAAAGGGTTGTACTTGTTTGCATGTGTTGTAAAAAGGCCAGTGTGTTCGTATTACACGTGATTTTACATGTAACTGTCACATTGCTCTGATATTCCTTAATTTACATGTAAATACTTCAGTGATGCTTCAATTTTTTTTTCGATGGATTTAGTTCATTCATTTAAAAGGAAAGGAGTTTGTATCCTTCAATATAATTTATGAAACAACTACACCTGTTCTTTTTTTTTCGGATATAAACTCACTCCATCGAAAACAAAAGGGCACTGTTCAAAGAATGGCCCTTCAATTATTTGAATGATGAATTCTTAATACATCATATAAAATTAAATGAATGTTCTCTGCTCATAACTAAAGGAAATAGTCACCAAAAATCACTGTTGTAAGTCATATGAATATTGTACATGTGTAACAGTTTTCTCTGTGTGTAGTACAAAAGAAACTGCGGCTTGGGTTCCATTCATCGTATTTATTCAAATAAGGCATCGTGATCCATTAAGACAAATACAGAGGATATAGAGATGATAAATAACGATGACCCTAAAATATGATAACAATTGTATAAGGAACTTAAATATAAAATATCAAAGCCCTATCACCTACCAATCAAAAGATATAGCCAACTTTTATTATGCCCCCGTAATCGAAGATTTGGGGGCATATAGTTTTCAGTCTGTCCGTCTGTTTGTCCGCAAAAACTTTAATCTTGGCCATAACTTTTGAATGGTAAATGATAGGGCTTTCATATTTCACATGTGAATTTCTTGTGACATGACCTTTCCATGGATACCAAATTTTTTGACCTTGTGACCTTAACCTTGGAGTTTGACCTACTTTTGAAAAACTTTAACCTTGGGCATAACTTTTGAATGGTAAGTGATTGGGATTTCATATTTCACATGTACATTCCTTGAGAAAAGACCTTTCCATGGATCCCAAAATTTTTGACATTGTCAAGTCAACTCATTTCTATGCTTAATGATGAGACTTTATATGGTAGGTTACTCGTAATAAGATTACTAAACAAAACTAGAAAGCGCAAAAGAGAAACCTATTTTGAAATCAAGCTAGCTCAAACTGTACCTTAAATGATCTATTATCTTATAAAATCGACTTAAATTACATGTAAATTAAGGGTTGATGCGCATTCGTCATGAATCGTCCAATTTATTAGATCGTTCATTTCCCATAACATGATCATTTATTGATTTTGAAGATAGTGATAACGGAATTGAATGATGCTCAGATTTGACATTTTTCGTTATCCATTACATGTATAATTACATGTAAATACACAAAGACTAGCATAAACGAATAAGTGAAAACAAATGCAATTTATGCGATTTTTTTTTATCTTCGATAAGATTGAAATTTAAACTCTATTGTTTTATTTTCTACTTCAATGTACATTTGTTTCTTTGATTGTATCAAATTCGTAGGGCCCATCTTAAAAAGGGCCCATCATTACATGTAAATTGGTGTATTCATTTTTTTTTTCGAAACTCTGAGGCTGGCGAAGTTATTACAAATCATTGTAAAATTTCAGTCCTTACCTCTGCTGATCTTGTATATTGTTATTAATATAAATATTGGACCATTTGATATTATAATAGATAACAAACTTGAAAGATAGAAATCCATTTGTGCAAGGAACATTCTTACGCAACTTCGATTTGTACTCATGAAGTTTCATATACCATGTTCTACGTTTAAATGCAATTTCTATGGTTTGCTCATTTGGTGTAAACAAAAATAATAGTTACCTTCTGGTGAGTTTTGTTCGGTAAACATCCATTTACTGGCTAATCAACATAACATGTTTGGCTATATTCTAATGTTTGGATTGAGAATATAAGTGCCCGAAACGTGCATGCCTGGTCCATGTTGCAAATTTATCTGTTCTTAAATGACGCTTTAAATTTGAAGACGTGTAAAATTAAAAAAACGACAAGCTAGTTCTGTATCCCTCAAGTACCAGTACTGCCCATAGCACGAAAATGACATTAAACAGTAAATGTAACATGAGGTACTTGTTAATGAATTAGTATAGATGTCGAAAATCAAATCTTATTACCAATTTACATTGAGCCTAAAAGAACAATTGCGTTGCAGTGTGATCATCCTTGCAATTATTCAGATGTGAAATGGTATTTTTATTTAAAACCATATTTTTGAAGCTTAATGATGATATTTTGATATGTTAGAGTAATCAGTATAATATTACTAGTAAAACTGGGAATACGCAGAAAGACAAACCACTGTTGAAACCAAGCTTGTTCAAACTGTTTCTTAAATGATCTATTAATGTATAAAATCGTCTTTAGATAACATGTTGATAAAAGGTTTGATGTGCATTCGTCATGATTCATCCAGTTTATTAGATTGAGCATCTTCCCATGACATGATTATTGATTGATTTTGAAAATATTGATGATGAGATTAAATGATGCTCAGATTTGACATTTTTCATATCCCATTATAATTACATGTAAATGACGAAGACTGGCTTATACGAATCAGTGAGAACAAACGTATATTTGCATTTTTTTATCTTTGCAAGATTTTGTATACGATGATGAATATAAATTCTACTATTTTTTCTATTTCAATGTACATTTGCTTCTTTGATTGTTAAAAAGTTGTAGGGCCCATCTTAAAAAAAGGGCCCACCGAGACATGTAAATTGGTGTATTCACTATTTTAGAAACTCTGAGGCTGGCGATGTTATTACAAATCATTGTAAAATTTCAGTCCTTTCCTCTGCTGATCTTGTATATTGTTATTAATATAAATATTGGACCATTTAATGTTATAATAGGTAACAAACAGGAGACCTAGAAATCCATCTGTGCAAGGAACATTCTTACGCAACTCATGAAGTTTTATATACAAGGATCGACCGTTTATTGAAAATTTCTATGATTTGCTCATTTGTTGTAAATAAATATAATAGTTAACTTCTGGTGAGTTTTATTAGCTCGACTGCACTTTAGTGCAAAAGAGCTATTGCAATACCCCCAGCGTCGGCGTCAGCGTCGACGTCGTCCGAACTAGATGATAAGGTAAATGTTAAGATCACAAAATTTCCTCTCCTATATCCATGTTTTGTTGGTTCTTTTTGTTGTTAATATTTAATTATACTTTATTTAATATTACCAGATGGGGATGTAGCCCCTGGGGTGGGGATTTTTCAAATTATTTCAAATGATGAGGCAAATGTTACGATGATAAGGCAAATAATAAGATAGCAATATTGCTAATTTCCTCTCCTATATTCATATTTTGTTGGTTCTTTTTGTTGTTAATACTTTGTTTAATATTACCAGATGGGCATGTAGCCCATGGGGTGGGGATTTTATTAATTATTACAAATGATAAGGCAAGTGTTAAGATGATAAGGTAAATGTAAAGATAGCAATATTGCCTTTAATGGCCAATATAAAGCAAAATATAAGTGCTACATGTTCCAAACTTACATGGTGGATGTATCTTTGATCAAACTTTCATAAAATGACCGTAACCTACTTTTTCCGCTTGAAAAATGTTGCCTTTAAAAGCCAATATTGAGCAAAGTATAAGTTCTACATGTTTCAAACTTACATGGTGGATATATCTCTGATCAATCTTTCATAAAATGACCGTAACATACTTTTTCCGCTTGAAAATGTTGCCTTTAAAAGCCAATATTGAGCAAAGTCTAAGTGCTACATGTTTCAAACTTACATGGTGGATATATCTCTGATCAAACTTTCATAAAATGACCTTAACCTACTTTTTTTCGCTTGAGTGATTTTGCCTTTTAAAGCCAATATTGAGCAAAGTATAAGTGCTACATGTTCTAAACGTACATGGTGGATGTATCTTTGATCAAACTTTTATGATATGACCTTGGCCTACTTTTTCCGCTTGAGTGATTTTGCCTTTAGAAGCCAATATTGAGCAAAGTATATTTGCTACATGAGTATACAATTGTGTATAATTATATAAATTGGAGAAAAAAGGAGATTTAGAAATTGGCTGTCATTAAAGACATTATGCTATGCAGTCGAGCATAAGATGACTCTGGCAACTACTTTTCGGTAAACGACCATTGACTCGCTAATCAACATTACATGTTTGGCTAGATTTCAAAGTTTGGATTGAGGATAACTGACGAAGATTAAATACCCGAAACGTGCATGTCTGATCAATGCTGCAAATTTATCTGTTTCTGGGGTCCCTGCGTCATGCTGTCTGTGTGTGTGTTCATCTAACAATGAGAACGTTATTTTGTGCTGTTGTGCATTCTTTATGCCCTGGGAAGGGAGGGTATTGTGCACGTAATACGGATAACAACACCGTCTACTACTGGCAGATCATAGACGTCCTTATTCGGCACCGGTTGCCCATTGGTCTCGTTGGTTTATGTGTAGTCCTTTGTGTTTGATGTATTTGTAGTGTAATTTGTTTTTCTTGCCTCATTCGCGTCTTTTTCTTTGTGTGTCTACTCTGCATTTTTGCATTAGGATGTGGACGCTGCTACGGAGTGTTGTTAGAGATCCCTTTCTTTCCTATATATTCTGCTCTGCTTCATGGATGACAATAAAGTCAAGCTACAGTAAATTTTATCTAAATTGATCTTTAATCATCAATTTCATGTAAATCAAAAGTGCATTCGTCAATCCTTCAATGTACAAATCGTTAAACTTGTAATTCAATTATTCTAAAGTTTTCTTGCAAATATGAATTTAATGATTTTCAGGTCCAGATTTTATATCACATTATAGTTGCATGTAATTACATTATTTGGCTAGCATAAAACAAATATTTACAAATGCCCATTCGTTTGTATAGATTATAGGAGTATAATTTTGAACACCTTAATCTGAAATTTGACCTTTACCAGATTATTTAATAACTAAGGCAACATTATGAATTCAAAGTCCATACTGTTTTCATTTTAATTTGCTTCTGTTTCTTTTTTAGTGCCAACCCGTCGGACCCATTCTGAAATAAGGCCTACTATAATAAATAAATTATGTATGTGGCCAACACATATTTTGGCATTTAAAAAATTTAGACGGAAACACAATTCTTTACTTTGCTAAGTAAGCATTTCACATATTCGTAGTTTAGTCCGTATTTACATGACTGTATTATATTTCGCTGGCTGGCTCCGTTGCTTTGATTGTAAAGTTCATACTAATAGTGTGTGGATTTTCTTCCTTCGGTCAAGAGATTAATTCTTTTTTCCTTTGAGGCTATATGGTGCTTCTGAATTAAATGATTCGACAACTTTTTTCTATATTTATGACATAAACAACGGAATTGAATGATGCTCAGATTTGACATTTTTCGTTATCCATTACATGTATAATTACATATAAATACACAAAGACTAGCATAAACGAATAAGTGAAAACAAATGTAATTTATGCGATTTTTTTATCTTCGTTAAGATTGAAATTTAAACTCTATTGTTTTATTTTCTACTTCAATGTACATTTGTTTCTTTGATTGTATCAAATTCGTAGGGCCCATCTTAAAAAGTAGGCCTTTCAACGACCGCTAGGTTTCGACTGAAATTAACGACAACTCGTACCTTAAGTGTCAGAAATCGGGACATTTCGAGCTTCTTCATAAACATAATGGGCAAAAATCACTTCAAATCATGAAATTTCTCATTTATTTATCTCTTTGTGGTTGTTGGACAAAGTTGGTATGATTAAGCACAATACTTTGATTTGTTTCATGTACTTAAAACAATAAATGGACATAAAAAGGTAGCACAAATTTGCACATTCGATTTTTCAACCGAAACAAACATTTCCTTGTGGTAAAACATTTGAAGGGAGGTAACTCCTTAATAATATCTGTAAAACTCGGGGGCCTTTAAAATAAGAAACGAAACGAAAAGAAACGAAAAAAAAAAAATCATAAATTATACCGTTAAATCATACGTTTTCAATCAAATAGTGGAGATACTTCTCCTTGTATTCTCCTCCCGTGTGCCGCAGGAACCAGTGCGTATTATAGTATCTACATATCAGTTCTGTTAAGCCCCCTTCACACTTTCACGAATCGGCTCACGGATAGCTACGAATCGAGAAAAAATTTACATCCGTAGCTATCCGTAGCGAATCCATCGATCTGGCACTAGTCGTGGCAAGTCGTAGCTATCCTTGGCAATCCGCAGCTATCCGGGATGAGACAGAATTTTTTTTAACATGTTCAAAATTTTCTACGACTCCGCTACGGATAGAGTCGTAGGTGAGTCTTAGCAACCCGTAGCGCATCCGTAACAATTCGGGACCATTTTTGTGATAGAAATAGCAATACGATTCTTCTACGGATTGCTACGACTCTCCGACGGATTGCTACGACTCCACTACGGCTTGTGTCTGATTAAACTTAAAACCTATCTGTGTATTCTGTGCGGTTTTTTTTTCGGTCAATATATGAGTTAATTAATACTTCAACTATTCAATTTCAGGTAATGATAAAAAGACATGAATAAAACATCAATACTGCTATAAAACAATTGAAACTGTCTCAACTTGAAAACATTAGATAAAAAAGGATGTATGAGCACAAAACGAAATATACATGTAATAATCTTTCCGCATTCCTATGAGAGAAATTGTCGTAGATGGCGCCACTGAATGGATTTTTTGTCTACCATGAAACAATTCAGAAACTTTTTTTTTCATTGATTGATTTTAATTAGTGTTGTATAATTGTACAAATTTCATAATCAGAATTCTAATCGATTTTTTAAAATTCAATTGGATTTTGATATTTTCACAAAAAAAGTTACCAAAAGGGAAGATATAACTTCAATAAGTAAGATACTTCTATGCATGGCAAAGCAGTCTAGAAAATATACCACAAAATGATAAGAATTTGCTCTTTAGTACAAGCAAAGAACGGGTGAATTGGCAAAACTAAACTGTCACTGAGCTTGTCCTTACCTCTTAAAGCTCTGTTCGGTCGGCATAACTGTTTTTTCCGTTAATGTTTAATGTAACGTATGGGGGTGTGTTCCAACCAACCTTAGTGTCTTGTTTAAATGATTTTATGGGAACAAAGCAAAAAAATCATGCAATTTTCGAGCGCATGAACATTAATGACCTACATGTATTCTTTAAATTCTACGAAGCTTTTTTTTCCCTTTACGCATCTCGAGTTGAGGTCAGGGAACTTCGTTTGCCGTATCAAAGTATATGTATCTTGAGGAGAATCCGGATTCTATTCATGGTATATTCCTTGTCTTACAACGAAACTTACAGAAAATGTACCGGACCTTTCAAATTATTTACGGTACGCATGCAGGTTGAACTCATGGATACCATACCCGAACGTACATTTTTTTCTACGTTTTGAATTTTCAATTATAAAAATCTGTTTGCAAAAGAAAAAAAAATCGTTTTGTTTCGTTACTTTTCATTTCTTTTCTTATGCGTTTCATAATTTAAAGGAACCCGTTTAACTCGGTTAATCAAGAGGTGTCCCGGGAACAAAGTGTTTGTCAAATAGTACAGTTTGAATTGTTTCCCTTCTTAAGCAGATTTTATTTAGAATTTGGTATTTAAAATTAATTAATTTTCGAAAATTCGCATGTCTTTATCAATTCAAAGTTCTTTAATGCTTTTCAGACACAGATTCAAATGTCGTGAAGCACTTTTAAAGGAACATTCTTGGATTTGAAATTTAGTTGAAAGGCCTATAAAAAGGGCCCATCGTTACATGTAAATTGGTGTATTAATTTTTTTCGAAACTCTGAGGCTGGCGAAGTTATTACAAATCATTGTAAAATTTCATTCCTTACCTCTGCTGATCTAATATAAATATTGGACCATTTAATATTATGATAGATAACAAACTTGAAAGATAGAAATCCATTTGTTCAAGGAACATTCTTACGCAACTTCGATTTGTAATATACCATGTTCGACGTTTAAATGCAATTTCTATGGTTTGCTCATTTGGTGTAAACAAAAATAATAGTTGCCTTCTGGTGAGTTTTGTTCGGTAAACATCCATTTACTGGCTAATCAACATATTATTAACATGTTTGGCTATATTTTAATGTTTGGGTTGAGAATATATGTGCCCGAAACGTGCATGCCTGGTCCATGTTGCAAATTTATCTGTTCTTAAATGACGCTTTAAATTTGAAGACGTGTAAAATTTAAAAAACGACAAGCTAGTTCTGTATCCCTCAAGTACCAGTACTGCCCATAGCACGAGAATGACATTAAACAGTAAATGTAACATGAGGTACTTGTTAATGAATTAGTATAGATGTTGAAAATCAAATCTTATTACCAATTTACAATGAGCCTAAAAGAACAATTGCGTTGCAGTGTGATCATCCTTGCAATTATTCAGATGTGAAATGGTATTTTTATTTAAAACCATATTTTTGAAGCTTAATGATGATATTTTGATATGTTAGGGTAATCAGTATAATATTACTAGTAAAACTGGGAATGCGCAGAAAGACAAACCACTGTTGAAACCAAGCTCATTCAAACTGTTTCTTAAATGATCTATTAATGTATAAAATCGTCTTTAGATAACATGTTGATAAAAGGTTTGACGTGCATTCGTCATGATTCATCCAGTTTATTAGATTGTGCGTCTTCCCATGACATGATTATTGATTGATTTTGAAAATATTGATGATGAAATTAAATGATGCTCAGATTTGACATTTTTCATATCCCATTATAATTACATGTAAATGACGAAGACTGACATATACGAATCAGTGAGAACAAACGTATATTTGCATTTTTTTTTTTATCTTTGCAAGATTTTGTATACGATGATGAATATAAATTCTACTATTTTTTTTTCTATTTCAATGTACATTTGCTTCTTTAATTGTTAAAAAATTGTAGGGCCCATCTTAAAAATAGGGCCCACCGAGACATGTAAATTGGTGTATTCACTATTTTAGAAACTCTGAGGCTGGCGAAGTTATTACAAATCATTGTAAAATTTCAGTCCTTTCCTCTGCTGATCTTGTATATTGTTATTAATATAAATATTGGACCATTTAATATTAGATAACAAACAGGATAGATAAAAATCCATCTGTGCAAGGAACATTCTTACGCAACTCATGAAGTTTTATATACAAGGATCGACCGTTTATTCAAAATTTCTATGATTTGCTCATTTGTTGTAAATAAATATAATAGTTAACTTCTGGTGAGTTTTATAAGCTCGACTGCACTTTAGTGCAAAAGAGCTATTGCAATACCCCCGGCGTCGGCGTCAGCGTCGACGTCTTCCGAACTAGATGATAAGGTAAATGTTAAGATCACAAAATTTCCTCTCCTATATTCATATTTTGTTGGTTCTTTTTGTTGTTAATATTTAATTATACTTTATTTAATATTACCAGATGGGGATGTAGCCCCTGGGGTGGGGATTTTTAAAATTATTTCAAATGATGAGGCAAATGTTACGATGATAAGGCAAATAATAAGATAGCAATATTGCTAATTTCCTCTCCTATATTCATATTTTGTTGGTTCTTTTTGTTGTTAATACTTTGTTTAATATTACCAGATGGGCATGTAGCCCATGGGGTGGGGATTTTTTTAATTATTACAAATGATAAGGCAAGTGTTAAGATGATAAGGTAAATGTAAAGATAGCAATATTGCCTTTAATGGCCAATATAAAGCAAAATATAAGTGCTACATGTTCCAAACTTACATTGTGGATGTATCTTTGATCAAACTTTCATAAAATGACCGTAACATACTTTTTCCGCTTGAAAATGTTGCCTTTAAAAGCCAATATTGAGCAAAGAATAAGTTCTACATGTTTCAAACTTACATGGTGGATATATCTCTGTTCAATCTTTCATAAAATGACTGTAACCTACTTTTTCCGCTTGAAAAATGTTGCCTTTAAAAGCCAATATTGAGCAAAGTCTAAGTGCTACATGTTTCAAACTTACATGGTGGATATATCTCTGTTCAAACTTTCATAAAATGACCTTAACCTACTTTTTTCCGCTTGAGTGATTTTGCCTTTAAAAGCCAATATTGAGCAAAGTATAAGTGCTACATGTTCCAAACGTACATGGTGGATGTATCTTTGATCAAACTTTTATGATATGACCTTGACCTACTTTTTCCGCTTGAGTGATTTTGCCTTTAGAAGCCAATATTGAGCAAAGTATATTTGCTACATGAGTATACAATTGTGTATAATTATATAAATTGGAGAAAAAAAGGAGATTCAGAAATTGGCTGTCATTAAAGACATTATGCTATGCAGTCGAGCATTAGATGACTCTGGCAACTATTTTTTCGGTAAACGACCATTGACTCGCTAATCAACATTACATGTTTGGCTAGATTTCAATGTTTGGATTGAGGATAACTGACGAAGATTAAATACCCGAAACGTGCATGTCTGATCAATGCTGCAAATTTATCTGTTTCTGGGGTCCCTGCGTCATGCTGTCTGTGTGTGTGTGTTCATCTAACAATGAGAACGTTATTTTGTGCTGTTGTGCATTCTTTATGCCCTGGGAAGGGAGGGTATTGTGCACGTAATACGGATAACAACACCGTCTACTACTGGCAGATCATAGACGTCCTTATTCGGCACCGGTTGCCCATTGGTCTCGTTGGTTTATGTGTAGTCCTTTGTGTTTGATGTATTTGTAGTGTAATTTGTTTTTCTTGCCTCTTTCGCGTCGTTTTCTTTGTGTGTCTACTCTGCATTTTTGCATTAGGATGTGGACGCTGCTACGGAGTGTTGTTGGAGATCCCTTTCTTTCCTATATATTCTGCTCTGCTTCATGGATGACAATAAAGTCAAGCTACAGTAAATTTTATCTAAATTGATCTTTAATCATCAATTTCATGTAAATCAAAAGTGCATTCGTCAATCCTTCAATGTACAAATCGTTAAACTTGTAATTCAATTATTCTAAAGTTTTCTTGCAAATATGAATTTAATGATTTTCAGGTCCAGATTTTATATCACATTATAGTTGCATGTAATTACATTATTTGGCTAGCATAAAACAAATATTTACAAATGCCCATTCGTTTGTATAGATTATAGGAGTATAATTTTGAACACCTTAATCTGAAATTTGACCTTTACCAGATTATTTAATAACTAAGGCAACATTATGAATTCAAAGTCCATACTGTTTTCATTTTAATTTGCTTCTGTTTCTTTTTTAGTGCCAACCCGTCGGACCCATTCTGAAATAAGGCCTACTATAATAAATAAATTATGTATGTGGCCAACACATATTTTGGCATTTAAAAAATTTAGACGGAAACACAATTCTTTACTTTGCTAAGTAAGCATTTCACATATTCGTAGTTTAGTCCGTATTTACATGACTGTATTATATTTCACTGGCTGGCTCCGTTGCTTTGATTGTAAAGTTCATACTAATAGTGTGTGGATTTTCTTCCTTCGGTCAAGTGATTAATTCTTTTTTCCTTTGAGGCTATATGGTGCTTCTGAATTAAATGATTCGACAACTTTTTTCTATATTTATGACATAAACAACACATTCCACCTCTATTGGAGGACGAAGATTTCTTTAAGCTGTAGGTCAAATCTCCTGACTTTGTTCTTCTTGAGAACATCCACCGCATATCATATGTTACCCTTTCAGTTTTGTCAAGTAAACACTTTACTGGGTTGTTTGAGGAGAAGTAATCCCAAAAAAGCTCATCGCCTATTGTTATGTTTGAGGCTGCAAACATTGCAATGCGGGGCATTTCCCCACTATGAACGCACAACGGTTTAAATAGCTTCAAATTTGGATTGAGAGCATGATTGATTAAGCTTGCATATCTTAATTGGTATTCTCTCGTAGCGTCGATAAAATATTTTTCTCCCTTAAACATAAATTCTAAACAATAAGACGATTCCTCATTACTTTCATATAGTCTATGAGATGAAATGTAATCGCCTTCATCGTACTTCTTGCACACTCCCTTATATTCCATAACATATTCCCCTTTTCGAAATGTTGTTTTAGCGAATACAGATCTTCCACGATTTCGAACATGTTCAATGTAGAAATGACCCTTTAAATATTCTTCGTCTTCTGTCATTAATCCTTGAAGCATAACTTCAGATGAAGTCAAATGCTGAGCCATTCTTTGTTAACCTGCAGTCTCGTAACAACCTGCCGAGAGGAACTCTGTCGTACAGATTCAACAAGGCCATATATTCCGTATCAAATTATTATTGTGGATGACTGATTCCTGCAATTTCGTTATGTCCAGGGGACTTATGGAATTTCTTTACGTTTGCGATAAATATAAGGTGCACCTTTCCGATAAGGGGCCGGGCTGGCACTTTTGGAAATAAATAAAAGAACTCTTTTTTATCGACGTTTCGGCCTTAAAGGCCTTTAAGGCCGAATCGTCGGTGAAAAAGAGCTCTTTTTAACAGTATTAAATTATTTGTTCCCTCTGGAACATCATTGACAATTTTGAATAAATATCCAGACAACCTGAGAATAAATAATCTGCCCTCTGCATTGTAAGAAATGTATGTCAAAGTTGAGGTAAAAGTTACACTATTTTCAAAAAAATTTTGACTTGCTTCGATCGCCATTTCATACTTAATATTTCTAAAAATATTCTGGCTTTATCGCTCGCCTCATTAAAGTGTACATTTTATGTTACTTTTCTCCCTACTTAAGGTCTCCCAATATACAGGTCAAGGAAAAATTGGCCACCCATTCTTCATTTAGGAATGGTAGCTAGATAAAAGATATTCTAAAAGGCTGAATTATGATTTGGTAACTTTGTTACATTTTTTCTGGAGTCAGACCCCTATACACTTAAACCCCATCCCCCTTCTTCTGGTTCACTATAATCTCTTTAATACCTCAGTCACACCTAGCCGAATAAGGCGAATGGACGAGTAACGGATAACAAAATTTTCAATCCGTTTGTCTCCGTTCGCATCCTTTACCTATCCGTTAATCCTCCGTTACATCTCCGTTTCATCCGTTACTTATAAGGTGATATCCGTTCTGTCGGAAAACCAAAGTCGAAATGACGATTTGACGGAAGGACTGAATTTCTACGGAGGACATACATGTAACTAAGAAAGCACTCTTTGATTTTTAAGGGGGGGGGTTGCCAGCCGGATTTTTTTTTTTTTTTTTGGTTGCAAATTTTCCCATTTTGAAAATTACTCTTCAAGTTTAAATCATTCAGCGTTTTTAAAAATCATTCAGCGTGATTTTTCTGCCATATCAAATATCGAGCACAGTGAGATTAGGTGCGAAGGAAGAGTATTTTAAACTTAATCATTTTAATTTCTGGAAAGCGATAACCTTTTCATTTAAATGATATTCAACGCAGACAGGCAATATGGTGCCAATGACTTCTGAGTTTGATTTCGTTCCTTTGAATATATTTTGTTTCATTTTCATTTATACTTAGTTAATAACACAAAAAAGGTTAACCGGGCATGTGTAAAAGTCGAAAGAAGAAGGGGTGGGGGTAATTTCATGCTCTGAAAAAAATAAATTGCCGGCACTTCGGGCCGGATTTACCCCCCTCCCCTCCCCTAAAATCTCGATCTGGATTTTTTTTTTTGAAAAGTGTTCCTGACCCCCCCCCCCCCCCCTATAAATCAAATGATAGCATCCTAAATGTCCCCCAGTCATGGATGGACACCGGACTGATGACCAGACGAAAATGGACGGTGCGCTTTGACTATATAGCTTAATTGAGTCGATAGAACCCTTACTCTACCCCTCCCTTCCATGCCTAAATGTTCATTTAATATTTTGAAATGTGCCTTATGAAAATCTACAATAAAAGGTTACCGTGAATTATTATTTCCCTTGCAAGTGGCCTCGTGGTATTCAGTAATAGACTCCTGTCAACATTGATTAATTGTGCGGATGATGTACGTCATTTTGTATAATATCAGTGAATCTGATCGTTTGCACAATAATATATAGTCGATGTCGTGTCCGACTGTCTCTCCATCCAAGCTCATATTCAATATAAAAATTTAAACTTTATTTATTTTACAACGTTTAATAAATGTCTCACGTTGGCTCAGATGTTGGCGTGAGGAGGTCCAAGGGGCAGACAGATATCATCATATCCAATATAACAAGGGGGTCACATCGCTCACCTGAGTTGCAAACAAAAGAATGATAGCAGACAATTCGGTAGAGGACCTTGAGTACTTGCTTCCTGTAAGGTTTCGTTAAATAAGGACAAATATCGCTAATGTTTCATGCATCATTGTCTAAGTTTCTTTATGGTGGTAAAATATTGGTCCCTGTAAAGTGCGAAACGAAACAAAAACGAAACAAAACAAATCGAAACGAAACGAAACAAATCGAAACGAAACGAAACGAAACAAATCGAAACGAAACGAAACAAAACGAAACGAAACAGATCGAAACGAAACGAAGCAAAACATAAACCTTAAAGAACTTGAGAAAAAAATGATTTAAGTGCAGAGAACTAGCACGGATGTCAATATCTGCATATATTATTACCTTCAATCATTAGTTCTTGTGGCCGGAGGGTTTTTCAAAGGGTCAAAGTTGACGATTAAAACATCATATATACGGTTTATAGCACAATTGCATTTTAAAGGATTAAAGGAGAGTGAACGGGATGAATAACCTCCTAGGCGGAAAAAAATATTATTTAGCAGGGAGGAGTCTATTACAGAGGAAACGGAAACGTTCCTTTTTGTGTATTTGAAAACTTTACCAGAAAAATGAGAACAATTACTGGGGGTACATTTCCTTTGAAAAAGGATAAGATTTCTTTTTGCGTAATTGTGCCCCCCTCCCTCAGTTTCATGATCTCATTACGGTGTCATGGCGTGGTTTTCTATCCCCTCCCCTTTATTCCTCTTAGATACATGAATGGCATTTGACATTTACTTTTTTAATTGTCAACTTTGACTCTCTCAGGAAACCCTCTCGGTACTAGTTACAAATGTAGAACTCTTGGATTAAGGCAATATTATATGCTGATCTTGTCTTTAAATATTCGTTCTCGGCAGTTTTCCTTCTTTTCTCATATTCTTTAAGTTTTATGTTTTGTTTCGCTTCGTTTCGATCTGTTTCGTTTCGTTTCGTTTTGTTTCGTTTCGTTTCGATCTGTTTCGTTTCGTTTCGATCTGTTTCGTTTCGTTTCGATTTGTTTCGTTTCGTTTCGATTTGTCAGAGGCAGGCTGCGTTTAAAGCCGGGCTTCCACTGTTGCGAATGTAGAGGAGAATGAGCTACGATCAGAGGCGAATGAACAATCGTGTCACATTCTTGTCTGTTCTCATAGGCACACGATAGCGCCGCGAATGCAACAAGAATATGCTGCGCGTCCGCTACGATAGTGAGGCGATTGTGATAAGAAAAGAGAAGAATGCGACACGAATGCGCCACGATGAAAAGACACTGAGGCGAATGAGAGGCGAATGCAGGAGATTGAGACACGACTTTAACCCGATAGCGCTGCGATGCAGGAGATTGAGACACGACTTTAACCCGATAGCGCTGCGATCATGACAAGAATGTGACATGAGCAAAATCAAAATCATTTGACATATTCAGGAGCATCGATACTCTTTGTTGACTTTGACCTCTTTCCAGGTTGTTTTCTCTTGAAAGGCATTGTCAAAGTTTCAAAATATTGATCCGCACACTTTTACATCAACTCTGAGATAATTATTATTGTCACTGTCGTGTGTGCATGTAGTTATTATTGTGGCAATATCGTGTCACTATCGTGTCGAGATCGTGGCTGATTCGCGTTGATTTTTTCATTCGCGTCCCATTCTCGGCGCATTCGCATCACATTCGTGTCAGATTCTTTCTTGTCGGGGCTCTATCGGGGCTCATTCTCTTCCACCTTTGGAACAAGAATGTACGCGAATGTGAGGTGAACGCGCTGCGAATGGAGGAGAATGCAAGGCGAATGCGCTGCGCATGTGCCGCGAGTGTGAGGCGAATAAGAATTCAGCCCGGATTAAGGCGTTCAACATGGGAAATGAACTTGCAATGTAAATTTATTGCGCTGAAAATCCTTGAATCTTGTAAGACTCAACTCTTTTTTTTTTTTAATTTTCTCTGTATCTGCTCTTGTAGATAAGGGAATAACTAGTTTCTGACGTTATGTTTGCGGACTGTAAATGCTCCGTAAAATCAGCATTTTCCGTCCGCAAACATAACGTCAGTATCTTGTTATTCCCATCCTAATGCAATCTATATTTTTGTAAATATAAGGCGAAATCTATCGTTATAGCAACGTCAAAGCCTAGTATGTTCTTGATTTACAGCCGTAACGTAGGAGCAAACAAACAATGAAAATCGACGTTATGTCAACGTTGCATTGGAAATATGACTTCTTTTCAATTCATATGGACCAAAGCCTCATATCGTTTCCATCATCGTCTGTCCGTCCGTCACTTTGTTTAAAGGAGACATGTTGTCGATAGCATACTAGAGAGCCATATACATCACATTTGAATATCTGAAAACATTAAACGATTTTCATGATTATGTGTAGTATTTCCTTACCGATATAAACACGAAAAAAAAAACTAAACCTAAAAGCAAACTATCGCAGAGTCCTCACATTCACCAATTTTGTTAATGTTCTCATGTCCTGCGATAAGTGGCCAGGGAGATATAAAGTATTGCACCTGGCCGTTATCTATCCTTCCGTCTGTAAAAGAATTTTGAGTTATTTTTACCCCTTAGGTAGATTTCAATGAAACTTGGATGATGGATGTGCATGAAGGACGAGAAATGCTGTCAAAGATTTATTACATAAGTAAAGCCCCTGTCACACCTACACGTTCTCTCGAGACGTTCTTAGGGAGCAACCATTTTATTTTTATGGGGGGGGGGGGGGGCAGGAAGACTTTTGCCGGCCGGAAAATTTTTTTCGGCCATTTTAAGAGCCGGAAATTTTTTTTCGCTGGCCCTTCGGGCCGGATTATTTTTTTTTTTTTCATAATTTTCCAATGTTGAAAATTACTCTAAAGTTTAAATAATTCAGCGTGATTTTTCAGCCATATTAAACATCAAACACACAATGAGTTCATCTCTTGCCCGCAGATCACTTCATTTTAATTTTTTGAATGGCATATGGTGCTAATGACTTTCGAATTTTATTTATTCACTCCAAAATTGCGTAAAGTTTGTTCCATTATTTTTATGATACTCAAAAAAGTGTTTATTTGGCAGTGGAAAGGTTGGAAGAGAGGGGGGAGGGGCAATTTCATGATCCGGAAAAAAAATTTCGCCGGCCCTTCGGGCCGGAAAATTTTTTTACCTAAAATTTCGATCCGGAAATTTTTTTTTGCAAAGTCTTCCTGCCCCCCCCCCCCCATAAAAATCAAATGGTTGCTCCCTTACTACGTTCTTGAAGTCCTTGAAATTTTTCATGAACGTAGTGAGAACGTGGCATTTTTCACCCAGAAGGGCTCTCCGAAACAATAATTGACGACTCCAATACGTGCGCAACACGACCTTTAGCGTCCGTAACACGTTAGTAGCACGTCCTTCCCGTCTTTAATACGTTTAGTCAAGTTCGCACTACGATCGGCCCTAAGTTCACACTACGACGAAGGCGTCTGTGTTACGATAGTACGGCGTGCTTACTACGTTCTCTAAGTCCTTACTGCGTTCATGCTACGATCATAATACGTTCAAAGGATAAATTGTTTGTACGAGGTCTATTTTGATTTTTTCGACCTCTAAAACCAAGAACGTGGTAAGGACGGCAGAGACGTGACGATCTCCATATGGTTATATGTAAAAGTTTTAGCCGTCCGTACTACGACCCTATTACGTTAGTGACACGTTTCTAATACGTCCATGAAGTTCTCAATACGTTCGGAAGTAGACCTTAACACGTTCTGTCATCACCGCGTCCTCACTACGACTGTTTTGAACAGTTCAAAACGGTCGTGGTGGCTCGGCGTACGGGCACGTTCGTCGGCGTCCTTACTACGACCTCAATACGTATCAGCGAGTTCTTACTACGTTCCCCGCGTCCTTACTACGTTCACGCCACGTTTCGTACAATTCTGGCGGTCGTAGTGCGAACGCCATGCCAGAACGTGAAGGTGTGACAGGGGCTTAAACTAACAAAGTAGATTTGTTTCTAAGTAAGGTAGTATCATTTTGATTGTCTTTGTAACTTCTCCTCGGGAAACTGAAAAATGCACGCGAGGGAAGGGGAATGCTGTCCAAACGTATTACAGAAATTTAGCCCCCCTTGACTTAAAGCTTTCTATGGATTCTCGATACACTATTTATTCTTTGCTGCTTTTTTGACGAATTCTCAAATTTTTTTTCTTACTTTGCTGCAGGACTGGGGCATTTGTGCCGTTCCGACACATCTGTTTCTTGATGATCATGTCACTTCTTCTGCACAACATAACCGTTCAAACACTCAAATACATGAGTCAAAATTCAGCCGAATTTGACATTCATAAATCATTAATCCAGCACCCTTTTACATTATAGAAGTATGTTGAACTTCCAAAATTCATTTACTAAATATCCATCGTCTGCTAGTTGATAAATGGATGTAATATTGGCTATGCGCCATAAATATCAAATGCCTTTTATATGACGAAGTTTTAATTTTTGACGCGTTAAAGGAGATATCTCTGATGAAGGTTTCTTGTACAATAAATCAGATTTTTTTTTTAGAAAATTTAAAACTTTTATCAGCCAAGTTGCAAAACTCGGCTCTTAATTTGATGTTAGGCGGACGGGCGTCAACAATTGGTTTCCGGACTGCAATGAAACTTCAAACACTTACTCGCCATGAGTCAAAGATGATAACTATTGATTTTGGGGTCAAAAGGTCAAAGGTCAAGGTCACAGGACTGATTATTGGAAATGGTTTCCGGACAATATTAGAGCCTGTATTGCAGCTATGATCATGAAACTTGCCGGAAAAATTAATGTTTCCCAGGAATCAAGGATGACCGCTATTGATTTTGAGGTCAAAAGGTCAAAGGTCAAGGTCATAGGACTCTATGGTAAACATGAAGGTCCTAGGGCTGAGAGCTATTCAAAATTCATAGTTCATAATGCAAACAAAAAGCCGTTGATCCCAAAATAAAACTAGAAAGTGATTCATTATTATGAAGATATTCAACTGCTGCGAAGGCTACGATAAAAAGTCCAGAAAACTGTAAATTGTCGAAATGTTCTATGTTCAAGGACCATAACGCTGATCCGAGGGCCACTGTTCCGAGACTTGAATTGGATTTGTTATTTCTTATTTTGAAGACAAGTTTCAATTCAGTAGCACCAAAGGCTGCAAAAATCTATATGGTAGAATCTCCTTCTTTGTTCGTCTGTAAACAGTTTGTATCCCCCTTTTTACACCAAAAGGTATATGAAGAATTCATGAAGTTTATTATTGAATTCTTTTGTCTTATTAACATCTCTTACCGGTAATTTCTGTCTTAAATGATGCTTTCTATTTAATATGTATGATGACTTTTTAGTTTATTTTTATACTTGTAGCGATTTGAAAACATAATTGTGATATCTATTGGTACAAACAACCTAGCCAAATAAAGCGAACGGACGAGTAACGGATATCAAAATTTTCAATCTGTTGGTCTCCGTTCGCGTCCGTTATTCATCCGTTAGTCGTCCGTTACATCTACGTTACTCGTACGGCGATGTTCGTTGGCATGTTTTGAGCTAAAAACTTCTCATCGGACAGAACACACTAAGGCGTCCATTACTTATACGGGTACGTGTCCGTTGGTATCCGTTTTGTACGTTACATCTCCGGTTGATGTGTATAAGATGCCCGATGATATCCGTTAGGTTTCCATTGATGTCCGGTAGACTCGTGTCACGAACGGATATCTACCGGACGTGAAACGTATAAAACGGAGATGTAACGGACAGCTACCGGAGGTCAACTGATGTACGTTCATTGTCTGTTTTGTTAGGCTCTAATAAGTTGCATTTCCATTTTATCCGTTGCTTTCCCGGGTCAAAGTTGACGATTAAAACATCATATATACGGTTTATAGCACAATTGCATTTTAAAGGATTAAAGGAGAGTGAACGGGATGAATAACCTCCTAGGCGGAAAAAAATATTATTTAGCAGGGAGGAGTCTATTACAGAGGAAACGGAAACGTTCCTTTTTGTGTATTTGAAAACTTTACCAGAAAAATGAGAACAATTACTGGGGGTACATTTCCTTTGAAAAAGGATAAGATTTCTTTTTGCGTAATTGTGCCCCCCTCCCTCAGTTTCATGATCTCATTACGGTGTCATGGCGTGGTTTTCTATCCCCTCCCCTTTATTCCTCTTAGATACATGAATGGCATTTGACATTTACTTTTTTAATTGTCAACTTTGACTCTCTCAGGAAACCCTCTCGGTACTAGTTACAAATGTAGAACTCTTGGATTAAGGCAATATTATATGCTGATCTTGTCTTTAAATATTCGTTCTCGGCAGTTTTCCTTCTTTTCTCATATTCTTTAAGTTTTATGTTTTGTTTCGCTTCGTTTCGATCTGTTTCGTTTCGTTTCGTTTTGTTTCGTTTCGTTTCGATCTGTTTCGTTTCGTTTCGATCTGTTTCGTTTCGTTTCGATTTGTTTCGTTTCGTTTCGATTTGTCAGAGGCAGGCTGCGTTTAAAGCCGGGCTTCCACTGTTGCGAATGTAGAGGAGAATGAGCTACGATCAGAGGCGAATGAACAATCGTGTCACATTCTTGTCTGTTCTCATAGGCACACGATAGCGCCGCGAATGCAACAAGAATATGCTGCGCGTCCGCTACGATAGTGAGGCGATTGTGATAAGAAAAGAGAAGAATGCGACACGAATGCGCCACGATGAAAAGACACTGAGGCGAATGAGAGGCGAATGCAGGAGATTGAGACACGACTTTAACCCGATAGCGCTGCGATGCAGGAGATTGAGACACGACTTTAACCCGATAGCGCTGCGATCATGACAAGAATGTGACATGAGCAAAATCAAAATCATTTGACATATTCAGGAGCATCGATACTCTTTGTTGACTTTGACCTCTTTCCAGGTTGTTTTCTCTTGAAAGGCATTGTCAAAGTTTCAAAATATTGATCCGCACACTTTTACATCAACTCTGAGATAATTATTATTGTCACTGTCGTGTGTGCATGTAGTTATTATTGTGGCAATATCGTGTCACTATCGTGTCGAGATCGTGGCTGATTCGCGTTGATTTTTTCATTCGCGTCCCATTCTCGGCGCATTCGCATCACATTCGTGTCAGATTCTTTCTTGTCGGGGCTCTATCGGGGCTCATTCTCTTCCACCTTTGGAACAAGAATGTACGCGAATGTGAGGTGAACGCGCTGCGAATGGAGGAGAATGCAAGGCGAATGCGCTGCGCATGTGCCGCGAGTGTGAGGCGAATAAGAATTCAGCCCGGATTAAGGCGTTCAACATGGGAAATGAACTTGCAATGTAAATTTATTGCGCTGAAAATCCTTGAATCTTGTAAGACTCAACTCTTTTTTTTTTTTAATTTTCTCTGTATCTGCTCTTGTAGATAAGGGAATAACTAGTTTCTGACGTTATGTTTGCGGACTGTAAATGCTCCGTAAAATCAGCATTTTCCGTCCGCAAACATAACGTCAGTATCTTGTTATTCCCATCCTAATGCAATCTATATTTTTGTAAATATAAGGCGAAATCTATCGTTATAGCAACGTCAAAGCCTAGTATGTTCTTGATTTACAGCCGTAACGTAGGAGCAAACAAACAATGAAAATCGACGTTATGTCAACGTTGCATTGGAAATATGACTTCTTTTCAATTCATATGGACCAAAGCCTCATATCGTTTCCATCATCGTCTGTCCGTCCGTCACTTTGTTTAAAGGAGACATGTTGTCGATAGCATACTAGAGAGCCATATACATCACATTTGAATATCTGAAAACATTAAACGATTTTCATGATTATGTGTAGTATTTCCTTACCGATATAAACACGAAAAAAAAAACTAAACCTAAAAGCAAACTATCGCAGAGTCCTCACATTCACCAATTTTGTTAATGTTCTCATGTCCTGCGATAAGTGGCCAGGGAGATATAAAGTATTGCACCTGGCCGTTATCTATCCTTCCGTCTGTAAAAGAATTTTGAGTTATTTTTACCCCTTAGGTAGATTTCAATGAAACTTGGATGATGGATGTGCATGAAGGACGAGAAATGCTGTCAAAGATTTATTACATAAGTAAAGCCCCTGTCACACCTACACGTTCTCTCGAGACGTTCTTAGGGAGCAACCATTTTATTTTTATGGGGGGGGGGGGGGGCAGGAAGACTTTTGCCGGCCGGAAAATTTTTTTCGGCCATTTTAAGAGCCGGAAATTTTTTTTCGCTGGCCCTTCGGGCCGGATTATTTTTTTTTTTTTCATAATTTTCCAATGTTGAAAATTACTCTAAAGTTTAAATAATTCAGCGTGATTTTTCAGCCATATTAAACATCAAACACACAATGAGTTCATCTCTTGCCCGCAGATCACTTCATTTTAATTTTTTGAATGGCATATGGTGCTAATGACTTTCGAATTTTATTTATTCACTCCAAAATTGCGTAAAGTTTGTTCCATTATTTTTATGATACTCAAAAAAGTGTTTATTTGGCAGTGGAAAGGTTGGAAGAGAGGGGGGAGGGGCAATTTCATGATCCGGAAAAAAAATTTCGCCGGCCCTTCGGGCCGGAAAATTTTTTTACCTAAAATTTCGATCCGGAAATTTTTTTTTGCAAAGTCTTCCTGCCCCCCCCCCCCATAAAAATCAAATGGTTGCTCCCTTACTACGTTCTTGAAGTCCTTGAAATTTTTCATGAACGTAGTGAGAACGTGGCATTTTTCACCCAGAAGGGCTCTCCGAAACAATAATTGACGACTCCAATACGTGCGCAACACGACCTTTAGCGTCCGTAACACGTTAGTAGCACGTCCTTCCCGTCTTTAATACGTTTAGTCAAGTTCGCACTACGATCGGCCCTAAGTTCACACTACGACGAAGGCGTCTGTGTTACGATAGTACGGCGTGCTTACTACGTTCTCTAAGTCCTTACTGCGTTCATGCTACGATCATAATACGTTCAAAGGATAAATTGTTTGTACGAGGTCTATTTTGATTTTTTCGACCTCTAAAACCAAGAACGTGGTAAGGACGGCAGAGACGTGACGATCTCCATATGGTTATATGTAAAAGTTTTAGCCGTCCGTACTACGACCCTATTACGTTAGTGACACGTTTCTAATACGTCCATGAAGTTCTCAATACGTTCGGAAGTAGACCTTAACACGTTCTGTCATCACCGCGTCCTCACTACGACTGTTTTGAACAGTTCAAAACGGTCGTGGTGGCTCGGCGTACGGGCACGTTCGTCGGCGTCCTTACTACGACCTCAATACGTATCAGCGAGTTCTTACTACGTTCCCCGCGTCCTTACTACGTTCACGCCACGTTTCGTACAATTCTGGCGGTCGTAGTGCGAACGCCATGCCAGAACGTGAAGGTGTGACAGGGGCTTAAACTAACAAAGTAGATTTGTTTCTAAGTAAGGTAGTATCATTTTGATTGTCTTTGTAACTTCTCCTTGGGAAACTGAAAAATGCACGCGAGGGAAGGGGAATGCTGTCCAAACGTATTACAGAAATTTAGCCCCCCTTGACTTAAAGCTTTCTATGGATTCTCGATACACTATTTATTCTTTGCTGCTTTTTTGACGAATTCTCAAATTTTTTTTCTTACTTTGCTGCAGGACTGGGGCATTTGTGCCGTTCCGACACATCTGTTTCTTGATGATCATGTCACTTCTTCTGCACAACATAACCGTTCAAACACTCAAATACATGAGTCAAAATTCAGCCGAATTTGACATTCATAAATCATTAATCCAGCACCCTTTTACATTATAGAAGTATGTTGAACTTCCAAAATTCATTTACTAAATATCCATCGTCTGCTAGTTGATAAATGGATGTAATATTGGCTATGCGCCATAAATATCAAATGCCTTTTATATGACGAAGTTTTAATTTTTGACGCGTTAAAGGAGATATCTCTGATGAAGGTTTCTTGTACAATAAATCAGATTTTTTTTTTAGAAAATTTAAAACTTTTATCAGCCAAGTTGCAAAACTCGGCTCTTAATTTGATGTTAGGCGGACGGGCGTCAACAATTGGTTTCCGGACTGCAATGAAACTTCAAACACTTACTCGCCATGAGTCAAAGATGATAACTATTGATTTTGGGGTCAAAAGGTCAAAGGTCAAGGTCACAGGACTGATTATTGGAAATGGTTTCCGGACAATATTAGAGCCTGTATTGCAGCTATGATCATGAAACTTGCCGGAAAAATTAATGTTTCCCAGGAATCAAGGATGACCGCTATTGATTTTGAGGTCAAAAGGTCAAAGGTCAAGGTCATAGGACTCTATGGTAAACATGAAGGTCCTAGGGCTGAGAGCTATTCAAAATTCATAGTTCATAATGCAAACAAAAAGCCGTTGATCCCAAAATAAAACTAGAAAGTGATTCATTATTATGAAGATATTCAACTGCTGCGAAGGCTACGATAAAAAGTCCAGAAAACTGTAAATTGTCGAAATGTTCTATGTTCAAGGACCATAACGCTGATCCGAGGGCCACTGTTCCGAGACTTGAATTGGATTTGTTATTTCTTATTTTGAAGACAAGTTTCAATTCAGTAGCACCAAAGGCTGCAAAAATCTATATGGTAGAATCTCCTTCTTTGTTCGTCTGTAAACAGTTTGTATCCCCCTTTTTACACCAAAAGGTATATGAAGAATTCATGAAGTTTATTATTGAATTCTTTTGTCTTATTAACATCTCTTACCGGTAATTTCTGTCTTAAATGATGCTTTCTATTTAATATGTATGATGACTTTTTAGTTTATTTTTATACTTGTAGCGATTTGAAAACATAATTGTGATATCTATTGGTACAAACAACCTAGCCAAATAAAGCGAACGGACGAGTAACGGATATCAAAATTTTCAATCTGTTGGTCTCCGTTCGCGTCCGTTATTCATCCGTTAGTCGTCCGTTACATCTACGTTACTCGTACGGCGATGTTCGTTGGCATGTTTTGAGCTAAAAACTTCTCATCGGACAGAACACACTAAGGCGTCCATTACTTATACGGGTACGTGTCCGTTGGTATCCGTTTTGTACGTTACATCTCCGGTTGATGTGTATAAGATGCCCGATGATATCCGTTAGGTTTCCATTGATGTCCGGTAGACTCGTGTCACGAACGGATATCTACCGGACGTGAAACGTATAAAACGGAGATGTAACGGACAGCTACCGGAGGTCAACTGATGTACGTTCATTGTCTGTTTTGTTAGGCTCTAATAAGTTGCATTTCCATTTTATCCGTTGCTTTCCCGTTACTCGTACGGTGAAATCCGTTCCACGTCCGTTACTTTCCAGATGGATCCCCAGTACTCGTACCGTACGTATCCGGTCCAAACTAGTCGCGAGAGCCTTAGGGTTTTTTTTTTTTACAAACGGACGACCAACGGACAAATAATTTGTCAGTTTTTTTCATCCGTTAGACGTCGTTTCGCGCTATCCGGTAAATTGTGACCAATAAATACAGCATATGATGCATAAATAAATCGGTACCATTTGTTACACCTTTATAAATCGCGGTTCTGATACGTCCTAACCGTCCTACTCCTGTCATAGAAGAGTAGGACGGTTTGGATTAAGAGTAGGACGGTTGGGACGTATCGAAACCGCGATTTATGAGTTTAATTTGTTACTTATGGTCGCGTCACACCTTAACGGATAGCACGAACGGACGTATAACGGATGAAAAAATTGCCAAAATCCTTAGACCGTTGGTCGTCCGTTTGAAAAAAGTCAACACTGACACTGCCCGAGGCTCTGGCGACTAGTTTTGAACGGACACGTACCGTACGAGTACCGGCTATCTACCGGAAAAGTAACGGACGTATAACGGCCTTCACCGTACGAGAAGCGGAAAAGCAACGGATAAAACGGATGTGCAACGCATAAGAACCGGACAAAACGGACATCCGTTACTCGTCCGTTGGCCTCCGGGAGCTGTCCGTTACATCTCCGTTTTATCCGTTTCGCGTCCGATAGATTACCGTTCGTGACTCGAGTCTACCGGACATCAACGGACATCAAACGGATATAAACAGACACCTTACGAACACCTACCGGAGATATAACGGACGAGTAACGGACAAAACGGATACCAACGGACATGTAACGTATAAGTAACGGACGCCTTAGTCCGTTCTATCCGTTGACAAGTTTTGAGCATGCTCAAAACTTGCCAACGGACAGAACGGTCACCTACGCTCATCGCCGGACGAGTAACGGATAAAACGGAGATGTCACGGACGAATAACGGATGAGTAACGTATGCGAACGGACACCAACGGATTGAAAATTTTGCTATCCGTTACTCGTCCGTTCGCCTTATCCGGCTAGGTGTGACTGAGGTATTATATAGAAAGCTGGTTTAGTTTGCGCTTTTCGTACTTTTCGTATAATAGTTTTGAGAGAAAAATGCCTCTCCGGTTCTTTTGAATAAGCCACACTCCCATATAAGTCATATAAAATAAAAAAAATATATATATCCGATTTCCTTCTATTTGCTATGAAAGCTTATTTATGCCATTGTAAGAAAAGAAAAGAAGGTTGTTCAAACGAGTTTATAAGTAGTTCATCGAGATAAAAATCGTTTAAATGAGATAAAAAGTCGTTCAAACAAGTTAAAAAGTCGTAAAAAAAAAGTGATCCATAAGTGTCGCAGGTGTCACCCTGATTGTCCAACATTTATATAAAAAGGTAAAAATGTGGTAAAATTTTTGTTAGACAATCAGGATTTGTGGTAGTACTAATTACATTGATTGCGTAATTAGTGATTTAATGTTGGACTATCAGGATTGAACCGTGTCGCAGCGCTATGTTTCGCAGGCGACACAAAAACTCGTTTTAACGAAATAAAAAGTCGTTCAAATGACTTATGAAATTATGCAATGCCAATACTTGCTCTGATTGATGTCTAGATCACATTATGATTCTATTCTTTTTCTTCTAAAATGTTAATATTCGCTAAAATACATTTCCGTGCCGTCTACGGTCACTCTCGTCGCGATTTTGAAAGTTTTATTTAAAGCGACTTTCCGGGGGAGGGGGGCTTTCAACCCCCCCCCCCCCCCCCTGAACCTCACAAGCTTTCGTAAATTTACACCTGTCATCATCGATCTTTATACAGAATGATTCGGGGCTGGTATCAATACCTTTGACCTTTAATCATTCACCAAACTACGACAGAGTATTATTTTCACGACCGTTTGATTTATTTTCACCATGCGGTTTTATTTATTTCATTTATGTTCAATGATGGACCAACACCCTACCTATGGAATGTAAGTAAGGTACATTTTATTTTTGATCCATAAAAAAGCAAGGGGCCCAGTCCCGACCAGGGGATGGGGGGTGGGTTCCAACCCATGACTTTCGGGAAAATAACAAATGGCATTTTTTTCCAATTGCTAGGGGGGGGGGGGGGAGGGGCGGACCTCATTTAATATTATTTGACAAATATAATAAGAACATCATTGGAAACAGTTAACTTGTTAATTTTTATGTTGATTTGTATTACCACAGGCAACTTCTTTTCTCAAATATGTATTCACATTTACGCGACTAAATAGTAAACGTGATTGTTTCACCCCTTTTGCTTAACGTATACGTTTAAATTGATCCAAAACTGTAGGTCATGTAGAATATTTATGCATACAATCCCTCATTATACCCTGTTTCAATTCATTTCAATATTGAAAAATGCATAAAAAGCAGTGGCGAATTAAGAGGGGAGGGGACAGTCCCACCTTTTTTTAATAACCAAAGTTAGTGATTCGGAACACTAGAACACTTCCGTATTACCCCCCCCCCCCCCCCCTCTTTTTTTTTTTTTTTTTTTTTAATATTTATCAAAAATTCTTTAAGCCTACTTACAGCTCATTTTATTGTCTTCTTTTTTTTTAAAGCTGTGCATTTTAATGTAAAGTTCCATCCTCGAGATGATTAGATTTTGTGTTTAAATTCAATATACATAAAATAATTTCAAAATATGCAATATTTGTGCAGTTCAAAGTTGAAATTTAATTGGTATCTCTATTCCAGTAACCTCATCTGTCTTCCGTTTCCGGCACTGTTGAAGATATTATCTTACCTCAAATTGCGTGAACTGCTGCAAAGTGTCAGTAGAACCTGTAAGTTTCTAAGGGAGTTCATAGAAAGTCATTCCTACCTATGGAGAAACTTTGACTTTTCGTATCCCCCCTCACTAGATGAGCAAGAAATATGCAGGATCCTGAAACATTCAACATGTTTTAGGACTTTTTTTTCTGGGAAAACAACTGAAATGTGACACCGCTACCTTGGATTATCTATTTGTTACAAGGTTGTCACTTGCCTTCAACTTATTGTGGCTTGACATTTCAAATTGTGACATATCGACATTGTGTTTCTTGAAATATCTTCCCAACATTGAGCTTCTTAACCTATCAAACTGCGCATTATTGGTAGACGGCGACTTTATAGTGCTTTCGAATTGCAGTAAACTGGACCATCTATACCTCTCATACACTAATGTGTCGCCAAGAACTCTTGTCAAACTTTCTGAGAAATGGAAATTACTAATGCTACACACAGTGGGCATCAAACTTTCGATAGATGATTGCCAGCGTATACTAGCTACGAACTATTCATCCCTTTTATTTTTCAATCTGTCCTTGAGAGATGAAATTAGCATTCAAGAATTTGAAGACGAAGTAGTTCAAAGGTTTATTGACTGTAGCTTCAACGTTTGCAAGGAATCGCTTTGATCCTGAAAATATAGTAAAAATATGACTTTTGCCAGTTGAAAAAAGAATTAAATTGGCTTTTACAACTGAACCATAAGTAGCACTTTAATTATTTGTTTGTGTCTTCTTTCTGTCAAGCTTTTCCAGATGACACAAAACATTTTGGTCATATGACCTTTGACCTACATTTGAAAAATGTTAATATTGCCTTAACTGCAAGAGCTATGATTTAAATATTTGGTACGTTTGTTTGTTGTGACATGACCTTTCAGACGGAGCATGAAGAAGTGTGAATTTGATTGGTGACCCTTTTTATAACTTTAGAGGTATGGCTTTAATATTTTTGTTGATTAATCCCTTTTTATAAGACCTTTGTCAAACGCATCAGACATTTCGATGATGTGATCATGAAAGTGACTTTTGACCTAACTTTGACTGCGTTTTTGTTTTTTAACGTACACTTCTCATAGGCGGATCTAGGAATTTTTCAAAGGGGGGGGGGGGGGGGGGGGGGGGGGGGGCTGAAGATTCTGAAAGGGGGGATGTTGAATGCATACTATCAAAAGCTTCTGTTTCGCAATAATACCTTAAAGGGTGCATTGTTGACTACACATAGATAATCTATATCTCTTTTATTCTCTTTAAGCAACGGCGTAGCTCTGCCTGAAAAATGGAGGGGTACAACATCCCAAAATTTCTAACAAGCAAAACAAAAAAAGGTGGGGGAGGAGGACGAGATTTTTTTTAAAAATATGGGGTTTCATGTACAAATTTTAACATTTCTGGTGCAATTCTAAATTTTAAGTACATGAATAAATGAATTATTTAGCAAAATATTGACTTATCAGAAAATACTTTCTATACCCTCTATCATTAACAAGTACATATAGTTTGAGTTAAATGTCTTCATGTACGTTGAGGATGGATTATTCAGTAAGTCTATAAAGAACTGGCGAGCGGTAGCGAGCCAAAGAAAAATTTTGAAAATTGACAGAAAAATTGTAGATTTATGGTACAGAATGTTGCTATCTTTAACAATGTAAATACATCATAAAATTTTGTGATTGAAAAATGGGGGGGGGGGTCTCTTCTCTCTCTCTCTCTCTCTTGGTTTTTTTTGTCCGACCAAAGGGGGATTGCAACCCCCTAGCCATCTCGCTAGATCCGCCAATGCTTCTGCACCAGGTTTGAGACCCTACAGTCACTTTGTTTGTCTGTCAGCAAAAAAACTTAAGACATTAGCACGAACTATAGTATAGAAGGAAACCTTTGGAATTTACGCTCAAGTCATGTACAAAACTGCACTCCGCGAGGTCCTTCCTAACTTTGTAAGTTTCAATCGAACCACCTGAATTCAACCTTAATGACAGAAAACCAGATCATTTATCATGAACGAAATTAAAGGAACAATCTAACGATACAAAGTTCGAAACATTCTTTGGAATCAACAAGGCTATCTATGCGTTACGACACGGGCATAGCTAAGTAAGAAATGCCCTCTTAATATGTCTGTTGATGGTATTTTTTCTCTCACTGATGCTATCCCTTCTATATTTGTGTATAAAGTAATCCTGTCATCGTTAAAAATAATTAATATTTCTTCTGATACATGTTTCATATTTACTCTTTACTACAAGTATGCACGAATATTTCTATTTTCATAAGCTGGTGCACAGCACATACGATCCTACGATACTAGTATTCTTTTCTTTCATCGACACTTCTTTTGTTTTCTTCGTTGTCATTATTTCTATGTTATAAGACAATATATAATCACAATATCACTTTTTGTTCATGTCATATGAAACTGAACCGCTTAATATGAACATGATGAAAAGACCTCCAATTTTTATATGTTTATGTTTTGTCATATGCATTATGTTATATACAAATAAATACAGTTTAAACTGAATATAAATAAATACTTTTTGTAAATAACATATAATATCTGAACAATGAAAGTAAATACCTCCCTTAAATTTTTTTGACAGTATTACGAAATCAGACAGGAAAGTTTTATAACCTCCCTCCGTCAAAATGTGTGAAAAGGACCTTATTTTTTGTATCTTAAAAACGCGAAGCCCCCGTCCCTTCCACAAAATCCACAAAAAATGGTGTTGGAGACCGACCGACCCCCCCCCCCTCTCCGACCGAGCCCAACAGTCATACTTGAAAAATTCTCCGTGTTTTTGCAGATTTATTGTATATATACCATATATACATACATATATATAAATACCATCGCCACGATGCGCTAAATAATGTGCCAATTTTGCAAATCTACTTGATTCACAGCGGAAATCAGCTGTCAGGGTTTTATTACTACTAATTATTGTTGATGACATACACGGTATGACCGTATTTTGTTCACGGTAATTCTGTGTCGCATGCGAAGCATAATTTTGTCCGATGTCACCTTGATACATACGCGGATATTTTAAAAGAAAAAAAGTAAAATTACCCAAAATATCGCCCGGCGAGCTCAAAATAATTCAAAGTGTATTTCCTACTCTTTTTCCAGAAAATGTTTTAAAACGCAGACACTTTGTAAAGAAAGATGTTTGAAAGGAGGGAGGGAGTTGGGGTGGTGGTCACGCTTTGGCCTCCAAACCTCTAATCCATCAGTGGTCATACAACGATGTCATTTCACATGTGGATTCCTAACGAAATGAAGATGTTTCACTACAATAGATACTTTGACATACAAACCCCGATGAGCTAAATGATATTTAGGTATATGGTCATCAGTAAGAATAAGTGTCTATAGTGGAGATTTTTGTTTTCTTTGGTTCATGTTTTATCCTTATTTTGTATGTCTTCGGTTTATAAATTTCTGAATTATCGATTTTGTTTTGTGTATTGGGATATGATCATTATCCATATTTGTCATTCTATCTTGTAAAGAGTTGAAAAACGAAATGATGAGGTTAGCTTTTTGGCATCATTTTCACAAAATTGATGTCGAAGAAGCCACATGTAATTATGTTAAAAAAATATTTCAAAATAAGTCTTTGGTAGACATTGAAACACGTTCCATAGCTGACATTGTTATCTTTTCATTCCTTTTTTATTTTTGAATGGAAAACATACATTTGTTGTTTATTTTAGTTCTGCTTTATAAATTTGCCATTGATTAAAACATAAAAACTCCATTTATTGATTCATTATAATGATAAACTTGAGCAAAATGAAGAAAAATGCGTATTGTATTGAAAATTTTGAGTATTGAAGCAAAATGAATGGTATCGTATTGCATTGAAATATTTATTTCAATATACAGCACTACTATTAGCACACATGAGATACTATTTTTCCGAAAATTTTCACTTAAAAAAAAACCACACACACACACACACCCTCCCTACCCCCCCCCCCCCCCCCCACACACCCTCACACACAGTTTTCAGATCTTACTGCATACGTACCTACTTCATTTTTAAGTTTTCAAAGAAATCTTGGTGCCATAAATGAGCACTTCCAGTAAATGTGACGGAGATGAAGGACGAAAGTAGTGTTGTTAACAATGTTAATTATAGAGGAATTGAATTTTGATTCGCATCTGTCCAGATACATAAAGATGAGATCTCCAACAAGCAACACACCAAAACACCCCAAGTGAAAACACAGAGAAGACACACACAGCAAGAGACAAGGAACAGCAAACGAGACATCAAATATAGAACACAAAAGACCACACATAAACCAACGAGACCCATGGGCAATCAGCGCCGACTAAGGACGGCCATCAGCCACGTTAGTAGCAGAGGGTGATGTAGAACCATCGGGTCATAAGCAACAACATACTAAAATATGAAAGTTATCTGGCAAACGGTTCAAGAGATATAGCCTGGACAGGAATTTATCAATAATTTCATTAAAATGCACTAAGTCGGTTCGGGAGATATAGCCCGGACACGATGTGTGACAGACGGACGACGAAGGCAAAACCAATATGTATCCTCCCCGTTGGGGGGAGACATAATGAATATGTTAATACATATAAGAAAGGGTTTGACGTACGTTAACTTTCACGTCTTTTGATAATTTCGCGTGATCATATCGAGTCTTAAAGTTGTATACCCTATATCCTAGTAAATCATTTAATTTCATTATTTTAACCTTATTAGGTAGAGAAACATACAAAATATTCGCTTGTCCCGGGTATATTTCTGAAAGGAAACACTCCCAATATGACGCATTACGGATCTCCAGATCAAGATATTTATGAGTTCGCTATTTTTACGCATAAATTGATATGATTTTTTTTTCATATCACAGAAGGTAGCTAGAGCGGAGAGTTTGGTCTTTATTGAAGAAGAAAGGAGGTTGGTACTTGAAAAGCGTGCAGCATGAGTCGTCGCTGGCCCTTATAGCCATTCAAGAATTGGGCTCGGCCGGTGTAAAACATGCCTATTCAATTGAATATAGATATTCATTAATGAAAGGTATTACATGTATCTTGTATATGTTGTACAGATAACACAACAGATAGAAAATATTTGTTCCTGTGTAGATTGGGGTGGGTTATTGTTGAAAACAATTACTTGCTTTAGAAACGTAGATATAAAAAAAAACTGCATTAATTTTTTTTTATCGATATTCATTTTAATATCCATCTGTATTCGTGTAAAGAATATAGTTTACAGTATATGAGATCGGGGATAGATTAAAATGTCAGATTAGGTTTGAATATATGGTTTATGAGGAATACATGTAATAGACGTAAAACGATTATACTTTTCTCAATATATCTCGGGGGCTACAATACACAAAGAGTTAAGAATCCCCCCCCTTTTAAAAGTGGGGGGGGGGGGGGGTATTTAATCTGTACTCTTTGTATACTGTAGCCCGGCTGCAATACATGGTCACAGTTTTTATTGAATAACGTTAAAATAACAAGAACGTTTATATATAAAGGCCGTCTCTTTCGCTGTCTCTGTTTCTCTCTTTCTAACTGACATCCAAAATGGACAAAGAGGAGGGGGGTTAGACCAGTACGAGCTCTAGATCCGCCAATTTCCATGATTCATATCATTTTCATATTAATTTCTCAATAAAGCCATGGGGTTCGTACTTGCTGAAAAACAGCAGATAAATTTTGCGATTTACTTTGTGTCGTCTAAATTTTACGCACTGTCTTGCCACATGGCAATTAATTTACCAAAAGCTTAGACAGCTGACAGAACTTCGATATTTATATAATGTATGGCATAATAAGTTATTGCTTGATCAGCGCCTGATACCTACACGGCATAGCATATACTGCATATACGAGATTATAGTTTGAATTATGTGTTTAAAAAAGTTTTGGAAGGAACGATGTCCGGTCCTCAGCATAGAAAAAAATGAATATTTAAAACAACGTATATTAAAACATTATAAGAATCTATCTGGGAAAGTTAAAAATTATGGTATCTTCGGAAAAATTGTAAAACTATTGGAGGATGAAAAACTATATACACATCGAGGATTTGTGAGAAGAACAATAAATACATTTAATTCTTGTGGAAAACTTTATCGTGATAATAAAAATGGAAGGACAAGCAAACTGTTTAAAAATTGTACAATTCGATCAATCATAGACGACCGCTTGAAGAAGAATGATGAAGAAACGGCAAAATCATTGCAGGTGTATCTCCAGCACAGGAACTTTCAATTGAGCATTTCAACCATTAATCGCATAAAACAGAGCTTAGGTTGGACTTTACGTGGAACCCGATACTGTCAACTGATTCGAGAACCGAATAAACCAAAACGGGTTCAGTGGGCAAATGATCACATTAGTGACACTTTTGAAGACGTGATATGGTCGGACGAAACTTCAGTGTGGCTAGAACAGCATGCCACTCGGTGTTATAGACGAAGAGGGGTACTTCCAAAGCGTATAAACCAAAGCCAAAGTATCCCCTTAAAGTTCACGTATGGGCTGGTATAAGCAAAAAGGGAAAAACGGAAGTATGTATCTTCAAAGGCATAATGGATGCAAAGTTGTATGTGAAAATTATAGAGGAAACTCTCCTCCCGTTCATTCGAAATAAATACCCGAGAAGACATCGTTTTATGCAGGACAATGACCCTAAGCATAAATCATTATTAGCAAGACGATTTTTCGAGGAAAACAACATAAATTGGTGGAAAACCCCAGCTGGTGAGTAAATAAACTGAATTCTAGAATCTCCATTACATATTGAAGTTTAAACTTCAACTTTTAAGGTATCCGATGTACAATTGGGTATTTTTCGATGCCTGGTAAGGTACTATAAACTATATATTTTCTGAAAGGTTATAATTCCCACTGCTCAGAAATAATAAGTTTGGGGCCAGAAAAACAAAGCGGAATAACTGATGAAGCATTTAAATTGTATCTTTTCTCTATATAACATATGCAAAATTACAAAGTTGTACAAGAGTTTTTCCCTTTTGATTTTTAAGACCAGGGGGTCTTATATCTGTACTCAGGGCATCATAACCTTTCAGAAAATATATAGTTTATAGTACCTTACCAGGCATAAAATTTACCATAGTTTACAATGGAGATGATTAAAACGCTACGTAAAATGACTCTATTGTACAACGGATACATTAAGGAATAAATCTGAAAATAAAACCTACACACACAATTAGAGAACATGAATTAATCCACATGGGAGAGGTATCATCGATGTAGAAGAAAGGATTTATATTGAGGAAAGGGTTTGTGACCAAGCGATGATACCTTATCCCTGTGAATTAATCTATGAATCTAGCATATTAACAAATTTCAAAACATTAAGACATTAAAAAGGTTCTTAACTATTTAAAAAAAAATCTTTTTACGAACCCCCCCCCCCTATTTTAATCCTAAATCACCTTGATCTCAAGTTAACTTTGTTCGTAAGGACGTATGCTAATGAACATGTATATGATCAAATTCTAATGTATTGTCAAATATTATAAGGACTCGGACGGATGGACTGACAACTAGACTGACGGATACAACAGCAGCTAAATTCGTAAGGAGAAATAACCCGGATTTTCTTTTCTTTCTTTTGAATACACATTCTAAATTCATATTTGTATGTATGTACAAGGTTGGTAAACAGAGGTATCAAATGTCTTGAAAAGTAGCCGGGAACCTCTCATCGTGAGGAACATATATGTGAAATATCAAAGCCCTATCTCTGATAGTTTAAAAGTAGGTCAAAGGTCAAGGTCAACACCACAAGGTCAAATGTCTTGGAGTGAAACTTGTTATGATGAATGTCTGTATGAAATATTAAAGCCTTATCGCTAATACTTGAAGAGATATTCACTTTAAGAAAATCTTAACCAAAATATTACAATAAGGTCAAAGTTCAAAGTCAAGGTCACTAGGCCAAATGTCTTGGTATCAAAATGTAGTACTTATTATGGTGAATGACTGTATAAAATATGAAAGCCTTATCCCGTATGCCTGAAGAGATATTCGCTTTAATAACTTCTTAACCAAAATACTACTACAAGGTCAAAGTTCAAAGTCAAGGTCACTAGGTCATATATCTTGGACTTATTATGGTGAATGTATGTATGTAATATGAAAGCCCTATCACTTATACTTGTAGAGTTATCAGTTTTAAGAACTTCTTAACCGGACATACGGACAGACAGACAGACGGACGTAATGTTTCCTATATACCCCCAAACTTCGTTTGCGGGGGGGGTTATAATTAGGTTTATATCATTTATGGTTTCATAGGAGTTCGCATAAAATTGTTAACAGATAGACAAACAGGCACGGACACCAGACAATACATACATTGTAAGCTTGACTCGTCTTTGACCAGTAGAGCTAAAAACTTATTTATTAAAAAGATTATTTTAGTTATAGAACTACTAGCATAAAAATCAGTCGTGTTATTAATTTAGGAAAAATCGGTTGAAAGGCTAATAATACAACTTTGTTAGTTCTTTACGTTTTATGTATGGATACATAATTTTAGAAAATACTTGATATCTTTTATTGATTTTTCTTTTTTCATTTTTCTTTTAATTTTTAAAACTGAAACAATTCTATTCAGAGTCCCCGGATCTAAATCCGATTGAAAATCTCTGGCACGAGATGAAAGATTTCATCAGAAGGAAAGTGAAACCGAAAAATGAAGAAGAACTTATCCATGGTATATCAAAATTCTGGAGAACAGTTACAGTTAAAAAGTGTAGGTCATACATCAACCATTTACAAAGAGTTATTCCAGAGGTTATAAAGGTTAATGGAAATGCGACGGGTTATTGAAATAACATTACGTTTGTGCTATTTACATGTAATCCGGACGCTGATTGGATCAGGAATTTGCATAAATTTTACTCACCTATAAAGGCATACTACAGTTGTTAAATTTTGTTTGTGAAACATGCCGAAAAAAGGCAATTTGGTACTTATTCGGTGGGAGGGAAACGACTCCAATGATTATGACGGGAAGGAACATTATGTGGATAGGAAAAAAATGATAGAACAAAATGCTAAAATTGGAGACTTAATAACGATAAAATGGTATAGGACTTTGTGGAAAGGGATTTTGATGAAAGACAAAAATCCAAATAAAGTTTTACAACCCAGAACATCGACCCCATTGAAGAAAGGAACTGCAGAGAAAGCGAAAACAGGAAATGTGAAGACAGAAAAGGCAGTAAAAGTGAAGAAAGGAAATGTGAAAACAGGAAAAGCGAAGATAGGAAATGTGAAAACAATAAAAACGAAGACAGGAAATGTGAAAACAGGAAAAGCGAAGAAAGGAAATGCGAAAACAGGAAAAGCTATTGAGAAAGAAAAAAATCGAATGAAAAGAACAGTGGCAAGGTAAGAATCTTTGTTGTTCTTTAATCAAGTAGAAGGGATAATACATGTACATTTGTCTGCTCTAAAATCCCAGCAACGCACATTTGGATCTATTAAGTTAATCAGAAAACAAGAAAAATAAACCACGATTAGTTAGGACTACTTTCTAGGAGTGCCTTTAACTCAGAGCACCATGTTTGTCAAGGAACTTGTCTGATTTCATAAATAAATATACCCATCTAAAATCTGAAAAAAAATTCACCAAAGGATTTGTTTAATTTGTATGAATTCTTCTTTCAAAATCTTGGAGGAATTCGGTCTTTTAAGGATTTTCTTTGTTCTGACCAAAATAAAAGTAAAAGGAGGTCTAAAGGTCCTGGATTTCTTCATATTGTATCGTAAAATTAGATAGAACTATACATTGACCAACCCGATGATACATCATTTCCGTTTGCATGTAAAGTAGAATTTCTAATAGAAAGATAATATGTATCACGGCGGCATGTTCAATTTTGGAAAAACCATTGGAAATACATTGGTTTTCAAATAAAATGTATCATTTTACAATTCATTCCACAAAATTACACTTACGTATTTCTTTATTAAAAATGGTATATAAATAGATCTACATATTTCGAATTTAGCAACATTATTGCATTTCAAATTGACTAAATTGAAAATGCACTTTTCTATCGTCAATGACAGTCACGTGGTACACTCAGGTAGATAAAACGATGTCGGTTTACAGGTAAATACAGACACAAAGTACGTTTTAAACTGTAAGAATGACTGAACTCAAGGTTTTTATTATTAATTTCTTTTAATATTATGGATTTGAAACAAATTAGATGTTAATCATCTGAGTCTAGGTTAGAAGATAATCTATTTGAAATTTGTACATGATAAGAAAGGGGGCGTCAGCGAAGCAACCTTTTATTCACGTAGAAACTTCAAATAACCTGACCAACTTAGATGGAAACTACCCCGGTGGCGTTGTGGTTAGCGCCCCCGGATAGCATGTCGGATAACATGATGTCAGAAGGTCTCGAGTTCGATTTTGATTTGAAAAAAATAGCAAGAAAAGTTATGATTTTTCGGTAAAATTTGATGTAATTTATTTTTATAAATTTTTGACCAATCAATGCTTGATGCTCTATCCCTCTGTTGAAAAATTTGCTTAACAATATTTTTCCATAGAGTTCAATGTTAATTATACGGACCCATAACTTTTGAAGGGACCTTTTTTTTTAACTAATTGGTCAAAAGAAATTATTTTCAATATCAACATCTTAACTACATGTATATGCAAAGATTTTAGATTCCAAAATTCCATAAAGACGTCTCAATTATTTCTCATCACAACAATGAATATGTCTAACACTCTAAATCACATAACGAACATTTCATAGAGAAAGGAAATCTCACTGAAATGCTTCGGACCCTTTTATGGCCGATGAATAGTCGACCTGACCGCCACTTATAGGGTAATTCGTCTATTATTAATAAGTATCGTATCTAATCCCCCGACCGATTCAATCCTGGTTGTCCAACATTTTAGAAATCTCATATCCTAATTGTCCATTAAAAAATTAAGGTCCCCCGATTAGTGAAATAAACACATGAGGGATTTTTTTGAATCATAAAGTAATTTTCACCACCTCAAACTATGAAGGAGCTGTTAAGATAAGGCGTAAAATCTGCCCTGAAAAGTCGAAATTTCAAAATGCAAAATTTGAGAATCTTTTTCGGTAGAAATTTCAAGTAACTTATTTCACATATGAATCTGCTGTCAGATGGGAAAATATAATGCAAAATAATTCCGATATTCGGGTCAAAATAAGCGTTTTTAACACAGAAATCAATGGAAAACGGAAAAGTTTTATACAACATCGTTCCCCCCTCGCTTTACAATGCCACTTTCACCAAAAGTGTATATCAATAAAACACATTTTCTGGCCAAGTGGGGTTCTGAAGCGAGGGGGGGGGGGAAACAATGTCCCACAGGCGAAAAACGAAAAAAAGGGGGATGCATGAATATTTTTTTAAAATTTGCCTTTAGAGCGATAAAAAAAAGGTTATATTGCCATCTTTTTCATTTTAGATATAAATGGAGCAATCTATTCAGAGTGTGTTCAGATCAAATATTTAACCGTTTTGAAGGATATAAACGAGAAAGTTGTCTATTTCTACACCGTGTGTATTTCGCGCCAGAAAGCTACATTAGTGGCTGAGAAGAACGAAATAAAAACGTTTTTCAGTTTTTCAGTAGGCCATGACCTACATTTGAATGTAGATTTGTGATCTACTGATAAAGACGCATCATCTGTGGAAGTATGCCAGATATGGCCTTCCTCGCACTTAAACTTTCAAAAATTGATACCCAAATCTTCCTTATGCTATTAGCCACGATCGGCCCGATTGCCCCGATTGAGGTGAATCGTAGAGATCGTAAGAGAGCGTGGGGTTGAATCGTGACGATCGTAAGAGAGCGTGGTGGAATCGTGATGATCGTAGGAGATCGCAGAGATCGTTGCAAAATTTTTGATTCTCAAAAAATTTGCTACGATTGTCCCGATTGATCCTTACATCGTGAGAGAGCGTAGGAGAGCGTGGTGAACGTGATGGAGCATAGTAGAGCGTAACAGATCTTGACAAAGCGCAACAGATCGTAATATGCGATCGTAGGAGATCTTGGTGAAACACGTTCTCCTACGGTCCACTACGATTTCACTCACGCTCTTTGACGATTTGTTACGGTTTCCACGATTCAGTCCACGATCTACAAGATTCGTTGCGATTCCAATATTTCTATAATGAAAATTATAATAATACAACCCGTTTTTGATGGATTGAAAGTGTTTTTAACATCCGCAACAATTTCTAACATATGAAGAAGACTAAGAAAAGAAGTCTTGATAATCAGTGAGGTGCTGCATTAATTGTCTTCGAATGAGTTAAATATAAACACGCAATCAAAGATCTGAATTGCTCAAGAAAAAACGTTAACTTTAATAATCGAAAAAAAGAAATATCAAATAAGGTTCATCAATGCCATTTCCTGCGTTTTGCGATATAAAATATTCATCTCCTGGATATTAAGCTTAATCTTGTTCGGATATAACAAGTGGTATTGAAACTCGTTGTCTATTTCATATCAAATCGTGGTAAATCGCGGCAAATCGTAGTCCTGCATCGTAACAGATCGCAACAAAACTTGATAAGCGTAGGGAACCGTGATAGAGCGTGGCAAAGCGTAATAGCTCATCTTGGTAATCGTATGGGAACGTAACGAAGCTTGAGAGAACGGGATGCAAATCGTAACAGATCTTATCTACAATCGTAACAAATCGCTACAGCGCGTATCAGAGCGTGATGGAGCGTCAGAGAGCGTGCGAAGACCAATTTTATTTATGGAATCGTGGAGCTCCACGATTTTGCTCAATCGTAGGGCATCGTGGCTAAGTGTAAACCTAGCATTATTGAACTCATAAAGATGCCTCGTCTGTGCAAGTTTCGCCCTCCTAACATTTAGAATAAAGAAATAAAACTCTCAAATTTTCCTAATATGTGCACTCAAGCAAAAATATAGGTCATGGTCTATATTTGAACGTAGATCAGTGATCTACTCAAAAAGACGCATCATCCGTGCAAATTTTGTCTTCCTAGCACTTACAGAAGGAAATAAGAATTGATACCCAAATCTTCCTAACATGTGCACTCAAGCGGAAAATATACGTCCTGACCTACATTTTGACGTAGATTTTTGATCTATTCATTAAGATGCATCATCCAAGCACTTAAAATAAAGAACATACTCGTGCAGATGCAGACGCCGATGACACGGTGATAGCATAAGCTCCTTCCCTTCATGGGATGAACTTTATCTGCTACTATATAAAAATTCCCAAATTAAAAAAGGTCCCATTACTTTGTACAGATAAATAGGATTAAAACCGGATTAGAATTTGATTTCTTCAAAAACCTTGCATACATAGAGTACTACGTGATACTCGCACCCAGTACCGAGAACCACTTGATTAAGCTTTGTTTTTATTTTGCAGATTATATGTATTGGGTCCCGTGTCATGGACAGTCCGAAACGTACAAAGGTAATGACATATGTTTTGATACATTTATGAAACTTATAAATTGATTTTAGCTCGACTGCACTATAGTGCAAAAGAGCTATAACTAGAAAGGTTTCTTGTTGCGGTTGCAAATCTTCTAGCTTTAGGAGGTTGTAGACAAAAAGATAATTATAACCTAAGCAATACACAGGAGGATACAGATAGGATACTTGAAGGTTGTCATAAAATATTACCAGCTCTTAAGGTACATATTTTCAAGGGTTTTTATTCATTCTTATAGATAATTTGCCCATCTTTTAAAAATTGAAGCTTGGTTTTTGAAACAATTATGAATTACAAGCCTTACTAATTTATATTATATATTTAAGTTTTCAAATAGCAGTAACATTAAATTTTCAAACCGATAATTGTTGGTGAGCAACCATTTGATTTGGGGGGGGGGGGGGGGGGGGTTAGGAATTCTATTGCCAGCCGGTAAATTTTTTTCAGCAATTTTCTGAGCAGGCCATTTTTTTCAGCCATTACCAGAGTCGGAGAAAAATTTTCGCCGGTTCTTCGGGCCGGATTTAAACAAATTGTCAAATGTTGTGAATGTCTGTGTAAGTTAAACTCCCCGCTGTTACAGAGTATGAGTTAATAACCGTTCCTTCAGATGTCTCTTTGCAATTAGCGAATTTCAGACAGATTGTATGATGTTTAAATAGAACCTTTTCTAGATTTTTGTGCCTATGCGTATTAGGTCTCTGGTAGATACATCTATGTGAACAGTTTGTATTTATATTAATTAATTTTTTGACTTTAAATTGTCTGGCACAAAGGGCCAGCAAAAATTTCCATATCATGCAATGTATCCTTACTTTTGCATGGTCCGGGAAAAAAAAATTGCCGGCCCTTTGGGCCGGAATATTTTTTTCAGCATTTTTCAGAGCCGGGATTTTTTTTTTGCAAATTCTTCCTGCCCCCTTCCCCCATAAAAAAGGCGAGCTCGTAGCTGTAGAACCAATTTTCTTGAGAAGAGAAATGGTAATAACAAATTACGTTCAATATATATATATAAATACCATGAGGTTCTCGCTGTGCAGGTTCAAATTTGGACCCCCCCCCCCTTTCCCTTTTTTCAAAGTTTATTTTGAATTTCCATCATGGCGACATCGTTCAATATAAACAGAACTGTTTTCGAAAAACGAGGAGAGGGAAGAATGTTGGAGAAATTGTTCATCAATTTGTAAATAAACCAACCGAAAATTATGTTCGAACGTTTGCTAGAATTAGAAATTAAACTTGATGTTCAAAATATAGTTATTGAAGTTTAGAAACAGGTTTGTAGGTTAGAAATCGGAATCAAACTACCACTTTTTGTGTGTAAATTCTGGTTTGTAGCTGATCTCTTCTAAATTAATCAACTGTTTTAAAATCAAATTGTGTATATCGAAATGTATTTATGAAATGCATATTCATCATTGCCGTGAAATCGGAATTTGAAAATCTCAACACTGCTTTTCTCGAGTCGGACTCGGACTACCAATTTTAGTGTGCGCCCGATCTGTTGGCGTGAAGGTGTATCGAAATACCCAACTCAAAATTTCGATGCTCATATCTTTTCAACAGTAAGAGATAGGAAAAATCAGAAAGACTAAATAAGACAGATATATGGATAAAAAATAATAATATTGAAATTTTTAGGAAACTTCATAAGCTTAATTTTTGTTTACTATTATAAGCAAAAAAGTGTCTTCCTCCTATGAACTTCTGAATTTGGAAATATGAAGGACGGTGAAGGACGTCATCGTAATAAATCGTTACAGTGTGCATCTAGCATTTCATATCTTGCATGGCTGTCGACTTTCAAAAAGAATGGAAATTGTAGATAGCAAAATACGAGATATTTAAGCTTACAAATAGCAAAACATGAATTTTTCGGTCCTTTTGAGTAATTCGACGCCCCGTCAAATATTTGAATCTACTAAAAAACATGATAAAAAAAATAACAGAGACCAAAAATAAAAAAGACCAATCTAGCTTTTACTCCAAACGTAACGTTGGAGAACTTTCATTGTCCTAGCTTACAGGGTTCTTGAGAAATCGCTGATCCAATTTTCCACGGTTACGAAAACAATAGGTCTTCCGACGGAAGTCGGAAGACCTAATTACAATATCCCCGGCGTTGGCGTCGGCCGAACTAGATGATAAGGTAATGTTAGGATCATACAATTTCCTCTCCTATATTCATATTCTGTTGGTTCTTTTTGTTGTTTTGAATATTAAATCATACTTTGTTTAATATTACCAGATGGGATGTAACCCCTCGGGTGAGGATTTTTAAAATCATTTCAAATGATGAGGCAAATGTTAAGAGGATAAGGTAAATGTTAAGATAGCAATATTGCCTTTAATGGCAAATATTAAGCAAAGTATAAGTGCTACATGTTCTAAACTTACATGGTGGATGTATTTTTCATCACACTTTCATAAAATGACCTTAACCTACTTTTTCGACTTGAGTGATTTTGCCCTTGAAAGCCAATATTGAGCAAAGTATAAGTGCTACATGTTCCAAACGTACATGGTGGATGTATCTTTGATCAAACTTTTATGATATGACCGTTACTGTACCTACTTTTTCCGCTTGAGTGATTTTGCCTTTAAAGCCAATATTGAGCAAAGTATAAGTGCTTCATGTTCCAAACTTGCATGGTGGATGTATCTTTGCTCGAACTTTCATGAAATGAACTTGACCTACTTTTTCTGCTTGAGTGATTTTGCCTTTAAAAACCAATATTGAGCAAAGTATAAGTGCTTTATGTTCCAAACTTACATGGTGGATGTATCTATGCTCGAACTTTCATGAAATAACCTTGTCCTACTTTTTCTGCTTGAGTGATTTTGGTTTAAGAAGCCATTATTGAGAAAGTGTAAGTGCTACATGTTCCATAGTTACATGGTTGTTGTATCTTTGATCAAACTTTCATAAATGACCTTGACCTACTTTTTCTGCTCGAGTAATTTATGCTTTAGAAGCCAATATTGAGCAAAGTATAATTGCTACATGTTCCAAACTAATATGGTTCATGTATCTTTGATCAAACTTTCATAAAATGACCATGACCTACTTTTCCCGCTTGAGTGATTTTGCCTTTAAAACCAATATTGAGCAAAGTATAAGTGCTTCATGTTCCAAACTTACATGGTGGATGTATCTTTGCTCGAACTTTCATTTAATGACCTTGTCCTACTTTTTCTGCTTGAGTGATTTTGGTTTAATAAGCCAATATTGAGCAAAGTGTAAGTGCTACATGTTCCAAACTTACATGGTTGTTGTATCTTTGATAAAATTTTCATAAATGACCTTGACCTACTTTTTCTGCTTGAGTGATTTATGCTTAAGAAGCCAATATTGAGCAAAGTATAAGTGCTACATGTTCCACACTTATATGGTACATGTATCTTTGATCGAACTTTCATAAAATGACCATGACCTACTTTTTCCGCTTGAGTGATTTTGCCTTTAAAACCATTATTGAGCAAAGTATAAGTGCTTCATGTTCCAAACTTAAATGGTTGATGCATTTTTGATCAAACTTTCATAAAATAACTGTTACTGTACTAACTTTTTCTGCTTGAGTGATTTTGCCTTTAAAAGTCAATATTGAGCAAAGTATAGGTGCTAGATGTTCCAAACTTGCATGGTGGATGTATCTTTGCTCGAAATTTCATGAAATGACCTTGACCTACTTTTTCTGCTTGAGTGATTTTGCCTTGAAAAACCAATATTGAGCAAAGTATAAGTGCTTTATGTTCCAAACTTACATGGTGGATGTATCTATGCTCGAACTTTCATGAAATGACCTTGTCCTACTTTTTCTGCTTGAGTGATTTTGGTTTAAGAAGCCATTATTGAGAAAGTGTAAGTGCTACATGTTCCATAGTTACATGGTTGTTGTATCTTTGATCAAACTTTCATAAATGACCTTGACCTACTTTTTCTGCTTGAGTAATTTATGCTTTAGAAGCCAATATTGAGCAAAGTATAATTGCTACATGTTCAAAACTAATATGGTTCATGTATCTTTGATCAAACTTTCATAAAATGACCATGACCTACTTTTTCCGCTTGAGTGATTTTGCCTTTAAAGCCAATATTGAGCAAAGTATAAGTGCTTCATGTTCCAAACTTACATGGTGGATGTATCTTTGCTCGAACTTTCATGAAATGACCTTGACCTACTTTTTTTGCTTGAGTGATTTATGATTAAGAAGCCAATATTGAGCAAAGTATAAGTGCTACATGTTCCACACTTATATGGTGGATGTATTTTTGATTGAACTTTCATAAAATGACTATTATTGTACCTACTTTTTCTGCTTGAGTGATTTTGCCTTTAAAAGTCAATATTGAACAAAGTATAGGTGCTAGATGTTCCAAACTTACAAGGTGGATGTTTCTTTGATCAAACTTTCATAAAATGACCTTGACCTACTTTTTCTGCTTGAGTGATTTTGCCTTTAAAAACCAATATTGAGCAAAGTATAAGTGTTTTATGTTCCAAACTTGCATGGTGGATGTATCTTTGCTCGAACTTTCATGAAATAACATTGTTCTTCTTTTTCTGCTTGAGTGATTTTGGTTTAAGAAGCCAATATTGAGCAAAGTATAAGTGCTACATGTTCCAAAATTACAGTGTTGTTGTATCTTTGATCAAACTTTCATAAATGACCTTGACCTACTTTTTCTGCTTGAGTAATTTATGCTTTAGAAGCCAATATTTTGCAAAATATAATCACTACATGTTCCAAATTTATATGGTTCATGTATCTTTGATCAAACTTTCACAAAATATCATTGACCTACATTTTTCGCTTTAGTGACTTTGCCTTTAGAAGCCAATATTGAGCAAAATACGAGGGTTGTCCCAGAAAAACGTAGATATTGCTCACAATTCCTTTATTTAGCGTTAAATCTAAACAAGATTTTCCCATATGTAAATTTAAATATCTGGGAAGCATAAAATGTTAATGGTGTTGAAATCTGCCATTGATATTGAAAATGTATTAAATTATTAGAAGAACGGTTGGACCGTACCGGAGCGGTCCGAAATTTTCATGCGCCAAAAAAGAATCGATAATAAAACCTGTTGAATACTTATCAATGCATGTTTAAATAGTACTAAAAGTCTAATCAACAGAAAGAACTGATTTCAGCGAGTACAAACATGCTATATTTTTGTCAATGACGTAATAAACAATTTAATTATGAAGGAATTTATAAAGCAATCCCTCATCAATCATTCAAAAGACGGCGACGTCAACTTTAATAGCGGAGCAGTATATGGTATGGATATTGTGTTGATCGTGGATTGACCCCTTTTTAGACAAAGTAAGAAATGAAAACATCAGAAAAGTATGGAAATGTTCGCAGAGTCTTAGTATACGTGTATGTACAAGAGATTTGCCGACGAATTGACAGACAGAACTTAACAAGGGCACAAGGGTCGATATTCAGACAGTAAATTTGGCAAGAAACGTCATTGATGAAGACCGGCATCGAACAGTAAAAGAAATAGAAGAGAGGGTCCATATAGGTAATTTCACTGTGCAAAAAATCCTGTCAAATTGATTAAATATGTATCTCGTTTCTGCTCAATGAGTGCCAAAGTCTATTATCAAGTATATGAGATGAATTTATGAGTTGCTTCTTTTAGGCATATTCTTAACCGCAGTCGCTGGAATCCATGACGTTACATATCATGCGCCGGTGGACGTCACCCTACAACTTTATTTTTTCTATAAAGATTTTACTATTGAAGATAAATCATTGCTTTTTCATGTGCAGAAGCCAATTTGTATGTCAAATTTATCAGTGCAAAGTTTATAAAAATGCAGCCCTTTACAACTTTCTTATTGCCGGTGTCTACGATTTTCTGGGACAACCCTCGTATAAGTGCTACATGAGAATACATTTGTGTATGATTACATAAATTGGAGAAAAAGGTGAGCTTCAGAAATTGGCTGTCATTAAAGACATTATGCTATGCAGTCGAGCATTAGGTGACAACTTGAATGAATATTAGAAATTCTGTTTGTTTTAGAAATTTCAAAAAAAAAAAATTGATAACAGAAATTTTCGAATGCGTTTGTTTGTGTTCCTGACCATTGGGGTCTTCGAAAATAGGGCAAATGGGCATGGCTTTTATGTGCTTTACCAAAAAAAAAAAAAAAAAAAAAAAACCCAAAAGTAAAAACAAACCAAAACAAAACAAGTTAGGACTCATTCCATTGTCTACATTTTGATATATTTGGGCTATTTAATAATTTTAATTCTTTTTTTCCATTCCACACGGTATTGACATGGTAACAGTAAGCCATTTAGGCCTTCTTGGGCCTCTTGTGTTTTATCATGTTCAATGCAGTATTTAATTATGTTCATTGCAGGGAAAACTAGTAGCTGCTGCAACTGTGAGCCCTAGGACAGACTTCATTGTAACAGAGAAGGAGCAACAGAGTCCAAGATCTGTGATACAGTCCTTTCGGAATAGGAGCAGCCCAAGAAGATTGTTCCATCTGCCAGAAGATAGTGGAGAAAGTAGCAATGATGACGTATTTGATGAGGATGATGAAGAATCAGATGTGGATGCTTATCCAACAGAAAATGCATTCGAATCTAATTTAAACACATATAACACTGAAAATGTTTCTGAGGAGAATGAAGAATCTACTGTGGGTTGTGTCAGTAGCGCTTCAAATGAACTTAAGGAGGATGATGATTATGTCTGTAGCGCTGAGAATGAATTTGATGATGATGAAGATTATGTCAATAGCGATGAAAACGAATTTGAAGAGGATGATAATTATGTCAATCTTTCTGAAAATGAATTTGAGGAGGATGATTCCAGAGAGATAATGACATTATCCAAGGTAAGAAGAGAGCTAAATTCTTAAGCAAATATTGAGACTACTCAACCTAGATAATGTAGATTTCAATCGTAATATTTACCAATACCTTTCACACTCTTGTGTCATTATTCATCAATGTTGATTATATATATTATACTGATATAATGAATGAATTTAGAAATTAAGGATAAGTAATTAGTTTACATCATCTCTGAAAGGTCAATATCTCTAAGAAATTGTAATACAACTTACGACTAATATTAGCTCATCTGAGCCGAAGATTGTCACTAGCACACCATCCAAGATGTGCAGCATTTATTTGTTTGAACATCTGCTCCGTAGGGTCTTGGAAAATTTGGACGTGGCAATTTTCTTATAGATAACCCTATGTAATCTGTCTACACATTTTCTCTTTAAGTATAAATGTTAGAAAGTGAATTGTTTTTGTATAATATGTTTCGCCTTTGTTTTAAATCTGAACATGATATTTTGTTTGAGCATCTGACTCCTAGAGTCCAAGAAAATTTGTAGAAACCACAATTCTGTAACTGTTAATGCATTTTCCTTAAAAATTAAGGAAAAAAATTATCATTTGACAAGGTCAAAAGGTCAGAAAATTTGGTACCATAAGATGCCTGTTTTCAAGATACATGCAAGTACAAAATTTGAAAGCACTATAATATATACTTAAAACTTTATACCCTTTATTTAAAGCGGGACGGAATGACATACAGACAGACGGACGAACCAATGGCTACATGCCTCCTTGGTCATTTGAACGGGGGCAGAAAGCATACAAGCATACATGATAGCTTACATAACTGATTTTTATGTTGCTTGCAATCCATTAAGCAGCATATAGGGATAACTTAATTTTACGCCGTCTGTTACCGTCTGTCCGTATTTCTGTATGTTTTAACTGAAGTCACTTTCTTCGGATGTAGTCATAATTTCAAATATATGGCTATACATTGCCTGGCATGAATTATACTTCCATTAACTTTACAGAAATGACCAAGCATAATGCATCCATTGAGGGTCATATTCACTTTCAAGGTCACGCATTTAGACATACCTGTTCTTGTTCATTGAAATTGTATAATTTGTAAACATCTGTTCAAATGAGCCATGTTTTTCTCTTATAACACTTGATTATTCCTTTTCAGATTACAGTTCAGTTATACAAGTTGTTACGTCAAAAGCAAAGTGGAAACTTATGGGAACAAAAGGCCCAGCAGCCTTGGCGAGGGCTTTAGCCAATGTTATTTTGACAACTGAAGAATTGCAATCAGCATCACTTACTGGAAAAAGGGATCCACGCGGAAAAAAGAGAAAAGTACAGGAATCGAAACTTGAACTGATTAAAGGTAAATAACCTATTTAAAAATGTAGAGGGTTAGCCTCCTCATTCAAATATTTATTTCAGCAAAATAAAAAATGAAGTACAGATACGAGGCTGTTCTTTGTTGTGGTATGTGGTTGTTCATCATGGTCTCTTCATTTTAGTCACCTACACACACACACACACACGGGATATACTATAGTCTCCAAGCCAAACCATTCTATATCTATCAACTGAGCTGGGTTATAATTGCCAAAAACCAATACCCAAAATCAATGGAAAGCATCGATAAACCAAGATGCATCGTCCTATTCAATATGCATAATTCTTGTTCTACATAAATGCACAGCTAGAGTCTTGCTCCCTCTTAATCCTTTGAATCATTCTTTTTCAGAGACAGTTTTCAAACAATTCTCAGTACCTGGAATATTCCAAGAAGCCACTTGGCGAGATGTCAAGTTATCATTGACACAAATGTTAAAGTATAAATCAAAGAAGGTAAGCCATCCAGTTAATGTATACTTTCTGTCTAATATAGACTTCCTTATCTTACAATTTCTTTGCCATTTTGAAATTGAAACTACATACATTTTTAGCTCACCTCGACGAAGTTATAATGAGCTTATGCTATAACCCAGGTGTCCGCGTCCGCGTCTGGTTCAAGTTTTTGGGTAACTCAGTATCTGACAAAGTGCTGATGCTACAATAACCAAACTTGCACAAGTGATTCATCTTGGGATGCTGAGGTGAGCCCATACATTGGATGCTGCATCTGACCTACTTTTTTTGCTTGGGTGATTTTGCCTTTAAAAGCCAATATTGAGCAAAGTATAGGTGCTACATGTACCAACCTTGCATATTGGATTATCTTTGATCAAACTTTCATAATATGATCTTGACCTACTTTTTCCGCTTGAATGATTTTGCCGTTCAAAGCCAATATTGAGCATAGTATAAGTGCTACATGTACCAAACTTGCATATTGGATGTAAATTTGATCACATTTTCATAAAATGACCTTGACCTACTTTTTCCGCTTCAGCGATTTTGCCTTTAAAGGCCAATATTGAGCAAAGTTTAAGTGCTACATGTACAAAACTTGCATTTTGGATGTATCTTTGATCAAATTTTCATAAAATGACCTTAACCTACTTTTTCCGCTTGAGTGGTTTTGCCTTAAAAGGCACCAATATTGAGCAAGGAATATGTGTCACATGTACCAAACTTGCATATTGGATGTATCTTTTATCAAATTTTCATAAAATTACCATGACCTACTTCTTTCCACTTGAGTGATTTTTCTTTTTAAAGCAAATATACATGTGCTTAGAGATATGTCTTATTGCGCCCTCAGTCTTATGTTTAAACTATGGAGATGTGAAAATAAATATACGTGTCATGACCCATTTATCTCATCATCCATGAAATTGAAATGTATAGTAATTGTTTATTTTGAAAATACTTGAAGGATTTTGCTTAGAAAATTAAGCTTCGATAGAAGAAGAGGCCAATGAGGGTCCATATCACCTGGCTTCAACAAAGTAATTTTAACAGACACTTTTTAGCTCAACTAAGCCAAGACTTTAGTCCCAGCGAGCTAAAAAGTAGTTGACAGAGAATTAATTCTCTTTGCAATATAATCAGTCGCTGGTCTTGTTGTGAACCTGATCTATTGTTTCAGCCTCTGACCCCAGGGTCTTAAAAATGGGCATGGCCCTCCTATACAAATGATTTACTTCTTCAAATGAACAACTTGTGCAGGGTCATATCACACAATTGCTGAAATCATCATTGCGGAAGTTCTTCGGTCGCTACGGGGATATTATAAAGCATATCAGATCCCCCTTTCCAGAATGATCAGTGACATTCTACATTGTGATTGAATGGCTGTCATCATCACCAAACAAGACATACTTACCTGATCTGTACATGAAAATGTACATCGAGACAATAACCGAATTAGACAGGTTTCCATGGAGCTGTTGCGACGTGTGGTGCATTCAATCAGGAGATGCTGACTATCCTCGGGCACCTGGTCTCACTTCGGAATGTTGTTCAATCCGGGGTTCGCAACCGTTCCGATTTGGCCTTGCCATCTCGACTTTGAGACTGAATAACTGTTAGGTACTTCTTTGATGTTTATTGAAGAAGATTCTGACGATAATACATAAAATATATTTATATTATGAAAAGTTAAGAGGGGAGGATCTGTATGAATTTCTTTAAAGACAAATACCCAAAAGCGGGGGACCACAATTCCTTGAATTTGATTTTATGCCCCCGTAATCGATGATTCGGGGATATATAGGCTTTGTCCCGTCTGTTTCTGTTTGTAGGCAAAAACTTTAACCTTGACCATTTCTTTTGAATAGTAAGGGATAGGGCTTTGATATTCCACATGTGTATTCCTTGTGACAAGATCTTTCCATGGATACCAAAATTTTTTACCTTTTAAGCTTGACCTTGGAGTTTGACCTTCTTTTGAAAAACTTTAACCTTGGCCATAACTTTTAAATGTTAAGTGATAGGACTTTGATATTTCACATGTGTATTCCTTGTGACAAGACCTTTCCCTGGATACCAAAATTTATGACCTTGTGACCTCGACCTTGGGTTTTGACTATTTTACATTTTTTATTGACAAACATGCCGACGGAGGCATTCGTGTTTCACAAACACATATAGGCTTTGTCCCGTCCATTTCTGTTTGTTGGCAAAAACTTTAAACTTGACCATTTCTTTTGAATAGTAAGGGATAGGGCTTTGATATTCCACATGTGTATTCCTTGTGACAAGATCTTTCCATGGATACCAAATTTTTTTACCTTTTAAGCTTGATCTTGGAGTTTGACCTTCTTTTGAAAAACTTTAACCTTGGCCATAACTTCTAAATGTTAAGTGATAGGGCTTTTATATTTCACATGTGTATTCCTTGTGACAAGATCTTTCAATGGATACCAAAATTTATGACCTTGTGACCTCGACCTTGGGTTTTGACTATTTTACATTTTTTATTGACAAACATGCCGGCGGAGGCATTCGTGTTTCACAAACACGTTTTTTTTTTTGCTGAATATTTTATCTTTAATTCTCTTACATCTGATAAAGTAAAATTTCCATTTATACTACCAATGTTTCTGTGTACCTCATATTTTTTTTTGGAACTGCTAGACTCTTAAGTTATAGTAATAATAGAGAGTGTACCAACTCTATACCTTCATGAAGAAAACATAAAAACCCATTTTTCCGCACCAGACACGTGTTTCGAATATTAAATTCTCATCAGTGATGCTTCCAGCGGAGCCACTAAAATTCATTTGAGTAGTGCCCTCTTTTATTTTTTTAATTTAGATTTGTACATTTACTTCACAGAGAGTGTGCAGCTCCAAATTTCCTGTAGGGTTGATTCAGTAGCATATCCAAATTAGATATATGTTCAAAATAGCATTGGAGGGATGGTGCCAAGATGTTAACCTTCTTTAATTTCGGTGATAGTTTTGAATGGAATGTCAAGTTTTCGAAATAGAAAAATAATATATATGATGTCAAATCGATAAAAGGGCCAAAACAGAGCTTCTTTCAGGCAAGAGAGCTGGAAAGAAGTAATGAATACACTTCTAAACATCAGGTCATGGGGAACTAAATTTTTATCAGAAATAAGCTAGAGGCATCAATTATGTCATATTACTTATCTGTAATGTAGAACTGCAGACATTTTTAGCTCACCTCGACGAAGTTGAGTGAGCTTATGCTATAACCCCACGCGTCCGCGTCCGTGTCCGCGTCCGTGTCCGGTTAAGAAGTTTGGGGTAGCTCAGTATCTGACAAAGTACTAATGCTACAGTAACCAAACTTGCACAAGTGATTCATCTTTGGATGCTGAGGTGAACCCATGCATCGGATGCAGCATCTGACCTACATTTTCCGCTTGAGTGACTTGGTTAAGAAGTTTGGGGTAGCTCAGTATCTGACAAAGTACTGATGCTACAGTAACCAAACTTGCACAAGTGATTCATCTTTGGATGCTGAGGTGAACCCATGCATCGGATGCAGCATCTGACCAACATTTTCCGCTTGAGTGACTTGGTTAAGAAGCTTGGGGTAGCTCAATATCTGACAAAGTACTGATGCTACAGTAACTAAACTTGCACAAGTGATTCATCTTTGGATGCTGAGGTGAACCCATGCATCGGATGCAGCATCTGACCTACATTTTCCGCTTGAGTGATTTTGATAAGAAGTTAGGGGTAGCTCAGTATCTGACAAAGTACTAATGCTACAGTAACCAAACTGGCACAAGTGATTCATCTTTGGATGCCGAAATGGACCCATGCATCGGATGCAGCATCTGACCTACTTTTTCCACTTGAGTGATTTCGCTTTTAAAAGCCAATATTGAGCAAAGTATAAGTGCTACATGTACCAAACTTGCATATTGGATGTATCTTGATCAAACTTTCATAAAATGACCTTGACCTACTTTTTCTGCTTGAGTGATTTTGCCTTTAATATCCAATATTGAGCAAAGTATAAGTGCTAGATGTTCCAAACTTGCATATTAGATTTATCTTTGATCAAACTTTCATAAAATGACCTCGACCTACTTTTTCCGCTTGAGTGATTTTGCCTTTAAAAGCCTATATTGAGCAAAGTATAAGTGATACATGTACCAAACTTGCATATTGGATATATCTTTGATCAATCTTTCATAAAATGACCTTGACCTACTTTTTCCGCTTGAGTGATTTTGCTCTATAAAGCCAATATTGAGCAAAGTGTAAGTGCTAGATGTTCCAAACTTGCATATTAGATGTATCTTTGATCAAACTTTCATAAAATGACCTCGGCCTTCTTTTTCCGCTTGAGTGATTTTGCCTTTAAAAGCCAATATTGAGCAAAGTATAAGTGATACATGTACCAAACTTGCATATTAGATGTATCTTTGATCAATCTGTCATAAAATGACCTTGACCTACTTTTTCCGCTTGAGTGATTTTGCTCTATAAAGCCAATATTGAGCAAAGTATAACTGCTACATGTACCAAACTTGCATATTGGATGTATCTTTGATCAAACTTTCATAAAATGACCTTGACCTACTTTTTCTGCTTGAGTGGTTTTGCCTTTAAAAGCCAATATACATGTACTAAGAAATATGTTTGAATTGAATTTTGCTGTCACGAGGTGAGCTTCGTAATCTGTGATTACCTATGTTTTCTATTTTCTCTTTCAGGGAAACAAAAAACCCGAAGAGCCCAAATAAAGAAGAAAGAATTGACCTAAAAGAGGGATCTAGGTTTTGTGAAAGCATAATTTTTCCAGATCAAAAATGAGGCAGAATTGACGTGACTACAGTTAAAAAAAAATGAGGCAGAGGTGACCTAAATCCACTGATAAAAAAATGCAGAAATGAGGGATCCAAGTTTTGCATAAACATAATTTTGCACCATTTTCAGTATAACAATATTTGTGTATTAAAATAAAAATCAATCATCCCATGCTGTTTACACAATTTTTCAAAAAGAAAATGCACAAGTGTTAAGAAATATTAAGTATCACCCTTCCTCTATGCATATCCCCCCTTTCCTCATCATATTTAGACATGATGAAAACAGCCCCTCTTGCTTTAAACTGAGATAAAGAGTTTTTGTTAAATCTGCCTTGTGATGGTCTATACATAAAAGCGCAATTAATTTAAACACATAAAATATGTTTAAACTAAAAAAAAAATAAAAAAAAAATTAGGGAAAGGGCTTTCATAATGTTTCTGTAACTTGTGCCCAATCCCATTTCATCTATTGAAATAAAATATATTTAAACTAATTTAAACACATTTTATTTTAAAAATTACACTATTGAAAAGGATTTGGACACAAGTTATAAAAACATTAAATCAATTTGGCATGAACTTTCATGATGTTGAAAACAGATCGTGAATTACAAGTTTTTAGTTTTATGACTACCATGCAAGCGATGTTTAATTTTCATTTATTCAATCAAGTTAGTGAAAATAAGTTTATATATTTTTTAGATACGCGTCAAGTTAAGAGATATATCGATTTTGATTTACATTTCAGCCAAGTTCCATTCTTATTCAATAAAATGATAAAAGAACGCTTGAATAGCTACGAGACTTAGTCAATTAATCATAACGCTATGTACATCGCACAAACCCCTCATTATTATCTAAAATTGAAATGATGACCCAGACAGTAGGTGTTCCCTTGAATGCTGGGAGTTTTATTTGGCCTACACACTAAAAAGAAAACTGTCAATGGGAGCATAGTGTTTAACACACATGTCTTGTTTATCATGAGTCTGTACTTTCTGCATTTGAACTTTGTACATGTTAAACGTTTTTGATTAATGTGCCAGTCATATGTTGCTATAGACCCATTTCTATACTCCCACATTTGATAGTTATCATTTGCCTATATATCATATTGTATACATGTATATCCTTGTAATCAGAATCGTACCTACAATGAATGTAAGCTAGCAAATAAACAATACTCATCAGTTTGTTAAGAATAGATAAAATTTTTGAATAAAGGGGAAACAGAATAAATACATTTCTGGAAATAAAGAGATTTTCATAATCATATTTTGGCAATGTATCACACCAAAATACTCCAAATATATACACGTATATCTGGCATGATTTAAACGAGCACTGCATGCATTATAATGTGGGCTATTATGCTGTCTATCCTTCCCCATCTTGTCCAGTGGAGGGTTACAAGTACTTTGAACTTTTAATGGTGACTTTCATGTAAATTTTACAGTTTTATGAATTTCTAAGAATTTGTATAAATATTCATTTGAAATTGTGTATAGGAATTCAGATTAATGAGTTATAGATTGCATCTAAATTTCATGTTTATTTTCTTACTAATATGTTTAGTAATTACTGCCCTTGGATATCCAGACTTGTTTTTAAACTAGGCTCTTTAAGAAATTGAATTGAAATTTGGTATGTTATGAGTTCAGAAACATGCACCAAAGGTTCATTTTGGTTAATCTTAGTAGCTTACAGGTTATAATGCTTGGACTTGCAAACTTTAAAGAAATAATTAATCTGTTTTCCCGACTTTTTTCTTTGGTTTCTTAGGAGCAACAATTTTGGTTTATGATTTCAGATCAATGAGTTATTGGACAGTATTAAGTTTCAAAGTTTCAATCTGACTAAAAGACTTACGGTTCTTCAAATTTCTTGTAATTTTCAAAAGTCATAGAGGTATGAATCTGTGGTTTGATTAATCTTCATGAACAATTAACTGTATTTTTTGTGTATATCTGTACCTATTTTTTGTAATGAGGAGATAATTCAGACTAATGCGTCTTTATCTTTTCAAAGATTTTCATCACAGCTATAATTGGTAATATTTCACAAACACTTAATCTAAAGGCTTAGATAATACTCAAGAGTTAAAGATTGCGAGCTTGAGTTTAATATTTAACATACAAACATTGCATTTTTTCAGTTTTGAGACATTTGTTTAAAACCCTTTTTCAATTGTTTTTCCATTTTTATGCAGCCTGATAATTAGGAGTTAAAAAATCAATTAAGATCATATTTATTACTATAGAACATAAAGCCCTTAGATTGCATTGAAGTTCTACGGGTACAAGAGGAGTCTTTACTTATAGATGATCATTTATTATACAAAATTTTGTTTCATACGCAGCATAATTTTGCAGATTATTTTAACTTTAATTCATTTTAGCCTTGCAACTATTTTCAAAATTTATTGTTACATTTGTTCATCCAATGCATCACATTAGTTTAAGAACCTTCTGCTCGATATACAAATTATATCTTGAATAAATGTCCTTTTGATTAACAAAATTGAAAAGGTATTTGACTGAGTCATATGTCTCAATGTTGAATTACATGACATTGCACAATAATTCATATTTCTTGAAATTATTTTGACCATTTCATTAAAATTCACAAAGGTACACATAGTTATTCATATTTTTTGTTCCTTTCAAAGCCTTTACAGGGGAATGATCAGAAAAACACACACACGCTTCTACAAAAGTCAGTGTAGTAGAATATTCCTATCAGGACCAGAAACACCCACAAAAATAACCCAGACAAATAAGAAGCAGAAATGACCTAATCATGTGAATTTAAGCTTAACCAGGAACTTGTATGTAAAGTAGCATCAGCTTTTTGAAAACGAAGATGAAGTAAATCTCTGAAAATGACAAAAATATGTTATTTCATATTTGTCCTTGACATTTGACCTCAAATGAAGAGTTCATCTTCCTGACATACATAACTTGTTTGTAGAATATAATCATAAGTCAAAGGTGATAGAGATAACATAAATGTACAGGGATGACAAAATATACCATTTCAACCTTTGATTTAAAGGGGTAATCTTCATGCCGATGTCATAAGCAACATATGGTGAGTGTCAATTATCAGCGTTATAGCAAAGATATCATATAGAAAATACAACAGAACAAAACATGAGGTACAAAGGAGCCACATCGCTCATCCGAGTTACACTCAAAAGAATGGTAGCGTACAATTTGGTTGAGGCCCATGAGTACTTGTTCCTGTAATATTTTGAGAAATTCTGTGAATCAGTTTCGGAGATGTTGATTGCCTCAGCCAATCAGCGCCCTCATCGGCCATATTTGACCCGAAAAATACAAACTTGGTAGAGGACCTTGAGTATTTGCGTGAGAAGTTGAAATGCCTCAGTCAATCAGAGCCAATTCAGCTCTTTTTTTCACACAAAATAATTGCATGTAAAATTCACAGATGAAAAGACAATGCAGGAAAATACCCATTGGGCAGTCAAGACTGATTCCTGCTTCATTTTAATTACAATGTTCAAGGACAGGTTTATTGCCTGTGGCATATTCTGAAGCTAAGGGTGTTAGTCTTATTATGCTTGACCATCCACGTACCTTTGATGGAAGTAAAAATGTACATTGCATATCAATCAGGTTGTTTACCTTTATTTGAGAGTGTGAATGCATAAAAGTGTCTGCAGACTAACAGACAGACAGGCAGACTATCAGACAATGTGTCCTCTATAACTGTATGAGGCTCTTGCTAAGGGTGTGACTTAATCAATTGCATCTTTTATCTTCACCGAATAGAATTAAATTAAAGATATGAACTCTTTACACATGTGATTGTCACATGTAAAATAAACTTTAAACATGAATACCCATACTCATCTTTCATCTATAATTTAGTTATTAATGGGGTTTTTTCCATATGTGAAAATATGATTTGTACATGCAGTCTAATTAAGCATCAGATGAAAGTTCATGAAAACATTCAATAATAATTTACATCACCTAAGAGAATTACATGTAACAATTCATCTCTTTTTACACATAGTAAAGACATGTAAAATTGACAAATGTAAAAACAACGGGAGAAACACTGATGGCACTGTCCAGATTGGTTCCTGCTACATGATTCAAGGACAGGTATATTGCCTGTCACATCTTGACTCTATTGTGCGAGCTTGCAAAAGTGTCTGCAGAATAACAGACAAACAGACAAACTAACAGACAATGTATCATCTGCACATGTATATGACAATGCTAGTATGCGATATCACAAATAAAATTAGTTTTCATGTAACTGTAAAATTGCTCTGATATGCCTTTATTTACATGTAAATATTTCAGTAATACATCAATTTTTTTTTTCGATGGATTTAGTTAATTCCTTAAAAAAGACAGGAGTTTGTATCATTGAATATAATTCATGAAACAACTACACCTGTTCCTTTTTTCGGATATAAAATCAATCCATCGTAAATAAAAAAAGGCAATGCTGAAGAGCCGTTCAGTTTTCCTTTCAATCATTTGAATGAAGAATATTTGATACATCATATAAACATAGTGTAATCAAAGATTACGAAGCTCACCTCGCGACAGCAAAGTTCAATTTAAACATATCTCTAAGTACATGTATAATAAGAAAATCACTCAAGTGGAAAAAAGAAGGTCAAGGTCATTTTATGAAAGTTTGATCAAAAAAACATCCAATATGCAAGTTTGGTACATGTAGCGCTTATACTTTGCTCAATATTAGCCTTTAAAGGCAAAATCACTCAAGTGGAAAAATAGGTCAAGGTCATTTTATGAAAGTTTGATCAAAGATACATCCAATATGCAAGTTTGGTTCATGTAGCACTTATACTTTGCTCAATATTGGCCTTTGAAGGCAAAATCACTCGAGCGGGAAAAGTAGGTCAAGGTCATTTTATGGTACATGTAGCACTTATACTTTGCTCAATATTGGCCTTTAAATGCAGAATCGCTCAAACGGAAAAAGTAGGTCAAGGTCATTTTATGAAAGTTTGACCAAACATACATCCAGTATGCATGTTTGGTACATGTAGCACTTATACTTTGCTCAATATTGGCCTTATAAGGCAAAATCACTCAAGCGGAAAAAGTAGGTCAGATGCTGCATCCAATGCATGGGTTCACCTCAGCATCTCAAGATGAATCACTTGTGCAAGTTTGGTAACTGTAGCATCAGTACTTTGTCAGATACTGAACTACCCCAAAGACTTAAACCAGACATTGACAAAGTCATTCAACCGGAAAATGTAGGTCAGATGCTGCATCCGATGCATGGGTTCACCTCAGCATCCCAAGATGAATCACTTGTGCAAGTTTGATTACTGTAGCATCAGTACTTTGTCAGATACTGAGTTGCCCAAAAACTTAAACCGGACGTGGACGCGGACGCGGACGTGGACGGGGACGCGGACGCCGGGGTTATAGCATAAGCTCATCTCAACTTCGTCGAGGTGAGCTAAAAATGAATGTTCACTTTTAAGGAAAGGAAATAGTCATCAAAGTTCTCGAAAACAACCTCACCTAGGCAATCAATTTATCTCTTATTACACATAGTAATAACATGTAAAATTGACAAATGTAAAAACAACGGGGGAAAACACTGATGACACTGTCCAGATTGGTTCCTGCTTCGTTTGAACTACATGATTCAAGGACAAGTATATAGTTTGTCGCATATTTGACCCTAATGTGTGAGATTGACTTTTACAATGACGTTGTCCCTCATTGGGTGTTCAGTCTTATTACACTTGACCATTAACGTTTAATGGAAGTAAAAATGTACCTTGCATATCAATCAAGTTGTAGCCATTTTCTTTATTTGAGAGTCTGAATGCATAAAAGTGACTGCAGACTTACATCTCTTTTTACACATAGTAATGACATATAAAAGTGTGAATGCAAAAGTGTCTGCAGAATTAAAGACAAAGAAACAAACTAACAGACAATGTATCCTCTGTACATGTATGTGACTATGCTAAGGATGCAATATCAAAAATCGAATGATTTTACATGGAGCTGTAAAATTGCTCTGACATGCCTCAATTTACATGTAAATATTTTAGTGGTACATCTTTTTTTTCGATGGATTGAGTTTATACCTTAAAAAGGACAGTTGTTCGTATCATTGTTTATAATTCATGAAACAACTACACCTGTTCCTTTTTTGGGATATTAGCTCAATACATCGTAAACAAAAAAGGCAATGCTGAATAGCCGTTCAGTTTTCCTTTCAATTGATTTGAAGAGGAATACTTGATACATCATATATAAATGAATGTTATCCACTTTTAACAAAAAGAAATAGACATCTTATTTCTCGAAAACATCATCACCTAAGAGAATTACATGTAACAATTCATCTCTTTTTACACATAGTAATGACATGTTAAATTGAGAAATGTAAAAACAATGGGGGAAAACACCAATGGCGTGGTCCAGATTAATTCCTGCGTCGTTTGAACTACATGATGTAAGGACAGGTATATAGCCTGTCGCATATTTGACCCTAATGTGTGAGATTGACTTTTACAATGACCTTGTCCCTCATTGGGTGTTCAGTCTTATTATGCTTGACCATCCATTAGCATTTAATGGAAGTAAAAATGTACATTGCATATCATTCAAGTTGTAGCCATTTTCTTTATTTGAGAGTGTGAATGCATAAAAGTGTCTGCAGACTAACAGACAGACAGGCAGACTATCAGACAATGTGTCCTCTATAACTGTATGAGGCTCTTGCTAAGGGTGTGATTCAATCAATTGCATCTTTTATCTTCACCGAATAGAATTAAATTAAAGATATGAACTCTTTACACATGTGATTGTCACATGTAAAATAAAATTTTAACATGAATACCCATACCCATCTTTCATCTATATAATTTTGTTATTTATGGGTTTTTTTTCCATATGTGAAAATATGATTTGTACATGCAGTCTAATTAAGCATCAGATGAAAGTTCATGAAAACATTAAATAATAATTTACATCACCTAAGAGAATTACATGTAACAATTCATCCCTTTTTACACATAGTAATGACATGTAAAACTGACAAATGTAAAAACAACGGGAGAAACACTGATGGCACTGTCCAGATTGGTTCCTGCTTCGTTTGAACTACATGATTCAAGGACAGGTATATTGCCTGTCACATCTTTGACTCTAATGTGCAAGCTTGACTTTCACAATGACCTTTTCCCTCATTGGATGCTCAGTCTTATTTTGCTTGACCATCCATTAACGTTTCATGGAAGTAAAAATGTACATTGCAAATCAATCAAGATGTAGTTATTTACCTGTATTTGAAATTGTGAATGCAAAAGCGTCTGCAGAATAAGAGACAAACTAACACGCAATGTATCCTCTGTATTTGAAATTGTGAATGCAAAAGCGTCTGCAGAATAACAGACGAAGAGACAAACTAACACGCAATCTATCCTCTGTAGATGTACATGCGTATGTGACTATGCTAAGGATGCGATATCATAAATCGAATGATTTTACATGTAACTGTAAATTTGCTCTGACATGCCTTAATTTACATGTAAATATTTCAGTGATACATCAAAAAATAAATTTGTGATATCAAAAAATAAATTTGTGATATAAAAAAAATAGGGAATAAATAGTAAAACGGCTCCTCATAGGAATGAACTTATCACATTTTACCTAACCTGCTCACTCAAGCATGAAATGTAGGTCAGATGCAGCCTCTGTACCATGCATTGTTGAAAGCATCCTCAGATGCATAATCTATGTAAGTTTGGTTGATATAGGACTTATAGTTTCGCAGGTATAGACCTGTCCCATTTTGCTTAACCTATAGTGCGGACGCTGACACCGACAACGGGGCGATAGCATATGCCCCTCTCTACTTCGTCGCGGTGAGCTAAAAAGAATGTTCTCCACTTTTAACAAAAGGAAATAGTCGTCAAAGTTCTAGAAAAAATTTAATTATAACTTACCTCAACTAAGAAAATTACATGTAACAATTCATCTCTTTTTACAAATGACATGTAAAATTGACAAATGTAAAAATAATGGGGGAAACACTGATGGCACTGTCCAGATTTATTCCTGCTTCCTTTGGTGTGATTTAATCAATTTCTTTTATCTTTACAGAATAGAATTAAATTATAGAAAGATATGAATTCAACTCTTTAAATGTGTGATAATCACATGTAAAATAAAATTTACAAATATCAATGAGGTCAAATATTATATTAATACCCATCATTCATCCATAATTTTATTATTAATTGGTATTTTTATATATATTTTATTTTTCATCCTTAGAGAATTGCATGTAACAATTCATCTCTTTTTACACTCCTGCTTGCCTGTAGTAGGTGTGAGGACTCTCCGCAGTTTGTACATCAATGTACAGAGGATTTGCCCCTAGTTCTGTAGATGCAATTGACATGCCTTCACTGCCTGCAGTACAGGCTAGCCTTGTGTCCCGATTCAGGCCAGGATAATATTTACATTTCAAATTCATTGAAAAATGTAAATGAGGTCAAATCATTAGACTCATCATTTATCTATGGTATAATTGGCATTTTTTGATGTAAATGTATTTTAATACATGTATGTTGGCTCAATAAAGCCTCAGATGAAAGATTAACAAACATTTAATTTTACTTACATGTAAAATCTTACCTTAGAGAATTACATGTAACAATTCTTCTCTTTTTTACACATAAAAATTACATGTAAAATAAACTGACAAATGTCAATGAGGTCAAATGATTAAACCAATCATTTATCTATTTTTAATTAATAGGTAATTTTCCATGTAAATGTATTTTTACATGTAATCTAATTAAGCCTAAGGTGAAAGGTTACCAAAAAAATTAATTATACTTTATCTTTCCTTAAAGAATTACATGTAAGAATTCATCTCTTTTACATGTAATTAAGGTAAGACACTGGTGTCAAAGGTCAAATGTTCATTTCATCACTTTCTTTTTGATGTACTTCATTTTTCAAAATTTACATGTAAAATCAACCACAGCAAGGTCAAAGATCAATTTGCCTGTCAACATGTGCATAGGACATTTATGACATGTTTACATGTAATATTAGCTAAAGGTCAAGTGTAAATCCTATGTGTAAAAAAGTGAGACACGTGTAATGATTTGTACTGTACATGTATGTTTGTTCTACTTTGCTTTCCTTTCAGTTAATGATACGTAAATTGGAAATGAATTTCTCGTTTTGGAGAAATGATTAAATTGGGAAATTTTAGGTCTTAAATTGGGAAAAAGTACCACTTTTTGGCAATGGGAATGGGGCCGAATTTCGGCCCCCTACAGACCCTAAAAAAATCCCTGATACTAAATATAAATTCTGAAATAATTCTTCGCGATTTTAAGAGTGTAAGAAGTACTACATGACCAAAAGTTACGAAAATTCCTAGAATTTTTTGCATTTTTGTGAAACAGGCTGCTGCACTGTTAACTATCATATTTTCTGTGAGCTTATGCTAAACCTCCATGTGTCTGTCCTTGTCTAGGTCATGTACACATCCAGGTAACTTGGAGTCTTGATTCTACAAAGTCAAGACTTTAACTAAGGAAAAAAAAATTCTCTCAATTCATGAAAATTTATGACAAAAAAACACCCCAATACACAGCCAATTGTGCCTCATATGAAATTCAGATGAAATGAGCATCATGTAAATTTCACAAAAGTTCATTTGAAATTCATATAAATTTCACATAAGATTTATGTGAAAAAAAAAATTCACATGAATTTCACATAAATTTACTTCAAATGAGTTTTACATGAAGTTTTCTTTGTTACCTGTAAGCAAAATGGACTTCATCAAAAACTTCACATGAATTTCATGTGAAAAATTTCATGTAAATTTCATGTTTGTGCTCGATTCACATAAATTTTATATGCGCTTTTATGTAAAGTTCGTGTAAATTTCACATGAATTTCATATGAGGCACAATTGACCCTTCTGATTGCAGGAAAACAATACAAAATTTCGTGATGTCACAATGCTTTTACCTCGGACAAACAAACTTCAAACCTCGGTCAAACATCGAAATTGCATTGTGACGTCATGGAATTTCTCAAATTTTTCCCGCGTTCGGAAGGATCAATTGGCTGTGTATAAGTCGTTTGTCATTTCATAAAATGTGCAATTTTCGTTATTTTTTAACTTTAGATCCCCCTGCCCTACCCTCACGTAACAAAATGGCGAGGATGATGAATGGTATTGATAATATGGCATTGGAGAAAATCTACGATACCGTACCAAGAACAGAGGAAACATTCCAACTTCAAAGAGACCAAATTCTCCTAGATGAAGAAAAATTAGGTACAGTTGTATGTTAATCGTGTATTTTATGTCAGATACATTAAACTTGGTACCAGCTATTTTTATGGGTCCTATTGTTTGCAGAACTTATGAGATTGCATTAAATCTATTAAGTAGGCATGTAATGGAAATGATTTGAATATCATTTAATTTCCATTGTCATTTTCAAGAAACGAAGATTCTGATTGGCTGAGAAATTTTGTTGATACATTGATCAACACAATTTTTCACGGAAGTCTATTTAGGGGGTTCCCTCAAACACGAATGAACTGGTTGCTGAAAATACAAGTTGTTGATGTTTGCTTATCATTTCAAGGGTACCATTTCTTTTCTACTTACTCAAAAATTAACAGTGCATGTAGAATTTGCTCAAACTGGTCCTTATTCCAAAGATATAGAGAGACAATCGTTCGCTGTTTGAATCATGGCGGCTGCCATACCTTGTTTTGGCAGACGTATCACTGCAAAACCCTCCGACTTACGAAATATAGTGCAGTGATTGATTGTTTTTAGATCCAAGAAAACAGTCTGTTTTCCATAAATACATGTAGATGATGATTAAATGATAAGAAATGAATCTTATATTATTTCTGTTGATGCTGGTGTCACCCGAAAAATTGGACAGAAAACTTTTGCATCAACGTGCTACGCGCGTTGATGCAGTTTTCTGTCCAATTTTTCGGGTAATACCTGCATCAACAGAAAAAATATAAGATTCATTTCATAAGTATTTTCTATACTTCCTAGCAATGAAGCTGTGCTAAGATAAATTTCAACACAAGCTTCCTCATTTGTTTTTTTTTTTTTTTTTATTTGTAATTGAACATTCTTTTCATCAAAACACTGCTCTCTTACTCAGAAAAATAATGATGCTAGTCTTAGGATGTAATGATACATGTAGATACATTTTATATTTTTCAAAAATAAGTACTGTAAATGTGGTTATTTTCGCTGAGGGAAAATTTCCTCATTATAACATCAAGACGTTACGCATGGGGGAAATACATGTATTTGGGATATAATCATCTCAGCCTTTGTAAGAATATAGCAGAGTTATTTTCGTTGGGAGAAATTTTAGCGAAGTCCTTTGATTCGTGAAAAATGCTTACATTAAGCCTAGTATTGATTGTGATATTCAGATTCTGATTTTGGCTATGGGAACAAAAATTCATGAAAAATTCATGAAAAAAATTCATGCAAATTCATGGGGGAAAATTCATGAAAAATTCATGAAAAAAATTCATGAAGAATGTGAAAATTACCCCCATGCTTACAGTAAGCTCTATTATTGATTGTGATTTTCACACTCTGATTTTGGCTTTCCTTCACCGATTTTAACACTGAATGGGGAAAAATTCATTAAAAAAAACTACATGTATGAAAATTCATTAAAAAAAATTCAAGAAAAAAAATTCATGAAGAATGTGAAAATTACCCCCATGCTTACATTATTGATTGTAATTTTTGGATTAGAAGTTTTGACTTTCATTCACTGATTTCAACAAGGAATGGGAACAAAACAAAAAGTATTTTAGGAGTTTGGAATTCATGATTTCTTGTCTGTTTATTTTAGGGTCGGGACAGTTTGGTTCAGTGAAGAAAGGAGAATGTCGATTACGGAGCGGTAAAAAAATTCCTGTTGCCGTTAAAACACTTAAAAATGAAGATGTAACAGCAAAGGACGATGTAAGTAGTCTTGTTTGGTTAGAAGAAATGTTCCCTCCATTTTAGACTGAAAAAAATATTGGCTCTACGTAGAAGACCATTTTCCGATCTTGTTAGAAAGCACAAATTGTCTGAGTCAACATCTTTTGGCGTTGTTTTAAAAATGTACATTATGACATCACTGTTGGAAGAAGCAATTCCACTGAGACGTAACAATGAAAAAGTGTGCAATAATTGCCTACCCTGGACATTTTTCGTCTTTTTATCAGCCATTATGAATTTTGGCAAGTGGCTTATTCAAGATACATGTACATGTACATTTCATAATCTACTGCACTAAAAACCATATACTGATTTCAGATGATGAAGGAAGCCAAGTTTATGATGAACTTGTCTCACAAGCACATCGTTCGTATGATTGGTAAGTTTAAGTGTTTAAAAATGTTTCTTCCTGACATGGTCACCATAGCACTTTCTCTATAGACATAATCTTAGACAAAGCATGTTTTGTATAGATAATTTTATTTTTGTGGGTGAATATCAGGCGGATGCGGCTAGCCAACAGGGTATGCTTACTCCTCTGGGCACCTGGTCCCACCTCTAGCTTGCTAGGGGTCCTTTGATGCTAAATTTGGTGCTCTATTGTGAGTGCTGTTGAGATTGTCGTCAGGATCTTCTTGATCTCATTGATAGTCTGTATGAATATTCTTTCATTTAATAGTTTAAATATTTTTACAGTTTGATGTAAAATGAAATTGAAAATTTAAAGTATGATCTGCTTTTCCCAAATGCCTGTTCAACACTTTGATGATTTCAACATTTCATAATATTTAGAATCTAACTTTCCATTTGTTGAGGCTGGTCAGATTTATTACAAGATGTTATTATTACATAATAATTCTTATCATTATTACATTTATTACATTATCGTTATTATTACATTTATGACATTTATTACATGATTACATAATTATTATTATTATTACATTTATAACATTCTTATTATTATTACATTTATTACATCATTCCATAATAATAATTATTATTATTACATTTATTACATGTAACATACATTTATAACACAGATTTTGATTGTAGGTATATGTGATGCTGAGTGTATAATGCTGGTGTTAGAGTTATGTCCAAAAGGACCCCTCAACTCATACTTAAAGCAGAATAAGTAAGTCTTGTACTTCATTGCAAAAAAGTAAGCAACGTGTAGATAAGTGCATGGTCAAATAAATGTTCAGATATCAGCTTGCTGTAATCGATGCATTTGGGGTATGCCCAATGTGCAAACATGTACATTATATACATGTATATAATATATACAGCTGACACTGCGTTATCTCAAAGTCGATGAGCCCACTGAAAATACTTGGACATAAGTGGAGTTCGAGATAAACGTCAGTCGAATTTACAGTATATTTTGGAATGTATTGTACCACCTATAAGGCTAAAAGAATCGTTTTGCTATTGTATTTTATACAATAGATATCAGAGTTTAAAAGGCTACTCGTGCTTACAATGTAATGTTTACTTCATAACGAAGCAATGATTCTAGAAGTGACATAAACATATTCTTAATAATGAAATTTTACAAAGAGGCACATTGAGAACGTCAGGTATTTTTATTCATTGTGTAACCCCCCCCCCCCCCCTTTCCGCGCCGATCTCCTTGGCCCTGATATAATACCAGTTTGGTTGTCTTATCAATCTGTCATAAGCCGTTTACCTTCAAGAGTTTTAGATCATTGTGTCATCATAGTACAATGAAGACATTTGTTCGTAGGCTATTTATTTTTTTCGTCTGCTAGATTTCAATGTTATACATGTCTTCATTCTTCACTTAAATTTACTTGCATGCAATCAAGTTTAATCATCTTTCTCTTAGTGTACGAAATTTTATGTATGGATTATTTTGTAGATCAATTGCTTTATTTCAGTTACGATAAATCTTGCGAATTTTATTTTTTTTGGTGGGGGGGGGGGGGGTTGTATTGGTTTGTTTATTTTTTTTTTTTAGCCGTCGCTTCTCATAAGAATTTCAACATAACAAACAATGCAATTTTAATGAATGAAACATGCACATATCATTGTTTCCGCAATGATATTATCTAATTCACTGTTATCCCCTGTAATTAATTTTGATGTCACAGTCGATCAAACAACGGCGAATCAGTCAACCTGCGTTACCAGTACCTAAAATTGTTTGTTTACCATGCGATTTCACTATTATTTGGTACGTTAATTGGTTTGTTTATACAAACATTAGGACTTCAACTTAACGAGTATAAAATACACGAAGAAATTGACTTTGGACTTCGAAATAACTTCGAGATAAGCGAAATTTCGAGATAACCTATTTCGAGTTATCCGAAGTCAAATTGGTTAGAATATGAAGGAAAAAAGATGGGACCGCTGCTCGACTTCGAGATAAACGGAATTTCGAGATAACCGAGTTTGAGATAATGAGTGTCAGCACCTAAAATCCTCAAAGACCATTGGATAATCCATGTATATCTTATATCCTGTGGCTCAAATTTATATTGGTAACGCTACTATGACGTCATGAATGCCTATTGTTTCTTGACGTCATAGCGAGAATTTCCCGTAAAAATTCAAATGTCAATAGTGTTTTAATGTGCTTTATTTCCTTTATTCTAAATCTCCACCTGAAATGAATTCATTTTTCAGTTTATTTATTTTGAATAAACCATTTTCACATACGATCTTTTTAATGGAGAAAACAATTAATAAATCCAGCCACATATAAAAAAGGTAAAAATTTTGCTTTAGACACCATTTTGTTTTAGACATGAAAATGATTAAAAAAATCATACAGTTGGTAAGATAAATATGTTACATCGTGTGTAGTTTACATGATATAGGTAATAATATTTTTTTCAAACACCACAGACATGTATACATTACAAACAAGGACATTTTTCGTAAATAACACAGAACATAGTAAAACGCCCTTACCACTAGACCACAGTGCCGACATGTACATGTGTATTTCTTAGGGACCTAGTACTATAATTATCAAATTACGGAAGTGTTTAAAGTCGTGTAATTATTACAATGTTATCACTGTATTTTTCTTCCTATACATCTTACTTCCGTCAAATTTGCCTGCATGTTTTAGCAGGATGAAACTCGTGGCTAAACATGCAACATACATGTACATCATACCTGCTCTTGAATATTCCAGTTATTAGAATTGTATATGAATAACTTTATATTTCCATAGGTCTTTGAAACAGTCGACAATCGTAGAACTGATGTGGCAAGTGTCCCAGGGTATGTCGTACCTAGGAAAGAAGAATTACGTACATCGTGATTTAGCCGCTAGAAATGTGTTATTGGTGCATGAACATTTAGCTAAAATTAGTGATTTCGGAATGTCCAAGGCCGTAGGCAGGGACCATAATTATTACGAGGTAAGCTTGAACCATCGTCGGAAACCCACAGCCTATTGCCCTACGATTATAGGCCGTGGGCGCAATTGTAAGGGAATTCTCGTTTTAATGTGTCATAGGGTTATTTATAGTAACCAATGAAATAGTCGGTTTGAATAGTATAAGCTCTTTTGTGTTGGAGGGATTTTGTAATGCTCGTTCTGATCGGCTTAAATTCCCTTCTAGAATCGTTTCAGAATACGAGGGTTTCCCCAATAGACTATCCCACGGTATCTTACGTAGTAGAATGGAGAAGATGCTGTGGGTTTCCGACAATGGCTTGAACAGAAGTTGAAGATTTATTTACCCATTAATCTTATTTTGCTATAAAGAGTTAATTTTCATTTTTATCATTCAACATTAAAAATTTTGTTGATTTCAGAGTCACTTTTCATAGAAATTCTACAAATTGTCTTTCTACAGGGTTTCTAGTGCAGCATCAATTATATTGCATACCAAATATCGTCACTGATAGACATTCAGTATTTTGCAATATTGATGTTAAAAATGAAAGAACTCCTCACAGGTCATTGTGATCTTAAGTTGATCTTTATTGTTCATAAGTTCTGTACTTGGAACATGAGAATTTGAATAAAAATACAGTAGATTGAAATATTTCTTCCAGAGGGGAGGAATAGTAACAAATAAAAACACAAACACTAAAAAAAAATTGGCCTTTATCAAGTGTAAAAAACCACGATCTATAACAATTCTAAGTAAAATCCATTCTTGCTTCTCTGGCATTCATTGCAAATCACATAGACTTTGTAAACTTTACTGTTCATACTGATAAAGGCAACATTTCTTGAATCTGCATATTATATTTTGAATGTTATTTTTTCATGTTATTACGATAAAACTGTCAACTGTAATGGATTTTTCAGGCGAAGGAAGCGGGTAAATGGCCCCTGAAGTGGTACGCCCCTGAATGTGTGTACTATTGGAAGTTTGATAGCAAGTCAGACGTGTGGAGTTATGGTGTCACACTATGGGAAGCTACATCATATGGAGAGAAACCTTATAGGGTAAGAAAGTCTGTTTGAAATTAGGGAATAAGAACCTCCTACAGTATGTTTTCAGTCTATTTCTTATGCAAAATTAATATAACCCAATGTGTTTTCAGGTAAGTAGGTTGTTTGTGACGATCGGATGACCGCGAATTTTGAGCCCTGCAGTGTATTGCAAAAAAATGTTCAAAATAGAGAGTTACTTCCCATTTGTGCAGGTATCTGACGTCAACGCATTGTGACATCAACAAACTCTATGGAAACCAGCATGAAATTCAGGGTTACAAATATGATGTTTTCAAAGGAATTTAATGACGTCACAATGCTTTTACATCAGATACCTACACAAATCGAACGCAGGACTGTAAAATCGAAAAGACGGAATTGCCGTGCATATGAGCTGCTTTTCAAACAGGGAAAGGAGCAGGTGCGGTAACCTGCCATTTCGGCCCTATTTTCAAAGTTGTTTATATATCCATAATATTCTGGTTTATAAAATGTCAAATGTATGGTGAATCCAAATCAGGAAAGCCTTTTTTGATTTCACAGTCCTATACTGAATAACACGTCGCTCAAAACATCTAAAAACGTTGAAATCATTGAAAATATCAATAAATGAGCGATATTTCGATACAAAAGTATGAAATCAAGTACAATGTAGCACTCCAGGCCTTGCCCATGAATATTTTTGTATCAATCAATGGATTTCTGATCGGCCTTTTAATTTGCATCAAAAAAAATTTGTGGGCGAGGCCTGGAGCGTAGATGAATTTTGATTTTTTGTGTGTAAAATACAATGATTTTCCTTAGTTTTGTGTCATTCAGGGGAAATGACGTCAAAACATGACGGCGTACATCACACACATGACGTTACAAGGGCTCAAAATTATGACGCGGTATTTTCTCAAACATTCAGCATTGCAAAAAGTGATAATCAATAATTTGTTTATCAAAAGCATTTTTCGTCAAAATTATAGGGCCGATATGAGGGGTTAGCGCACCTAGTCCTTTCAGAAAATGCATGATGATTGTTGTTAGTAAGATGCCAATTCCATATCACCTCACTCCTTAATGTTCTTTTAATGTTCAACTTCCAAGAAGTATATTGTATAATTTTCTTTATATCCAAATTTCAGAAAATGAAAGGACAGGAGATTTTACGGTTCCTTGTAGAAGAAAATCAACGTTTGCCTAAACCTGCTCATTGCCATGACATTGTGTACAATATCATGATGGAATGCTGGACTTATGAGTAAGATTATAATTGACCCATCTAAACGCGGGAAAAATTTGAGAAATTCCATGACGTCACAATGCAATTTTGATGTTTGACCGAGGTTAGAAGCTTGTTTGTCTGAGGTAAAAGCATTGTGACGTCACAATATTTTGCACTTTTTCCCTCAATCAGAAGGGTCTATTATACTGTAAACGTGGTTATTTTCGCTGGGGAAAATTTGTCGCGAAACATCTATTGCAGCAGCACACGTCGGGGAAATTTTGGCGAAATAGAGAGTTTTTCTGTAAGTCTTATATACTGGTCGTATATTTCTCACTTGGGTTATTTTCGAGATTATTATACAATTGCGCGTTTTGGTGGTTGTGTCGCCTGCGAAGCATAGCAACACTTAGGGATTACTTTGTCCGTTGTCCGTCCGTCTGTTCGTCTGTCTGTCACACTTGGATGTCACACCCTACAAAAGTGATTCCTGAGTGTCGCTATGTTTCGCAGGCGACACATGCATTCCTTGTAATAATTTTTTTCGAGATTATTAATTGCGAAAAACGCGAAAATTACCCCCATGGGAAATTTCCATGTCCACACTATAAAGGATGTCAATGGATTCTCCATTTCAAGTAGAATTTTTGAAGCAATTTGTCAGATTTTATAATGAAAAAAGAACAAGAAACATTCAATTTGTCCACAAAATTTTGCTAAATTGGCCTTAATTAAGTGGAAACTGAGACATATTGTAACGTAGATGTAAGGTACCTATAGATTTACATGACATACATGTATGTTTGTTTCCACATAGTAAAGGCTGGGAGGCTAAATATTTGTCACCAAATTGAGTGCTTTTTGTTATTTATTCATTTCATTTACTTTTCTTTGGAGGACTTTACTTCATTCTTTGTAACAATTTTAATCTGAAAGCAAGGAGTAGTCTTTTAAAAATCAAAAGAAAAGTTCCATAGATACCATTTGAAATAGAATTATCTCTGATTAGATTTTTTTATTTGCTTTAATGTATGAATAAATTCACCTCTGCTCAATTAACGTGCACGAGCTAAACAAAAAAGATGATTTAATTTATGAAAATGATTAAAGGCAGAAATGTTGGATAAAGTGTTCTTAGTAAGGCCATGCAAAAAAAAATTTCTGGTTCTCAGATAATTGATAAAAAAAATATGGGTAGGTACATGTAGGTAGGGTTTTTATTTTTTGTTTTTATTTTCCGAAAACTACTTAAGCACAATTTTTTATTCAAATATTATAGAGACTGTGATCTATAGTGACTATATTTGTTGTAAATGTTCACCATACTCAACTCTTCTCATTTTTACAGTGCCAAGAATGCTTCAGCCCAGTCTGCAATTCTAAAATTCACCTTCAAGCTGACAATCACTCGTTCCTCCTTCCCCCCCCCCCCCCTCCCCCCCCCCCCCCCCCCCCCCCCGGTCGCCATATTGCATCTTGTGTACAATAACAAAGTACAGTACCGTAATCGTCCGAAAAAAAGTCCGCAAGAGTAGATATCACGCAGGCAAAAAATTGCGCTGAAAATCGTTGAAAAAATTCTAATCTAGTAAATAATACGCATTAAAAAAATCGAAATTTCGCCGATGTTTTCTCCCAAATTAAAAATATCAAAGAAGGTAATTATTATTGTAATTACGTAATGACTTGAATTAGATACCGATTACAAAATAATCCATATTACGATTGAAAGATTTAGGATTGACAGCCGTATTATGTATCAATTAACTGAACTGACCATTGAAATTTACCATTAGAATAAACCTATTCGAGAAGATTTTACTTCCCCCTTCACCTGTCAAAAGTGACAGATCAATTTCATGCTTGACTGCACCGCTACCAGTGAAGGCTATTTGTCTCCATTCAACACCCCTCGGGGTAGACAGGTGTTTACACTTATACAGGTATTTAACGTACATGCGCTTGTACGATCTGACCTTAGATGACCAGGTACCGTTAATACTTGGACTAATGTTATTGTAACGCGATTGTTTACTTACGCACGGACTGGTAGCGTGAATTAAAGTCAAATATACTTACAAAATTGATCTATTGACGGATTATCTGTTCAGAAAAAAAAGTCTCGATATGTACAGAAATCCCTGTTCTATTAATAGAAAATTATATTTATCAGCATGAGAAATCTGGCGGGCGGCGGCCATTTTTTTCCCTTCCTACGATAAAAACGTCTCGTCGGGAGGAATTTTGAGTGCGCGGCGGTGTCTGAGAACCAGGATTTTTTTTTTATATGGCCTAACAATTTTAAATAATTCATATTTTGAATTTCAGGAAAAATGATCGTCCCACATTCCCAATGATTGAACAGAAAATGGAGTATGCTTTTAACACACTCACAGAATCTGGTTGGTGAAATATGTGTGTATAACTTTTATGAACAATCCCACGGACCCGTAACCAATCAATTTTGAAAACAAAGTACTACATCATCACTTGAGTGGACAATCTGTAGGTTTCGTATCGTAGTGTAATAGTATGTATGGTCAGTCAGATTCAATCTGTACAGCAAAGTGCCTTTGTCTTTCTATGTGTGAATTTAGATTTTATTTCTAGTTCTTAACATGTACAGTACATGTAGGTTTACATTGTATGTCCCTTTATCAAAATAGGAAGGTGACATCTTGTTTTTGACCCATTTGTTTGTCTGTTAAAGTATTTTCTGGCACTTCTGCCACGTCTCGAGCCTGGGTTGGTAGATAAGGTGTCAAGAGCATTGCCGGGTCAACACGATAGATCAGTCGTTGTACACTCTGAACTAATCTACCACTAAACTTGCCTATAACTTGAAAATGGTACATGTCAGTACTAAAGTATCCAAATTTTACATATGTGTTCATTTTCTTTGTTTACCGTAGGTTGACCTTGTGACCTTGCGACCTTGACAACCTACTCACAAAAGAATTAGTTGAAATTGAGGCATCATGTTTCACAAACTCTATTTGTTTCCAAGTGATCATTGTATTGTATGCTGGAATCATATTATTTTAAATGATTTTGTGAGCTTTAATATGTAATTCATAGACTTAGATTTTTTTATTGAACATTCCCAGATTTTTCAATTCATTTACGTGTACATGTATTTCTTCTAACTTATCATTTTATAATGATAGAATTCAGCTAAAAATGGAAAGCATGAATGCTCCATTGAATTTGTTTGCTGTAAACCGTCTTTTATTTGCACGTCTTTATTTCGTGAACAGGAGTGGGGTGACTGGTTTGCGACTTTTTATTTTCGCGACATTGTACAACCATTTCTCGCATATTGGATAGGCTGATTCTTCTTTTCAGCAGTGCTGGAGAATTTGATCCGGCACCCCTGATCTGGCACTGTTGATTGTTCCTTTATGATGTCACAGACAAACTGACGTAGGTTATTTCACATGCACATACACTAAGTATGACCTTCAGTCATTCTGATGCATGAACAAGATGACTTTGAATGTTTCATTGCGCAAGAAAAATAATCAAGCACCACATTTGACTTCCGGATAGAAAAAAAGTATCAGACTCGGATGGGATGATCAAATGTCCGAACCTCTTGTTACGCCTCGGTTGGGACTTGATCATCCCACCTTCGACTGATATTTTTCTATCGAGCTCAAAGTGGTGCTAGATTCTATTAATCTTTCTGCGGTTGTGTTGGGACATATTCGCGGTGTTATATTTTTGCAAGTCAAAGGATCTCATGAATATCGCTAAAATTAAACCCTTGCGAATAGAAGATGGTTTGCAGTACTTTTTTTCACTAACATTGTACAACTGTATCATGATACCATATTTAAGGTAGATAAATTCACTACTTGCAAATTGCTGCTATGATTTTTTTTTCAGTATTGTTATATGTAGTCACACATTTTCAGTCCAAATTTTTAACTACATGTAAGTTTGTAACAGTTTTTTTTAAGAATTTAGGATTCAGTTATGATTCTATGTTTTTTTTTCAACCTGCGGTATCACTTTATTTAAGGACGGTATTCGATATTTTTACGTAAAAGTTTTACTTAGATATTATCGTTCTTTATTAGATGTAACCATGTACATACGCGTAAGAACATAATGGTGCTAAACTATTTATTGTACATGTGCATGTATATACAGTTACAAAATCTTGTATGCAAAGTAGAAAGTTTTAGTTTTGTTAAAACATATTTATTTTGACATAAGTATACATGAAATTATTAGCAAGTACAAGCATGTGAGATCAGAAAAGAAACTCGGAGCTTATACACATGTAAATTCTTCTCGAAAAGATAAGGGTAAAATATTTAAGTACAGGTCCATGTAAGGATCAGGCGAAGGAAAAAACTTGAAATATTTGCTGACTTTTTTCTTTTGTAATGTGTTCGAATTAGCCTCCATATTCTGAAGGAATTTTCCTCATACTTGGATGGTGAAGAAAGCTAAAGGGTAGCAAATTCTGTTGAATTATCTAACCTTACAAACCTTCAAGTGCGATTCTTTTGTTATTCATTGCTCATTTTATTTCATAAAGACCGCAGACGATTCTAACTATAGGAAGTTTTATGAACGTTCAGTGAAGTGTGGAGGTCAATGAAAAACAATCAGGGGCGGAGAAAAGAAAATTATTTCAGTAGCGTGTGTGAATTGTTTTGATTAGAACGAGTATTCAGTTATAGTTTAGAAAATACTGTGTTTTAAGTCCGCCTTTTTGAGAAATATTTAGGAAAAACGAATGAAGTTTGCATGATTTTACCATTCAGAAAGGCTTTGTCAATCTAGATCCCTATAGCCACTCTCGAAGACCAAAAAATTCTATTTCCCAGCTCTTCAATAAAATGTACATGTATATTGAGGTATTTGATGGAAAAAAAAGAAGTCATGGTCCCATGTAATGGAGAAATCACCCCTCATTATTTGATGGAGATATCACGCCTGTCTAGGGGATCTCGCTTTAAAGTAGTGCTATACACTGCAATCCATAAATTAATATACACCTTTCAAGCGTTTCAATCTTTTAGAAAAGGGTTTAAAGAATTGCCTTTATGCTTATAATTGTGATGAAGGACCTTAGTGCTAATGTTTACCACAAAAAATATTTTTCAAAATAATGAATTCTAAAAATTCTGAAAATTTGGGATGAAAACAGAGATTTTTGAATTTTTTTTTTTGGTAAACTAAATTAGATTTTTTTCGTGTCTTTAGTTGGAACTAGAAGTAACTTGATCATTTCAGTAAGATTGCTAGAAAAATCTTAATCATTACAGAGAGAAAAATGAAGATTTACCTATATAAGACATATACATGTATATAAATTATTATAGGGAATTTCAATTTGTATAGTTACTTTTGGATGGCAGTGTATTATTCAGATTTTTATTGTGCTTCTACCTTTTCATTTTGTATGTGAACATATTTTACAATTTTACAGCAAGATTTCATGTCAAAATGATTTTTCTTCATGCATGTATTTGATAGAAAGAAATTTAAATTACTTTCCTTATAATAGGACTTATATGCATTTATACATGTATTTACTTCAATGTTTGTTGGTTCAGAGCTTTAGAAAACCCATCTTTGCAACTTAATTATGTGTAACTTCAAGAAGGTGGGTTTAGGTCGATATACAAATTTCCCAGAGAAAATTTTGCAGTGAAAGTTCAGCTATCATCTTAGTTCTATGTATACATACTAATACTTTTTTTTTTTTGCTTTTTTTTCATCATCCATGCAATGATACAAATTGTGCATAATTTTCATTTTGCAATGATAGAAAATATATTTATACTTGTACTTTTCTACAAGAAACTTTGAGTTTGAGATATTGTTATGCATAAGTTCTGTATTGTCAGTCATTGAAAACTATTGTATAAATATAGTGAACTATTGTTTAAATATGGTGATATATTATATTGTTATCATATTTTATATTGTTATTGTATATTAAGTTTGTTGGTCAGAGATGCTTTTATATTGTATAGTACTATTGTATAAACATATGACTGTCTGTCTTTCAGTCTGTACAACTGTGAATGATTCAATCAAAATTTCTTTTGATCCTTTCAGTCGTTGTAAACAAAGTGCTAAATTTAGTAATATCATGTTTCACCTCAGACAACAAGCTTCAAACCTCAGTAAAACATGAAAAATGCATCATTACGTCATGAATTTTGAAATTCTGAAGATGCTTTGTGTGATGAAAAGGGTCAGTCTTTAATTCAATCGATCTGTATTTTCTATTTTTTAAAACCAGAGTTACTTCCCATTTGAGACGGTATCTGACGTAGGCCAATAATGACGTCATCAAATTCTATGGAAACAGTCCTAAATGTCTGGGAAATGACGGTATAAAATCGATGTTACCATACAATTTTCATGACATAACAATGGTTTTACGTCAGATACTGTCTGTAAGAGGAAAAACTCTGTATTCCGCAAAGACTCAATACCGCTGTGAAGAAATTCCATAGAAACTTTGTTTACAATTTTTTCTTTATCTATGCATGTGCATTGTATGAATTTGCTACTCGTACACAATCATTTAAGGAGATTTTAAACCAGATGGAGTGACCTTACACTTGGTTTATCACAAATTCAACATGTGCAATACACATATTACATTAATGATTGCTGATTATCATATTGATGGTAGAAAATATACACTATTGAAAATGAGACTTAAATTAAAAGATGTATTTTTGAGAAGATTCTATCTGTCTAATACCATTTCTTTACTTTTCTTTACATATCTGTTTAAACTGTGTACACATTCCATTTAATATATTGCTAAATTTTGTGACAACTTTTCTAGTGCTTTATTTATGGATTGTTGATCCATCAAAATCAATTATTTTCTGTTAGATACATGTAGTCTCAAGTTTTAAAACCCTTAAGCTTTGAATATATTTTTTTCAATTTGATTAACTAGAAATGAAATTTTAAATTTTCATCAAATCTGTTATTTTTTCACTGGTTCATTATGCTGTCACCTTATAGTGGTCGGGGCCTTCAGAGTTTCCTTTGTTTGTCTAGGCATTCTCATGAGAATTCAAGGACTTTTCAGTCTATTTTCATTGGGATAAGAGGTAACTGTCAATATTAAGGTCAAAAGGTTAAAACTCAAGGTCTCTGTTTGGAGAAATATACTTTGGAAGTTTGTTTCAGGTGATACCTAAACATCAAAGTTTTCAATCTATACCGTTCTACTCTAGATATGGTAAATTGACTGCCGAGTGATCACGAGTCCGATACTATAGACCCTTGCCATCAAGACATTTTTGTGAATTCAAGATGGTAAAGTGGATGGCGTGCCGGACTTGTGATTGCCAGGCGGAAGGTGCCGTAGGTAGTGGGCTCAAATCCCTGGCAGGGAAGAATAGGTAAATAGGGTACCTTGTTATATACATGATTTCCTTGTGCTTTGTATATGTTATATTTCTCTCATGTATGTATAGTCTGACTATCCAAGGTCCATCGTACTAATTTAGGTGTTAATGTACTGTTTCGTTTGTGCTTTCTGTTCTAATATAGATAAATTTACATGTATGAATACATACTAGGAGGACAGGCACCTTTTGTTATTAGGGTCAAAGGGTTAGAGGTCAAGGTCACTGATAGGATTTTCAGATGATAAATCAAGATCCTATCCATATCAAATTTAGATGTGGTTACTGTATAACCAGATATTTAAGCGAGAATCCTAATTTTCGCTACATCGCGAGTAATTTGGAATCGCGAAAAAATTATTCTCACGAAAAATTGTGTTTGGTAAGGTATAATATAGATTAGCATATCAGTGACATTTTGTTCTTCTTGTACATGTGTCATTCTTCACATATCCCAATTAAACATAACAACAAGTAAATGGAGTGAATTCTTACGATCATTAAACTTCAATAAAGAAAATTGAAAAACAGTAAAATCATATGTACATATTTTTTTCTTATTTAGGAATCGTGAAAAAGTATGCTTTAGAAATAAAGACACCCTATTTTACCAAAATATCGCGAAAATTACTGGTTATACGGTATATTGATACTTACATGTATCAATACATGTAAGAATACAAGCTCCTCCCAGCGGGTGTGGCTAGCCAAACAGGGGATGCTTACTGCTCTCGGGCACCTGGTCCCACCTCTAGTTTTCTTGGGGTTGGTAGATGCTTAATTTTGTGCTCTATTGTGAGTGCTGTTGAGATTATCGTCAGGATCTTCTTTAACTCTTACATGTAAGAAGAATGGGGAACGAGCCTGTTTATTTTGGGATTAAAAGGTCAAGGTCTTTATTTACATATACTTTCAATAATGGTTGATGCAAAAGAAAAATGTTGCAACATAGGCTGATGTGTTTCAAACACTTTGAAATTCTTAATTTCTTTTTATTTCATAAAGCTGGAAAAATATAATAGTTGCAGACTGTATCTCATGAAGTAATAGTAGTTTTGATACTGCCCCTTCAACATCTAATACCTTACATGTAGGTCAAATTATGAACAATAAATGTCAAATTTCATTTTTTTTCTCAAATTTTCATTTATTTTTTTGTTCATTTTCTGATATCTTCTTCAAATCATGAGTTTATTTTGTTATAGTAAATAAACCTCTCTAATGATTTCTCTTTCATTTGTTATGACATATATTGTATTGTTCTTGTATATTGAAATTCAGTGAAATTAAACATGGAAATACAATTATATTTGTCAATTTTTGAGACAAGGAAGGTTTAATCTCTCTCTAAAGAGAGGATTTATTGTTGATGCACCAGTCGTTGTATATCAGAATGAACAGTGAAGAAAAGTTTTTTATTTAATCCTGAATAAAAATGTTAGTGCTAGATTGACCAATGCTCATTTCAGGATTAATCCGATTTGTCTTATACATGTATTGAGAATTCTGCCCGAAATATCTCAGTTAAGTGACTATGTTTAGAAAATGTTTTTTTTTAACTTTTTACCAGAAATTCAGAAGTTCTGTTCTGTTTATACAATAGTACTATACAATATAAAGTTCTTCCTATCATTAATGCCAGCATACTATAAAACTCCCTACCCCCTCCCCCCCCCCCCCCCCCCCCCAAGTAATGAATTAAAGTAATAATGACACACTACGATAAAAGCTCACTTGAACACTTGAGTCAGATAAAGGGAAGGAAGTGATCTCCTACAGGACTCGGTTGCAGCATCCATAGAAGACACTCAGATACCAAAAACACTCAGATACAAAAATACCAAAACACTCGGATACCAAAAACACTCAGATACCAAAAACACTCGGATACCAAAATACCAAAAACACTCAGATACCAAAATTACTCGAATACCAAAAACACTCAGATACCAAAAACACAGAATGGACAAGCAAAACGAATGAGTTAAAGAAGATCCTGATGATAATCTCAACAACACTCACAATAAAGCACAATATTGAGCACTGGCGGACCCCCAGCAAGCCAGACGTGGGACCAGGTATCCGGGAGGAGTAAGCATCCCCTGTTTGGCTAGCCGCACATGCCGTCGATGTCAACGCACGAAAATGAAAACAATATCTAAAATACATGCAATGTCTGAGGTTATGTCTATATAGAAAGTGCTATGGTCAACGAACATGTCAAGGAAAAATATTCAGGAACAAAGAATACCAAACTTCGTCAAACTTTAAAAACTTATAACCCCCCCCCCCCCCCCCCCCCCCCCCAAAAAAAAAAAAAAAAAAAACCACCAAAGAAGTGTTCCACCTCAGCTGCTGATGAGCAGCCTCCTGAACTCTACTCATGGAAAGTAGAACTTGATATTTGACGTACTGATATTTACAGACCACACAGCTCACTTCAGGAACTGGATAATTGCTATTTTTACTACTTTCACATGCAAAAATTTAAATGAAATCGATATGTACCCGAAACGTGCATGTCTGTTGCATAATGCAAATTTATTCTTAAATATTTAAGATGCTAATGAATTTGAAGAAGTTTAACATAAGATCTCGCTAAGTGGTAAATTTTGGTATATAATAGTCAGTAAATGCAATCGGGACAAAGCAAGTTTTAGATGGCAATTTCCCATGCTAATTTTTCCCGTGACGTCGTAGCGTTTTCCAAAAGTTCAAGGTTCCCGGCGACGTCACATTGTAGACGCCCAATCTAAAATAATTTCGTATAATATGAAACGTATAATAATAAAATTATTTCGTATAATATTATTGCACAAATCCACCGCAACATAACATGTGCCAAAATTCATGACCAAGTGAAAACTTTTCAGTGATACCAAATTTTATTTAAATTTTTGCATGACGAAGACGAAGAACAGATATATTTTCAGCAATCCTTATTTTGTGTTAACTGTTACTATATGTGACGTCAAACACTGCTAAGCCTACGTAAAGGTATAATTATGGCATCACAATGGGGGATTCGAGACAAACATCAATGGGTGCAAGACAGAGTTTTCTTCCAATGTGGATTGGGATATTCATGGAAACCCTGGGACCCCCTCACGCCCAAATCTGAGCCAACGTGTGGAGCAGTTGAACTCGTTACCCGTGACTGGATGTTTTAAAAGTGTACTTATTACTTCTGTCCAGCTCTGTCGCCCGAAAGAAGCTTTGTTTCGGCACTTTATCAAATTGTCACCATGAGTATTATATTTTGCTATTTCGGAAACTTGTCATTTCATCTAAAATATCATCGAAATTAAAAGATGTTAACATTTTAGCACCATATCACTTTACGAAAAGTAAAGAGATTTAGCATTAAAAAGAGAATTCTGAATCAATAACGTTGGAAGAAAAGGAGGCCCGGGGCCCCTGCCCCCTCTAATTCCGCCATTATTACCCGTATCCTTCATCCTTATAGGCTATCATGTATTGCTGTTTCTAACATTGATGGATTCTCACTGCAGACCATGTATACATGTACGTACTATATATAATTGCTCAAATCGTTTTGTCAAACGCAATTATTTAGGTGAATGACATTTAAACTGCATAATGTACCTTGTAATGAAATAGTTTTATGTGCAATTATCGAAAATAAATGCCGTCAACGAAGAAATTGCACAGTATTGATTTAGGTGTTATATAATATATTGATTTTTATCAGAATGCTGAATCAAACATTAGACGTGATGTGTCATGTCACACGTTCAAGCGCAAAATTACATAAGATGTTTAAAATAAATTACGGTGTCCGAGAAGTACTGTAATTCTAAATAATTGGTCTGTGGTGAAACCCGGCCTTACCTTCGGGCCATAAAGTTGAAAATACAGAGAAGCATCGAATCTAATTAAAGTTCTTTCAAATTTGACTGCTGATCATTGCTATAAGTAAAGTGTTACAGCAAGTACCAATTAGACTCTGAACCTACTCTAACCCTCCCTTTACGTGTGCATCATTTAAAGCAGTATAGAGCAAGGAACCAATATTATTTCGCCGGTGACCATATTTCGCCGTTTCATGGTTAATTGCCTCTCCTTTGTTTTCGGCATTGTTTGTAAAGTTTATTTTTCTATATCCTATCAAATATGACCGTAGCAATCATGTTTTGATATATTGTGACATCTCCTGCGCTCAACTGTGATGAAAAATACCATAAAATGAGGAAAAATTGATAAAAACACCAAATTTTAGACGTAAAGATCCGAAATTTATACGAAAACAAAACAAAGAAATCATTTTATCGGAGATAATTTCTTAGAAGTAGTAGTGACAAAAGATTTCCAAAAAACAAAATTATTATTTTGTCCGTTTTGTGTGCAAATAGGATTCTTATCAACAAAAATGGTGAAATATGGTCACCCCCCGAAAATATGGAAACGAAATATTTTGACGTTTTATAGGGAAACAGTAAACTGGGTAAAATGAATTATTTTTGAAGTATTTCGATCGAGAATGGAGTTAAATTATATTTTAGCAATACCAGTCATTGAATTCGCCTTCAAGTATGGAAAATTTCTCGGAAATATACGAAAAATGCGGCGAAATATGGTCACTTGCTCTACATGTTCTCTCTCCCTTTTAGACGATTTGATGTAAGAGGGCGAAAATTGTCAAATTCTAAAGATGTCTCATGACCTCTCTTTCCCATTTTTCGACTTCCAGATGCATTACTAAGTAAATTGAGCCCTTGACAGTGGTTACAGAAATTGGTTTAATCCTATTTTCCAACTTTTTTGGATGGGGTTAATCATTTGACTTATGTTAATGTGTTGTGTTTTAACATGTTTAGCTTAACTTGCCTTTTTTTCTATTATTGTATATATGTATACCTTTGATGTACCCATCCCGCTACGTCTTTTGGTACATGTTTTGGACAACAATATAATTTTCACACTCTTTGTCCATGTTGCATTGTTTAGATCGAGGATCAATGACGAGGGTTAAGTACCCGAATCGTGCATGTCTGGTCCATGCTGAAATTTATCTGTTCTTAAATGATGCTGTTGAATTTGAAGACGTTTAATATTCACTCTGTTTGATAAAACATAGCAAGATTCAAAATAATTGTTTTGCGCAGACAAAATAACATTTACGATAGGTAATGATTGGACAAGCCACTCACATGTACATAACTGCGCGTAATTTTTGCGTAATTTTTGAAAAAAAAAATGTTCACGAAAATATAAATACGTTTTTCATATTGTATCGTCAAAGAGATAATTCTCGTTCCATCAGGAAAATTTGTAAATGATCCCTAAAGATTATGTCAAAGAGACTTTTATTACATTCATCGATCCCTAGAGTTTTCACAACTTATTTTTTTTAGAAAAAGAATCGGAATCATGTATGTCATGTATGTGCTTCCGTAGGTTTTAGTAAATACGGAAGGTAAATCCAGTATGGCGGACATGAAGTTTCTGGATGATCTTACGGAGTGTCCCATATGTTTTAATCAGTATCAGCGACCACGATGTCTACCGTGTCTTCATACATTTTGTGAAAAGTGTCTTAATGAATACATTGCTTCTCAGAAGAAGGATCTAATGAGAAAGTATGGAACCTTCAATTGCCCTGTATGTCGCCATTTTATTAACACCCCTTCATCGGGATCAGACGAAACCAAATGGGCTGAAAAATTCCCGCTGAATTACCTTATTCTAACATTGATTGATCAGAAATCGCTCCAGGAAGGTAAACTTTATTGTAATCCGTGTAAGAAAAAGTCTAAAAACGAACAATCAGTGTCGTGGTGCATACAGTGCAAAATTTGCCTTTGTAAAGTTTGCGAAGAATTCCATACTTCAGTTCCGATCCTTGAGAACCATAAGCTAGTTCCATTAGGAGAAAAGGAAGATGAAGCAATACTGTTGTCATCGGCACATATTCTATGCGGAATACACTCCGATAAACCCATTGAAATGTTTTGTTTAGACCACGACGTCCCTTGCTGTTCAACTTGCACAATGATTACACATAGGAAATGCGAAAACGTAGATACCCTTGAAACTGTAGCTGAAAAATCCAAGTTGTCAAACATTAGAGATCAGCTTGATAAAGGATTTTCAGCACAATTGAAGTTAGTTGAAGAAAACTTATGCAATGACGCCAAAAATATAGATGCCCTAGAGGAAAATTGCCAAAAGATGAAGGATAAGGTAGAGAAAGAAAGAGATACTGCTATACTACATTTGAAAGCACTTTCCGAGAAAGCAATATCTGACGTTTGCCAATTCCAAGTCAAACAGAAAGACGCGATGGCAGGGTCATTAGAGATTAACAAAGGAAGGAAAGCCACCATTGAAAATTGTCAAAAACTCCTGAAGGCATCACTAGAGCAATCATCGGATGTTCAGTTTTTCCTAGAATCCAGAAAGCTAAAACAGAAGTTTGATGAAATGGGTAAGGAAACACTTGAGCTCCAAACAATTCAATCTTCAGATGTTTCATATTCGTACGAAGTTCGAAAAGAAATAAGCGATATCACGGCGTACGATTCATTTGGTGAACTTAAACGTGGAGATGCCAAGACAAGTGATGGTAATCCAAGTTTGTCATCCGAAGGAATGTCACAATCTTCTGAAGTGGTTGTCAAATCTCGGGAAGATGAACCTCTAATTTTCACGTTGGGCGAACCAAAAGAAATTGATGTAGAAGCAAACAGACTAAACTCTTCCGTTACAGGATGCAATTTCCTGGAAGATGGACGTTTGGTGTTTGCTGATTTCAAGGAACGCGTTTCAAAAGATGGAATTATCAAAATTTATGAAAAGGACTTTGAAACATTCAGAATTGTACCTCTCAAAGGCAAACCTTGGAGTCTAGCAAATCTGAATTCTTCATACATCATAGTCACCATCCCACATAGTTCCAAACTGGTTGTTTTAGATACATCGACATTCAGTATCAAACATACTACTGCCTGTGATAGCATGTGTTTCGGTCTTGCTGTTCAAAATCCTTTGACTGACTCATCTTCATTGTCCGATGATGACCGTGAAAAATGCACGATTTTCGTTTCATCGAAGGGAGATGTCTGCCTGTTGAACTTGAATGGAAAACGTCTAAAACACATTTCCATATCCAGAACCTACATTAGGTACATCGCATACAGCTCAGGACGACTGTTTTGCAGTGTTGGTGATAAAGTTGTCTGTACAGACGAAGATGGTCAAGTCAAATTTGAATTTACTGATGACAGTTTACATAAAGCAACGGGAATAGCTGTCATAAAAGACGGCCATTTCATGGTTTGTGACTACGGCCAGGACGGAGGGGTTTTAACTGTCGATTCAAAAGGTTTCAAAAGAAGCGTATTGCTAAAACAGAAGGATACTTCTTACGTCGCATTTAATAAGGAGAAAGACAAGATGTGTGTTATCAAAGGTGGACCAAGTATCAACAATACAGCATACATATACAATGTGAATAAATTGTAACTTTAACATTCAAGAAATGGGGGAGCTTTAACATGCAATGAAGTTATATCTGGGAAATGATCCTCTGTGTTGCAAGTTGATACATGTATTACCCGGTATATAGTACTGTAGAAAAATTGGCAAGAAAACTTATGTTTTTTTATATCATAAGTTTGAATTTCATAGAAATGAGTTATAACACTTTTTTCTTCTAAAAAATACGAAAAAAAAATGTGTCTCAGTTTTCAATATCGACCTTTCTTACTGACATCCAACTGTTAAAATTCCGTCTGTTGAAATGAAATAAAATGCACCCTAGACGTTATTCATCTATTTTTGAGAATTGTTTTACACAGTGCATATTTACCCGGAGGTTCACACAATGATCTTATATATTATACTTAGAATAATTTATGAATATAAACTTGTTATATATTCTAAGTATTATACTTAGAATAATAACTTACTAATCTTGGTAATCGGAAACGTGGGAGGGTTGTGCGCACGTTATCCAGTATAACCACATCGTCGGTTACTGATGTGGCAGATGGCCGTCTTAAGTCGGCACCGATTGCCCATTGATCTCGTTGGTTTTTGTTTGATGTTTCTATGTGATTTGGCGTCTCTTTCTGTGTGTGTCTGCTTTGAATTTTAGTAGTGGGTGTTTTGCTGTTTTTCTCTTAGAAATTTGTAAACTTTTGCCTTAAAGCATCACGGATGAGGATTCACTTTCCGAAACATGTATGTGTGATGCGCTGTTGTTAGACTTTTATTACCCAGAAGGCTGCTCTCTGCTCTCCTTCTTCGGAAAATATTACATTTATATGGTGCAGGGTCACTATTTTCACTCATATATTCAGGTACTATAAACTATATATTTTCTGAAAGGTGATAATGCCCTGAAGTTAGATATGATTTAATTGAGATAGAGAAGATCCTGACGAAAATCTCAACATCACTCACAATAGATCACCAAACTGAGCATCGACGGACCTCTAGCAAGCTACAGGTGGGATCAGGTGCCCGGGAAGAGTAAGCATCCCCTGTTTGGCTAGCCACATCCGCCGTTGATGTTCACGCAAGATACATAGAAGACTCTAGCATAAGATTCCAAGGACTTGTACATTCTTGTAAAACTTAGGTATTTTGTATTCATTAAGCAGTAGTTATTACACAATTCATTAGTTAATCACCTTTAATTTTATGACCACGATATCATAATTTCTGAGCTATGGGTATTATTACCTTTCAGAAAATATGTACAATGTAGTTTATAGTACTATACAAGGCATAAAATGCCCTGTTCTACACCTCTTTAATCCATGTTACGTTGAAAGTTTTTATCCATTTTACTGATGAAATGAGTATTTAATTGGTTAAGCTGAGGTCGAGTTTCGAACTTGCCCCTCTATGATCATCGTTTCCATTTTAGGTCAGTCAAAAAACCAATAGACCATTTTCATATTACCGCTAGACTCGCATTTCGCACACCTTAAGACCTGATATCACAACCTTTGACGTCATTTTTCATTATGACGTCATAGATAAGTTTTGACGTCGCAGTAAGAAAAACGTCAAGTGTGTTAATGTGAAGATCGTCTATCACGATTTTTTTTAAAATATAAACATCGAAGACGTACCCATCAGTTATCTTCAGTCTGAAAGTCGATAAGGTAACTAAAGGCAAAATCATTAGAACGATAACAATTTCGCTATCACCATGTGCGAAATAAATGAAAGAAAGGATAATAAATGATGCTATTGAACTTGAAGACGTTTAACATAATACCTCAAACAAGTCTCGGAGAACCAACAACAAAACAACGATGCTTCCATCCAAAGTGCTTTTCATAAGCCGGCCTCCAAAATTCAATTCAGTAGCGCCCTCTGGTTTTATTTGAGAATTTAAATTTATTTGATTTTACTTTACAGAGAGTACGCGGTTCCAAATTTCCTGTAGGGTCGATTCACTGGCATATCTAAATAAAATCTATGTTCAAAATAGCATTGGAGGGATGGTGCGAAGATGTCAACCTCCATTAATTTCGATAATATTTTTGGATGAAATGACATGTTTCCGAAATAGCCAAATATAATGTCTGACGTAAAATTGATAAAGTGCCAAAGACGAAAACAAAGCTATCTTCTGGCGACAGAGCTGGAAAGAAGTAAAATAAATAAATTAACTTCAAAACATCCAATGTCGCGGGGAACGAGATCAACTGTTCCACACTGCATCAGAAAATAATTGTTTATATTAATAATGCGGAAAGGTTCCAATTCTATACCTTCTTGAAGAAAATTTCTAAACAATTTATTATTTGCACCAGACTCGTATTTCGGATCTTAATTCCTCATCAATGATGCTTCCTGTCAAAGTGCTTTTCATGAGCCTCCAAAATTCATTTCAGTAGAGACGCAAAAGGGACATGGAACGCCATGCAAGCGCTTCTTCAAAACACTAGACAAGAAATAATACACATAAACTAACGACACTATAATTGGCAATCGGTGCCGACTTGAGACGTCACGGCCATCTACCACGTTTATTAGTTATAGGGTTAGTTCAAGTCATACTTTCTACCCATAGTAGGTGTGTAAATTTGTGGGAGGTGAGGTCGTAGGATTCAGATAAAGAAGATCATGACGTCAATCTCAGCAGCACTCACAATAGAGGACCAAATTGAGCACCGACATGTTGTCAAAAACCAATTCTTCCATGGTAATTTTACCCCCCCCCCCCTTTCGCCTGTCTGTCTGTTACACTTTTGTATTCCGGACTTTTTCTCGCTGCTTTAGCATTTATTGAATTAATTTTTGGTGTAATACAGAATTTGGTCTCAACTGACCCGTTTTGTTAGAGAGTTATGATACTTGGACTTCGCAAATTTCGTGAAATTGAAGTTTTCAGGACTTTTCTTCGGTTCTGTTGCATATATTGAAAACGTTTTGGTATATGACTACATCTTAGTGTTTCAGTGGATGTTGCAGTTTGGTTTTGATTAATCTATTTTAACAAGAGTTATGACCCTTGGACTTCACAAATTTCATGAATTATTCATCTTTATTCAAAAACAGCCTGTACCATACGAAATAAAAATTTGGCCAATACGGAAAAACAGGGCCAATATAGAAAAACAGGTCCAATACGGAAAATGACGTCGCTTTTCCTGTGAGAAGGGAAATAAATATGGCTTACATCTCAGACGCTTTGATTTAACATGAACGCATTCGAAATTTCTGTTTACAAAATTTCTTGAAATTTCTAAAACTTGGGCTCTGTTGCATCATATCCCACAACCCTGCTACGTCTTTCGGTAAATTTTTGTACATAACAACTTTCACATTCTTTGGTCATATTACAAAAAATTGTTTAGATTGACGTTCACTGACGGGGATTAAGTACCCGAAACGTGCAAGTCTAGTCCATGCTGCAAATTTATCTGTTCTTAAATGATGCTATTGACATTGAAGATGTTTAACATTTGTACCACTTGGTGGGTATAACATCATATCCCACCCATCCTGCTTTGTCTTTCGGTCCATTTTTGGACATAATATTTTGGTCATATAGTATATTTTAAAATTGAGGATCACTGACGAGGATTGAGTACCCTAAACTTGCATGTCTGGTCTATGCTGCAAATTTATCTGCTCAAAAATGATGCTATGGAACCACATCTAACGCTGGTTATAAAAATAATGTTTGTGATTTTTTTAATTGCTTGAAAATTAGAAAGAAAAAAACTAGATAGATGATGTCAAGAAATAATAAGTTTAGGTTCATTAACCAGTGTATTCCATATCGGTACTGTCTCGGGAAATTACGTCAGACCTCGACGCAATAACAAATGTGGAATACACATATAAATGTAAGTTAAAAACGTCTTCAAATTCATAGAATGGAAACATGCATGTCTGGTCCATGCTGCCAATTTACTAGTATCTGTTCTTAAATGATGCTATTCAATTTGAAGACGTTTAACATGGACCAGACATGCTCCACCCGGATACTTTACCCTCCTTAATCTAAAGAATGAAATATGGCCAAAGATTGACATTGATGTCCAAAAATACCAAACGCTGTAGCAGGACAGTGATGTCCAAAAATACCAAACGCTGTAGCAGGACAGTGATGTCCAAAAATACCAAACGCTGTAGCAGGACAGTGATGTCCAAAAATACCAAACGCTGTAGCAGGACAGTGATGTCCAAAAATACCAAACGCTGTAGCAGGACAGTGATGTCCAAAAATACCAAACGCTGTAGCAGGACAGTGATGTCCAAAAATACCAAACGTTGTAGCAGGACAGTGATGTCCAAAAATACCAACATAGAAACATCAAACACAAAGGACTACACATAAACCAACGAGACCAATGTACAATAGGTGCCGACTTAGAACGGCCATCTGCCATGGAAATAGCAGAAGGTGTGGTTATCCTGGATGACGTGCTTACAACCCTCCCACTATTCTGATGCTGTACCTGGTTTTCTGGGGTTTTCTTCTCTGTTATTGTAGATAAAGAACTTATTTTTGGTATGTAAATACATCTTAATGTGTTATGTACAGACCAAATTCGAGTTTGACCCTTTTAATTAGCAAATTTAATTAAATATAGGGTTTCCATACTTTCTTTGATGTTGTTGTAGATATTGAACTGATTTTTGTATGTGAATACATTATAGTGTGATACAAATCAAGTTGAATTTCAAATTGGGTTTGATAAATTTGATAAATCTTTTTTTTTTTTTTACAAAAGTTATGACCCCTTTACTTTTGAATATAGTACAATTTACAGTCTATAATGATGTGTATAGACATTCGGGGTTTGTAACATCTGTGACTTCATGTACTATGTGTGCTGGTCAAATATAAAAATTTCATAAGAATTAAAGAAGATCCTGACGATAATCTCAGCAACAATCACAATAGAGCACACGAATGAGCATTGACGGATCCCTTGCAAGCTAGAGGTGGGACCAGGTGCCCAGCAGGAGTAAACATCCCCTGTTTGGTTAGCCGCACCCGCCGTCGATGTTCACTTACTCGCGCCGTTGTTTGTTCTCATCAGATTGGTGCTCTTTTGGTTGTATGCTGTCTTTGGTATTGCTTCAGAACTTGTTGGAGACCTTCAGTGCCTTTAAGATGACGGGCCCTGTCCAAACCTCTTTAGAGAAGGCAGGGACCTGACTACCTGTCCTCTCTGAATCTCAGTCGGTTTTCATATGCATGAGCTCGCTACAGCCGGCAGAGCATGGACTTATATATTTCGCATGCCTTCTATTTTTATATTCTTTTAAATAAATGCATATGTGTGTTTTTTGGGCCCCTGCGTCGTGCTGTCTGTTTGTATGTTAAACGTCTTCCAATTTAATAGCATCATATGTTCATCTTACAGTGAGGAGTTTATTATACACCACGACTGTGCGTTCTTCAGGACCTATGGGTAATCGGAAAGTGGGAGGGTTGTGCGTACGTAATCCGGATAACTACACCGTCTGCTACTTGCTCATTTGTCTCGTTGGTTTATGTGTATTTTTTTTTTTTGTGTTTCATGTTTCTATGGTGTGAGTTGGTGTTTCGATCTTGTCCCTTTTGCGTCTCTTTCTGTGCGTGTCTGCTTTGTGTTTTTGCATTGGATATTTTGGGATTTTGCTGTGGATGCTGTTGGAGATTCCCTCCTTTCTTTCAGAAATACTTTTAAAATGGCACTGATTAATACTTAATGATTTTTTCCCTTTCTTATTCTGTACTTGTTCTTTCTTTCATTAATATGAGTAATATGTATGTATGTGTATTTGTTAGTAATAAAAAAGAACTTGTTGGCGACCAGTTTCTGTATTTAAGTATTCACATTCTAATTAATATATACATTGTATCATCAATATATCTCTGATCTTCATGAAGTTGTTTAATGTAAAGAAGGACAGGGACACCATTTAAACTCACTTTGTGAAAATGAAGAATCGCCCAACCTGTAACTATTGGCGGAATTTTTATTGTCAAACAATGCTCTGACGGGCCGTTTGATTTTGGCATGTATGTGTATCCGCCAACATGTGCTATGCTGGACATTTTGCGATCCCTCAAGAGACCATTCTGTCTCGAAAGTCTGAAAACACTTGTTAATTGACCTAAGTGAAGCTACATGTACAGTATATGGTTAGATCGCATTGTCAAGGAGTATAAAAACGTAGATGTGTTGACGTTATAGTCAATCAAACAATGTGATATCGGACTTTTCTTCACTCTTCAGAATTATGAAAATCTGTTGCATCATCATCATCATCATCATCATCATCATCATCATCATCATCATCATCATCATTGTTTTCAACTATAAGACAGAAATCATACAGAAGTCTCTGTTTATTTCAAACAATCATTATATCAGCTTCGTTCACAAATTCTTTACAAATCTAATAATAAATGTCCCCCAATATGTCTATGATGACCACCCAACCTGGAAGCTCATCCTTCGCGAAAGGATTTTTCGAAAATGCTTAAATGGTCATAGAGTCTCCAAAATGATATCCAATAGAAATCGGCAAAAGGCGTTGTATCATGACTGACCAAATAAATGAGATTCCAGCACGGTGCCCGACTTGATTGCTAATAATAAAATTTTGAAGCTATACTCTAGCGGAATTTATTTGAGCGAGGGGAAGACAACTCTCAACATACAACGAGTAAAAGCCGATTAACAAGCACGACTGAATTTAATAATGAAATCGATTCTCTATGTATATTTTCTGTTTCAACAAAAATCAACAAATCATACACGTTACACAGGGAGGCGAAATTTGTCAATTATATAATAATGATAAAATGCCTCCGGAATCCTAAAACAGTCCCGTGTCCTGCAATTAGTCTTTTTACATCACCAAATCTCATCATATATAAATATAAACATGTAAAACATCTAACGTAAAATATAGAAGTACGATTTTTTATCTTTCATGTATCACAATGATAATAAAAAACTATTGCACATTTTAAATCCCATTTAATAAATATATATATAGAAGCTGCTTGTCGAATCATGTATTATTTTCGTATCTCATTGCTAATGGCAACAGAATAACACACAATTCATAGCACTTCCGTTTCCGTCCTCCACATATCCAAAATGTTCATGAATGGCAGTGAGTTCCTCTTTTACACTTCACAAAATGATGTTAATGACGTCACACCTACAAGCGCCACCTACAGTCAGATGTAGATCACATGACCGTGCCGAGCAATGGCCGTTCGAGCATCATGGTTTCCCATCATCCTTTACGCATGTCAGTCTTATGTACAGAATTTTAAATCCCTTTTGAAGCAACACTCTTTTGGCTATATGCATGAGCACAATGAAGAAATAACAAAAATAAAATACTTTTTTACAATAAATAAAGGGAAATATCGGAATTTATATTCATGTCAATGTCAACAAGTACACAGCTTTGCGCGAAGTTCGAATGACATTGTCAAGTATTGCACAATGATTCTGTAAAGCTTTTATATCTGTAATAAAAAGATAAATACTTCAGTAAAGCATGTTAACATCTTAAGATTATCGTTTATTCTTAAGCGCTTTGCAAAAGCAATAAGCAATATTGAAAAATCTTAACTTTGAACCCTTTGTCTCACCCTAACAACTCAACAAGTGTTCGAAATGAAACTTAAGTAATCTGATTTATGTTATATAAGAAATAATGGAAATACAAATCCTTTTGAATTGCTGCGACCTAGCCACTGCGGATAAAATTTGGTTTGCCGGCAAAAGCTGCGTGGCAATCTTGAAGCAATCGTCTGTGAGACTTGGAGTATAAAATAAAACATGAAGATGACCTGAGATTGTGTTTATACCCTGACAACTTTGGTGATCTCCCTTGACACGGACATAGATCGGGTTCGGCGTACAGCGGCCAGGTTCTTCTCGGCGTTGTCGGCGCGGTGTTCAGCTTCCTCGATGAGTTGCTGAGCTTTGCGGTATTTGTTCATGGTAAGGCTGGCTACATCTTCCTGTTCAAAGAAATGAACAACTTGTTCTTAATTCAATATACCAATTCGTAATTTTAATTCATTAGAGAGAAAATCGAACATCCCACCATCCACCAGATCAGCAAAAGCTTTTTTTCTTAAATTTGATAATTGTTTGACATTTACCGTCTTAAATACTTTCATTAGGATATTTCTCAAGAAGAAGGTAATTTTCAACAAAGAAATAATAAAGTAAGACGCAAACGTACCGCCTCCTCGATCTGGCGTTTGTATGTCTTGATTTTGATGGTCAGTTGGTCGACGAGACTGGTCAGTTCGGCCACCTGGCGGCGGTCGTCATCGGCCTGGGTCTGGATTTCTTTGTATTGACGTTCGTATTTACGCATGTTGGCGGCGGTCTCCCTCAGACGTCTCTGTTCTGCTTCTAATTCGGCTTCCAAGTCGCGGATCTGAAATTAATCAATACCATATTATAAACAAATAAATAAAGATCAAGAATGAAGACTTTCATTTTTGTATTATTTGAACCGCGAACTAAAGTCAATGACGCAAATTATTGTAGGTTGCATGAAGGTTTTCAAGCAAAGGCTGCGTGGCAATCTTTAAAGAAACATCTGTGTGACTTGGATGCTACACTTACTCTGGCCTGTAATTTGGCGATCTGTCTCTTTCCTTCCCTTGTGGCGAAAGCTTCGGCCTCCTCTAACCTTACGGTGATTTCGCGGATTTCGATTTCCAGCTGCTTTCGGAGTCCCTCTGCATTCTTGTAGTTTTCTTGTTCCTGGTGGAGTTCTCCGGCAAGGCGGTTGACTTCGGCTTGGAGACGGTCGGCGCGTTCCTCGGCGGCTCTCTGGGCGTTGAGTGCGTCATCAAGGTCGCTCTGCATGGCGGCGATGTCGGCTTCCATGCGGCGTTTGTCGTTTGTGAGGACGGTAACTTGGAGCTGGACTTCGGTGAGACGTGCGGATGTTTCTCCCAATTCATTTTCGGCGTTCTTGCGTGCTCTCTCAGCCTGTTGAACAATAATGAGTTCAGTGAATAGGGGTCATTCAAAATGTAAAATATAGATAATTTTGATAATAATATGTACAAATTATTTCTTCTTTGATTTATGTTTATATGTTGATACTGGATTTGAAAGTGTTCGAATTTACCTTCACTTTCTTTGAATGAAATTGTTTCTCTGCTTTTTACTATTTTTGATTTCTTGGGCTAACCAGTCATTTTATAAATGTACTCTACTTTTCCCTTCGTATAATTGTAGTCATTCTTTTTACAATCCCTATTTATTCTCGTCTATCAGACATGGATGTCTGTACTTCACTTGTTAACTATTAGCTGAGATAAAAGATTTATCAGCGATTCTCTCACTTTAATGGGAAAGATAAACAGTATGTAAACCAGTAGATCTACTCACGGCCTCGAGCAGAGAGCGGCAATCTTCGAGTTCTTGTTGGAGGGTGATACGTTTCCTTTCTGAGATGGAGAGTTGACCACGGGCGTCGTCCAACTGGCGCTGGGTCTCTTCAAGAGCAGTTTCCAAGTCCTGTGTAAAACATAATGGATTATAGGTGATATTCAGAAACCTAAAATTATCAGCAACACATTAAATGGAGGGGAGAGAACATATGGCGCGCCTCATTATGCAACATTTCAGAATGTTGCTTAACCTGACCAATATCCAAACGGATCTTTGATCTCGGTTCCCTTTTGAATAGATTTTGATTATCAATCCAATACCCGTATTTTGATTTTTTTTTCTTGCCCCACTCCATTACGAAACCATTTCTGTTAAATTCCACAGTTCTGTTTTAGAAAACGACAAATCGTGGTACCTTGGAGACTTTAAGACAAGTCCCTTGACTTCATTCGAAATAGTTCATAAAAATGCAATGTCTGCTTGATGTGTCTTTCTCTTTGAAATTTGCGTTTCTATGTATATTCATGTGGCAAGTAGTGAGTGGGTAGGAACAAAGGGTGAGTAAATCATTGTTCAGAATCATACGAAATTATAAAAATGAATTTTTTCTGTTTATACAGTTTAAGAAAATGGAAATAAGTATTCAAAATGAAAATATGCTTAATAGAGTTGCACTTATAGTACCCCAAGCAGTCATCATACTTAACATAAAACAACAAGAGTACGCACGCCTATCGTCAAATAAAGTTCGAACACTCCCCTCAAAATCTCATCAAATTCCTGAATATACGATAGATTTACAATTACTATCTGAGATCTCCATTAAGTGCTATTTTCTAAGATGTAATTTTAGGTGAGATTGGAATCTCTGGTATGTCGATGACGTCATGGCACGTGCGCTGTATCGCCCACAGATGATTTTTGAGATAGCGCTTTGCTGTTTATGTGCGAAAGCGATCGTAGCAAGATTGCTGATTTCATGTTTATATTTGTGAGGGCCAACCTCCGTAAATTTTCCAGATATTTTGCCAACTTTTCTCCGGGTCTTCACAGACAGTATATTTATCTATATTTATCTATCAAACTGTAAAGATCCCTCCACGCATAATTTGACATAATAATGTCTCTTCACGCGAGCCTGCTGTTTGGAGCTGATCGTCTTATAGGTTCGTTCCGTTTCCATGGTAATTTATTGGCAAATTAACAAAATATATTACAAAAACGAAGTTCGACTAGACTGACAAATGAAAGGAATTCAATCTTTCTTTGATGAATAGGAGCACTAGGTCGCTTTGCCTATTTTCCAATTTGTCATATATCAACATGAACAGATGGTTGTTTCCTCTGTTGTATGTCAGTCTGGCTGTCTGTCCGTCTATCTCACTATCAAAGAAATCCATTGATCCGCGTATGAAATAGATTGACATAAACGTGTGTCAGAGACAATGCAACTTTACTTTTTTCGCGACCCGTAGACAATCAATTTTGAAATTTCTTCAAATACTTGGAAAAAAAAAAGTTTTCTAAAATAAATTGCGAAAGCGACGTAGCTATATGATTCAAGTATTCTCTTTTCCAGTTGAAACTGACTTTTGTGTAGTTTCGTATTTTGACTTTTGATTAGTTTCGTATTTTGACATGGAATGGCTTACCTTGACACGGTGTTGGAGGGCTTTGATTTGTTTAAGGTATTCAGCGTTGGCGCGGTTAGCGTTGTCAAGGGCTGCCTCAAGTTCCCGGATGTCGGTTTCGTACTTCTTTTTGATGCGGTTGATTTCGGCCTTGTAACGGGTCTCAACTTCCACCAGGGTGCGCTGGAGTTCCTCGATGGCGCGAGCACTGCTCTTCCTGTGAAAAGGGAAATTGAAAATGATAATAAAAATGATAATAAAAATGCCGACATTGCAATAGGTAAGCTTCAAACCTACAGTACCGGTAGCGGTATTTTTCACAAAAATTATACACCTTACGATTGGCGTTAGCGGATTTCACTATAGGTTTATCTGCAGCCATTGTAAAGTGATGGCGACTTCTTGAATCATTAAACACGTCAATTTTGATCGTGACGTTCCAAAACACCTTAATCATGTTCATTGAAAATAACAATATGGTAGTTTATTTTGAAAAAAAACACTTTTCCAACCAGCTTCATACATGGATACGATCTATGTCATAACTTCAACTACAACCGTTACGTTATAATCTCACATCATTACAAGGTTTCAGAACAATCAATAATCCTCCGTCTAATTGAGTTCCAATGTCCAGATTAATAAAATATTAGATACTTTAGAGCAACACTTTCCTTCCTAATCTATCATTTTGCTGACTCGCCTTGAAACACAAGGTTTTGTCAAGATTTCAGATTCCAGTATAAAATGATTTCGAAGGAAATTTCGAAAAATTTGAGTAAATCTTACGGATTAGCAGCTCTGAACACCGGAACAGAAGTATATCTACGTGATGCCATCTTAACCAGCGGTCTTATTCAACCCTGAGATGCTTAAAGCAAAATGCTGATGGTCTAACCCTTTTTATGTCTTATATTTATATATTTTATCTTTCTTTCAAATTTCTTACAGGAAACGCATGGGGTATGCATTGGTTTCCATCACATTTTACATGTTAAATGACGATAAGACCATCTGAGATATAAATTTTGAAAAATAAGAGATAAAATGCATGTATTTCTGAGCTTTTCTCAATGTGTCTACTCAGCGTTAGAAAAGCAAGGTTCATTATTCTATTCACTGACATGATAACGCCAAGAAACTACCAAGATTAGAGTTGATCTGATAATCGAACTTTCAGAAGTGGGCGGTAAATGAAAATCATTCACTTATTTCTAAATGCTATCACACATCGCACATCACTAAATGATAAGTATAGAAATCTCTTTCTATAGTCTTTTGTGTTATGTCTTTAGCAAGGGATTTTGCTTTTGCTTCAAAACCTTAAGTACTTCAGAATGAGTTAAGCCAGTATATTAAGAATACAATTGATTGTTAACAAGGACAGAATTCGAAGTGACTAACTAATCAGACTTTGGCCATATTACATTGTTTAGATTGAGGATCACTGACGAGGGTTCAGTACTCGAAACGTGCATGTCTGGTCCATGCTGTAAATTTATCTGTTCTTAAATGATGCCATCTAATTTGAAGACGTTTAATATTCAAAGGGAAGGATACAAGGAGCCTGTATTCATCTTTGTTAAATCTATCCAATCCATTAATATTCCACCTACTCGCAATTTTAGGTATAACTCAGTGGTCGAAAACACCATCTTGATATAGGATAATATTGCCTGTTTAATGACCACGCGTAAGTGAAATAAGATGCCTTAGTGGATTATACTATCGCTGCTAACCTGATGGCGTCAATTTCTTCATCCTTTTCGCGTAGTCTCTGTTCCATTTCGGCTCTGAGCTGGTTAAGAGCAGCCTGGGCGGCGGCAAGTTTGTTCTCTGCGTCCTTCAGGGCATCCTCGGTGTCACGGAGGGCTGATGCAAGGGCGTCACGCTCGGCTTCAAGGGCGGCCTTAGCTGCACTGAGTTCGTTAATCTGTCTGTTGGCATCCTTCAGAGCCTGGTTGGCCTCACGAAGTTGGGCTGTTGAAAGGGACAGAGAATCAATTAGTACCCAATATTTAAAGGAAATTGACCTTATCTCAATCTATCTATTATACAGAGCAATGAATATTTTCTTATAATGAATTCCTTAAGACTTCAGTTGGTCATTTGAATTTTTATGTGTTCTATGTCTTTTCTCTCACATCTTTTTGTTTTGGTGTCTTCCTCGTTGCGGTGAGGGTTTGTTGGAGAAAACTTTTAAAATCATTTTCAGGTCCTACATATTTCGTTCTTATGCATTTTCGGGGCCCCTATCAAACAAACATCTTACGTAGCTACTAACCATTGAGGTTGTTGTTTTCTCTCTGGAGGTTGTCGTTCTTCTCCATCAGTTCAGCGTTGGAGACCTTCAGCCTGTGGTTCTCCTGTTCTAGAGCTGCCTTGTCAGCACGGAGACCGGCATTCTCAGCAGACAGTTCATCAACTCTCTTCTGTAGGTTGGCGTTCTCGTTCTCAAGCTGCCTGTTCCTCTTGGTGAGATCTTGGATGATGATCTGGCACTGTAAAAAGGAACATAATTTTATTACATATGGTTCATTTATGTGTCCTAAGGAGCAAGGAATTGAAATTGGCAGGCAATGGCATTGTCTTGTCACTATGGCAATAAATATTGTTGAATTAGGAGGATAGGAGGATAAGGTAAAGGTGAGGACTATGCAAAGGAAGACCGAAAAATGAGGGAGATGTTTAAACGAGCACAGCAGCTTACATAGTGTATGTTCAAGTTTGATTTTACAGGTTCTAACTTGTTCAAAAGGCTACTGTTATAAAGATGGTGCACATTGAAAAAGAAATATGAATTTTGACTCACGTTTTCGAGTTCGATGGTGACTTCCTTGAGTTCAGCTGTGAGTTTGGATTTGGCTTTCTCAAGGTTGCTACATCTAATTCTCTGCTGTTCTAGAAGATCTTCTAATTCCTGGATTCTCACACTCAATTTACGCCTGATAGAAGAAATAATGTGAGGTCAATAGGTGAACAGAAAGAGGTCGTAAGATAATACATGCCCTATAGTTGCGTAAGTATGTATAAAATTAGATAATGAGACTCATAGAATATATAGTAAGATATTGTTAAGGGCAGTAAGCTTCTCCCAACTCAAGTTTTCAAGTAGTCTATCAGATGGTCGGATTTTTGGACATAAAAACTTTCACAATCTCTGGCTTTATCACTTTGTTCAGATTGAGGACCACTGGCGAGGGTTAAGTACCCGAAACGTGCATGTCTGCTCCATGCTGTAAATTTGTCTGTTCTTAAATGTTGCTATCGAATTTGAAGACGTTCAACATTGGAGAGAGGCAAGTAAGTTGTAAGCTGTTCCTTATCCGTTTGCTATAAGTATTTTGCTATAATCTAATCAGTATTGGGAAAACTAGGTAAACTGACCTCATTTCTTCCATCTCCTCTGTCTTGGCGAGGATTTCTTTGTCGTATCTTGTCTTGAGAGCAGCGAATTCAGCGTTGACTCTGCTGAGGGTATTCCTGAGGTTGGAGGCGGCCTCAGATTCCTCCTCATAACGGGCGTTCAAGTTGTCGTAGTCACTCTGTAAAGCACTCAACTGTACCTGGAGGTTCTGGCGTTGCTGTTGAAGGAAATCAGAAAATGGTTCAAAGCAATTATTTAAGAACTTTATAGTTTGGAATCTAGCTTATCATTAACAAGTTTGTTTCTTTCTTGGCCGTGCTATAAATTTGGATCAAACAAACTGTATAAAGGTATGAATCATCTCAATCTGTTGAATTTTGCTACTTTGCTCAAAGAATGATGGAAGAAGGAAGCAGGACCCAAAATAAGCTCGAAAAGTTGCGCATGTTGACTCCATGTACAGGTACGTTATTCTTCTACGTATGATATAGTGTTTGCAAACCTATAAAGAGGTCATAAAATTTTTAACAATGACTTATCATTGTATTGTCAGAGTAATCATGGTTGGAAAATTTTTGTTTGTACAATGGAGTATCAAAGAGTGTTCGATTTTATGATTGCTGAGGTATTCATTGTGACAATCTTACCCTGCTCTCGTCATCCAGGTTCCTCTTGAGGTCATCTAATTGTAGCTGGAGTTGAGATTTAGCCTTTGCCAGACCTGCATTGGCACTATCAAGCTCCTGGACTTGGTGTTGAAGATCGAAATTTTCCTGAGTGAGTCTAGCCTTGGCGTTGTTAGCATCGTTAAGTTGACGGGTGAGGTCATCGACCTGGGCCTTCAGTCTGGCCAGGGAGCCCTCGAGGGCATCAACTTTAGATTCTGCATGAGCCTTAATAAAGCAAATTTTATATTTAGTATCTTTAATACTTTGGAGAGAAAAATTATTCAGGAAATTATTTTCTGATAATTTGAAAACGAATGGAGTTACTGATGAAACATGACCAACTTCGGCTTTACCCAGATTTTTTTCATGAAATGTATATGTTATCTTACTTTTTAGAAAAATGATTCCGGACATTACAGAAAATTTTAATTTGAAAAATAGCAATGAAGATTGATCGACTTTTGCCTTTTCCAGATTATATATATAGTATCTTACTTTGGATAGAAAATTGAAGGAAAAGGGTTTTTTAAAGAAAATTTGAATATGAGAAATACTCATGAAAGTTGACCGACCTTGGCTTTACCCAGGGCATCGTTGTCAGTTTGCAAGACGTCGATTTCGATCAGAAGCTGACTCTTCTCTTTCTCTACCCTACAAAGAGTATAAACTACACGTGACTACAGACTCTACTCTTACCTTGCCTTTAGCCAAGCTGTCATTAGCTGTAGTAAGTGAATCAAGCTCCACAATCAGGTTTGATTTCTCTTTTTCAGCTCTGCAAGCGACAAGCAAGGAAAAAACATCAAAGCAAGCATCACACCATGCATTTGATTGGTAGATGAAATTGAAAAAACGTTCATTGCGGCATTTGATTGGATGGTGGAAAATTCAAACAAAGGTCATTGCGGCATTTGATTGGGTGATGGAATATTCAAACATTGATAGCAAAACGTGATTGGTGGAAGAAATCCGAATACATGTATAGCAAACTTTGAATAGCGAAAGATACGGCAAACAGCATTCAGGCATGACAAATATGAACATTTGGAAATATCAGCTGATAGCATAGAGACTTTGAAAAAGATGTGAAATTCGGAACGTACAGACAAAAGACGTGTGAAAGCTTTCCAAATCAAAGAGAATGAACCATTCCGAACTTTTCACATCAAGAAAACAAACAAATATTTGCCATCCTATCCGAAAATTCATTCATTCCTAAATTCACGTTTCTCTGCATGATTGCATAGCAGATAGCAAACAAAGCAAATTTGTCGAAGTCAAGCATCAAGAAGAGCATCTTATCAACGCATTGCTTTTGTCACAAAACGTAAATACAATCTTTAAAGTTTAACCATCTTTTATCATTGATGAATTTACTATTGGTTATTCGATTAGATACTTTTTTTTTCTTTTTTAGTTCCTTTAAGCAGAGTTTTACACCAACCAACTTAAGTTTCAGTATCCTTTTCAAGAAGATGCAAAGTAAAGTTATGACGTACCTTCCTTTTGCTTTTGACATGAAGTCGAGCTGGTCAGCCAGGTCGTTGAGAGCATCCTGGTGACGTTTCCTCATGCTGCTCTCGGCGCTCTCAAACTGGGCATTGGCCAACTCTAGATCTTTACGGAGCTTAGTGATCTCAGACTCCCTCTTCCTGTTGATGTCCAGCTGCAAGGACAATGGTCAAGAATTTGTTATTGACCTTCAACACACATTTTTATGACATGAAACACGACACAAATTTATTGTGTGTCTATTCTCTTTGAATTCTGTCTATATTGTCAAAATGATTATCTTTACATGAAAATACATGCACAATTGCATATGTGATTAAAAATGTCAAGCCAAAATTTCGGACAAGGCACCTCCGTAAAAGGGTAATGCATTGAAGGTTTTTGTTTATATCAATATCTCATGATTAAAAAGTATTTCGAGTTGAAAGGAGATTCCCATTAAGATTTGGTGAGGTGCTTGGTATTTTTTTCGAATTTAAATCGGACCCTCGTGCTTTCTGCGTACCTGAGCAGATGACGTTCCGGTGGCCTCCTCAAGTCTGTCTTGCAACTGATCTAATTGGAAGGTCAGCTCGGCGGACTGCTTCTCGAACTATAAATTGGAAGTAGATATTATTTTTATGCCGTACCATCGTTACTAACCTTCTTGTAAAAGGAAAACATTTCTTACATTGTTCAAAATAATTACAGTACTTCTGTCATTAAAGGAAATGATAAACGGTTTCATTAAGAAAATAAGATGACGTTTCAGTTACTATAGATCTATCTTTTGGTAAAATTGAATATTGAATGGTATATATAATTGTATTGTTTGGAAATCAGTAGTACATGCAGGTATGTTTTGTGATTCTGTGTAAAGTACAAAATCTATGCATCACTCAAGGTAGAATTGAAATGTAAATCATGTAGACTCAGTCTCGCTTCAAGTTGAACATTTGTTGAAGGGTAGTGTAGTTATTAATTTCTTTAAATAATTGTTATGTAAGAAGAAAAGACAACTGGGGTTATGGAAAAACAATGTGTTTTAATATGTATATTTCTACATGTTTGCTTGTTAATTCTAATGAATATTTGCATCTTCTCGGCTTTCTTGATGTTGTCTACTATAATCAAAGCGGATTTATAGAGGAATCTGATAATAATCTAACATTTCCTCTAATCACATTTACATATGTTTCTAGGATGGGAGTAGAAACTTATGCGTTGATATTTATCTAAAGTACCACTGAAGTCTGTTTGTTAAGGCAGGTAAGTACAGCGGTGTTATATTTCCACTCTCCTTGATCGGCTGTACAAATATAGGTAGCAGCCGACAACAGCGCGCGTGTTGTCTATCTCTCATCTTCACGTGCCGTGGCAGACGATTGTTTCCAAGGCGCTGGGGCTTCCGCGTCTCAGAAATCAACATTCCAATGTCAGCGTTTTCTATCTTGTCTTGTTTGTCTACATTTCTATTAATATTTATGTCAGTTTTGATATAGTACATCGTACACAGGTACACCCCCGGAATTCCGCGTGCTTGAGACAAATTAGTTTTGGCGGCAGTTTGAGGTCAGTTTCTTGCTACCAGTGGTCCACTTGGCAGATGGCAAAAATCACATAGTGCTCTTGTCTAATCATGTGGTGCTGATTAAGGCAAACACTACGTAGTTATTGTTTAACATTCAGTGGTGTTTGTGTACTGTATGATAGGTCAGTCGATATCAACAATCATAACGGACACTGGTCTAGCCAAATTTAATGGATTCAGCGATTGCCATTATCCAAAACTCTAACGCGTTTTCCATGAAATTTTAAAAGTTTACCAAAAATTTCAAAACATTTCATCATTTGAACATGTTACGCTCACGAAATTTTCCTCTCATAATGAAATTATTTTATACATGATAGTCGAAAATAGAGCGATCACTGTAGTTTTCAATGTTGTTTCAGATGTTCTTTTTAAGGGGGTCCTTTTCTTTTCTGTTTCTTCTTTTTACCCATTTTCCATTGGGGGGACATGTGTGTCTCTCTGTGTATAAACAATTTTGGGTGTGGTTGGCATTTTTGAATTTTTTGGTTTGAAATTGCCAATTTTTTTTTAATTATATTTTTTTTATTCCAGGAGAAGTTACCTACCCTGAGCCTGACGTCCCTCTCGCCATCCAAGGCATCTTCAAGTTCTCTGATGCGTGCCTATAAATAGATATTACGAAATCTATAAATAATTAAATAAATCATAATTAGTAGTACGTAAAATAAATATAGAATTTCTAAATATAGATCATATAAGCTGTCTCTTATGAAAGCATTTTGTAGCGTTAGCAAATAAATGTATGTTAAGTTTGTTAGAATGTTTGTTTATTAATGCTTATTGATTAATTGCTATCTAAAATGATTATTTGATAAATTAGAAATAGCGCCTACATAAATAAAACTAAATTTGTTAGTTTGTTGTTTGATTATAAGCCATTTAAGATAGCACCATACATCGTTTTGTAATGAAAAGTCAGTCTACGTAGACCTGCTACTTTCTTATTGCAGGGATGAAAAGGGGTTGATCTAGGGTGGTTGGGGTGAAATACTTCCACATTTTGACTATAAAAAGTGCTAAAAGGCAGAACTATTATACTGAACGAAGTCTAGGATGTAGTGTATTTACAGAGGACATCACTTCTCAGATTCAGTTTGGATCGTATATGTTGTATAATGACGTCATCGAACTTCGTCATAAAACTTCATCGAAACGTTTTTGAGAAGAATTTCATTATTTTTCTCATTTTTACATAGAATTTGTTGACGTCATATTCCATATGGAAGGTATTATAACAAGGTTAAAATGGCCAAGAAATGCCCGATTTGAAGAGAAATCGATTTACCTGTCTTCAGGTTATCTTTTGTTGCAATCCAGAATATACGAATAGGCCAAAAATTAAATAAGAAAATATTACTGTCTAATTTTGCTTCTGATTTGAATTCAGAAATCAAATAACAAGGTGTCTTATTTAAGAATCATCCTTAACAATAGAGCTAACTTTTGAAGGATGTTTAATAGATTTTAAAAGACGTCCCTCCAAACGGTAAAATAAGAAGTAAAAACCATGCTGTTCATGTGCTAAAGTTTGGAGAATTCAACTAAAAGGTAATATGATTTGAAACCGAAAAAACTATCTATATATGATCGTAAGTGCGAGACATGCATTGGTGTGTTGTACTGGGGCGGATGAACTAGGAATTTCAAAGTCAAACTCGGTTAAAAATTCTAAAAATACCAAATATCTTTTCTCCTCAGATTCGAAAAAATGTTTCTCAACGTTGGCGACTCGTTGGGTAGTCTCATTATGCACAACTGTCTAGTAAAATTGAAAATGCTTAGAGTTGGAACTGTTTTCAATAAATTTTAAAATTGATTTTTTTTTGTGAAAATTCCGTTCGAAATATTTGGAAAATTAATATCTATTCGTCGGTCATTCCATGGAGTAATTAATCGTTCTAAGACTTCCTATTAAGTTATTACGTCAGTGTATGAGAGTGTCGGAATAGAATTTGTTTGGCTTTCTGTCAAACCACATCGTTTCTATGTGAACAATCATCTCGGTTATTTATAGAAATCGTAATGCAATATAGAGAAAATATTTCCGTTGATGCATCATGTGCAATGTCCATATCAGGAAATCGGATCCTCTCGCGAGATTACGGAAACACCCGATGTTTACCGAATCAGCTAATTAGTAAACAAGAAACGTTTCTAGGCAAACTTGACCTTGTTTTCAACATTATTGATAACCTTTCTCAACTTTTCATTCAAAATTTTATTATCTAACATTTTACAATCTTCGGTTTTATGCGCAAGGTACGATAATCACTTCCATTGCCTGTTATACGGTTACCATGGTGATGAAAGTTTATTTACCGGAGAAAAGTTATTGAAGGAATGTTGATGATAGAAGATTCCCTCTATCCCCAATGGTTTTCTTATCTAACGTACAAGTTTATCTCTCAGTAGTTCTTTCCCCCCTGTAATATAATTTACAACTGATGCTTCGAGGTTTATGGTCCCGTACATTCTTTACCTAGATTTCCTGGAATTCACTAAGTATCGAGATTTCAAGATTGATTACTTGAAAAATCTATTTTCATAGCTTGATAACTGCGTCTACTACATTCAAATGAAAATAAACCGATTGAAAATTCCTGGAATTTCTCCAAAAAGAATTGCTGGAATGTATTAAACGTGTTTCTAAGTTAAATCTTTCAAGAATTAATTGTAAAGTACATATATTTTAAACTCTACAATATTATGTCCTTGTATTTCCATAAAGAATGACAAGCTATGTCGACATAAGAACTTCTTTCAAGTGCATTTTAACCAGTCTGTAGACCTAACATTAAATCTAGATATTGTCACCTCAGTTCCACATCTCTTTAAGAAAAGTATCAAATTTCATCCAAATTTCAAGAAACAATTATAGAATAAATCATTGATAAAGCCTTTGATTACGTCTTAATGAGTTTTAGATCTAATTAATTATAAAGGATGACAAATGATCAAAAGAGACTTAAGGTATCTCAATAGTCCCAACAATTTTGCTTTCGATACCAATGCTATATCATCACATATTGTACGCATGTATAATACATATACTAGTATGTAAAAGCATCGAAGATGCAATGATAATTGTTTTAATTCTTCCTTAATTGAAGTCATGAGCAATATCAAATTGCATTCTTGATTAAAATTGCAAATACTTATAATAGAAATTAACATAAAAGTACCGATGCAATGAGTTCGGTGATGTCACAGCAGTTCCATTTAGTTTCATCTATTAAAACTTTATAATTAGACATTCTAATGTCAAAACATTATCCAGTGAAATCAGATTATCTGGTGATAATGTTATAATGATAATTTGTCAAAATACGATAAAAATATCATTATCATGTGCCGTAGTATCACCGAACGTTATTTGAAATGGTCCATTATGATTGGAAAACAAATAATACAATATTGATATAATTATTGATAATATATGATAATGATAATATATTAATTTATGATAATATTGTAAATCTCACTCACCTCTAGCCTGTTCTGTGTGGAGGGAGAGGTTCCGCGGTAAACGTTATAGGTTCTGTTCACTCTAACCACCTTAGTGGAAACATCGGTATCTAAGTCCATCAAAGACATATTGACAAAAGTTTTAAGGTATCAAAAAACAAAACTAGAAACTTTCAGCGAAAAGGAGCTGTTCTATCCCCAATGCTCGGCACAATTGACTTGAGGCTGACTACCACGAACGCCCGAAAGAGTGCTTTAAATACTGCCCTTGACTAGCAGTTATATACAATGAGTGCACCGCTAGGGGGCAGCAGCGCCAAAATATGCACGAATAGAGAAACTCGATAGTGCCAAGAGTCATAGATGGCTGCGGGTAAGGGGGGAATATAGAGAAACGTCTGTATGATGTCACGATCCTACGCAAATACACACAAGCGCTGTGTCAATGTTAATTAGCAAATTATAATAAATTCGCATCTACAAAGGGGATTCAAAGGGGGAGAGTGTGATAAAGGACGTCCCACATGACAGGTAGAGCACACCTCCCTCCAAATAAGGGGAGCACACTAACTTAGTGTGTATGTGACTTGCTTCATTATATTTGAGTGAAGCACAGCCAAGTTATATACAGGTCAAAATGATGTTTCTCAGAACACCTTCTCCTCTACGTTCTATAACGTCAAGTATGCGAAACCAAATATGTATCACACGGTGAGAGACTTCACGACATCGTTTTGTTTTTATTATTTAGAAATTCCCTTCCGCTTCCGCATTCAATCTTATCAATATGGCCTCTTGGAAATCCATGTCTTGTCATTATCGTCTGCACTTAACATTTATAGGTTTTAAAATACTACCACGCGATCTTTATTATTTGTTTTGAAGATTTTAAAGACAGGAGTCTGAATTTCAAGTTGTTTTAAGAATGTTCTTTTAAATTATAATAATGTTTAACTTCAAGTGATGTACATGTAGATTTTTGATAGTGAGTTCTTATGTACTATATAGATATAACAGTGGAAATCAGGAAATCAGTTTATATGCTGCGGGGACTTCCACGTCATGTGTTTTGTATCCGATCTGTTTATTTTCTTACCCAATAGTTATTTACTGAGTAAACAACGAGTTCGTAATATATCGGGATTTTATATATCAAGCTGGAAGGAAGGAATGAATGGAGTGATTGTCCGTAATGTTTTCTGGACTTTTCGTTTTTTAAAAATAGCATTTTATTTTCTGACTTTTGTATTGAGAAAATTTTAGAATATTTGGTAATGAGAATAAATGTGAAATTTCATGTTTCATAAAAATATTAAAACGTCTTCAAATTCATTAGCATCATTTAAAAGCAAGTAAGTTTACAGCATGGACCAGGCATTCACGTTTCGGGTATTTAACCTTCCTTAATCCAAGCATTGAAATATGGTCAATATCTGTGAAAACTATGTCCAAAATATACCGAAAGACGTAGCAAGATGGCTGGGACATGATGCTACAGAACCCAGATTTTACAAGATTTGAGAAAAGTTTGAAAACAGAATGTTTCGAATACGTTTGAAGAAACGATCAACCGAAACTGATCGAGCTTGGCTACATGTGCCCTCGGGGACTCCTGGTCCACCAGCAGTGCAGTGACTCTCACCAAGTGGTACAAATGGTAAAACGTCTTCAAATTCATTAGCATCATTTAAAAGCAGATAAATTTACAGCATGGATCAGACATGCACGTTTCGGATATTTAACCCTCGTCATTGAGCCTTAATCCAAACATTGAAATATGGCCTAAATCGGTGAAAATTATGTCCAAAATATACCGAAAGACGTAGCAAGATGGCTGGAATAAGAAACATCAAATTCCTTTATTAAGAGACGGTTACGTTGTTGATTGGGTATAGTATCACATTATACATGTAGGACGCAAAGCGGAACTTTTCCAATTTTTCAAAGCTAGTGAACGAAAAGATGGACAAAATATTTAGGAAAATATTTCATTCTTTGAAATATTGATCGATATAATAATTCCAAATTACGTTTACGAAGCAAGACACACTCTGCATGAGTTTGCATACAATCATAATCCGAACGGGTGTGTGCAACTGGAGACGCTGACTCTCCCTGGACACTTGGTATCAATTCGGCATACTGTTTATTCCCACAGGTGCCTGCAGATATGATCGTCCCCCCCCCTCTTTCTTTCTCAGAATCATGGCTAGAATGGCCGTGGAGTAAAGAAGATCTTTTTTCTCCCTTCTTTACTCCACGGCCGTTCTAGCCATGATTCTGAGAAAGAGAGAGGGGGGGGGGGGGGGACGATCATATCTGCAGGCACATGTGTTTATTCCGAGGTTCGCAGCTGTTCTAATGGGAATTCTAATGATTTTGCATTGCCTTCTCGAATTTGAGACAGAATGACTGATTGCTATACTTCTTCGATTGTTTATTAACCAATATCTGTTTATCTTAACTTTTTTTATTTCGTTTCGGCAGCGCCATCTATGATGAATTCCGTTTTCACGACCAGCAAGCACGTGCTACGTAAGTTATTTGTCGTCCTTCTTTTTATGTATTTTCGTACCTGGCCGTCATGGCTTTTGATTATTCGTGGCTCTAATATGGATAATTTGTTATATGTTCCTTTTTATTTGGGTATATACTTGTTATTTGGTTTCTAATTTTTTCTGTTTCGGTGGCGCCATCTACACTGAATTCCTTTTCGTTTGCAAACAGTCTATACAGCGTTGTCATTGATCTCCTTCTTTTTTATGTTTTGTTATGTTTCAATAGTGTTTTGTCATTTTTTTAAATGAATTGTGCTCTCGTTGTCCCCATATATTTGCCTGCTTTATGCATGTGTGAGGGGGTGGACAGGGTGAAAGGGATTGGGAGGGAGGGAAGGGGAGAAAGGGGAGGGAGGGGAATTAGGAAGGGGGCGGGAGGAGTGAGAAAAAGTGGCGGGAGGGTGGAGGTAAGGGAAGGAGGAGGGGTTGGGAGGGGGAGAGAGGTACCCCCTGTCAACTTCCCATGTGTCTCTCTTTTCTTTAATGAATAACTAAATAGAATTCTAACAATAAATATCATACACATGAAATGAAAAGATAATACCGATTTTCCAAGCAGTTACATGTCCAAGTAGAACCAGGCAAGGGTTACAAAAAGGAGGATTAATGACTTACGTTGCACGTGCTTCCTTGACGCGAAAACAGAATTCATTATAGATGGCGCCACCGAAACATAAAACAAGAAAACAAGCGGAGGAGAAGTCAACCGTGCTTCAGCCCGTCAGAGTCCGCGTTGGTTGTATTTTGTTTACAGATCAGCTCGAAAAGCGCAAACTTTGTAGAGGAGAATTTTGTAAAACTCTTTGCAGTGGTTGTGGAGAAGCAAAAATTTAATTGAGCCTTTGACTCAGGTGAACTCAAAAGTGTGAGAAAACGAAAAACAGCCCGTGCTACATCGGTCGGTTTATTTTAAGTTGCACGAGACATACAATCGACTTTAAGATTGGTCGAAGGGTCAGGGCAAAGTCTTTATGAACTGCGATTTGAATTATACCCGGCATGGAGTCCCATCCTCAAGAATAGTTAGTATACAATGTTGGAAATGTTGATGCTTCAAAAGTGAATATGCGTCAAGTACCATGCATGATGTTTTTCGAGTGACTTTGGGATCTTATCCTCGGTATAAAGAATGCAATTGGGGATATTTTAATTTTCGATCTTCGATCCTTCCTATTTTGTTTATTTAGTAAAGTTTACGAAAAACATACTCCGATGGTGGGATAAAGGAGTTCACATTTATTTCTGTTACTATAAACTCGCATAAGTTTTGACAAGTTTATTATAACGAAATACTTGACCGAAACTGGTTTTTTCCCAGTAATTTATTATTTTTTTTACAATGGAGTCCGAAATAGCAATGCAAGCTCTGTCGTATCCTATAAGTTGAGACATATAAATTCCTTACGATGGTAGTATAGGGACGTCTCCATCTACCCAAGTAAAACGTACCATGTTGAAGCCAAACAATCTCTTTTGTCATGGCAGTCATGCATATTCATTTGTCTGAATTTCTCAATTTACGATTTTGAATTCGAGGTCCAAATTTTTTTTTTTGGGGGGGGGGGGTGTTTTCATGCCATCAGTGTCAGCTTTATTTAAATTTGATTTTTGAAGTGATCAAATTGTGGATTATCAGTAAAGTACTTGTAACTTGAAACAACAATGAAATATGTCAAGTCATCACATTTTATTTTTGAAAGATGTGTGTAAAAACTCCACAACAAGAAGCATCGCAGATATGGAAACATACACTGCACAAACAGGACATCCGTAACATGGAGGTTGGATGTACATGTATACATAACTATGTCAGCCGACCTGCGGTTCTAGTGAGGATAGAGCCAGTTTTAATCTTAAAAATAATTCCAAGGAATGCATGTGTCGCCTGCGAAACATAGCGACACTCGGGAATCACTACTATAGGGTGTGACATCCAAATGTGACAGACAGACGGACAACGGACAAAGTGATCCCTAAGTGCCGTTATGCTTCGCACTGGACCAATAGCGGCGCCAATAAAAGGCGCACAATTAGTACTCATAGGGAATCCAACAACTGAAGGCCATACAACCGTACAAAACTTCAGTTTCAATACCTCGCTGCCTAGAATCTCACTCAGTCTCACCGACTACCTGATCTCACTCTACCCCTGATCTCACTCCTCTCATGCTTCTTTAGATTTATTTTTCTTAATACTAACACATGTAACATATTTTACATCAACTTTATGCCAAAAAATATATATATACATATATTTAAACATATTCATTTTAACTTTGTTTGACAGCAACATATGACACAAAACATACAAAAAAAAAAAAAAAAAAAAAAGAGAGAGAGAGAAAAGCAAATACAATAATTTGCTTATAAACACATAGTACACGGGACATTTTAGAAAAAAACCAAAGAATTATCAATGTTTTCATACTTAAAATGACATATACTATATATTTTAAAAGTTGTCAGCCTGTCGGGCATCTTGCAATATAAAGGAAACACCATATTCAAAGAAAGGAATGCATGTCCCCCAGATTTGATTATATTTGTTATATTTTAGATTCTTGAACAAGATCATTTTTTTTCTATCTCAAATCTCTGTTTTAGAATATATCTAAGCTCTATCTGTCCCTCTTTGAACATGAATGAGGGGGTGGACGGTGTGAAAGGGAGGGGAGGAAGGGGCGGGAGGGGAGAGGGGTAACCCCTCCCCCTCGAATACAGATATTGTTTTGTGCATAATATGATAAAATTGATTGCTTTGTTACATTGGTAATATTTTACTCAAAACAACACATTTTTTAGAAAAGGTCCATGACACATTTATATAACTCAGCAAGACCTGATATAATTCATTTGCATAAGTACATTCAAAAAAGATATGTGTCAAGGTTTCAACATCAGTAAATTAAAGATTACAAATATAATTTACTTAGATTCCTATTTTCCTTAAGTAGTAACCTACAGGAATAATTCTGTGAACTAGTCGGTAATCAAAGTTAAGATTTTTTGTATATATTTAAACAGATTTCAAAAATTTCATTATTCTTTTTTGCTAAATTACAAAATTTGAGATAAGTTCTAAGAATGCATTGTTTGTATGTATTCATTGAGTACTTTGTTAAAATCTTGCACTATATACCTATTACCATACGTATATTTTCTTTAAAAAATTATTTTTAATTTTGAAGGCAAGTTGTTCATGCATAAAAATGTTCTTTTTGGTTCTTCGACATTTTAACGAAATGAACAATTTTCTTATCTTTTGCACGAATAAAATATCAATGGCGAACTAGCTTTCGGAGGCCACGGTTCGTAGAATGGTAGGGGTTGCATTTGTACATGCATTCCGTTAAATTATTACGTTAGTGTTAATTGGTTGCAATTCATTAATTGCATTGATAGACTTTTTTCGCGATGTAATTTTTTTGTTCGTCGCACATGTTGCAAGGGAAGATTCTTCACAAAATCTTAGGTTGAATGTACTTCTATACTATACAGTATACTTATTAATGGTACGTGGAATATTCCCCTCGGCAGCAGCATACTTACAAAAAATATGCTTCCAGTGCATTCTGTAATGTTCACAATACATGCAGGTACACCCTTAACGATTTATTAAGTTTCTACATATGACGTATAGATCAGTAATGGATCTGGACAAATTTGAATTTTCTTTTAGGTGGTGGTGGGGGGGGGGGGGGGTCTATCCAGGGTTCCGTTTGCCTTGCACTACATTTGGGTAGAGAACGGATGTTTGCTTCATTTTCATAATTCCAATTTTTGTGATTATATTTAAAAGAAAATCTGCAATGGGGATGAATTCGGAGGGATGAGAAGGGGAAGGGGGGGGGAGGTGGTTTCATACCTCCTCTAGTTTCGCTCTTGAAAATCCTACATATACAAAAGATTTATTTCAGCGTCTCTAAGCTCAAAGTGGTATAATACATGCAGAATTAATGGCTGCATGGAAAACAGATTCTAAATGCCATTAGCTTCATCTCTTCCCTGTAACTTGGCAGAAGGAAGTCCTTAATTATGTAGAATAAGACAGGTGTTACATCTCGCTTGATTTATACCGATTCAATATTCACGTGCATCACATTATTTAGTATGGGTACATGAAGGAATATTCTCAGAAATGCGGAAACCTGATCAAAATTAATCAAGGTTCTATACCTCAAGCAAGGTCTGGAAAAGACAGGGGGGGGGGGGGGGGGGTTCATGAGCTTTAAAGTTAAAGTTTTCCGGATTTTCCCCACCATAAGTAATATAAATATTTTAGTATGGAGTTCGCTATGCAGTATGGCTGCATTGCAAAGCTGGTTTTTTTTCAGAAAAAAAAATGTATATGTTGAAATGTAGGCCAAGGTAACAAATAACAAGGTCAAGGTCAAAAGAGGGTACTTTGTCTGATCAAAGGGAATGTTAAGTAATATCCAATAAAATTTATATTGTACAAAAGTTAAACGCCGAAATGACGAAATTTAGAAAGCTACCCGAAAACGCGAAATTTGGTTAACTAATCTATTCGTCATCTATTTTTTTAAATGAAGTTACTGAGATGAGTCTTTTGATGAAATTTTGAAAGCTACCAAAGTTGCTTTCAAAGAAGTAGATAACGAGAATTTGTTAACTAATAATCGTTAACAAAATTTTGAAAGCTATGAGTTGTCAAATTTTCATCATCTCGGAGCCTTCAAAATATTGAAAGCAATCGATCGCTGACGAAATTTTGAAACCAATCGCTGACGAAATTTTATAAGATAATGTTAACGAAAATTTGAAAGCATATTGTTTTTGAAATGGCTGCGGCACGCCTCGGACGAATTCCTCTGCAATTGTGATACTTATTAATCAAAGCAAGTCACAAAGAGATGAGGATGCAGTGCATGTTTCGACAGTGTCGATTTGTAAGTTTCTAGGAAGATACATTTGTAGAAATAAATAAAATAAAATACAATACTTCATTTACTCAAATAATATATATTTTTAATAAAATCTTAAAAAACATCATTATTATTATCATTCATCAAGCGAAGTATGACGATGATTGCTTTGATTTCGGCAATCTCGGTTTTATTGACTCAAAATAGCTAACGAAAAGCTTATAAAATTTTAAAATTGTCAATATTGAAATATATGTTCTATTGTACCAATTTTAAAATTTTGAAAGCTATAGTTGACGAAATTTCGTTAGCGATTATAAAGTTTTGAAAGCTAATCGCTGGCGAAATTTTGAAAGCTAGGAAATCGCTGACGAAAATTACCGGTAGTTAAGGAGAATTCGCTTTCTAAATTTTGAAAGCTTGTGGCTTTCAAAACTTCTAAATCTCCGAGCTTTCAAAATTTCGTCATCTCTCGAGTTTTCAAAAATTTGAATGCAATCGATGACGAAATTTTGAACGCTAGGCGAATATAATTTGTATTAAATTTTCGACTGGTTGGGACTGTAGTCCAACTCAAATTTTCGCGATCAGAACCCAAGGTCAAAGTCAATGCCAGAAAGTTCTACTTTGGGGGGCGGACAGGGGGGGGGGTTACCTCTCTCTTTTCATGTTTGATCTCCACGCCAAGTTTTCATGATCACGTCGATATGAAACAATGCTGATACTAAAATTGAGAGATACCAATTATTTGCACCTGGCGCTGACTTTTGACATCTGCTCAGTATATACCAGATATAGTGGATTTATCCGGATTACGTGCGCACAACCCTGTCACTTATCCAAGGTTCCCAAGTCGCAAACCTTTCGTTCACAAGACAGATATATAGTTAAACTCGTGCGCGTATGGAACCTCAAGTTAAATAAATGTGTTTAATCTAAACTTAATATTAAAAAAGTTGGAAATATGTAAACAGTCCGTGCTCTGCTGTCTTAAGTAAGTTTATGACCAAGCACCCGAGAAGTATGACCAACTTTCAAATAGATCGAGGGAGCAGGACCCTGTCTATTCGGACAGCGCCCGTTATGGAGTCCAGTCGTCACGGTTGGTCAGTATTCAAGGCTGAATAGAAGATGCAGGTAAAAGATCCCTTATCTTATTTGAAAGTTGGTACCAATTTTTTTTTATCAAGTCATCTTAAAATCAAAACATAGAAACTCCATATGATATTGGAATTGTTTTTCGAGATGAATGCAGAGCCATGTTTCATTTCCAGAATTTTTTTTATTATGGCATCATAATAATTGATTTTTTTTTCATTTATAATTATCTGTTTATATTTCTATCGCAAGAATCGGAAACATGAGGACAAGCTCCTGCATATCTGATGAGTTGAGAAGTGTAAACACCGTATGATGGCAGTCTATTTTTTTTTATTATGATGGAGCCAAAATCATCTCTTTTATCATATACCTTTGTATGAATTCGTACATAAATTTTACGATTTTGATATCGAGGTGCAACAATGATGCAAATAGCCAAGATACATGTATCTATTTAATGCAACATTGGCGGGCAATATGATTTGTGTAATAGTCCATATAATGTCAATGTCAAGATATTTGAAACAGAGTGATGTGATGACAAAATTTGAGTTTCCTATGTAAACTTGAAAATATAACCGTGCCAATATGGACTTTTTGGGGGGAAGGGGGGGGGGTTGTGATATTGCAAAAGAAGAGATATTTGAAAGAGAGTGAGGTGGTGTAAAATTTGATTTTCCAATGTAAAGCTTTAAAATCATTTATCCAACTGATAGACTATGTTTTTTCCTCATTTCCTATAAAATGAAGGACAGGTAAAGTTGATATGAATCTAGCCTTGGAGAGTTTCGCTATGTTACACAGACAAGAGGCGACTAGCGCCTGCCAAGGAATTTCATGACACAAAGAGATGAGTTATATTTGGGGAATCTACTTGTTTTTCAGGGAACTTATGATCGACCTGCGCTAATAGTCGAGACGTCTCCGCTTCATCGCGGAGCGATGCCGACATTCAGAGGGTCTGGAGTCACCGAAACAGACGTTAAAGGTATCTGAAATCACCGAAACCGACATTTACTGGAAATAAATTACAATGTTTACGAAAGTAAGCATGGATAGATCGAATTGAATGTTTGTATATCCATAGCAAAAAGCTACTAATTCGGTTCAATAAAGACTGAAGAATCATGCAACACCACCTCTCCTTAACCCCAATGTATAAAAGGCTATATAAAGTTGTACAAAGGGAAGAAATAGAATATTTTTTTAGAAAGTGAAGAAATATTAGGAAAAAGAGATAATTTCTTATTTTTCAAACACCTCAAAAAAATAAAATAAAATGAAATGAATTAATAGAATGAAATATATAAATATAAAATATATAACTAACAATTTTTCGATTAAATATAAGCCCATAAAAAATTAAATTAAATCTCTCCCTTGAAAATTTTCTATATCTTCATATCCTTCGAAAATGGAACTTGGGACGAGGGGGGGGGGGGGGGGGGGGGGGTTACATGATCAACTGATGGAGAAGCAATGGTGATACTGTTTATTTCTTTTGAAACATATTTCTGAAGTAAGCCGCTGTTGGAGAATGAAAGAAATAGATGAAACACTTCATCATCAGATTCTAAACAGAAACTTCCAAGAACCTCGGGGAGAAGAGACGCGGATTCAAAGCCGGTACATCTTGGCGTATATCCCACATAGGTAAATTGCGGAACCGCGGAATTCTTAGATATAAATCAGCGAGATGATTGTTCAGCGAAGTTGATTCCCTGATATTTCTTGAGTGATATTATCTCCCCTTCTCAATCTGTCAGCCCCCAGCGGTTCTAATACAATACACCTAAGCGTACCTCCCGTCGGCAGTGACTCGTCGGCCATCAATCGCAGGTACAAAATCCAATAAGCCTAATAAATAGCAAGAGACCAGCACGAGCTGATGATGATACGATTATATGTGCTTCTTAAGAATAAATTGCGCAAAAAGCGGGGGGGGGGGGGGGGGTAATTGTTCGATGACGAAGAGCTTGGGTCCCAGTGTTCTTACATGCAGCCACATATTCAAATCAGCGGTGTATATATTGGACAAGGGGTGTTAGGCAATAAAATTTGGTATTTTAATTTCTAAAGTGCAAGTGCCAACGATATCATAAAATATTCATTTCGCATTTTAGCCAATTCCAGAAGACAAAGGTTTTCGGGTGTACCGCTTGGCCTAACTAACCTCGTCCCTGCCCTGTGGGCCGGATTAAAGTTTCAGTTCGCATTCTATGCACATGACCTTAACCTTAAAGCTAACCTTGAATTTGAAAATCATTTTTTTGTAATTCTTGAAACTTCTAGATCAATTAGTTTAGTCTTTTACATGTCCATAACGTTATTTGGACAGACCGACAACCACAAAGACGGCATCATTTTTTTTTATCTTTCGAAGCAATCAAAAGGGCTCGAAATTCATAAACGGACGACATTCCAACAACAAATGCAAAGTCGATCTACAAATTACCTCATTGATGCTTCACTTCAGTCAGGTTCATATAAAAGCAATGCAAAGAAAAACCTGGAGAATCTATTTGTGAAAATCCTAGGACTCAATGCTCCAGAACCTTACAACTAAAGGCGATATGGCCGGATTGCAAAGTGTTCTTCAAAACTACTGAAAGCAAAATGCGTTTTGAAATAATTTCTGACACACTATATGTCATAAATCCATGCCAAGTTTATATTTCATATTTCGCATTGCATTTGAACAGTGCCCCCGTTGGCATCTTTGTCAGTAAAACAGCTATAATGTAAAGAGTGGGTCATACTCAATGGTAATACTCAATACTACATGGTCAAAACGTCAATTTTTGGACTCATGAATACGTCTTAAGCTTGTCACAAAAGTAGGTCAAACAACAAGGTCACATGATACAAAATGTTGGTCTCCATTGTAAGATCTTGTCACAAGGAATACACATGTGAAATATCAAAGCTCTATCACTTACCATTCAAAAGTTATGGCAGAGGTTAAAGTATTTTTAAGTAGGTCAATACTCCAAGGCCAAAACGTCAATTTTTGCACTAACGATTATGTCTTGTCACAAAGAATACACATGAGATATGAAAGCCCTATCACTATCCATTCAAAAGTTATGACCAAGGTTAAAGTTTTTGCGGACGAACAGAGAAACTGACAAACGGACAGGACATAAACTGGATGCCCCGAATCTACGATTATGGGCCAAGGGCATAAAATAATGTAAAGGCAATTATAACTCCTTCAAAGTTGGTCAGCAACAACCAAAGAAAGTTGATTTTTATCTGTGCGTTACGTAACTCATTACTTTGAGGCTGACCACACCAAGTTAATCGCAATTTATATGTAAAACGGTGACGGAAAAAGTAATAAAGACCTTAGCATCACAGATGTCCAGACATACGGAGGGAAGGATGTACAGGCAGACAAAGTGAAAACCTTTAGTCCCCTAACATTTCAAAAGATAGATTTGATAGGGTTAAGTGCCATAACTTGTTCAAATGTAAATTATACATACTAACACAATTTACACAAATTCTTAACTGGGCACAAAATGATTATTTGCATCTTATCTACTGGTATAACACATCTGCTCAGCTTCATTTACTTACACTGCCATCCAAAAGTAAATTTAGTTTACCAAAAATAAAACACCGCTAAAGACGGTATGGCCAGATTGCAAAGTAAGTTTTTGTCACTAACTGGGTCAAGGTCAATAGGTCAAATAATACAGCATAAATTGAAAGGTTTTGTCAGAGGCAACCTACATGTATGAAATAAAGTTTCTACTGCACACAGTTCCATAGATTTTGCTTAAACCAGGAACTTTATCCAAAATCCTTAACTAGGTCAAAGTCCAAGGTCAAGGTCACTAGGTCAAATGTTACCGCATAAATTGAAAGGTCTTGTGATGGGCAAGCTTCATGTATAATATAAAGTTTCTACTGCATATAGTTCCATAGATTTTGCTTAAACCAGGAACTTTAACCAAAATCCTTAACTAGGTGAAAGTCAAAGGTCAAGGTCACTAGGTCAAATGTTACCGCATTAATTGAAAGATCTTGTGATGGGCAAGCTTCATGTATAATATAAAGTTTCTACTGCATATAGTTCCATAGATTTTGTTTAAACCAGGAACTTTAACCAAAATCCTTAACTAGGTCAAAGTCCAAGGTCAAGGTCACTAGGTCAAATGTTACCGCATAAATTGAAAGGTCTTGTCATGGGCAAGCTTCATGTATAATATAAAGTTTCTACTGCATACAGTTCCATAGATTTTGCTTAAACTAGGAACTTTAACCAAAATCCTTAACTAGGTCAAAGTCCAAGGTCAAGGTCACTAGGCCAAATGTTATCGCATAAATTGAAAGGTCTTGTCATGGGCAAGCTTCATGTATAATATAAAGTTTCTACTGCATATAGTTCCTTAGATTTTGCCTCAACCAGAAACTTTAACCAAAATGTTGACGGCAGACGGACAGACGGACATCGTCAATCTATAGACCGGAATTGCTTTGCAATCCGGCCAAAAAATATTATTTGTGGTAAACTTTAGCACTAAGGTCCTTCATCACAATTATAGGCATAAAGGCAATTCTTTAAACCCTTTTCTAAAAGATTGAAATGCTTGAAAGGTGTATATTAATTTATGGAAGGCAGTGTATATGAATATGTCAAAAATATTTAATGGCTTAATAATTATATTATATAGTGTGTTACCATGGTTCTACTTAAACCAATTTTCCGATGTTTTCACATCATATAATTACAAACAACAAGATATTCTCAAAGAATAGTCAAAAGGTTAGTAATGAAATATCTTCTGAAAATTTATGTATAAATGAACATGATTTTCACAGATTTTGGCTGTTTTTCATTGTTTTGGATTGAGGATCACTGACGAGGGTTAAATACCCGAAACATGCATGTCTGGTCCATGCTGTTAATTTATCTGCTTTTAAATGATGCTAATGAATTTGAAGACATTAAACATTGCATGGTAGAAATGGATAAAGTCCGATAGTTGTAATCCAATATGGCGGTTAATTTGGAGATGTGAAATCATCATGGGAAGACACTATAATTATATCTACATGTATTTGTAAAAAAAAAAATCAGATATAGAAACATATCCAAGAAAACGTAACAATTGGATCCAAACACTTTTATTAATATCATAAACAATTGACACACATCATTAACAATCAATGAATTATATAAATATGGATTTAGTGCACTTATTTTTAAACAATCGACACACATCATTAACAATCAATGAATTATACAACTATGATTTAGTGCACTTATTTTTAAATACTTGAATAAATTAACCAATAAATAATTGAGCAACTGGAAACAATAACATTCAATGCACATGAGTATCAACCATCATTTTTTATTTTTCTTTCCCTGCCTTTTAGCTGACATTTCTGATAGTTTCTGATCCATACGTTTTTGAAGCCTAGCTTTCCTATCAGGGTCAGGGAGTTTATCTGGTACACCACTCCCCCTGTATAACACACCCTCCCTAATCACCGCCGCCCTTGCTGCGGACTTAGCCGCGTCGCCACATCCGTGTACCTCGGGTGTGTGGTGAGATAGACAGAACCTCCGACCACAAAACTCGCACACGTGACCTAACGTTATCGTCTTTGTTTTACACTTTTTAAACGCGCACCCCTGATCCATAGTTTGTGCAGTTGCAATCAAGGCATCAAAATCGTCTGGATCAACTTTACCTAACTTGGCACTAACATCCGAATGAGCATTCGGTACTTTTTTAGCGGCACTTCCAGGTCTTTTGCTTTTCACTTGTTGACCTGATTTTGCTTCGTTCGCAGATTTTGCCGTCTCTTTTTGACGCCGCGCACAATGAATTTCATGGAGGGGAAAGTTGGCTTTGATCACAGGTTTCGAGCAGTGTTTACATGTTATTTTATCACTGCTATTATCCTCTAATAGCACAGTTTCATAGTTTTCCTTTTCTTCTACATTTATTTTCTCTACAGTCCTAATATCACCATCAGTATTAATTTTTCCTTTGTTGCCATCTTTACTACTTTGTTGTGTGTCCTTCTTTTTGACCTTGTCCTTCACCTGAACTTGTGACCCTTTGACCTTGCTTTCTTGTCCATCTGACCTATTGACCTCGGCTCCTGGTTTGGACACAATTATAAATCTCTCCTTGCCTACGCCTTTACTGATATGAACTAGCCCAAGTTTCTCAGCAAGCTGAAATTCACAAAATATTCCATTGGTAATACGTAAGATCACAAATACAGCGTGTCCGTTCTGATTTTTCACTTAGTCACCTACCTAAACCATTGTTCAAAACTTAGGCACCTTTTCTGCCCAAGTAAGTTAATGACGTCATAACAATGGAGAACAATAGAAGAGTGCGCGAGAACATTCGTATAGTCTTGGTTAGAAGTATTCGCGATCTTCCGTATTCAATAGACGATTTTCACATTAGCACAGTTGACTTGTATCTAACACATCCTAAGACCCGACATTACATGATTTGACACAACTTTTCACTGTGACTTCGTAGCAGATTTATGACGTCACAGTTAGAAATAACAGAAAAAGTAGTGATGTCAGGTCTTGCAGTGTCTAAAATGCAAGTCTAATGGTAATATGAAGGTCTATTCTACATTTCTTGTCTCTGATACATAGTTTTGCAAGGTTGTATTGTATACTGTAAGTTTTCTTTTTACTCTAGGGGAAAGTATACAAAATAAACATGATTATACATTAGCTCAATGCCAATCTATTACATACAAAAACATTTCATATTTCTGTCTAGTCACTTTAAATTTGCATTAAAAAATTTTATATATTGACAAAATGGTATTTTTACATGTATCTACTCTACATAGAGATTCTTCAATCAATATCAATACAAGTTCAATTTGTTAGCAAAACTTGTAGACAAAGGGATGTAACTCTTACTGCAGAAGAATTCTATCATTACCTTAAAATCTTCTAGGGATTTACTATTAACTGCAAATGACTTTTCTTCTTTAAGAAAATTTCTAAAAATATATGCAAGGATTTATAAAGTTTCCATAAAGATGTTGACTTGCAAACAGCTACGACAAAGCAAGCCTTATCGTTGACTGCAAATCTTTTTTGCATGTGTATTATGTCCCTTTACATAAGGAATGATAAATTCCATTAACGTATCGCTTACCTCATGCACAAGCATTCTGTCGTGTGAGTTCAGAGTGGCAGGGAATTCCATGCAGTCTTGTGACGCATCTACCACAAAATTGTCCAGATAACCCTGGAATTCTTTTATTCTCTCATTGGTTTCTTCTTCAGTCCTGAAAAATAACAAACACGTTACTTAAAAGTAAGCAAAATGTTTCTTGTATCATTTCTGAAGTTCGCAACTGTTCCTGTGGAAAATCTAATGATTTTGCCTTGCCTTCTCGACTATGAGACTGAATAACTGATGAGTACTTCTGTAATGTTTATTCAATTGGATCTGAAGCCTTTGTCCAGAAAGTATGATGTGAATAAACCAGACCTATTTCTTTCCAAAAGTGTAATATTTGACTCAAGAAAGTGTTATTTAGGGAAGTAAAGCGTAATGTAACAAAAATTGACTGTAACATGATAAAAACATTGTCTTTTCCACTCTTTGACATTGTTACAAATATAAATCATTTACACAGTTGCATGTACGATATAAAACACTCAACGTTCAAACCATTTATGTATGTGAGTCTATTTGTTTATAAAAGATGCTTTAAAAAAATCATTCTGCTTGGAAATGTGTTGGAAGCGTAAAACTGAGCATCAAAAGCATATAGCGTGATTGTAGGTCAAGGTTAAAAATCGTAAATATTACGCCAAAATCGTAAAAGTAGGCAGGTCTGATAAACACTTAACAACTTTATCAAATGGAAAACATTTTTTCTATTATTTTCTTGTATTCTTTAGACTATATCTACATGTATGTAACATACTGATGGTGTTATTAATCATGTAACCATCACACTGCAATGTGATTGGTTGAATTAATTTGAGGTACGATTATATATAAAAGTGTAACAAACGTCTGATGTACAGACAGACACTCTATAAAGTGATCTAGGTTACATTTTGATACATACATGTATATCAAATGCAACACACATTTATTTAAGAAATGACTGTCTTACTTTTGGTGTTCATAGGTGTATAATTCTGGTTAGTCATGTGCAAATTCCATGTATCCTTAAGCGATTCACGGAAAATTTGCATGTGTGCCAACCAGAATCGTACACCCATGAATACCAAAAGTAAGCCAGTCATTTCTTATATTCACATTTTTGTTAAGTACATATTTGACACCCTATTTTGCACGAACATCGCTTCTAATGATAGTAAATTCTCCCTACGTACAAAACTTGGACATGACGTAACAATAATTTATTAAGTGACTGGATTTATTGGAATACAAATTTTTTGGAATATAATTCTAGTTGCCTAATGGGCGTTCAAAATGGGATATCTACTAAATACCCAAGATTGCAACTACAGAGCGTGCATCATGTCCTTTCTAATTTGCATTTAGTCACCTACCTAAACCATTGTTCAAAACTTGGGCAACTTTTCTGCCCAAGTAAATTGATAACGTCATGACAATGGAGAACAATCAAAGAGTGTGCAAAAACATTGTTCATAAGTATTTGCGATCTTCCGTAATAGTAATGTAAATAGCAGTAATACTTTGTGAGAGTAAATACAAATATTCCTACTTAGGTTTGTATTCCGGCTTGTTCTCCTTGTCATCTGTTTTATTCCTCAGCTTCCCTGATTTCTTGTTTGAAAATCCTCGATTCTGATTGGTTGATTTCTGTCTAGCTGACCCAGATTTCCTCTCCACAGACAGAGAAAGTAGGTCAGCTAAGTGCTCCGGGCGTTCAGAGGTGCCATTCAACACTCCATCTGAGAAAAAAAATTGAATTATGAAAAGCTAATTGTTAGATTATAATTGCTTGAAGATCAAGAAAGCTACCAGTACTGTTCACCGAATCCAGAGCACCCTGTTTTGGGGGATTTATTCTGACATCTTAGATATTAAACAATCAATCATTTTCTACGTATGTTTACCTCCTTTAGTCATAACGGGAAATGTGCATGACTTCATACTTTCAACTGTTTTAAATCTGCTATACGGAAAATTAAATGTCTATGCGGAATTTCCATGTTAAAGATGACTACAGTATATTTCAGAGAAAATTGCGTTGCTCTAGATTTAGTGAATAGCACAGTAGGTAATTTATGTAGATTTGAGGTGTCAAGATGATATCATGATGTCTTGACTCTCTATGTTGCACTCAGGCTCCCAGATGATTACAAAATTTTGATCCATTTAGAAAGAGCTCATCTTTGCTTAATATTTCAAAGATATTATAATAAACATGAAATAGATGCTGTACATATGTACCTATACGAGGGTTGTCCCAGAAAATCGTAGACATCGGCAATAAGAAAGTTGTTAAGGGGTGCATTTTTATAAACTTTGCATCGATAAATTTGACATACAAATCGGCTTCTGTACATGAAAAATCAATAATTTATCTTCAATAGTAAAATTTTTATAGAAGAAATGAAGATGTAGGGTGACGTCCACCAGCGCATGATATGTAATGTCATGAATTTCAGCGACTGCGGTTAAGAATATGCCTAAAGTAAGCAACTCATAAATTCATCTCATATATTTTATAATAGACTTCGTCACTCATTGAGCAGAAACGAGATACATATTTAATCCACTTGACAGGATTTTCTGCACAGAAAATTTACTTATATGGACCCTCTCTTCTCTTTCTTTTACTGTTCGATGCCGGTTTTCATCAATGACATTTCTCGCCAAATTGACTGTCTGAATATCGCCCCTCTCCTTGTGCCCTTCTTTAGTTTTGTCTGTTAATTCGTTGACAAATCTCTTGTACAAACATGTATACTTATACTCTGCAAACATTTCCATACTTTTCTGATGTTTTCATTTCTTACTTTGTCTAAAAAGGGATCAATCCACGATCAAAACAATATCTTAGTACCATTTACTGCTCCGCTAATAAAGTTGACGTCGCCGTTTTTTGAATGATTGATGAGGGATTGCGTTATAAATTCCTTCATAATTAAATTGTTTATTACGTCATTGACGAAAATATAGCATGTATGTACCCGCTAAAATCAGTTCTTTCTGTTGATTAAACTTTTAGTACTATTCATACATGCATTGATAAGTATGGTCCAACCGCTCTTCCAATAATTTAATTAATTTTCAATATTAACGGCAGATTTCAACACCATTAACATTTTATGCTTCCCAGATACTTAAATTTACATCTGGGAAAATCTTGTTTAGATTTAACGCTAAATAAAGGAATTGTGAGCAATGTCTACGTTTTTCTGGGACAACCCTCGTATGTACATGTAATAAGAGTTTACAAATGATCTTGAACTAATACTTTTATCATTTTTGAGAAGAAATTAGCTTATTTACCGTCTATATATTCCTGTGCTGTTTTGACTTCTCCATGGTCTGACATGTATTCTATCAGAGATTTCAGGAATTCATCACGACTCACGGTTTCACTGTCACAGACCACCATTAAATGTCGCCGTGCTCGTGTCACAGCTACATTTATTCGCCGCTTCTCAGACAGAAAACCCACCTCGCCTACAAACAGGAAATAACTTGTCACCTATGCATAATTTAAACATGGAAATTTTTGCGTGGGAGGAATTTTAGCATTTTTCACGATTGTATAAATATCGCAAACCAAGTGAAAAGACTAAGGAAGTATTCCCGATTTTGCTAAAATGACCCCACGAGTATGGTTACAATGGCAATTTTGAGAAAATTTCCTCCCATGAAAATAACCACGTTTTCAGTATGCTGAAATATTTATATCATTAAGTGTCAAAAAGTAGCATTCCCAATGGAGACAGTAGACAGATTTAACCTTTTTTCCGCTCTTTGTATGTTTTGTACTTTAAGCCAAGAGCATCCCAAACCAGAAGTCTCTGATGGTTGATTTGTACATATACACTCAAGAGAATGAATGCTCGGCTTCACCTTGCCTAATACAAGTACTTTTTTCATCGACCCAATATATTTCTGTATCCCCCCTGTAAAACACTGTATAACGAATTTATCCCACTGAATCGCTTTTGGTTTGTGTATGTTACGTCAACATATTTTAAAGCATTTTGGTGACGTCAAAAGCATAAAGCGTCTTAGTAGAAGCAGGATGTCAAAATAATATCCTGTTAGTAAAATAATACAACATAATATTTGGTTCTTCTCGACCAATCAGATTGCAAGAAATTTGCCAGAGGCGGGATAAATGTATATATCAAGTTTTTTTTATAAGAAACAACAACCACATGCCAATGCATATCCATTAATTTCTAATTAATTTTTTTCATCAAAATTGAGAGCAAAATTTCCCCTCCCCCAAAGAATATCAAATGGACCGTGCCTTAGATTTCTCTAGAATGTGAGAGAATTACTAAAAACATGTATATATAACATACCATATGTATCAAAACTAAAATAACAGATGTTTTTATTTTTCGAAAAATGTGGGTCAAAGGTCAGGGATGGGGTCAAAGGTTAAAAATTTGGCTCCAAAAGATGAGCATTCTCAATATACATAGACATGCAATATATGACAGCTCTATTATCTTATACCCTTTCATCAGAATTTAGTTGAAAGGAATGATATACTGACAGTCGGATGGATAGACAAACAGATGAACAGACAGACCTACCACTATATGCCCTTTGATAAAATTAAGACTAAAGGCATAACTAACCTCTCATTTGAGCTGAAATAGTATTGCATAGGATACTGTATAAAGGTATCTCCTTCTTTCTTATACTAACCAGTGAAAATACTTAGATCAAGTAATCAGACAGTCTCAGATTGAAATTAAATATAATAGGACATGTGGCCTACCGAGTGAAAAAAGTATCGGCCATTTTGTTATAAAACCTTAAATGGTTTTAGGCTATCTTTTTAGTAAATGTAAAACAATGTAAATTGAATATTGAACGAAGAACATGAACTTTTAGGGTGAATGTGGTATTAATGAAGACAGAAGCTAATTATTAAAATATAATACAAAATATTTTTACATACCGGTATGAAATATTTGATCCTCTATAGAAAACATTTTCTGAATAAGGGTGTCCCATAAATATTTTAAAATCTGCATGAGGTTGAAATGATGTTTTTGATTGGTCAAATTGTAAAAGGACAAAATGACTCGAGGTCCAATTGACAAAAAGGCCTGAAACATTTGTTTATTACCAGTAATTTATGGCAGGAACAGGTATTGTACCCGGATAGCTCAGTTGGTAAGAGCGTCTGCCCAGATAGCAGAAGGTCTCGGGTTCGATTCACGGTCCGGTCACATCTTTTCCTCTCCTGTTACAGAATTGGCGCCAAACTAAATGACTCGAGGTGAAGTGGAGTTTTGTGTAAGGTTTCCAGTGCATGGAAACCTGAAAAATTTGTGGAGAGGAGTGTGGCAGGAACGGGCATCGTGCCCAGATAGCTCAGTTGGTAAGAACGTCTGCCCTGATAGCAGAAGATCTCGGGTTCGATTCCCGGTCCAGTCACATCTCTCCCTCTCCTGTTAAAAATTTAACTTCTATAATTAATACTAAATTTGGAATTTTGCAAAATAAAACTTACACAAGCACCTTTCATTTGGCAATGTGAAGGATGCATTATTGCTATTTTATTTGATAAAATAATCAATCTTTGTGATTCTGGTGTTTCCATTTATCAGAAAGCACAGCTCAAGTCCGTGATCACTTAGGACATTCTACTCTTGCAACAAAAAGTCCCACTACTCTCTCCAAAAATCTTACACCTTAAACAATTAAGAAATAAGTAAGAAATACATGAATTTTGATTGTTTGTTATCTTTCTTGCACTGTATAAACATAATAGAAAAGATTTTCAAGTTGATTGATTGATCAGAGGAAATTCCGAAACTATCTCCTAACGTTTCTATAGAATTGAAGATAAAATCCTGGGTCAGGTCCCAAATAAAATATGAGAAAAACTAAATTACAGACTCACCTATGATGATATTGTAAAATGGCAATATCTTTGTTTATTTATAGTTTCTGTCACTTATGTACTCTAAATGCATGTAGATAGGGTAAGAGAAAATAGCCATATACCCATTTTCCATAATCCTAGGGAACAGGGACTCAAGTAAAATACTGTAATGACATCTAAACTGCAAACCGATAATATTGTGGAATAAATCAATTAATTATTATCCATAAATTCTGGGAAATTAGCTATCAATGAGATCACATGTAGTTTAATAGAGAGAAAACAACCACACCCATTTTCTAAGACCCTTGGGGTCAGAGACTCAAACAAAATATCAAGTGAACACGAGATTACAGACCCATCATATTACATAAAGAATTTTGTCTCCATTATTTATAGTGTCAGCGCTGTAAGCATAAGATATTATATGGAATAATATAAAAGAAAATGGCCACACCCTTTTCTAAGACCCTGGGGGTCATTGGCTCAAACAAAATATCAGGTGCACAACTAGACTACAGACCCATCATATTGCAAAAAGAATTATGTCTCTATCATTTATAGTGATAGAACAGCTGTCCGGACAAAATTACATAGAATTTAATGACAACACCCATTTTCTAAGACCCTGGGAGTCAGGGACTGAAATTAAATGTCAGGTGCACAACTAGACCATGGACAAATGGACAGACAGACAGACGGACGGACGCTGGGTGATCGCATAAGCTCGTATGGTCTGAGACCAGTAGAGCTAAAAATGAAGCAGATTTGAAGGTTGGACCAAACTAAAGGCGAAAATGCATATAACTTCTATGAATAAAAAGATGGATAAGAAAAAAGCAGTTTGTATCACTTTACAACTGAGAGTTAAAGCTAAAACTTATTCCCTGTGTTTGTGAAGGTTTGTTGGACATCAGACATTTCCAGGTGAAAATGGTGTCAATCCAATTAATGTCTCAACTTCGCCAGACCAAAGTGTCACACATTGTTTCATAAAGTAAATTGTCCCTTTATTTAAACATTTCCTGATCTTAAACACTCTATTTCGGCTGTAGCTTATTAATTTGACCAGTAAATCAAACTAGGAACATATTTTGTTGTCACCTCTTCTTCCAGACCCATTACCTGTATAAGGTTTCCAAACGTCACACCTGTTTTTGTCATATAAATTTATGTCTAGTAAGATATTGTTTGGTCTGGTAAAGTTTTGAGCTTCATAGAACTGAATGTCCTGTAAAGTTTTGAGACCTTCAGGAACCCTGTATTCTACCAATGAGGGAAAACTTATTACAAGTCTCCGTTGAAGGACTTTTGACCATATTTTCAGACAAATTAAAGATAGATTTACCTTTAGGGTTACTCCTGACCATGGAGATGAGAACAGCTTCTTTTTCCCTTCCCTGGAATCCGTCTACCGATTTGATCTCTAGTTTGGAATACTGACTGGACAGCCTTAATCGTAACAATTCTACCTGCAGGCAAAATATCAAGATGCTTGTGTGCAATACAAATGACTCATAAACAGCCTTGTAGCAATAAAAATTGTTATACAAAAAGAAGGTCAAAGTCAAGGCCATACAAAGGTCAAACTCTTAATACCAAAATAAAGGTCTCATCCAAAAGAATAAATGTAAAATATGCAAGATCTACATGTACATGTATATTATCGACCACTTACAGATAAAAGATCTAGATGTATTTCATATTTTAAAGAGTTATTCAAACTATAAGGTCAAGGTCACAAGCTTTTAAAAATACCCAAATTTGCGAACTTTTCTAATCATTGACAAGAACCTCATTTACTGTGATGAAAACACGTAAGATTTTAGAAGGATCTTTGCCTTGTAAATTTATGAACCATGATTAAGTTACCTGTAAATTATATGGAGCGATGACCGCGATGTCCTCTTGGTTCACTCCCAGATCTATTAACTGCTTAACGTGGAAACTAATGATGTCTGCTTCACCTACAGAACAAAAATTGTAAACATTAAACTTTCATAGCAGAATCTGTACTATGTTAAAGTTCTGTACAAGTATATTTTGGCTTAAAATCATGGTCAATCTTTCAGTGTTTTTTAAAAAACTAAAATGTGATAGGTCATGAAGGTCAAGGTCACAGGGTCAAAAGTCATGATTCAATAGAATTCTCTTGACATAAGAAAGACGTGTAAAATATGAACATGCTACCTTTAAAGATAAAAGAGATATTCAACATGTTAAAGCAGTCAAGCTACAAGGTAAAGTTCATGAGGTCAGATGCAATGCACACGTATTTCTGAAAGAATTAAAAAATTAAGGCAAACATTAAAGTTTTGGACAGGAAACTAAAATAATATACCATCCCAAATCTTCGAGGCTGGGCCATAAAAGAGCCTGAACACTGAAAATAAAATGTAAATGCAAAAAAAAAGAACTATGGGTACCTTCATTCCCTTTAGACACTTCTTCTGGAGTGTCAAGCTCATATAGCTCACAACCTGCTGTGTCCACTAATAACAGAGGTTCCTGTGTTACTTCACAGTCTGTAACATCTTGTAAATCCCTACAAAACAAGAGGTAAAAGTGGGTTATAGCTCATACAGCTCACAACCTGCTGTATCCACTAATAACAGAGGTTCCTGTGTTACTTCACAGTCTGTTACATCTTGTAAATCCCTACAAAACAAGAGGTAAAAGTGGGTTATAGAGCTCATACAGCTCACAACCTGCTGTATCCACTAATAACAGAGGTTCCTGTGTTACTTCACAGTCTGTAACATCGTGTAAATCCCTACAAAACAAGAGGTAAAAGTGGGTTATAGAGCTCATACAGCTCACAACCTGCTGTGTCTACTAATAAGAGAGGTTCCTGTATTACTTCACAGTCTGTAACATCGTGTAAATCCCTACAAAACAAGAGGTAAAAGTGGGTTATAGCTCATACAGCTCACAACCTGCTGTGTCTACTAATAACAGAGGTTCCTGTGTTACTTCACAGTCTGTTACATCTTGTAAATCCCTACAAAACAAGAGGTAAAAGTGGGTTATAGAGCTCATACAGCTCACAACCAGCTGTGTCTACTAATAACAGAGGTTCCTGTGTTACTTCACAGTCTGTAACATCGTGTAAATCCCTACAAAACAAGAGGTAAAAGTGGGTTATAGAGCTCATACAGCTCACAACCTGCTGTGTCTACTAATAACAGAGGTTCCTGTGTTACTTCACTGTCTGTAACATCTTGTAAATCCCTACAAAACAAGAGGTAAAAGTGGGTTATAGAGCTCATACAGCTCACAACCTGCTGTGTCTACTAATAACAGAGGTTCCTGTGTTACTTCACTGTCTGTAACATCTTGTAAATCCCTACAAAACAAGAGGTAAAAGTGGTTATAGAGCTCATACAGCTCACAACCTGCTGTGTCTACTAATAACAGAGGTTCCTGTGTTACTTCACAGTCTGTTACATCTTGTAAATCCCTACAAAACAAGAGGTAAAAGTGGGTTATAGAGCTCATACAGCTCACAACCTGCTGTGTCTACTAATAACAGAGGTTCCTGTGTTACTTCACAGTCTGTAACATCTTGTAAATCCCTACAAAACAAGAGGTAAAAGTGGCTTAAATAGCTCATACAGCTCACAACCTGCTGTATCCACTAATAACAGAGGTTCCTGTGTTACTTCACAGTCTGTAACATCGTGTAAATCCCTACAAAACAAGAGGTAAAAGTGGGTTATAGAGCTCATACAGCTCACAACCTGCTGTGTCTACTAATAACAGAGGTTCCTGTGTTACTTCACTGTCTGTAACATCTTGTAAATCCCTACAAAACAAGAGGTAAAAGTGGGTTATAGAGCTCATACAGCTCACAACCTGCTGTGTCTACTAATAACAGAGGTTCCTGTGTTACTTCACTGTCTGTAACATCTTGTAAATCCCTACAAAACAAGAGGTAAAAGTGGGCCATAGAGCTCATATACATGTACATGTACATGTGTATTTCACAAATTGCTGTCTTTATTGTTAGTTTTCTTGGAATACATTATCATTTGCCAGCTTCAACCTTCAAGTACAAGATGGATTACTCCCATTCTTAAGCAGAAAATTTTTGCGTGATCATAAAAGTGATTTTACCAGATTGTCAAAGTTCAAGGTCATGAGATGTTTTTTTTTACCTGATAAAAATCTTCATTATTAGACCTTCTTCATATTACCATTAGACTTGAACTTTAGACACTCCAAGACCCGAAATCACTTCTTTTTACCTTATTTCTAATTGTGACGACATAATTCAGATACGACGTCACGGTTAAAAGTTACGCCAAAGGTTGTCATGTCGGGTCTTAGGATGTGTAAAATACAATTCAACTGCGGTAATGTGAAAATTATCTATTGTATTTACACATGTACATCGAATGTTGAAATATGTAGTATCCTTCATAGAAGCAAACATAGTAAAATGTAATGAATACCTAAGAAGATGGTCTTCAACACTTGGATCTGCCTTCAGTTTACCATAATACAGGACCTCTGATGACCATGTCATTATGGCCCGATGCATGCGGTACTGTGTCGTCAGCATACGTACTACTTTCTTGTTATACAGATCTATTATCCTCTCCATCAATGTTTTCTCCAGTCCATCTTTGGCAGCCCTAATCAATGCAGAAGTCACATATTTACACGTACAATATTTAGTGGTTTTAATGATTCCAGGCAGTCTAATTGCTGCCGATAGAAAATGAGGCTGATTTCCATATGTAATTAGTCATAATTTCTCTCTATAATTCACTCCAGATACATACTGTAGACGTGTCTTTTCAGAATATGAAGTTACTTCCCATTTGAGACGGAATATGACATCTCACAATTCATATAGTTTTAAGACGGTTTCCGTAGAATTTGATGACATCCCCATTTAGTCTATGTCAGATACCGTCTTAAATGAGAAATAAATCAGGTTTTCAAAAATGCCCGAAATAAATCCAAGTATCATACTCACTCAACACTGAGTATGGTGGGAGGTAACTGCAGGTGGTCACCAGCTAAGATACAACGAGGAGCTCTCTGTAGGGCAATCCAACATGCTGCTTCAACAGCCTGAAAAGTACAACAAGAGGCCCAAGTGGGCTTATATCACTCAAGGAAGCTTCAACCGATTAATCATTAGGCAATAAATATTATATACTTTTTAGCTAAGTCATGGTGGGTAATCTCGCAATGCAGAACAATTGGTGTTTTCTATATTTTGTGAAAAATAGAAGATTTGTAACAAAAAAGGGGAATATGATATAGAGTAAGTATGAGTTGCGACGGGGTGAAAGGGAGGGGGATGGGGAGGAAGGGGGCAGGAGGAGGGAGAGAATGGGGGAGGGAGGAGGGAAGAGGGAGGGGAGGTAAGGTAAGGTGGCGGGAGGAGGGAGGAAGGGGGTGGAAGATATCAGCTCTTTATAACACACAATCAGCAATATACCATGTACTTTCACCTCCACGAATCATGCTGATTGTTTTTCAGATTTATAGAAAAATATCATTTCCCTTATTTTGGATAAAACTCATAGCTATGGCATCCTTACACTGCATCACATTCCCCTTTTTGTGATGAATAATCTGTATTGCACAAAATTTGAGATAAAATTAATGTTCTGCATTGCGAGATTACCCGTGAAGTATTGCTTCGATTGAGATAAACTGTCCTGTGTTTACTTTTTCAAATTTCTACCTGAGAACACTCGTCAATTACAGCCACTCCAAAGTGATCTTCATCAAGGAATTTAATTGGTCCTTCCAATGAAGCTGTTGTTAGTGTTGCCACGACAACATCAGCCCTATTTAGCAGTTCTTTTATGGCAGCTTCCTCCCTCTGCACAAGTTCTTTCCTCAGATATTTAAGGTCTCCTCGTAATTTCTGTTTTTCTCCTTTATCTCTAGTTTTCCTTAGGGCTGCCTATAAAAATATATTTCATTGCTTAAAATGCTGGTCAGTATTACACAATTATTGACTTAATACATGTATATGATATGACCTCAGCTCCGAAGATAAATTGTTGCCCCAGACCTAAAATCACAATGACTTGCAATTTTTTTTTCTTTTGTTTATAAAGCACTATCACTGCTAGCTTTAGATGCAAAAGCGATGTATTATATCATCGCTTTAGTGCAAACGGTAATGTTCACGGGAAGGTTAGCGCAGAAGTGCATGTGTGCAAAAATATTTGCTATATGAAAAATTTAACACATCTCATTTGTTTCAAGACTATTCTCTAATGCACTTAGCATACCCTAGGCATGAATAATTTTACCTTTTAAGGTCTTAACACTTGTACATTCATGCATATTCGATTTAGTCCCATTCCTTAACAAACATTTCTGTTTAGAACCGGGAATAAAACATATGTGATTGGATGTACCTTAAGTAAAATTATCCTTGCCTAGGTTATAATAGGTGCATAAGAGAGTCGTCTTTTTAATCAAATGAGTTTTCATATACTAGTAGCAATTTTTTTTTCATATAACAAATATTTTTGCGCACATACACGTCTACGCTCACCTTCCTGTGAACATTACAGTTTGCACTAAAGCGATGATATAATACATCGCTTTTGCATCTAAAGCTATATCACTGCTATCAAGATAATGTCATTGTAAAAGATCAGAATACTTATGCAATTCGAGGCATCAATATGATTTCAAAGTACATTATGTCATTTATGACGTTAAGAATGTATAGACTAACAAACAGATGAATTGACCGACAGATAAACATAAGGGCAGCACAGACAAATGGACAGACAGAAAAACTTACATCAATGCTAGCCAGTAAAGAATCCAGTAAGTATTTCTTCACATGAGAGAATGACTGACAACAGAATGACTTATCAGCACCTCGTTGAAAACTCCTCTCTTGACATCATCCAGATATTTAGGGAATAATTACTAGAGCAGTTGCATTTATTTTACTTCTTACTTTACTTCTACTTTTACCTCACCTCTACGCTTCAGTAGTCACTGTGGTTAGGGATTAGGCCGTGGTATTTAAAATTCGTTTTCCATCCTGGTGTTTTAAAAAAAGACACCCTCCAGTTAGGCGAAAACACACAAAAATACAAATTTTGTATTGTTGTCAATGACATGTATTATTCTGAAATTTTATTTAAGGCACATATCCACTGTCCAAGTCAGGGGAGACGGGAATGTGAGCTATTATAGCTAAGTCTTGGTTTAAATAGATCCATTTGAGCCGTTTTTCATTTCGAGTTATAAAGCCGTAGTGGAACTTTTTTTTCAGTATGACAGGATACCTTTGGCAGTCTCGAATTCATTGTGAGTGTATGCTTTTTGTCTGGTATTTTGTCTCGAAAGGTACCAGTCCACACACGTTAAACAGAATATTTCACAGCCATGGCTTTACATTGTTCAATACACACCTGTCCTGAGGCGATCCAACTACAGTTACCTTTTAAAGCTGACCTGTCACTTTTTTACCATTTAAATGTGAAAGTATAATCATCAGACGGACGGACATGCAGACGGAAAGATCATTTATTTATGTAGCAAAAATTACAATGCTTAATGTTTCTTCGTCCGAAAAGGGGAAATTTACATAAAATGTACCCGCAAGTTTTATGTCTAAGATATGAAATGTACCCGCAAAACGTCAGGGTAGGTCAGCTTTTAAAGTTAACTGTAGTCGTCAATACTCGAGACCAAGATTATGTAACCCCTAACCGCAGTGACCACTGAAGCGTAGAGGTGAGGTAAAAGTAGTGGTAAAGTAAACTAAATGCAACTGCTCTACTTTCTTATGTTATATTTGCGGATGGTAAATGCTGATTTTACGGTTGCAAACTGAGTTTTTCTTGCAACGCGTTAACTGATGTTTGCACCGTAAAATCAGCATTTACTTCCGCAAACATAACGTTAGTATCTAGTTATTCACATTCTAATGCAATCTATATTGTGAATATACGGCGAAATGTGACGTTAGCAACGTCAAAGACTAGTATGTTCTTGTTTTACAGCCATAACTAAGAAATAAAAAATCAAATTCAAGGAATTGTGGTCCCCCGCTTTTGGGTGTTTGTCTTTAAAGAAATGCTTACAGACATCTCATACATTATCAACATTCTAAATATGAAAGATTAACTCCAAGAAAAGGTCCAAAAAAAAAATTTTGTTTTGTTTCCAAGGGAAAGGGCTTATGAAAAGGTATGCACATGTGAAATATTTAAGACCTATGATTTAAATTACCATCAAAAACTAATGGTCGAGGTTGAAGTTTTTAAATGTGGGTCAACCTCCATGGACAAGGTCACAAGGTCAGAATGTTGTTACCAACAGAAAGGTCTCATCACAAGGAATACACATGTGAAATGTGAAAGCCCTATCATTTGCCATTAAAAAGTTATGGACAAGGTTATAGTTTTTTGAAAAGTAGGTCGAACTCAAAGGTAAAGGTTACAAGGTCAAAAATTTTGGTATCCATTCAAAGGTCTTGTCACAAGAAATACACATGTGAAAAATCAAAGCCCTATCACTTTCTATTCAAAAGTTATGGTCAAGGTTAGAGTTTTTAATAAGTAGGTCAAAGTCCAAGGTCAAGGTCACAAGGTCAAAAATTTTGGTATCCATGGAAAGGTCTTGTCACAAGGAATACACATGTGAAATATCAAAGCCCTATCACTTTCCATTCAAAAGTTATGGTCAAGGTTAAAGTTTTTAATAAATAGGTCAAAGTCCAAGGTCACAAGGTCAAAAATTTTGGTATCCATGCAAAGGTCTTGTCACAAGGAATACACATGTGAAAAATCAAAGCCCTATCACTTTCTATTCAAAAGTTATGGTCAAGGTTAAAGTTTTTTATAAGTAGGTCAAAGTCCAAGGTCAAGGTCACAAGGTCAAAAATTTTGGTATCCATGCAAAGGACTTGTCACAAGGAATACACATGTGAAATATCAAAGCCCTATCACTTTCCATTCAAAAGTTATGGTCAAAGTTAAAGTTTTTAATAAGTAGGTCAAAGTCCAAGGTCAAGTTCACAAGGTCAAAAATTTTGGTATCCATGGAAAGGTCTTGTCACAAGGAATACACATGTGAAATATCAAAGCCATATCACTATCCATTCAAAAGTTATGGTCAAGGTTAATGTTTTTAATAAGTAGGTCAAAGTCCAAGGTCAAGGTCACAAGGTCAAAAATTTTGGTATCCATGGAAAGGTCTTGTCACAAGGAGTACACATGTGAAATATCAAAGCCCTATCACTTACCATTCAAAAGTTATGCACTAGGTTAAAGTTTTTGTGACTGACGGACAGACGGACGGACAGACGAACCGGTTTTAATGTCCCCGCGTTTTCGCGAAAGCGGGGGACAACAACCCATGAAAATCAACGTTATAGCAACGTTGCATTAGAATGCAATATCTACTTACCAGATTTAAATTTGTAGCTAGAGAGCTGACTGAGGGAAAGAAAGACTGATGCATGGAATAAATAGACAGATTGATGGACCCAGCTACATGTACATGTACATTTATATACAGACAGACATACGAACAGACATCATAAAGACAGACAGAGACAAACAGACGTCATAAAGGCAGACAGATGGACAGAAGTCTTAAAGACAGACAGATAGATGGACAGACTTACCAGTGCCTTATCCAGGTCCTTCCTGACATCCTCTACAATCTTGGTTTCGTCACTGCTGGCCAATACAGCATCCAGGGAGTATTTCTGTATGTGTGGTAACACTCTGGCTGGATGGCCCAGTCTTATTACCTTCTGCCTGTTTTTACCCAGTCTCTCTACCAGATTGTCTACTGCAATGTTGGAGGGAGCACACGCTAAAACCTGCCAAATTAGAACTTTAACGTAATCCAAGAAAATGTAGTTTCACAGTCATCCAAACCAACAGCTTGATTTGCCATTCCCGATGCAAAATAGTATCTTTTCTTCCCATTTTATTGACCAATTTTTCCTAATATGAAACTTCATGGAAAATTCATAAAAAAATCAAGTTCAAAAATCATCAACTTCAAGTGAAAAGGCAGCCAAATCTATTTATCTTTTCCAATATTTGAGAAAATTCTGCTATTTTTCCCTAATTTTAAAGGCCCCAGCCACAGGCCCAAGAGCCCTGCCATCTAATACACATACATTTTGTATACCTCTATACCTCTACATGTATGCCTTTGAACCCTGAATCCCGTGTCCTCTTGTTGACACAACAGACGTTTTTGTCACGCTTTTAAAAAATACCGTAAAAGTTTGATTGTTTACAGATGTAAATTTCCAGCTTTGTTTAAATCTTGAAAAATTGTTTTATTGTCTAGCTAAGCATCAGAATGTTTAATTAAGTTTATCAATTAAATCTAGTCAAGCATAACTAAGTTGTATTTTTATGTCAAAGGGGTAGGTTCACTAACTACCAAAATCGGCCCTAAATTTTTGCGAAAAATAATTTTATGAAAATTATGATTCAGCATCTCTTATATTTATCTCAAATACCTGCCGAAATAGAAAGTAAATATTTTTCATTGTCAAAACGTCACGTGCGTTAGTTATGACATCACATTGTGACGTCATTTTCTCTGCATGACGGAAAATGAAGGAAAATCACCATATTTTCTGCATAAATCTTTAAAATTAGTATAGGCGCCAACCTTCACCCAACACAAATTTTATGTAGATCGAAAGATACATTGCAAATTTAACTTTTAATATGAAAATTATTTTGGGTAAGGGCTGGCGCCCTACTTATTTTCATAAATTTTGACCAGAATTATGCCCTTTTCTTACGATTTTTCAGCATTTTACGACTTTAAGCCGATTTTTAAGCCATATATTTCGGTGTATTGCACGTAAATTAAAATATTTATTTGATATTTCAAACAACCATACATTTAACTTTCTTGATACGAAATACAATCGAAATCTAAAACATTCTAAAATTAGGGCCGATTTTCCATGTTACCGAACCTGCTCCTTTGACTATGTCTGCAAATAAACAATATAGGAAATCACTTTTCACAGTAGAAATACAAAGAAGCGTTTAAACGTTAACGTTTCCTTTACAGACTTCCGTGTACACGTTTAGGAAATTTAGTATACGTTTCACCCTTAATACTGACCTTATTTCCTTGCTTGACAGCCTGAATAATAATCTCAATGACAGTTGTAGTTTTACCCGTCCCTGGGGGCCCATGAACTACGGCAACTTCTGGCTGTGAGAGGGCAAAGGTCACAGCCTCTCTCTGGGATTCATCCAATCGCTGATTGACAAAATGGATATCTGAAATAGAAGGAAAAAATTTTAAAAATGCCCAGCTGGTGCAACTTTATAATTTACATGTATCAGCATTGTCAGTATTTCGCCATTTAGAAAAGCAAATGCAAATTAGTTATTGTGAGAGATGAAATTCTCAAAACAGATAAATGTGAGAGATTCTTTCCTTTAAGTAAATTACAACACAATAATTTCGTCAATTTTGTCTGTGAATAATTTCAATCACATTTCTCAATTTTCTTAATTGTATTATTTTGGCACAGGAAACTTTACTCAACACTGAAATAACATAAATTAAGGCACAAAAAAAAAAAATTCAACAGTCAAACATTTTGTAGTACTGACAACTGTTACCTTGACTTTTGACTAAAGTTTCCACAAGGTTTTTTTTTTTAAATATTGCCAGTCGTAACTTTGATCTTCAAAATCAATAGGTGTTGTCCTCTCACCATGGGAAACTAATACATTTATGTGCAAAAATCTAAGATCATCCAAAGTAACATGTCCACAAGATTTCTGCACTGTAGAAAGTGACCCACACACACATGGTTGCATTATATACTTTTCCCCTTGGCAACTACCATCGTCGGAAAGCCGACGGCATCTTCTCAGTTATACTACGTTAGATACCCTGGGACAGTCTATGGGGAAACCCTCGTATTCCGAAACGATTTGAGTAGGGAATTTAAGCCAATTAGAACGAAAATCACTCCAACACAAAAGAGCTGAAACTATTCAAATCGACTATTTCATTGTTTACTATAAATAACCATATGACGCATAAAACGAGAATTCCCGGACCATTGTGCCCACTGCTGCCTATAATCCTACGATTATAGGCCATGGGTTTCTGACGATGGGCAACAACATGTAAGTAGTTTTTAAGATTCTAACCTTGTTTTTGATATGGAGGAGTGAGTTCCCTTTCACCAAACAAGGCAGAGATAAGTCTTGTACACGGTGCTGAAGTCTGCTTCTGTAGACCATGTAAAGCACTGTAAAGTAAGGGTTAAGGGTGTGGTTTTATATATCATTTCAGGAAAACTCATAATTCAGCAATGTTGTCAAATTTGGCAACATATTGCCAAAAACGGCAACCTATCAGCAAAAAATCAAGACTGAAAATACAGATTTAGTGTCTGATTTAACATTTGGTGTAATGGGCAACTTTTTAGTTGCTCTACAAATTTTTTTCTCAATTGCTCATACCCATGTAGAATGGTGAAATATTCAAGAAACTGGCAGCATATATATGCCAATTTTTCTAGTTTAATGCTGATTTATTATTCAGTGAAAAGCTGCTGAATTTGGCAACCTAAAGTTGCCGAATTCAGCATTGAGTGGTTAAATTCGACAATGTTGCTGAATTTTGAGTTTTCCTGGACTGATATTGATAAAAACAAATGTCAATAGCTGATTTTTCAGTAAACTCGTTAGACAGTCAAACACCAGACACCACAAAATTTCGTGATATTTTCATCAATTTCAGCATATTTTTTATTTGTGTCAAAATAAAAAGCATGACAACACATCAAGGTGCTTCAAGACGGTGCAAGCAGATGTAACGTCGCAATGGAAAATTTTGCCAAATGATGCTGTTTGGTGTCTGTGTGTATAAAATCAAGGTTAAGAAGGGTCATATCTGTTATCTGAAAAAATCGACTACTAAACGTTACATCAACATGATCAAGAATCTTATATATACATGTATATAAATTATTAAGTAGACACATGGTCAGTCATCAAGTTCTAAAACTTCCACAGAACATACAAGCTTTTTCTTAAGGTCAAACCTTAAACATGCTAATGTCAATAAATGTACTTGAAGTCAAGTTCACTCATCATGTTAAATCTTCATGCCAAATTTTCATTTGAAACTTCTCATCTTAATCTCACCTTTTTAATCGTTTATAAGTTACATCGTTTGTAAGTTTTGTCAGTCGGAATCGCCCCTCATCATTCAGGGAGAAAATATCTTCTTTGTCATCAAAGGCGACAGTAACGATTGTCTTAGAAACTCGAGTTACGACTCCAGAACCAACCACATCAGCGGCGTCTGTTGATGATGACGAACTCAAACTCACTATGTCACCTGTAATTATTTGCAAAAAAAACACAAAAGTAATTTCTTTTTCCAGATTATTTTGTTCAAAACGATATTGACAAAGGTAGGTTTTAATTTTAATAGTGATATGCGAATTCATTTTAATGAAAAATGATTTTTAAATTCACATTGATAAATTGTGACATGCAAATTCACTACTAAATAATAGTCAAATTCACTTTAATGAATTGTGACATTAACTTTCATTGAATTGTGATATGAAAATTCATTAATACATGAATTATGATAAATAAAATTCACTTAATCAGATTCAATTATAATATGCAATATATCCCGACAAAATGCCTGAAGCAAATCATTAATAGGCCTTTCAGGCTTTCTATTCTTCCTTGATGAAAAAGTAGTAGTCAATGAAAAAAGAAGGAGAAAAATAGGAAAAAGTAAGAATTAATAGGGGAAAAGTAGGATATTTTCCATCACTTTTAGCAACAATTTTAAGTAAGTATGACACACAAACTACAGTAGGCAATGATTGTAGACTGGTAATGTTCATCTTTGAGGAAATCACAGGGAGAAAAAAGGACAGATTGATTTTTCATGTAAAGTATACAGAATGGGCGAGCAAAGCGAGCCCGAATTTTTGAAAAATTTTTGAATCAGATGTCGATGACAAATGAAGCAAGTAATTTTTTACTTTTGAGTAGGAGGTTTTGAAGAAAAAGTAGGAAAAAATAGGATCAAAATAAAAAAGTAGGAAAAGTAGGAAATAGTAGGAACAGCTAGTAGAAAGCCTGGCCTTTTTCTCTCCCTTGAAAAAAAGTGCCCACCTGGAGTGATATTGTGCGATGGTAACTCAGTGCTGTTTCCAGAAGGTTCAAACGTCACTAATGTCCGTCCATACAGCCCGGTACGACAGTTGCTAATCTGAAGTTTTAACAGACAAACACCTCTTCTTTGTAACTCCTTGGCTGGAAGTCTTTCAGAGAGGACCCTAAATTGTAAAACAATAACAAATCAAAGTAAAAGATTTTTTTTGGCAACTGATCGCTGGTAAAAGTTTGAAGTAAAATGTCAACTAAACATTTCTTCTTTGACTCCCTTTCAGTACACTTTAAAACCTGATTCAGTACTTTACTTAACTAAATCACTCCCTGTGCTGTACAACTACATGTACAAATAATTTCACATTTTCACATTACCACAGAAGGCCTGTATTTTATTCATGCCAAGACCCGAAATCACAACATTTGACGGCATTTTGTACTGTGATGTCATAACTGATTTATGACGTCGCAGTAAAAAAGTCAAATGCTGTGATGTCGGGTCTTGGAACTTATGAAATGCAAATATAGTTGTGAAAATGAAAATGGTCTATTGCATGATCATGTAAAATGTATGCATGGATGATAATAATGTAAACAAATGGCCCCACACCCCTCTCCCTAGTTACGGCGCAATGAAGATGCTATTTTTGTATTCAATTATTTAAAGGTGCCGTAGCTCAGTTGGTACAGAGCGCTTAGACAGTATATGTATATGGTGTTGTGGGCAATGATGCGATGGACCAGCTTCGAACCTGACGAGCTGCAGCCGTGAAGGGATCAGTACCAAGTTAGAGCCTCGCCAGGTGTTGTGGGCTTACACCTTGTACCGGTATATAGTCAAATAAACTGTTGGCGCAGCTGATTTTCTGAAACTAGATAAATGTGATTTTGACTTAATAATAATTTTATCATTCAGAAATTTTAATGAAGTCGATACCATTCATTAGATCTCGCTTAAATAACATTTCTAACATTTCCAATGCTAATTTTTCCTGTGACATCATGACGCGCTCCATAGGCTCAATGTTACATTCGGCAACGTCAAACAGATATTTAATATTGAAAGTGCCCTATCTAAAATTCATCTTATCTGTATAATATGACTGCATAAACCCACGACCATATAAAATATGGTATGAATATACCATTGATTTAAAACGAGTTATGGCTACCCAAAACTGGAGCTCGGATTGAATGAACGCGTGTTTGTGATTGCATGGCTAATATTCACATGAGAGAAAGTACAGATTAGACTTTCACCTCATATATTAGTTTCTAATTATTTCTTACATGAACAGAAATTATATAGGTTTTCTAACCTACTCAGAGTACTCTTAGATAAGGGTGAAACGTTTACACGTGTACACGGAGCCGTTTCGTTTTTTGGCTGTAAACGTTTACATAATTTATAAACATGTACACGTACGTAACAGACTACAGTACGTATCATACAAAAATATCTTCTTTAAAATTATTATAAATCTTACTCTAAAAACTCAATACAGTGCTCCAAGTTGCAACTAAATTGGTCACATTTGCGACTGAAAATTTGGTTTTGCGACCTTAACTTAATTGAACTCGCAAAATCGCGACCATAAAAAAATTTCGCGCCGAATTAAACAAATGTTGTACTGATGTATAAGAATTAAATTTTTATCCCAATACACTGTGACTGTGTGGGATCACGCTTAAGGCGATTACCGATATGTATTACACACACAAAAAATACATCGTAAATGAATGAAAATAGATAAACAATCGCTGATGAGAGACTACGAGTGGGGACATGATATCTTAAGATGTTGAAACCGGTTTTTGGCCGATAAAAAACTACTCAGTCATAGTCAATTGCTTGCTAACCTTTGATCTTCTAAAGGACTGTCTAATACTATCATGACTATAGGCGTAAACTAGGTGGAAATTTTTTTTCATAATGTTAGAGCAGGGGTGTTTGTCAGTTTTAAATTAGAAACTTTTTTTCTCAGAAATGCACGTTCGTTCTATTTCGACTGTTCTTCTATTACAATTTACAATGATAAAAAAATCTTTCAGATGCACATGCAGTGGCGGATCCAGCGCCCAGCGCCCCCTCCGCACCCCCCTGAATCCGCCACTGACATGAAGTACTGATTTGTTTCGGTGAAGTAAAGCTAATGGAGGCAGACTACTTACACATGTACGTACACTAATAAACAATGTCTACCCTGACAACGTCTACCCTTTAATCTAGTTATCTATTTAGCGATGAATGCAATTGTTTTCAACGAACAATGAATGGCTTCATACACGTATACACTTTAGAATGTCTGTGATTTTAAAGTACATGTAAGGCTTTCATCACGTACAATTTTCTTTCTTCGTTTTAAAACTTCTTTTCCTACTGGCGAAAGATAGCTTGCGTGAGTCCTGCCGATGTAGGAATAAAACTGATTACGTCATTTTAGTATTTTCTAGCGAGGCTTTCCCTGTATAGACTTAAAAAAAAGTTTATTTATGAAAAAATACAGGATTTTGTCTCTGGAAAGTCAAACATACACAAATAGAGACCACAAATTTGCTTATTGCGACCAAATCTTGGAAATGGCGACCAAAATTTAAGCAAGGTTGCTCTTTGGCAACCAAATCTTGAATGCTACTTGGAGCACTGCAATACTATAGTAGTGATTTCCTGAAGTCAGGCAATTGCTCATTTCGGAGATTATGTACATGTAATTATGTTCGCATCCCTCACTACTGCCTATTTCTTCGTCTCAGACTCTCTGTGTCCATCTCTCTGCCCATTAACGCCCTTATCTCAATGGCCCGGTGTCAAACCTTACATGGATTAACTGATTTTTGTAACTCACTTGTATTTTTAATTATGGGAATCGTTCAAACACGTTTGAAAATAACAGTTTAATTTTTGAATCTTTGAAAGTTATTTTATTTCTATACGAAACATCAGCATGTTGTATTAAAGTTAAGAATTTTATCTGGTCAAGCATAACTACTGTCCTGTTCACTAATTCCAGAGCACCATGTTTTCCCGGTTTTCTCTAAAATATGATAATGTCATCTTCCAAACAGATATCAATTTTATAGTACTCCTTAAGTCGTAACATAAAATACCATTGTTTTGGCTGTGCGTCAGTTAAGTTAGTAATAGGACGGAAAATAAAAAGTCTACGGGGATTTTCTATAGTAAAATCACTGAATATTTGTGACGTCGGAGGCTTTGACGTCACTGCTTACTATTGTTGACACGGAGAACAAGATGGCGGCGGCTTGAAATTAACATGGGAATTTCCGGTAGATATTTTATTTTTCATATTGCGGTTTGAAGGCAGCTGATAGGGTAAGTTGAAGTTAACTTCCAGTTATGACTAAAGGAGGTCAATGGTAGGAAACAATAATTTATAGCAAAATTCTTCAGACAACAGAATAAATCGCCAAAACAGAGTGCTCTGGATTTAGTGAACAGGACAGTAAGTTGTATTTATGTCAATTTATGACCACGTCTGCAAATAAACACTAATGGATTATGAATACAAAGAAACGTTTAAACGTTTAGGTTTCGTTTACAGCCTTCCGTGTACAATGTACTAGGAAATTTGGTAAATGTTTCACCCTTACTCTTAGAGAGGGCGAGTAGTAAAGAGAGATAGATAGATAGAGGGGTACATGTACCTATCAAATTTTAATTTTTCACTTTTTTATTCATTCTAAATTTAGAGGAAGAAAAGCAACAGTAACCCCCATTTTTGTGTCGCCTGCAAAGCATAGCGACACTTAGGGATCACTTTGTCCGTCCATCTGTCACACTTTGGGTGTCACAGCCCATAACTTTTGATTGGTAAGTGATAGGGCTTTTATATTTCACATGTGTATTCCTTGTGACAAGACCTTCCTACACATACCATAATTTTTGACCTAGTGCAGGGATTTTTTTTGCCCCTTTTTGGGGCCGTTATTCGGCCCCATTCCCAATGAAAAATAGTATCTTTTTTCCCAATTGTGGCTCTAAAATTTCCCAATTTCATATAGATGGAATTATCACCGAAATTAGTGAAATTTACTGGTTCAAAAGTAGCAAATTTACTAATTATTTGCCATATTGTTGTAAGCATGAGAAATTAAATCATATTTTAACGAAAATTATTTGATTATACATTCAAATTTGAACTTTTCATTGTATAAACTGTCATTTTATTTTCATATTAGTACTTCCCAAAATATTCCCTAACATCGTCAATTTTCCCAATTGCACGGGCCCCGACCCCACTCCCAAATTACTGAAAAAAATCACTGTAGTGACCTTGACCTATCTGTAAATATTTGACCTACTTTTCAAAAAAATTAAGAATGGATATATCTTTTGATTGGCATGATCAGCAAGTGTTAGGACTTTGATATTTTACATGTGCAATCCTTGTAGCAAGACCTTTCTACACATACCATAATTTTTTACCTTGTGACCTTGACCTAGATATTTGACCTACTTTTGAAAAAAGATAAGATTCGCTATATCTTAAGATTGGTAAGTGATAGGGCTTTGATATTTAACATTTGTATCTTGTGACAAGGCCTTCCTACACATACAATAATTTTTGACCTTGTGACCTTGGCCTACATATTGGACCTACTTTGAAAAAAAATTAAGAATGGATATATCTTTTGATTAGTAAGTGTTAGGACTTTGATATTTCACATGTGCAATCCTTGTGGCAAGACCTTTCTACACATACCATAATTTTTTACCTTGTGACCTTGACCTAGATATTTGACCTACTTTTGAAAAAAAGATAAGATTCGCAAGTGATAGGGCTTTGATATTTTACATGTAATTTTCTTGTAACAATGCCATTCTACACATACCATAATTTTCTACCTTTTGACCTTGACCTAGCTATTTGACCTTCTTTTCTAAGGTTGTATATATCTTTTAATTGGTAGGTGATAGGTCTTTAATATTTCTTATGGTGAGACCTTTTTGTTACCAATTTATGTAGTGACCTTGACCTAGATGATTGACACTCTTTTCTGAAAATTTGAGAATGATCATATCTTTTAATTTGTAATTAAGAGGTCTGATATTTCAAATGAATTTCATTTGACAAGACTTTTCTACTGATACCAATAATTTTGATCCACTTTCTAGAATAATTATCAAACCGCTTCGCAGGCGACACAAGCATTCCTTGGATTGCTATTTTTCATTACATTAACATCATAGGCGGAAAGATCGTCTGGGTATGCATATGCGCTAAAGGCACATACAAATTGCCAGGCGATCTTTCGACCTGTGATCAAAAGGTAGATAAATTATTGTTCTTAGATAAATTATTGTTCTGTCTCATGATAAATGACTCATTTTTTAAACGACTATTTTCAAAGAAATATGGAAGCCCAACTGGGATAACCCTTATAATGGAAGTCTATGGGAATTTTTCGGGATTTGAATTACCTTCTTCATATGAATATACCAAAATTTACTAAGCCAGATCTATTCAATGATTTAGATTTTATCTTAATTTTAGCAAAGCAAAGTAATCAAAATCGTGTTATCCATCGAAGTGAGCAGTGCAGACAGTAGTCTTTCAGAAGGGACTATAAACAGGGGTCCAATGTCTCGGATAGGCGTAGGCACGCAAAAGAACCCTCACTGCTTCAGGTCACGAGGTGCGTTGCATAGCTCAAAATTCTAACATACATAATTCTTACGTCTTCGGATGGTATGCCTAGTAGAGGTGGGATCTATATATACTGGAATGAATTAGTGAATAAGAAAATAGCATCTTTGTTACTACCAACCCCCCTCAAAAAATAATTTCATATGAAAAAAAAATCTTATTTGACAGTTGATGGGTGATTATCATTACTTCGTTTCTGAGATTTCAGCGTCTCGTTCCTTTTCAATCAGCCTCAAATGTTGTGCAACAAACTTTTCCATGCTATTTCCCTGCTCACTGAGTCTGACGACGGGCACCTGCTAGTGGAAAAGACCGAGCCCGATGAACAGTTTCTTTTTTCAATGTACTCACAGCGCTCTTTTTTCATCTGTATGATAAATTTCCCGGTAAGAAGCGTCAAGATTACACATTTCTCATTCGTAAATATAGTATACAATAAAAATTAGGTATGCACAGTGAGAATAATTTTTTTTGGAAAATCGGCCATTATCGGGTTCGGAATTGACTCTGTCTCCGGAGAAACGAAAGTCGGAAAGAACCACTTCTCTTTTTGATGAGAACATTGACACAACAAATCAACCAGCAGGCGTGGCTTGAACTACTATACATAGTTCTTGGATTTCCATTATCCGTGAGTATGATAAATCATTTTTATTTGATAATGAGATTTGATAATTGGTAATCAGATGATTAATTGAGATCAAAGTGAAAGTAGCAATTTCATTATTTTACCTCATGGTAAATTATTTAGTAGATTTGCTAGTAGCAAAGTCATCCTGACTATATTAAAGAAATTGGAATACTCAGGCTAGACCTGCTTACAACACTCTGGTATCCTTCTTATGTTGCTGACGTCCTGTACCGGTAGTCTTGTCGCTGCCTGCCATTTTTGGTAAAGTACATGTAGGTAGTAGTTCTTTCCGCAAGGGATTTCTGCGTTTATTAGAAAAGGGAAATCATAATGATTTCAGAATTGACAGCGAGTAAGACTGCATCGAATTGATTGATCAATTATTAAATAATTATTTACTATGCAGAGATGTTGAAATTTTTTCAAGTCAACCGGTCATTCGGACCAGTAACTCCACTAAATTAACCGGTCCTAATACATTTTCACCGGACCGACACATTCTTTTTGAATTTTCAGATAAAACAACTTTTCATAGTTATTTTATCAAACAAATACTTATTTGTAAACATAGACAAATCTTTTATCTTTTTTCTGAGATCATTTTATTCAATTCTATAATTTCCATGGCACGAACGTGGGATGGCGTTCTTTCATGGTCCAATATTGCGGACAAACGATAATTTTTCGAGCCTTCGAGGAAGGTGCTAGTCCGACCAGCACTAATACCCGAGGATATGCATACGGAACAGGTCATTCCGTTTTGACCGTGCTTCAACCATGTTCGGTTTTTCAGCCATGCCAGCTTAAATTCGTGAGGGGGGGCGGTTAACTTCATACTTTTGTTTCTTGTTTGACGAATTTTCTTCTTTATTTGGACGTTTCTGCCCCGGTTTTGCCCCCGATACAAACTTTATGGGCCACGGGGCTGCCATTTTGGATCAAGGGCATCGGCGTTATTAAAACGCATGCATCCGAGAGACGTATCTACATATAAGTAAGCGTTTAACAGACTAAGAATGAATTAGGCAACTCGACCAACTGTGATTCGCGTCTCGGTCATTACTGGTCATTCGGACCGATTGATACGTAAAACCAACCGGTCATTGCAATTTTTTATCGGTTTTGCCGGTCGGACCGGTTAATTTCAACATCTCTGACTATGTAGTGGTTCCGGTAGTGATCAGGTACCGATATTTCACTATTTTTAATGACTGAGTTATTGAGATGACATCCCATTAGCTCACTTGGTAATGTGCTGGACTACGGAGGCGGACAGCTGATGTTCGAATACCAGGCCGGGTACCAGCAACTACTTCTCTGACAACTGGAAGTAAAATTTGCAGCTCAATCTGCAGGATCTGCCTTTGTTTTCAAATGGGTTAAAATGCTAAGAGTATGCATAATCGATTAAGATTGCATCAGATGGCCAACCCATTTATAACCGATGATCGATCATATGATAAAGGTGCAACCGATTCCCCATCACCTGATCACTAGACTTTGCCTCTCATGTATATTTCCATGACCTCTATATTGAAATAATTACAGTATGCCACATCAGTTAAAATAATCTGCTTTTGTTTTTACAAATGTATTTTGGAGCAAGTAGTATAAATCAATTTCATTTCATCTTTGTAGAAAAGCTGCTGGAATGGGGCAAGCTCAATCAAAAGAGGTGAGTACACATGAACAAAAATTGTATGTTGGTTTCAGAATTGCTGGATCACTAAATTTCCAAAACGACACCTACTGGTCATGCTGGTGGTCATTTTATTATGGCATCATAATCAATAAGCCATTTGATGATCAAAGACTGAAATGCATATAGTGTCTGTCTGAATGTTTTTTTGTGGCAAAATTTCAATAAATGGACACAATTTTTGCATGTAACTTACAATTTTTGTAAGTTATAGAGCTTTCATCTACCCCATGTGATTTCTTTATTACTTGTACTAACAGGTACGGGATTACTCCAGAAATGGCTATAATAGCTAAATATGGCTATAATAGGTATAAATGGCTATATAGGAGAAATAATTTTAAGTACTAAAAAATTAAATTTTTGAATTTTTCTTTCAAACTCAAAATCACAAATCTTTATGACCATCTGATCAAAGTTTACAAAAGAAGTTGGTATGCAAAACTTACAATTTTCAAGTTTTGACCAGGATAAGTTATCAAAATTTGACTCATTCAATCTCAAAGATGGTACATTTTACATGTCAACTTCTTTAGTAAACATTGTTCAGATGGTCATAAACATTTGCAATTTTGAGTATTAGCTCAAAATTCCAAAATTTACATTTTTAGTACTTAAAATTATTTCTCCAATATAGCCATTTATAGCTATTATAGCCATATTTAGCTATTATAGCCATTTCTGGAGTAATCCCGGACCTGACTAATACTATCTGTAGACCCTTTCACGATAAGGTTTGCTGCGATCACTTTTGTCTTTTCGTATGGTACTTTTTCCATTCAAAAAAGAAATAACGTCATACCGCACTAAACCGTGGCAAACACTGCTCCGCCATGATGTCATTTCATTGTTTTGAGTGGAAAAAGTATGATGAGACAAAAGTGATCTGAATGTGAAGTAGTGATGAGCAATCGGACAAATTTTGCTATCGATTATCGGGGCACTATCAGAAACCAACTATCGATTAATTATCATAACTATCAAATTTTGAAAAATCATATTCAAAACTAGTGATATACCACTGAGGCTGTGGCCTTTTTAACATAGAAATACAATTTCAAACAAAAATCAACAATTTAATTTGTTTTTCTTGACAATTTTTATTTTTGTACACTTAGCTTGATGTCATTATGATTACTTTTCACGAAAAAAAAGGTTATAGTTTACTTTTATCTCTGAGCGACAATTGATTGTCAATTTTAATATCAATTATGGAAATTTGAAGGTGTTTCAATGATCAACTATCGAAAGTCGGTGACTATCGTTTCATCACTATCTAAAATGGTACCTAAAGTTGTACATGTACCTTGACCACGGCATGAGAGCGATCTCTTTCTTATAGACCGTCAAATTAGAGGTCAAAGTTCAAAGTAACAACTCTGAAGTATCAAATCTATATTTGGTGTTTATTTTGATGTTTCTGACAAATTGTTTTGTTATGTATTACAGGATGATTCCAGTAAGCCGACAGCTTCTGCAGCTACAGGTACAACTAAGACTACAGCTACAACTGCAGTGAGTTATCTTATTCTATGCATGTTTTACAAGATGACTTACACTAATATTGATGTACAAGTGATAAATTCATTTTCAGTACCATCACACTATATCTAGATCACTGGTGTACATGTCCAAGGAATAACATTAATATGTGTTGTGTCAAGAAATCTGCTTTTATTTCATCATCTCAAGGGAAATTTCTCAACAATAAAAAATATGTTTTCTGTGTTGATGCAGACATGGACATTCATGTTTCACAACTGTATCTTGTTCTATGTGAATCGTTTCCCTTTAGTCATGCTATTATATGAATAATTCCATAATTCTATGAAACAATAAAGACATGATGACAAAGATGTGGAGGGGGCATCCCCTCTCCTGCACTGACCCAAAATTTTTCAAAAGCAGGTACCGGTATCTTTCGGCCCATTTTCAGTAAAAGTCGGCTAATTTTGCCCCTTGACCCTCCGGAAAAGCGGGTGCTGGATCCGCCACTGAGAGATATTCCAATAGTGATTCTCCCAATAGCATTGAATCAATGGCAAATTTGTACATGGACAACTATTGCTGATAGTTCTGGAACCATCCATAGTTTTGATACTCAGAAAATACACAATGTGTTAGGGTTACAGCAGGGGTCATGATCTACTTATCACTTTATGATGAGAGTATTCCCATTTTGATGATGTACAAAACGCTATAGTTTTTGCCACAAAAAGCGTCCCTTCTGTCACATTGATTAATTTTATGCACGTTTATATTAATTTTAGTACTATCATGGCTATTGCAATGTATCTCAATAGTTAATATGTCACGATAGTTATATCATTGAAATAGTAATTTCTGCAACAGCATAGTCATTTTCCTCTCCAATTAAGGTATCCGTTGTACAAATAAATTTCAAGTGTACTATATAGTTAGAATTATTGAATATTTTTACCAAAATATACCTTATACAACATAACAAATGGTGTCTATCATCAAAGGTCGACATGCCAACCTTCTCTCAATCCACGGAATCTATCGAGACACTGCCTGAGATTACCGAGATAATTTTAACACTATTTAAATGGACGAGACGTCCGCAAGATCTCCATTTGTACTATGGATACGTTAAGTAATCCCTACTAGTCTATGATTTAGAGAATGTCTTTTGTTTTTTATATTACGCTTTCAGGCATCAAAATTGCCAGATGTCAGCAAGTTAACTATCCAGGAGAAGAGAAGACCAGACAGGGATGGTGATAAAAGTAAAACTATGGGGGCCGCAAAACAACCGGTAACAAAGAAAGAGAGCGGGGATGACAGTAAGCCTCGATATACGAAGGTACATCTGCAGTTCAATTCATACTGTATAACCAGGAATTTGGATTTGGAATTGCCAAAAAAATGCTCGCGAAATAAAATTGTGTTTGATAAGGTTCAGTGACATTTTGTTTTTATTGTACATGTGCCTTTCTTCACATATCCCGTTTAAACATAAGTAAATCGAGTGTATTCTTATGATAGAAATAACTGAAACTTCAATAATGGAAGGTACAAAAGAGTGAAGTCATATGTACATGTATATAATTGTTTGTACTTTCGGAATCGCGAAAAATTGTACTTGAGAAAATAAAGACATCCCATTTTACTATGAAATCACGAAAATTTCTGGTTATACAGTAGTTATATTATACCCATTTGTAATAATAAATTACATGTATATACATTACATAAATGTACATTGTATTAGAGAGAACAAGTATGTTGTGCTTTGAAATGCAAACCACTTGGCCATTGTACCTCTTCAATTGTTCCTCATATGAAATTCATTTTGAATTTACATGAACTTTAGATAAGAGTTCTCATGAAATAAATAATATGAAACAAGCATGAACATGAAATTTACATGAAACTTTTTACATGAAATTCATGTGAAGTTTCTGACATGAATTTTATGTGAATTCAATTTTGCATGAATGTTACAAAGAAAAATTCATGTGAAGTAAATTTATGTGAAATTCATGTGAACTATTTTTCACATAAATCTTAATTGAAATTTATATGAATTTCACATTAACTTTCATGTGAAATTTACATGGTGCTCATCACGTGAGGCACAATGGGCTGTGTATATATACCATCAAAACTTAAGATCGGTGCATGTGCAGCCAATGGTATATACAATTTAGAAGTGCAAACCTGATAGGTCCATGCATGCATATGCATGTTCTGTTCTGATATCAATTTCAAATTTAAGCTGACCAAGTTAAAGATAGGTGACGACAAATCAGAGCAATCACAAGTTATTATGTACTTAATCTGTTACAATACAGTATTTTATATTGATACCGTATAAATGTAACCTAAATGTACATGTATATGGCTTCAGTGTTTGATTTATTTCAGACTGTTAAAGAGAGAACACAGTGGAAACAGGAGGGAAAAGAAGAGACAATAGTGGCCGAGGTAAATGACATTCATTGCGTCATACCTATGGCTCAGACATTTAGAGAATACCAAAATTTTTTAAATGTTTAGAATATTTTATATGGAAAGCATTAACCGATGTTAAATCAACTCACTTATCTTTTGTATTCTTACATCTTTTAATCTTGAAGCCTCCATCAGTAAAAGTAATTCTCTTTGAGGTAAAACACCTGTTAACTTAAGGCCATGTAAAATAAAATCTATGTTTCTCAGACACCGCCGCGCACTATAATTTGCCGCCGACGAGACGTTTTTATCGCAACTTCAGAAAAAAATATACGCCGTGTCTCATCCTCGATCGTCGATTAAAAACGAAATGTCCATTTATTTCATTGAACATGTTTATTGTCCTTTAAAGTACAAAGCTGTACCTGATGAATAAATACTTTTAAAAGCCATTATAAATCACTGCGCGTTCCGTATTTACGTTACGGGTAAAGACTTTATCCAAGCGCCGTTTATAGGGAATTGTATAGGATATACTAACAACGTGCCGCAGACACTTGGGCGGCTGGCTATTCGCGTGTTTAATACATCGAGTATTACATGTATTAAAACGTTCGTATAGTTTCACAGCATATGTAAATACCTATGCCGAACAATAGCAAGTGTCCATTGTAATACTTCCGAATTTATTAATTATGACATTCACGTTGTAATAAGTTTAAGCAAGGACCGCCGACGAACGCAAGAGAAACGTTGTTAAATCCTTAAATCTATGAATAAAAGAATGTATATTGTACCCGGGCCGTGTACATTATTTTATCAGACGGCGTTTAATGCTGAACACTTCATTCGATTTTTAAAGATTCTGCTTCATCCAGACTTGACTTCCGAAGATAAATGCTATCGGCCAAATTTTTATTTACCATATGAACGGATCCATCCGAGTGTCCTCACGAGGAAGTTAATTTGAACTGGGTTTAAACAAGATGTGAGCAAATACTGTAACAGCCGTCGAGTCTCTTACTCGATTCTACCAAATACTCACGGCAATCAAAACATGTCATACTTCGTATATCAAATTTTGAATTAGCTTCTTCCATTCAGACAGATGAGCTACGACTCCCCGTTCTCAGAAGGAATATAGGTTATTTTACTCAAAAAAAAAAAAACTTATTTACAGGAGAAAGCCATAAATTTTAATGTACATGTACCATTATTATGACTGACGGTTCAAAGACAGTTTTCTATGAAGAAAAACGGGAGGGAAGGGGGGAGGGGGGCAGCATAAGATTTTTTGCCTTACATGAATAATAAGAGCACTCTTGATGAAAAAAAAACAAAAAATAAAAACCCTACCTTCCTTGCCACTTTTTTAGACCCAATTATCTGAGAAACATAGAATTTATTTTAAATGGCCTAAATGCAGTAAACGTGGTTATTTTCGCTGGGGCAAAATTTGCGATTATAATATCAAGATGTTACACTTACGGGAAATATTTGTGATATAAATTATCTTCCATTGTAAGAATGCAGCAAGGTTATTTTTGCATCGGAGAAATTTTCCCAAAGTCCATTGATTCTTGAATTACATGAAAATTATTAAAAATTTTAACTTTAACATGTGCCAGGCACTTAATCCTGCACCAATATTTGACGTTTTTCTGTACAATACTGAATATTTACATTACTAGTAGATTCCCCATGTTGAACGCCCATTAGGCAACTAGAATTATATTCCAATAACTTGGGTTGCTATTGTGACGTCACGTTCAGGTTTTGCATGTAGGGAGAATTTACCAAAATTAAGATACATTTGACGCTGTTACAGGCAAAATGTGCGATGTGCATGCAAATAAAAATGACCTATAATTAGAATAAATGTAAATATATTCGCGATTCACGGAATTTGCACGTGCCCAACCAGAATTATACACCCATGAACACCAAAAGTAAGACAGTCATTTCTTAAAAAATCTTCATATGTCTATTAAATTACACAATACAAATAGCAGTAACTGCATGTTTGCATTAATTACTCCATAACAGAATTTCATGGATATTTAGAAATATTTGTCTAATATTACATTTTACCAATTATTATAATTGATACATGTACGTACTCAAACCAGTTTGACATTTCTTGTTGTAGGGAATAAAGCATAATAAGTTAGTAGTGGCTGCCATAGACTTTGGAACTCATGGGTCAGGATTTGCCCTCTGTACGAGGGATGTGTACAAAAAGGTAATATTTAATGGAACTAATACCATTTTTGAAGAGAAATAATTTCTTAATTAAGAATTAAATGTTTATACATGTATTTGCCAATTTATTGGATCCGATGATGAAAAATCAGTTGCCGTAATACGAATTGTTTATAAAAACTGTGTAGTGTAGCTCAGGGTAAAAAATGTACATAATGTAGAAATGATAAATGGGTGGCTTGATTTGATTGAAATTCTCTTGTAAAGTAAGTGAGCCCAATGCCTTCCAAATTGAAGAAAAGAATTTATTTATTTACTTCTGTTGAGGTCTACTCGTGACTATGCACACCTGATGAGGTATTGGTTTACCAAGGTCATAGGTCATAACATTAAAAATAGCTGATTTGATACTTAGTTCAAGAAGGTAATTAGTGTATAGGATACATGTACATGTATATCTAATTTATGTTTCTGAAATACCTCACGTAAAAATTATGAATTATGACAAAAAATTATGACATGTTCTAGCATTAAGTAGCGAATATTCGCTATTTTCAAAACCAGAGTTACTTCCCATTTGAGATGGTATCTGACATAGACTGATTAGACTATTATCATCAAATTCTATGGGAACAGTCCTAAAAGTCTGGGAAATGACGGTGTAAAATTGACGTTACCATACCATTTTCATGACGTCATAATGGTTTTACGTCAGATACCGTCTGGAAGGGGAAAAAACTCTGTATTCCGCAAAGACTCAATACATTGTAAGCGTGTATTAACCGGATCATTATTACAGGATCCCACAAAGATATACTGTCACACATGGAACTCTGGCACGACGATTACGTACAAGGCCCCGACATCTGTGTTACTGAAACCCGAAGGCACGTTACACAGCTTCGGCTACGATGCAGAGAGAGAGTACAACGACCTAGACAGTGACGAGGATAGGAAGAAGCATTATTTATTCCGACAGTTTAAGATGAAGCTGTTTAACGACCCAGTAAGTGATGTAACATCCTAACGTGTATGATATGTGGTCAGTTTCCTTCAGGATTGACACAGTTTAGATGGTGATAAGTAAAATGTAGGAAAAGAACAGCATATTTTGCTAAGATGAATCTTAAAAAACATTATCAATAGTTAAGTTTGTACACCCATAAGAAAAGGATCCATGTGGCTTAATACATATTTTCATTCTTATTACATGTATTTTTCCTCATGTTTTGAATTCCTCATGCCTTGAAAGTTCAAGTATGGTACATTTAGATAGTTCCCATCTTCTCAAGACAAGTGTACGTAATACCATACTCCCCCTTGTCGGATATCATACATAAAACTGCGTCTCAAGCGAGTGTCATTGTGGAGAGTATATACGACAAGATCAGAGTCCATATTATACTAACTTTCATATAGAAGCAATTTTGGGAGTGAAATCATTCAAACACATTAACAAGCACTTAAATTGCTAGTAATTTATACACATTTTTGGCCTGAAAAGTCTCCACTACGACACTCACCGGAGACGCAGTTTTGTGTATGACATCCGACAAGGGGGAGTAAGGTATTATGTGCACTTGTCTCGAGAAGATGGATAGTTCCTGGACAAAACAACTTCAAATTTCTTTATGCAAAATTGTCATGACGTCATATATCATTTCTACAAAATAGGATTCTGGAACAGCTTCATACTTGCAAGGTTTTGTCAAGAAGTATTATTTTTAGCTCGCCGGGACGAAAAAGTCCGGAGAGCTAATGCCATACCCTCGGCATCGTTGTCGTCGTCGTCAGTCGTCCTTGTCATTGTCGTTGTCTTCGTCCATACATGTGAACCTCCCGGCGGGAGGACGAAATCTCCCGACGAAACGAGGACCCTCCTGATGAAAAATAGTCCTCCCGATTCCTCCCGACGAAACAGTATCCTCCCGACGAAAACGAAAAATCCTCCAGATTTCTCCTGATGAAATGCAAAATCCCCATTTGTGTATTACGTTACGCATTACGCCGTCTGTAGTTACCAGACAATCAATTTAATGAGTGCTAATTATACGGGTGACAGGTATATTGCTGGAAAAACAAAACAATTAGCGTCGCGTTCTCTTTACCGTCACGGGTACTCGACTTCCCCGGGGGACGTTATATACCCAGTACATCTTAACACGGGTCGTCAAATTCACGTACCAAATTGATGTACAAGGTTAATTGGGGAATCTTCTTGATGCCGTAAAATCATATTATATTTATATATAACACGAACAAGGGAGGAAATGCAGTAAAAATTTGCTGATAAATAAATAAATAAATGCGTAGGAAAAACGACGTCATGTAATTCACGTACTCTGTATAAGCGTGTATAACCTGAGGCAGATAATGGCCGTCTCGTTTATTATTCTCCTAACAATGGGATTTAAATCTGATGAGTGATCAGTTTAAACCCCATGAAGAGCAGTTATTGATTTTCTGTACAGGTGTACTCAAGTAGCAGAAGCAAAGTAACAGAAATCAACGGACGTCATTGAGACAACTCTTGAAACTCAAATCTGTCCTTGTTGAAAAGCGAGTTGAGAAAATCCGTCCGTAGATTAAAAAAAAAAAGGGGGGGGGGGGGTTCCGAATACCGGTAAATCCTTCCGATGAAAAATTAAAAGCCTCCCGACGAGAGGCCAAATCTCCAGATGAAAATTGAAAATCCTCCAGATTTGTGGAGGCAAAAGGTTCACATGTATGTCTTCGTCCGTAGACAAAACTTTAACCTGGGCTATATCTCTTGAACTATAAGGGGTAGGGCTTTGATATTTCACATGTAGATACCTTGTGACGAGACCTTTCATTTGAGACCATGACCTTTGACCTCTTGACCTTGGACTTTGACCTACTTTTCAAAAACTTTAAACTGGTTTCTTAAAAAAACCTGTATAGGCGAGCTATGTAATCTTTGATTACCCTATGTTTAGCTCTTCTGTCAGGCTTATTTGATCACACTTCCCCAGGGATATGCAAAACACAGCAAGTACATTTATTGTACTTGTATTGCGCTTTAACGCATTTCATGCGATAAATGCACTTGCTGTGTGTTGCATACCTGTAACAAAACACAAATTATGACATTTATTCTATATACATGTATACATGTGTGTACCACAATTGTCAGTTTCATTCTTGTTTTCTTAAATCGCATATTTCCAGGTATGAAGGTGACATTACTTAGGTCACCGGGGGTTCAGTTTGTAGGTTAGAACATCCGTCGTGGCATGTTTCTGTAAATCTTATGCATTTTGATGTCAGGAGCATTTACATGCTGAAATGCAGCATTTTCGTTTCAGTTGTTTCATCACGGGGAATTAAAATGGTTATGCATATATGGATACATATACATATGTCTACTCATCTAACATGAAAACCTCCCCTATAAATTATTTTTTGAGGTGTTCACAGTTTTTTACATTGAACAGACTCTGTCTGAGAGGACGATGCTTAAAGATATCACGGACAAACAGAAACCAGCCGTTGATGTGTTTGCTGCAGTCATAAGGTACTTCAAGGAGACGTTACAAAAGAGAGTGGAACTACAGGGAAACGACTTCGGGTTTAATTACGATGATGTATACTGGGTCATAACGGTACCGGCTATCTGGAATCTGAAAGCCAAACAGTTTATGAGGATAGCAGCCACCAAGGTAAGACAGAATATTAAACAATTGACTTTGGATGAGGGCAATATATAATTTGTTGGACCTGGAAACAGACTAAGTCAGAGGGCTACATTTCATTGGACGATTCAACGAAGCATATATTGCCTGAATTGCCAATCAATAATTGTTTTATTATATCTACAGTAAAATATAATGCCAACATACATGTAGGACGAGTTTACAGGTTGTAACATCCAATATAGTGTGTCACAGTGATCAGTAAAGTGGCTTTGAACGTAACACTGGCTGATAACGTCACTGATGCACCTGGATAAATCACCGTATACCACGGTCTTAAAATAGATAGGATTACCCCACTACCCCGTTGGTTATTGTGAATCATACATGTAAATGAAATAATGAAATTAAACAGTTATGGACCTTTAACTCAGTATATACATGTACATGTGATACTGACTTGCTATGAAAATATTGACCTCTGCTTTGCCTTGGTCAATATTTTCATTGTAAGTTAATATCACATCATATTCACAGAGTTAAAAGTTTATAATTGTTCATTAATGTATGCAATTGAACATCAGAAAAAAGGCTAGATTGTACATGTATTTATTAGATGTAATTTATGGGATAACCAGCTTTCTATAGCCCTGGAACCAGAAGCCACTTCCTTGTACTGTAGACGTAGAAAAAGTTCCTCTTCAGACTGTCAGATAGTCACAATGTCTGATGGTGACATACAAATATTGATGGTAATTTCATTTACATGTATTTGACCAGGCTGGACTGAAGGACAACCAGCTTTCCCTAGCTCTGGAACCAGAAGCCTCCTCTTTGTACTATAGATGTGTTCTTGTACCATTAGTCATTCTGTCTGACTATGATAAACAAATATTTATTATTATTTTATTCATTTGACCAGGCTGGACTGAAGGACAACCAGCTTACCCTAGCTCTGGAACAAGAATCCTCCTCTTTGTACTATAGATGTGTTCTTGTACCATTAGTCATTCTGTGTGACTATGATAAACAAATATTTATTATTATTTTATTCATTTGACCAGGCTGGACTGAAGGACAACCAGCTTTCCCTAGCCCTGGAACCAGAAGCCGCCTCCCTGTACTGTAGACGTGTTCCTGTACAGATAGTCACGTTGTCTGATGGTGCCAAACAGATAGCGTCTCTGCCTGAGGGTTCTAAATATTTGGTGCTAGATCTTGGAGGTCAGTTAGAGGCTACAATGTTTTTTGACAGTTTTCAATTAAGGTTTAGGGGTATAATAAATGATAACGTCGATAAGGTAGAAATTGTGAACTGCCGTATCTTACATATTTTTGATATATGATATTTATTTACCGTTTCACTCAACTTGCCATGAAAACGTATGGTCCTGAACATTGCGGAAGTTGTGCGTCTTTGACCAACTTCATGGTTTTAAATTTTTTTTTAACTGGAAGAAGCATATTATACCTCTAATGCCTTAAGTCAAATGCAGATTTATTTTCACATGTGAAAAAGTCACCATTTACAAAATCTCTAGCCAATGAAAAGTACTTTTTGGATGGTTTAAATTGTGTGTGTTGGCTGCAGACTGAAAGGGAATATAAAGTCGAAATGAAAATTCATGATATATCGGGCATTTTAAGAAAATCAAGTCTAGAGAGAAATGTTTTAAAAGATTTTGTCCTGGTCAGACTCCAGATTTTGTAAATGGTTTTTCACATTGAGGTGAAAGGTCTTATTTTTTTTAAAATAAGCTAAATTAATTCAGAGGACAGGAAAATGTGATAAATGTTAGCATATACAGGTACAATGTATTTTCTACAATTTAAATAATGTCGAAGGGTTCCAACTCTATACCTTCTTGAAGAAAATTCCAAAACCAATTTCCATGCACCAGACACTGTTTCGAATATCAAATTCTCATCAATGATGCTTCTAGCGGAGCCACCAAAAATCATTTCAGTAGCGCCCTCTTTACTTTTGTGAATTTAGATTTGTACATTTACATTTCAGAGAGTGCGCGGCTCCAAATTTCCTGTAGGGTCGATTCAGTAGCATATCCAAATAAAATCTATGTTCAAAATAGCATTGGAGGGATGGTGCTAAGATTTTAAGCTCCTTTAATTTGATGATATTTATTGGTAAATGCTAGTTTCCGAAATAGCAAAAAATATACATGTAAATGTGATGTCACATTGATATAAGGTAAAAACAAAGCTTCTATCAGGTGACAGAGCTGGAAAGAAGTAATTTATACACTTTAAAGTAAAGTAGTTTTATTTCCATAGGTGGTACCATAGATATAACGGCCCATGAAGTAGCCAAAGATGGAGGACTGAGGGAGTTACATCAGGCATGTGGGGGGTACTGGGGAGGAACCAGAGTCAATGAGGAATTCACCAAGTTCCTGACCCGGCTTGTCGGAGGTGACGTTATTCATAAGATGAAGGACGAAAGCCCTGGAGAGTGGCTCGATCTCTTAAACGAATTTGAAATGAAAAAATGCAACTTTGTATCGGGAGATCGAGATAAAGTTACGATCCGTGTGCCTGTGAGTTTGATAGAGGGATATCGTGAAATCACCGATTGTGAGCTGTCAGACGCCATTCCGCAAGGACCGTTTGCCAAAAAGATTCATCTGAGAAGTGATAAGCTTTCTATTTCAGCCCAAATGTTTGAGGAATTTTTCCAAGAATCTATAGACAATGTAGTGAAATATATCAGGGACTTGCTGGACAAGCCAAAAGTGAAAGGGGTGGGGTCTATGCTTGCTGTAGGGGGGTACTCTGAATCCCCACTTATGATCAATGCCCTGAAGAAAAATTTTCCAAATGTCAGAGTTGTGGTACCTGCGACACCAGGATTAGCTGTGTTAACAGGAGCTGTGATATACGGGTACGAACCAGACATTATAGCATCTAGAGTAGCGAGTTATACCTATGGTATCGCAAAGCAGAGGATATGGAAAGAAGGAGACCCAGAGCGCAAGAAATCGCATATGACAACAAGGAAAGGTCTGCATTGGTGTGATGACGTCTTTGACAAGCATGTGGAAATTGGACGTGTCGTGAAAATCGGAGAATTTCAGGAAGCCAAAGATTACTATCCTATACAAGGTGACCAGAAATATGCCATTCTGGAATTTTATGCTTCCACCGAGAAAGACCCAAAATTCATAGACGATCCTAACATGGAGCTTGTAGGTTTGTTTGTCTTCGAACTCTCTGAGCGCAAAGAGGGGGATGATGGGAAGGTTTTAGTGAGAATCGGTGTCGGTGGTACGGAACTTGAGGTGGAAGTTAAAGAAGCGTCCACAGGCAGGATCTTCAAGACGTATTGTAATTTTCTGCCATAATCATAGAACGTTACATTGTCTTTCCAAATGTTTTAGTACAGTTGCAATACCTTCTATGACAATATTGTGCTAGGATTATTTTTATATCCCTCATTTCCTCATATCAGATATGATTTAGTAATGATGTTATCAATTTAATCAGGCCAAAATTTTTTCATTGGTCAAAAAATGAAAGTGAATTATGTGATTGGTTGAAATGCAAAGTTTCAAGAAATATGTCAATATTCAATCAGCCAATCAAATCAACTAATAGCTCTACAGAAATGTAATTAGTTTAGATATTTGACATTTAAGTTGATGTAAGGGTAATTGATGCCTTTTATTGACTTAAATGACTTATCTTCATATGTATACCATCAGAGAACTGTGAACATGGTAAACAATTCATTCTAATGCACTCCATTTGTATCGCACATTCTGATTGGTTGAGCAATTAAAAAATTGCGAGGGGATTCACATTTCACTGCAGGATTTGCTATGACTCAGGGGTCTAGAATTCCCATTTCCCGTTGCCTGGGACAAGTGAAAAGTTAGGTCGGGAAAGTACAAAGCAGGTGGTCACTTGCCTGTGGGCAAGGAGACTTGTTGAACATTTTTTCCTCTTCAGTCGGATTTCTTTCTTAAATTATTGATTCTACAGGAAGGATATTGATTTTAATATTCTGAAGAATCAAGCTCTCCATTTACTAAATATGCCAAATTTCATCAAGTTTCAGTATAAAGACCCATCATTGGGGCAAGTGATATTTTTGGTCAGGCAAGTAAATTTTTCGAATTGCCCGTGGCAAGCAAGAAGATTTTGAAAAAAAAATCTAGACCCCTGTGACTTCATGCGTTCCTATGGTGATGTCGTTAAAAGCATTAAGCATAAGAGTATGGTTACCATGCATGTGTTTTACAAAAATTGACAGGGTTATGGCAAATCCCCTCTCAGAAATATCCATAAAACTCAATTTCTGACAGGGGATTTGCCGATACCCTGTCAGTTTTTGTAAAACACACGCATGGTAACCCCTATTTTTCACCTCTGCTGGTCATGCAGCAATGTATGGCTTGAAAAAGTAATCATTTTCATACATCGAAACATGATAGATACATTAGAGCTAGATTTATTTAGTAGCTGAAAAAGAGGAATGTTATATACACATGTAATTGCTTTAGCACGGTGGGTAATCTCGCAACGCAGAACAATCGGTTTTACTATATTCCTGTGTAATATTGATGATTAATAACATAAAGGGGAATGTGAGGCAGTGTAAGAATGTCTTAGCTAAGAGTTTTATCCAAAGTAAGGTGAATGTTAGCTTTTAATAACCCATAGAAATGATCGGCGTTCTACTTTCACTTTCATCTAGTACATGAATCACACTGATCATTTTTTCAGCTTTATAAAAATAAATTATTCTCTAATTTTGGATAAAACTCATAGCTAAAGCGTCCTTACGCTGCATCACATTCCCCACTTTGCGATAAATAATCTGTATCTCACGAATTATAGAAAAGCCATAATGTTCTGCGTTGAGAGATTACCCACCGTGTTTAGAAAAGATATACATTTAGTTTGTTTTAGATATATGATTGTACATGTTTATGTATCTAGATCATCCCATGTTTTAATAATCAAATGTTTATATTTTATCATTTTACGAGAAGACACGTTTATTAAGATGCTATTTTTAGCTCGACTGCACTTTAGTGCAAAAGAGCTATTGCAATACCCCCGGCGTCCGCGTCCGCGTCCGCGTCCGCGTCGTCCCAACTAGATGATAAGGTAAATGTTAAGATTACACATTTACCTTTCCTATATTCATATTCTGTTGGTTTTTTTTGTTGCAAATGTTTAATTATACATCATTTAATATATCCAGATGAGGATATAGCCCCGGGGGTTGGGATTTTTAAAATTATTTCAAATGATAAGGCAAATGTTGAGATGATAAGGTAAATGTTAAGATAGCAATAAAGTCTTTAAAAGCCAATATTGAGCAATGTATAAGTGCTACATGTACCAAACTTACATATTTGATGTATCTTTGATCAAACTTTCAAAAAATGACATTGACCTACTTTTTTCCGCTTGAATGATTTTGCCTTTAAAAGCCAATATTGAGCAAAGTATAAGTGCTACATGTACCAAACTTACATATTTGATGTATCTTTGATCAAACTTTCAAAAAATGACCTTGACCTACTTTTTTCCGCTTGAATGATTTTGCCTTTAAAAGCCAATATTGAGCAAAGTATAAGTGCTACATGTACCAAACTTGCATATTGGATGTATCTTTGATCAAACTTTCATAAAATGACCTTGACCTACTTTTTTCCGCTTGAATGATTTTGCCTTTAAAAGCCAATATTGAGCAAAGTATAAGTGCTACATGTACCGAACTTGCATATTGGATGTATCTTTGATCAAACTTTCACAAAATGACTTTGACCTACTTTTTCCGCTTGAATTATTTTACCTTTAAAAGCCAATATTGAGAAAAGTATAAGTGCTACATGCACCAGACTTGCATATTGGATGCATCTTGGGTTAGACTATTGAAATATGACCTTGACCTACTTTTTCCGCTTCAGTGATTTTGCTTTAAATTGGCAATATTGAGCTAACTATAAGTGCTACATGCACCAGACTTGCATATTGGATGCATCTTGGGTTTGACTTTTGAAATCTGACCTTGACCTACTTTTTCTGCTTCAGTGATTTATGATGTGATATATGTTGTTGCCTGAGAAAGGGAGTTTAAATAAATTGGCTGTCATGAGAGATATTATGCTATGCAGTCGAGCATTAGGTGACTCTGGCAACTATTTTTAGTTTATGTTGTTGACAGTTAACACCTACATGTATATGGCCTCTGTTTAGTTTTATTTTAATCTGCCTTCTCATTCTTTTGGTATTGACTGCCAGTCATAGTTAACATACACCTCTACTACATCAGCAAACCTGTTTACGTGTAAGTTTCTCTAAGTGCATTGTAATGTTACATGGAAATCAAAAGGAATGTTTGAAGCATTTTATATTTTAGTGAATAATACAATATAATAGTAGTTAGACGTGATACAATTTCTAGAGTTTAAGATAAAATATACTTTCATAACAGTGTGTGAAATTGACTTTTGAAGTCTTATAGACATTCGGTCTACAGAGATTTCAGTTCCTATAGACCGCAGCAATTTCCTGCAGACCAAAATACCCCCTCCTAAAATCTAATATTTTATGCATTTCATTTGAATCTGTCAAAAAATGACATATCAGACATTTCATATGATTCACATTAAAAACATTACCTTAAAAACTACCAAGCCCTTAATTGACCTTGAACAGAGATTGAATATTCTAAAATTAAACTATATTATATCAATGTTACAGTAATATAATTTAATGGAATATTCTATTTTATGAAGAGGCCGCAATTTAAGTCGATGTTACAAAGGTAATGTCTGATTTTGATGTTCAAATTTCCTATAGACAATTTGGTCTATGGCTTTTTCCATTGCTATAGATCGGTCCAATTTACTGTAGACATTGGCCATCGGTCCACTGTTAATTTCGCACACTGTCATAATGAAAGAAAGCTAGATAATAGAGAGGTTGAGATTTCCTACGTGTAACTTGTACGGGTACATCTAGTGTACAAGTTGAACTACACTTTACTGTTGTTGAGATTTCTTTTCAAATACCACTATGCGTCCTTGTAAAATCTTAGTGAACGTGAGTTGACTTTTGGACAGGTTAAATTCAAAAGGAACATAAATTCGGTTAAATCTATATTGAAATAAAAACTTGAAATCCTTCTGAAATGAATGCCACACTTCCAATACTATTTGATATAATAAAGGGATGGAAATATCTTGAAGTAAAGACCTACGTTCACTGGCGACGTGTACCTTGTAAAGCAAATGACGTATTAAATGATGACGTCACAATAGCGGTCAGAATACAAGTACAGGTACAAGTTACACGAAGGAAATCTCAACCTCTCTATTATTAATCGTTTGTGAAACTTACCATTTCTACAGCAACTGAGAGCATTAACGAGTACCCATTATCTTCAAACCCGTTTTATCACCCCTACCAAGTCTACATGTACGTGACTTAGGTGTGCATATTTAATGACCAGGTAGTTGTTACCTGGCCTATAAACCATATTTTAACTGGATTTATCAAAGAAATAAGTGTAACATAAAAAAAATAATTTCTTGTGTTTGGTAAGATGTAGAAAATTTGGTCTCGGAATGTAACAGCACTCTGTTTTTTCCTGTCCATCATTCTAGAACGTGTTCATTTGATCTATTCCTCAATTCGTAGTTTGTTTATGAAGGTTGTCCATTGTGAGCTACTTCAGCATTTTGTGGTGTCACCAGTTGACATATCCAGTCAAAAAATACATTTAAGGGACTTTTGATTGGTATTTCATTTCTACCAAACATCAATATAAGTTCAGGGGCAAACTTGTTCCATCAGTCATTGATACACTGTATTTCAAAAAGAAATTATCGGCATCTGTATCATTAGCTAATTCTTCCATAACAAAATGGCAAATAACTAGTCAAATATTTTCATACCATCTAGCTCTATTAAAAACACCATACTAGTATAAGGAATTATCAAGGTGTATGTATGTCCATGCACACCATTCTTTAAGCATTACATTTAACTTGTCATATTGTTTCTTCAACCATATTTTTAATAGAAGAAGTATTATCCCTCAAAATCGTTGTGCATGATATTCTCTGTTAGATGAAATGCAGTAGCCATGGCCCTTTAAAAAAGCAAGTGATCATGAGACAAGAGACAAATAACGTTTTTTTGAATGTTAATTTTTTTAATCTAGAAAGGTAATTGTCACGCATGCATATAACCAATTCCTAAAGTTTTTCATTGGAAAATGTTTTGAATGGAAAATCATTTAGCTGTTACATGTACATTGTATTTCATGTCCTCAAATTCATAGCATAATCTAAGAACATATTCTACAGTATTTCGCATGTATCTCACTCTTTTTTACACTGTTACTTTGATTTAGCCATTCATTTATTCTGAAAACAACTTCTGACAATAGTCAATAAACAATGAAAACTCTGAGAGTTTAATTACTAATTACTGTCCTGTTCGCTAAATCCAGAGCACCCTGTTTTGGTGATTTATTCTGTCATCTGAAGAATTTTGCTATAATTATTACCGAGAATTGACCTCCTTTAGTCGTAACTGGAAAATAACTTCAACTTACCCTACCAGCTGCCTTCAAACCGCAATATGAAAAATAAAATGTCTACTGGAAATTCCCACGTTAATTTCAAGCCGCCTTATTGCTGTCTGTGTCAACAATAGTAAACAGTAATGTCAAAGCCTCCGACGTCACACATTTTCAGCGATTTTACTATAGAAAATCCCTGTAGACTTTTAATTTTCCATCGTATTTCTAACTTAACTTACGCACAGCCAAAACAATGGTATTTTCTGTTATGACTAAAGAAGTACTATAAAATTGAAATCGTTTTGGAGGATGACATTGTCATATTTTAGAGAAAATTGGGAAAACAGGGTGCACTGGAATTAGTGAACAGGACAGTAGGTATCTATGCATCCTATATTCACAAATCTTGTTATGTAAGGGTAATCATTGAAACTCACTAACTACTTCTCAGTTATCTTATATGAAGTAATGCACTCTAAAGTATGACAGATGCTTGTGAACAGTTTTATATGGCTAAGGCTTATGCTTAACTGTGATTCTGTAAATGTTCTTGAAAATAAATCATACCCATGTTAAGACATGTTTCTTAATTTTACCTCACCAATTACGAAGGCTCAAATATAATGTACACGTGATTATTTTCGCTGGGGGAAATTTTGCGAAATTTCCTTTGCAACAATTTATGGTGACTTTATAAACAAAATAATCAGTGGGAGATTGAATTTCCATCAAAAGTGCTTCAGTATCACCAATTGCTTTGGATACCATGGATATGATCCTAGTGTGACCAGAGGGGTATTCTGTGTTGTACTTGACCTATCTACAGCCTAGTACCAGCACATTCTAAAGAGTTCTAAAACACTATCTGACTGACGACAGCGCTCCGTAACGAACCTTGTCCAAACATCATTAGAGAAGACAGGGCCCTGACCACCTGTTCTCTGTAAGTTGATTGAATTCCTTGGATAATTTTACACAACCTCAGTGCAGCTGGCAGATCACAGACTGTTTTTATACGCCCGTCATTTGACGGATCGTATTATGGTATGGCGAAGTCTGTCCGTCCGCCTATGGAACGCAATAACTTGAATATTCGTCAACGGATTTTCAAGAAATTCATACATTATGATTGGACTGTGGAGAGGAAGCTTCCTTTGGATTTTCAGGTTCATCCGATTTGTCGTTACAGAGTTATGGGACTTAGATTTTTAAAATACATCGAAAATACACTAAAATAGTTAAAAATTATTTAAAAATCTATTTTTGGTCGAAATGTTTTGAAATTTTGTATACTTCAAGAAGAAAGGATGTTCTTTGACATATATAACGGGTTTTAATTTTTTTGTCGCATAACCGAGATATTGTATGTAATGGGAAGGGGGATGCGTTATATGCACATACATGTTAAGCTTAGGGCAAAATATAGGCGCATGGAACGCAATAGCTTGAATATGCGTCACAGATTTTCATGATATTCATAGATTATAATTGGACAGTGGAGAGGAAGCCGCCTTTCGATTTTAAGGTTCATTTGATTTGTCGTTACAGAGTTATGGGACTTAAATTTATAAAATACATCGAAAATACACTAAAATAGTTAAAAATTATTTAAAAATCTATTTTTGGTCGAAATGTTTTGAAATTTTGAATACTTCAAGAAGAAAGGATGTTCTTTGCTATACCTAACGGGTTTTTAATGTTTTTGTCGCATAACCGAGATATTGTATGCAATGGGAAGCGGGGGGGGAGGGTCGGTTATATGCACATACATGTTACGCTAAGGGCAAAATATAGGCGCATGGAACGCAATAACTTGAAGATGCGTCAACAGATTTTCATGATATTCATACATTATGATTGGATAGTGGAAAGGAAACCGCCTTTCGATTTTTAGGTTCATTCGATTTTTCGTTACAGAGTTATGGGACTTAGATTTTCAAAATACATCATGGGTGTTCCAACCTGCAAACTGAACCCGTGGTGTCCTGAATGTTAAGGTCACCTTGTTACCTAGAAAAACGCGATTTCAGAGAACAAGAATGAAACAGACAACTGTGGTGCATATATATATAGTCATAATTTGTGTTTTGTTACGCGCATTACATGTACAATAAATGAAATTGCTGTGTGTTGCATATCCGTAACAAAACACAAATTAAAACACTTATTCTCTGTATGATTGTTACTTGGGTCCGTAAGTTTTGCTGTCTTGTCTGTGTTGTCATATAACAGTGAGGAGACTACCGTGTAATACACGACAATTGTGCAGGTAACGAAACATTTGGGCATTAACTTGGAGGTAACCACACCGTCTGCTACTTGCGTGGCAGATGGCTGTCCTAAATGAGTTAAACAAGTGCCCGGGAGGCGTAAGCATCCCCTGTTTGGCTAGCCGCATCCGCCGTCGATGTTCACGCACGAAAATGAAAACAATATCTAATAAAAATACATGCACTACCTAAGGTTAAGTCGGCACCGATGTGGTCTTTTATGTTTGATGTTTCCATGGTGTGTGTTTGTGTTCTTTGTCCCTATTGCGTCTCTTTCTGTGGATGTCTGCTCTGTGTATTTTGAAGTTTTGCTGTGCGTGCTGCAATCAAGTGAAGTTGGAGTGGCAGATACCATCCTTTCTTGGCACTAACGTAGTCTTTTGTGTTTGGTGTTTAGGTGTCGTCTTGGTGTTTGGTGTTCCTTGTCCCCTTTGCGTCTCTTTCTATGCGTGTCTGCTCTGTGTTTTTACACTGGGGGTTTGCTATTGGTGCTGCAACTAGGTGTTGTTGGAGATCCCCTCCTTTCTTTGGTATCATTGTAGTCTTTATTTTGACATCGTATCTGATGTTCCTTTTTGTCATTGTGTACTGTGTGTTTTGGCATTTTGGTATTTCGATGTTTTGCTGTGGGTGCTGCAACCAAGTTTCGTTGGAAATCTCCTCCTTCCATCAATAAATACAATCAGTTGTAGTGTACTAAATTACTCACCAAGAATACATTCTTTCAAAGAAACGTCAAAGATCTCCGTATGTTAGATACATCTTAGAAATGTTATACATTTATTAGGTTGAATGATTGGAACAGTCATTGACTGTTGAACATTGGTAAGAAGTACTAAAATATTCAAGATGCACTTTATTTTGAAAGTTTTCATAAAAAGTCGCGTAATTTTATTGTTAGTCCCCTACCGGCAGCGCCGAAGGGGACTCTTAGTTTCCTCTCGGTCTGTCTGTCTGCCCGTTCGTCCTTGTTATTGTTTTGCTCTATGTCAACGATGAAGAAGTATGTCGAATCGGATTATTGTTTCAGTTCATTATATACATCGCATATTTTAAAAGATTCTTATCATTCGTCCGATATGATAATTAAGAGAAAAGTTATGAAAAGAAACTCCTATAACAAATTCAAATATGAAGTCCTACGATGTGATATTAATAAAATCGAATCAACCATAAACAGCTATATAATAAACGGCATATGAATCTCTCTCTCTCTCTCTCTCTATGAGTGTGTGTTCATGGCAGAAAATTACAAAACGTTTTAAAAATTCTTCCCGTAGAAGCCTCTTTAACTTCCACCTCCAACTCGGTGCCACCGACACCTATTCTCACTAACACCTTCCCGTCATCCCCCTCCTGTCGTTCTGTCAGGTCAAAACTAAAGAACCCAACAAGCTCAGTATTTGGGTAATCTACGAATTTTGGATCCTTCTCTGTAGAAGCATAAAATTCCAGTACGGCTGACTTTTGGTCACCTCGTATCGGATAGTAATCTTTGGCTGGTTGAAATTCCCCGATTTTCACAACTTGTCCGATTTCAACATGCTTATCAAAGACATCGTCACACCAGTGAAGACCTTTCTTGGTCGTGTATACTGATTTCTTGAGGTCTGGGTCTCCTTTCTTCCATATTTTCTGCTTTGCTATACCATAGGTATAACTGGCCACTCTAGATGCTACGATGTCCGGCTCGAAGCCGTATATGACAGCCCCAGACAAAACAGCAAGACTTGAATTAGTTGGTACAACGACCTTCAAATTCGAGAAATTCGTCTTCAAAGCACGGGTTATGAGAGGTGATTCTGAGTAGCCACCAACCACGAGCATAGATCCCACCCCATCCACCTTGGATGAGTCCAGTATGTTTCTTACGTATGTCATTATATTGTTGACTGATTCAGTGAAGAACCCTTCAAAAGTGTCAGCAGAAATGATAAGCTTGTCCCCTTTTAGTTGAATCTTATCAGCAAAAGGTCCTTCTCTACCTGAGTGTGACAGACTGACTTTGTTGATATAATGTTCACCTATGAAGCTGACAGGTATCCGTATCATGATTCTCTCGCTGTCTCCAGGAACATAACTGCATTTCTTGGTTTCAAACTCGAGTATTAAATCAAGCCAATCTTGAGGACTCTCGTGTCTCATTTTCGTTATGACTTCGTTCCCAAAGAGTTCTTCAAGGAATTTTACAAACTGGTCGTTCACTCTGTTACCACCCCAATTACCCCCACACGCCTGGTGCAACTCCCGTAGTCCACCATCTTCCGATACCTCATGGGCCGTTATATCCACTGTACCACCTGTGTACGAAAATTTAGCAGATAAAACATGACGAATGAAGTAAATCTATGTTAGATTTAAATCGTTTAATTAATTATCACTCTTTATAAACTTTATAAAGATAACGGAGTGTGCAATTCTACGCCCAGAAAACAGCCTTCTGGGCAGAAATGCTGCAATGTACCAAATGATGCAATGTACCAGATATGCATGTTTGGGATTAAGAATCACCATCAGAGTAAGGAGGGGTCTCCAGCAAGACCCGGTTGCAACACCTTAAGCAAAAACACAGAGCAGACAAGAGTCACGAAAGGGACAAGAAACAGCAAACACAACATCAAACAAAAAATATCACACATAAACCAACAAGACCAGTGGCAATCGGTTCCGAACTAGGACGGCCATCTGCTAAGTTAGAAGGAAATGGTTTGTTATCCGGATTACGTACGCACAACCCTCACACCTTCCTGCATGGTTACCCAAAGGTCTTGAAGAACACACAATTGTAGAATTAACTTGACAAAAATTGTTTAGTGTAGCGTACCTGGTTGATTATAAAAACGTCTTAATTTAAGATATCTATTTGTAATGAATGAGCAGATCTTAATTTCATGTAGGGTAAATTCAGAAGCGTAGGTGTTTTTTATAGAAATTTTGGATAAAAACCATTAGAGAGATGGTTCAATGATGTTAACAAAATTAGGGGTTTTTTTTGGTAACTACTGCTTTTTCATGCTGTTCAATTCGGTCATTCAACTATTATGAATTAGGTTCACTCGGATAACTTGTTGAAATGCGCATATGATGCACTGGAATCTTATCTAAATATAGGATATTATGCATTTCAAAATAGGCAATTGTGTCTATTTGGTGATGTGGTTTACCCAATCAGCCCAATCTATTAACATTAGACATAAGACGTATTCATTATATATGGCAAATATTTTGGAAAAATATCAAGATTGGTTAAACAGGCATATAACTCTCCCATTGTCAAGAAAGGAGGGGATCTCCAACAAGACTCAGTTGCAGCACCAACACCCCAAGTGAAAACACAGAGAAGACGCACACAGCAAGAAACAAAGAACAGCAAAGGAGATATCAAACATCGAACATAAATGACAACACATCAATCAACGAGACCAGTGTTAATTGTCCAAGATAGCAAAGATAGCTATTAGGATATTAGGATTCTTTGTACAGAAGCTATGGATTTATTTCTCCTCACTTCGCCTGGATATACCGATTACTTCATGGCTTTTTTTTAATAATGCGGAAGGTTTCCAACTCTTTACCTTCTTGAAGAATTAAAGTTCCAAACCAATTTATTTTGCGCAAGACACGTGTTTCGAATACATTTTTGTATCAAATTCTCATCAGTGATGTATCTAGTCAAAGTGTTTTTCATAAGCCACCCAAATTTATTTCACTAGCACCCCCTGGTTTTACTTTTAGAAAAGAAGAAGCAGAATAGATGTACCTCTACATTTGTGATGAGGATTCTATGGACCTTAACGTTTGAGTAAGGAAAGCGTTTGAGAACAGAAACAGTAGAGAAGTTAAAAAAAACAGCCTTGCACGCGTCGAAAAAAAATCACAAATTTGAATGAAGTCATGTTTGGAATTTCATACTTCATATGAGACAGACCCCTAGCAAGATAGAGGTGGCACCTGGTACCCGGGAGGAGTATGAATTCTCTTAAATTTGAATTTTTATTTCTGGATTCGAGCATCACTGATAAGACATGATTTGCTGAAAAGCGAATATCGTGCATTGCAATTAAGTTAGAACATATATTCACCCATTGATCATATGCAGAGAAATGAAAAAAAATCTTATCGTACCTCCAAGATCTAATACCAGGTACCTAGAACCCTTTATCAAAGATGCTATTTGCTTGGCACCGTCAGACATTGTGACAACCTGTACAGGGACACGTCTACAGTACAGAGAGGCGGCTTCTGGTTCCAGGGCTAAGGAAAGCTGGTTGTCCTTCAGTCCAGCCTGAATAAATAAATTAATCATAAATATTTGTTTATCACAGTCAGACATTGACAGGGACATGTCTACAGTACAGAGAGGCGGCTTCTGGTTCCAGGGCTATGGAAAGCTGGTTGTCCTTCAGTCCAGCCTGGTCAAATAAATGAATTGACCATGTATATTTATAAAACACCATCAGACATTGTGATTATCTGTACAGGGACACGTCTACAGTACAGGGAGGCGGCTTCTGGTTCTGGACAGGGCTACAGTGGGCTTAGGATAGCTAGTTGGCCTTCAGTCCAGCTTGGTCAAATAAATAAAATAACGATAATAATAACAATACAAAAAAGGAAAAAAACACAAGATTATTATGATTTCGAATCGCCACTGGCTAAACATACATTTGCATATTAAATAAAACATTTTTAAGTCCTATGATATATCCTACCGAATTTAAAACTACCGAATAAAACACGTTGAGAAATTATCGATAGGAACTGATATGAACGCAGGAGACATGAAGTCAAGTGTACGTCATGTGGAACTAAATATGAAACCCTTGGGCACTAAGATGTCTTGTTTAGATTTTCCTCGGAAAAGGGAAAAAACAACATATGCACTATAAATTTTCAATTGTTTAGAAATCACGATAAGCTTCATTGTGAAAATAATGACAAATGAAAACGACGTTGTCTGCCATACGTGCTTGAAGAAAAGAAGTATCTTTAATATTTTTTCGAAGGTATGAGAATGAATCGAAGTAATGAATCGAATGAGATAAAGGAGATCCTGACAACAATCTCAACGGAACTCACAATAGAGCAGCACCGAATTGAGCATGGACAGACCCCTAGCAAGCTAGAGGTTAGACCAGGTGCCCGCAAGGAGTAAGCATCCCCTGTTTGTCTAGCCGCACCCGCCGTCGATGTTCACGCACGGAAATGAAAACCATATCATAAATATCAAGGACAATTCTTCCCTCAGTTTTTTTTATGTTTATTCTTTGTTGTGAAATTTATTAATCAACACCCTATATTTCTCTCCGTCAAATATCTGCTTGGCTTACGGGCAATTAAGACTTGACTTTAAGAAACTGTCTACTTACTTTAGCAGCCGCTATTTTCATAAGCTGTCTACTTACTTTAGCAGCCGCTATTTTCATAAGCTGTCTACTTACTTTAGTAGCCGCTATCCTCATAAACTGTTTAGCTTTCAAATTCCAAATTGCTGGTACTGTAATAACCCAGTAAACGTCATCGTAGTTAAATCCGAATGCTTTTCCCTGTAGCTCCAATTTCTTCTGTAACGTCTCCTTGAAATAACTTATGACTGCAGCAAACACATCAACGGCTGGTTTTTCCTTGTCTGTGATATCCTTAAGCTTTGTTCTTTCGGATAATGTCTATAAGAGAATTCAATAGGACAATATGGGTACACTTTATGCAATTATTGACTTTTGATGAGGTCTGCTCGTGACTATACAGACCTGTTCAGGTATTGGTTGACCGAGGCCGAAGGTCGAGGTTAACCAATGCCTGACCAGGTCTGTATAGTCACGACCAGACCGACATCAAAAGTCAATAACTGCTTTATTAAATTATCAGAATTTTTTTTGTCCCCTACCGGCTCGCCGGATGGGACATAGTTTTCACCCCGTCTGTCTGTCTGTCCGTCCGTCCGTCCGTCCGTCCGTCCGTCACACTTTAGTTTTCCATACTTTTTTCGCTGTCAATGCATATATTGAATTCATTTTTGGTAAATGAGTATATCTCAGGAAATTCGCAGTTTTCCAGACTTTTCTCGGCTGTTGTTGTAGATATTGAATTAATTTTTGGTATTTGATTACATATTAGTGTTACACAGATCAAGACCGAGTTTGGTTTTGATTTACTCACTTTACAAGAGTTACGGCCCCTCTACTTAGTACTCAGTTTTTCAGACTTTCCTTCCATGGTATTGCAGATTTTGAATATTTTTGGTATGCAGATCAAGTTCGTGTTTTAATTAGATTGGCCCATTTTTACAGGAGTTATCGCCCTTGGACCTAACAAATTTTATGAAATTCTCAGTTTTCCTTTTTCCCCATGTTTTCGCATATACTAAAAAACAAAATTATATGTCAAATACATCTTGGTGTTATACAGATCAAGTTTAAGTTTGTTTTCTGTTTACCCATTTTCACAGGAGTTATGGCCCTTGGACTAAACAAATTTCTTGAAATTCTCAGTTTCTGGACTTCTCTTGGCTGTAACGTTGTAGATATTGAGCTGATTTTTGGTACATGTTTGTCAGATATATTACAGTATGATACAGATAAAGTTAAAGTTGGGTTTGATTGACCTGTTCTTACAAAAGGTATGGCCTCTTAGCACATTTCATGAAATTTCTGTTTTCCAAACCTTTTCTTATGCACATATTGAACTTATTTTTATGTGGGATTTTTTTTTTTTGGTTTAAGTACAGGTCAAGGCAGTGTTGCAGGACATGGATTAATGCCGGAAGGGACTTATATCGCTTGCAATTCATAAATTTTATTAACATTTGCATTGAAATGATATGGAAAGTCAATGATCTAACACTACAGAAATCAACGCACGTGCACGTGCTGGTTATTATTATGTCACTGAATCCCGAATAGACTGCTTTAGAGCGTTAGCGGTCAACTCACTCTTAGTAATGTGGAAGGGTACACTCTATCAAACTGTGTCTCCGAAGGGTTTTGGTAAATGCTACTCTCTGCGAGGCTCACTTTAAATATAAGGAAATTGCTCTTTTTCTAGTTCTTATTATATATTTTAGATAGATATTTTCAAAAGTATTTGAAACATTCTTAAAAAAAAATCATTAACATGCAATTTCATTTTTCTTGACTTTTGCTATCACTTTAGCCTGGAATAATACGAATTCATATTGATAGTATTTTTCACTGCACTTTGTCTTCACCTTTGCGTAATTCCTATGAAAGTTAGTATATATGTCGCGATAGAAATGAGGAAAAATAATCAAGAAGCAGCTGACTTATGATGAGCTTAGATGCTTCAATTTATAAGCTCCTGAAAAATTTACTGACACCAATGGTCAACGTAACAATTTTACAAATAAAAGGAAACATCGAAGAAGCACCTATTAGTTATTCAGTTGAGAAGATATATGGCAAAATAATAAGAATTACCATTGCGAACCCCGGAATAAACAATATTCCGAAGTGAGACTAGATGAGGCATGTACTACGATGTAACTGAAGTGACAAGAATATTAATTTTCTTCATTGTACTTCAAAAAGAAAGGAGGGAATCTCCAACAACACTAGGTTGCAGCACCCACAGAAAATCCCCAAATACCCAATGCAAAAAAAAACAAAACAAAAAACAAAGAACAGACACCCACAGAAAGAGACGCAAAAGGGACAAGGAACACCAACTCACACCAGAGAAACATTAAACATAAAAGACCACACATAAACCAACGAGACCAATGGGCGGTGACGACTTAGGACGGTGTGGTTATCCTGGATTACGTGTGCACAACCCTCCCACTATTCCGATTTCCCAGAGGTCTCGAAGAACGCAAAATTATGGTGTTAAACAATCTCCTCACTGTTAGATGACCACACACAAACAAGACCGTAAAACACAGGGGTCACACATCGAATCAGTAGCATACGTTGTACTTACAGGGTCTTTAAACAGTGTCATCTTAAATTGTCTGAACAGATAATGTGTTCTCCTGTCATCATCACTGTCTAGATCATTGTAATCCCTTTCGGCGTCATAACCAAAGCTTTGGAATGTACCATCAGGTTTTAGAAGGACCGATGTTGGAGCCTTGTATGTAAGAGATGTGCCGGAATTCCATGTTTGATAATCAATCTTTTGTTTCTGATAATAAAATTTCAGTGTTAAAATGCATCAGCTATACAATTCCAAACTGAATCACGAAATCTGATTAAAATACAACCCTCTAGGCTGATATGTTTATTCACTCTTGCATTCAAAAGAAAATATAAGCTGAAATTTGTGATATAGTGTATAAAACACTCAAAATCGAAGGACAGTCGTTTATGGACATATCATAAATGAGTTAAAGAAGATCCTGACGAAAATCTCAACAGCACTCACAATAGAGCATAAAATTAAGCATCGACGGACCCCTAGTAAGCTAGAGGTGGGACCAGGTGCCCGGGAGGAGTAGGGTTTGCAGTATGTATAAGCACAATCCATATATCCTATGGTTCTGTAGCCGTGTAGATCGGTGCATTTTTTTTCGGAATTTTGCAAATTAAGCTGTCGTATGGTAGAGATTTGGATAATAAATTTTGGTATTAAAATGGCTTACCTTATAGGATAGCTTTAATTCTACACCTTTGAGTGAGACAAACTCTAACTACGTAACTATACAGTATCTTTGGGAAAAGGGATGTGCCAATGTAATCCGGATACACAGACAATTGTGCATCAAATGAAATCAATGTGAAATTTACATACACTTAACATAAAAGTTGACATGAAATTTTTAAAATGAAATTCATGTGAAGTTTCTGACATAACCATATAAATTTTATGTGAATTCAATTTCGCATGAATATCACAAAGAAAAATTCATGTGAAATTCATGCTAAGTAATATTATGTGAAATTCATGTGAACATTTTTAAACATGAATCTTACGTAAAATTTATATGAATTTCACATGAACTTTCATGTAAAATAAACATGATGTTCATTTCAAAATATATGCACAACCACTGTAATATTGCCCGTGATAAAGCTTTCAGGACGATTGTTATTGATTTCTGTATCAATAACAGTGTGACGTCAAAACGCCGCCAAGCATCGCGGATGAATTTGAATTGAATATCAACAAGTATTAGATCTTTTCCTATTCAGAAATTAGGAACATCATCATATAGAAAGTCGAATTCCTATCTAAAATCTTCCCCATTAATCCCTTACCTCTTTCAGCGACTTTGTCTTGACGATTTCAGACTATGACATCAACAAGCAACAGAGGCAGGCGCAGCTACAATAGCTCTCTGTCGATTGATGTCACATCCTTCACTCAACGGAATATTTCGAATGAAGATTTCTTGTCACATTCGGCGTTGTTTGTGATAATTCCAAAATAAACCACCCATGTAAGCAGTACACAGTACAAGAAAAATTCATGAACTAACGCTGTCAACATTTCACCGCGCTGCAACTGACTCAAACGGATACTAAATGGGAATTCATTCCGCCAACAAAACTAGTTCCAAACAGTCAACATCTAGAGAGTAATAAACAACTTATTTGGTCATATTTTGTCATGATTCCATTGTTAAATTGTTTAATTAAGGATTCCGACTTCCGTCGGAATCCTTTCTGTTATTGTATTGTCTTTTCTTTATTCTTATTATTCTTATTAAGGATTCCGATTTCCGTCGGAATCCTTTCTGTTATTGTATTGTCTTTTCTTTATTCTTATTATTAAGGATTCCGACTATTCCGTCGGAATCCTTTCTGTTATTGTATTGTCTTTTCTTTCTTCTTATTATTATTTAGGATTCCGACTATTCCGTCGGAATCCTTTCTGTTATTGTATTGTCTTTTCTTTCTTCTTATTATTATTCTTATTATTATTCTTACCTCCTCGTCGTTCCGGTCACTTTACAAACAAGTTCCGCATCATGTGATAAAATGAATAGTACCATGTGAAAGCACATATAAAGATCTCAATTGATATTTTTTTTTTTGTCGAAAATTTCACATATGCCCCCGCTAGAGGTAATCAAAGGTCAAATCTTTAAACTCTCATAACTCCTAAAGTAACCGTACGATTTGAACAAAATTTGTTTTATATTGTTCTTCGGAAAATTTGCAAACTCTTTTACACTTACATGCTCGACAAAATATTTACGGTTTTCGCGCTATTCCGAGTTAAAAAGGGAACTTTAAATTGGCACAGTGCCAATTTCTACAGTTTTTGAGATTTTGAGTTGAAACTTGGATGGTAGGTTACTTATAGGTAGTCATTTAATGTTGACTTACTTTCAAGGTCAAATTTTGATTCTCAAGGTCACAACAAACTTTTGCCTATAGAACAAAGACTATTTAACCTTCAGAGTTCAAACTTCATACATATTATCGCTAAGCGAAGCTCTTTCACACTGACCTTGACCCAAGGTCAAATTCTGATTCTCAAGGTCACAACAAACTTTTGCCTATAGAACAAAGACTATTAGACCTTCAGAGCTCAAACTTCATACATAATATCATTAAACCAAGCTTTTTCACCTTGACCTTGACCGAAGGTCAAATTTTGATTCTCAAGGTCACAACAAACTTTTGCCTATAGAACAAAGACTATTAGACATTCAAAGTTCAAACTTCATACATATTATCATTAAACCAAGCTCTTTCACCTTGACCTAGACCCAAGGTCATTTTCTGATTCTCAAGGTCACAACAAACTTTTGCCTTTAGAATAAAGACTATTTGACCATCAGATTTTAAACTTCATACAAATAATTGTTCAGCCATGCCCTTTCACTTTGACCTTGACATAAGGTCAAATTCTCATCCTCAAGGTCACAGCAACTTTTCCCCGCAAAACAAAGACTATTTGACCTTCAGAGTTCATACTTTATACATATCATGCTTGGGCCCAGCTCTTTCACATTGACCTTGACCCAAGGTCAAATTCTGATTTTCAAGGTCACAACCAACTTTAGTCTATAAAACAAAGACTGTTTGACCTTGACAGTTTAAACTCTACACAAATATTCCTTGCATCAAACTCTTTCATCATGACCTTGACCCAAGGTAATTTGTTTGAGTTAAAGGTCACAACTGACTTTGGTTGATTAGATATTGAGCTTTGCTCAGATTAAGGTCAATCGTGATGAGAATAATCACAATACTTAGATTTCAATCATGACATTGGTTAAAGGCCAAATAATCATTCTCAAGGTCTTAACAATCATTTACTCTTGTATAATTTACACTTTTTGTCCTATACTGCACACAAGTAGTCCTTCTTATTTGAATTTAACATAGTATAAGAAAGATAACTCTTTTAGTCTTGTTCTCTGTTTCTTTTTTTTTCTTAGTAGCATTATATATCTGTACTTTCATGTTGTTGTCATTTTCTATTAATAGAAATTATCTCATTGCAAAATCATTTTGCAATTCTGTTTTGAGAAAGTAATTGTAAAGGATTTGATATCCATAGAGCATGGAGTTTGAAGCTTTCGTAAAGATGAAAGGTACTTAAGTTTTTTTTCTTCTTCTATTTTGTTGATAAATAAATAAGAGTCCCAAATTAACCATAAGCTCTTTTGACCCATTTGCTGAAGTGAATAAGGTTCTTAAGCAACTTTTTTTTCCATCTTCTTTATTCAGATTTTAACACTTCAGTTCCGAGGAAGGTCTAAAAAAGGAGGAATCCGTCTGTTGCTTGCAACAGTAGCCATCTAGTTCTTATTATTATTCTTACCTCCTCATCGTTCCGGGCACTTTAAAAACAAGCTCCGCATCATATGATAAAATGAATAGTACCATGTGAAAGAGCATACAAAGATCTAAATTGAAATTTTTTTTGTTGTCGAAAAGTTCACATATGCCCCCGATAGAGGTCACCAAAGGCCAAATCTTTAAACTGTTATAACTCCTAAACTAACCGTACGATTTGAATGAAAGTTGTTTTATATTGTTCTTTGAAAAGTTTGCAAAGTTTCATACACTTACATGCTCGATAAAATATTTACGGTTTTCGCGCTATTCCGAGTTGAAAATGGAACTTTAAATTGGCACAGTGCCAATTTTTACAGTTTTTGAGATTTTGAGTTGAAACTAGGATGGTAGGTTACTTATAGGTAGTCATTTATGGTTGACCTACTTTCAAGGTCAAATTTTGATTCTCAAGGTCACAACAAACTTTTGCCTATAGAACAAAGACTATTCGACCTTCAGAGTTCAAACTTCATACTCACTATCTTTAACTCAAGCTCTTTCACCTTGACCTTGACTCAAGGTCAAATTTTGATTCTCAAGGTCACATCAAACTTTTCCCTATAGAACAAAGACTATTTGACCTATACGGTTCAAACTTCATACATACTATCTTTAACTCAAGCTCTTTCATCTTGACCTTGATCCAAGGTCAAATTTTAATTCTCAAGGTCACAACAAATTTTTGCCTATAGAACAAAGACTGTTTGACCTTCAGAGTTCAAACCTCATACGCATAATTGTTCTGTCAAGCTCTTTCACCTTGACCTTGACCAAAGGTCAAATTCTCATTCTCAAGGTCACAACAAACTTTAGTCTATGAAACAAAGACTCTTTGACTTTGAGAGTTCAAACTTTACACAAATATCCCTTGCATCAAACCCTTTCAACATGATCTTGACCCAAGGTCATTTGTTCAATTTCAAGGTCACAACAGACTTTGGCTGATTAAATATTGAGCTATGCTCGGATTAAGATCAAACTGATGAGAATAATCACAATAAGTATCTTTCATCCATGACATTGGTCCATGGTAAAATATCATTCTCAATGTCATAACAATCATTTACTCTTGTAGAATTCACACTTTTTGTCATATACTATTTATTCTTCATACAGATAGTTCTTCATAAACTTAACATAGTATAAGAAAGATAACTCTGTTATTCTTGTTCTCTGTTTCTTTTTTTTTCTTAGTAGCATTTCATATCTGTACTTTCATGTTGTTGTCATTTTCTATTAATAGAAATTATCTCATTGCAAAATGATTGTGCAATTCTGTTTTGAGAAAGTAATTGTAAATGAATTGATATTGTTAGAGCATGGAGTTTAAAGCTTTCGTAAACATGAAAGGTATTTATTATTTTTTCTTCTATTTAGTTGATAAATAAATAAGAGTCCCAAAATAGATATTAGCTCTTTTGACTCATTTGCTGAAGTGAATAAGGTACTAAAGCAACTATTCTTTTTTACATCCTCTTTATTCGGATTTTAACACTTCAGTTCCGAGGAAAGTCTAATAAAGGAGGAATCTGTCTGTTGCTTGCAACAGTAGCCATCTAGTTCTTATTATTATTATTCTTACCCCCAAGCCAATCCAGAGACCTTACAGCAAAGTACCGCATCATAGGATAAAATGGAAAGTATCATGTGATAGAGCAAATAAAGATCTTAATTTAAATTTTTTTTCTTGACGAAAAGTTCACATATGCCCCCGCTAGAGGTCATCAAAGGTAAAATCTTTAAAACCTTATAACTCCTAAACTAACCGTGCGATTTGAATGAAATTTGTTTTATATTGTTTTTTGGGAAATTTGCAAACTTTTATACGCTTATATGGTCGATAAAATATTTACGGTTTTCGCGCTATTCCGAGTTGAAAATGGAACTTTAAATTGGCACTGTGCCAATTTCTACAGTTTTTGAGATTTTGAGTTGAAACTTGGATGGTAGGTAACTTATAGGTAGTCATTGATGATGACCTAGTTTCAATGTCAAATTTTGATTCTCAAGGTCACAACAAAGTTTTGCCTATAGAACAAAGACTTTTTGACCTTGACAGTTCAAACTTCATAAATACAATCATTGATCCAAGCCCTATCACCTTGACCTTGACCCAAGGTCAAATTCTAATTCTCAAGGTCACAACAAAAATTTTCCCATAGAACAAAGACCATTTGACCTTGATAGTTCAAACTTTGCGCAAATGTTCCTTGCATCAAGTCCTTTCACCTTGACCTTGACCTTTCATTTTTACGAAAGCTCTAAACTCCATGCTCTATATCAAACCCTTTACAATTACACTAATTGATCTATTCGGTAAAACAATGTGCTACAAACAAACATTTTAATCAATTATCACAATATCAAAACCATATATTGACTTGAGTATTACAGGTTAAATTTTGATGACAATGTATGTACCATGTATAGCCCATGAAAGCTCATAGGTTTAATACCAATGGGGTCCATTGTTAACTGCTTGACACTCAGTCTCTTCTCTGTAAATTGTAACGAGTTCTTTGTCGGTGTATTTTGAGATTTACGAGTTCTATGATGAAACTTGTTACTTATAGGTAGTCATTGATGATGACCTAGTTTCAAGGTCAAATTATGATTCTCAAGGTCACAACAAACTTTTGCCTACAGAACAAAGACTATTTGACCTTGACAGTTCAAACTTCGTAAATACAATCATTGATCCAAGCCTTTTCACCTTGACCTTGACCCAAGGTCAAATTCTCATTCTCAAGGTCACAACAATTTTTTTTCCTATAGAACAAAGACCATTTGACTTTGAATGTTCAAACTTGACGCAAATATTCTTTGCATCAAGTCCTTCCCCCTTGACCTTGACCCAAGGTCATTTGTTCGATTTTAAGGTCACAACAGACTTTTATTGATAAAATATTGAGCTTTGAATAGATGAAAAGAAATCTTAATGAGAATAAACTAAAATGCTTATATTTCATCCATGACCTTGGTTCAAGGTCAAATAAACTTTTTCAAGGTCATAACAAACATTTACTCTTGTAGGATTTATAGGATTTTGTTCTTAAATATTTATTCTTCACACGAGTAGTACTTCTTATTTGAACTTTACATAGTAAGAAAGATAACTCTTTTATTCTTGTTCTCTGTTTCCTTTCTTTATCTTAGTAGCATTACTTGTCTGTACTTTCATGCTGTTGTCATTCTCTATTTATAGAAACTTTCTCATTGCTAATTCATTGTGCAATTCTTTTTGGGATAGTAATTTAAAAGGATTCAAAATGGATAGAATAGATCAAGGAGGTTCCTAAACTTGAAAGGTGTTTATCGTCTTTTTCTTCATTTTTGTCGATAAATAGATTAGAGTCCCAAGTTAGACATAATCACTTTTGACTCATTTGCTGAAGTGAATAAGGTACTAAAGCAACTATTCTTTTTTTCATCTTCTTTATTCGGATTTTAACACTTCAGTTCCGAGGAAGGTCTAATAAAGGAGGAATCCGTCTGTTGCTTGCAACAGTAGCCATCTAGTTTGTAATACTTGATGCATTAATTTATGACAGTTCAGTCATAGTAAATAAGTGTGACGTTGTCATGGGAAACTCCAGCTGTTCCTTTCTAAACTTAACTCCCCTCTGTATTGGTTAACGTATTCGCTTTATAAATAGAATCGGGTGCTTCCTTTGTTCTATTTTTGGCTTTGAAAGCGCATATATATAGAATAAGTGTCTTATTTTGTGTGTTTATGCAGAAATAAATTACAATGGCTGATGCATTTATTTGATAAAATGCGCTAACGCGCATTATATGAAAATAAATGCATCAGCCATTGTAATTTATTTCTGCATAAACACACAAAATAAGACACTTATTATATACTGAAGTTCACGTGAGTCACAATAATTGGTTGTTTATAACCACACCATTTGCTCTGAATACTTCAAATGATCTTCTGAAGATGAAACTAGGTGCTCATTTACGATATGAAGTAATAAATGATATTACAGATGATGTAGTTGCTCTAGGAGACTATGAGTTTTAGCTTTTTCTGAGCACTCTCACATTTCTGTAGTTAGACCTTGTACAGAACGCAAATCCTGATCCGTGGGTTCCGAAATCTATGGCAGCCACTACTAGCTTCTCGTGCTTTATTTCCTACAACAAGAAACTATCGTAAATATATGCATGTACAAGTTGAAAATAATGTAACAAAAACGTTCGAACGTAGTTTCGGATGTTAAATTATAAACTAAACCAGTTTCAAAAAAATCTATCTTATGAGTTTCAGATAAATTATGTTTTCGATACGTGCACTTGGCGAAATTTACAAAAACCTCTAAACTTCTAAAATGATCGATTTTTTCTCAAGAAAATTAAAATGTCCCATCTATGCTGTCAAAGAGCAGCCTTCCGGAAAAAATATATATTGCGGTTCATATTTTTTATTTCATTTTTTTTTACCTCATTTACAATCTGGTCTTCAATCCCTTTTCTGCTCCATTGTGTTCTCTCTTCTACAGTCTCCTGTAATTATAAGGAAGTCTTCAAACTCATCTTGCGTCGTCTTTCGGTATATTTATGACATAATTTTCACAGATTTTGGCCAGATTGAGGATCACTGACGAGGGTTAATTACCCGAAACGTGCATGTCTGGTCCATGCTGTAAATTTATCTGCTCTAAAATGATGCCACTGAATTTGAAGACGTTAAACATCTATATCTTCCGAAGAAAAATTCAAACAAATATCAATGCACCAGACACGTGTTTGGGATAGCAAATCCTAATCACTGGTACATATTAAATGCCGATGTGATTTCTGACAAGGTCAGATATATCTCAGTAAAGCCCTTTGATTTTATTGTTTTAATTCAAATTTTGTATTTACTTTGCAGAGAGTGCAAAACTGTAAATACAAATAGCGCATCGACGGGAAAAAGGTCTCCGATTGGACGCGATTTCATTGTTAATGAAATTGTTACTTCGGGTAATAGAATAGGCCGTCATTTGCAAGTTCCAACCGAAGTCACTATCAAACTCGAATACTACTGAAAACGGAAATGTATATATTTTCAGATGGCAGTTGGCTGAAAGAAAAACATTACGCTGTCAGTGGCCGTCAAGAGGAAATCATGTCAGAAAAAAATTAAATATGCAAAACATTTGTTTGCAGTAAAACTCCAATGTGTATAACATTGTAAATATCGTAACCAAATGTTGTTTTAAACGCAATTGTAATTGCAAAATGTTAAAAAAAATTCTGTATTGATAAAATAAGATTATCGTCTGCAAAAATTAGCATCAAGATTGGTAAAGTAGACACAAGTTAGACTAAGTATAAGTCGAATAAGGAATAATAAATTGAATTGTACGTACCCTTTGGTATAACAGTATGTTGCCAAATCTGTCTTGTGGGGTAAAATTTAATCTGGCTGAACCACGACTAGTAGTTGCTTTATCATAATAATCATTTTCACGAGAATTGACGGTTTTAGATGGTATTGCTTCACCTGATGCTGCATTGGTATTACTTGGTTGTTTTGGTTCCTGCATAAAATACATCAAATTTGAATCTCTAGTAGAACTTTCAAGAAATATAAAATGACCGCCTATCCCTACAGAAGTCTTTTGTTCGTGAAAGAAAATGCCGTTATTTCGGTTGTGCGTAGCCCAGTTGAAAATAGGATGTAAAAAGTGTGCTTAAGGGAATTTTCTATAATAAAATTATGTGTGACATCGGCAACCGTCATCCACATAACGTCACCGTTTATTATGGATGACATGGAGAACAATATGATGATGGTTTAAAACTAACATGGGAATTTCCGTTTGCAGTATATTTTACCGTATATATAGTGGTTTGAAATAAACATACTATCCATTTAAGCAAAAGACTGCCCGACAAGTACGTGTAGCTATGTACATTTCAAGTTACGACGTTAGATGTCAACCTGTCACGGAGACATTGATTTATAGAATAAATTTTTAAAATTAAAGAATGTCAGAACAATTTACCAAAATAGGGTATTCTAGATTTAGTGAACAGTACAGTAATATTCCAGCAAATATGCCGTAATAAATGGACATACATATTTCTTATTTCTAATTGATGATACTAACCTCCTTTGGTTTTGACTGCCTTTTACCCATCGCACTAGGTTCTATGTGTGAAAATAAAGCAGAAAATAATTTAATGTTCTTTGACGTAAAAATGATTTATCTTTAAAATTTACAGGCAAAATCAATTAATAGGACTCTTTTTATCAATCTCTCTTACGTTTCTGTTGCGGAGCGTCTGATAAGTTATATAAATGTTAAACGTCTTAAAATTCAATAAAAAAAGTACGGAAGTGATCTCAACCAAAACTCAGTTATGACGCCACCAATAAGTCCCTGCTATGCGAAATCTCAGTGTAGATCAGCACAACAGGCGACACTAAAGGAACGCTACATCATAACGCTATAAACACAAAAGACAACACATAAAGCTATTGGTATTCAGTGTCGACTTATGACGGCAATCTGCAACATTAATAGCGAAAGATGTACTTATCCGTTTGTCAAAATGGTCTCGAAGAACACCTATTTGCTGTGTATAAGAGTATCCTCGCTGTAACAGCCCAATCAATTTATCAGTCTCCTCTAAATTTTATCAATCTCTCTGAAGTTTCTGTTACGGAACGACTGATAAGTTTTATAAGAAAAGTACGGAATGGATCTCAACCAAGACTCGACTGAATCACCCACAACAAAGCACCAATACGTTCCCGCCATATGAAATATCAGGATAGATCAGCACAACAGGCGACACTAAAGGAACGCTACATCATGACGCTATAAACACAAAAGACAACACATAAAGCTATTGGTAATCAGTGTCGACTTATGACGGCAATTTGCAACATTAATAGCGAAAGGTGTACTTATCCGTTAACCAAATAGTCTCGAAGAACACAATTTGTTGTGTATAAGAATAATGCCGAAGGGTTCCAACTCTATACCTTCTTGAAGAAAATTCCAAACCAATTTCCATGCACCAGACACGTGTTTCGAATATTAAATTCTCATCAGTGATGCTTCCAGCGGAACCACCAAAATTTTTTTCAGTAGCGCCCTCTTCAATTTTTTTGAATTTAGATTTGTACATTTACTTAACAGATATTGCGCGGCGATAGATTTGTACGTTTTAAAGTAAATAATGTCAAAAATAACCACAAAGTCTTACAATCGGACTGTGTAATTTGCTTATGATGAATAAACATCAAAGAAGTACCTACCTGTTACAAAGTCGAGGAGGCAAGGAAAATCATTAGAATTTCATTCGAACGGTTGCGAACCTCGGAATAAATGACATTCCAAAGTGAGACCAGGTGCCCGGGGGAGTCAGCGTCTCATGATTGCATACAGCACCCGTCGCAGTATAAACTTATTCATTGCAAATTCCAGGGGCGTATTTTCGGATGTGCGATTAATCGTTTATATAAGATATATCAGAGTATGTAAGTATGTACATGTAGTGATTGACATTAGGTTTGAGAGGTATAGAGGAATTTTCATGCCCTTTGGTTTAATTACTTTGTTCGCCGTCTAGCTATGTGATTTGGTTTGTGTTTCGATCGCCATGTACTTTTTAATTAAGACAGATATGGATAATGACCATATCCCTGTATACAACACAAAATCGACAATTCAGAAAATCAGAAACCGAAACCTTGGTTTTTTTTTATATTGCTCGCCTTCTGGAAATTGATTCAGTCTTGTACAGTCTTAGGCTATGTTATTTTTCACACTCTTTGTTACTCTTTATGTGATTCTATGTGTGACAAAATGATTCAGCATTACCTAACAAGACATTAAAAGTCGGTATGATATTATAGGATCCAAATCCGGATAAATACGTACAGTACGTTTCTTTCCTTTTTATTTTATATGTGTCAGAGTAAATTCGAGCTATCACTTAGATCATTAAGTAGGATTGAAACTGTTAGAATTATTGACCAATCAGATGCCTGTATTTTGTCCAATCAAATCACAGCATTTTAACCAATCAAAATAGACCACAGGATATAAAAGGCAGACATCCTTTGAGGCAGGTTCCCATTCTGTTGAAAGTATACCGACCGTAAACATCGTACAAGCGAAGGTAATAGGTTCAAGACGTGACTGAATAAGTCTTTCCTTAGCCATAGTCATTTAATACATATTGATAGTGCTAGGTAAAGGTACACTCGGTAATCTTAGCCTCATCCCCTTCACGTAATATAATGAGCTAGAGCTAAAGTGAGCTAGTAGAGCTATAGTGAGCTTGAGTCAAGGTGAGCTCGAGCAGTGATAAGACTGAGCCGAAGTGAGCCCGAGTCAAATTGAGCCACAGCTCATTTTTTACATACGATAAATACGGATAGGAGCCTTTGTATAAATTCGTTTTATTGTTAGATTAGGACTCGTTTTTGATATATTCCTTTAGTGTAATTTATATTGATTCTTTGGTGATCATAAATATTTCCCCAATCATTTGTAACAATCATTTGCATATAATTGCTCAGTTCCCTAGCTATATTCTGGGGGTTCCCACTAATCAATGTTGGAGCAAGTAGCTCTATCCAAATTATGAGACGTGTGTTGTAAGGTTGCACGTTACATAATTTTTGGCGGCAGCGGTGTTCTTTATTTAAACTGAGCTAAATTTAAAATGGATCTAACTGATATTGATGAAACAATTAGAGAGCTCGAAGATCAGATTTTGGCCTATAACATGGCAGACGGAGGAACTTCTAGACGAGCCAATTTGAGGTCCTCAGATTCAGGCTTTGGAACGATGCAACAGCCTGATCTCTCAGCAAATAGCGACGACCAAAGCACCTCAACACCAAAGGGAGGTAAACGAAAGTCGGTACGCTTCAAGCCAGATGACCTGGACAGAAAATATGACCTCAGTCCATTCCTCAATAGGGACGACAATAGAAGCCCTTCCACTGGTAATATCACAACGAGGCGACGCCCATCAACCACTCAAGGCAGTACAACAAGAGCCTCGACTCAGTCAACTAATGACCAACGTAAAGATGTACCAAAGATTAAACCGGCAACATATGATGGCAGTACATCTTGGCTAGACTACAAATCACATTTTGAGGCATGTGCTACACTGTGCAAATGGAGCTACACAGAAAAGGGTCTTTTTCTTTCTGTATCATTGAGAGGCCTTGCTCAAGGAGGGCTTGGTAATCTCTCTGCAGCTACACAGATGGACTATGACCAACTCGTGACTGCACTGAACGACAGATTTGCTCCTCCTGACCAGATGGAGTTATACCGTATACAACTCCGAGAGAGGAGACAAAAAGCCTCTGAGTCATTGCCCGAGCTTGCACAACATGTGAGAAGACTAACTAATCTCGCATATCCTACGGTACAAGCTGAGGTAAAGGAAACATTAGCAAAGGATCAATTTATTGATGCCTTGATAGATTCGGATTTAAGGCTCAGAATTAAACAAGCGAGACCTAAGAGCCTAAATGATGCCGTTCGTCATGCAGTGGAGCTCGAAGCCTACATGAAGGCTGAAAATAAAATCATCGAGACGAAGGGTATGCTAAAGACAGTGGTAACGGAGGAAACCACACCTAGTCCAATGGACGAGTTACAAAAAATGGTCAGTGAGTTATCCAAATCAATGAAAGATATGAAAGCTCAGCTGAGCCAACTGAAAGATAAACAGGGTAGACCCGATAGCAATAAGCCGCGATCACGAGACTGGAAGAAGAATGCAGAATGCTACAACTGTGGCGGAAAGGGTCATATCATGCGCGAGTGTAGGGAGGAAAAGAACCCTCGTGCCAAAGACAAAAAGGACAAACCATATTTCGGAGCTGGAAAACAGTCTCATATCAAAAGCAAAGTAGGATATAATATAGACAAAGGAGAAGCTGGAGTCTTTATAGAAGCTCATATCCAAGGTTTGGAAGCTCATTTCTTGATTGATACAGGTGCTACTTTGTCCCTTATATCAGAGAAGGTATACAACAACATTTCCTCCACCTCAGGAATTGCTCCATTACAGGAGGTTAAACGAAAAGTCCTCACAGCTAACAACGAGCCATTAAAGATCATTGGCCTTACAACAGTATCAATTACCGTAGCTGGGAAATCATACAGTACACCAGTACTTGTAGCAGATGTTTCTGTAGAAGGAGTCATAGGGCTTGACTTCATGAAAGAAAACTCATGTGTCATTGACATTTGTAATCAGAATATGAAACTTAGTGGTAACACGGTACCATTAATTACACGAGGGCACATAGGGGTCTTTAAGATTGCACTAGCTGATACAGTGAGGATACCGCCTAGATCAGAGATCATCACGAGAGGGAATATCTGCTTACCTGAGCATGTAAAACTCTCTGGAGAAGGACTCATTGAGCCGGATGAAATGTTCCTTAGCTCAGAAAAAGGACTTGTCGGAAAAGCATTAGTGAGTATGGATGGACAAGTGCCACTGAGGATAATGAATGTCTCAGAAGACATGAAAGTTATTAATGCACGAACTGTTGTTGCTACAGTTTCACAAGCAGAGGCAGTGAAAGATGTTCGAACTCCAAATGAGAACATACACATAGGTACATCACTCCCTGAATCTGTTCAGGATCTGCTCATGAGATCAAGCAAGCAACTCAGCAACAAACAGACTAAGAAATTGCGGACGCTACTTCAGCAATACGTATCAGTCTTCTCGAAAGGAGACAAAGACTTTGGGAGAACGGATCTAGTGAAGCATCCAATCAACACGGGCTCAAAAGCTCCCATTAAACAGCGCTTGAGGAGAACACCCGTTCATCTTGATGGAGTTGTAGAAGAACATCTTGATGATATGCTCAAAAGAGACGTCATTGAGCCGTCTACCAGTCCTTGGGCATCTGCTATTGTTTTAGCAAGAAAAAAAGACGGTACTACACGTTTCTGTGTAGACTACAGAAAACTGAACGACTCAACTATCAAAGATGCCTTCCCACTGCCAAGAATAGATGAGACTTTAGATCACTTGGCTGGAGCATGCTGGTTCTCAACATTAGACCTATCATCAGGCTATTGGCAAGTCACTGTTGAGCCACAAGACAGACCTAAAACGGCATTCATAACAAAGCGCGGTCTATACCAATTCAAGGTGATGCCGTTTGGGCTCTGTAACGCCCCAGCGACATTCGAGAGGCTAATGGAGTCAGTGCTCAATGGTCTGCAATGGGATACATGTTTAGTGTATTTGGATGATATTATCGTCTTGGGAAAGTCATTTGATGCAATGGTACAAAATCTCAAGAAGGTTTTTGATCGTTTAATAAGCGCAGGCTTAAAGTTAAAGGCCAAAAAATGTACACTCTTCGCCGAGAAGGTTGACTACTTGGGACACGTTGTCTCAAAGGAAGGGATCTCCACAGATCCGAATAAGATATCTACTGTTGAAAAATGGCTAGAGCCAACAAACGCAAAGGAAGTTAGATCGTTCCTTGGGTTCTGCAGCTATTATAGACGTTTCATTAAGAGCTTTGCGTCTATAGCAAAACCATTGCACAAACTTGCAAATAGCAACAAGTTTCAGTGGACAGAAGATTGTCAGAACGCTTTCAATCTTTTGAAACGCAAGTTAATCGAGTCACCGATCTTAGCATATCCAAACTTTACAGAAACGTTTATTTTGGATACAGACGCCAGTGACAAAGGTATCGGAGCTGTATTGAGTCAGAACATTGATGGAAACGAAAGAGTTATCGCCTATGCCAGTCGAACTCTATCAAAAGCCGAGCAAAAATATTGCGTCACAAGAAAAGAGCTCTTGGCTGTAGTACACTATGTCAAATATTTCCGTCATTACCTATATGGTAGACAATTTAGAATAAGGACGGATCATGGCTCACTCCGTTGGCTCATTAACTTCAAAAATCCAGAAGGGCAGCTTGCTCGCTGGATAGAAGTGCTCGGAATGTATGACATGAAAATCGAGCATAGACCTGGGTCACAACATCGAAACGCGGACACTTTGAGTCGCTACCCATGCAAACAATGTAAATATGATCCGGACTGGGAACAGCAAAAGTCCAACGAAACACATGTCAAATCAGTGTCCATGGTTAATACTGAAGAGACTATGGTAAAACAGGATAATTCAATTGAGCCTGATACCGGACTCATTGAGATTCAAAGGGAAGACAAAGAAATATCCACTGTCAGAAGATGGATAGAGGAGAAACATAAGCCTACTCAAAATGAGCTTAGTTCCGCTGGACCAATGATAAAAGCACTATGGTCGCAAAGAGACATGCTAGTCACTACTAATGATCTGCTTTACAGGAATTGGTCAGATCATAAAGGAAAAACTTTACAGGTCATTGTACCTTTCAAAGAGCGTAGGAAGGTGCTAGACTTATCCCATGATCATAAGACTGCTGGACATCTCGGGATCACAAAAACATTGTCCAAAATAAGACAACGTTATTACTGGCCTGGACTCCAAAGAGATGTGAGACAGTACATTTCTGCATGTGACATATGTACCATGTCTAAGAAAGCCACAAAGAGAGAAAGAGCACCAATGCAGATTCTAGGCTCCGGAGCACCAATAGGGAGGATAGCTTTAGACATCGTTGGTGAGCTTAGTCCCACCACTCAGAGAGGCAACAAGTATATTCTTGTTATATCAGACTACTTCACAAAGTGGGTAGAAGCATTTGCCATGCCTAACATGGAGGCAATAACAGTCGCAGAGATATTGGTAAAAGAGGTAATAGCTAGATACGGGGTGCCGAGCACTGTACACTCGGATCAGGGAAAACAATTTGAAGGAAAAGTTTTCTCGGAGATGTGTTCTGTACTGAACATAGATAAGACCCGTACAACACCCTACCACCCTCAGTCGGATGGTATGGTGGAGCGGTTCAACAAGACGTTGTTGACCATGTTGAGAACTTTGGTTGATGAGAATCAAAGTAACTGGGATGATCTGCTACCGTATGTCCTCATGGCATATAGGTCAGTGGAACAAGAGACTACAGGGAGTAGTCCAAATTACCTCATGATGGGCAGGGAGGTTGCAACTCCGCTCGACCTCATGTACGAAATGCCTGTCTCAGTTAAGCCGATCCCTCCAAACCAATGGGCATGGGAGCTGAAAGAAAGATTAGAAGCGGCTCATAGCTTTGTGAGACAACACTCAAGTGGAGCAATGTTGAGACAGAAAACATTGCATGACAGGAAATTGAATTGGAACAAGTTCAAACCAGATGATGAAGTGTACGTCTACTTCCCACGACATGCACCTGGCCATTCTCCAAAGTTGACTAAATACTGGAGAGGACCATTCAAAATACTAGAAAAGTGCTCAGACATTACATACAAGGTTGATTGTGGTCCAAGGGGTATGCCACAGATGATTCATGTTGATAGACTGCGATTAAAGAAAAAGCAAATCTTGACACATGAAAAGTCTGAACCAGACCATCCAGTAAGGGATAGTCCTCCTAGCTCTGAATCCTTAAATGTAGAATCAGGTTCCAAATTGCCCCTTAATACCGAGAGTGCCTTACCTGGTAAAAGAGTTCGAAAATCTCCGCGTTATCTTTCTGACTATGAAACCTAGTAAACTCATTTTTTTCCTGTTTTGATATGCAATCACAAAGGAGTTTTCTATTTGTGTCTTTGCAGATGCCTCCACAAACAAAGACAACACCGCGCAAGGAGCGAAAATGTCCGATGTGTCCCTTTAAGACCCTGGATATGGAGAACATGAAAGAACACTTAGCTATATGTGGGTTAAAGCAGATGGAGAAAAGATTTCTGTGCTCAAAACCAGACTGTAATTACGCAACTAACAAGTCATCCAATCTTTCGAGACACCTTAAACGCAACTCAGATAGTGATGCAACTGTTCCTCAGTCAGATGGTGAATGGAGACGCTCGGATCCAGGAAATCTCAGCGATGTCATAGGAGATGTTTCTGCAGATGTTTCTGGGGATGAATCCGACACAGAAGATCGAGGAAATGATGCTGACATAAGAGTCATTGAAGCAACAGTGCCTGCTGATCCTACGATGAGGAAACGGACAGCTCTTACTCCTGTCTATAATCCAAAGAGAAAGACATCGGCAACTCAGTCTGACTTAGAGAATGATGTAGGAGAACCAGTCATCACAAGACCAGTGATTGAAAGGCCAACTCTGGAACTTCCTCCTAGGCATGCCATGCATCCTCCTTTGATCCCATTAGGAGACAACTCCAGGTTGTATCGTCCACCAGTTGCATTAACACTTACAACATCCTGTGGAACCCAAACGGAGCCAATTCAGAAGAGAAAGGTAACGTGGGTCATTACAAAGTGGCAGGAAGGAGACAAGAATGTAGAGAAGATTGAGATGGTTGAGGAAATCATGTGAGCTGTGACTGTTATAAACTTGTCAGAAATCATTTTGTCAGGAAGACAATTTTACTCATTGTACATATCTTATACTCATTTTGTTCTTTTGATGCATACTATGTTTAATAGAGTATATGCAGTTTAATTAAGTTTTCTGTTTTGTATGTACCAATGCGAGGACGCATTGAGGTGAGGCGTGGGTAATGTGACAAAATGATTCAGCATTACCTAACAAGACATTAAAAGTCGGTATGATATTATAGGATCCAAATCCGGATAAATACGTACAGTACGTTTCTTTCCTTTTTATTTTATATGTGTCAGAGTAAATTCGAGCTATCACTTAGATCATTAAGTAGGATTGAAACTGTTAGAATTATTGACCAATCAGATGCCTGTATTTTGTCCAATCAAATCACAGCATTTTAACCAATCAAAATAGACCACAGGATATAAAAGGCAGACATCCTTTGAGGCAGGTTCCCATTCTGTTGAAAGTATACCGACCGTAAACATCGTACAAGCGAAGGTAATAGGTTCAAGACGTGACTGAATAAGTCTTTCCTTAGCCATAGTCATTTAATACATATTGATAGTGCTAGGTAAAGGTACACTCGGTAATCTTAGCCTCATCCCCTTCACGTAATATAATGAGCTAGAGCTAAAGTGAGCTAGTAGAGCTATAGTGAGCTTGAGTCAAGGTGAGCTCGAGCAGTGATAAGACTGAGCCGAAGTGAGCCCGAGTCAAATTGAGCCACAGCTCATTTTTTACATACGATAAATACGGATAGGAGCCTTTGTATAAATTCGTTTTATTGTTAGATTAGGACTCGTTTTTGATATATTCCTTTAGTGTAATTTATATTGATTCTTTGGTGATCATAAATATTTCCCCAATCATTTGTAACAATCATTTGCATATATTTGCTCAGTTCCCTAGCTATATTCTGGGGGTTCCCACTAATCAATGTTGGAGCAAGTAGCTCTATCCAAATTATGAGACGTGTGTTGTAAGGTTGCACGTTACATATGCATTGTTTTATTATATCTACCTTTTGTTTAATGATTTTGTATTCTTTTGAAATAAGGTTGTGCAATTTTAATTTGTTCTTTTTGTGTTTACCTAATTTGGTTTCTTGATTGTATCCGCCTTTTGATTATGCGACTTTCCATGTTGTGTGGATATGTGATATTTTCGCCCTTTTGTTGTGAAATTTAGAATGCGGTTTGGTTGAGTGATTTTATGTGCCTTTCGGTCTGAAAGAAACAACTTTCTTTTTGTTCCATAAAATTTCTACTTTTGTTTTGTGTATGTCTTCCTAACTGACTGCGATTAATTCATACTTCATTTCTTTTGGATCAGATTTCTTAGAGAGTTAATACTAGCTAAGAGCTTACCTTACTTTTAGTCCAGCCGGTCAGGATTCTACATACTGAAAATCCGATGTGCTTGTTAAGGGGAACTCACTGTTTTGAATACAAATGCACTTGAAATACATATGTGCACAAAAGTGCGGTATTCTTTAATCTTATATATGCATGTGTAACATACAAACAATCAGCTGATAGATGATTACAGAGCACAGTACGAGGTATCCATATATAGCTTGGGCACTATATATGTCAATTAGCAATAACTTATTAGCACCATTTGAGACTTTGAAATTCTTTCTAAATGCTGAAACAAATTTTCTTCTTTTCGATTTCAAGTTATATCTTTTCTTAAATAAATGCTCAGTTTGGTCCTCTGTTGTGAGTGAGTTTACAGGTTGTAACATCCAATATAAATGTAGTGTGTCACAGTGATCAGTAAAAGGGCTTTGAACGTAACACTGGCTGATAACGTCACTGATGCCCCTGGATAAATCACCGTATACCACGGTCTAAAAATAGATAGGATTACCCCACGACCCAGTTGATTATTGTGAATCATACATGTAAATAAAATAATAAAATTAAACATTTATGGACCTTTAACTCAGTATATATGATGTGATATTGACTTGCTATGAAAATATTGACCTCTGCTTTGCCTTGGTCAATATTTTCATTGTAAGTTAATATCACATCATATTCACGGAGTTAAAAGTTTATAATTGTTTATTAATGTATGCAATTGAACATCAGAAAAAAGGCTAGATTGTACATGCATATATATATGATGTAATTAATGGGATAACCAGCTTTCTATAGCCCTGGAACCAGAAGCCGCCTCCTTGTACTGTAGATGTAGAAAAAGTTCCTTTTCAGATAGTCATAATGTCTGATGGTGACATACAAATATTGATGGTAATTTTATTTATGTGACCAGGATGGACTGAAGGACAACCAGCTTTCCCTAGCCTTGGAACCAGAAGCCGCCTCCCTGTACTGTAGACGTGTTCCCGTACAGATAGTCACAATGTCTGATGGTGACATACAAATATTGATGGTAATTTTATTTATTTGACCAGGATGGACTGAAGGACAACCAGCTTTCCGTAGCCCTGGAACCAGAAGCCGCCTCCCTGTACTGTAGACGTGTTCCCGTACAGATAGTCACGTTGTCTGATGGTGCCAAACAGATAGCGTCTCTGCCTGAGGGTTCTAAATATTTGGTGCTAGATCTTGGAGGTCAGTTAGAGGCTACAATGTCTTTTGACAGTTTTCAATTAAGGTTTAGGGGTATAATAAATGATAACGTCGATAAGGTAGAAATTGTGAATTGCCGTATCTTACATATTTTTGATATATGATATTTGCCATGAAAATGTAAGGTCCTGAACAATGCCGAAGTCGTGCGTCTTCGATCAACTTCATGGTTTTAAATTTTTCTTTTATGTGGAAGTAGCATAATGCCTTGAGTCAAATGCGATTTATTTTCACATGTGAAAGAGTTACCATTTACAACATCTCTAGCCACAGAAACGGCCAATGACAATTACTTTTTTGATGGTTTAAATTGTGTGTGTTGGCTGCAGACTGAAAGGGAATATAAAGTCGAAATGAAAATTCATGATATATCGTGCATTAAAAATCAAGAGAGAAATGATTTAAAGATTTTGTCCTGGTCAGACTCCAGATTTTGTTAATTGTTTTTCACATTGAGGTGAAACGTCATATTTTTAAAATAAGCTTAATTCAGAGGACAGGAAAATGCGATAAATGTTAGCATATACAATGTATTTCCTACCATTTAAAGTAAAGTTTATTTCCATAGGTGGTACCATAGATATAACGGCCCATGAAGTAGCCAAAGATGGAGGACTGAGGGAGTTACATCAGGCATTTGGGGGTACTGGGGAGGGAGTCAATGAGGGATTCACCAAGTTCCTGACCCGGCTTGTCGGAGGTGACGTTATTCATAAGATGAAGGACGAAAGCCCCGGAGAGTGGCTCGATCTCTTAAACGAATTTGAAATGAAGAAATGCAACTTTGTTTCGGGAGATAGAGATAAAGTTACGATCCGTGTGACTGTGAGTTTGATAGAGGGATATCGTGAAATCACCGATTGTGAGCTGTCAGACGCCATTCCGCAAGGACCGTTTGCCAAAAAGATTCATCTCAGCAGTGATAAGCTTTCTATTTCAGCCCAAATGTTTGAGGAATTTTTCCAAGAATCTATAGACAATGTAGTGAAATATATCAGGGACTTGCTGGACAAGCCAAAAGTGAAAGGGGTGGGGTCTATGCTTGATGTAGGGGGGTACTCTGAATCCCCACTTATGATCAACGCCCTGAAGAAAATTTTTCCCAATATCAGAGTTGTTGTACCTGCGACACCAGGATTAGCCGTGTTAACAGGAGCTGTGATATACGGGTACGAACCAGACATTATAGCGTCTAGAGTAGCAAGTTATACCTATGGTATAGCAAAGCAGAGGATATGGAAAGAAGGAGACCCAGAGCGCAAGAAATCGCATATGACAACAAGGAAAGGTCTGCATTGGTGTGATGACGTCTTCGACAAACATGTTGAAATCGGACGGGTCGTGAAAATCGGAGAATTTCAGGAAGCTAAGGATTATTATCCAATACAAGGCGACCAGAAATATGCCATTCTGGAATTTTATGCTTCCACCGAGAAAGACCCAAAATTCATAGACGATCCTAACATGGAGCTTGTTGGTTTGTTTGTCTTCGAACTCTCTGAGCGCAAAGAGGGGGATGATGGGAAGGTTTTAGTAAGAATCGGTGTCGGTGGTACGAAACTTGAAGTGGAAGTTAAAGAAGCGTCCACAGGCAGGATCTTCAAGACGTATTGTAATTTTCTGCCATAATCATAGAACGTTACATGGTCTTTCCAAATATTTTAGTACAGTTGCAATACCTTCTATGACAATATTGTGCTAGGATTATTTTTATATCCCTCATCTTGTCATATCAGATATGATTTAGTTATAATGTTATCAATTTAGTCAGGCCAATTTTTTTTCATTGGTCAAAAAATGAAAGTGAATCATGTGATTGGTTGAAATGCAAAGTTTCAAGAAATATATCAATATTTGAAATGCAAAGTTTCAAGAAATATATCAATATTCAATCAGCCAATCAAATCAACTAATGCAGAAATGTTAAATTTGTTTAAATATTTGACATTAAAGTTGATGTAAAGGTAGTTGATGCCTTTTATTGACGTAAATGACTTGTATTCATATGTATACCATCAGAGAACTGTGAACATGGTAAATTATTCATTCTCATGCGCTCCGTTTGTATCGTACATTCTGATTGGTTGAGCAATTTGTCGTCAATGTATGCCTTGTAAACAAAATTTTCTGTGATCTTCATTTAAGAAATTACTCATTTTCATACATCAAAACATGATAGATACATTAGATCTAGATTTATTTAGTAGCTGAAAAAGAGGAATGTTATATAATTGCTTTAGCACGATGGGTAGTCTCGCAATGCAGAACAATCGGTTTTACTATATCCCTGTGTAATATTGATGATTTATAACAGAAAGGGGAATGTGTGGCAGTGTAAGAATGTCTTAGCTATGAGTTTTATCCAAAGTAAGGTGAATGTTAGCTTTTGATAACCCATAGAAATGATCGGCGTTCTACTTTCACTTTCATCTATCACGCGGATCGTTTTTTCAGCTTTATAAAATATGTTATTCTCTTATTTTGGATAAAACTCATAGCTAGAGCATCCTTACACTGCATCACATTCCCCTTCTTGTGACAAATAATCTATATCACACGAATTATAGAACCTAAACCTAATGTTCTGCGTTGAGAGATTACCCATCGTGTTTAGAAAAGATATACATTTAGTTTGTTTTAGATATATGATTGTACATGTTTATGTATCTAGATCATCCCATGTTTTAATAATCAAATGTTTATATTTTATCATTTTACGATAAGACACATTTATTAAGATGCTATTTTCAGTTTATGTTGTTGACAGTTAACACCTACATATATATGGCCTCTGTTTAGTTTTATTTTAATCTGCCTTCTCATTCTTTTGGTATTGACTGCCAGTCATAGTTAACATACACCTCTACTACATGTACATCAGTCCAAGAGAATACTGAAAACAGTAATATTACTAAAAATAATAATATAACTTAAATTGGAGTTATCTTTCTTGGAAATTTATCTCTTTATATTATTGTAAGCAGTAATACTATTTAGATAGTCAGTTCGCTCTTATACCAGTGGATTCGGGGAAAAATGAGGGTGATTAGGAGTTGTAACTCATTCACATGTACACTGAAATTTTTTTTCTAAAACATCAGGAAAATTTTGTCCTAAAATATTTGAAGAAAATGTGATATCAGAAAGAAGAAAAAGGGAAAAATAGGTTCCAAATGGACATTATTTTCACTTTTCAGTGGAAAAATTGGTACAAATTTATTGAATTTGTTGTTGAATGAAAGAATTGTGTGATAAAAGCTGAGCTTGTACCTTTAAAACGTTGCTTTGTCTATATTCTCATTCTGTATAAATACAGAAAGATGTAATATAAGGTGGCAACATTACTGTTTTCAATAATACCAGGGATTATTGTTAACAGTAATATTACAGTTTTAAGTAATATTACTATTTCTAGTATTCTCCTGGACTGTACATCAGCAAACCTGTTTACGTGTAAGTTTCTCTAAGTGCATTGTAATGTTACATGAAAATCAAAAGGAATGTTTGAATCATTTTATATTTTAGTGAATAATACAATATAATAGTAGTTAGACGTACGATATACAATTTCTAGAGTTTAAGATAAAATATACTTTCATAATGAAAGAAAGCTAGATAATAGAGAGGTTGAGATTTCCTACGTGTAACTTGTACGGGTACATCTAGTGTACAAGTTGAACTACACGTTACTGTTGTTGAGATTTCTTTTCAAATACCACTATGCGTGCTTGTAAAATCTTAGAGAACGTGAGTTGACTTTTGGACAGGTTAAATTCAAAAGGAACATAAATTCGGTTAAATCTATATGGAAATAAAAACTTGAAATCCTTCTGAAATGAATGCCACACTTCTAATCCTATTTGATATAATAAAGGGGATGAAATATCTTGAAGTAAAGACCTACGTGTATCTGTCACTTCACACGTTCACTGGCGATGTGTACCTTGTAAAGCAAATGACGTCAAACGCATTAAATGATGACGTCACAATAGCGGTCAGAATACAAGTACACGTACAAGTTACACGTAGGAAATCTCAACCTCTCTATTATTAATCCTTTGTGAAACTTACCATTTCTACAGCAACTGAGAGCATTAAAGAGTACCCATTATCTTCAAACCCGTTATATCACCCCCTACCAAGTCTACATGTACGTGGCTTAGGTGTGCATATTTAATGACCAGGTAGTTGTTACCTGGCCTGTATAAACCATATTTTAACTGAGTTTATCAAAGAAATAAGTATAACATAAAAAAAATAATTTCTTGTGTTTGGTAAGATGTAGAAAATTTGGTCTCGGAATGTAACAGCACTCTGTTTTTTCCTGTCCATCATTCTAGAACATTTCCATTTGATCTATTCCTCAATTCGTAGTTTGTTTATGAAGGTTGTCCATTATGAGCTACTTCTGCCTTTTGTGGTGTCACCAGTTGACATATCCAGACGAAAAAAAACACATTTAAGGGACTTTTGATTGGTACATGTATTTCATTTCTTCCAAACATCAAAATAAGTTCAGGGGCAAACTTACTTGTACCATGAATCATTGATACACTGTATTTCAAAAAGAAATTATCGGCATCTGTATCATAATTAGCTAATTCTACCATGACAAAATGGCAAGTACATGTAACTAGTCAAATCTTTTCATACCATCTAGCTAGCCATACTAGTATAAGAAATTGACCCTTCTGATTGCGGGAAAAAATTGCAAAATTTCGTGACGTCACAATGCTTTTACCTCGGACAAACAAGCTTCAAACCTCGGTCAAACATGGAAATTGCATTGTGACGTCATGGGATTTCTCAATTTTTTCCCGCGTTCGGAAGGGTCAATTATCACGGTGTATATATGTCCATGCACACCATGCTTTAAGCATTATATTTAACTTGTCATATTGTTTCTTCAACCACATTTCTAATAGAAGATGTATTATCCCTAAAAATCGTTGTGCTTGATATCTCTGTTAGATGAAATACAGTAGCCTTGGCCCTTAAAAACTGAAAGCATTAGTGATCATGAGTTAAGAGACAAATAACCTCTTTTTTTAATGTTGATTTTTTTAAACCTTTGGAATTATCATAAAAAATGTAATTGTCGCGCATGCATATAACCAATTCCTAAAGTTTTTCATTGGAAAATGTTTTGGATGGAAAATTATTTAGCTGTTACATGTACATTGTATTTCATGTCCTCAAATTCATAGCATAATCTAAGAACATATTTTGCAGTATTTCGCATGTATCTCACTCTTTTTTACACTGTTATTTTGATTTAGGCATTCATTTAATCTGAAAACAACTTCTGACAATAGTCAATAAACAATGAAAACTCTGAGAGTTTAATTACTAATTACTGTCCTGTTCACTAAATCCAGAGCACCCTGTTTTGGTGATTTATTCTGTCATCTGAAGAATTTTGCTATAATCATTAACGAGAATTGACCTCCTTTAGTCGTAACTGGAAATTAACTTCAACTTACCCTACCAGCTGCCTTCAAACCGCAATATGAAAAATAAAATGTCTACGGGAAATTCCCACGTTAATTTCAAGCCGCCACCATATTGCTGTCCTTGTCAACAATAGTAAACAGTGATGTCAAAGCCTCCGACGTCACACATTTTCAGCGATTTTACTATAGAAAATCCCTGTAGACTTTTTATTTTCCATCGTATTTCTAACTTAACTTACGCATAGCCAAAACAATGGTATTTTCTGTTACGACTAAAGGAGTACTATAAAATTGAAATCGTTTTGGAGGATGACATTATCATATTTTAGAGAAAATTGGGAAAACAGGGTGCACTGGAATTAGTGAACAGGACAGTAGGTATCTATGCATCCTATATTTATAAATCTTGTTATGTAAGGGTAATCATTGAAACTCACTAACTACTTCTCAGTTATCTTATATGAAGTAATGCACTCTAAAGTATGACAGATGCTTGTGAACAGTTTTATATGGCTAAGGATTATGCTTAATTACTGTGATTCTGTAAATGTTCTTGAAAATAAATTATACCCATGTTAAGACATGTTTCTTAATTTTAGAAGGCTCAAATAATGTTCATGTGATTATTTTCGCTGGGGGAAAATTTTGCGAAATTTCCATTGCAACAATTTATGGTGACTTTATAAACAAAATAATCAGTGGTGGATTGAATTTCCATCAAAAGTGTATCAGTATCACCAATTGCTTTGGATACCATGGATATGATCCTAGTGTGACCAGAGGGGTATTCCGCGTTGTACTTGACGCATCTACAGCCTTGTACCAGCGCATTCTAAAGAGTTTTAAAACACTGACTGACGACAGCGCTCTGTAATGAACCTTGTCCAAACATCATTAGAGAAGACAGGACCCTGACCACCTGTTCTCTGTAAGTTATAATTGGATTCATCGGGTAATTGCATACATAAGCTCGCCACAGCTGGCAGATCACGAACTGTTTTTCATATGTCCTGATACTTACATATATGCACAACTTATGTAATTTCCTAAGATGAACGTGCTTGTATTTCGCATGAAACTGCTCGTGACCTCACAATGCATAAGATCTAATAGAAACATGCCATGATGGCTGTTCCAACCTGCAAACTGAACCCGCGGTGTCCTGAATGTTAAGGTCATCTTGTTACCTAGAAAAACGAAATTTCAGAGAACAAGAATGAAGCAGCTAGACAACTGTGGTGCATATATATATATAATTAATGTCATAATTTGTATTTTGTTACGCCCATAACATGTACGATAAATGAATTTCCAAAACATGGGTCTTGTAGCATCATATCACACCCATTCTGCTACGTCTTTTGGTACATTTTTGGACATAATAATTTTCATACTTTTCGGCCATTTTACATTGTTTAGACTGAGGATCACTGACTAAGGTTTAGTACCCGAAACGTGCATGTCTGGTCCATGCTGTAAATTTATCAGGTCTTAAATGATGCTATTGAATTTGAAGACGTTTAACATTTGCTGTGTGTTGCATACCCGTAACAATAATATCGAAGGGTTCCAACCCTATACCTTCTTGAAGAAAATTCCAAACCAATCAAAACACAAATTAGGACACTTATACTCTAATGTTTCTCACTTGGGTCCCTAAGTTTTGCTCTCTTGTCTGTGTCGCCATCTAACAGTTAGGAGACTACCGACAATTGTGCAGGTAACGGAACATTTGGCAGATGGCCGTCCTAAATGAGTTAAACAAGCTCCTGACAATAATCTCAACAGCACTCACAATAGAGCACAGAATTGACTCCCAGCAAGCTAGAGGTGGGAACAGGTGCCCGGGAGGAGTAAGCATCCCCTGTTTGGCTAGCCGCATCCACCGTCGATGTATACGCACGAAAATGAAAACAATATCTAAAATACATGCACTGCCTTCGGTTAAGGTTAGGGTTGCGACTACAGGGAGATAATTCTATTTTTATATCACATAATATTTGATACTGACATAAACAATACATGGTATATTCTCAGATTGTTACATTATTTTAGAAAAAAATTATACTCCTTGAAACCTTAATTGCTGAATGGATATTTTAGGGGAAAATGCATATTTTTCAATGAAAAATCGCCGAAAATAGGAAAAAATTTGTCATTTTCGCACGAGTTATGCTGCCAAAGATTCAAACATCAGAATATTTACTATCCATTATACTCTTTAAAAGTGAGATAATTAGAAATTCGATTTTGAAGTTAACCTCTATGTTTTTGCGTCAAAATGTTGATTTTTTGCATAAATTATTGTGCTATTCATAGAAACAGTCATTTTGCTCAAAAACTAATTCGGGTACATATTGATTTGACTGCTTTAGGATGAAGCAATACCATAGATATATATGTAGAAAAAAAAATTGTGTAGCTAGCGACCTTCTAGCCATTATTAAATAAAACGAGTTGTTGCCATGGCAACCAGCAACATAGTTTTTATAATAAAATACTCTCCTTAGAACTGGTTATTTTATCAGAATTTCTCAAAATAGCCTTTAATTCATCCACAAGCTATAAGAATCTTGAAAAATAAGGATATATATGAATTTTTGAAATTTCATACATTTCAGAGGTATGTAAAGTTATGATGCAGTATTCTCTAAAAATACAAAAATGTTAAAACAGGCCAAAAATTGATGTTTATAGCCAAAAAACGAGACGGGCAAATTTTGATTTTTTGGTCTGAATAGTTCGAGATGATGTTAATCTATCCATCTTTCTTCTACCTCACTTCTATTAAAAGGCGCCACCCTGACCTTAAGATGGTAGTCTCAGGGTAAGGGACGTAACTCAAATTTGATCTCACGAACGTTTGTTGCCTGGCGTAGCGTTACCATCGTTTGTTTTCACGACAAGCTGTCACAAGCATCTGCATGACTTAATCATGACGTCATAATAGGGGAATTTCCCGCGCTGTGCACGGAGGTAAACGGGTTTTTTTATGGTTTCTGTATATATCATTATCTATTTTCATAAGTAAGCATTTCATTTTCTCTGTTTTATTTCCTGAAATTGAGCATTACTTAAAGATTGAATATGTTTCCGAGATTTAAATACGTTTCTTTATTCTTTTGATATTTTCAATATCTACACTAATGCTTTGACCTAACGTAAATGTCGAAAGAAATCTGATGTCGTCTGATAATTATGACCATGATTACTTCGATTTTATTTGAGCGTGATTTGTGTAAATAGACCTTTATCATGTTTATACGATACCTTCGTTTGATAAGAAGATCATCTAGAGGAAAAAAAATGTATCGTAGCAAGGGGGAAAGGTGTCCGGCTCGGCAATCTGGGACAATTAGTTTTTATTAAAAAAGATCGGGAAAATAAAAATTTTGTATGAATTTCAAAAGGAGAGTTCCAAGGTGGGGGGTGGTTTCGGTTCTAAACAGCTCGACTCCATCTTTACCCGCGCATTGGACAGTCCATTCAATTTTTCCTTTCTTTCTTTTTTTTTTTGAATTTTCCTTCTTATTTTTTTTTTCTATTTTACTTTTTGTTTGGTTGCTTCTCGTGTTTAATCGTAATATCAACTGAGTCAAATGCACGAATAACGTCTAAATTCTGAAATAATGATTACTGTTATCTATTCAAATTAATTTTACAATTTCGCGTAAGCATGTTGATTATAAATTTGCCAACAAGACATACAGCGCTATGCTTAACCTCGACGTAACGTATCGCGACGTAAAAAAAAAATGGGGTAGGGGTAACCCAAATAGCGCTGACTCTGTAATAAAAAGGGTCGATTTCCCTGAAATTCGCACAGATTTAAGCTAGATAATCAATCTCTTTTCCATTAGTTTATTATTGAAATTAAATGATACGTTTTTTTCATGAGCTATGTAAATGTGACAATTTTCGGAACATCAGAAAGGTACATGTTTATCCTTATTTTCTATTAAAATCGCTTATAAAATAAGAATGGTGATATTAAAACATCAACATTTTAATAAAAAAGATTATCTTTGAAATGCAAAGCTGATACTTTATAAATTTGCAGGCCCAGTGAATATCTGAGAACAAATTTCGTGACAAAGTCGCCATTTTCTGCATTGAAAGGGGGACAAAATTTGGAGATTTTGAATTGCGACTCACGCAAAACGATTGGTGCGATTTCTTCCAAACTTTCAAAAGATGCATGACATCATAGTTAATCAATATTGCAATTATGAAGAAAATTGAATGTAGGGGTTATGGTGAGACTACCACCTTAAGTCGGCACCGGTTGCCCATTGTTCTCATTGGTTTATATGTGGTCTTTTATGTTTGATGTTTCCATGGTGTGTGTTTGTGTTCTTTGTACTTTTTGCGTCTCTTTCTGTGGATGTCTGCTATGTGTATTTTGAAGTTTTGCTGTGTGTGCTGCAATCAAGTGAAGTTGGAGTGATAGATCCCTCCTTTCTTGGCACTAACGTAGTCTTTTGTGTTTGGTGTTTAGGTGTCGTCTTGGTGTTTTCTCTTTCTCTGCTTGTCTGCTCTGTGTTTTTACAGAGGGTGTTTTGGGGGTTTGCTGTTGGTGCTGCAACTAGGTGTTGTTGGAGATCTCCTCCTTTCTTTGGTATCATTGTAGTCTTTATTTTGACATCGTATCTGGTGTTCCTTTTTGTCATTGTGTACTCTGTGTTTTTGTGTCGCCTGCGAAGCATAGCGACACTTAGGGATCACTTTGTCCGTTGTCCGTCTGTCCGTCCGTCCGTCCGTCCGTCAGTCAGTCCGTCTGTCTGTCTGTCACACTTTGGGTGTCACAGCCCATAACTTTTGATTGGTAAGTGATAGGCTTTGATATTTCACATGTGTATTCCTTGTGACAAGACCTTTCTACACATGCCATAATTTTTGACCTAATGACCTTGACCTACATATTTGACCTACTTTTCAAAAAAATTAAGAATGGATATATCTTTTTATTGGTTAGGGTTAGGACTTTGATATTTCACACATACAATCCTTGTGGCAAGACCTTTCTACACATACCATAATTTTTGACCTTGTGACTTTGACCTAGATATTTGACCTACTTTTGAAAAAAAGATAAGATTCACTATATCTTTTGATTGGTAAGTGATAGGGCTTTGGTATTTTACATGTGTATTCCTTGTAACAACGCCTTTCTACACATACCATAATTTTTGACCTAGTGACCTTGACCTACATATTTGACCTACTTTTCAAAAATATTAAGATTGTATATATCTTTTGATTGGTAAGTGATAGGGCTTTGATATTTCACAGGTGTATTCCTTGTGACAAGACCTTTCTACACAGACCATAATATTTGACCTTGTGATCTTGACCTAGATATTTGACCTACTTTTCAAGAAAAGTCAAATTGGCTATATCTTTTGATTGGTAGGTGATAGGGCTTTGCTATTTCACATGTACTTTCCTTGTAACAATGCATTTCTACACATACCATAATTTTTTTACCTTTTGACCTTGACCTTACTATTTGACCTTCTTTTCTAAGAAATTAAGGTTGTATATATCTTTTAATTGGTAAGTGATAGGTCTTTAATAATTCTTATGATGAGACCTTTTCGTGACCAATTTTTACATAGTGACCTTGGCCTAGATGATTGACACTGTTTTCTGAAAATTTGACAATGACCATATCTTTTGATTTGTAATTAAGAGGTCTGATATTTTAAATGAATTTCATTTGACAAAACTTTTCTACTGTTACCAATAATTTTTCTAGAATAATAAACAAGCCGCTTCGCAGGCGACACAAGCATTCCTTGGATTGCTATTTTTGTATTTTGACATCGTATCAGGTGTTCCTTTTTGTCATTGTGTACTCTGTGTTTTTGTATTTTGACATCGTATCAGGTGTTCCTTTTTGTCATTGTGTACTCTGTGTTTTTGTATTTTGACATCGTATCAGGTGTTCCTTTTTGTCATCGTGTACTCTGTGTTTTTACATTTCAGTATTTCGATGTTTTGTTGTGGGTGCTGCAACCAAGTTTCGTTGGAAATCTCCTCCTTCCATTGATAAATACAATCAGTTGTAGTGTACTAAATTAAAGAATACATTCTTTCAAAGAAATTTCAAAGATCGCCGAGTGTTAGATACATCTTCGAAATCTTATACACTAAGGTGAATGTTTGGAACAGTCATTGACTGTTGAACATTGGTAAGAAGTACTAAAATATTCAAGATGCTCTTTATTTGGAAAGTTTCCTTATTTTATTGTTAGTCCCCTACCGGCAACGCCGAAGGGGACTCTTAGATTCCTCTCGGTCTGTCTGTCTGTCTGTCCGTTCGTCCTTGTTATTATTTTGCTCTATGTCAACGATGAAGAAGTATGTTAAATAGGATTATTGTTTCAATTGATTGTATACATCGCATATTTAAAAAAAATCTTATTAATCGTCCGATGATAATTAGGAGAAAAGTTATGCAAAGAAAGTCCTTTAACAAATTGAGATATGAAGTCCTACGATGTGATATTAATAAAATCGAATCAATCATAAACAGCTATATAATAAACGGCATATGAATCTCTCTTTCTCTCTCTCTCTCTCTCTCTCTCTCTCTCTCTCTCTCTGTCTCTCTGTCTCTCTTTGTGTGTTCATGGTAGAAAGTTACAAAACGTTTTAAAAATTCTTCCTGTGGATGCCTCTTTAACTTCCACTTCCAACTCTGTACCTCCAACTCCAATTCTCACTAGCACCTTCCCGTCATCCCCCTCCTGTCGTTCTGTCAACTCAAAACTGAAGAACCCGACAAGCTCTGTATTGGGATCATCTACGAATTTTGGATCCTTCTCTGTAGAAGCATAAAATTCCAGTACGGCTGACTTTTGGTCATCTCGTATCGGATAGTAATCTTTTGCCGGTTGAAACTCCCCAATTTTCACAATTTGTCCGATTTCAACATGCTTATCAAAGACATCGTCACACCAGTGAAGACCTCTCTTGGTCGTGCATACTGATTTCTTGAGTTCTGGGTCTCCTTTCTTCCATATTCTCTGCTTTGCTATACCATAAGTATAACTGGCCACTCTAGATGCTACGATGTCCGGCTCGAAGCCGTATATGACAGCCCCAGACAAAACAGCAAGACTTGAATTAGTTGGTACAACGACCTTCAAATTCGAGAAATTCGTCTTCAAAGCACGGATTATAAGAGGTGATTCTGAGTACTCACCAACCACGAGCATAGATCCCACCCCATCCACCTTGGACGAGTCCAGTATTCTTCTAACGTATGCCACTATATTGTTGACTGATTCATTGAAAAAGCCTTCAAACATGTCGGCAGAAATGATCAGCCTGTCCCCTTTTAGTTGAATCTTATCAGCAAAAGATCCCACTGACAGACTGTCTTTGTTGATATCATATTCACCTTTGAAGCTGGTAGGTATCCGTACCATTATTTTATCTCTCTCTCCATGGACATAACTACATTTCTTGATTTCAAACTGGAGTATTAAATCAAGCCAATCTTCAGGACTCTCGTGTCTAATTTTCGTTATGACTTCGTTTCCAAAGAGTTCTTCAAGGAATTCAACAAACTGGTCGTTCACTCTGTTACCACCCCAATTACCCCCACACGCCTGGTGCAACTCCCGTAGTCCACCATCTTCCGATACCTCATGGGCCGTTATATCCACTGTATCACCTGTGTACGAAAATTTAGCAGATAAAACATGACGAATGAAGTAAATCTATGTTAGATTTAAATCATATAATTAATGGTCACTCTTTATAAACTTTATTAAGATAACGGAGTGTGCAATTCTACGCCCAGAAAACAGCCTTCTGAGCAGAAATGTTTCTAGAAATGCAGTGTACCTGATATGCATGTCTCACGGATAAAGAATCACCATCAGAGTAAGCAGGGGATCTCCAACAACACCCGATTGCAACACCAACAGCAAAACATCAAAACACCTTAAGCAAAAACACAGAGCAGACTAGAGTCACGAAAGGGACAAGGAACAGCAAACACAACATCAAAACATCAAACACAAAAGAACACACATAATCCAACGAGACCAAAATTGGCAATCGGTGCCGAACTAGGACGGCCATGTGCTACGTTAGTAGCAAATGGTGTCGTTATCCGAGTTACGTGCGCACAACCCTCACACTTTTCCGGTTACCCAAAGGTCTTGAAGAACGCACAACCCTCACACTTTTCCGGTTACCCAAAGGTCTTGAAGAACGCACAATTGTGGAATTAAAAGTGGCCAAAATTGTTTAGTGTGGCGTACCTGGTGAATTAAACGTCTTATTTTAAAATATCTATTTGTCATGAATGAGCAGATCTAAATTTCATGTAGGGTAAATTCAGAAGCGTAGCTTTTTTTTTTTTTAGAATTTTTTTATAAAAACCATTAGAGAGATGGTTCATTAATGTTAACAAAGTTAGTTGTTTTTGGTAACAACTGCTTTTTCTTGCTGTTCAATTCGGTCATTCAACTATTATGAATTAGGTTCACTTGGATAACTTGTTGAAATGCGCATATGGTGCACTGGAATCTAATCTACGAGGGTTGTCACAGAAAAACGTAGACATTGCTCACAATTCCTTTATTTAGCGTTAAATCTTAACAAGATTTTCCCAGCTGTGAATTTAATTATCTGGGAAGCATAAAATGTTAATGGTGTTGAAATCTGCCGTTAATATTGAAAATTAATTATATTATAAGAAGAGCGGTTGGACTGTACCGGAGCAGTCCGAAATTTTCATGCGCCAAATCAGAATCAATAATAAAACCGATTGAATACTTATCAATGCATGTATAAATAGTACTAAAAGTCTAATCAACAGAAAGAACTGATTTTAGCGGATACATAATGCTATATTTTCGTCAATGACATAATAAACAATTATTTATGAAGGAATTTATAAAGCAGTCCCTCATCAATCAATCAAAAGACGGCGACGTCAACTTTATTAGCGGAGCAGTAAATGGTTCTAAGATATTGTGTTGATCGTGGATTGACCCCTTTTTAGACAAAGTAAGAAATGAAAACATCAGAAAAGTATGGAAATGTTCGCAGAGTATTATTATACATGTATGTACAAGAGAATTGCCGACGAATTGATAGACAAAACTAAACAAGGGCACAAGGAGAGGGGCGATATTCAGACAGTAAATTTGGCAAGAGACGTCATTGATGAAGACCGGCATCGAACAGTAAGAAATAGAAGAGAAGGTCCATATTAGTAAATTTACTTTGCAGAAAATCATGTCAAGTGGATTAAATATGTATCTCATTTCTGCTCAATGAGTGCCAAAGTCTATTATGAAATATATGAGATGAAGTTACTTCCTTTTAGACCTTGGAACACCATAGACCCCCCCCTCCCCCCCATGTGGGAATTTTCAAGACATATATCATCTGAAAGCTTGGATCAAGCTCTTTCAGATTCCGCTTGTTGGACAAGTTTAAAATGATTTAAAACATGATTTTTTGGGGGAAAACCTATTTTTTCAAGCAAAAAACGTTGAAAATAGGAAAAAGTTATTAATATTTATACATATTGTTATTTGAAAAATTAAAGGGCACGAATATAAAGAATTTTTAATGCTCTTTCAGTTTATATAAGTTTTATGTTCCAAATTCTACTTATTTGGGGTAAAAAGTGTGCTTTTTTGCAAAATGTCGCAAAAAAAAAAATGGAAAAAATTAACCCTTTATGCCTCGAACTTGAAAATATTGTTTTTGATTGTTTTTTTCATATTAGAAAAATAATTTCAAACTTTTTAAGTCTCCTCTTTTGTATTGTATTTTTTTTTCTTGCAAAAATATCGAAATTTCCGTTTTTAGGCAGAAAATTGAGGGTTTTTCTTTTTATCAAAATTGGCTTATTTTTTAATTCAAATTTTTATCCCAGATGAAGTCAATTATTTTAAGTTATTTTCTGGTGTTACTTCTTTATGCTGTTCTTTACATTATAATTGTTCTGTAAATAATTTGTCCTTAAATCTTATTTTTTTGGAGGAAAGCATTTTTTTATGCAAAAAGTGCTAATTTCTGAAGATTATTTATTTAATCTGATGCATTCCTTGAATTCGTAAGTCGTATGTATTTTCAACATCAGTATTTCAGATTTGCTCAAGCAGAATATGTTTTAAGTGAAAACAGTTTTCTTTCTTCACTATTTTGGCACAAATTGTCCATTTTCCAATGAAAAACAACAATTTTTTTTTGGCAAAAACTAATAAGTCTACTATATTATCTGATAGCATTCTTACATGGCCAAACAATAACCTTATCAAATGAACGCAATTTAATTGGAAAAATTTATTAAATGTCCAAGGTTTTTTTTGCATCTTTGTCAGGAAAGCAGCTTTAATATAGATCGACTTCAAAGTAAAGGTCAAAAGGTCATCATTTTGTACCAATAAGTAGGTCATGCCACAATGAGTACACATGTGAAGCATGAAAACCCTATCACCTACCCTTTAAATGTTATGATTCAAGGTTAATGTTTTTGTTTTTCAAAAAAATCTCCGATTATCTATTTTTTGTGAAAAAAGTATTTATTTAGAGAATAACATAATAATTTCTATTATCTTCCCTGAATGACGTACTATAACTTTCATGAGATGCAATTTCATATGATGAATGAATTGCCATGTCATTTTAGCTATGAAATTCAATTTCGTTTTTATTTTGGGAAAAATCCTTGTTTATGTACAAAAGTCACTCTGTTAATAATTTTCAGAACGTCTATCATATGTTGAATTGAACCAAGGGAGATTAGTTTTCAAGGATTGTTCAACTTAGATGGTCTTGATGAGAAATCAATTGACATTTTTCATAATTTTGAAAATAAGACCATTTTTCGTTAAAAAATCATCAATTTCTGGAAAATGTCTATTTTCATAAATGCTCCATCATCATGATGATCTATAAAATTCATACATGCTTTTTTGGTTGTCTAATTGTTTCTCCTTTCAAAAGTCATCCTTAAGTACTCTTTAACAACTTTATATGAATTTAAAGGTTAAAAATATTTTTTCATTTAAAAAAAATCATGTAAAACTAAAGTTATTTATCATCATCTTTCAAATAATCATTTTCTTCATATATTATGCATTCCTTTGTTTGTGATATTATATTATAATTAAAATTTATATTCTTTTAATCACTGTTAAATGTAATAATTATTTAGGTAAGAAATTATGTTTCATATCAAAATTTGAAAAAAAAGATATTTGTTTCGAATCTTTTTCCTTCAGTTGCTAGTATTATTCTTATATCCAATATGTCATTAATTATTTGTTATAATCAAGTTCACTTTGCAACTTCACTTGTTTATTAGAATTATTAAACAGAAAAGCAAGCTGTTCATGAAACCTAGACTAAATTTTCATCAATGACATATGATCCTTTGCATCATTGCTAAGTTGGTTTTATTTTGGACGAATAATTTCCCCTTTTTGAATGAATGAATGAATGAAAATAAAAAAATTGAATTGAAAGTAATTGAGATAGAATCCAAAAAGATATTCTTTGATATCATAAACCATTTCCTTCTTCACTTTCATCTTTACCTATCAATTACATGTATATGTTCTACATAAAAAAAACATATGAGAAATTGTTGAAAATACATGTAGTTCATTTCAAATTAATTCAGTCATTTGATTCAAAGAATCTACTCCATTAATTGTCATAATGAAATAGAAGTACATGTTTGATTTCTTTACAAATTATTGTTGGTTATGACATAGTAGAGCTAGAATGTACATATCTAAGGCAACAATTTCACTAAATACTTTTAAAAACTTTCAAATATGTTCTTTTAACTCAAAACATAACTCTCTCACCAAAATTCAATGAGACAATGCTTTTCATAAAGAGTTATAAGCAATTATACAAAACAAAAGAGGAAAATGATGATCTGAAAGATGATTTATAACAAAAAAAATCCATGGATCTTAAAATGTATGTCTCTATTGAATATTGCAAACAATGATATGCCTCAAATATGTGTCATTTCCTACATGATGAAGCATTTCTTAATAATCATTTTTCCAGAAATAAGTGTTTTTTGAAAGAAATAAGATCTTTTGTGTCAAATACCGATAATATAAATTGACTTCTCTTTTGGATCATTTCACTTTATCAGTGGAGTATAATTACGTTAAAATACACTTGTCGTATTTTCATGTAACAAAGGAAAGACAATCAAAACTTATCCACAGAAATCAGTTATTTTGTACTAAAATAAGGAAATTTGCACAAAAAAGTTGTAGAAATTAATTTAAAAGATCAATCAACATTTCTTTTCATTTCCCAGAATAGTTATATCCTTTCAGTTGTATGAGTCATCAGACAGAAAAGAGGAAATGAAATCATAATGATTTTCTTTAAATATGTACTTTTTACACAGAAAATCCTGTTTTCCCATAAAAATTACGGATATAATTAAGTATAGCACTCAGTATTACTGTAATTTGACAAGATAATTGACTTCACATGTGAAAATAGTTTTCAATGTGTAATTATAGCTAGTATTAAAAATTGATATTTTTTTAACAGAAATCTGTTATTTTTTAATGAAAAATAGGAATTTCACCCCAAAATCATGAAGAAAATAGACTCAATCAACTTCAAACAGGTTATTCATGAGCGAATCTGAGAACTTACATTTGAAATGCATATCAGCTATCAATTTATTAAACATTTCAGATTTAATAAATTTTCTCCAGAAATATGAGAATTTTGCATGAAAAATATGTGTTTTACCCCAAAACGACCAAATAATGAAAACAATGAATATAAAGCATGTATTACCCGAAAGAGCAAACAAAGTTAAACTACAATAAAGATTTTTATTATTACTTTTATGAGGAATAAGATCTTTATAAATAATATACAAAAATCATTGAATTTTAACTGAAAACACACTTTTTGTCTTAAAAAGAAAGGAGGAGATCTTCAACAAGACCCCGTTGCAGCATCAACAGTTAAACACCAAAACACCCGATGAAAAAACACAAAAGACGAGTACAGCACGAGACGGAAAAGAGACAAACGACATGTAAACATCAAACACAAAAGACTACACATAAACCGACGAGACCAATTGGTAACCGGTGCCGACTTTGGACGGCCATCTGTCACGCAAGTAGCAAATGGTGTGGTTATCCTGGATTACGTGCGCACAACCCTCTCACTTCTCCAATTACCCAGAGGTCTCGAAGAACGTACAATTGTGGTGTAAAACATCCTCCTCACTGTAAGATGACATCACACAAACAAGACCGCAAAACGCAGAGGCCCCAGAGACACAGATGAATATGTAAATGGATATAAAAAGAGGGCATGCGTAATACAGTCCGTGCTCTGCCGGCTGTAGCGAGCTCATGTATGTAATCAACCGAGGAGTCCGACTGACATTCAGAGAGGACAGGTGGTCGGGGCCCTGTCTTCTCTAAAGAGGTTTGGACAGGGCCCGTCATGGAGTCCCGTCGTCACAGTCAGTCAGAGTGCAAGTCTCAAGGATGCGCTTGTACAAGACTGTAGATTGGTCAAGTACCAAGCCTAGTGTCCGTCTGGTGACATTAGGATCATATCCACGGTATAAAAGGCGTTTGATGATTCTGACGCATTTTCGATGGTTATGCTGCCTACCTTTGATCCTTTTTATTTTGTTTATCATATCACCATAGAAGACAGGTTGTGTAATACCCATAGTAATGTATTCTGTTGCATGTATAGATCCGAATTTTAAAAGAAGTTGACTGTAATTTTTGTAAAATTTCCAGAAAGTCTTAACTAGTTTATGAAAGCGGAAACCTTGACCTAAAAGTTTTTTGGTAATTTGTAAATTTCTACTGTGAAAATCCATAATATCAGTACATGCTCTAGCGTACCGGATGAGCTGTTATATGTAAATGCCGTATGACGGTAATCTTGGAACATCACCGTCAAGCCAAGGGAAATTTACTATGTTGAATCCAAAATCATCCCTTTTGTCATATACACTTGTATGAATCTTTCCGTTTACAATTTTGATATTTAGGTCCAAAAAGGGTGTTTCTGTATTTGAAAGGTTTGCCTTGTTAAGGGTTAATTCTTGTGGATAAATTCCATTCTTATATAATTCAAAAGCAGGATTGTCAATGGTTAGAATATCATCCAGATACCTAGAAGTATTATTGAAACATTTCAGCTCATCAAATTTTCTTTGCTTTTGAAGATTTTGGATAAATTCTTTTTCATAAGTGTATAAAAATAAATCTGCAACAAGAGGCGCACAGTTAGTACCCATAGGAATTCCTACAACCTGCTTGTACAGATCCTCACCAAATCTAACATAAATATTGTCCAAGAGGAAGGACAAGGCATTACACAGGTCACTACATGTCCATGATTTGTATGATTTGTAGTCTGTCGAGGAAAAGAAACCCTTCGATTCAGATGTACAAATGTAAGTTTTTCGCTCTCGATCAAAACACCATTTAATGAGATTAGATAATCGATCATTAATTTTGTCATGAGGAAGTGTGGTGTACATATTAGAGAAGTCGTATGAAGAAATCGTATTGGCTTGGAAATTTCCAGATTTCATTTTTTCAATCACATTCCCTGAATTCTTAATAAACCAAAATAAATTTACATCGTTCCTGTTTAGAACCGTTTCACAATATCTAGTTATGTGTTCTTTAATAGCAGTAAGTGCTGACGTCAGATTTCTAGACAAAATTGTAGTGGAGCAGTTACTAGAATTAGCAATAAATCGAAATTTGTAAGGAGACTTGTGCAGTTTCGGTATGCAATATAGTGTTGGGAGATCCAATTTAGAAATAGAGATATTGAATGAAGACAGTTCACTGTTATGCTTACCTAAAATGTAAGATGCACTTTCATTGCTTTTGATATATGTATTAGTAGACGAAAGTTCCGAAATCAAAGTTGATATGTAGTAACGTTTTCAAATGATAATGGTGTTGTTGGCTGCTTTATCAGCTGGTGCAAAGACATATTTTTCATGTAATTTACTTAGTTTGGATTTGAAATATCTTTCTGATTTGGAACGTGGATTTTGAAAAAGATGAGGGTTTTTTATAAAACAACAATTTGGAGGCTTATGAATAAAATAAAGATACAAGATATATGTCATTTGAAAGAAGAGAATGTGGAATTATTTTTGAAATGCCAAGAACATGATTTTAGGCCATAACGTGAAACTGTGCGACAGATAAAAATTATTTTTCTTGAAAAAATCCCAAAAAATAGCAAAGAAATCACTTTTTTACCCCAAAAGTCACATAAAAAAGTAAAATTTGGAACTGCAAACATATATCATTTGAAAGAGCATACAAAACACTATACATTCTAATGTTTTTATTTTTTGAATTACTATTTGTTTGAAATCTATTTGATTTTTCCTGTTTTATGTGATTTTTGCATGAAAAAACAAGTTTTTGCCCCAAAACACCTGTTTTAAATCACTTTCAAATTGTCCAACAAGAAGAATCTGATAGAGCTCTGATCAAGCTTTCAGATGATATATGTCTCGAAAATTCCCACATGGGGGGGGAGGGTTTACCCCACTGGCCCATGGTCTATTTAGGCATATTCTTAACCGCAGTCGCTTGAATCCATAACATTACATTTCATGCGCCGGTGGACGTCACCCTACAACTTTATTTCTTCTATAAGAATTTTACTATTGAAGATAAATTATTGATTTTTCGTGTACAGAAGCCGATTTGAATGTCAAATTTATCAGTGCAAAGTTTATAAAAATGCAGCCCCTACAACTTTCTTATTGCCAATGTCTATGATTTTCTGGGACAACCCTCGTAATTATAGGATATTATGCATTTCAAAATAGACAATTGTGTCTTTTGGTTATGTGGTTTATCCAATCAGCACAATCTATTAACATTAGACGTAAGAAGGGAGGGGATTTCCAACAAGACCCTGTTGCAGCACCAACAGCAAAACACCAAAACACCCGATGCAAAAACACATAAGAAGTATTGATTATAAATGGCAAATATTTTGGAAAAAATATCAAAAGCTTGATTGGTTAAACATGCATATTACTCTTCCAATGTCAAGTGTCAATTGTCCAAGATAGCATAGATAGCAATTAGGATAGTGCCTTCTTTGTACAGAAGCTATGTTTTTCTTTCTCCTCATTTCGCCTGAATATACCAATTACTTCATGGCTTTTTTAATAATGCGGAAGGGTTCCAACTCTTTACCCTCTTGAAGAAAGTTTCAAACCAATTTATTATGCACCAGACACGTGTTTCGAATATTAAATTCTCATCAGTGATGTATTTTCATAAGCCACCCAAATTCATTCACTAGCACCCTCTGGTTTCACTTTTAGGAGAGAAGAAGTAGAACAGATGTCCCTTCACATTTCCGATGAGGATTCTAGTGACCTTAACGTTTGAGTAAGGAAAGCGTTTGAGAAAAGAAACTGTAGAAAACTTAGAAAAAACAACAGCCTTACAAGCCTCGAAACAAGAAATGCATAAAGTTTAATTAATGAGTTAAAGAAGATCCTGACGATAATCTCAACAGCACTCACAATAGAGCATCAAATTGAGCATCGACAGACCCCTGGCAAGATAGAAATGGGACAAGGTGCCCGGGAGGAGTATGCATTGTCTTCTCTTTAATTTGAATTTTTATTTCTGGATTCGAGCATCACTGATAATACATGATTTGCTGAAAAGCGAATATCGTGCATTGCAATAGGGATAAAACATATTATACATCTATCGATTATGTGCAGAGAAACGAAAAGAAATCATATCGTACCTCCAAGATCTAGTACCAGGTACCTAGAACCCTTTGGTAGAGATGCTATTTGTTTGGCACCGTCGGACATTGTTACTACCTGTACAGGAAAACGTAAACAGTACAATGAGGCGGCTTCTGGTTTCAGAGCTAGGGAAAGTTGGTTGTCCTTTAGTCCAGCCTGTATAAATAAATTAATCAAAAATATTTGTTTATCATCATTAGATATTGTGGCTATCTGTACAGGGACGCGTCTACTGTACAGGGAGGCGGCATCTGATTCTGGACAGGGCTACTGGGCTAAGGATAGCCGGATGGCATTCAGTCCAGTCTGGTCAAATAAATGAATTGACCATGAATATTTATTAAACACCATCATACATTGTGAGTATATGTACAGGGATGCATCTACAGTACGGGGAGGCGGCTTCTGGATATGAACAGGGCTACTGGACTAGGGAAAACCTTCAGTCCAGCTTGGTCAAATAAACAAAATAACGATGATAATAATAATACAAAAAAGGAAAAAAAAAACCAACAAGATTATTATGATTTCCAATCGCCACAGGCTTAACATACATTTGCATATAAAACAAAACATTTTAAGTCCAATGAGGTATCCTTCCGAATTTAAAACTACCAACAAAAAAACACGTTGAGAAATTATCGATAGGATTTGCTATGAACGCAGGAGACGGAATTAAATATGAAACTTTTGGGCACTAAGATGCCTTGTTTAGATTTTCCTGGGAAAAGGGAAAAACAATATATGCACTACCAACTTTTAATTGTTTAGAAATCACGATAAGCTTCATTGTGAAAATAATGACATCACAAGTACGTAATAAAGGAATACGCCGTTAGATGCCATACGTGCTTGAAGAAAAGAAGTATCTTAAATTAGTATTTTTTCGAAGGTATGAGAATGAATCGTGGTGATGAATCGAATGAGATAAAGGAGATCCCGACAACAATCTCAATGGCACTCACATCAGAGCAGCACCGAATTGAGCATGGACGGACTCCTAGCAAGCTAGAGGTGGGACCAGGTGCGCGGGAGGAGTAAGCATCCCTTGTTTGGCTAGCCGCACCCGCCGTCGATGTTCACGCACGAAAATGAAAACCATATCATAAATATCAAAGACAATTCTTCCCTCAGTTGTTGCCATTTTTATTCTTTGTTGTAAAATTAATTAATCAACACTCTATATTACCCTCCGTCAAATATCTGCATGGCTATGGACAATTTTGCAGACTTTACATAACTGTCTACTTACTTTAGTAGCCGCTATCCTCATAAACTGTTTAGCTTTCAAATTCCAAATTGCTGGTACTGTAATAACCCAGTATACGTCATCGTAATATAAACTACTCACTCTTAAGCATGTTTTACCAGCAGGAATTATCAAATGGAATCAAAAATTAGGTCACATACTCGATAATGATATTGATAATTCTGTTTTCAAAACATGTTTCAAAATAACGAACGATTCTTTCACACAGTGGCTACAATACAGAATTCTTCACAGAATTCTACCAACAAATTCTTATCTGAAGAAAATCAAAGTTAAAGAAAGTGATGCATGTTCCTTCTGTAATACAGCAAGTGAAGATCTTACCCATGTCTTCTTTGAATGTCCTAAAGTTTTACCTTTGTGGAATTTATTAAGTGAACATATTTACAATTACACTTCAAATCGCATAGGTTTTAATCCTAAAAATGTTATTTTTGGAGAATTATTTCAAACTAAACATCATGCTGTCAACTTTATCATTCTGTGTACTAAAGAGTTCATTTACAAATGTGCGAAGAAGAGTAATTTGCCTAATATCGAAGGTTTAATGCATCACTTAAAATTTAGGTATGATGTTGAGAAATGTATTGCTCGTAGAAATCTTAAGATGAGATATTTTGAAAATATATGGAATGAATGGAATAGCTTCTTTAATTTCTTTTCAACACATATTTAGTTCAACTTTTGAAGACTAGGTGGATATAGTGCCATCAGTCTTATATGTTAGTAATTCTGTACTACTTTTAATGATGTTATGACTTATTTAATTCCTTATCTGTTTCAAAAGGACACTTTTAAAATTGCTGCATGCTCAAACTTTTGTATATCCTACATGTTTATTCGACTTGAACAAATACATTTCCTATTCGTATTTTTGCTTGAGTGTATGTCTGTATGAATGTGTGTATGTCTTGTGCCCCTCCCCCTATATATTGTAAAATTCTGAAAATTGTGAATAAAAAAAAAAAAAACAAACTTTTAATTGTTTAGAAATCACGATAAGCTTCATTGTGAAAATAATGACATCACAAGTACGTAATAAAGGAATACGCCGTTAGATGCCATACGTGCTTGAAGAAAAGAAGTATCTTAAATTAGTATTTTTTCGAAGGTATGAGAATGAATCGTGGTGATGAATCGAATGAGATAAAGGAGATCCCGACAACAATCTCAATGGCACTCACATCAGAGCAGCACCGAATTGAGCATGGACGGACTCCTAGCAAGCTAGAGGTGGGACCAGGTGCGCGGGAGGAGTAAGCATCCCTTGTTTGGCTAGCCGCACCCGCCGTCGATGTTCACGCACGAAAATGAAAACCATATCATAAATATCAAAGACAATTCTTCCCTCAGTTGTTGCCATTTTTATTCTTTGTTGTAAAATTAATTAATCAACACTCTATATTACCCTCCGTCAAATATCTGCATGGCTATGGACAATTTTGCAGACTTTACATAACTGTCTACTTACTTTAGTAGCCGCTATCCTCATAAACTGTTTAGCTTTCAAATTCCAAATTGCTGGTACTGTAATAACCCAGTATACGTCATCGTAATCAAATCCGTATTCGTTTCCCTGTAGCTCCACTTTCTTCTGCAACGTCTCCTTGAAGTACCGTATGACAGCAGAAAACACATCAACGGCTGGTTTTTCCTTGTCTGTGATATCCTTCAGCTTTGTTCTTTCGGATAATGTCTATAAGAGAAATCCATAGGACAATATGAGTATACTTTATACAATTATTGACTTTTGATGAGGTCTACTCTTGACTATACAGCCTGATCTGGTATTGGTTGACCGAGGCCGAAGGTATAGTCACGACTAGACCGAAATCGAAGCTTGAATACAGTTGCACGGTTTGGGATCCACATACAGCACAATATACACACAAAATAGAAATGATTCAACACAGAGCAGCACGCTACGTATATAACAATTATAACAACACCAGCAGTGTAACAAACATGGTAAATACATTAAGGCATGTCATTTCTGAATAAAGGAATTTCAACGATTTTATGATAACAATATGAAAATAAAGTATTCGTATCACTGAATCATTTTATGAAGGAAAATTAATAGGTCCGTGATGAAAATCAAGATTTATGCTTATTTGAAAACTGGGTAAAAAATGCCGGAAATTTGTTGCTAAAAATAGCACATTTGTAAAGAAAATACAAAAAGTGTTGAAATGCACTCATTTGATTTTGATTTTACTTTCTTCGTAATTATACAATAAAACAGGTTAAAACTTTGTATAAAAGTAGAATTTGATAAAGTGCTACCTGAGGTACCAACTTCACCATTACTTTAAAATTTTCTAGATTTTACACAAAAATAACGAAAATCATCCAAGTTAAGGTAAAAATTTCAGAGATACCGAGTTTCAACGATTTTCCCAAACACACACAGTAACGCGTGCTCCTAGGGAAGACTTTTCAAAATATCGAAGAAAAAGTATATGTCCGTGTTCAAATAAGAAAGAACAGACGCTCACAAATAGTGTCATTTTGTGGTTTTTTTGAAAACGTGTCAGAGCTGAAAATTTGCCTTATTTTGGGTGGAATTTAAACAATTTATAATTTGTCGCTATTCATCAGCCATACCCTATAAAACAGCTTAAATCAATAATATTCCATACGTAAAACAAAATTCATGAGTAATTACTAACGTAAAAGAAATCCGAGCAGTTAAACAAAGTACCTCCACGTCAATTTTTACAGAAATTACCGCGAAGCATTTTCTTTCGCATACTTCATTCATTTTAGATCAATTTTTCAAACTTGGCCGCTTTAATGTGTCTTATGAATTAAAGTCTTAAAAAGAGTAAGAAATGATACATTGGCCATAATAAATTGAAATATCTTTAAAAGTCAAGCTCAATGAGTGCTAAAACAGGAGATGCGCAAGAATAGTCCAAAATCGTGACCAATGACGCACCTTAAATTGGCAAACATTAACAGAACGCAGACTTAAGACCAGACTCATAATGTTTTACAAAATAGTACACAACCTCATTGCAATTCCCTAAGACATTCGTATACCCACAGACAGTAGAACAAGACAACATCATACACACTGTTACAGACACGAACAAGCATCAGAAGACACTTACAAACACTCCTTTTTTCCCCATACGATAGTCCAATGGAACATAATCCCCAGCTCTATAGTCAATTCACCTACTGTCGGTATTTTTAGAGAACAGCTTACACTTGCTGTTCTCTCCGCATACATATAGTAGGTTATGTGTAGTCTTTTGTGTTTGATGTTTCTGTGTTGTGCGTTGACGTTCCTTGTCCCCTATGCGTCTCTTTCTGTGCTTGTCTGCTTTGTGTTTTTGCATTGCGTGTTTTGGGGTTTTGCTGTGGGTGCTGCAACCTGGTGTTGTTGGAGATCCCCTCCTTTGTAATAGTAGATCTAAGAGACCAAATTTTTAATCATTTATTGTAAATATGCACATTTTTCATTTATTTCATTTTCAAAAGTTTTAAATTTGTTATTCTATCGGCCACGCACTGCAAGTAATCTTCAATCACATGAAGTTTTGCTGAAACCCTAAAGAAGAGAGAAAGAAGGAGAAGATGTAACTGAAGTGACAAGAATATTGATTTTCTTCATTGAACTTCGTACACATATCAAATCAGCTGCATACGTTGTACTTACAGGGTCTTTAAACAGCGTCATCTTGATTTGTCTGAACAGATAATGTATTCTCCTGTCCTCATCACTGTCTAGATCGTTGTAATCCCTTTCGGCGTCATAACCAAAGCTTTGGAATGTACCATCAGGTTTTAGTAGGACCGATGTTGGAGCGTTGTATGTAAGAGATGTTCCGGAATTCCATGTTTGATAATAAATCTTTGGTTCCTGATAATTAAATTTCAGTGTTAAAATGCATCAGTTATACAATTCCAAACTGAGTCACGAATTCTGATTAAAATACAACCCTCTAGGCTGATTTGTTTATTCACTCTTGCATTCAAAAGAAAATATTAGCTGAAATTTGTGATATAGTGTAATACACTCAAAATCGAAGGACAGTCGTTTATGGACATATCATAAAGTAGGGTTTGCAGTATGTATAAGCACAATCCATACATCCTATGGTTCTGTAGCTGTGTAGATCGGTGCATTTTTTCGGAGTTTGGCAAATTAGGCTGTCGTATGGTAGAGATTTGAATAATAAATTTTGGTATTAAAAATGGCTTACCTTTTAGGATAGCTTTAACGAGATATCACACGCGTTTCAGTAGCCTCCCTTAGACGAGAATTTTAAAGAAATCTCTACGCTGAAGATTTCCGATTTTCGTAACTTAGAATATCTTGATGTTCTGGCTTTGTTATAATCGCTTAATCGACAAGTCTACCCAATAGCTCAAAGGTAGAGCTCTTGCCCACCATGCGAGAAAACCGCGGTTCGAGCCTGAGCGCTGGGATAATAAATAGATTGTTACTCGTATATAAATACCAATGTTTTTTTCTTTCTTTGCAAAGTAATGGTAAGCCTAGAGTGACCAACATTAGTCAATTATTTTGCTGAAATTGAACTTACAAATGTATTTGAAAATTTTGTTAAGACTTTTTTACCTACATACATATGTCGTATCTATTCAGAAATAAGTCAGGTGTCAGTAAAGTGTTTGAATGGCTTATAATATAGTTACTCATATGGTACATGTAATATCATTACACATGTGCACATACTGTCGTGTTATCTCACAAAATCTGTATTCGGCTCTATTTATTTACATTTTGACATCTTTGTAAGTGAAGGAACACTGCTGTGATATTTCAAAAAGATGATTATATAAATTCGGATGCTTTTGTCTTTGGTCACATAGTAAAGAAAGATAACTCGAATTGCACTTTTAATTTTTTACATGATAATTTACACATTAAGTCAGATTTTGCAACATATGACGTGGTAATTGAATGATTTCTTTCTTTAAGAATTTGCACGATAGGTTGAGGGAATCATATGTAAAGTTTCATTTGAAAATCTTGGGCTGAAAAAATAATATAGGCAAAAAATGAGCATTTCCATTACAATCAATGGATGGCTAAACAGTCTGATCAATTTCAAAATCTCAAAATTTTGGATGGTGACCTCCTAATATTGTCCATCTGAATTAAATTAGGAAATCAGAATTATGTTTTATTTTCTGAAAATAAATGTTGTATAACACGAAACGTGTGATATCACCTTAATTCTACACCTTTGAGTGAGACAAACTCTTACTACGTAACTATAAAGTATCTTTGGGAAAAGGGATGTGCGCATGTAATCCGGATACACAGACAATTATGCCTCAAATGAAATTAATGTGAAATTTACATACACTTAACATAAAAGTTGACATGAAATTTATGTGAAACGAGCACGAACATAAAATGTACATGAAATTTTTAACATGAAATACATGTGAAGTTTCTGACATAACCATATAAATTTTTTGTGAATTCAATTTCGCATGAATATCACAAAGAAAAATTCATGTGAAATTCATGTTAAGTAAATTTATGTGAAATTCATATGAACATTTTTAAACATGAATCTTACGTGAAATTTATATGAATTTCACATGAACTTTCATGTGAAATAAACATGATGCTCATTTCAAATGAAGTTCACAATAATTGGTTGTTTTTAACCACACCATTTGCTCTGAATATTTCAAATGATCTTCTAAAGATGAAACAAGGTGCTCATTTACGACTTAAGAGGGTATGAGCGTGAACAAATCAAACGTAAACCGTATCGATGTCGTAAAGAAAACAAAATCGGAAAACTTACTGAACTAAAGGTTGAATATACCTCCAGATTTAAGAGCAATGCATTTCGAATGACGAGCAATATATATCCTTGCTTACATCTAAAATACGCTTCTATCACGACATTGTTTTACCCTTGGCATATAGTTTACGTCATCAACGGGAGTTTATTTGACGTCATACTGAATTATGACGTTGTAATATTTTTCCGCGAATTATTATGAAAGCGCTTTGTGCTTGTTCTTTAGAGGTCCGGTAATTCAGTTTGTCTTATATCATTTCACCTAATGACAAATTTACGGAGCGGAATAATTTGATTGCGAATGAAATGAGTAAGTTAATACTTCAAATTTATTCTTGCATAAAAAAAGACACAAATAAATTCAAAAGAATGATTATATTTTGATAGTTCAAGTTGACGATTCGTCGTTTCTGACCACGCAATATACCTCAAATATTGAAAACATGTAAAATTAATATATCTTGAAAGTACTTTTCTTTCATTTACAAAAGGTATTTGTTATAATGATTTAGCTAGAATTAATATCACGAGGCCTATTGATTAGTAGTTGTAATAGTTGAGCATGACGACCGACTGTCAAATCATCAAAAGGACCAAAGATCACGTACATGTACGTTGTAAAATAAATGGATCCGAAGGACTCCGTAAACACAATTCCCATTGTACGCCCTGTTGAAAAGGGAATTATTCTGTTTTAATTTTACTAAAGTATGATACATAACGACATTCATTGAAGAGAACATGTGCAGGAAATCAATGCGGAAGACAGGGTGTGCGTTTACTACCTTTCCTATCATACCAACACCCCCCTTCTTATCCCAGCACTTAATAAAATGAAACTAGAAATGTGCCTCAGCTAACTTTAGATAATTTTTTAAAAGCAAACTTATCAAGAGATTAAGAGATCCTTCGTATCGTTGTTCTAATAAAGTTGCTTAATTTTTTTTAATCTGGTACAATATGTACATGATGTACGAATGTCAAAACTACATGTACATGAATAAATAGATACGTGTAGATGCCGCAAAATCAATTTTGAGAGAAATGATATACAGAAGAAGCATACAGATAAGAATCTTAAACATCCATTTTTTCTCATTCACTGAGATTAACAGTACACAATATCGCCGAGCATTACCTAAAGTGAGTGTCACGATGTGCTCTACGTCAGGTTACGTTGTCGGTGCTTAAAAGCGCTAAGTGTTGGGAAAATGAATGAGAAATTGATCAGAATATGACTAAAATTTTTAGTCTGAAGTCAAGATTATAAGAAATCTCAGATAAAATGTATAGATATATAAAAACTTCCCATTTTCAAAAATAAACAACGGATTTATCATATCCAGAAGCTTGGTCAGAGGAATTCTAAGCTAAATTTCTTTAAAACGGCAACACTCTTTTTTTCTATAAATTATTTTTTTATCTTTAGCATGTATCACTAGATGATAAAAGAAACATTTCATCAAAATTCTATTATGTCAACTACTTCGAAAATGAATGTTTTTAAACTTTTCATACAATTTTTACTGTCAAAACTGGGATGAAATAAATGTCCTTCTCCAGCATGGTTACCATGGCAACAAAATTTATTTCTTTTCGAAAATGATAAATTTACTTCATTTGCTACGTGAATGGATAAAAATTTACTTCGTATTGCATTATATTGATTTTTAAAATAAAGTCCAAAGTTGGGACATTCTTTTAGAAAAAAAAAACGTGCAGAGTTACCTCCCTTTTTTGTCGGGGTATAGGGGACAAACGACTACACTCTTTTTTTCATGAAATATTGCAATCGATGAAGGAAGGGATATTCTTTTATATGTAGACAATTATTTTCAATTTCTATTATTCCCTGAAAATGCGGTTCACACTCATACCCCCTTAAAGTTATAAATGATATTACAGATGATGTAGTTGCTTTAGGAGACTTGAGTTTTAGCTTTTTCTGAGCACTCTCACATTTCTGTAGTTAGACCTTGTACAGAACGCAAATCGCGCTGATCCGTGGGTTCCGAAATCTATGGCAGCCACTACTAGCTTCTCGTGCTTTATTTCCTACATCAAGAAACTATCGTTAATATATGCATGTATAAGTTGAAAATAATGTTACAAACACGTTCGAAAGTAGTTTCGGATGTTAAAACATAAACTAAACAGTTTCAAAAAATCTATTTCATGAGTTTCAGATAATCAAAAATGTCTTCGATACGTGCACTTCAATGCGAATTTTACAAAACCTCTAAACTTCTAAAATGATCGTATTTTTTCAAGAAAATCGAAGTGTCCCATCTATGCTGACAAAGAGCAGCCTTCCGGAAAAAATATATAATTGCAGTTCATATTTTTTATTTCATTTTTTTTACCTCATTTACAACCTGGTCTTCAATCCCTTCTCTGCTCCATCGTGTTCTCTCTTCTACAGTGTCCTGTAATTATAAGGAAGTGTTCACACTCATCTTGCGTCGTCTTTCGGTATATTTAGGACATAATTTTCACAGATTTTGGCCATATTGAGGATCACTGACGAGGGTTAATTATCCGAAACGTGCATGTCTGGTCCATGCTGTAAATTTATCTGCTCTAAAATGATGCCAATGAATTTGAAGACGTTAAACATCTATATCTTCCGAAGAAAATTTCAAACCAATTTCAATGCACCAGACACGTGCTTGGGATAGCAAATACTAATCACTGGCACTGATTAAAAATGCCGATGTGATTTCTGACAAGGCCAGACACATGTATATCTCAGTAGAGCCCTCTGATTTTATTTTTTGAATTCAAATTTTTGCATCTTCTTTGCAGAGAGTGCAAATTTGTAAATACAAATAGCGCATCGACGGGAAAATGGTCTCAGATTGGACGCGATTTCCTTGTTAATGAAATTGTTTACTACGTTTAATAGGATAGGCCGTCATTTGCAAGTTCCAACTGAAGTCACTAACAAACTCGAATACTACTGTAAACGGAAATGAACATATACTCGAATGGCAGTTGGCTGAAAGAAAAACATCACGCTGTCAGTGGCCGTCAAGAGGAAACCATGTCAGAAGAAAATTTATATGCAAAACATTTGTTTGCAGTAAAACACCAATGTGTATATATATAACATTGTTTATCGTAACCAAATGTTGTTTCAAACGCAATTGTAATTGCAAAATGTTAAAAAAAATCTGTATTGATAAAACAAGATTATCGTTTGCAAACATTAGCATCAAGATTGGGAAAGTAGACACAAGTTAGACTAAGTATAAGTCGAATAAGGAATCATAAATTTAATTGTACGTACCCTTTGGTATAACAGTATGTTGCCAAATCTGTCTTGTGGGGTAAAATTTAATCTGGCTGAACCACGACTAGTAGTTGCTTGATCATGATAATCATTTTCACGAGAATTGACGATTTTAGATGGTGTTGCTTCACCTGATGCTGCATTGGTATTACTTGGTTGTTTTGGTTCCTGCATAAAATACATCAAATTTGAATCTCTAGTAGAATTTCAAGAAGTATAAAGTGACTGCCCATCCCTACAGAAGTCTTTTGTTCGTGACAGAAAATGCCGCCATTTCGGTTGTGCGTAGCCCAGTTGAAAATAGGATTTAAAAAGTGTGCATAAGGGAATTTTCTATAATAAAATTATGTGTGACATCGGCAACCGTCATCCACATAACGACACCGTTTATTTTGTATGATATGAAGAACAATATGACGATGGTTTGAAACTAACATGGGAATTTCCGTATGCAGTATATTTTACCGTATAACGGTTTGAAATAAAAAATACTAACCATTTAAGCAAAAGACTGCCCGACAAGTACGTGTAGCTATGTACATTTCAAGTTACGACGTTAGATGTCAACCTGTCACGGAGACATTGATTAATAGAATAAATTCCTAAAATTAAAGAATGTCAGAACAATTTACCAAAATAGGGTATTCTAGATTTAGTGAACAGGACAGTAATATTCCAGCAAATATGCCGTAATAAATGGACATACATATTTCTCATTTCTTATTGATGATACTAACCTCCTTTGGTTGTGACTGCCTTTTACCCATCGCACTAGGTTCTATGTGTGAAAATAAAGCAGAAAATAATTTAATGTTCTCTGACGTAAAAATGATTTATCTTTAAAATTTACAGGCAAAATCAATTTATAGGACTCTTTTTAATCAATCTCTCTTAAGTTTCTGTTGCGGAGCGTCTGATAAGGTATATAAATGGTAAACGTCTTCAAATTCAATAAAAAAAGTACGGAAGTGATCTCAACCAAAACTCAGTTATGAAGCCACCAATAAGTCCCTGCTATGCGAAATCTCAGGATAGATCAGCACAACAGGCGACACTAATGGAACGCTACATCATAACGCTATAAACACCTAAAGGCTACACATAAAGCTATTGGTAATCAGTGTCGACTTATGACGGCAATCTGCAACATAAACAGCGAAAGATGTACTTATCCGTTTGTCAAAATGGTCTCGAAGAACACATACTTGTTGTGTATAAGAGTATCCTCGCTTTGAGATGACAATTAACACAACCTAGACAGCAAGAAACAGGGGCCCAAGTAAAACACAGATGAATACTGTAAACGTGCTTATTTTCGCTTGGGGAAAATATCAAGACGTTTCGTGTGGGGGAAAACTCGGAATAACAATGTCATTCCTAATATAAGAATGCATCGGGGATATTTTCGCGTAGGTGAAATTTACGCAAAATCCCTCGATTCGCGAAAAACGCGAAAATTACCCCCACACGAAATTTTCCACATTTACAGTATGTAAAAGACTACGCCACTGCAATTATATGTCATATGTATTTTTTTAATCGTCTTTATCAGATTCACTTTTGTACGTTGTAATGCATATATATGTCCAGAATAACCACAACGTCTTACCATTTTGCTGTGTATTTTGCATATGATAAATAAACATCAAAGAAGTATCTATCAGTCTCAAAGTCGAGGTGGCAAGCCAAAATCATTAGATTTTCCATTCGAAGGGTTGCGAACCTCGGAATGAATAACATTCCGAAGTGAGACTAGGTGCCCCGGGGGAGTCAGCGTCTCCTGATTACATGCAACACCCGTCGCCGTAAAAACTTATACATTGCAAATTCCAGAGGCGCATGTTTGGACTTTGCTGAAATTTTGCGAGAAATCGTTTATGTTAGATATATCAGAGCGTGCATAGATAGTGATTGACATTAGGTTTGATAAGTATAGAGGAGTCTGCATGCCCTTTGGTTCAATTACTTTGTTCGCAGTCTAGTTATGTGATTTGGTTTGTGTTTCGATCGCCGTGTAAGAACCTTGGTTTTGTGATTTTGCTCGCCTTCTGGAAACTGACTTCGTATGCCATGTGATCTTGTACAATCTTGGGCTATGTTATTTTTCAAACTCTTTGGTACTCTTTATGTGATTCTATGCATTGTTTTTAATTCTACCTTTTGTTTAATGATTTTGTATTCCTTTTTTAAATAAGGTTGTGCAATTTTAATTTGGTTCTTTTTGTGTTTACCTAATTTGGTTACTTGAATTTATCCGCCTTTTGATTATGCGACTTTCCATGTTGTTTACATATGGGATGTTTTCGCCCTTTTATTGTGAAATTTAGAATGTTGTTTGGTTGAGTGATTTTATGCGCCCTTTGGTCTGAAAGAAACAACTTTCTTTTTGTTCCATAAATTTTTCTACTTTCGTTTTGTGCATATCTTCCTTACTGCCTGCGATTAATTCACACTTAATTTTGTTTGGATCAGAAATCTTAGAGAGTTAATACTAGCTAAGAGCTCACCTTACTTTTAGTCTAGCCGGTCAGGATTCTACATACTGAAAATCCGATGTGCTTGTTAAGAACTCGTTGTTTTGAGTACCAATACACTAAAATACAGATGTGTACAAAAGTGCGGTATTTATTATAGTAAACATAATCTTATATACGCATGTGTAACGTACAAACAATCAGCTGATAGATGATTAGAGAGTACAGTACGAGGTATCCATATATAGTTTAGGTATTATATATGTCAATTAGCAATTACTTATTAGCACCATTTCTGACTTTGAAATTCTTTCTAAATGCTGAAAGAAATTTTCCTCTTTTCGATTCCAAGTTATATCTTTTCTTAAATAAATGCTCAGTTTGGTCCTCTGTTGTGAGTGCTGTTGAGATTGTCGTCAGGATCTTCTTCATCTCTTTTGTTTGTCATAAGTAATATACAATTAGTATCCATAAAATATTTTCTGCGGAAATAGTCATTTCAACCCCCCCCCCTCAAAAAATAAGAACGATTATGAAAAAGTACTTAGATTGAATTTACCGAAGAATGGGAATTGCTTCTGTTCAAAGGTTGAACTTAATCGTTTACGTATTGGTTTTCGTAGTCTTTGTCAATCCTGACGATAATCATTGTCGCCATAGCACTTTTAGATAGACATAACCTCAGACAGTACATGTTTTTAATATATTGTTTTCATTTTCGTGCGTGAACATTGACGGCGGGTGCGGCTAGCCAAACAGGGGATTCTTACTCCTGATCCCACCTCTAGCTTGCTAGGGGTCCGTCGATGCTCAGTTTTGTGCTGTTGAGATTGTCGTCAGGATCTTCTTTATCTAATTTGATTACCAGAATCACGGTTTGGTATTAAATTATTCTACTTGTGATCCGAATTATTGTTGAAATGTACATAACTTAAGTGAAATGCTACATTTGGAGGATGTACCTTCCATTCATGATTACTATACAGTACAGTAGTGTTACACAAATACTAAGTGTATTTCATCCAGGCACGTACCCGTAAATGTCAATGATAATGAACCGTGATGGCATGGTCGCTTATGTCAGGTATTGTTTTATAAATATAAAATCCCTATTAGCCAATCATAACCTATCTGCTTCGTGTCTTGTATAATCAGAAGAAGGTCTCTATCCTCGCTTCAGCCCCAGAACTCCGCGCATTTCTTCTCTTTCTCAGCTGTCCTTTGTTCTAACTTCCTCTTGTGTCCAGATTATGGCCACAAACAGTCATCAGTCTTTTCTGAGAATATGACATATGAACCATCTTCTGTATTCTATTTCATGGACAATGAGAGTTTTCGTTTTATTTTTTAACCCAAGCTACATACAACATACAGGTGACATGGTCTGTTACCACTACCAGAGAAACAGAAAAAAGAGCAACTCAGAATCTTCATCGACCGCTCATTTGAAATAATTTCATGTCGTTTTTTTTTAACTTCTTCCAAGTCGTTGATCTATGAGTTAAAACAAATGAGGGGATCTCCAACAACACAATGCTGCATCACCCACAGCAAAACCCCAAAACATCAAATGCAAAAACACAGAGCAGACAAGCACAGGAAGAGACGCAAAAGGGACAAGGAACGTCAATGCACAACACAGAAACATCAAACACAAAGGACAACACATAAACACAAAGGACTACACATACACACAAAGGACTACTCATTTAAGACAATTCTAACGATAATCTCAACATCACTGAGTCTCACTAGCTAGAGGTGGGATCAGGTGCCCGGGAGGAGTAAGCATCCCCTGTTTGGCTAGTCGCACCAGACGTCGATGTTTACGCACAAAAATGAAAATAATATCTAAAATGCATGCACTGTCTGAGGTTATGTCTATGTAGAAAGTGCTATGGTGACCAAGTCAGGAAAATGTTTTCAAAAGTCTTACTGTGTAACCACTCGCGGGGAATTTTTTCGAGCTCCACACGGCAAAGGGCATGAGTGTGACACAAATGAGTTCTATCTAGTTTCAAATATAGAAGATCTCTCGGTCGGTCCGTCTTCTCACACTTTCTATTTTTCTGGCGTAATAAAATAAGGAAGGGAACTCTCGGTCGGTTTTCTTGCACTTTCTATTTTTCCGGCATAAAAATCGGTACAAGTAATAAAGTAAGGAAGGGGTCTCTCGGTCATTCTTCTAAGTATACACTTTCTATATTTCCGGCACAAAAACCGGTACATGTAATAAAGTAAGGAAGGGATCTCTCGGTCATTCTTCTTACACTTTCTTTTTTTCCGGCATAAAATACGGGGCAAGTAATAAAGAAAGGATAGGATCTCTCGGTCGGTCTTCTTACACTTTCTATTTTTCCGGCATGAAAACCAGGGCAAGTAATAAAGAAAGGAGAGGATCTCTCGGTCGGTCTTCACTTTCTATTTTTCCGGCATAAAATACGGGGCAAGTAATAAAGAAAGGAGGGGATCTCCAACAAGACTCGGTTTAACCTATAAAACCATAAGGGAAACAAGAACACAATCTCATCTACGAAGTTTGTGTTTATCGAGCATCTGTAACCATTGTAACCGTTATTCATAAAAATATGTGAACATTAAGATTAGTGTATTTTGAGTTTCTTTATTACATTTCGAAAATAAATTTAAAAATGCAGCCAAATTGTACTCCTGGTAAAGCATTTATGTATCACATTTGAATAAAAAGATATAGTCAAATAACATACAGACATTCATATTTTCAATGCAACAAAACTATCATATGAAACATACATTATTTAATCATATTCATCTTCACCAGGCCTGGGGATGTAGTCTTGTAGTAATACGGAAGATCGCAAATACTTCTAACCAAGACTATACGAATGTTCTCGCGCACTCTTCGATTGTTCTTCATTGTTATGACGTCATCAATTTTACTTGGGCGGAAAAGGTGCATAAGTTTTGAACAATGGTTTAGGTAGGTGACTAAATGACTAAATGAAAAATCAGAGCGGACATGCCGCACGCGCTGAAATTGCGATCTTGCGTATTACACTGACCAATCACAGTGGTTCCAATCTGTATTCCACTCCTGATTTCATTGGTTACTATTAATACCTACATGATATATATGATACAAGTATTTCTCTATGAGGTTAAAGGTCTTGATACACAGTGCAAATGGCTGACTTGTGAGTATGTTTAGAATTGTTCAGAGTTCCTTCAAATTGACACAGGAGATTCATACACGTGCAAAGATAGGGAAAGATTGTTCAAAATTAAAGCAGAGACATACACTAATATAAATATGTATCCGAATGCAAAAGGATATCACTTATATAGCTCCAGAAAGGGAGAGGACTTAAATAGGCTTTGCCTGTTGTCCAATCCTTTTCAAATCTTTTGAATAAAATATTGTTTAAATGAAAAAAATGGCTCAAGAAAAATAATTAAACGTTACAATACTTTTAATCTGTGTGACGAGGCACGTAAAAACAGAAATACATACTGATATGAATAACGTATAAGCGCTGACGTAGTTTTAATTACCAGACGATTGAAAAATAAATCTTTTAGAAAATGCTTCAAATACGTCAATATATCCCAATTACAAACAGACACACTTTCATTCAACGCATTTATATTTACGACAAATATAAGAATTGGTGTTTCATCGATGTTGCACTCATGGCAGACACGCTTCATCAATCATGGTGGTATTTATCATATCGTGTGTAAAACACAATACAAAGAAAGGAGAGTTTCAAGTCTAAATCCGTGCATACAATGTATGTTAATTGAATACATAATAAGTTCGATGATACAATACAATGACATGTGTAAACAATGAATAAATTAAGCTTGGAATTGAACTGAATATCGATTCTAAGAGTAAACATGACGACTTTATAAATGGACATAATGTCGATCATCAGCTTCCGATGACGTCACGTTGTAAGGTACGTCATAATGTCTCTTTCTGCTTGCAACAGCTGCGGCATTGATTTGTACATGATCTTTTGTGTTGGTGTTCTATATGCTTATGGAATTCGGAACAACCTCGGGATCTAGCCACGTATATTTTGGATTTCTATGTTCGTTTCTCTTCTTGATTTCTGCGCTAATATTCCTCAGATCTTCTCTGAATCTATACATAAAAGAAAAGAGTAATAGATTTCAAAATAAAACCGTGAGATTTCGGAAAAATGGAAGATGTAGGAATTTCCAAATGCACAAATGAAGCCCAATGTTTTTCTATATATCTTTTTCAAACATTAATACTTGAAGAATCCGTATTTCGACTTTTAAGTAGAATTTTCTGAAAACCAAAGTATGGACACTCTCTCCATCCCTTCTTTTGGAATTTCTTTCTTTTTGAACCGCACATGTTAATTAATTGCCTACTCATATACATACATTTTGTATATTCATACATGTATTGTTGACTATACTTGTCTCTATGTTATGTTAAATTTTATTGATAGCGACGTTGAAGTAAAAAGTGCAAAATCTCTGAACTGAGAGAGAGAGAGTTAGAGAGAGAGATACCCATAACATTTTATCTTTATTTATCATGGTATATTTTTTATTTTTGCAATGAAGTTGTTACTAAGGACTACATACATATCTACCCAGAGTAGATATATATTGTTTACTCATGTATACTTGTATAATGTCTCTAGACAAATTATACATAAATTTAAAGACATTTATTATGGAGTAAATCCTTACTCTTCAACGATTTTCTTTGCTTTGGGTTCAAACACATATTGCACTTCAAAGTCTCCAAGACTATTCGTTCCTTTGTCACTCAGAATCTTGGTCACCGTCATAATATCCAGGGTCGTTTCCTTGTCCGGAAGCGTTCTAAGGATGTCATCCTCCGTCAACTCTCTCTAATTACAAAATTATTAGTTTGTGGTAATTAGAATTTTAAAAGCTTTCAACTTTTCAAATTCGGTGAGTCTTACGACTTGTAAGTATAGATAGGTGGAACGCCCTACGATCTGTTAACCGTATAAGACGTGTAAATCTTGCAAGATCAGTGTCTAACTATTCACTTATTATAGAAAAAGTAACTGCTACTCCTTTGTTTCCGAATCTAATATTCTGTAATTCTTCAAAACAAAGACAATTCCTTCTTATTATTTCTACAAATTGCAAAAAAGTTCGAAAAACTGAAAATGGAAGACACACAGACGGACGAACAGACTGATTGACGTGGAAGAAATATTCAAGTAGCTGACCTGTGATAAATGTAACAATTAAGTATACGTTGAATTAGTGGTAGATGATAGAAAGTGATAATTGATACTGACTTTGTCTTTGGGTGGTTCGCCGGTCATGGACGCTGGGTAGTTCGGTGGAAAGGCGTACTCGTCATACTGAGGGAAATTGGTCGACGCATGCGCAACACTGCAGGTGTATATGATGCTTGTAAACACGAGAATAATGTGGTCTGCCGTTTCAAATTTACCATTATTTGGTACACCCTGAAATAGACATGATAATGAAAATGCAATAATATTAGTCAGAGCTGAGAAAAATATCTGTTGCATTCCCTGAAAATGTTCTAGATTCCCAGATGTATACTATTTGTATCAATTACACATGCATAGAAGAAGTAATTCACATCGCTGTTACTTTCAGTAGCATTAAGTTCTACCAATATGAATATCGACTTGGAATAAAAAAACCTTCAAGTTACATATATCACTTATAAAACACAATTAAGCGCGGTATAAAGTGGGAAAGTGAATACTTCGACGTAATAATATTCCTAGAGGGTTTTGATCATTTTCCTGACGTTAGACCCTCACCTGTAAAATTTACTACGTGATAAATGAATATTGTACAGAAGAAGAATTTATATCATTTCAAGCAATATTTACCAGTATTCCGCATCCCCCTTCATCTCTGGATTTTGTTATTTCTTGGCCGAAGTTTTGAAGTTCCCAGTCTTTCTTTATTTTATCAGGTGTATCTGTAGCCAATCAATCATTAGTTTTATATATCTGCACAAAATGATTATGGTAAAGAAATTGTTTCCTGATAGCAGACTTCATATTGCAATACTTACATCACTACTGCGTTTCCTTTATGTTCCCCTACTGTAAAATTCTTTAATTCTCGATAAACGCAAGAGCCTATCACGTGACTTTAGAATATACGCAGATAAATTTCTCATAAAATGCCCATTTTATTTATTGCTTTGCATAGATTCAAAACATGTATATTCCATTATCGAACAACGCAGTGATTTGCTACAGTGTTTATACATCTACTCAAAATGATAATGTTTAAGAAATTGTTTCCTAAAAGCAGACTTTTGCTATGGTTTCGACTTTCATGAAAAAGGCAATGTTGTTACAGAAGTTGCCATAAAACAAAGAAGAGGATCTTCAACAACATTCGGTTGCAGCATCCACAGCAAAACCTAAAACATCCAGTGCAAAAACATAGAGTAGACACTCACAGCAAGAGGCGCAAGGAGCACCAAATCACATCACATAAACATCAAATACAAAAGACCACTTATAAACCAACGATATCAAACTTCTAAAGGACGATCATTTGCTACGCCAGTAGCAAATTGTATAGTAATCCAGATTACGTGTACACAACCCTCCCACTATTCTGGTTACCAAGAGGTCTTGAAGAACGTACAATAGTGGTGTAAAATACCAGAAAACATATCTACGCAGGTCCAATGAAATAGGACGGATATGCTGGATTTTTTTTAATCATATTACATGTGCATTAATTTACACTTCAAGATATTGTTCGCAAAGAAGTTTTATTACCTTCCATTGATTTATAAAAATACATCAAGTATGAGCGCTGAAAATTGTGCATAGCCCAAATTTCTAATCTAATTCTTGGGTATTGTTCTCTCAAAGCGAAATAATCTGCCCGACCCAACCAAGGTTTCTAAATCCACGACCACTCGAGAAAAAATTCACTATCGCCCTCATATTAGAAGACAATCGAGATTTACCGATGCCATTAATCATTCTGGATCTAACAAAAGACGATGATTTATATAAAGAAAAATGAATTTAGTTATCAAGTGCGCTCTCCCACTTAACAGGAAGGTCAGCTGTTTTTTTTTCAGCTGTTTTTGCGAGCATGTAAATGACGGTTCACAAAAATTTAAGTAACGACAAGCATCTGTGATTTTGCTTTGTCAGACTACCTTAATTATTTGCTCACCATCAAATTAACATAAATAAGATAAAGGAGATCCTGACAATCATCTCAACAGCACTCACAATAGAGCACCAAATTAAATATCGACGGACCCCTAGGAAGCTAGAGGTGGGACGTTGCCCGGGAGGAGTAAGCATCCCCTGTTTGGCTTGCCGCCACCGCCGTCGATGTTCATTGACGAAAATGAAATCAATATGTACAGAACATGTAGCGAGATCATATCTATATAGAAAGTGCAATGGCGACCATACACTTACTGTCAAACCCCTCGCGGGGAACAAGTAACAAATACAAAAGCACATGTAGTATCGTACTATATAGTATAACAATTGCCTTTTTAATGGATTTTTTTAAACCTTAAGGTATCCTTTGTACAATAGGGATATTTTTCTTGCCTGGTAAGGTACTATAAACTATATATTTTTTAAAGATAATAATACCCACTACTCAGAAATAATAATTTTGAGGTTGGGAAAACAAAAAGGAATAACCAATGAAGCATAAATTGTCTATTTTGTGTATGTAACATATAAACAATAAACTTAAGTTATAGAAGAGCCCCCCCCCCCCTTTGGTTTTTAAGCCCTGGGAGTCTTATATCTGTACTCAGGGCATCATGACCTTTCAGAAAATATATAGTTTATAGTACATTATCATAGATTTCGACATACTTTCCTATGGAGATGTATATAATGCTATGTAAAATTACTTTATTGTACAACGGGCACCTTAAGTAATACTTACCATAATAAAGTTTGATGTATTTTGTAACGTATCTTTGTATGGCTTCGTATAGCAGTATTGCGTCATCCCGGAAGTAGTAATTTGGGAGCACTTTCCCGTTACGGCAATAGACCTTAAAGAAAATATACCTCACCTCATGAGAATGAAAAAAATCCGTATAAAATTTCAAACGAGTTTTTATTCCACTTTTGATATGAAGGCTGACATCTTTTGCGCAAAAGGGCATCGGCGTTACCGCATGAACTTACGGTTCATAAATGATGCTATTCAATTTGAAGACATTTAACACATATGACAAATTTCAGCTTTGTACTAGTCAAAGGAAAATTATTTGGGTCGTTGAATATTAACACATAAAAGGTCTGGGCTAATGGTTGATTTTGAATCCACAAATACTGCAATACGAACCCCTCTTTGTTTTAGATCCTCTGGTAGAGTACCATGGACGTCCATTCTCCAAAATGCCAACCTGAAATTTAAAAAGTAAGAACATGATTTAAACTTACATACTCATATGTTACAAAAAAATATGCAAGATTGTGCGTTGGTTGCACTGAAGCATGCCTGCTTCGTCTTTCTGTACGCTTTTTCGACATCGTAACTTTCCTACTTTTTGGCACATAACATTGTTTAGATTTGAGGATCACTGACGAGGGTTAAGTGCCCGAAACGTGCATGTCTGGTCCATACTGCCAAAGAAAGATACATAAAGAATACCGTACCCTCTTGCTAAGAGACTGAACATCCCCTTTGTTCCGATATTCATAGTTTTGTCTACCCATCCACCGGGAGCCACTAAAGTTTCCAAAGCTCGTCTGCAAAAAAAACCCACTTCTTAAATCTATAATATACCTGTAGTGAACGAAACTCCCGCCCTGATATTACACTTTGAATTCATCAATACTTTAAAATTCAGTTCCGTCTTTTTATTCCAAAATCGGGGAAACAAATCATAACACGGTCAATAAATTTTGCTCAGTCCAAATGTAATCCAGCAAAAAGGACTCCACCCTGAAGAAGGCTTCGGCCGAAACGTTGAGACTGAGCAATATTTATTGACTGTTTAAAATTCAAGACAATCGCTTTGTGTTAACATGGTTTACTTTAATCATAAAAAACTTACGTATTGATGGCGATGAGGTACAGGAAGTGCGGCGCGAGAAGCTTGAAGATCGGATGAGACGGGGACAAGTTCCTATGTACGCAGACGACAATGCCCTCCATGATCAGGTGAGTAAAACCTATCAGTGACAAACAAAAATGGACATTAACAAAAAAAAGTCCACAGAGCCATCAAAATTGAAAAATTAATCAATAGATAGTAAATGTCATGAGATGATAAAATGAAACCATGACAACCCTTCGTTATACAAATGAAGGTCTAGTTTCCCCTTCGAGATGTTATTATAAAATAATTTGATAGGTCATGATTTCGAATTTGAAGACGTTTAACATTTGTACCACTTGGAGAGTGTCACTGGTGGCAGACCAGGAGTCCCCGAGGGCACATGTAGCCAAGTTCGATCAACTTCGGTTGATCGTTGATCGTCTGTCTCTTCAACATTTTCGAAAATTCTGTTATCAAAACATTTCTAAAACGTGGTTCCTGTAACATCATATCCCACTCATCCCACGAATTTTTATATATGTTCTTAAATGATGCTATTGAATTTGAAGACGTTTAACATTAATCTATGTCGAAAATTGTTAAAATTATTATAGTGAAATAAATCTTTGATTTAGGTTAATATGATTTTTACCTAAATGTGTGAGAGATTGATGGTAGGATGCATCTGCTAGATTGTACCACATTTTGGCCATCATCCATGTGTAGGGTGGATCATTGGGTAAGAACACCTATATATATATATAGGTATAATAAGTAGGTCATAAAATGTAGGTCATGGAAATGATATTAAAGTATATTCAAGATAATGAGAATATCAAAAATCATGACAATATAACAACCGGATTGTCATCGGCTTTCTGTTGGTAGAGTTGTATGGCCAGCGGAACCAGTCTTTCCTTCCCGTCAACAAAGAACAGTGCTATGGGAACCGTGCACTATTTAAAGAGTAAAACAAATCATGCTTTCAAAAATATGTCATATAAACCCGACAAAAAAATTTAAAATATGTTCAATTATTTATCATATGTTTCGTCATATCAACCAGTTTCTTTTCCTTCTTCTTAAAAGATGTCTATCATCTTATTATGTTTTTTTTTATTTTTATATAATACAAAAAACATACATTATAAATCTAATATATTCGATAACTATCTGTTTTGTACAGTGAGGTAATACTTATTTCAAATACAAACATAATTAAAGGTGGCGACACCATTATTTCATATAAACAATGGTAGATCCTGGAAGGTTGTGCGCACGTAATCCAGGATAACCACACCGTCTGCTATTTACTTGGCAGATGGCCGTCCTAAGTCGGCACCGGTTGCCCATTGGTCTCGTTGGTTTATGTGTAGTCTTTTATGTTTCTATGTTGTGAGTTGGTGTTCCTTGTCCATTTTGCGTCTCTTTCTGTGGGTGTATGTTCTGTGTTTTTTGCATGGGTGTTTTGGGATTTTGCTGTGGGTGCTGCAACCTAGTGTTGTTGGAGATCCCCTCCTTTCTCTTAATCGGAAAAGTGGGAGGGTTGTGCGGACGTAATCCAGGATAGCCACACCTTCTGTTATTTCCGTGGCAGATGACCGTCCTTAGCACCGGTTGCCCTTTGGTCTCGTTGGTTTATGTGTAGTCATTTGTGTTAGATGTTTCTGTGTTGTGCGTTAACGTTCCTTGTCCCTTTTGCGTCTTTTTTTTGTTCTTGTCTGCTCTGTGTTTTGCATTGGGTGTTTCTGGGTTTTGCTGTGGGAGCTGTAGCCTGGTGTTGGAGATTCCCTCCTTTGTCTTACTGACGGATTGTGAGAACCAGTGTACTCTTTGTATTGGTTTGAAGAACTGATAAGTATGATTACTCACTTTGTACTCAGCACTTCTACATGGCAGATCCTCTAGCACCTTTAGGTCAACCATGAAGAGTCGTTTGGTGTCTATAATTTTTTGTAGTGAACAACCTTCCAAGAACGGCCTTAACATCTCGTCTGTTACACCTAATCTATTAAAATGTTAAACGTCTTCAAATTCATTAGCATCATTTAAAAGCAGATAAATTTACAGTATGGACCAGACATGCACGTTTCGGGTATTAAACCCTCGTCAGTGATCTTCAATCCAAATGTTGAAGTATTGCCATAATCTTTGAAAATTATGTCCAAAAATATACCGAAAGATGTAGCAAGATGGCTGGCTACAGGACCCAGGTTTCAGAAATTTCAGAAAATTTTGTAAACAGAAATTTTCGAATGCGTTTGAAGAAACGACCAACTAATCAAAGCACTGAAGGTACTGAGTGCGAATAGCCAGAAAAATATCACTTATAATGTATGACAAAATATTGTGTTTTCAAAGTTATATTTGTTCCTAAACACCTTCGTAAGTTTGTAGGCCAGTTTATGGACGAATTAAGACAGAACAAAAGTGCAAATCCATAATGTTGTAATGAACTGAAAGATGATGTCTGACATTGAACATGAAAATTAAATAACATCACATTAAATCTACCCCCCCCCCTCCCCTAAAAATACAACAATCCAATATGACTATCGATTGATGATACCATATACAAGGAAAGAAGAAGAATCTTATTTTCTAATTTGATCCCCACTCTCTCTTTAACGTTTCATGTTCAATGTTAGGTGTGTGCTAAGAATTTGAAGAAAAATTCACTTCTTTTTTAGTATATAAAAACATGATACATCCTAAACGGAAAAGTTTTGATCTTTTATTTTTCATAATTATTAATATCATATTTCATGATGAAAGTTCATAATTTTTCCGTCGTATACAGATTTTATTTTGTGAAGCGGTACAAAATAAGCCTACTTAAAGTTAGTTTTACGTTTCAATGATTCAACTTAATATCTTTATCGATAGCACCGTTTCATTTATATATTATCCACTAAAACAAGTAATGGAAAGGGGTTCCAACACACAGCCTGTGTTAATCATGCAACTTTTCATTAGACCATGCATGTACATAACACGACAGCTCGATTCATACAGATAATTCATTGATTCAGACAGTGATCAGACTTTATACCGATCATGACGCTGGAGTAGTCCCGATGTACATGTAAACAGAGTAACATCGTTTATACATACTCAGTAGACGGGGCACCCATGAGTGAAGAAATCAGGCAATCGCTATGTGCTATTCGCACAAAAATAGATTTTGAGTTTAGAATGATATAATTTTGAGCAATTTTAGCATTTACGCCACAGGAATTTCAATAGTACATGTAGAAAAATGTTCTCAGTTCAGAAAACGTATTGAACATTGAACAAACGAAAATAGCTATTTACTCATCTATCTAAAATCAATATAAATTTATTGAATAAGCTAAATGCATTTTCAGATGAAAGTTTATCTTTGATATCGGACCAAGAATTGTTGAATTCTAGGATTTGTTGAAAAATTTTGTTGAAAAAAGTATGATCATGAGCAAACGATAATCCGATTTTTACATAACTAAACTCTATTTAGAATTTGAAATTAAAACATCTTCCCGTGTTCACCCATTCATCAACGAAATGTCACTTTACCTGAATGACCGTTTCTTTCCCCCTTCTTTTTTGTTGGAGATCCCCCTTTCTTCTTTATCCGAATTATGACTAAAATGACCGTGAAGTAAAGAAAAGTCTTTTTCCTCCGCGGGTTAGGTTTGCAGGTTAGAACAGCCGTGACAGCATGTTTCCGTAAAGCTGAATTATTTTTCTTGTATTTATGTACACAAATGTACTAATAAGGAATACTGAGGATAACAGACGGACGTACGGACATACCGGTACTGACTTGTCAGGTATTTCTGTACACAGCTGAAAGAGGGAATGGTTCATGTTGAGTATAACAGACGGACAGACAGACATACCGCTAAATGCAGGACAATAGACTTACTTGTCAGGTATTTCTGTACATAGTTGAATGAGGGAATGATTTATACTGTTGATTCTCTGCCATCCGAAGAATATGTCATCGTTCCATCGTGTACAACCCTGGACAAGAGGAGTCAGATAGTTCCACGTCAGTTAGTTATTCAATCAAGCGTGGCGAAAACATACTCTCTCTCTCTCTCTCTCTCTCTCTCTCTCTCTCTCTCTCTCTCTCTCTCTCTCTCTCTCTCTCTCTCTCTCTCTCTCTCTCAAAACACTGATTATAACAAAGAAAGTATTTTTTTCAAATGCTTAAAAATTAACTGTTTCGTATAGAAATATGATGTCACGTAACTGTCTTTAAAAATGAAAGTAAACGGAATTGCGTCATTAGACGAGACTCAAATGAACTTACCAAAGGTGTTCCGAACGTCTCTGTGTAGACATTCTTAAGATCTTGTAATCCTTTCCAGTTTCCGCTAGAAAATAGCATCTGGAATTTCTTGTCAGCGATCATCTTTAACTTCATTTTTAGGATGTTCCACTACATTGGTGAAAGATAAACACAAATCATAATACAGGTATACCACAGATGTTTACGTGCATGCTTTCTATCAATTTGTCCATCATTATGCATATCAGATTGTGAAATTTTCGTTAAGATATATATGGCAAAAGTATAAGTTCTTTGAGCAAAATTCTTATACTCATAAGTTAGAACATCCCCCCCCCCTTAAGTATGAATTGATCCCTTGGAAATCTTTTCTGACTGAGCGCATGTGAATCACTTGATAAAATGGAAGAGTTCCTTGTGTCGATGCCTTATCAAAACTAAGAACAACTTGATGGATCTGGATTATGAGATCACTTCCTTTAACCACTTGAATATGAGACGCAAATAGTTCAAATTTGTTTTAATTTAGTGATTGTAAAAGCATTTCTGTAATAGAAATATTTGGCATCCAAAATCTGATAGACTTTCGGACGGGCTACACATACAGATACTCAGATTTTTTTTTCTAAGAGCTAGACGGCTTTCAGTTAAGCTTCTCTGTCAAGGATACATTTGTGACCGACTTACATCGCCAGTGAGAAAGTTCTATGGTCGATATGGGGAGATGGTAGCACACTATGATGTCCCCTTGTCCAGAGTCATAAATGATATATTGACGTCGATCTTTTTTGCCATGACATGCCAATCTATACTTCTTTGTGAGAGTTACCGATTGTGACTTTTCTAACGAATTGTTATATTTACCAATTGTGACCTTCCTACCTAATTGAAGTGGCGGGTAATGCATGCAAGCAGGAGATGCTCACTCTTCCCGGGAACCTGATCTCACTCCTTCACAGGGAGTTTACTTCTCTTCAGATTTATTAGATTTGTTTTATTTCTGTTTCTTTACCTTGGTTCTGGTTTTATCCTGCTTTGTATGCCCTTGGTTTGATGATTTTTCGATTAACGATTTTGTACTTCTTTATAGGGATATGGTTTTTCCATATTTGTGATTCTTGATAGGGATGTGATTTTTTCCATATTTGTCATCAACTGCTTACACAACAAGATAGTCATGCGGTATACGTCTTCACGTTTGTGTCTTCAAACAGCATAACACCCTAAAATCGTAGTACTTTCAGACTCAGAGTGACACATGTCTAAATGAAAAAAAAAGTTAATGAATACTTACTCTGTAGCTGAATGAGAATTGCTCATCTTCTGGAATATTTTTCACCTGTAGAAAAGGTAAAATAAAAAATAATAGATAAATAAATATATAAATAAATAAATAAATAAATAAATAAATAAATAAATAAATAAATAAATAAATAAATAAATAAATAAATAAATACATGTAAATAAAAAAGAAAGAAAAAGTAAAATATATGAACTTTTTTATTTCAATTTGTACATGTTTTTATGGTTAAGCATGATCTTCTTTATATATTTTTGATGTCGGAAGATATTATCAAAATGTGTGAAATTTGAATTGGTAGGTTCGTATAGCAGCCCGCTGAGCACCGCATGTGTCTTGTCATTTTTGTGCATGAACATCGACGGCGGGTGCGACTAGCCAACAGGGGATGCTTACTCCTCACAGGCAGCTGATCCCACCTCTAGCCTGCAGGGGTCAGTCGATGCTCAATGTTGTGCTCTATAGTGAGTGCTGTTGAGATTATCGTCAGGATCTTCTTTAACTCATTTGTATACGTATAAAGAGAAAAAATGTATGAAAAATTCTTATCTAAGTTGATTATTCTTTCTTCTTCATATTTGTCTTATCGAAGGACAATAAATGTTCATAATGTGAATTAATCACTTTTTGTGGTTCGTGTCGTGCTTAGTCCGCTAAGCGCTCACTGTATCTTTTGCCAGTGACACTGTTCTCTCATTTAATCTGCTGATTGTCTGTATATAGTTATTCTACACAGTTCTCATGTTATTTGATTTAATTTTATATCGTATGAGAAATCTACATCAAACGTAGTTAAAATAAAAACGAAATTGCAAGCTCTCTCTCTCTCTCTCTCTCTCTCTCTCTCTCTCAGACGATAAACCGAAGCATCTTTTTAGAGAGGATGAAGAATTGGACATATGAAAGTCCAAGCTTATCAAAGGATGAACACTATGAGAAAGAATCTACGTAAGAGGAGGACCTGGGGTCTAACATCAGACGAAGCTTTTTTTCTGGTCGGTGAAGTGTGTTACGATAATTTTTTTCTGTCTGACTGAATCAAGATGAAACAGTCCAAACAAATGTACCTTTCTTTGTGTAAATAACCTAAATTTAAAATATAAAGTCAAGGTGTAAGTTACTTTATTTGAGACTATGTCTGGTCCATGCTGTAATTTTATCTTTTCTTAAATGAATTGAATTTGAGAACGTTTAACACTGTCTTCATGGGGCATATGGTTTAAAGATGTGCATGTTGTAACATGAGTTTAATTCTCATGAATTTAGCCTGCCTTCTCGACTTTGAGACTTAATAACTATTAGGTACTTCTTTGATGTTTATTATTAAGACATATTGTACACATAAGATGGAATATATTCTCATATTTTGATAAATACAAATAAAGAAATATTAAAAGCTATCTATTGCACAGCTGTGAGGTATCAGAGCTTTCCTCTGTGAGTAGCACAAATCCGTTTCCTCTTCAAGTCTATATTAAAAACCCCAAGGGTGGACACCTCCAATAAAATAGCTATGTTTGTACATGATCGTGGCTTAACTTCTGGCAATCTGGATTCGACCGGTGCAATTACTTGGATGAATTTTCGATTTGGAATTCTTTTCTTCATTCGTCATGAGATAACGAAACCAAATATCGTATCAATTGGGTGATGGGATCAACCTGTAAGAGCCACGGTCGTGTACAGAGAGAGCTTCCCTTCCGCCCTTGGGGTTTTCTTCTAACATATACGATGGCGGATGCGACTAGCAAAACATGGGATGCTTTCCTTCAGGGCACCTGGTCCTACCTCTAGCTTGCTAGGGGCGGTCGATGCTCAATTTGGTACTCTGTTTTGAGTGCTGTTGAGATTTTTGTCAGGATCTTCTTTGTCTTAATTGTAGAGGAAAGGGTTTGTGCCAAGGAAAGGGTTTGTGACCAAACCATGATTAATCGTAATCTCATATATGGATACTTTACTAGCCCAACTACACTTTCTTTGTCAAAATTGAGTGCACGCAAAGTTAACGTACATTTCCCATCTTCAGATTCATATGCGTATCTTTAATTACAAGTTCATTTACCTGAAAAGTGATTATAAACTTATTGAAGTTGAGTTTAGAACATTTACCTATCTAATTATCTTTTTTTTTTGGACTAAAAAGGGATTTATATTGAATAGGCAATTGTATTACTCATATGAGTACATAAACGGGTAAACTAGCTCTGGAAATTCAGGTATATAAAGATTTTTATCTTGTAATTCCATATCGCGCATGTCCGGATGTTCGTTATATTGCGGTTATGGCGTATCGCACTCTACAATGACGTATTCCCTGTCACTTTTAATTCAGCGATATACCGGAAATACAAAAAATATCGTTCGACTTTTAATTCTCGACTAGAACTCTATCTACATACTAATCTCTAGCAATTCCTGCGTTATCTCTTCAAAACTTAATTTTTGTAAACTTATTTCCAAAATTCGGTATCTTTTCGAAAGGGAATGAATCAATGGCACCGGCCTCGAAATCATTTTTTAAAGAATTGTTTTAGCTCGAGGTCCCGGGTTCACTGCCCATGTCGTCGTAAAGAGTCAGTATGACGTTTGAATCGATACCGGCGTTTTAAGGTCTTCGACTCTTACATTGATCATGAAATTCACTGTTGGTTTTTGATATTATTTCCCCATTTGGACAAGTGCTACAATCGTAGTATAAGATCCTCTAATATTAAATAAGTTGCATTTCCATGAGAGTTGAGTTGTTGGAAATAGATGTGGCTATGTTTCGCAGGTGTCACCATTTTCATACACAGTTATCGGTCCTTTTCATTTACGAACTTCGCATGCAACCCTGGAAGATAATGTGACAGGGTTGACATGCTGTCTGTTTGTATGCTCATCTTACAGTGAGGAGGTTATTTTACACAACGACTGTGCGTTCTTCGAGACCTCTGGGTAATCGGGAAAGTTAAAGGGTTGTGTACACTTAATCCGGATAACCACACTGGTGCGGCTGATGGTTGTCCTAAGTTGGCACCGGTTGCCCATTGGTCTACTTGGTTTATGTGTTGTCTTTTGTGTTACATGTTTCTATGATATGAGTTGGTGTTCCTTATCATTTTTGCGTCTCTTTCTGTGGATGTCTGTATTGTGTTTTTGGATTGGGTGTTTTGTTGTTTTGCTGTTGATGCTGCAACCAAATGTTGTTGGAGATCCCCTCCTTTCTTCTGTAAATCTCAGCGAACATAGGATTTTCAATAGAGAAAGGAAGGTTTATGTTGCATATCAATTTGTTTAAATCCCCTCCATCAAAAATAACTATTTATTTTTCGAGACACATTTTGACAAACAGACTTAAGGATAGACATTTGTTTAATCAAATAGTTTTATATTTTACGTAATCTCAAGAATCATACTATTATCGATGTCGTACCTGTGCAGGCAATCCTTCGGCATTTGATTTTAGTTCATAACATGATCGTTTCTCCTCAATTTCCCATTTTCTTTGATCAGCAAAGACTTCGTCCTGTGGTAGCGTCGTGTCATGTTGTTTTATGTAGTACCGTCTGCCATGTTGTATCCATCGAAATATCGGAAATACGAAAGATGCTTTGGTCGAAACGGACAGAACTTCAATCCATTCTACAAGCCATGCTGGTGCTATCCCTTCGTTACCCCGCCATAATTCTATGAAGTCAATTTCACCCGAAAATCGAACACTCTTCAGGTAAAAATGATCTTCTGATCCTTGTTCAAAATCGTTATGGAATATGTTATCCAATTCTAACTCATCCGATTTGTCTCCTGAAAGATTATGAAATCTTACTTTCACAGAAGCATCGGTTCCGGCAAATAAACGGTCTCCGGTTTTGACAACTACTTTGAAATCTGACGAAGAGTGAAGAGCCATTTGGAATTATGTCTGTGATACAATTTAGAACAAAGGAAATCCAAAACTGTTCTTTGAAATTCTCGTTTAACAAATCTCAATCTTCTGGAGAGCGATCCTCATGCTGTGTACCACTCATGGATGCTTCGGATAAGGAATTCTCCTCAATGATGTTGTGAGCCAAGGTACTCTCCTCTATCATAAGTCACGGACCATGTTTGAAATCATGCCTTCCCTGTAGTGGTAAAAATGGCCGGATATGCAAGCTTATGTACCTCCGATTTTCGATGACACAGACCCTCCCGATTTCCTTTTTTATATTTACTATATCCGTACAGAGCCGTTCGAGACCATGTTTGAAACCATGCCTTCCCCGTGTGGTAAAAATGGCTGGATATGCAAGCTTATGTACCTCTGATTTTCGGTCAGATGGATTCTTCCGATTTCCTTATTTAAATTAACTATAACCACACATAGCCGTCGGAGTAACGCGTTTGCACTGAACCGATTCCTTTAAATAAAGTTTAAGAAAGATGATGTAACTTAGCGCTGAACATAATCTTTGTTGAATAAAACATAAATCTCAAGGTTTCTGCACCTAATTTTAACATTTGAATTTGGGATATAAAAGGTGAGTCGTGGTACGGAAGTTTTTACGGAAGCGTTTTAGTGCATGATGTTGTTGTTTTGTAAGTATATTTCACGGCTGAAGGGAAATCGGATTGCCGAGAAAAAGGAAGCTTGCTGATGTATTTAAATCGAAAGGCTGCCGAAAACTTGTCCACAACGAGGTCTTTTTGACCAAATATCATTTTAAAAGCATGTAGTTAATTAATGTCAAGAAACTTTAGTGCATTTTGTCTCTTGTCAACTTCGAAATAAATCATTGTCTTAAAAATCGTAATAGGAATGAGGTTCTAATATACAGTTTTCGCGCACTGTTCCGAAGGCGCAAAAAGTGTATGCGTCTTTCTAAAGTTGAAATCATTAAAGTTTTGAAGTAGTTTACATAATTTTATCAACAAGACATTAGTAAAATCAAATACCATCTAGACCTACAAAACATGTGGAAACCATTGCAGCCAGATTTACCATTCAATCGATAATTGGTATCGCAACAATGTGAAAATGGCAATCGGGTGTATGCGTTCAATAGATGCAGTAGCCCAACTAGAGAGGTCAACAAAGCATTGCTTTCAAATCATGATCTATGTCATTTAATACTGAACTGAAAGAGAACATCAGCAGCTTTTTACAATAAAAAATATTTGAAATTTCAACATCTGGATTTTCAGATATATCCGAAATGAACCAGATCTTAAAGCAAGCCAGACGGCTTGCAAGTAAGCTACTTATTCAGGGTTATATCACACAACGCCTGAAATCATCATTGAGGAAGTTCTTCGGTCGCATCGGGGATATAATAAAAGCATATCAGATCCCCCTCTCCAGAATGATCAGTGACATTCTACATTGTGATTGAATGGCTGTAGTCATCGCCAAACAAGATAAACTTTTCTGATATGTACATCAAAATGTACATTGAGACAATCACCGAATTTGACAGGTTTCCATGAAGCTGTTGCGACGGGTGTTGCATGCAATCAGGAGACACCGACTCTCCCCGGGCACCTGGTCTCACTTCGGAGTGTTGTTCATTCCGGGGTTTGCAGCCGTTCCGATTGGAATTCTCACGATTTGGCGTTGCCTTCTCGACTTTGAGACTGAATAACTGTTAGGTACTTCTTTGATGTTTATCCGAAGAGTATGAGGTACCCATCCGGTAATACCGATATCATGATCCCAGGAGGCGCGATACTAGCTTCGCTTTCATCTCCTTTTGCTCAGATGTTCATGTCATTACGACTTTTAAGACAACGATTTATTTCGAAGTTGACATGAGACAAATTGCATCAAATTTTCTTGACTCAAATTAACTACATTCTTTTAGATGACAATTCATCCAAAAGACCTCGTTGAAGTTTTACGTCATCAAGATTCCTTTTACAAACCTCCATACAACGCAACGACAGGAGGTGCTAAAACGTTTCCCCGAGTTCTAAAAGTTAAACTGAAAACATCAAAGTCTATAAATTTCGAAAGTCAAAATAAGTCTATACGTGTTCTCTTTTGTCGATTTCAGTCAGATATCAATTATCAAAATATCGGTTTACGTGATATCAAATGCAAAAGACAAAATCATAGAATAAACTTAATGCATTAGAGCGCTTTATTATTTTTCTTGCTTTTACTACCTCCAACTCGTTCTTCTATCTTTTTGTTGTATACATTGAAGATCTCTCGATTTGTCTTCTTACTCTTTCTATTTTTGCGGCATAAAAACCGGTACAAGTAATAAAGGAAGGAAGGGATTTTGAGATATGACAAATGAATTTCCATCTTCTGTGTTTTATTTCATGCACAATTATAATTATCATTTTATCTTTAACCTACGTTACACACATCCATACAGGAGACACTTGCAAGGTAACACAGACTGGATATTGCTTTAAAATATGATAAAAGCACAAATCAGAGGAAGTCGCTGGACAGAATTAAGGGCAATTATTTTCACTACCTTCAACTCGTTGTTCTATAATCTTTTTGTTATAAATATAGAAGATGTCTCAGTCCGTATTCGTACGCTTTCTTTTTGTCCGGCATAAAAACCGGCACAAATAATTTGAAGTAATGAATCTCAAATAAGACTCGATTGAAACAAGAAAACCATAAGGGAAGCAAAAACACAATCTAATCTACAACGTTGTGTTTATCGAGCATCTGTAACCATGGTTACTGTTGCTCATAAAAATATGTGAACATTAAGATTACTGCATTTTTAGTTTCTTTATTACATTTCAAAAAATAAAAATGCAGCAAAATTGTTTTCTTAATAAGGCATATATGTATTACAAGACATTTAGGAAAATATCGACAAATAACATACAAACATTCATATTTTTCAATTCAATTCAACGAAAATATCATATGAAACCTACAACGCCTTATCATGTTCATCTGCCACGCTACATCAGTCCTGGGGATGCAGTCACTGACCATTCACTGCGGTTCAAATCAGTATTCCTCTCCTGATTTCATTGGTCGCTGTTAATTACTTCTCGATATATATGATAAAAGTATTTCTCTACAAGGTCAAAGGTCTTGATAAATAGTGCAAAGGGCTGACAGGTGCGCACGTCTAAACATTTTCAGAGTTCCTTCAAACATTGACACAGGAGATTCATACACATGCAAAGATATGAAACATTTGTTTAAAATTAAAGCAGAGACATAAACTAGTATAAATATGTATCCGACAGCAAAAGGATATCACTTATATATAGCTCCAGAAAAATAATTAAACGTTACAATACTTTCAACCTGTGGGACGAGGCACGTAAAATACACATGTGAACAACACAAATACAAACTGATATGAATGACAAATGTAAGCACTGACATACTCCGTTTCATTGAAAAAACTTTGTAGAAAAGGCATTATATATGTCAATATTTCTCAATTACAAACAGACACACTGTCACAAAACACGTACATCATATCTGCGACAAAGTGTTGGTGTTTTATCGATGTTCAGTCATGGCCGACTTGCTTCACATACCATGGCTGTAATATTGTGGGTAAAACATAAAATACAGAGAGTAGAGCAAGTCCGTCCATTTCTAAATCCGTGCATACAGTAAACGTCAATTGAACACATAATAAGTCCAATGTAAATAAAATGCAATGTAATGTGATGTGTGTAGACAATATGAAATGAAATGTGACGTGTGTAAACAATATACAATGTAATGTGACGTATGTAAACAATATACAATGTAATGTGACGTGTGTAAACAATATATTTGCAATGTAATGTGACGTGTGTAAACAATATGCAATGTCATGTGACGTGTGTAAACAATGAATATATTATGCTTGGAATGGAACTGGATTTCGATTCTATGTGGAAACATGACGACTTTATAAATGGACAACAGCTTTCGATGACGTCACGTTGTAAGGTACGTCATAATGTCTCTTTCTGCTAACAACAGCTGCGGCATTGATTTATACATGTATTTTTATGAAAATGAAGAAGCTTGGTGTTCTAAATGCTTATAGAATTCGGAACAACCTCGGGATCTAACCACGTATATTTTGGATTTCTATGCTCGTTTCTCTTCTTGATTTCTGCGCTAATATTCTTCAGATCCTCTCTAAATCTATAAAAAGAATTTAAAAGGTATGAATTTAAAATATAAACTTGAAATGACGGGAAAATATGGAAGATGTAGGAATTTTCAAACATACAAATGAAGCCTAATGTTTTCTAGATTTTTTTTTAAGATCAGTACTCGAAGAATCCGTACTTCGACTTTTGTGCAATTTGATGAAAATCATCTATTTCGGGTATACGATTAAAAAAAACCCCTCAAAGTTTGGGCACTCGATCTCATCTTTTGGAATTTCTGCACATGTTCATTTATTGTAGACTCCTATATGTTTATCTTCTATTGGACGCGACGTATAAGAAAAAATCAATATCTCTGAACTGAGAGAGAAAGAAAGAAAGAGAGAGAGAGAGAGAGAGAGAGAGAAGCTCAAAAACTTTTTTCATGGAATCACATTATTTTTCAAATCAAAACTTTTGCTATATCTACCCTGAGCAGATCTATCGTTTACTTTGATAGGTATATTATGTATCTAAACAAATTATATACAAAAGGCATTTAATATGGAGTGAATCCTTACTCTTCTACGATTTTCTTTGCTTTGGGTTCAAACACATATTGCACTTCAAAGTCTCCAAGACTGTTTGTTCCTCTGTCACTCAGAATCTTGGTCACCGTCATAATATCCAGGGTTGTCTCCTTGTCCGGAAGCGTTCTGAGGATGTCGTCCTCCGTCAACTCTCGCTAATTACAAAACATTAGTTTGTGTTCATTAAAATTTTCAAAGCTTTCAATTTTTCAAATTCGGTGAGTCTTTAAGATTTGTACAAGCATAGATGGATGTGTGGATAGCCCTACAATCTCTTTATCGTATAGTAAACAAAAATTTATACTGCCAATTGATTCCGTCCTTCGGCAAGCGGCTCAGTGATTCGATATACGAATTATTCTTTAGACATATTTGTCTTACAATTCATTTATCGTAGAAAGTAACTACGGGGAAATTCGCCAAAAATAGGTAAACCATGACACCGAACATAAATTAACATTCTGTAACCATGGTAACTCTTCAAGACAAAGATAAATCCACTTTATTATTTCTATTCATTGCAAAAACGTTCAAAAAACAGAAAATGCAAGACGGACAGACTTACTGATGGGATCGAAAAATTAATGTAGCTGAACAGTGATATGTACCAATTGTACGTTTACTAAATGGTACAAGAGCTGATTGATATGTTGTGAGCCTTGTATTGAAGGAGATATACAGGGATGTACTTTTTACGTCCTGCTATTCTCTGACTATATACGGCCATGTACCCATAAACTGGCCTCATTTCGTCGATTGAAATCGACGAGGTAACACTCTGAAGTAAACAAGACAAGTTACTTTTGCAAAATGGATAAAATCGGTGAAAGGGCAGTGATCCAATATATGCATAAAATAGATTTAACATCTTAGGATATCCATAATGATATGTTAACAACACTACTGAAAGATGTCCACTCATATGCTACAGTGAAAAGGTGGAAGGCGGAATTTAAGCGAGGCAGACAAGGCCTTGAGGATGATCGATCCCGTCCTGGAAGGTCTGTCACTGTTGCAACTCCAGAAATTATCAATAAAGTTCATGATATTGCCATGACTGACAGAGGAGTTACAGAAAGATATATAAGCAGTACAATTGGCATTTCACGAGAAAGAGTACATACCATTCTGACTGAAGATTTTGAAATGAGAAAGCTTTGGCTCGTTAGGTACCAAGACTTCTGACAGTTGATCAGAAGCGCACCAGTCGCAATTTATCCCGTGCTAATCTTAGCCGTTTTGAGGGAGATCCTGTCAATTTTCTTCAAAGATTTGTCACTCTGCTATGGATGAAACATGGGTCCATTATTTTACCACAGAGACCAAACAACAGTCGAAACAATGGAAGCACCCAGGCTCACCCAAACCAAAGAAAGCAAAAACTGTTCCTTCTGCTGGTTATGGTCTCGGTTTTCTGAGATGCAGAAGGTATTCTGCTGATAGATTATCTCCAAAAATGACAAACAATCAATAGCACATACAATGCTTCACTTCTGACACAGTTACGGGAAAATACTAGTAATAAACTTAAGCGCCGCGGAAAGCTCACTGAAGGTATGTTTTTCCATCAGGAAAATGCTCCTGTTCACAAGTCTGTCACTGCCATGGCTGCCATTCATGATTGTGACTTTAATTTGATTGAGCATCCGCATTATTCACCTGATCTTGCTCCATCAAACTTTCATCTACACAGCCAATTGTGCCTCACATGAAATTCATATGAAAGGAGCATCATGTAAATTTCACATGAAAGTTCATGTAAAATTCATATAAATTTCACATAAGATTTATGTGAAAAATATTTCGCATGAATTTCACATAAATTTCCTTCACACGAATTTCACATGAATTTTTCTGAGTGACCTTCACAGGAAACTGAATTCACATAACATCCATGTAAAAATCTTCACATGAATTTCATGTGAAAAATTTCATGTGAATTTCATGTTCGTGCTCATTTCACATAAATTTCATGTGAACTTTCATGTAAAGTTCAGGTAAATTTCACATGAATTTCATATGAGGCTCAATTGGCTGTGTATTCCCAAAACTGAAAGCAGCTATTTCTGGCATCCACTATCAGTCCGATGATATACGTGCAGTGGATTGCTTTCTGAACAGTCAATATAAGGAGTTCTTTAACAGTGATATGATGCCCTTAAACACTGGTGGCAAAAGTGTATTGATACTGAAGAGGATTATGTAGAAAAATAATGCAAAATGTCTGATAAAAATACGAGACTCACAACATATTTATCAATCAGCCCTCGTATATGTTAGAAATTGATATTTACCTTGTCTTTGGGTGGTTTGCCTTTCATGGACGCTGGGTAGTTCGGAGGAAAGGCGTACTCGTCATACTGAGGGAAATTTGTCGACGCATGCGCAACACTGCACGTGTAAATGATGCTTGTGAACACAAGAATAATGTGGTCCGCCGTTTCAAATTTACCATTGTTTGGTACACCCTGAAATAGACATGAGAACGTAGATGTCATAATTTAAGTCAGATCAGAGAAAAGTCTTAGAACTATTATACATGTGCGGGCCAGTGAGGGAGTGGGTCGATTGGTAAGGAACCCACTCCCCTGGAATTTCTAGACTGAGGACCCAGTTCTGCGCATATATGTCAAGCGTAGTCATGAGGGTCAGGTCACCCCCCTCGAATTTGCCAAAAAAAAATTTCCCGTTTTATGAACAATTTTTGTCAATACCAAAGGCTGAATCTCCCTCATCCCCGAAAAAAAATTTCTATATAATTTTCTCAAAACCACATGTTCTAAATCCGAACATGCATACTATAAGTATCTGACATACGAAGTAGAAGTAATAATTCACCTTGCTGTCAGTTGTAGTGGCATTAATTTCTACCAATATGAATATCGACGTGGAATAAAAACTTTATACATATCACTTATTAAACCCTGCAGGCGCGGTTTTAACAGTGGGATAGTGAATACTCTGGTCACCATATATTCTCATAGGGGTTTGATCATTTTCCGGACGCTAGACCCTCACATATATTTTTTTACTTCTTTATAGATGAATAGTACAGAAGAAGAAAATTAATATCAATAGAATCAATATTTACCAGTATTCCGCATCCCCCTTCATCTCTGGATTTTGTTATTTCTTGGCCGAAGTTCTGCAGTTCCCAGTCTTCCTTTATTTTATCAGGTGTATCTGTAGCCAATCAATCATTAGTTATATACATCTACTCAAAATGATAGAAATGAAGAAATTGTTTCCTAAAAGCAGACTTCATTTTGCAATGTTTCCGACCTTCATAAAAAAGTCAATGTTTAGTACTACAGAAAGGAGGGGATCTCCAACAACACCTTCATTCTGGATCTAACAAAAGACGATAATTTCTTAAAAGAAAATTAGATAATCGACGGGCGCTCTCCCACTTCAGCGGAAGTTCAGCTATTTATGCGAGCATGCAAATGCCGGTTCACCAAAATCTAAGCATTGACGGACTTATAATCTTATTTGATCACCTTCACTATTTATAAGTTGTAACAAATACAAAAACACGTGCACTATCGTACTAAACATGTATAGTATAACAATTTCCTTTTTGATGGATTTTTTAAAACATTTTAAATACTTACCATAATATAGTTTGACGTATTTGGTGACGTAATTTTTTATTGCTTCGTACAGCAGTATTGCGTCATCCCGGAAGTAGTAATTCGGGAGCACTTTCCCGTTACGGCAGTAGACCTAAAAGAAAATATAGTACCTCACCTCATGAGAACAAAATAATTTCCCCATAGAACTAAAACGAGTTTTATTCCACCTATCACTTTTAATATGAAGGCTTACATCTTTTGCACAAAATGACATCGGCGTTTTTCGTTATATGATGCGCTGGTCAAGTTTATTCTTAAAATACGGCACCATATGCACTATATGACGAATTTGAGCTTTCTACTATATACAGTCTTGAATATGGGCTATGGGCTAATGACGTTGGAAATACATACCCCTCTTTGTTTTAGTTCCTCTGGTAGAGTGCCGTGAACGTCCATTCTCCAAAACGCCATCCTGAACGCAATAAAATAGCAATATGATATAAACTCATATACTAAATATGTAACAAATTTTTCAATTATTTTCTGAAATATTCCTTTAGGTAACTTACCCTCTTGCTATGAGGTTGAACATTCCCTTTGTACCGATATTCATTGTTTTGTCCACCCATCCACCTGGAGCAACTAATAATTCCAAACCTCGTCTACAAAAAAAAAAGAAGTTTTTTTTTCAGTTGTATAGCATTTTATTTTCGGACTCAACTTCCGCTCTCAATAAAAACATATTTTGGATCCGCCAAATCAATATTTTATTCCGTCGCAAATGCTTTGTTCATCTTGATGTTATCTACTTACGTATTTATGGCGATGAGGTACAGGAAGTGTGGTGCGAGAAGCTTGAAGAGCGGATGAGACGGAGACAAGTTCCGGTGTGCGCAGACGACAATACCCTCCATAATCAGGTGAGTAAAACCTACCAGTAAATAAAAATTGATAAATAAGTCTTGCATTGAATATCTCCCGTCTCTTATCAGGCTTACAGTCCGAAGACCTGTGTAACGGACACCCCTCCCCGAAGCAGTGAGGGATCTGAAACGTATATATTTACGCAACTTTGGTCCAGAGCTATCAAAACGGTCACGATGCAAAAACACACTAAACTTAATGGACAAGTATACAAGTTAATTAATTAATCGTTGACAGATGATAAATGTCATAGGATGATAAATGTAAAACCTGTAACCATGACAACCCTTTGTTGCGCAAGTGAATATCTGGTTTCCCTTAAAAATGTCATTTCAACATGGTTTGAATCGAAATTGGTTTCAAGAATTGCAAACTTTTAAAGTCAAATATTTGTTATCTTGAAATAAATACTATATTTCTCGAGACTAAGCAGATTCATTTTTAAAATAAATATGAACATGATTATTCTCTAATAATTGTTACTTGTTAATGAAATAAATTCTTGATTTACATTGTGGGCTAACATGATTTTACCTAAATGTGTGAGAGACTGATGGTAGGATGCATCTGCTAGATTGTACCACATTTTGGCCATCATCCACGTGTAGGGCGGATCCGTTGGTAAGAACACCTAGTATATAGGTCAAATAAGTAGGTCATAATATGTAGGTAAAAGAAATGAGGTCAAAGTTTTTCGATTATAAATTTTGATTCGCCAATTTATTTATTTTTTTGTTTGTTTGTTTTTGATATTATAATAAAATAACTACCGGATTGTCTTCTGCTTTCTGTTGGTAAAGTTGGATGGCCAGAGGGACCAACCTGTTCTCTCCGTTAACAAAGAACAACGCTATGGGAACCGGGCACTATAGTTTCAAAGTAAAACAAAAAATCTGTATCATACATTTTTCTGTTGCGATACGGAATCATATTTATTTGACACTTTCTTTGTCAACTTTTTCAAAAAATATCTTTCATCTTAGTGCCAATAGTGGTTCCTTAATTATAATTGATAAGACATTCCACATTTCCTAAGACATTTAACTTTATCACTCTCTTTCACACTGAGATTGTCGATCAAGGAACGTACGTAACTCTGCATGGGAGATTGATACTTCATAACTAAAGTGGCGACACCTACATTTCAAAGTAAATATGGTAAATCCAGATAACTCTTACTGTCGGATTTTATTAATATTTTTGTGTTGGTATGATAACTCACTTTGTACTCAGCACTTTTGCATGGCAGATCCTCTAGCACCTTTAGGTCAACCATGAAGAGTCGTTTGGCGTCTATGATTTGTTGTAGTGACCAACCTTCCAAGAACGGTCTTAGCATCTCGTCTGTTACACCTAATCTATTAGAAATAGAATTTGAATTTAGAATGATTGTTATCAGCAATTTTCAGTATTTACGCTAAATGTATTTATTGAAGTTATATTTAACATATAGATACGTCCTTTACGTCTATTCAAATTACCTGTCTAATCGAACACTCTGTTCGATCTTTAACCCTTTACATAGACTTGTAAGTAATCCAATGAAATTACTTAAGTAATTTGCATAAAGCGTTCCAATACACATAGGTAGTTTTCATTGTAAACTGATAACATAATTCAAGTATTCGAAGGCTCTGTTTCTAGCAGTCAAGACGTTTTCTTACACCCCCCTCCCCACCCAAGCGCAAACTGTTATTCTAATGAAATAGATTTATATCTAATTCAATATGAGTGAATTGTTTAACTCTTTTATAAGTGACATGTTTTATTTCTTATGTGTACATGACACTTACAACATGTTCTTCTTTTGTAGTTATCTGAACGGAAATCCAGGAGGATTTAGATATTATAATGAATTTGTAAAATTGTTTGATTAAACTGCTTTTACAGAGCGCTTCTACTCCTATATATGTGTTTGTTCATTTTATAAATGATTTATGTTCGTTTGAGTGAAACGAATTAGAACATAATGTAATTTCATATATATTCAAAGCAGCGTTTATCTTAAAAAGATGACCGGATTTTTTAGATTAAAAGAGTTAAAGAAGAGTCCAATTTATACATAGCTAAACTCTAATTTGGAATTAAAACATGAGGTAAACATCTTCCTGTTTTATTTATTTGTATCTACTAATTACTTGCGAATCTTGTAAATATGTTTTATGTCGGTCTAAAGGCTCACTGTTTATCTGATGTTGTGACATGCGGATTTGGATAGAGCTTTCTTCATTTTGTTCTAACCGTATACATGTAACATATGTTGGGGAGTGGACAGGGGTTGCCTCTCTCCCCCATCCCGCCCCCTTACCTCCTCCATCCCTTCCTTCCTCCCTCTCCTCCCTTTCCTCCCCTCCCACCCCCCTTCCTCCCTCCCCCTTTCCTCCATCCTCACTCCCCTTTCTCCCCTTCCCTCCCTCCCCCTCTCTCCTTCCTCCCGCCCCCTTCCCCCCTCCCTTTCACCCTGTCCACCCCCACATATGTTGAATGAACTAATTTATACCTCAGCAAAATAAAAAAGAGGAAAATCAAAGCTGATCACGATGGTTACAGCTCACACAATTCCACACACCAGGACAACTTACTTCATAGAAAAGGCAATAATTCTCAAAACGTGTAGCAATATATTTCTGCAGTCTATTTTCATTGCTTCCATAAGGAAACTTCGTGTTTAATTTCACTTCAATATTTGAAAAAAAAATATGTAAGCTAGATATTACGCCCTGTCTGTGAACAATTACAGGAAGCACTACTCTTATTGTTTCAAAAATCACAATAACATTGTGTTCTTGAGTATGACAGACAAACTGACAAGAAAGCTGACAAAAATGCCTAAGAAGGATTTCTTATTTATTCCCTCCCGGAATAAAGATAGCTAAATTTTAATTTTAAATGTGGTAAATATTTCATACTGCGGGGTAACAGACGGACTGACAGAATGATATACAGCTAGGACAAGATACAATGTACTTAATTTTCTTGTATTTCTGTACACAATCGTATTAATTGTGCATGTTGAGTGTAACAGACGGACGGACAAACATAAAGTTGGGACAAGATACTCAATGAGGGCGTGGCTCAGATTGGGGTTAACGACGGACAGGCAGACATAAAACTATGACAAGATACTCAATGAGGACATGGCTCAGGTTGGGGTTAACGACGGACTGGCAGACATAAAACTATGACAAGATACTCAATGAGGGCATGGCTCATGCTGGGGTTAACGGCGGACAGGCAGACATAAAACTATGACAAGATACTCCATGAGGGAATGGCTCGTGTTGGGTTAACAAACGGACGGACACATACAGTTAAGACAAAATACTCATGACGGAATGGTTCATGTTGAGTTTAACAGACGGACGGACAGACATACAGCTAAATGTCGGACGACATACTTACTTGTCAGGTATTTCTGTACACAGCTGAACGAGGGAATGATTCATACTGTTGATTCTCTGCCATCCAAAGAATATGTCATTGCTCCACCGTGTACAACCCTGGACCAAGAGGAGTCAGATGGTCACACATTAGTTTGTTTATAAGTCAAGCGTGTCAAAATGGCGAAAACATGATCAAATGCTGATAGTGATACAGATAAATATGCTTTCTAATTATGATAAATTATGTTGTAAGGTGGTTAACATTATTTATAATATTACATTTTTATTACTAAGTCTCATTCATTTATTCATTTTTGTCCTTCTTCGACCCAAGAAATAGTATTGTAAAATACATGGTATACACGGGGTTTGGGGTTAATACAAAGCATAAACGAAGTATCCTTATAATTACATTGTATATCATATTCTTTTTTTCTCATTATACTGCTTATAACGATGAAAGTGGCCACATCATATGATTAAAAAAAAATAATAAATCCACTGCTTCTGATATATCACGTGACTGTCTTTTTGTTTTTCCAGTTAAAAATGAAAGTAAACTTGTGTCATTAGCCGAGATTCAAATGAACTTACCAGAGGTTCTCCGAATGTATCTGTGTAGACTTTCTTCAGATGTTGTAATCCGTCCCAGTTGCCGCTAGAAAACAGCATCTGGAATTTCTTGTCAGCGATCATCTTTAACTTCCTTTTGAGGATGTTCCACTACATTGATGAAAGATAAACACAAATCAGAATACAGGTATATCACAGGATTTCGACACGCGCGAACTCTGTATCATGATACATTTTGAAAATTTCGTTAAAATGTACACTGCCATCCATAAATTAGTATACACCATTGTTGTTCATGTTGCTGTTAGAAAATACACAGCTTCAAATCCATTGCTGTATAATTCTGAAGATGAACCTTATAGGAACCATTTGTAACAATTTGACCAATATATTTGCATTTTTTAAATTCTTATATATATATATATTTTTTTTTTTATTAATTAATCAATTCATTATTAGATTTATTTGACAAAATGATTGTTTTTGCTTATTATTTACGCCATCATACGCCAAATATCTTCTCATCATTTTGGTTGGTTTGGATACTCTCCTCTCCGAGATAATGATATCTGTCAATGCCTCGTATTTATGTATCTAAGTTAATGGAGTGAAGCAATTGTAACTCATTCAAACCCATAAAACGTCACTTATTTCAAGATAGAGATAGATTACCTTCAAATTACAAGTGACTTGAAAAACAAAACATTAAAACCGTTATGTCTTAAAACGTTCCTACTTAAACCCATCTTTTCTTCACCGTGATCCCATACAATGACAGTAATTGTTTTCTTTAATATTGCTTTTAATGATTTCTCGAGTCTGTATGTTATGCAATACTCTTCAATAACCACTTTCACAATGATATATTCCGTGACATAGTATGCAATATTTCATTTTAACCACTAAGTCTTATATTTGTTACGTAGGGTTAAGTTATAGATGTTCGGTAGAGGGAACAGGTTGGTCAGGAAACCCCCCTTTCAGAACTTGTCAAAAACGCTAATTTTCCCCACTTTTAAGAGCAAAGTTCTTAAAATTATAGTTTGGAACACCCCCCCCCCCTTTTTTTTTCAGCAAGAATTGATCCCCTGAAAATTCTTTCCGGTTGTGCGCATGTGAAGTCACTTGATACAAATTGTAGCGTTTCTAGTCTGCGCGCCTTGTCAAAACTGATTACAACTTGATATGGATTATGACATGACTTCAGATAACCACTTGATCAAACCTTGATCAGTATGAGAAGTGCAAATTTGTTATAATCTCGCGATTTGAAAAGCATTTCTGCAATAGAAACATTCGACATCCAAAAATTTTCGGAAGGGCTAAGCCTCAACTGCCGTCACAAAAACAACGTCATCAGATATATACGTCAGTACATCTGTGACGTATACAATTCACCTATGTCCTCTACATGCAGCACATTAAACTCTGAAATCGCAGCTCTATCTGAATCAGAATTACCTCTCTTTAATAGGGAAAAAGACAAATACTTACTTTGTGATTGAAGGAGAATTGCTCATCTTCTGGAATATTTTTCACCTGAAGAAAAAGAAAAAAATATGTAAATTTCTTATTTCCATTCGTACATTTTCAATGGTTAACCATGAACTTCTTCATATTTTTTCTCTCAAAAGGCATCATCATGATTATTAAAAAGTATGAAATTTGAATTAGTTCATGTAGTAGCCCGCTGTATGTACCGGTATTTTGCATACATACACGTACCCATTTATACGGGTTTTTTTTTTTTAATCTGCTGAAGTTGAATATAGTTTATATTTAGTTTGTCATCACAGTTCAATTCCTCATTTTGAGAAATCTACCTAAAATTTAGTTGAAATAACTTTTCACGCACATTTGACGATACCACACAACAAGTCTACAGGTACATAGGCCGATGATTATTTTTAAAACTGCATCATGATGAATTCGAAAATGTTTAACTTTAAATTTAAGATTTGAATTCATCCCTCCCTTTCTTTCACTCTCGAAGAATTCGCAGTCTTTTCCGCTTTACTACAATTGACGGGGTCATGGAGTTCCTTTCATCTCTGATTATCGGCGTGTTTATTTGATAAAATGTATATGTGATAGATAAATGTTTATAATATTGTTGACTACAGTGATAACTTCATCAGCTACCTAGTGCGTACTGTTGGTGTTTTACAACCCATGGTAATCTAACATGTCTGGCAAATTCCCTATGGTCAGTAAAATAATCTTCATGTTTTCCGAGTTTTGCTGAGTAAAATAAGACAAGGAAAGGTTTGATGAGAAGAGGGCTTTGTTAAACCGCTAACAAGAATATCTCTTTCTCGCATATATTCCTTGTTTTATCTTGCGTAATCATGGTATTAAAGATAAGGGTGAATCGTATTACCGAAATTTTGTGTATCCGTATATTTGTAGGAATGAAGAATTGAAAGAATGAAAGACAACCAAAACTAATCAAAGAAAGAACCCAATGAGATGCATGTATACATAAGAGGGGGCGGACAGGGGGTACCTCTCTCCCCCTTCGCACCCCGCCCCCTTCTCCCCCATCCTTTTCACCCTTCCCTTACCTCCCCCCTTCTGCCCCTTCCTCCCCCTCTCGTTCACCCTGGCCACCCCCTCATGTAAGAGGGGGGATGGAGAGGTAGATGTACAGTTTAATTAAGACATACATTCATCCAGATGTACAGTTTAACTGAGACATACATAGTCGAGACTATACTGTTTTAGTCGCCAAAGTATGTCAAGATCAAATTGATATTCTGTATTTTGAATGAACCAGTCTAAAGCATGTACATTCCATTGTATATACAACCTAATTCTAAAGTCAAGGTGTAAGAGTTACGTAAATAGGGCAACTTTATGGGTCATATGGTATAAAGATGTGCATTTTGTAACATGAACTGACGAAGACACATTATGCACGCTCGGTTAAAACTATTAAACATCTTTTCAATATATTACGAAGCTGTAGATTAAGAGAATAAAAGCTTAATATTATACAATAATGGACTTTTAACTCAGTGTATATGAGATATTGTTTTACTGTGAAAATATAATATGTTATGCTCATGATCAGTGATTAAAATTCATAAGTGTAAGTAAAACTCATATGAGTAGATGTCATTAAATTCGTATGACTTGTTATTAGCCAGTCCGACTTGATCATCGACACACCAATCTCATAAATGGTTTACCTTCAATAAGACTAATTCGAGTAATACGCAAAATTGAACGCAGACTTCTCATCTTGAGACCCATACGCATAATTATCTTCATTTACTTGAGAAGTGATCATAAAGATAATTAAGGATTTTTTGTTTATTTCACTTACCTACGTACATATCCTTTTTTGTACTTAAAAACGAGTAACATTGAGTAGGCAACTGTATTACTCATATGAGTATTTCTGAGTACACTAACCTGAACGGGTAACACTAGCCCGGGGAACTCGGGCGGCACTTTTTGCTCAAGTTCGTACAAATTTTGTTTATCATGTAATTCCATATCGCGCATGTCCGGATACTCGTCATATTGCGGTAATGACGTATCGTACTCTACAATGACGTATTCCCTGCCACTTTTTATCCAGCGATACACCGGAAACACAAAAATATCGTTCGACTTTCTATTTTCAACTAGAATTCTATCTACGAACCAATCACTCGCAATACCTGCGTTATCTCTCCAAAACTTAATCTTTGTAACCTTATTTCCAAAATTCGGTATCTTTTTGAAAGGAAATGAGTCGTTGGCACCGGCCTCGAAATCATTTTTGAAGAAATTGTCGAGCTCGAGGTCCCGGGTTTCTCTGCCAGCGTCGTCGTAAAGAGTCATTTTGACGTTTGCATCAGTGCCGGCATTTTTAAGGTCACCAGTTCTCACATAGATCATGAAATCAACAGTCGGTTTTTGAAAACAGTTCCCCATTTTAACAGGTGCTACAATCGTAGTATAAACTCCTCTGATAATAAGTTGTATTTCCGTGTGAGTTAACCTTGATCTGTATAATCATGATACGGCAGGTAAGTTCTAATTTTAGACACCTGGATACCGGATCGTCTCAACGCTTCAGCTCCGAAATTCATACCCTGCTCATCGCAGTATCAAATCCTGCGAAAAGTTATGTTTAAATCAGCAAGTTCTAATTGAGCGGCTTTGAAATAAACGCATGTGGAAACTTCTGATCTTCATAAAACCACTTAAAAAAATCAAAATCTATCCTATCACAATTCTTCGGTTAAAACGCAGCGAGCTAACGTGGCTAATGCGGCGTAAAAACGGCCCATCACTTGGTTCCCCAAAGAAGAAATTACAACGGTCTGCAATTTACATCGAATACGCTCAAATAAGTTATTCACAATAATTCCATTTCCCAATAGATATGATATCATTGGCATATACCAAAGTCTGTCTACTTTAGTAACGATCAATTTGGATGAGTATGAACCGTCCGACGGTCATAACATTAATGTAAATACACATGTATCATATTTTTGGCCATGTCAGAATTTTAAAAAGTTGGAATCCATGCTTGAAATATGCCATTTAATGCGATGGGATAATATTAAACATGTACGTACATACATCTCCCCGTGCACATGTTAAAACCCTTTCAGGATTTTAAACAGATTATAGTTAAAACGTCGAGTCGGATTAGGTTAAGCACGATATTATTTATGTTTGCTTATTATTATTTTTAAAATCCCAAACGTGTAAAAATCAATATTTCGAAATGTGTACACACCTTGTTGTTATAAAGTTAGCTCTGTTTCACACGATCTGGAAAGGGGGGGGGGGGTGGTTAGTAAGTACTAACTTTGTGGGAAGAATTCGTTGATATCTCGTTTTCCTCGTTAAAATGTATGATTGTATTAAGGGGTTTAAACTATCATCCAACGAGGATAATGGGATAAGTTACAATTTTCCATTTAGTTCACGGGATGTCAAGTTTTTTTTCATAAAACTCTAACACAAAGGTCACAACTTCAACCATGAAGGTCACACGCCATTTCATAAAGGTCACTGATCTTATTCTTTATGCACGAAGATGTCACTTTCACCTGTTCACAGACACGTGGTGTAAATAAAAGTATAATTTTAAAGATATATACAAAGCTTCTTATTTTCATTTATCCATTTATCATGAAGTCATTGATAATGCTGTTTTTAACTACTGGACGCACATTTATTTTCAGTTCGTTCCATTGCTTGTATTATAAACAACAGCAAAAAGCAAAACAGAACCAGCAAAAGCCAAAATGATTGTTAAAAGTTCGATTCATATATACTCATCTTTAGAACGTTAGCACTAAGTATTAAGATAGTCTTTAGCACGTCATGGTTTATGAAACAACAAGCACCCATCCCTTCAGATTGTGACGGAGTGGAACGGAGCGCTGAAGGATCAAGGTAAATCAAGGCAAGACCAGATTGATTTGATTTAATGATCAAATTTTCTCAAAAGGTTTTACCTCAAGATACGCAAATTATTTTTAAATTCTATTGGTTACGTTTTAGACCGAGAACAGGCCAAAACTTTATTCTTGAGTTGGTATAAATTTTGGCCTGTTCTCGGTCTAGTTACATGTACGTTTTTGATAACTTTGAAACTGAAAGATGATCATTATATATATGCTCATTATATGAATATTATTAGAAAACATATGTTGCAATGCTTCGTGAGTGACGCCATTATCTTAGTAACACAGAGTTATCGCTCCTTACCATGTACGCGTAATGAGCAAGGATCTTTTTCTGATGAGATTTTGTTATAAGGATTGAGCATCAAACTCAAATTGAACATATCCGTCTGCCAACTTCGGTTAAAAACGAAAGCTTGCAATTCGAAAATTTAAATCCGTCGCACAATTTTTCGAAAATTCAAACTTTGCGCGCCACGGGAATGTTCAAATATTCAGACTTTTTGGAACGCGCTTGTGACTTACTGACGTTATTTTTATGGAGAAAAGTTTGCTAACAGAATCATTCAACCATGGTAGTCATGAGAATCTTGAGGGAAAAGACAATACGGTGATAACTTGGCTAGGACTGGATCCATAAGTGGTATATGTATATTTGAATTAAAAATGTAATTTTTTTAGAAAGTCTTTGAAACACTTTGGGATTTCTGTAAATTTCGACAAACGTCGGAATTTAAACAAAAAATTATAAAGGTTTTTGATACATGCAAGATTGTTTAACCCAACAACATTTTTTTCCGAGAGACCTTTAGACAAACAGACTTAGGTATATTTTACATAAATAATCATGTTAGTTCACAAATTTCTCTATATTTATGCAATTTCATGAATCAAACTATTCCATCGTTGCCATACCTGTGCAGGTAATCCTTCGGCATTTGATTTTAGTTCATAAAATGATCGTTTCTCTTCTATTTCCCATTTTCTTTGATCGGCGAACATTTCGTCCTGTGGTAGCGTCGTGTCCAGATGTTTTATGTAGTATCGTCGGTTATGTTGTATCCATCGAAATATCGGAAAAACGAAAGATGCTTTGGTCGAAACGGACAGAACTTCAATCCACTCTACAAGCCATGCCGGTGCTATCCCTTCGTTATCCCGCCATAATTCTATGTAGTCAATATCCCCAGAAAATCGAACATTCTTCAGGTAAAAATGATCTTCTGATCCTTGTTCAAAATCGTTTTTGAAGATGTTATCCAATTCTACCTCATCCGATTTGTCTCCTGAGAAATTGTGAAATATTACTTTCACACAAGCATCGGTTCCGGCAAATAAACGGTCTCCGGTTTTGACAACTGCTTTGAAATCTGACGAAGAGTGAAGAGCCATTTGGAATTATGTCTGTGATACAATTCAAAACTAAAGAAATCCAAAGCTGTTCTGTGAAATTCTCGTTAAAACTTCCCTCAAGCTCTCGACAAAGGATCATTACGTACAAAACAGTGTCAAAATGTTTTATCTTATCTCAAATTTGAGCTAGATCATCAACACCGTGGGGTATTGCGTGATACACAAATGATATGTTCCACGGGAATCCCCTTTGATTGAACCAAGTAAATACTGTCTAAATCTACTTTATATGAATTTATTTTAGGCCTATCATATGGTCATTATCATAAATTATATGATGGTAATTTATTCTGGTCAAGAATAGAACACTTAAACAGAAATTTTTCAATGCTCGCCACATGTTATGATATGGTGCACGGACAGATACAAAATTTTCTGTTTAAGTGTTCTCCAAATATACGTCTATTCTTGACCAGAATAAATTACCATCATATAATTGATAATAATGACCATATGATAGGCCTAAATAATTTCATATAAAGCAGATTTAGACAGTATTTACTTGGTTCAATCAAAGGGAATTCCCGTGGAACATATCATTTGTGTATCACGTGATACCCCACGGTGATCAAAGAAATCCTCGATCGAGAAAGTTTTGATTTCTTCTACGATACGAATTAAATACCGCGTTTATCGTAATATCCAAAATTCCGGACCTAAATATAAAACTGATCTTATGTGTGCGGTTTTCATACAAAGAATCGCAAATTAGAAATCAGACAGAATTCAAAACACATTAAACATATGTCCAACAGGTACAAAAACTTTGAAAAAACCTGAATGGTTTGGCGTAAGGAACGTTACATTCCAATCAAATTGTGCAACTTTTGTATGTTTTCTATAGGAATCCGATACATCCTCCCCTACATTACGTAATCAGAAGATGAGAGTATAATGTAAATTATTTGCTTTAAATGTCACGTCTTGTATATTTTAGTTATACAGATACAGTATGTATAATGTCAGCTGTATTGCTTTTCTCGGGAAGCTTCATGAAGGTGTGACAGCTGTATAAGATTTTATGCAGTTTTCAACCAAATTATAAGTGACATTTCCTTCTTATAAAAAAATTGTGGACACTTTCACCTATCTAGTCTTGAAGTCTGACCTTAACTCTTTATTTTAAGTACAAAAAAAGTATACCTTGTGTTTATAAATCGAAAAATAATTACACATAAAGTACACAACCCTCTGTTTACGTACATGCGTGCATGATTGCCTCTTAGGACCCCCATGGTTAGAATCGCATCAAATTTGATATAAAGAATGATTTCACATATGTATTATTTTCTGAAATGTCTTCGTCTATCCTCAAAGATTATACTTATATCAAATTCAAGTTTATAATGCTTGTCATTGTCAACATTTCATAGTAAACACGTGGTAGCTCTGACGTCAATTTTCGTGACCTGAGGTGTGTTACAAATTTGATTGGCTTATACAGCCATGTGACCTTAAGATGCTCACTTTTTCACATCTGAATCAAATTCACAATGTTATTATATCCATCAATACCTAACCTTTGTCATATTCCAAGTTTCAACAAAATATGTTCATCCGTCTCCATGAAATACGGTGCTATTAGAGGTAACCCTATTGTGTAAAAGCTGGCGAAATACACAATTTTCCTTGCTTTTAATTTTCCTCATTTATTCGTTGTTAGAAACACGAATTTGCATCAACTATGTCACATGATTTTCATTCAACTTTCTATTCACTAGATTTATCATTATCAATGCTTTTTGTTTATATTTGAAAATTATATGAGTTCAATTCAGGTTTCCGTAAGTAAAAGTTAGAAAACATAGAAAAATGCAATTAGAAATTGTGAAAAAAAAGTGTTTAAATTTTTTTTCATAAATTTTGGTTTGTTTTATCTTTAAAACATATATACAAGACTCACAGCTCATAAGATAATGCATCTAATCAAATAGCAGCTCGTAATTCACAAAACATAACCCCTACCCCCTTAACTGCACGAGTCCATTATCTGAGAGATATGCCCAATATCTTCGTTTAACGGAGTTTACAGCCTTATTTTGTAATTGATTTTCAACAAAATTCGATGTTTGAATAGTTACCAAGAAAAAAAGAATCATTACGGCCATAAAATACATTACTTTCCATATTAATTAGAGGAATGAAAATGGCGGGAAGGGGGTTGAAGAACACCCCTCCCCCCTTTTCTTTTAATTCCACGTAGTCTTTGTTGTGTGTTACACATGAATTATGATTGAAATTGACCAGACAATATCAAAGATTTATAATTGAGTCGAAGTTTTGATATATTGACACCAAAAGCGTTCGATCTGCACAAATTTTACACATACATTCCAATGTGCTCTTTAGGTGTGACAGCTGTATAAGATTTTATGCAGTTTTCAACCAAATTATAAGTGACATTTCCTTCTTATAAAAAAATTGTGGACACTTTCACCTATCTAGTCTTGAAGTCTGACCTTAACTCTTTATTTTAAGTACAAAAAAAGTATACCTTGTGTTTATAAATCGAAAAATAATTACACATAAAGTACACAACCCTCTGTTTACGTACATGCGTGCATGATTGCCTCTTAGGACCCCCATGGTTAGAATCGCATCAAATTTGATATAAAGAATGATTTCACATATGTATTATTTTCTGAAATGTCTTCGTCTATCCTCAAAGATTATACTTATATCAAATTCAAGTTTATAATGCTTGTCATTGTCAACATTTCATAGTAAACACGTGGTAGCTCTGACGTCAATTTTCGTGACCTGAGGTGTGTTACAAATTTGATTGGCTTATACAGCCATGTGACCTTAAGATGCTCACTTTTTCACATCTGAATCAAATTCACAATGTTATTATATCCATCAATACCTAACCTTTGTCATATTCCAAGTTTCAACAAAATATGTTCATCCGTCTCCATGAAATACGGTGCTATTAGAGGTAACCCTATTGTGTAAAAGCTGGCGAAATACACAATTTTCCTTGCTTTTAATTTTCCTCATTTATTCGTTGTTAGAAACACGAATTTGCATCAACTATGTCACATGATTTTCATTCAACTTTCTATTCACTAGATTTATCATTATCAATGCTTTTTGTTTATATTTGAAAATTATATGAGTTCAATTCAGGTTTCCGTAAGTAAAAGTTAGAAAACATAGAAAAATGCAATTAGAAATTGTGAAAAAAAAGTGTTTAAATTTTTTTTCATAAATTTTGGTTTGTTTTATCTTTAAAACATATATACAAGACTCACAGCTCATAAGATAATGCATCTAATCAAATAGCAGCTCGTAATTCACAAAACATAACCCCTACCCCCTTAACTGCACGAGTCCATTATCTGAGAGATATGCCCAATATCTTCGTTTAACGGAGTTTACAGCCTTATTTTGTAATTGATTTTCAACAAAATTCGATGTTTGAATAGTTACCAAGAAAAAAAGAATCATTACGGCCATAAAATACATTACTTTCCATATTAATTAGAGGAATGAAAATGGCGGGAAGGGGGTTGAAGAACACCCCTCCCCCCTTTTCTTTTAATTCCACGTAGTCTTTGTTGTGTGTTACACATGAATTATGATTGAAATTGACCAGACAATATCAAAGATTTATAATTGAGTCGAAGTTTTGATATATTGACACCAAAAGCGTTCGATCTGCACAAATTTTACACATACATTCCAATGTGCTCTTTAGGTGTGACAGCTGTATAAGATTTTATGCAGTTTTCAACCAAATTATAAGTGACATTTCCTTCTTATAAAAAAATTGTGGACACTTTCACCTATCTAGTCTTGAAGTCTGACCTTAACTCTTTATTTTAAGTACAAAAAAAGTATACCTTGTGTTTATAAATCGAAAAATAATTACACATAAAGTACACAACCCTCTGTTTACGTACATGCGTGCATGATTGCCTCTTAGGACCCCCATGGTTAGAATCGCATCAAATTTGATATAAAGAATGATTTCACATATGTATTATTTTCTGAAATGTCTTCGTCTATCCTCAAAGATTATACTTATATCAAATTCAAGTTTATAATGCTTGTCATTGTCAACATTTCATAGTAAACACGTGGTAGCTCTGACGTCAATTTTCGTGACCTGAGGTGTGTTACAAATTTGATTGGCTTATACAGCCATGTGACCTTAAGATGCTCACTTTTTCACATCTGAATCAAATTCACAATGTTATTATATCCATCAATACCTAACCTTTGTCATATTCCAAGTTTCAACAAAATATGTTCATCCGTCTCCATGAAATACGGTGCTATTAGAGGTAACCCTATTGTGTAAAAGCTGGCGAAATACACAATTTTCCTTGCTTTTAATTTTCCTCATTTATTCGTTGTTAGAAACACGAATTTGCATCAACTATGTCACATGATTTTCATTCAACTTTCTATTCACTAGATTTATCATTATCAATGCTTTTTGTTTATATTTGAAAATTATATGAGTTCAATTCAGGTTTCCGTAAGTAAAAGTTAGAAAACATAGAAAAATGCAATTAGAAATTGTGAAAAAAAAGTGTTTAAATTTTTTTTCATAAATTTTGGTTTGTTTTATCTTTAAAACATATATACAAGACTCACAGCTCATAAGATAATGCATCTAATCAAATAGCAGCTCGTAATTCACAAAACATAACCCCTACCCCCTTAACTGCACGAGTCCATTATCTGAGAGATATGCCCAATATCTTCGTTTAACGGAGTTTACAGCCTTATTTTGTAATTGATTTTCAACAAAATTCGATGTTTGAATAGTTACCAAGAAAAAAAGAATCATTACGGCCATAAAATACATTACTTTCCATATTAATTAGAGGAATGAAAATGGCGGGAAGGGGGTTGAAGAACACCCCTCCCCCCTTTTCTTTTAATTCCACGTAGTCTTTGTTGTGTGTTACACATGAATTATGATTGAAATTGACCAGACAATATCAAAGATTTATAATTGAGTCGAAGTTTTGATATATTGACACCAAAAGCGTTCGATCTGCACAAATTTTACACATACATTCCAATGTGCTCTTTAGGTGTGACAGCTGTATAAGATTTTATGCAGTTTTCAACCAAATTATAAGTGACATTTCCTTCTTATAAAAAAATTGTGGACACTTTCACCTATCTAGTCTTGAAGTCTGACCTTAACTCTTTATTTTAAGTACAAAAAAGTATACCTTGTGTTTATAAATCGAAAAATAATTACACATAAAGTACACAACCCTCTGTTTACGTACATGCGTGCATGATTGCCTCTTAGGACCCCCATGGTTAGAATCGCATCAAATTTGATATAAAGAATGATTTCACATATGTATTATTTTCTGAAATGTCTTCGTCTATCCTCAAAGATTATACTTATATCAAATTCAAGTTTATAATGCTTGTCATTGTCAACATTTCATAGTAAACACGTGGTAGCTCTGACGTCAATTTTCGTGACCTGAGGTGTGTTACAAATTTGATTGGCTTATACAGCCATGTGACCTTAAGATGCTCACTTTTTCACATCTGAATCAAATTCACAATGTTATTATATCCATCAATACCTAACCTTTGTCATATTCCAAGTTTCAACAAAATATGTTCATCCGTCTCCATGAAATACGGTGCTATTAGAGGTAACCCTATTGTGTAAAAGCTGGCGAAATACACAATTTTCCTTGCTTTTAATTTTCCTCATTTATTCGTTGTTAGAAACACGAATTTGCATCAACTATGTCACATGATTTTCATTCAACTTTCTATTCACTAGATTTATCATTATCAATGCTTTTTGTTTATATTTGAAAATTATATGAGTTCAATTCAGGTTTCCGTAAGTAAAAGTTAGAAAACATAGAAAAATGCAATTAGAAATTGTGAAAAAAAAGTGTTTAAATTTTTTTTCATAAATTTTGGTTTGTTTTATCTTTAAAACATATATACAAGACTCACAGCTCATAAGATAATGCATCTAATCAAATAGCAGCTCGTAATTCACAAAACATAACCCCTACCCCCTTAACTGCACGAGTCCATTATCTGAGAGATATGCCCAATATCTTCGTTTAACGGAGTTTACAGCCTTATTTTGTAATTGATTTTCAACAAAATTCGATGTTTGAATAGTTACCAAGAAAAAAAGAATCATTACGGCCATAAAATACATTACTTTCCATATTAATTAGAGGAATGAAAATGGCGGGAAGGGGGTTGAAGAACACCCCTCCCCCCTTTTCTTTTAATTCCACGTAGTCTTTGTTGTGTGTTACACATGAATTATGATTGAAATTGACCAGACAATATCAAAGATTTATAATTGAGTCGAAGTTTTGATATATTGACACCAAAAGCGTTCGATCTGCACAAATTTTACACATACATTCCAATGTGCTCTTTAGGTGTGACAGCTGTATAAGATTTTATGCAGTTTTCAACCAAATTATAAGTGACATTTCCTTCTTATAAAAAAATTGTGGACACTTTCACCTATCTAGTCTTGAAGTCTGACCTTAACTCTTTATTTTAAGTACAAAAAAAGTATACCTTGTGTTTATAAATCGAAAAATAATTACACATAAAGTACACAACCCTCTGTTTACGTACATGCGTGCATGATTGCCTCTTAGGACCCCCATGGTTAGAATCGCATCAAATTTGATATAAAGAATGATTTCACATATGTATTATTTTCTGAAATGTCTTCGTCTATCCTCAAAGATTATACTTATATCAAATTCAAGTTTATAATGCTTGTCATTGTCAACATTTCATAGTAAACACGTGGTAGCTCTGACGTCAATTTTCGTGACCTGAGGTGTGTTACAAATTTGATTGGCTTATACAGCCATGTGACCTTAAGATGCTCACTTTTTCACATCTGAATCAAATTCACAATGTTATTATATCCATCAATACCTAACCTTTGTCATATTCCAAGTTTCAACAAAATATGTTCATCCGTCTCCATGAAATACGGTGCTATTAGAGGTAACCCTATTGTGTAAAAGCTGGCGAAATACACAATTTTCCTTGCTTTTAATTTTCCTCATTTATTCGTTGTTAGAAACACGAATTTGCATCAACTATGTCACATGATTTTCATTCAACTTTCTATTCACTAGATTTATCATTATCAATGCTTTTTGTTTATATTTGAAAATTATATGAGTTCAATTCAGGTTTTCGTAAGTAAAAGTTAGAAAACATAGAAAAATGCAATTAGAAATTGTGAAAAAAAAGTGTTTAAATTTTTTTTCATAAATTTTGGTTTGTTTTATCTTTAAAACATATATACAAGACTCACAGCTCATAAGATAATGCATCTAATCAAATAGCAGCTCGTAATTCACAAAACATAACCCCTACCCCCTTAACTGCACGAGTCCATTATCTGAGAGATATGCCCAATATCTTCGTTTAACGGAGTTTACAGCCTTATTTTGTAATTGATTTTCAACAAAATTCGATGTTTGAATAGTTACCAAGAAAAAAAGAATCATTACGGCCATAAAATACATTACTTTCCATATTAATTAGAGGAATGAAAATGGCGGGAAGGGGGTTGAAGAACACCCCTCCCCCCTTTTCTTTTAATTCCACGTAGTCTTTGTTGTGTGTTACACATGAATTATGATTGAAATTGACCAGACAATATCAAAGATTTATAATTGAGTCGAAGTTTTGATATATTGACACCAAAAGCGTTCGATCTGCACAAATTTTACACATACATTCCAATGTGCTCTTTAGGTGTGACAGCTGTATAAGATTTTATGCAGTTTTCAACCAAATTATAAGTGACATTTCCTTCTTATAAAAAAATTGTGGACACTTTCACCTATCTAGTCTTGAAGTCTGACCTTAACTCTTTATTTTAAGTACAAAAAAAGTATACCTTGTGTTTATAAATCGAAAAATAATTACACATAAAGTACACAACCCTCTGTTTACGTACATGCGTGCATGATTGCCTCTTAGGACCCCCATGGTTAGAATCGCATCAAATTTGATATAAAGAATGATTTCACATATGTATTATTTTCTGAAATGTCTTCGTCTATCCTCAAAGATTATACTTATATCAAATTCAAGTTTATAATGCTTGTCATTGTCAACATTTCATAGTAAACACGTGGTAGCTCTGACGTCAATTTTCGTGACCTGAGGTGTGTTACAAATTTGATTGGCTTATACAGCCATGTGACCTTAAGATGCTCACTTTTTCACATCTGAATCAAATTCACTATGTTATTATATCCATCAATACCTAACCTTTGTCATATTCCAAGTTTCAACAAAATATGTTCATCCGTCTCCATGAAATACGGTGCTATTAGAGGTAACCCTATTGTGTAAAAGCTGGCGAAATACACAATTTTCCTTGCTTTTAATTTTCCTCATTTATTCGTTGTTAGAAACACGAATTTGCATCAACTATGTCACATGATTTTCATTCAACTTTCTATTCACTAGATTTATCATTATCAATGCTTTTTGTTTATATTTGAAAATTATATGAGTTCAATTCAGGTTTCCGTAAGTAAAAGTTAGAAAACATAGAAAAATGCAATTAGAAATTGTGAAAAAAAAGTGTTTAAATTTTTTTTCATAAATTTTGGTTTGTTTTATCTTTAAAACATATATACAAGACTCACAGCTCATAAGATAATGCATCTAATCAAATAGCAGCTCGTAATTCACAAAACATAACCCCTACCCCCTTAACTGCACGAGTCCATTATCTGAGAGATATGCCCAATATCTTCGTTTAACGGAGTTTACAGCCTTATTTTGTAATTGATTTTCAACAAAATTCGATGTTTGAATAGTTACCAAGAAAAAAAGAATCATTACGGCCATAAAATACATTACTTTCCATATTAATTAGAGGAATGAAAATGGCGGGAAGGGGGTTGAAGAACACCCCTCCCCCCTTTTCTTTTAATTCCACGTAGTCTTTGTTGTGTGTTACACATGAATTATGATTGAAATTGACCAGACAATATCAAAGATTTATAATTGAGTCGAAGTTTTGATATATTGACACCAAAAGCGTTCGATCTGCACAAATTTTACACATACATTCCAATGTGCTCTTTAGGTGTGACAGCTGTATAAGATTTTATGCAGTTTTCAACCAAATTATAAGTGACATTTCCTTCTTATAAAAAAATTGTGGACACTTTCACCTATCTAGTCTTGAAGTCTGACCTTAACTCTTTATTTTAAGTACAAAAAAAGTATACCTTGTGTTTATAAATCGAAAAATAATTACACATAAAGTACACAACCCTCTGTTTACGTACATGCGTGCATGATTGCCTCTTAGGACCCCCATGGTTAGAATCGCATCAAATTTGATATAAAGAATGATTTCACATATGTATTATTTTCTGAAATGTCTTCGTCTATCCTCAAAGATTATACTTATATCAAATTCAAGTTTATAATGCTTGTCATTGTCAACATTTCATAGTAAACACGTGGTAGCTCTGACGTCAATTTTCGTGACCTGAGGTGTGTTACAAATTTGATTGGCTTATACAGCCATGTGACCTTAAGATGCTCACTTTTTCACATCTGAATCAAATTCACAATGTTATTATATCCATCAATACCTAACCTTTGTCATATTCCAAGTTTCAACAAAATATGTTCATCCGTCTCCATGAAATACGGTGCTATTAGAGGTAACCCTATTGTGTAAAAGCTGGCGAAATACACAATTTTCCTTGCTTTTAATTTTCCTCATTTATTCGTTGTTAGAAACACGAATTTGCATCAACTATGTCACATGATTTTCATTCAACTTTCTATTCACTAGATTTATCATTATCAATGCTTTTTGTTTATATTTGAAAATTATATGAGTTCAATTCAGGTTTCCGTAAGTAAAAGTTAGAAAACATAGAAAAATGCAATTAGAAATTGTGAAAAAAAAGTGTTTAAATTTTTTTTCATAAATTTTGGTTTGTTTTATCTTTAAAACATATATACAAGACTCACAGCTCATAAGATAATGCATCTAATCAAATAGCAGCTCGTAATTCACAAAACATAACCCCTACCCCCTTAACTGCACGAGTCCATTATCTGAGAGATATGCCCAATATCTTCGTTTAACGGAGTTTACAGCCTTATTTTGTAATTGATTTTCAACAAAATTCGATGTTTGAATAGTTACCAAGAAAAAAAGAATCATTACGGCCATAAAATACATTACTTTCCATATTAATTAGAGGAATGAAAATGGCGGGAAGGGGGTTGAAGAACACCCCTCCCCCCTTTTCTTTTAATTCCACGTAGTCTTTGTTGTGTGTTACACATGAATTATGATTGAAATTGACCAGACAATATCAAAGATTTATAATTGAGTCGAAGTTTTGATATATTGACACCAAAAGCGTTCGATCTGCACAAATTTTACACATACATTCCAATGTGCTCTTTAGGTGTGACAGCTGTATAAGATTTTATGCAGTTTTCAACCAAATTATAAGTGACATTTCCTTCTTATAAAAAAATTGTGGACACTTTCACCTATCTAGTCTTGAAGTCTGACCTTAACTCTTTATTTTAAGTACAAAAAAAGTATACCTTGTGTTTATAAATCGAAAAATAATTACACATAAAGTACACAACCCTCTGTTTACGTACATGCGTGCATGATTGCCTCTTAGGACCCCCATGGTTAGAATCGCATCAAATTTGATATAAAGAATGATTTCACATATGTATTATTTTCTGAAATGTCTTCGTCTATCCTCAAAGATTATACTTATATCAAATTCAAGTTTATAATGCTTGTCATTGTCAACATTTCATAGTAAACACGTGGTAGCTCTGACGTCAATTTTCGTGACCTGAGGTGTGTTACAAATTTGATTGGCTTATACAGCCATGTGACCTTAAGATGCTCACTTTTTCACATCTGAATCAAATTCACAATGTTATTATATCCATCAATACCTAACCTTTGTCATATTCCAAGTTTCAACAAAATATGTTCATCCGTCTCCATGAAATACGGTGCTATTAGAGGTAACCCTATTGTGTAAAAGCTGGCGAAATACACAATTTTCCTTGCTTTTAATTTTCCTCATTTATTCGTTGTTAGAAACACGAATTTGCATCAACTATGTCACATGATTTTCATTCAACTTTCTATTCACTAGATTTATCATTATCAATGCTTTTTGTTTATATTTGAAAATTATATGAGTTCAATTCAGGTTTCCGTAAGTAAAAGTTAGAAAACATAGAAAAATGCAATTAGAAATTGTGAAAAAAAAGTGTTTAAATTTTTTTTTCATAAATTTTGGTTTGTTTTATCTTTAAAACATATATACAAGACTCACAGCTCATAAGATAATGCATCTAATCAAATAGCAGCTCGTAATTCACAAAACATAACCCCTACCCCCTTAACTGCACGAGTCCATTATCTGAGAGATATGCCCAATATCTTCGTTTAACGGAGTTTACAGCCTTATTTTGTAATTGATTTTCAACAAAATTCGATGTTTGAATAGTTACCAAGAAAAAAAGAATCATTACGGCCATAAAATACATTACTTTCCATATTAATTAGAGGAATGAAAATGGCGGGAAGGGGGTTGAAGAACACCCCTCCCCCCTTTTCTTTTAATTCCACGTAGTCTTTGTTGTGTGTTACACATGAATTATGATTGAAATTGACCAGACAATATCAAAGATTTATAATTGAGTCGAAGTTTTGATATATTGACACCAAAAGCGTTCGATCTGCACAAATTTTACACATACATTCCAATGTGCTCTTTAGGTGTGACAGCTGTATAAGATTTTATGCAGTTTTCAACCAAATTATAAGTGACATTTCCTTCTTATAAAAAAATTGTGGACACTTTCACCTATCTAGTCTTGAAGTCTGACCTTAACTCTTTATTTTAAGTACAAAAAAAGTATACCTTGTGTTTATAAATCGAAAAATAATTACACATAAAGTACACAACCCTCTGTTTACGTACATGCGTGCATGATTGCCTCTTAGGACCCCCATGGTTAGAATCGCATCAAATTTGATATAAAGAATGATTTCACATATGTATTATTTTCTGAAATGTCTTCGTCTATCCTCAAAGATTATACTTATATCAAATTCAAGTTTATAATGCTTGTCATTGTCAACATTTCATAGTAAACACGTGGTAGCTCTGACGTCAATTTTCGTGACCTGAGGTGTGTTACAAATTTGATTGGCTTATACAGCCATGTGACCTTAAGATGCTCACTTTTTCACATCTGAATCAAATTCACAATGTTATTATATCCATCAATACCTAACCTTTGTCATATTCCAAGTTTCAACAAAATATGTTCATCCGTCTCCATGAAATACGGTGCTATTAGAGGTAACCCTATTGTGTAAAAGCTGGCGAAATACACAATTTTCCTTGCTTTTAATTTTCCTCATTTATTCGTTGTTAGAAACACGAATTTGCATCAACTATGTCACATGATTTTCATTCAACTTTCTATTCACTAGATTTATCATTATCAATGCTTTTTGTTTATATTTGAAAATTATATGAGTTCAATTCAGGTTTCCGTAAGTAAAAGTTAGAAAACATAGAAAAATGCAATTAGAAATTGTGAAAAAAAAGTGTTTAAATTTTTTTTTCATAAATTTTGGTTTGTTTTATCTTTAAAACATATATACAAGACTCACAGCTCATAAGATAATGCATCTAATCAAATAGCAGCTCGTAATTCACAAAACATAACCCCTACCCCCTTAACTGCACGAGTCCATTATCTGAGAGATATGCCCAATATCTTCGTTTAACGGAGTTTACAGCCTTATTTTGTAATTGATTTTCAACAAAATTCGATGTTTGAATAGTTACCAAGAAAAAAAGAATCATTACGGCCATAAAATACATTACTTTCCATATTAATTAGAGGAATGAAAATGGCGGGAAGGGGGTTGAAGAACACCCCTCCCCCCTTTTCTTTTAATTCCACGTAGTCTTTGTTGTGTGTTACACATGAATTATGATTGAAATTGACCAGACAATATCAAAGATTTATAATTGAGTCGAAGTTTTGATATATTGACACCAAAAGCGTTCGATCTGCACAAATTTTACACATACATTCCAATGTGCTCTTTAGGTGTGACAGCTGTATAAGATTTTATGCAGTTTTCAACCAAATTATAAGTGACATTTCCTTCTTATAAAAAAATTGTGGACACTTTCACCTATCTAGTCTTGAAGTCTGACCTTAACTCTTTATTTTAAGTACAAAAAAAGTATACCTTGTGTTTATAAATCGAAAAATAATTACACATAAAGTACACAACCCTCTGTTTACGTACATGCGTGCATGATTGCCTCTTAGGACCCCCATGGTTAGAATCGCATCAAATTTGATATAAAGAATGATTTCACATATGTATTATTTTCTGAAATGTCTTCGTCTATCCTCAAAGATTATACTTATATCAAATTCAAGTTTATAATGCTTGTCATTGTCAACATTTCATAGTAAACACGTGGTAGCTCTGACGTCAATTTTCGTGACCTGAGGTGTGTTACAAATTTGATTGGCTTATACAGCCATGTGACCTTAAGATGCTCACTTTTTCACATCTGAATCAAATTCACAATGTTATTATATCCATCAATACCTAACCTTTGTCATATTCCAAGTTTCAACAAAATATGTTCATCCGTCTCCATGAAATACGGTGCTATTAGAGGTAACCCTATTGTGTAAAAGCTGGCGAAATACACAATTTTCCTTGCTTTTAATTTTCCTCATTTATTCGTTGTTAGAAACACGAATTTGCATCAACTATGTCACATGATTTTCATTCAACTTTCTATTCACTAGATTTATCATTATCAATGCTTTTTGTTTATATTTGAAAATTATATGAGTTCAATTCAGGTTTCCGTAAGTAAAAGTTAGAAAACATAGAAAAATGCAATTAGAAATTGTGAAAAAAAAGTGTTTAAATTTTTTTTTCATAAATTTTGGTTTGTTTTATCTTTAAAACATATATACAAGACTCACAGCTCATAAGATAATGCATCTAATCAAATAGCAGCTCGTAATTCACAAAACATAACCCCTACCCCCTTAACTGCACGAGTCCATTATCTGAGAGATATGCCCAATATCTTCGTTTAACGGAGTTTACAGCCTTATTTTGTAATTGATTTTCAACAAAATTCGATGTTTGAATAGTTACCAAGAAAAAAAGAATCATTACGGCCATAAAATACATTACTTTCCATATTAATTAGAGGAATGAAAATGGCGGGAAGGGGGTTGAAGAACACCCCTCCCCCCTTTTCTTTTAATTCCACGTAGTCTTTGTTGTGTGTTACACATGAATTATGATTGAAATTGACCAGACAATATCAAAGATTTATAATTGAGTCGAAGTTTTGATATATTGACACCAAAAGCGTTCGATCTGCACAAATTTTACACATACATTCCAATGTGCTCTTTAGGTGTGACAGCTGTATAAGATTTTATGCAGTTTTCAACCAAATTATAAGTGACATTTCCTTCTTATAAAAAAATTGTGGACACTTTCACCTATCTAGTCTTGAAGTCTGACCTTAACTCTTTATTTTAAGTACAAAAAAAGTATACCTTGTGTTTATAAATCGAAAAATAATTACACATAAAGTACACAACCCTCTGTTTACGTACATGCGTGCATGATTGCCTCTTAGGACCCCCATGGTTAGAATCGCATCAAATTTGATATAAAGAATGATTTCACATATGTATTATTTTCTGAAATGTCTTCGTCTATCCTCAAAGATTATACTTATATCAAATTCAAGTTTATAATGCTTGTCATTGTCAACATTTCATAGTAAACACGTGGTAGCTCTGACGTCAATTTTCGTGACCTGAGGTGTGTTACAAATTTGATTGGCTTATACAGCCATGTGACCTTAAGATGCTCACTTTTTCACATCTGAATCAAATTCACAATGTTATTATATCCATCAATACCTAACCTTTGTCATATTCCAAGTTTCAACAAAATATGTTCATCCGTCTCCATGAAATACGGTGCTATTAGAGGTAACCCTATTGTGTAAAAGCTGGCGAAATACACAATTTTCCTTGCTTTTAATTTTCCTCATTTATTCGTTGTTAGAAACACGAATTTGCATCAACTATGTCACATGATTTTCATTCAACTTTCTATTCACTAGATTTATCATTATCAATGCTTTTTGTTTATATTTGAAAATTATATGAGTTCAATTCAGGTTTCCGTAAGTAAAAGTTAGAAAACATAGAAAAATGCAATTAGAAATTGTGAAAAAAAAGTGTTTAAATTTTTTTTCATAAATTTTGGTTTGTTTTATCTTTAAAACATATATACAAGACTCACAGCTCATAAGATAATGCATCTAATCAAATAGCAGCTCGTAATTCACAAAACATAACCCCTACCCCCTTAACTGCACGAGTCCATTATCTGAGAGATATGCCCAATATCTTCGTTTAACGGAGTTTACAGCCTTATTTTGTAATTGATTTTCAACAAAATTCGATGTTTGAATAGTTACCAAGAAAAAAAGAATCATTACGGCCATAAAATACATTACTTTCCATATTAATTAGAGGAATGAAAATGGCGGGAAGGGGGTTGAAGAACACCCCTCCCCCCTTTTCTTTTAATTCCACGTAGTCTTTGTTGTGTGTTACACATGAATTATGATTGAAATTGACCAGACAATATCAAAGATTTATAATTGAGTCGAAGTTTTGATATATTGACACCAAAAGCGTTCGATCTGCACAAATTTTACACATACATTCCAATGTGCTCTTTAGGTGTGACAGCTGTATAAGATTTTATGCAGTTTTCAACCAAATTATAAGTGACATTTCCTTCTTATAAAAAAATTGTGGACACTTTCACCTATCTAGTCTTGAAGTCTGACCTTAACTCTTTATTTTAAGTACAAAAAAAGTATACCTTGTGTTTATAAATCGAAAAATAATTACACATAAAGTACACAACCCTCTGTTTACGTACATGCGTGCATGATTGCCTCTTAGGACCCCCATGGTTAGAATCGCATCAAATTTGATATAAAGAATGATTTCACATATGTATTATTTTCTGAAATGTCTTCGTCTATCCTCAAAGATTATACTTATATCAAATTCAAGTTTATAATGCTTGTCATTGTCAACATTTCATAGTAAACACGTGGTAGCTCTGACGTCAATTTTCGTGACCTGAGGTGTGTTACAAATTTGATTGGCTTATACAGCCATGTGACCTTAAGATGCTCACTTTTTCACATCTGAATCAAATTCACAATGTTATTATATCCATCAATACCTAACCTTTGTCATATTCCAAGTTTCAACAAAATATGTTCATCCGTCTCCATGAAATACGGTGCTATTAGAGGTAACCCTATTGTGTAAAAGCTGGCGAAATACACAATTTTCCTTGCTTTTAATTTTCCTCATTTATTCGTTGTTAGAAACACGAATTTGCATCAACTATGTCACATGATTTTCATTCAACTTTCTATTCACTAGATTTATCATTATCAATGCTTTTTGTTTATATTTGAAAATTATATGAGTTCAATTCAGGTTTCCGTAAGTAAAAGTTAGAAAACATAGAAAAATGCAATTAGAAATTGTGAAAAAAAAGTGTTTAAATTTTTTTTTTTCATAAATTTTGGTTTGTTTTATCTTTAAAACATATATACAAGACTCACAGCTCATAAGATAATGCATCTAATCAAATAGCAGCTCGTAATTCACAAAACATAACCCCTACCCCCTTAACTGCACGAGTCCATTATCTGAGAGATATGCCCAATATCTTCGTTTAACGGAGTTTACAGCCTTATTTTGTAATTGATTTTCAACAAAATTCGATGTTTGAATAGTTACCAAGAAAAAAAGAATCATTACGGCCATAAAATACATTACTTTCCATATTAATTAGAGGAATGAAAATGGCGGGAAGGGGGTTGAAGAACACCCCTCCCCCCTTTTCTTTTAATTCCACGTAGTCTTTGTTGTGTGTTACACATGAATTATGATTGAAATTGACCAGACAATATCAAAGATTTATAATTGAGTCGAAGTTTTGATATATTGACACCAAAAGCGTTCGATCTGCACAAATTTTACACATACATTCCAATGTGCTCTTTAGGTGTGACAGCTGTATAAGATTTTATGCAGTTTTCAACCAAATTATAAGTGACATTTCCTTCTTATAAAAAAATTGTGGACACTTTCACCTATCTAGTCTTGAAGTCTGACCTTAACTCTTTATTTTAAGTACAAAAAAAGTATACCTTGTGTTTATAAATCGAAAAATAATTACACATAAAGTACACAACCCTCTGTTTACGTACATGCGTGCATGATTGCCTCTTAGGACCCCCATGGTTAGAATCGCATCAAATTTGATATAAAGAATGATTTCACATATGTATTATTTTCTGAAATGTCTTCGTCTATCCTCAAAGATTATACTTATATCAAATTCAAGTTTATAATGCTTGTCATTGTCAACATTTCATAGTAAACACGTGGTAGCTCTGACGTCAATTTTCGTGACCTGAGGTGTGTTACAAATTTGATTGGCTTATACAGCCATGTGACCTTAAGATGCTCACTTTTTCACATCTGAATCAAATTCACAATGTTATTATATCCATCAATACCTAACCTTTGTCATATTCCAAGTTTCAACAAAATATGTTCATCCGTCTCCATGAAATACGGTGCTATTAGAGGTAACCCTATTGTGTAAAAGCTGGCGAAATACACAATTTTCCTTGCTTTTAATTTTCCTCATTTATTCGTTGTTAGAAACACGAATTTGCATCAACTATGTCACATGATTTTCATTCAACTTTCTATTCACTAGATTTATCATTATCAATGCTTTTTGTTTATATTTGAAAATTATATGAGTTCAATTCAGGTTTCCGTAAGTAAAAGTTAGAAAACATAGAAAAATGCAATTAGAAATTGTGAAAAAAAAGTGTTTAAATTTTTTTTTCATAAATTTTGGTTTGTTTTATCTTTAAAACATATATACAAGACTCACAGCTCATAAGATAATGCATCTAATCAAATAGCAGCTCGTAATTCACAAAACATAACCCCTACCCCCTTAACTGCACGAGTCCATTATCTGAGAGATATGCCCAATATCTTCGTTTAACGGAGTTTACAGCCTTATTTTGTAATTGATTTTCAACAAAATTCGATGTTTGAATAGTTACCAAGAAAAAAAGAATCATTACGGCCATAAAATACATTACTTTCCATATTAATTAGAGGAATGAAAATGGCGGGAAGGGGGTTGAAGAACACCCCTCCCCCCTTTTCTTTTAATTCCACGTAGTCTTTGTTGTGTGTTACACATGAATTATGATTGAAATTGACCAGACAATATCAAAGATTTATAATTGAGTCGAAGTTTTGATATATTGACACCAAAAGCGTTCGATCTGCACAAATTTTACACATACATTCCAATGTGCTCTTTAGGTGTGACAGCTGTATAAGATTTTATGCAGTTTTCAACCAAATTATAAGTGACATTTCCTTCTTATAAAAAAATTGTGGACACTTTCACCTATCTAGTCTTGAAGTCTGACCTTAACTCTTTATTTTAAGTACAAAAAAAGTATACCTTGTGTTTATAAATCGAAAAATAATTACACATAAAGTACACAACCCTCTGTTTACGTACATGCGTGCATGATTGCCTCTTAGGACCCCCATGGTTAGAATCGCATCAAATTTGATATAAAGAATGATTTCACATATGTATTATTTTCTGAAATGTCTTCGTCTATCCTCAAAGATTATACTTATATCAAATTCAAGTTTATAATGCTTGTCATTGTCAACATTTCATAGTAAACACGTGGTAGCTCTGACGTCAATTTTCGTGACCTGAGGTGTGTTACAAATTTGATTGGCTTATACAGCCATGTGACCTTAAGATGCTCACTTTTTCACATCTGAATCAAATTCACAATGTTATTATATCCATCAATACCTAACCTTTGTCATATTCCAAGTTTCAACAAAATATGTTCATCCGTCTCCATGAAATACGGTGCTATTAGAGGTAACCCTATTGTGTAAAAGCTGGCGAAATACACAATTTTCCTTGCTTTTAATTTTCCTCATTTATTCGTTGTTAGAAACACGAATTTGCATCAACTATGTCACATGATTTTCATTCAACTTTCTATTCACTAGATTTATCATTATCAATGCTTTTTGTTTATATTTGAAAATTATATGAGTTCAATTCAGGTTTCCGTAAGTAAAAGTTAGAAAACATAGAAAAATGCAATTAGAAATTGTGAAAAAAAAGTGTTTAAATTTTTTTTTCATAAATTTTGGTTTGTTTTATCTTTAAAACATATATACAAGACTCACAGCTCATAAGATAATGCATCTAATCAAATAGCAGCTCGTAATTCACAAAACATAACCCCTACCCCCTTAACTGCACGAGTCCATTATCTGAGAGATATGCCCAATATCTTCGTTTAACGGAGTTTACAGCCTTATTTTGTAATTGATTTTCAACAAAATTCGATGTTTGAATAGTTACCAAGAAAAAAAGAATCATTACGGCCATAAAATACATTACTTTCCATATTAATTAGAGGAATGAAAATGGCGGGAAGGGGGTTGAAGAACACCCCTCCCCCCTTTTCTTTTAATTCCACGTAGTCTTTGTTGTGTGTTACACATGAATTATGATTGAAATTGACCAGACAATATCAAAGATTTATAATTGAGTCGAAGTTTTGATATATTGACACCAAAAGCGTTCGATCTGCACAAATTTTACACATACATTCCAATGTGCTCTTTAGGTGTGACAGCTGTATAAGATTTTATGCAGTTTTCAACCAAATTATAAGTGACATTTCCTTCTTATAAAAAAATTGTGGACACTTTCACCTATCTAGTCTTGAAGTCTGACCTTAACTCTTTATTTTAAGTACAAAAAAAGTATACCTTGTGTTTATAAATCGAAAAATAATTACACATAAAGTACACAACCCTCTGTTTACGTACATGCGTGCATGATTGCCTCTTAGGACCCCCATGGTTAGAATCGCATCAAATTTGATATAAAGAATGATTTCACATATGTATTATTTTCTGAAATGTCTTCGTCTATCCTCAAAGATTATACTTATATCAAATTCAAGTTTATAATGCTTGTCATTGTCAACATTTCATAGTAAACACGTGGTAGCTCTGACGTCAATTTTCGTGACCTGAGGTGTGTTACAAATTTGATTGGCTTATACAGCCATGTGACCTTAAGATGCTCACTTTTTCACATCTGAATCAAATTCACAATGTTATTATATCCATCAATACCTAACCTTTGTCATATTCCAAGTTTCAACAAAATATGTTCATCCGTCTCCATGAAATACGGTGCTATTAGAGGTAACCCTATTGTGTAAAAGCTGGCGAAATACACAATTTTCCTTGCTTTTAATTTTCCTCATTTATTCGTTGTTAGAAACACGAATTTGCATCAACTATGTCACATGATTTTCATTCAACTTTCTATTCACTAGATTTATCATTATCAATGCTTTTTGTTTATATTTGAAAATTATATGAGTTCAATTCAGGTTTCCGTAAGTAAAAGTTAGAAAACATAGAAAAATGCAATTAGAAATTGTGAAAAAAAAGTGTTTAAATTTTTTTTCATAAATTTTGGTTTGTTTTATCTTTAAAACATATATACAAGACTCACAGCTCATAAGATAATGCATCTAATCAAATAGCAGCTCGTAATTCACAAAACATAACCCCTACCCCCTTAACTGCACGAGTCCATTATCTGAGAGATATGCCCAATATCTTCGTTTAACGGAGTTTACAGCCTTATTTTGTAATTGATTTTCAACAAAATTCGATGTTTGAATAGTTACCAAGAAAAAAAGAATCATTACGGCCATAAAATACATTACTTTCCATATTAATTAGAGGAATGAAAATGGCGGGAAGGGGGTTGAAGAACACCCCTCCCCCCTTTTCTTTTAATTCCACGTAGTCTTTGTTGTGTGTTACACATGAATTATGATTGAAATTGACCAGACAATATCAAAGATTTATAATTGAGTCGAAGTTTTGATATATTGACACCAAAAGCGTTCGATCTGCACAAATTTTACACATACATTCCAATGTGCTCTTTAGGTGTGACAGCTGTATAAGATTTTATGCAGTTTTCAACCAAATTATAAGTGACATTTCCTTCTTATAAAAAAATTGTGGACACTTTCACCTATCTAGTCTTGAAGTCTGACCTTAACTCTTTATTTTAAGTACAAAAAAAGTATACCTTGTGTTTATAAATCGAAAAATAATTACACATAAAGTACACAACCCTCTGTTTACGTACATGCGTGCATGATTGCCTCTTAGGACCCCCATGGTTAGAATCGCATCAAATTTGATATAAAGAATGATTTCACATATGTATTATTTTCTGAAATGTCTTCGTCTATCCTCAAAGATTATACTTATATCAAATTCAAGTTTATAATGCTTGTCATTGTCAACATTTCATAGTAAACACGTGGTAGCTCTGACGTCAATTTTCGTGACCTGAGGTGTGTTACAAATTTGATTGGCTTATACAGCCATGTGACCTGAAACAAGACATGAGCAGAAACCACACTTCGTTGGCGGTGATATTTAGACCAGAGGAATATCTGATAAACTTTTATTCCGACCTACATTACCTCACAGTACATTATCTTACAGTACATTATCTTACTCACAGTACATTATCTTACCCACAGTACATTATCTTACTCACAGTACATTTTCTTACCCACAGTACATTATCTGTACATTATCTTACTCTCAGTACATTATCTTACTCGCAGTACATTATCTTACTCACAGTACATTATCTTACACACAGTACATTATCTTACTCACAGTACATTATCTTACTCACAGTACATTATCTTACACACAGTACATTATCTTACTCACAGTACATTATCTTACTCACAGTACATTATCTTACACACAGTACATTATCTTACTCACAGTACATTATCTTACTCACAGTACATTATCTTACTCACAGTACATTATCTTACACACAGTACATTATCTTACTCACAGTACATAATCTTACTCACAGGACATTATCTTACTCACAGTACATTATCTTACCCACAGTACATTATCTTACTCACAGTACATTATCTTACTCACAGTACATTATCTTACTCACAGTACATTATCTTACTCACAGTACATTATCTTACCCACAGTACATAATCTTACTCACAGTACATTATCTTACTCACAGTACATTATCTTACTCACAGTACATTATCTTACCCACAGTACATTATCTTACTCACAGTACATTATCTTACTCACAGTACATAATCTTACTCACAGTACATTATCTTACTCACAGTACATTATCTTACCCACAGTACATTATCTTACCCACAGTACATTATCTTACTCACAGTACATTATCTTACTCACAGTACATTATAATTTGGCATGTTGATACCAGTATTAGATTTTGACCTTGAAACTTTACTTTGACATTGAAAATAAAAAAAAAGAGTACGAGTTACAGTATTCTACATTGTATTAAAACTATGATTAAAATATCGCATAAACTATGCATAGAAATTGAAGAGTGCTCAAAGAACCTTGACCTTGAAGTTTGAATTTCCAGTTTCAAGGTCAAATGTCGTTAAAAAGAATTTATATTTGATATTGACCCCGAAGGCTCCAATTTTGAAGATCAAATGGACACAAGTGCTAAAAGTACATCTTGCTCTCAGTTTTTTTTTTCAACACTTTGCGTCTGCTTCCGGCCAGACATAGCCATGATCTAGCAACCAGTTACCTGAATAACCAACTCGAACGGGGAGTTTGTCGGGTTTTTTGTTTGTTTGTTTTTCTTTTCTTCAAATGACAAGTTTGTATTTAGTCCCTGTCAGAGGCAGAAAGAAATAAGATGGGGATTTACTCGCATTATAAACGCCACTGAGTAGCCTATATCACAGATACCTGATATGTGTCTAGTATTTAGTCTATCTTATCCTTCTCTAGCTGTAGATTAAACTAAAGATTAACGTTTGTTACATCATCAAAATATGATATACATTTACTCATCATTGACCTACATATGAAGGTTTTAACTAGGTCAAAGTTTATATGTGTGTTTATATATACTATACTAAATTTATTTTGCTCCAAAGGAATCCCCCTCCTCAAAATTCTTGCTCCGATGAAACATTTGAACAGATTAAAGGTAATATTAAAATTAAACAACGTTTGATTGAAGATGGGCCCCGATAAATCTGATTTCCATGATTTGATCCTGTTGATATATATTTTTTGTCGTCATTAACAAACGTTATTTATCCAACATTTTCATTTAATTAAGCACATTAATTTTGATTACCGAGTCATTTGGCACGAAAATGACCATGTTGCAAAAAGTAATATGCGTATAAGGTATTAAGTAATATACAACCCTAGGGTCAAGAGGAAAATGTTGACTTTATTAAAAATTTCAATACGAGGGACAGTCAAAAAGCTCGTAAAAAGGTTTTTTAATCAACAATTCTATTACTATTTCAGTTTCAGTTTACTATTTTTCGATATGTATACATGTAATCACTTTTGACTCTTTTATTACTCTCCAGTGTGACACTGTCCCAGTGATATAGCGTCTATAGATACGTCCATGACAAATGAAAGTCATGTCGTGTCGGTGCATTTTCTTCCGAAAGATGCAACGAAAAGTCTCTGTATCGATACGTCCTACAACAATCACAGCATCCTCGGAAATTTCCGTATCTTGAATCGGAAATAAAAACGGAGAAGCCCGGAATTGTGCGATTGGTCTAACAAGAGTAAAAATCGTTTATTCCATTTTTTCTCACTAGAAGTTTACAAGATTTAATGACAGCTAACTGCCGGCAAGCTTTTTGTAAAAGCTAATGCTTGTTGTACTAATAAACTCCGTACGGATGATTGTCATTACTATTGAATAGGAATAAAATCCGAGACATTCCGATTAAGTTTGAACGGCGCCTCTTCACAAATTGAGATCATACGTTTTTTGATAAATGGTAGCCTGTAGAGCACGAGATTTTAAGAGATCATTAATTATATATAATTACCAATTTAAGAGACCACGATTGATTATAATGCATTCTCTAAAGGAAGGATTCCAATAGTTTAATATATACAGGCCCTTAAATCCTTAGAAGCAGGGTATAAATATTGATTTTGTTAGTTTAAACATATTTTATTGCAACAAATCAAGCATTTGGATTGGAAACAAGTTTTAGCAACTTAGTACTTGTCTTCTCCGTACAGTATAATACATTCATATGTAGGCATGCAACATATACATAATGACATTGAACTATTTCATGATAACAGGATGAAAATGAATTAATTTTGATGAATTTTAAAAAAAATCAACATGAAAATGATGAATAACATGGTCTGCGTCTTGTAGCGCATGCATATTATACTATATTTTGTTACAGTTAAGGTCTATACATATGGTTCGGACTAGTCCTACGAGGCCTAAGCCTATTGTTAAAAACTAACAAACACGACGCTTGTTCTAGGGATTCAACTTCCTAATCTAAGCTAAAATTAATGGAAAATAGGAAGGAATTTACCCCCAAACAGAAGCTTCCTGTTAGAGATTAGGATTTGAAAACACTTTCTTATGAAAGTTTATCAACCCGAGGGAAATCCGGAAAAATCCCCTTTACTAGAATTGATACACAAATATGACATTGCATAATTATACCATACGTGTGTTCGTTGTATAAAAGTAGCCTGGAACAAATAACTCTGAATTTTCTTCTCAATAGAGAGGTATATTTAGGGAATAACTTGTTTCTGGCGTTACGTTTGCGGACGGTAAAAGCTGATTTTACGGTCGCACACTGAGTTTGTCTGGCGATGCGTTAAAAAGGATGTTTGCACCGTAAAATCAGCATTTACCGTCCGCAAACATAACGTCAGTTTCTAGTTATTTTGTGAATGTAAGGCGAAATGTGACGTTAGCAACGTCAAAGCCTAGTATGTTCTCGTTTTACAGCCGTAATTAAGGAGCAAACAACCAATGAAAATCGAGGTTATAGCGACGTTGCATTAGAATTACAAAACTTTGACCTCTGTGAAATTTCACAACAAAATGGTCTACTGGTGAAAATATGAAAGGACTCTGTCGTTGCAGGTGGCGCCACTAAAATATTTTTTGCGGCGCAGCCAATCTAATTAAAATTCACGTCTATGTATTTAACGAAATAAAGAGAGCTGGATTTTTAGAAAAAAAAAATTATTTGCAGTCTGTGTGATCACAGAAACAATCTTTTAATACGTTTTCTGTGATGTATCTATTCAGCAGAGATTTGTAACCTAGATTCGCTTTGATGATTCCGAGATAAGATACATTGATTTTCTGTTAAAGATGCCTAGTGCTCTTCAAACAGAAAAATCTTATTTCACAAAATAATTTATGAGTCTCGTTTATTGATTATCGTTTCTAGATATCAACACAAGTGGAGTCAATTAAAAATACCTCAGCATGAACATATCTTATGAAAAAATACCGATGAAAAATTGAGTCTCAAAGTCGAGACGGTAAGGCAAAATCATTAGAATTTCCATTGGAACAGTTGTGAACCCCGGAATAAACAACATTCCGAAGTGAGACCAGGTGCCCGGGGAGAGTCAGCGTCTCCTGTTTGCATGCAACTCCCCTCCTAAATAAAGTGTATTTTTCAGAATAAAGGAATTACTGAAAATTTAACACAAAGTTGAAACACTTGACCACTAATATTAGTTCTCTTGTTCTTCATCAATTGCAAAACACGACAATCATTTTTTAAGACAAGAAAAATCCGTCATTTTTGGCCGACCGTCAGACCAACTGATAAACTGGCAAAACTAAGCCATTCTTCTTTTCCTTATAACTCGCACCACATATTGGTGCAAATAGCATATACTAATACTCTAAGGTATGTTTCTATTCCAGTTTTTGCGTAGTTTTCTCAAAAAGGCTGGGGAACGTATGTTTCTATTCCAGTTTTTGCGTAATTCGCGTAATTTTCTAAAAAAGGCTGGGGTATGTATGTTTCTATTCCAGTTTTTGCGTAATTTTCTCAAAAAGGCTGGGGCCTGCCTTTTCTCTGGACGGCGCTTGAACCCCCATCCCCCTTCCCCATCACAAAATCTACATTAAATTTTGCGCATATAACAAATAAAGCTAGACTTAAACGAGATAAGCCCACAATTCGTCGTAAAAGTTGGGATGTACAAAAAAAGTATTTTAGTACTGAATTCGTGAATGATAACACAATTCATCTTAACCTAGAAAATCTATACTTAAAATCATATTTCTAGACACTCAGAATTACGCCAGTTTTGATAGTGCCAAGTAGAAATATTCTATAAATAGTAACAATCAGATACTTGTACGTAAAGCACTTCCCTTAAGGATTATGTCTGACGTGGTTTTAGTCACATATTTGCCAAATAAAACAATAATGTTGGGGATTAAAGAATAATATTCATACCAAATCATAGTCTGCTTAATTCAATCAGATTTTCGATGTCATTATCATCAACTTCCGATATCCTTTACCCAAAACCAGCGGGGTATCATAGACACAGAGACCCAATATGGATAAACATATTGTACCCGTTAAACGCGAAGGGAACGGAAACACAGAAACACAATATGGATGAACAAATACACAAACACAGTCAAAGTATCATTGCAGCTTAAGGTATGAATATGCCATTGATTTAAAACGAGTTATGGGCCGTTTTTGGCTACCCAAAACTGGAGCTCGGATTGAATGAACGCGCGTTTGTGATTGGCTAATATTCACATGAGTGAAAGTACAATAAATATACTTTCACGTCGTATGCTAATTTCTAATTAATTATGACATGAACAGAAATTATATGGGTTTTATAACGAGGGGTACCTATCAAATTTTAATTTTTCACTTTTTCACTTTTTTATTCATTCTAAATTTAAAGGATGAAAAGCAACGGTAACCCCCATTTTTTATAACATTAAATGGTAGATAAATTATTGTTCTGTCTTATGATAAATGACTCATTTTTGAAATCGCCGATTTTCACAGAAGTATGGAAGCCCAACTGGGAAAACCCTTATAATGGAAGTCTATGGAAAATTTTCGGGATTTGAATTACCTTAATCATATCTAAAGATAACATTTGAACCCTGCATATGAATGGGGGCCAAACAAAGCTGCTGGCTGCTAGTATACACTGTACTATACGTCATACGGTTACAGACAGGTACAAAATGAAATTATAAATTAATGTTGTCTGATATACCTTGTCTGGAAGCCAATGATTCGAATCGATGTAAACTTATTCAACATTTGAAATATTGCGTCTTGAGTGAACGATTTATTTTCAGCTTCGTGTACAATCCAGTGTTGGCATGGAATTTGTTTTTCGCGGTAAATGATTGACAAAACTGACATACAAACGGGGAACTATTTCGGTCATTGATGTCGGGGTCTTTTTACCAAGAAAAAGGTCGAGGATAATCCGCATGGGGCAATATCGTTTCGTGTTTACGCCTAAACAACCAATGAAATTCCCAGTTTATGTGTGACCGTTGTAGTTTCAAACGGCTCTGAATAATCTGTTTTGTTATCTATACCCCTAGCTGTCATTATCATAAAATTAAATCGTTTATATAACATGAACAGGCCATCTCTTTGATAAAATTAAGCAAAATATGTTGATATAAAACTCAAATTTTACTTCCGATTTTGATACAAGTTTACTAAGTATTCCTACCGCACTATTTATAATATATGTATTTCAGTGAATGTCCTTTTAAACATTCTAAATGATATCTATATTTACATTGTTTTATGACATCGAGGAGGTGCTTGAATAGATATGTGATTTCAAGGGTTCTAACCTTCTTTTTTGTATGCGCTCTTGTGCATGCATGGGGGGAAGGGGTACCTCTCTCCCCTCCCACCCTCTTACCTCCCCCTCCCTCCCCATCCTTATCACCCTTCCCTTACCCCCTCTCCCGCCCCTTCTCCCCATCCCTCCCATTTCCCCCTTCCCTCATCCCTCCCCCTCTCTCCCTCCTCCCGCCTTCCTTTCACCCTGTTCACCCCTCATGCATTGCTTTGAGCATATGAAATGCATACGTCTCGTAAACATAAAACATACTGCTAATTTATGGAGACTAATTTTGTGATGGAAAGTGAAAATTGAGATATAATTATACGGTAAAACGCATCAAGAAAGGTCATTTAACGCTCGAGCTATCACTTGTCAGGAGAAAAAAGGCAAAAAATCTCTATGTTACGGTTTAAGGGTTTACCTTCCTTCATGGGTTATCACCTCATTGCATCTGTGTGTTAACGTCACGTAAGGCAATGAAATATTTAAGATATTTTCGTTCTGTTTCGATTATTTGTTTGATTTGTCGATCTACTGGTATACTGCATGGAAATAAAAGGTGTAAGTGGGTGTGGTCAGGTGGAGGGGGCCAGACTAGAGCTATTTTGGTATGCAAAAATGCATTAAAACTAACATCAATGCAACAACAAAACAATTCCCCTTTGATATGTGCAGGTGGTTTGCAAACAGGAGAACAAAGTGGGGTTAATTTGGAAGGGACACCGTTTGTAAGTAGCATACCTGATCGGCAAGCGTGGGAGGTAAAAATATTAATGTTTGAAAAATCGTCTGTATGCATATAGTGTGGGGGAAGAAGGGAGGGGTGCCTGAACCTATCTAAAGATGATAGTATTCTCTAATATTTTTATCATGCATACTAGTACATGGTACATTATGTTCTGTAAATTATCAAAAATTCCTCCTGCATCCCCTGTCCCCTATATACCAATGTAAGAAATGAAATTTTGAAATAAACACAACCCCCTTCCCCTCCTCCAAAATGATAAAAATATGTCTTACCTGAGAGGGGCCGTCGGTTATTTTCTGTTCGTACTCATACACGTTCTTTTTCTCCTCTAATTCTATCTGTCTCTGCTCCTGATGGGGATCCTCTTGTGGCAGGAACGTATCCAGGTGAACAATCCTGTACTTGAAGTTTGGTCGGATCCATCTATAAATAGGAAACACAAAATCCTGGTCACTACTTTTGATTGTTACCGTAACATGATCCACGTACCAATCACTGAACAATCCTGCATCGTCCCTGCAAAGCTCTATAAAGTGAACCTCGTCTAACTTCGTTTTGTCTTTGACCGTGAATTTATCAGTTCTACCTCTTTCGAAATCGTCTCTGAGGAAATTATCCAGCTTAGCTTCCTTGGTGCTATTTCCTTTGCAGTCTCGAAGAACGATCGTAACGTTGGCGTCAGTTCCGGCGCGCTTTCTGTCACCCGTCTTGACGGTAATTTTGTAAACTTCGCTGCTGGCGAGCATTTTGGTGGTTGAGTGGAAAGAATTTACAACCAAAGGGTTGGTAAATAATCGCCACTGATAGAGAGATAACAAAGAGTTCAAAGTTTGCACTCTCACCTTTAAGATCGATGAGGAATGAGCTCTTGTCACAATACTATATACTACACGAAACATCTTGTATAATCCAGCCTCGGTGCCTACGTCACGCCAAACTGTAAACCAATAAATTTATATAGTCCTCGGATACGGGGAGGGCCGATCTCACTTTGATGTCAATCTAATCTATATAAAGTCAACTCAACAATTCAAATATTGTACTTGCCAGCGGATGTTAAACACTTCACATAACAGTTCGTGAAAACAAGGAAACAATTCATGTCTATGTATTATTTTACATATGGAAAATGTATCATAAAAATTATCCACCATCTGAGCCTGGAGCTAGACACTATCTCCGGAAGCCAACACGACAAAATAAAGAATCAACATTGCATATTTAAGATCTAAATAGAACACTTTCTATACACTTCTCGATTTACAAATATTACTTCGCCGCCATACCGTATACTATTGTACGGTGGTTTTAATTAGTTGGAGGTTAAGTCGTGTTTATGGACGAGGTTTAATGGATTACTTTGGGCACATAAATAATTTACTGTTCATCAAGGAAGACAGTCCTCAAGAAAGGTAAAAATAGAGTCTGATTACCTACTGGAACACCCCCTCCTTTTTCCAACCTCCACTCATTGGATAAAAAAAAAACTTATTCCGCTCAAGGATCTTGTATAAAAAGCTTATATGACTGGAATGTGGGGCGTACCGTTTGAAATACGATGGAGGTTGGGATCCATTCATCAACGAGTATACACCTAACAATATGAATAATCATATGTAACTTTTGAACTATGTTTTATATCAGTAACACAAACGTTCGCGACCTTAAATGCAGTTTTTACCTTGTGCTACGATGATTTAAGGTAGAGCATCCCTCAGGTCTCGGATGCTCATATTTCCTAAAAAAAAACAACTTTTACAATATGTGCATTTCCATATATTCAAAGCTTATGTTAAACCTGATAAACAAACAAAGTATAATTCGTGGTTTCATGATTATACCGAGAACTGAGGGCGTTTGAACTTTAACATTGGATCCTATGGGAAAAGTAAGAAAAAATTCCCTTTTAGAGGTGATCAAATGTAACTATAAAAGTTTCTTTTCCCAAATCCATATTTTTTTAGATAAAATAGGGTATCCAGGCAAAAAATTACCTGCAATTCATACCTTAAAGCATGGTTGGTCTAGGTTTTTAATATAGACATATAGAAGAAAGGGTTTGTATTGAGGAAACAGTTTGTGACCAAGCGATGGTACCTCACCACTGTGATGCGAAGACGCGAAGTTGCTTCGCTTCTTCGCATCGTAACTTCATCTACATGTATGATAAGTAGCGGACCATGTTTGAAACCATATGCCTTCCCCGAGTGGTAAAAATGGCTGAATGTGCAAGCTTATGTGCCTCCGGTTTTCGGTGATACAGACCCTCCCGATTTCCCTGTTTACATTGACTATTACAGAGCCGTCCGAGACCATGTTTGAAACCATGCCTTCCCCCACTGGTAAAAATGGCTGAATGTGTAAGCCTAGGTACCTCCGTTTTTCGGTGACACAGACCCTCCCGATTTCCCTGCTTACATTTACTATATCCATACAGAGCCGTTCGCGTTAATTGTTTGTATAGCACCGATTTAAATCCAATTTTCCCTTCAAATAAAGTTAAAAAAAGATAATATGATATCTTACCCCTGAACTTTAATCTTTATTGAATAAAACAGAAAATTCAAGGTCTCTAAACCCGAGTTCGATATTTGCATTTTGGATATAAAAGGAAAGCCGTAGTAAGGACTTTCTAAATTTCTTAACGTTAAGTTGAATTTTGAAGTTCCATCAACATGTCAATTCGTGTCGTCAAATAAATATCTTCTCTCCGTTTTGCCTAAAGAAAATTTCTTTTCTTTATTTGATTGCTCTCTCTCTCTCTCTCTCTCTCTTCCCTCTCTGCTCGGAAACATTTAAAAAAAAAACTATCGTCCTCCAGTAAGGAAGAAGCATGTACATGCATGGATATAACAGGTTAGGATATATGCAAATTTGCATATTAAGTATTTGATATATTAGGTACGAATTGTAACTTTACATAAATATTTGATACGGGAAGATGATAAAAATGGTCGAAATATAAATCATTTCCATTCAAAATCCGATGTAGTTATATAGCTGCAACGGAGGAGTAAAATTTTGCTGCGTCTCCCTCGTTGCAGCTGTACCTAAATGAAATATAGACTGAGTGTTTAGTCCTTTACAATAGAGGTTACGGTCAGTTAGTTAGATGACCACATAATGAAACTTCAATCCTGTGTCAATTATTATGAATTATTTGAACATCTGTGCCGTCGTATTGATACATGTATATGATATATCGCATAAATTACATTTAAAAACCTGTAAAATGTCATGCATTATATCAATTACTTATATTATAAGTTACATAGTGTATAGCATCCAGGCTAAAAATTACCAGCAATTCATGCCTTAAAGCATGGTTGGTCTAGAAAATTTTTCCAATGGAGTCCATGTCGTCAGGGAGGGGGGGTTCCAGCAAATGGCTTTGACAAAAATGTACGTAAAAAAGGCAAATTTCCCCCCTCCTCTAAATCCATAATTTTACGAGGTTCCACGGGGTAGACAAATGGTCGCAGACGCGGAAGGAGGGGGATGGCTGAGGTTCAAACGATTAAGATATTACGACAGACTAAATATCTATTCCAAAACCCCAGTCTCTTTAAGAACCAACTCGACTGCCGGAGAACAGCCATCTGAAGAAAAAAAAATCCGAATTCCGTGCACCAGACAGTCATGTTACGGGTAATGAATCCTCATCAGTCAGGGTGTGAGCCAAAGCACGTACGGTGTTCTGTTAGGGACATCGCTTCTTCGCGCTTGAAATGAACACACGAAGAAGGGAAATTACGATGCGAAGAAGCGAAGTTACGATGCGAAAACGCGAAGTTGCTTCGCTTCTTCGCATCGTAATTTCATCTACATGTATGATAAGTCATGGACCATGTTTGAAACCATGCCTTCCAAGTAGTGGTAAAAATGGCTGGATGTTTAAAACCATGCTTTCCCCGAGAGGTAAAAATGGCTGGATGTGCAAGCTTAGGTACCTCCGGTTTTTGATTAGATCCCCGATTTCCCTGTTTACATTGACTATATCCATACAGATCCGTTCGAGACCATGTTGAAACCATTCCTTCCCCGAGTGGTAAAAATGGCTGGATGTGCAAGCTTAGGTACCTCCGGTTTTCTGTGACACAGACTCTCTCGATTTCCCTGTTTACATTGACTATATCCATACAGAAACGTTCGCGTTAATTGTTTGTATAGCACCGATTTAAATCCTATTTCCCTTCAAGTAAAGTTTAAAAAAAGACAATTATGATATATCATACCTGAACTTCAATCTTTTTTGAATAAAACAGAAAATTCAAAGTCTCTACACCCCAGTTCGATATTTACATTTTGGATATATAAAAGGAAAGCCGTAGTAAGGGAATTTATTTTCTGAAAGTTCAGTTAAGTTTTGATGTTACATATGCATGTCGATTCGTGTCGTCTAATAAAATATCTTCTCTCCGTTTAGCCTAAAGTGAACTCTCTCTCTCTCTCTCTCTCTCTCTCTCTCTCTCTCTCTCTCTCTCTCTCTCTCTCTCTCTCTCTCTCTTATTGTATAAAATATGAATATAATTGCAAGTTGTCTAGGTCGAAATCTAGATTTTCCTCATTGAATTTAATTACATACATGTACATGTTGCTAAAAATAAAATGTGATATGCAATAATGCTGGTTTTTCTCTCCCAACCATCTTACGATAGAAGCACAAGTACAATTATAGTATAATAACTCATTAGCTTTCCAGTAAAGAAATTTGATAGGCTAGTGCATGCATGCATGTATTTAACAGGTAAAGATATGCAACTTTGCATGATTATTTATTTGATATGAAAAGATGATAAAAATGATCGAAATATGCAATGTAAAATATTTCCATTCAAAATAAAATGTAAAACTTTAGAGCGACAATAGATGAGTGATATTTTGCTGTGTCTCCTTCGTTGCAGCTGTAACTTTGCTTGTTTTTATCCTGTATTACTGAGGTCACGGTCAGCTAGGTGACCACATAATGAAAATTTTTATGAATTATTTGAACATCTGTGATGTCCTATACGTACATATATATGATGTATCGCATTACATTAAACCCATAAAACTCCATACATTAAATCAAGGACTTATAATATATGTCCTACATTATATTTTCCGCTTTTGGACATAGTTCCACATCCCTATATACAAGAAGTCTTGCACTAATCTAGGACCCAAGAAAACACTTCTGTAGAGTCTTTGCTTCTAAACAATGGAGTTTTCTTGCCTGAAGAGAGGGGGGTATCCCACAGAAAATGATGCGGGCATTCATCAGAATGTTTTATTACTCTGACTATACCAAAGACATACATTCCCGTGGACATAATATCTAGCTGAAACACAACTTAACGTACTTCAAAACAGTCAAGAGGCCTATTTGTGGATATTGAGTAGTTCCTGTGATCTACACATTTTCCTTTCAACTCCAGAGTACTTTAATTTTGCTGCATTCTATTCATTATGACTGTACTTTTGGCCTGCGTTTTGCGGTCTTGTTTGTGTGTGGTCATCTGACAGTGAGGAGGTTGTTTTACACCACAACTGTACGTTCTTCGAGACCTCTGGGAAATCGGAAAAGTGGGAGGATTGTGTGCACGTAATCCAGGATAACCACACGATTTGTTACCTGCGTGGCAGATGGCCGTCCTAAGTCTGAACCGGTTGCCACCTGGTCTCGTTGGTTTATGTACAGTCTTTTGTGTTTATTGTTTCTATGTCGTATGTCTCTTTTTCGTCTCTTGCTGTACTCGTCTGGTGTTTTGTTGTAGGCACTGCAACCAGGTCTGGTTGAAGATGCCCTCCCTTCTTTTTAGATCATACCAAATATAAATTGTTGATTTTACAGAATAAAATGCAATTATGTATTCCCAGAAAGGAGGAAGGGGAAGAGGATGCTTAAATCTGAATAAATTTTAGCATCCTTTTGATACGTTGTCAACAAGATGTTATTTTTACTTTCAAGGAAGAAATATGACAATAAGAAGGAATTAGACGTCATCCACTTCTTATCATACACCAAAGCTCACTTTCTCTCTATCAGAGAGAGAGAGAGAGAGAGAGAGAGAGAGAGAGAGAGAGAGCACAGAAAAGGAGAAAAAATCTGAGATCTGAAAAAACTGACGATACAAAAGACAACAACATGATGCGCATTGTTACTACTTTTCTGTATATACATGAACCAAGCGCGGATCTAGATTTTTGAAAGAGAAAGTGGGGGGTGGGGTCGCCAGCACGGTTACGTAGTTCTTCTTATGTTTTTTTAAGACTTATAAATACGTAAAAATACGCCGGGAGGGGGGGGGGTTATAAAACATAATCAAATACTATGTTGAAAACACCCATTCCCAACTAAATATTTAAAAAATGGTAAATCTCAATAGTATTCCATCATTGTAGATGACACAACTGAAATAAATGCGATTATAGTTTTGTTCCGATTGGTTAGATTTTATTATTATACCTAAAATAGATACTATTTGATCAGAATGAAAGAAGAGATAAAAGTTATAAAAACTATCCAAAATTAATGTCTGACCACAAGCCGAATGTATTTTCCTTTCCAATTTTACTTGTTATAAGCGGCTTAGTGATATCCTCTTTTCAATGACGTAAGTGATACCGAACTTAGAAAATACGCTAGCTCCTGGAAGGCCGAGTAAACCGCTGCCCCTCTTTTTTATATCTATTCTACCCCCTTCCCATAACTTATTAGGGAACATTATGCTGATATATACATGTACTTACTCCTGATAAAATTCCGTAATAAACTGGTCGACAATTTGCTGTGATTTCGTCATTACGCCATGTTCTACCACGCTCACACAGAATTGTCCGATTCCATCCATATACTTTATCATTCTTATAATACTTAAAGTGAACACTGAATTTTAGTCCCTATCCTTAAGTTAAAGCATTTGAAATTGAAATTGAAGCTATTTTTCTATTGCTCTTATGTAAGCCATACGGAAGGAAATCTTGATCGGAAACCTTCCTATTTCCAGGGACATTAATCACCACTGCCTCACTTCATATGAAATATCTCTTACAATAAAATTAAGTTTTAACGTCAGATCCTTGAAATCATCTTTCAGAGAATGTGGGATATAATTGATAATAATAATATATTGTTTAAAAAAAATTACGCAGACAATATATTCATTTTTATTCTTCATCATGTTTATACGTGTATTGCTTTTCAGGAAAGGGGAAGTTAACAGTATAAGTCCCTATAGTCGTATATTTCCATACAAACGTCATTTTAAGGAATTTCCTTAAACTTAAGAATGGGGGATGTCTGTAAGCATTTCTTAAAAGACAAACACCCAAAAGCGGGGGACCACAATTCCTTGAATTTGATTTTTTCTTAACTTATGGAAACAAATTATAGTAAGATACCATAAGAACCTTATCGGGTATACAACTGTGTCATTGCATCCAAAATGATGCGTTAATCCTAATGTCAAAATTAAGCGGTTCTAGGGAAATGATTTCTTTTTTCATTACGCAATTACTTCTCTTTTAACAGCAGCAAACTTCTCTCCATTATCGAAAAGAACGTTTGTGTTTTCACTGAAACTGACGACACACATACATATGTATTGTTTATGGAACAATTCAAACCAAAAAAAGAAAGTAAATTCTTATCACATCATGAATATGCAGATAATATTAGGAATATGTTGATTTTAATAATATGAATATGTAAGTTTCTACTTACCCTCTATAAACGTTTGTTGAGAGTTTGTCGATGACACGTTGTGATTTCGTCATTACGCCATGTTCCAACACGGTGACACAAAACTGGAAGAAGCCGTCCATGAGCTCATACACTGCCATATTCATTGATGAATTATTCTCTCAAATCATGTCCAATAAACCAGAAACGTAATAATAAAAACCAAGTTTTTTTCTTGCGAAATGTTTATGAAGAGACTTAAGCTTCTAGAAGAGGATATGATCAATTTTTGATGCTATTTATCATTGCATGATCTGTTCACTGAACCCAAGTTACAATATAAGGTATCTCCGCGTCACTAATAGCTCCAGGAAAATACAAATAAAAGACCATTCTAGATCACTTGATCCAAAATGACTGGAAGCATTTTACATATGTTTTGGAATGTAAATCCATACCGTTTAATCCTTTGCATAGCTCAATTAAATGCCGAATCCAGGATTTCAGTGAAGGGAAGGTGAAGATCGACAAAGATTTTTAAGAAAAGTGAAAGTCCATTATTCCTGTGTTAGAATTTCAAAGATGTACGTCTTTTTTAACGCAAATGTAAGATGCGGATGGTGGATTCAAAAGGATTTAACCAATTGAATAATGATGGGTGAAGAACAAATAGAATGTAGATTAATTTTATAGTTTGTGGGGAGCTTAATAGTTGTGGGGTGAATTGACGTTCATGCTTCCTTGTGTTAGATCCACCACTCCTTAAAAAGCATATTATACCCAAAAAATGTGGGTAGAAAGAAAGAAAGAATTTTAAAGGGATAGAGAGATTTTAGTTTCCAAAGCTTACTCCTACCTACGTCATTGAGATAGAAAGGGAAATGGGATTATGATGATTCAATGGCATTCAAAACACTAGTGTCAACTTTAAGATAGATATGGGGATTTCAACTATTCCCAAACACATTAAAGTCAAATTTATGATTGCCTTAAGGATATCATACAAAGATCGGGATTAGAGATACAATAACACGACTTATTTATCTGGTGAGAAAAGCAACAAAACGAAGCTAGACGACTCATTTACCATCGTTTAGGTCCGCGCATGAAGGCAGATTTTTGACTTCATTTGTGGGAGTGACTTAATTCATGCTTATCCCAAAGGGATTAGCCTTTTGTACTTGTAGTAAATATTTTATATGTATGTGTGTGACTGTACAATTTGTACGCCATGACTTTACTATTACGATTTGTAAAGGGGTTTAACCAATGTTATTAAAATCATACATTCAATGGTATTTCAATGTGGTAGATCTAAAACTCTCTTCTCAAGAGTTCATCTAAGGCGTACTTGTAATTTCATTGAAAAGAAGATTACTGAAGAGAAGCATGTATAGAAAAGTTTATTTCAATTATCAAATATATTTTAATTTATTATATCATCAAATATTTTTCAATTATGTTTATATAATTTTTATTCAATTATCAAATATATTTCAATATATTTTATTATCAAATACATGATGTATATTTCAATTAAGTTTATATAATATATATAATATAATATATGATATTCAATTATATTATCTCAAATATATATTATTCAATTATCAAATATATATTCAATTATCAAATATATATTCAGTTATCAAATATATATTCAATTATCAAATATATATTCAACTAGATGGCTACTGTTGCAAGCAACAGAAGGATTCCTCCTTTATTAGACCTTCCTCGGAACTGAAATGTTAAAATCCGAAAAAAGAAGATGGAAAAAAAGAATAGTTGCTTCAATACCTTATTCACTTCAGCAAATGAGTCAAAAGAGCTTATGTCTAATTTGGGACTCTTATTTATATATCAACAAAATAGAAAAAAATTAAAAAATAATAAATACCTTTCATTTTTACGAAAGCTTTAAGCTCCATGCTCTATCAATATCAAATCCTTTACAACTACTTTCTCAAAACAGAATTGCACAATGATTTTGCAATGAGATAATTTCTATTAATAGAAAATGACAACAACATAAAAGTACAGATATGTAATGCTACTAAGAAAAAAAAAAGAAACAGAGAACAAGAAGAAAAGAGTTATCTATCTTACTATGTAAAGTTCAAATAAGATGTACTACTTCGTAACTTGTATCAAGAATAGATAGTAAAGGACAAAATCCTGTGAATTTTACAAGAGAAAATGTTTGTTATGACCTTGAAAAAGTCTATTTTACCTTGAACCAAGGTCATGGATAAAAGATAAACATTTGAGTTTATTCTCATCAAGATTCCTCTTCATCTAATCAAAGCTCAATATTTTATCAACAAAAGTCTGTTGTGACCTTGAAATCGAACAAATGACCTTGGGTCAAGGTCAAGATGAAAGGACTTGATGCTAGGAATATTTGCATCAAGTTTGAACTGTCAAGGACAAATGGTCTTTGTTCAATAGGCAAAACTTTGTTGTGACCTTGAGAATCAAAATTTGACCTTGGGTCAAGGTCAAGGTGAAAGGGCTTGGCTCAATGATTGTATTTATGAAGTTTGAACTGTCAAGGTCAAATAGTCTTTGTTCTATAGGCAAAAGTTTGTTGTGACCTTGAGAATAATAATCTGACCTTGAAACTAGGTCATCATTAATGACTACCTATAAGTAGCCTACCATCCAAGTTTCAACTCAAAATCTCGAAAACTGTAGGAATTGGCACTGTGCCAATTTAAAGTTCCATTTTCAACTCAAAATAGCGCGAAAACCGTAAATATTTTATCGAGCATGTAAGCGTATGAAAGTTTGCAAATTTTCCAAAGAATGATATAAAACAAATTTCGTTCAAATCGTGTGATTAATTCAGAAGTTATAAGAGTTTAAAGATTTGACCTTTGATGACATCTAGCGAGGGCATTGGTGAACTTATCGACAAACAAAAAATAGTTTAAGAAGATCTTTTTATGCTCTTTCTAATGGTACCATCCTTTTTGCTCTGTGTTGAAAGACCTTTGAATAAAGTGTCTGGAAATGGAAAGGGGTAAGAATAATAAGAATAACTAGATGGCTACTGTTGCAAGCAACAGACGGATTCCTCCTTTATTAGACCTTCCTCGGAACTGACGTGCTAAAATCCGAATAAAGAAGATGGAAAAAAGAATAGTTGCTTAAGTACCATATTAACTTCAGCAAATGAGTCAAAAGAGCTTATGCCTAATTTGGGACTCTTATTTATTTATCAACAAAATAGAAGAAAAAATAATAAATACCTTTCACGTTGAGGAAAGCTTTAAACTCCATGCACAATCAGTATCTAATCCTTTACAATGACTTTCTTAAAAAAGAACTGCACAATGAGTTTGCAATGAGATAATTTCTATTAATAGAAAATGACATCAACATGAAACTATTGATATGTAATGCTACTAAGAATAAAAAAGAAAGAAACAGAGAACAAGAATAAAAGAGTTATCTATCTTACTATGTAAAGTTCAGAATATATATAAGAAGTACTACTTGTGTGAAGATTATATAGTTAAGGACAAAATCCTGTGTATTCTACAAGAGTAAATGTTTGTTATGACCTTGAAAAAGTTAATTTGACCTTTAACCAAGGTCATGGATAAAAGATAAGCATTTGAATTTATTCTCATCATGAGTCCTCTTAATCTAATCAAAGCTCAATATTCTATCTACAAAAGTCTGTTGTAACCTTGAAATCAAACAAATGACCTTGGGTCAAGGTCAAGGTGAAAGGACTTGATGCAAGAAATATTTGCGCCAAGTTTGAACTCTCAAGGTCAAATGGTCTTTGTTTTATAGGCAAAAGTTTGTTGTGACCTTGAGAATCAAAATTTGACCTTGGGCCAAGGTCAAGGTGAAAGGGCTTGACTCAATGATTGTATTTATGAAGTTTGAACTGTCAAGGTCAAATAGTCTTTGTTCTATAGGCAAAAGTTTGTTGTTACCTTGAGAATCATAATGTGACCTTGAAACTAGGTCATCATCAATGACTACCTATTAGTAGCCTACCATCCAAGTTTCAACTCAAAATCTCAAAAACTGTAGAAATTGGCACTGTGCCAATTTAAAGTTCCATTTTCAACTTGGAATAGCGCGAAAACCGTAAATATTTTATCGAGCATGTAAGCGTATAAAAGTTTCCAATTTTCCCAAAGAATATTTTAAAACATATTTCGTCCAAATCGTATGGTTAGTTTAGGAGTTACAAGTGTTTAAAGATTTGACCTTTGATGACCTCCAGCGGGGGCATTGGTGAACTTATCGACAAACAAAAAATAGTTAAAGAAGATCTTGGTATGCTCTTTCTGATGGTACCATCCTTTTTGCTCTGTGTTAAAAGACCTTTGAATAAAGTCTCTGGAAATGATGAGGGGGTAAGAATAAAAATAATAATAATAATAATAACTAGATGGCTACTGTTGCAAGCAACAGACGGATTCCTCCTTTATTAGCCTTTCCTCGGAACTAAAATCCGAATAAAGAAGATGGAAAAAAGAATAGTTGCTTAAGTACCATATTAACTTCAGCAAATGAGTCAAAAGAGCTTATGTCTAATTTGGGACTCTTATTTATTTATCAACAAAATACAAGAAAAAATAATAAATACCTTTCATGTTTACGAAAGCTTTAAACTCCATGCACAATCAATATCTAATCCTTTACAATGACTTTCTCAAAAAAGAATTGCACAATGATTTTGCAATGAGATAATTTCTATTAATAGAAAATGACATCAACATGAAACTATTGATATGTAATGCTACTAAGAATAAAAAAGAAAGAAACAGAGAACAAGAATAAAAGAGTTATCTATCTTACTATGTAAAGTTCAAATAAGAAGTACTACTTGTGTGAAGAATAAATAGTTAAGGACAAAATCCTGTGTATTCTACAAGAGTAAATGTTTGCTATGACCTTGAAAAAGTTAATTTGACCTTTAACCAAGGTCATGAATAAAAGATAAGTATTTGAATTTATTCTCATCATGAGTCCTCTTAATCTAATCAAAGCTCAATATTCTATCGACAAAAGTCTGTTGTAACCTTGAAATCGAACAAATGACCTTGGGTCAAGGTCAAGGTGAAAGGACTTGATGCAAGAAATATTTGCGCCAAGTTTGAACTCTCAAGGTCAAATGGTCTTTGTTCTATAGGCAAAAGTTTGTTGTGACCTTGAGAATCAAAATTTGACCTTGGGCCAAGGTCAAGGTGAAAGGGCTTGACTCAATGATTGTATTTATGAAGTTTGAACTGTCAAGGTCAAATAGTCTTTGTTCTATAGGCAAAAGTTTGTTGTGACCTTGAGAATCATAATGTGACCTTGAAACTAGGTCATCACCAATGACTATCTATTAGTAGCCTACCATCCAAGTTTCAACTCAAAATCTCAAAAACTGTAGAAATTGGCACTGTGCCAATCTAAAGTTCCATTTTCAACTTGGAATAGCGCGAAAACCGTAAATATTTTATCGAGCATGTAAGCGTATAAAAGTTTCCAATTTTCCCAAAGAATATTTTAAAACAAATTTCGTCCAAATCGTACGGTTAGTTTAGGAGTTATAAGTGTTTAAAGATTTGACCTTTGATGAGCTCCAGCGGGGGCATTGGTGAACTTATCGACAAACAAAAAATAGTTAAAGAAGATCTTGTAATGCTCTTTCTGATGGTACTATCCCTTTTGCTCTGTGTTAAAATACCTTTGAATAAATTGTCTGGAAATGATGAGGGGGTAAGAATAAAAATAATAATAATAATAATAAGAATAATAATAAGAATAAAGAAAAGACATTGCAATAACAGAAAGGATTCCGACGGAATAGTCGGAATCCTTAACTAGATGGATACTGTTGCAAGCAACAGACGGATTCCTCCTTTATTAGACCTTCCTTGGAACTGAATTGTTAAAATCCAAATAAAGAAGATGGAAAAAAGAATAGTTGCTTAAGTACCTTATTAACTTCAGCAAATGAGACAAAAGAGCTTATGTCTAATTTGGGACTCTTATTCATTTATCAACAAAATAGAAAAAAAAAAAAATTAAATACCTTTCATGTTTAGGAAAGCTTAAGCTCCATGCTCTATCAAATCAAATCCTTTACAATTACTTTCTCAAAAGAGAATTGCACAATGATTTTGCAATGAGATAATTTCTATTAATAGAAAATGACAACAACATGAAAGTACAGATATGTAATGCTACTTAGAAAAAAAAAAGAAACAGACAATAAGAATAAAAGAGTTATCTATCTTACTATGTAAAGTTCAAATAAGAAGTACTACTTGTGTGAAGAATAAATAGTTAAGGACAAAATCCTGTGAATTCTACAAGAGTAAATGTTTGTTATGACCTTGGAAAAGGTAATTTGACCTTTAACCAAGGTCATGGATAAAAGATAAGCATTTGAATTTATTCTCATCATGAGTCCTCTTAATCTAATCAAAGCTTAATATTTTATCGACAAAAGTCTGTTGTGACCTTGAAATCGAACAAACGACCTTTGGTCAAGGTCAAGGTGAAAGGACTTGATGCAAGGAATATTTGCACCAAGTTTGAACTCTCAAGGTCAAATGGTCTTTGTTCTATAGGCAAAAGTTTGTTGTGACCTTGAGAATCAAAATTTGACCTTTGGCCAAGGTCAAGGTGAAAGGGCTTGGCTCAATGATTGTATTTATGAAGTTTGAACTGTCCAGGTCAAATAGTCTATGTTCTATAGACAAAAGTTTGTTGTGACCTTGAGAATCATAATGTGACCTTGAAACTAGGTCATCATCAATGACTACCTATTAGTAGCCTACCATCCAAGTTTCAACTCAAAATCTCAAAAACTGTAGAAATTGGCACAGTGCCAATTTAAAGCTCCATTTTCAACTCAAAATAGCACGAAAACCGTAAATATTTTATCGAGCATGTAAGCGTATAAAAGTTTACAATTTTCCCAAAGAACATTTTAAAACAAATTTCGTTCAAATCGTACCGTTAGTTTAGGAGTTATAAGAGTTTAAAGATTTGACCTTTGATGGCCTCCAGCGGGGGCATTGGTGAGCTTATCGACAAACAAAAAATGGTTAAAGAAGATCTTGTTATGCTCTTTCTGATGGTACTATCCCTTTTGTTCTGTGTTAAAAGACCTTTGAATAAAGTGTCTGGAAATGATGAGGGGGTAAGAATAAAAATAATAATAATAATAAGAATAATAATAAGAATAAAGAAAAGACATTGCAATAACAGAAAGGATTCCGACGGAATAGTCGGAATCCTTAATAATAATAAGAATAAAGAAAAGACATTGCAATAACAGAAAGGATTCCGACGGAATAGTCGGAATCCTTAATTATCAAATATATTTCGATTATCAAATATTTAATATTTGTTGTACAGAATAATTTCAGTGTACCATATGCGTATTTCAACTAGGAACTCAGTGTAAATCCAGATGATTGATAAAAGAACAAAATTCTAAACATGACAAAACATTTCTGCCGAAGAACCAGCTAAGGACAGAGTTATGTCCTTAATATTTTGCAAAACTATTAATGATTTCCATGTTTGAATATGTCAATATACCCAAAACATTTAGCAGGGTAGGATGTCTTTGCACATGTGTTCTATTTAGTTTGCAAATGACATTGAATGGATGTTACCTCAGTCTTTTTGGAAATTATGTGACAAAATTACAGGAAATTTATGAAGATAGGACTAGTAAGTTCAAAGTCTATATTGGGTTATAACTTTAAAATGAAACTACAATTTAGAAAGAAAGTTATCCTAAATGGGATTTGTAGGGTGTTACCTTAAGGAGGAATCTTTTTTTATAATTCAGTTAAGAAGGGAGGGGGATCTCCAACCACACCTGGTTGCAGTACCAACAGATAAACACTAAAACACCCGATGGAAAACACAGAGAAGACGAGCACGGCAATAGACGGAAAAGAGATATACGACATAGAAACATTCAAGAGACCAGTCATAAACCAACGAGACCAATGGGTAACCGGTGCCGAATAAGGACGGCCATCTGCTAAGCAAGTAGCAAATGGTGTGGTTTCCAGATTACATGCGCGCAACCCTCCTATTTTTCCGGTTACGAAAAGGTCTCGAAGAGCGCTCAAATGTAGTGTAAAATAATCTCCTCACTGTTAGATGACTACACTCGAGGAGTCCGACATTCGGAGAGATCAGTAAGGTGGTCGGGGGTAGTTAAGAATCAATAAAGTGACGAACGAAAATACATCATCAAAGTATAGAAAGAAGAGGATCAATAGAAAAGATAGAAAATCAGGTATACAGCATTTAAGTAGGTACAAAATTATAACCATTCGTATAATTTATATAGGATGATTTAAGTTATCCCCAATAAGGGCATAGAAAATAAAACAAATGAAAGTAGCGGAAATGCACTTCATATTTAGAGATGATACTATAATTACATTTCCTTCGCCTACGGTTACGGGATGATACATCTATTAGGATGGATTCGAATGAATTAAAATTGATGAGGGCGAACTTCCTCATTTCAAAACGTCATGTCACACAATACGCTATCTAATTTTATGAATGAAGTACGTAACTTATATACACCCTGCTTCAAATATTAGTATTGCATTCCTTCGATTTTCAAATATCCTTCTTTATAAAATTAACATGCATGCCTCACATAACGACAGAACATAAAAACGTTAGAGGTTGAGAAAAACGGAAAGATCAACGTGCTTTTATATTGTTAAAGATGATGGTCTACAAAAATATGGAGAAAGACTTCTTTATCATATAAATTTCTCTAAAATTTTCTACTTCTATGTTAGAAAACGGATGAACAACAATTCAAAATAAATAGTAGTTACAAGGATTCCTTAAGTCACCCATTGTATATGTACATGTATTCATCCTTTCAACATAGAATTTAATCAGACGTCTCTTTTTATCCTACGAATTTTGTTTTTTCTATGGGGGGGGGGAGGGGTGGCCAGGGGGTAGGGCAAGGAAGATAATTAATTAGTTAACATCCATGGAATACCATCGGGGAAAAGTACACCGCGCCTAACTTAATTTTATGAAAATGGCATATGAACATTGCCCTTTGCCGTGTGGAGCTCGTAAAAAAGCTCCCCGCGATGGGTTTGACAGTAAGTCTTTTGAATCTTACAGTGAAGGTTATTTTACACCATAACTGTATGTTTTTCGAGGCCTCTGGGTAATCGGAAAAGTGGGAGGGTTGTGTGCACATAATTCGGATAACTACACCGTCTGCTACTGACGTGGTAGATGGCCTTCCTAAGTCGACACCGATTGCCCAATGGTCTCGTTGGTTTATGTGTAGTCATTTGTGTTTGATGTTTCTAAGTGATTTGCCGTTCCTTGTAACATTTGCGTCTGTTTCTGTGTGTGTCTGCTTTGTGATTTTGCAATGGTTGTTTTGGGGTTTTGCTGTTGGTACTGCAAACGGGTGTTGATGGAGTCCACTCCTTTCTTGAAAGTTTCCCTAACATGGTCGCCATAGCACTTTTTATATAGAGAATAAGTATTTTAATTTGTGTTTTGTTACGGGTATGCAACACACAGCAAGTGCGTTTATCGTACATTTACAATGCTCGTTAACGCATTCATGCGATAAATGCACTTGATGTGTGTTGCATATCCGTACCAAAACACAAACTATGACATTTATTCTATATATACGCACCACGGTTGTCTGTTTCATTCTTGTTTTCTGAAATTGCATTTTCTAGGTAAAAGTTTGACGTTAAAATTCATCGAACGGCGGGTTCAGTTTGCAGGTTAGAACAGCCGTCGCGGCATGTTCCTTTAGATCTTATGCATTGTGACATCACGAGAGTTAATACACGAGTTGCAGCACGTTTCTTTCAATGGTAACATCTCAGGGAATTACATTCGTTGTGCATATATATAGACCTAACCTCAGACAGTGCATGTTTTGTAGATTTTTTTTTCATTTTCGTGCGTGAACACCGTCAGGGGATGCTTACTCCTCCCGGGCTCCTGGTCCCACCTTTGGCTTGCTAGGGGTCCGTAGATGCTCAGTTTGGTGCTTTATTGGGAGTGCTGTTGAGATTGTCATCTGGATCTTCTTTATCTCATTGAAATCATTAATATTATTTCAAACAATGTATTAGAGTTATGTTTCTTGCTTACTATCAGATAGCCGTTCAATATTACTGTATGTGAACTTATTTTAGCAATATTCATATTTTAGAGGAGTTAGTGCTATAAAGACAGCGCTAATTCAAGACCACGCTGAAGTTTTATGGATTAATGTTGAAAATAAGTCAGGTGCGCTAATTTATAAGTACGCCAATATTTCAATTTGTCCTATTTTACTCTGTTTGCGCTAAAATTTGGTTTCGCTATAATAAGTACACATATAGTGTTTGGTTAAATAATTTTGAGCTAGACCACTATTCATATCAAAGTATTAGAAATTCTTCGATCTAATCATGTTAGTATTTGTAATTATTTCTACGGTACCTTTTTGTAACTACAAGAGCATACGCCAGTTGATGAAAAAACCTTGCATCAGCCTCTTAACGTTCATCGTCTACCAAACAGCAGTTTATCGGAATTTCAGTTGGTGGTGACAGAGCCGTAGCATTGGTAAGTCTGTTGTCATGTACAGCAATTATTTTCAATCCAAGAGAACTGGGTGTACCGATATATATCTTCATATCAAGTTTGATTGAAATCCGTTCAGTGGTTTTAGAGAAAAGCTCCTGACAGATGAATGAACATACTGACTAACAGAAAAGCTAACTCCTAATTTGAAGGTAGAGCATCCCTCAGGTCTCAGATGCTCATATTTCCAAAGTAACAACTTTTACAATATTTTCATTTCCATATTTTCAAAGCTTATATTAGACCTGATATAAAAACAAAATATGATTTGTGGTCTCATGATTATACCGAGAACTTAAGCCGTTTGAACTTTAACATTGGACCCTATGGGAAAAGGAAGAAAAATCCCTTTTTAGAGGTGATAAAATGTAACTATAAAAGTTTCTTTTCCAAAAACTATACTAGTTTGATAATCTTAACAATATTCTGAAGAGAAAAAATAAGGTATCCAGGCAAAAAATTACTAGTAATTCTGACCTGAGGGATACTCTACCTTAATTATATTCCTAAACTTTGCTTGAAGGGCAAAATAACAATAATGGCAAGATCCCGTAAAGAAGATTGGTGGTCTTGATTTTTTTTTTTTTTTTTTTTTTTTGTCATCATGAATCTCTTTAACTGGATACAATTGTGTTATAGTGCACAATAAGGCTTTTTCGTGATTGTGCCTTTTTTTTAGATGACCATCCTAAATTGATTCCAGAACAAGCACAATCTGAAGACAAGAGGATTGACTGAGGAAGAACACAATCTACGCAGCGAATTGTGCTTCATAAATGAGTTAAAGAAGATCCTGACGATAATTTCAAGAAATTCATGTGAAATTCACATGAACTTTACATAAAAGTTCACATGAAATTTATGTGAAACGACCACGAACATGATTTTTTATGGATTTTTTTAGATGAAATTTATGTGAAGTATCTTACATGAATTTTACGTGAATTCAATTCGCATGAAGGTCATAAAGAAAAATTCACGTGAAGTAAATTTATGTGAAATTCATGTGAAATATTTTTTTATATGTTTCTGTTTATAAGCGACTAAATTTCTCACTACAAAACGTTTTGGACAATACAGTCAAAATATAAAAACCAGTTACATCTCCTATTCTACAATGTTGAAAGATATTCTATGTTAGAACCATCCAAAAAACACTTAATTTGACACATTCTCTATAGTTATGGTCTTTTCTGCAGGTTAACGGATCTTGCTGGCAAGCAGAATTTTGCGCAGTTGATATTATCTTCAATGGGATTCTGTTTTAAATATACATGAACAAAACGTTTTATTTTGTAATTTCATGGTTTTGTATGGTAATTGATTATGGATATCTGATAATGGGCTTTCTGTATGTTCTTAACTCTCTTTTGTTACACTATTGCCTTTGTTATAATGGTCACTTTGCTTTGAGGATGCCAACACAAGATTAGCTGTCAACTAACTTGTACTACGTCGTCAGCTAACATAGTATCGTTATCATTTTTAGAATTTCTCAATTCTTCTTGCATAATTTTATCGATTATTAAGTCTACGTAGGTTTTGGAAATATTTTTATAAATTAGTAATTCTTTAATGCTATTGGGGTTCTACTATTTACACTCTAGGTTATACGACATTATCTTATGGTACCGCATTAACTTATTTATTAGAAAAAACATCAATAAATTTAACAATTTACTGACATAAAAATAATTCAAACAAATAAATCTCATCATTAATACATGGCTTAAAGATAACAATGCAACAATAAATTCTAAGATTCATGCGCTTTACCGTGAAGGAATATGATATATAACTACCGCATAACCAGAACTTTTCGCGAGATATTTATTTTCGCTATTTTCACGAGTGATTTGAAATCGCGAAAAATTATTCTCGCGAAAAATTGTGTTTAATAAGGTTTATCATAAATTAATATATCCTCAACATTTGTTAATATTGTCATGCGTCATATTGTCATATTGTTCATTTACCCTGATAAGACGTAATGAGAAGTGAATTGAGTGTGTTCTCATGATAGAACTAACTACAAATGTATATCGTCAATAATGAAAGGTACAAAACAGTTACAACATATGAGCATATTTGTTTGTAATTTACGAATCGCGAAAAAATGTGTACTCACGAAAACAAAGACAACATTTTTTTAACCATAAAATCGCAAATTTGATAATCGCGAAAATTCCTGGTTATACGGTATTCTGTCTAAGACTGGAAACTACAAACAGGAACTATGGATTCAAAAGTATTGAAAACATATACTTGTATATCATAGTCTGATGTAATAATTCTTCTAAGTGATGAAATCAGTAATGAAAAATGATGAAAAAATATTGAATGGACCAGACATTCACGTTTCGGGTATAGATCTCCCGTCATTGGTCCTGAAGCCAAAACAATTAGTATTCAAACACTGAAAACATATTTAAAAGATTACTTAAGTGTGGAGAGAAGGATGAGATATAATGCGTAAGGACAAACTTTTTGAAATTTCATGCTTTTTTCATGCTTACGAATAACACGATCGAGTGTATTGATCGGAACTTGGCTACATGTGCCCTATGGAACCTTGGGTTGGGTCCACCAGCAGTGACACTCACCAAGTGGTGCAAATGTAATAAGTTTTCCCAGTGTTACATAAGTACAGCAACAGATATACCTTGTTTAATACGCATCTTGATTAAATTTAAATCTTGAAAACAGAAATTAATCAATACTTATTTTAACCTTATTATTTCTTTATTAACAGTTTTGTCACACTATTGGCTTCTGACTCAATAATAGATAAAAACGTAGGACTCAATAATCGATAAAAATATACAAGAAAAATTGAGAAATTCTAAAAAAAAAAAAATAGATCCTATGTTATTGAGGATCACTGACGAGGGTTAGAACCCGAAACGTGCATGTCTGGTCCATGTTGAAAGTTTATTAAATGATGCTGTTAAATTTGAAGACGTTTATGATCTTACGACGTAGAACAGGTTAGTTATTAGCTATTTTTGTGTGGGATATCCTTAAGGCAAAGTGACCGTTATAACCAAGCCAATAGTGAAACAGAAGCCAATAGTCTAACAAAATTGTACACCTTGTTTACAAAACACATCTTGATTAAATTTAGAATATTTACATTACTAGTATATTCCCCATGTTGAACGCCCATTAGGCAACTAGAATTATATTCCAATAACTTGGGTTGCTATTCCGACGTCACGTTCAAGTTTTGCACGTAGGGAGAATTTACCAACGTTCAAATACATTTGACGCTGTAACAGGCAAAATATGCGAAGTGCATGCGAATAAGAATGACCGATATTTAGAATAAATGTAAATATAAGTAATGACTGTCTTACTTTTGGTGTTCATGGGTGTATAATTCTGGTTGGACACGTGCAAATTTTCCGAGAATCTCTTTGCGATTCACGGAATTTGCACGCGACCAACCAGAATTATACACCCATGAACACCAAAAGTAAGACAGTCATTACTTAAATAAAAGGTGAAGAATGAAACACGTAAATGAAGCACATTACTACGTTGACTCAAATAAAGAAATGATAAGATAACAATAAGTACCCTAATCTCTTATATGGAGTTTTGACGTAAATGCAACCATTTGATAAGCTAACTTCGTTTTATGAATAAGTTGCAGTTGTTTCTCTGTAGATAAAATCATTGTAAACTTTGGAAGATTGCACAATTGACAAATGTGCTAACCTGTTTCACGTGATTTTTACAAGTTTGCAGGTAGGTCGGATTACATTTTACATTGATTATCCTTGCTTCAACTGTATTATATCTCTGAGAACTGGCAAAAATTAATGTATTTAACCATATGTAAATATATTCTAATTTCTTTGACCATCATTATAGATTGATCTGCAGTGGAAAACCAACATATTCTTTAAAGAAAAAACCCTTAATATGTATAACTAATAGGTGTTATGTCGATTCTATATTGAACAGTACATAGTTAAAAATAGAGAAAATCAGTCACTTTCTAGAGAAACACAGGTTATATGAACACATTCTTCCAAAATACTACATAATTCCATATTTATGGATGGATTTTTAAATGAAACAGATTGCAATTAATCCCCACGAGTCAGTATGTATCATTAAACATTTCAGTCATCATCATAATCATTTGGAAAGTATGCTGGTGGACCAGGAGTCCCCGAGGGCACATGTAGCCAAGTTCGATCAATTTCGGTTGATCGTTTCTTCAAACGCATTTGAAAATTTCTGTTTACAAATTTTTCTCAAATTTCTAAAACCTGGGTCCTGTAGCATCATATCCCAGCCATCTTGCTACGTCTTTCGGTATATTTAGGACATAATTTTCACACATTTTGGCCATATTACATTGTTTAGATTGAGGATCACTGACGAGAGTTAAATGCCCAAAACGTGCATGTCTGGTCCATACTGTAGATTTATCTGCTCTAAAATGATGCTAATTAATTTGAAGACGTTAAACACGTGAAACAAGAGAAATATTAAACTCAGAGGATAAACTCCACGTGCAACACATTTTAGGAGACGATTCTCTTATGTTAATGTGATGGATTGTTAACGTGGAAATTCCTTTTGAAAACCTTGATGCTGTTGACATACCAGTAAAATTTTACAAGGATTATTTCATGTGTCTATGATCCATCGAAGAAAATTAGAATTTCATTAATAATTGAAAAAGATAGGGTCTTAATATTGTTACAACAAACATTACACCTATGGCATTTATCAAGAGACTGTGTGTTGAATGGGCTACGTTGTCCATAATTGGTTTATGTGTGGTCTTTTGTGTTTCATGTATCTATGATGTGAGTTAGTCTCATTGGTTTATGTGTGGTCTTTTGTGTTTCATGTTTTTATGGTGTGAGTTGGACTTGTTGGTTTATGCGTGGTCTTTTGTGTTTCATTTTTCTATGATGTGAGTTGGTCTCATTGGTTTATGTGTATTCTTTTGTGTTTCATGTATCTATGATGTAAGTTGGTCTCATTGGTTTATGTGTGGTTTTTGTGTTTATGTTTCTATGGTGTGAGTTGGTCTCATTGGTTTATGTGTGGTCTTTTGTGTTTCATTTTTCTATGATGTGAGTTGGTCTCATTGGTTTATGTGTGGTCTTTTGTGTTTCATGTATCTATGATGTAAGTTGGTCTCATTGGTTTATGTGTGGTTTTTGTGTTTATGTTTCTATGGTGTGAGTTGGTCTCATTGGTTTATGTGTAGTCTTTTGTGTTTCATGTTTCTATGGTGTGAGTTAGTCTCATTGGTTTATGTGTGGTCTTTTGTGTTTCATGTTTTTATGGTGTGAGTTGGACTTGTTGGTTTATGCGTGGTCTTTTGTGTTTCATTTTTCTATGATGTGAGTTGGTCTCATTGGTTTATGTGTGGTCTTTTGTGTTTCATGTATCTATGATGTAAGTTGGTCTCATTGGTTTATGTGTGGTTTTTGTGTTTATGTTTCTATGGTGTGAGTTGGTCTCATTGGTTTATGCGTGGTCTTTTGTGTTTCATTTTTCTATGATGTGAGTTGGTCTCGTTGGTTTATGTGTTGTGGTTTGTGTTTCATGTTTCTATGGTGTAAGTTTGTGTCATTGTCATTTTGCGCCTCTTTCTGTTGGTGTCTGCTCTGTGTTCTTGTTTTGAGGTTTCTCTGTGGTTGCTGCAGCCAAGTGTTGTTGGAAATCCCCTCCTTTCTTTTCAAATGATTAATCAGAACATGATTAACAAGGATAATATTATTCATTGCATATTGCATCAGTATTAAATCAAAGCGTCTGATAAATTCATTCTTGATCGGAACAAGATGGACGGATGTTTGATTAACACGTTTTTGTAAAATTTCTTACTACATCGATAACAAAACAAAACATTCATATAACACTTTTTATAATAAAAGGCAACTATTGGGCAGTTCTCAGTATTCTATTAAACATGTTGCTGGTACATAGGGACATATCTGTCTGGTGAATTCATCCTGGTAAAGTTTGCTGAAAGACTTGCGAGTTTCCTCTGTGAACCCTCGGAGGTTACTTAGCATATCGACGATCTTGTAGAAGATACTAGATGCCTTGGTGGACTGACGCTGTTGCAGCAGCTGTTGTAACTGTGAAACCAGATGCAGCTGTATTTCTTCAACATTACCAGGGTTTCTGAGTCTTCGTCTATCTGTATAATAAAATCATATCTTTTATTAAAAGAAATATACATGTAGTTAGTATTCAAGTATACCGAATGTCATATCTTCCACTGAAACATCTGTTCACATACTTGTTAATTCAAAGTGAGGTTGTTAAGTTCTAAGTGGCTTTCAGTTTTGGCTTTGTTTGCAGGATTTACCTTGAAATGTCAGGGTTATTCCAAGGCATAAGGCTAGCTCCTGATTTGTTAAATCAAGGTCTTGAATTTTCTTGCACATTTTCAAGTTTAACATGCACTTTTCGTTTGATTCGAACATTCCACTGAGTTGGTCTATATGAAACACATCACCAGTTTTCAGCAATACCATGCCAAGCTCAGGGTCTACACCACGATAACAACACAGTAGCTCACATTCAAACGCTGAGGCTGAAACAGTTTTGAATTGTTAGTGTAAATTATATTAATTCGATCTTTAATATATAAATGAGTTAACTTATTTTTTATAGCGATGCTCGATACATTTTTCAAATGAACATCAAATTGTTGTGACTTGAGGAGATTATTTAACACCACAATTGTGCGTTCTTCAAGACCTTTAGATAATCAGAAAAGTGGGAGGGTTGTGTGCACGTAATCAGGATAACCAGACCATTTGCTACTTGCATGGCAGATGACCGTCCTTAGTCGGTACTGATTGTCCATTGATCTCGATGGTTTATGTGTAGTCTTTTGTGTCTAATCTTTCTACGTCTCTTTTACGTCTCTTGATGTGCTTGTCTACATGTACTATATTTTCGCATTACTGTCCTGTTCACTAATTCCAGAGCATTCTGTTTTCCCGGTTTTCTCTAAAATATGATAATGTCATCTTCCAAAAAGATATCAATTTTAAAGTACTCCTTTAGTCGTAACATTGTTTTGTTTGTGCGTCAGTTAATTTAGAAATAGGATGGAAAATAAAAAGTCTACGGGGATTTTTCTATAGTAAATTCGCTGAAAATGTGTGACGTCTGAGCCTTTGACGTCACTGTTTACTATTGTTGACACGGAGAACAATATGGCGGCGGCTTGGAATTAACATGGGAATTTCCCGTAGACATTTTATTTTTCATATTGCGGTTTGAAGGCAGCTGATGGGGTAAGTTAAAGTTAATTTCCAGTTACGACTAAAGGCGGTCAATTCTCGGAAACAATAATTTATTGCAAAATTCTTCAGACGACAGAATAAATCGCCAAAACAGGGTGCTCTGGATTTAGTGAACAGGACAGTAGGTGTTTTGTTGCTTTGCTGTTGGTGCTGTAACCGAGTCTGCTATTTTCTATCTTTCATATAAGTTATGTACACATAAAGCATTTATAGTAACTTCATTGCTCACCCATAATAAGTGATTCTTGATCCTCATTATGCAAGGAAACAAAACCTGGGATTTTGATGGCAAAGTTGAAGCTTTGTCTCCATGATTCCCTTTGTAGAATAGCGAGTTTCTTCACCAGTTCCAATCTCCCATCCACGTCTAACCCCGTTAGTTGATGTATAGATCGATATTCTTCTAGTGACAATGCTTTCATCTCTCCAAATATTTGAGTTTTCTCTTTATATTTCTCCTATAATAGGGAATTTATTGTAAATGATATCTTTCGAAATTGCAACAATTCTTTTATATTTCTTCACTGAAAACTATTCAATGATCCGTCTGTGTGGACAAAGTGTTATAATCTAGGATCTACATAATCGTGTCTAGTGTAGCTCGACCAAAGATATTATGCTGTCCTTCATCAACGGTGTTGCGGTTAAATAATGAACATTGGATGACTTCGACGAAATTTTCCATAAATGATAAGATATGACAAGATTAAAGAGGATGCTTACTCAAGGACAATTCATAACAGAGTAATTGAAAGATCATCGACCAAAAGATTCAAAGTCAAAGGTGAGGACTGTAAAAGAAGACAGGTGAATTTTCTGTCATTCCCTCACTGATCGTTATAGGGTTAGCATCTCTAATCGCCATCTGATTGGCCCGTTTAATCCAGTATACCCCTACTCAATTTTTACTGACAGCTTAAAACGGATTCTATCGGGGTATCTCATCAGCACAATCAAGTTTACCTGTTGGTATGTCTTTGATTTCGCGCCCAAATTGCGACTCTAGGAATATCACTTGAGTGCTACCATCAAATGACCAACCGGTTAAAAAAAATCGGCCTTTAAGAAAGGGAGTAAATTGTATGCTGGAAGATTAAGAATATCCCGCTTTCTAGCACGTATGTATCATGTCCATGAAGAAAGTTCAAAGAACAAAAACTTACATTTTTCAATTTCAGCATGTCTTTGATGTCCTCAGTAGACAGATCGGGTGCTACAATCATCCTTAGATAAGATTCTGTTAGTTCTTCTATACATTTTGGGTTATTGTTGGAAACAGGGATCACGCTACAACTGTCTTCCTGGATAAAATCTATGTACATGGCATTTTCTGTATTCTGTAGAAAAGTGGAGACAGATTGCGGGGAAATTGGAGGACCCATATTAAATACAAGATCTGAAAGTAAATTACCAAAATATCATGTACGTATATGTGATATAGATATTAGGTATATGCACTATTTGACTATAAGACCAATACTTAATTCTAGCTCTACTCTACCATCGACCAATCAGACCTATCATAACAATACTGACGACTTGTGTTCAATTACAAATGCTTTTTTACCTACTTATAACATGAAGTTCAGATAAGATTGGAAGGATATTTCATGGCCTAAAACTATGCCCTTTGACCAAAAATACAATTTAAAAAAGTTACATACCTTGTAAACACGGAGAATCAAACTCTAGATCATCACATACATGTAGATGGACATCGTCGGTATGAGTTAACACAGAATCTGTACAAAATAAAACTATTTCAATACAAGTAATCAATATCATGATCTTTTTATTTTCCTATCAGTATTCAATTTAAATCACAGAAAAACAATAAAGTTAAAGAAGATCCTGAAGACAATATCAACAGCATTCACAATAGAGCACAAAATTGAGTATCGACGGACCCCTCGCATGATAGAGGTGGGACCTGTGCCCGGGAGGTATAAGCATCCCTATATAAATGTATAACTATGAAATAGGTTATATGATATCACACAATATGACATGTATTTCTTATAACAGAAACAGACAGACAGGTATCTAAATGTACGCCAAATAAACCAGAATACTGGGTGGTCACTGAACCGAATCTCCAAATTACAAGTTACGACGGGTGTTGCATGCTGAGAGGAGACATTGACTCTCCTCGGGCACCTGGTCTCCGGAATGTCGATCATTCTGGGGTTCGCAATAATTGTTCCAAAGGAAATTCTTATGATTTTGCCTTACCTTTTCGACTTTGAGACCCGGTAACTGATGGGAACTTCGTTGATGTTTACCATAATATTTGATGACATTACACAATATTGTATGCAACTATGGAGTTAAACAGAATTCTTCTACATTTTTAAAAATAAAAGTTGCCACCATTCACAAGTATCATTTATCCATGTGCTTTAAAGTCGGCACCGGTTGCACATTGGTCTCCTTCCTTTTATGTGTTGTCATCAATGTTTAATGTTTCCGTACGTCTGTTAAGATTGCTTTGTATGATGTTCTAGTGAATTAATATTGTTGTGTCTTTTTGCGATTTGTAGTTTTGTATGATGTCATTTATCTGTCACTTTCTAGTGGGTTTGTTTTGCTGGGTGAGTGCAGAGTGGTCATGCTAGAGATCACTCCCTTTCCTTTTTAAACTCATTTGATGCTTACTGGCATCATGCTTTTAAAAGTACCTTCTGTGCCAATAGAGCCCCTGTTGTCGGGATTGGAGAAGGTACACTCCTCCAACGATGTTGATTTCTCCTCCTTCTCCATCATAGAGCACCAGCATATTGTATCTATCTGTTCTTTTTCAATATCCTTAAGTTTATCTAAGAGCAAATTAAATAGTTTTTGAGATCTTTGATTCGAATTGTGGTTTACGTTACAGGTTTTCCGCGTTCCTTTTACTGCTATATTTTTCACTTCCTTTATGGTTTCCGTTCTCTCAGTGAGAGTGTATCGGCCAAGGCGAATACCTGAAAAATGATTGATCAATTAAGTAATTTTAAAAAATAAGGTTTTTACAAGGTTTACTGATATGGTAAGGTATGATACATGTAAATATACTAGACTTTGTACATAACTTTACATGATATCTTTCCCCTAATTAGTTTCGCGTCTAAATACCATTCGAATAAAAATGCAGAATATATTTTTAACGATTCAATCTAACTTGAAAATTACTTTATATACAGTATCAATATTCGACATTTTTCTTTTATATAAATATGATATTGGATAGTATTAAAATATGAATTATATTCGACCCTTTGGCAGGAAGACTTGTTTTAACAGCAACGTCTTCAAATAGCTTACATGTATCCAAACGTCAAACATTCCCTCTCTCTCAATACTTAGTACATAATCTTTTGTGTGAAGTTCCTTTAGAATACATGATAAATCTACTCACCTGTTTTAGACATTCCAAGCCTTGTACATTTTTCTACCCTACATGCCGAGCAGATACCCCTTTTACGGGCCACTATATCACAGTTTCCGTTTCTGGAGCACACGTACGCCTCTTTTCTTTTCTGGTAGCGTTGGAAAAAAGCCTGATAACAAGAAAAAAAATTGAGAAAAGAAATAGAGTCATCGTTTATGTCGTTTATGTCTTCCTAGTAGTGAACACTTTCTCTTCGTCCTAATGTTAAACGTCATCAAATTCAATGACAAATATGGATAATGACCATATCCCTGTATACAGCACAAAATCGATAATTCAAAAATCAGAAACCGAAGGCATACAAAATCAGGATAAAACAGGAACCAAAGCAAACAAACAAAAACCTCCACCATATGAAAAGAAGCGAACTCCCGATAGGGGAGTGAGCATCATTTAAGAACAGAAAAATTTTCAGCATGGACCAGACATGCACGTTTCGGGTACTTAACCCTCGTCAGTGATCCTCAATCTAAACAATGTAATATGGCCACAGAGTCTGAAAGTTATTATGTCCAAAAATATGTTTTCTCTTTGTTAAATGCACCACACAGAAAGATATGCTACTTTGATGACAAAACAAGTAAAGAAGGAATATTATTATATTCTTCCTTTAGAAATATGAACCATTTTTTCTTATTGGTCTGTGGAATGAAAGAAGAGCTTGTATCGAGTAAAAGGCCATTTACAATCATTTATCTTCTCATAAAGGATCTTCTTAATTGAGATTAATTTGTAAAAAGAGTGGCTTATCTGAGAAAGAATGCGCTGGAGAGATTTGTGTCACAAATAGAAACTTAAGAAAATCTCAGTCACACTAGATTTAGTAAGATATTACCTTACATCCCTGGCAGGTAAGGACACCATAATGTATGCCTGTAGCGTTCCCTTCACAGACACGGCATGGAGGCAGCACCAACTGGCTCTTCCTCTTCCGTTGGACTATTGACTTTGTTTTATCCATTGTCACTTCGTTATATTTCAATGTCTTTATCTAATCTGGAAAAATATATGAAGCAACAAAATTAGGATATACATGATTTTAGGCTATCGAGTCAACAGGGCATTCTGCAGTACAGGCCGGGCTGGAGAGAATATCTCAGAGTGTAAATTGCTTCAGCACGGTATCAGGATAGTCACGAGATGGTCCAACTTGAGAAGATGATGGCAGCCTGAAGTAAAAGGTCGTTAATAAAAACATTGAAGCACTAAGATGGATATGTCCATCCAATGTCTTGTATCTGCGGGAATAGTATATTACACGTGAATACCGAAAATCAGCATTTTTGACAATTTTCAGAAAGGGGTGGAATTGGAGAGGTCCTTGATCGTTCCGAGATCCTTGAAAGCATAATCTCCGCTTCATATATAGACAATGGTCATCTTATTACTTCATACTTCAATATATGGTAAATGTGACGCCTTCAACTTTTTTATTGCTAATTGCCTTTGTCCCCTGCCTATGAATTTTGCTGCGCTACTCCTTAGAAAGCGAAAACTACAACGACTTCTTTATGAGGGCAAGGCGATTATTATCAAAGGTATATTAAATTTGTGAGCCACTGAATTTGTCACTACAACAAGTTTTTGGACGATACGTGATACATCCCGTTGTCCACAGGGCTAACACACCGCATTTGACGTATTCACCGGTTTAGACCTTTTATGCAAGGATAATGAGAGTCAAACACAACATTTTTGAAAAATGTCCAAAATGCTAATTTTCCATTTTCAGGTGTAATGTCTTATTTGCGCAGAATCATAGATTGGATCTTGAAAAAATCTCGTCCGCACAAGATGAGGTTGTCTTGTAAATGTAAGTTTAGAGGGGTTAAGGATTTACTAGACATGCTTAGATTATAGATGAAAGTATCCATCATTGTGCTTTAGTATCTTGATTAATGACATGGCGAATGAAGCCGAATCACATAAAAGTGTCCATTATCAGTCTATACAACGTTCAGTCACAAGTTCTATTGAAGAAATGTGGGTGTATTTCCTCTTTTTTCTACAATACCTATAATGTTCTGTCTGGTAGGGGAATTTCTGAACATAATGGTATCGATCGTAAGATGGTTGCAAGTCATTCTTATCATTAAACATGCATTTGTTCGCACCCTTAATCAACGAGACGTGAAACATGGGTAAAATCCTCAAAGAAAACTTCAAAAGAAATGATTGATTGGCTCCACCATACTCACCTTGGCAACAAAATGTTGAAACTGGGTCAATGTGTCATGATTCAGTGATGGGAATCCATGTTATGAAATTTCACTTTGTTGTCTCTAAGATTGAAAAGACATTCAAATTAAATGTCTGTTACATTTCATCGACTCTGAAAACATATAAAAAATACATAAGTTTTTGTTTAACTTCAAACTGAGCACTCTGAAAAAATTTATGAGTGAATTTGCTCAATAAGCGGGGTTTTTTTTTTTTTTTCTTTTAGTCTGATCATTGTGACTTTCTCTTTTTCCAAATTGGTTGAGGAGGAAACAAACGTTTTGCGCGATTAAGTAGTTTTGATCGAATGATAAAACAAAATAGAACATTTATAAGCATTCTTATATATTTGGGAGAGCTGCTAAGCGACAAAGTGGTGTTCATCTATGATCATTCTCTTCATTTAATTTCATTACACTTTTCTCTTTAGATGTGAATGCTTCAGAGTTTCATGATATTGACAGACCTCATTTGGAAGTCAGATAGACATTTTTAGTCTTTCGTTTCACAAAGAATTACTTTAGTTGTGCATTAATGCATTGTACAATTGAGTTGTGCATATAAGAATATTAAATTAACGTGTCGCGTTATCACCAGAAAATCTTGAAAATTGACATATGTCTTGCTGTAACCTTTCAGCAAAAACTAAGCTAGATACATAGAAATGTTCACGATAATTATGTCACCCCTTGCGATAACTAGATATTAAGGGAATAACTAGCTGCTGATTTTACGGTCGTAAACTGAGTTTTTCTGGTGAAACGTTAGCGGAGCCAGAAAAAGGGATGTTTGCACCGTAAAATCCGCATTTACCGTCAGCAAACATAACGTAAGTATCTACAGTAGTTATTCCCATTCTAATGCAATCTATATTTTTGTGAATGTATAGCGAAATGTGACGTTAGCAAAGTCAAAGATTAGTATGTTACGTTTTACTGCCGTAACTTAGGAGCAAACAACCAATGAAATTCGACATTGCATTAGAATAGTACGTTATCTTCATCGTAGTGTATATTAATGAATTAAAGGCACAGGGACCCGTTGTCAAGAGAAATTCTAGAACGAAATATTTAGCAATGTAAATTCCAATCGCGCCCTTAGAAGCATCTTCTATCTACAGAATTTAAGAATAGGCGATGTTTTGTCGCGCTTGATAATTAAAAAGAAATGATCTTGCGTCGTAGAATTTCCAATGACAACGGGTCCCTGCAACTGAAGGTTGTGGAGATTAATAGGTTCTATCACGATCTACTGAGTGAGACATAAAAATTAAGACGAGTGACGGAAATTTCATCTTTTTCCAAGTGCAGCGTAGATGAAAAATTTCCGTCACGAGTGTAAATTTTTATGTCTCAATCAGTAGAAAGTGATGGAATCTATTTCTTCTTCCATGAAATATCAAACAACGTTTCATGTCATCTAATGTCATGTTTTCTGACGACATAACTGTGAAATCACAATAAGAATCTCTTTTATCACTAATCAATGTGTAGCCTTTGAGACAACTTATGTGTCTCACATACCGGTAGGCTGTCTCACAGGGTAAGAGCAAAACTGGAGAAGAATGACTGTTTCTTGAATTCACAATGAATTTTCTAGGCTCGCCCTTTTTTGTCATTGGATAGAATTTTTCATCATTTAATTATTGAGTCACTGAAAAAATCAAACACTGAAGTCACCTGTGCCCCTCCCCACACACCCACCCACCACCCGATCGAACATGCTGGATATGCTGAATCAATGTTAAACGTCTTCAAAATGAATAGCATCATTAAAGAACAGATAAATTTGCAGTATGGAGCAGACATGCACATTTCGGGTACTTAACCCTCTCTAGTGATCCTCAAATCTAAACAATTTAGTATGCCCAAAAGTGTGAAAATTAGTATGTCCAAAAACGTACCGAAAGATGTAGCAGGATGGGTTGGAAATGATGCTACAGGACCCACATTTTAGAAATTTCTAGAAATTGGATAATAGAGATTTTAGAATCCGTTAAAGAAACGATAAACAGAAATTAATCGAACATGACCACATGTGCCCTCGGGGATTCCTGGTCCACCAGCAGTGACACTCACCAAGTGGTACAAATGTTAAACGTCTTCAAAATGAATAGCACCATTTAAGAACAGATAAATTGACAGCATGGACCAGACATGCACGTTTCGGGTACTTAACCCTCGTCAATGATCCTCAAATCTAAATAATGTAGTATGCCCAAAAGCGTGAAAATAAGTATATACCATATTACATTGTTTAGATTGAGGATCACTGACGAGGGTTGAGTACCCGAAACGTGCATGTAAGGTCCTTGCTGCAAATTTATCCGTTTATAAATGATGCTATTGAATTTGAAGACGTTTAACATGTCCAAAAACGTACCGAAAGATGTCATATTATTTCTAAAATGAATCGATGTCAAATAAACATACAAAATGTACTTTTATAAATAATACAGTTGTTTATTTTTCTTTCAAAGTCATCTACGTCATTGGGCTATTTCATGACAGAGAACACTCTGTTCTTTCCGTTTTAAAGATTTAAAAAGTTTCATTGAAGAGCCGAATCAAAGAGCCACTTTGATACTTTTTTGTTTGCATAGTTGATTAAGAAATTAAAGTGACTAGTAGGCATTTTTCAATATTATTGTACCAAGTTTTAACGTGACAGAGGAGTGCGGCTACACTACATTCGCTGCATAATAATTTTCAAAACAAAGGAAAACCAATATATAGAAAAGTGACAAAATCACATATACTGTTAAGTACTCTCTGTCCTTTTTCTAAATCTATTTAGGCTACGTGTTTGAAAATATCTATTTTTCTGACTCATTTTGATAAATGAGCAATTTTTTGACAAATTATTCTAAAACTAAGGGTTTTCCTCACGCGCAGCCTTTTTCTTTTTTCAATTCTTTACAAATATTATTCTTAATTTGAATGAGCGAACTGCCAACGTGAGATGAAACTTATATATAAATATAGGTCGTAACTTGTTAGTTATGCATTATCAGATAAAGATTAGCTTCTTAAAATTAATCGTTTTAAATAAATAAGATAAACAAAACTGCAGTTTGAAAATGCACCCTGCATTTCTAAATTGAATCTTTATCGATAATTGCAGAGTCCATCATTTCTCTGATGAATCAGCTGTATAATCTTTACATCTTCAAAACTAATTGTTGAAAAAGAAAAAAGGTACAAGTTTTTAATACTTATTCTACTAGATTTACAGAAATGTGAAACTACTAGATTAAATACAGAATGAAAATGTGAGTCATAAGCATGAAAACAACGGAAAAAGTAGATATTTACAAAGTGCTTACCATTTGTATGTACATTCTCATGTAGTGGTACGGGTTCCGGTTGTCTTGTACAGTGGGTCGATTATATATGAGGATTCCCATGTCGCGCTGCATTTCATTCATTAATATGTATGTATTTATTTATTTATATAACTATTTACGGCGGTTTCCCAGTTGGTATTTAACTCGGCCTTGACCTATCGTGGCTTGATAATGCTGAAAAGGCAGAATTTCGCAATGTGATTCCATACAATAAGTTAATTTCTAGTACGGCGCTCCATTGAACCATTGACTGGACCGTGATTTAAAAAAGAAATAGCCTGAGGAAACTATTAAATAGTATTATACCCTTTAAAAGTTTAACAATCAAACCATTTGTAATTTAGACTTTCAATTTCCTTATATTCAGAGAAAGAGACAGTATTGGACATTTTTCATGTTCGCGGACTTCGGACATCGCAATTCGAAGGGACTTTGTCACAAACGCAAAATATAAATTATGTTGCAATGCACCTAGAGTACTCTGCGTGGAGAACATATTGAAAGTTGTCCACTGTCATTTCGTCCATGTGTGTTCTGATATAACGTTTTCTGATTTCTTTTATATATCCCCTAAAGTGCGAAGTCTGAAGTACTTTAACTTGAAAAATGTGCAATATTTGATACATTCACCAGTTCTGATATCTTCTGCACGTCTAAACCGACAGGTGTTGTTAACAAGCAAGAGATGCTTAATCTCCCCGGGCACGAACAGCCTGTTTCACGAAAATACTCACGAAAAAAAAAAAGGAATTTTCGTGACTTTTGATCGCTCAGTGCTATATATAAACTAAACATCGCTATATGTTTTGTTTCTGAATTTATATTCAGTATGTAGAAATGATATTTCAGGAAGCACAATAAAATCTAAATTGAAAAACATTTGAAATCTTTATTTGGTGATGAAAGTTACGAAAATTCCCGAAATTCTTCGAAAGAATTTTTGTGAAGCTTGGCACCTGTTTATAGAGATGTCTGAGCAAACATGAAACAATAGCATTTTTGTATTACCGGTACTTGATCACTCGGATTCTTTCCTGTTTTCAATGAAGCTATACACATAGTACAAAAGCACGAATATAAAGGCCGATCTTCTTGTCGGCGTTTTTACACAAGGGAAGCAAGTACACAAGTCATGTACCTTCGAATCCATAAATTTTTGTAAACTAGTTTAGAGTTCAATTTCGTTTCGTATCCAAGTAGTCTGAAATATATAATCATAATTGTTCTATTCAAAGACATCTAATTACAAAATGTCGCATAGCATGATGATGAAAATTAAAGGTTGACTAGCTACCTAGCCTTGGTTGTTTATTTATTTTAGCGACAGCAACATTTGACTTTGTTTTGTTATTTGTTTCCTTGTATACAGTACAACAGAAGGCGAGTTCTTCATAAGGTATAGAAAACTGATCACCCCCTCCCCCCTATAATAGTGTCCGTCGTTAAGCAATAAAGCAATATTTATAGTATAACCACTTTGGTCAATTTTCATTAATCTGTAAATAAATATATTTGATGTCAGGCATTTTTTCACGCGTCATTGGAAAATCCAGTTCGTGTAATTTAAATAAATCAAACCGTCGTAAATCTATTAAAGTTTTTTTACTCTTGACAATGCTTTTCTATAAATAGTAATTTGAAATAAATATAAAATGACCGTGCATGTACTAATAAAATCAAAGATTTAGAGGGGACGTGTCTAGGGGAGTGGTCCAAGTTCTGTAACTTAAAGGCAATTGTCATGCCTATGAATGAATGAATGAATGAACGGGTGAATGAACAAATGAATGAAAGAATGATTGAATGAATGGTGTATATTTACATAATAAAAAAATACATATATATGATACAAATATAAATAATTATAAATGATGTGTTACCGGTGGCCTAGTAAGTAATGGGCAATTGTGAGCTTCGAATTAGATTTTTTTTTAAATCCGATACAACCAAGAAAAAGTAGATTTAACATAAAATTCTTACAAATGAAACTATTTTTGTATTTTGGTACAAAAACATAGATTTCAATTCAAGTTAGTACACATTTAAAAATGTTTATATAATCAATGCTCAGATGATGCAATGTACATTATGTAACTTACATTTCAGTGTCAATACTATGCTAGTCGCGCACTCAGTCTTATAGCGTTATAAATACCATTTGACACTTTTCGAGAAAATCGACTTTGAAGTTTTATGTGCATGGAAATGATATTTATACTACTTGTACAACCTTGAAACTTTAAGGAATGCAATATTTTTGTGATATAACATGATATAATAAATCACATATTTATAGTATATCATATGATATAATAAATCACATATTTATAGTATATCATATGATATAATAAATCACATATTTATAGTATATCATATGATAGAATAAATCACATATTTATAGTATATCATATGATAGAATAAATCACATATTTATAGTATATCATATGATAGAATAAATCACATATTTATAGTATATCATATGATAGAATAAATCACATATTTATAGTATATCATATGATATAATAAATCACATATTTATAGTATATCATATGATATAATAAATCACATATTTATAGTATATCATATGATATAATAAATCACATATTTATAGTATATCATATGATATAATAAATCACATATTTATAGTCCTAAAAAATGTCGTATCTTCTTCAATCGAGATGACCAAAGATGGAGTTAGAACGCTTCTTTCTACTAACAACTTACAAGAATCCCATACAAATTTGTTTGAAACAAAACTCTGTCTGCCTCCTTTGATCTTTTGGAAATAGAACACTCTTTCATTAAGCTTTTAGTTAGTATGTTCTCAGTTTCGACAGGTACTATTCCTCCTAAAAGCAACACTATGACAGTAAGGTACCCATACACACGGTCATTAATAAGTTTATTGTATCGTGTGACCTGAAAAGCTGTTTCATAAGAAAAAATCTTTTAATATTTTCTATAAGGTCGAAGGCAATCGCCTCGATATTGCTACGCGTCAGAAGATTTTTTTTTCCAGAGGGGTATCCTCAGGAACCTACAATGTATTTGACCTCGTGCTGGATCCATACCTATACCGCGTAGGGATCGGGATTCAATGAACAAACCTTGGTAGAGGATCATTAGTACGTACTTCATGCACACCAAGTGTCATCAAAATCCTTCAAGCGGTTTGGGAGCAGTCTAACTGAATTGAATATATAAGTTTACAGACTAACGGCGACCGACGGACAACGGACGAAACACTGACATTTACTTGCTTGAGCCTTGGGCAATATAAAGTATAGGAATTAACCCCTCTGCTCTAGCATCCCTAGCCTCCCCCATTTCCCTTAAAAACAAAAGGCCTTACATCGCTCACCTCACCTGCGGACAAAGAGCTATGTGACAAATTTGGTAGATGACCTTGAGTTCTTGCAGCAGTTACAAAGGTGAAGTCAAAATTGCTTCAGCCAATCTGAGGCCTCGTTGGCCATGTTTGTGAATCAATCAGCTTAAAAAGACAAACCTGCCAGGGACCTTAAGTACATGCTCCCTGTAAGGTTTCGTGAAATTCTGTGCTGTGGTTGCAGGGGCGATGTAAAAAAAAAATATGTCAGCCAATAAGAGCCTAAATTTGGTGGCCATATTTGTTGACCTATCGGCACGAAAAACTCAACCTTGAGTACCTGCTATCTGTAAAGTTGCATTAAATTCTGTGTCACAGTTATAGAGGAGATGTTGAGATTGCGTCATCAGAACCTTGGTGGCTATATATTTGTTGACCTATCGGTACGAAAAACACAAACTTGGTAGAGGAGAACTTGCTTCCTGTAATGTTTCGTAATTCTATGCAGAGCTTGCAGAGGAGATGTTGAAAATGTGTCAGTCAATCAGAGCCCTTAGTGGCCATATTTGTTGATCATTCGGCATGAAAACACAAACTTGGTAGAGGGCACCTGGAAGGTTTCGTGAAATTCTATGCAGAATGCAGCGGATGCAGAGCAGATGTCGAAAATGTTAAAAGTTAACGACGGACGGACAGACGAGGGACGACGGACGGCGCGCAGTGGCAATCAGTGAGCTAAAAATAAAAGCTAAAAAAACCCCTTCATTTTTTGAAACGATGTTTGGCATTTCGCCCCAAACAAATACTTCACAGCTTCATGCACGTCAAACAAAGTCGTTCAAGCGTGAATTTACACCGCATACATCATGTACATACAGTAGTAGAAAGGCATCTTCTCACGTGCACTACTTCTTGTAAAGTCGTTACACCTAGTGAAAGGTAAACAATAACAAAAAGGTAAGATTTGTAGGTAAATGTGTGTATATAATTTCCTTTCCTTTGCTAAACAATTCTTTTACGAGGATTTTTTTGTTTCATTCAATAGAGCTTTGATATACTCCTGCGTAAGTCAGTAAGAAATGTATCTAGATTATTTAGTTAACTGTATTGCTTTCACCCACTTCTGAATCTTGGGCAGATTTAGATTCATTTATTATTCTGACGGACGAGGTAACCTGTAATTCTTGTAATTGGTATTCTAGCTGAAAAGAATGGAGGGTAATAACAATATTCATCGTGTCTTGGTGTGGGAAAGGGGGGGGGGGGGTCCTAAATGCTGAAGATGACAAAATTTTTCTTCTGAATATCCAACTACAGGGAAGGGGCAATCAATCTGCAGACCGTACCCATGCGCTTTCAAACCCCAATATGCTTCATTTTGCGTTGTATATGTAGTAGCTTTGCACCTTAAGTTTACACATACGTTTTGAAAGTTAGTGCAGCCAACTGGAATCATATTTGATGTTCAAAATGCATTGCGAATAATCGAATCACCTCATTAAACCTCCGTCAACTAGGTCGGCGTTCACATATGGCGCTCATACGTGCGGTGTTCTGTATTTTTAATGCAGTGAATTCCCAAACAGAATTCAGAATAACTATATATGAAGCAAAAACACACAAAAAAACTAAACAATAAAAAAAAAAGGGGGGGGGGGAGGATCAGTATTTGATTCTACTAAGCGGACAATAAGATAACATGAGCAATACATTTTATATCATGTCTGTCGGAAAAAGGATAAAGAGGAATTTTAGTAGAATTTAATAAATCAAACCAAACAAAAGTTGTTTACAGTTTGTCAGTTGGTGCCGGGTGGTCACTAGTACACATTAGACAATATTTGTGTCCGGTGGTCACTAAATACACGTTAGACAATCTTGGTGTCCGGTGGTCACTAAATACACGTCAGACAATCTTGGTGTCCGGTGGTCACTAAATACACGTTAGACAATCTTGGTGCACGGTGGTAACTAAATACACGTCAGACAATCTTGGTGCCCGGTGGTAACTAAATACACGTCAGACAATCTTGGTGTCCAGTGGTCACTAAATACACGTTAGACAATCTTGGTGCACGGTGGTAACTAAATACACATAAGATAGTCTAAGCGTCCGGTGGTCACCAAATACACGTTAGACAATCTTGGTGTCCGGTGGTCACCAAATACACGTTAGGCAATCTTGGTGTCCAGTGGTCACTAAATACACGTTAGACAATCTTGGTATCTGGTGGTCACTAAATACACGTTAGGCAATCTTGGTGCCCGGTGGTCACTACGGTAAATACACGTCAGACAATCTTGGTGTCCGGTGGTCACTAAATACACGTTAGACAACCTTGGTGTCCGGTGGTCACTAAATACACATCAGACAATCTAAGCGTCCGGTGGTCACCAAATACACGTCAGACAATCTTGGTGTCCGGTGGTCACTAAATACACGTCAGACAATCTTGGTGTCCGGTGGTCACTAAATACACGTCAGACAATCTAAGCGTCCGGTGGTCACCAAATACACATTAGACAATCTTGGCGTCCGGTGGTCACTAAATACATGTTAGACAATCTTGGTATCCGGTGGTCACTACGGTAAATACACGTTAGACAATATTGGTGCCCAGTGGTCACTAAATACACATTAGACAATCTTGGTGCCCGGTGGTCACTACGGTAAATACATGTCAGACAATCTTGGTGTCCGGTGGTCACTAAATACACGTTAGACAATCTTGGTGTCCGGTGGTCACTAAATACACGTTAGACAATCGTGGTGCCCGGTGGTCACTGAATACACGTAAGACAATCTTGGTGTCCGGTGGTCACTAAATACACGTTAGACAATCGTGGTGCCAGGTGGTCACTACGGTAAATACACGTTAGACAATCTTGGTGCCCAGTGGTCACTTAACACTAGTCAGACAATCTTGGTGCCCGGTGGTCACTAAATACACGTTAGACAATCTTGGTGTCCGGTGGTCACCAAATACACGTTAGACAATCTTGGTGCCCGGTGGTCACTAAATACACGTCAGACAATCGTGGTGCCCGGTGGTCACCAAATACACGTTAGACAATATTGGTGTCCGGTGGTCAATAAATACACGTTAGACAATCCTGGTGCCCGGTGGTCACTACGGTAAATACACGTTTGACAATCTTGGTGTCCGGTGGTCACTAAAAACACGTTAGACACTCTTGGTGCCCAGTGATCACTAAATACACGTAAGACAATCTTGGTGCCCGGTGGTCACTACGGTAAATACACGTTAGTAAGACAATATTGGTGCCCAGTGGTCACTAAATACACGTTAGACAATCTTGGTATCCGGTGGTCACTAAATACACGTTAGACAATCCTGGTGTCCGGTGGTCACTAAATACACGTTAGACAATCTTGGTGCCCAGTGGTCACTAAATACACGTTAGACAATCTTGGCGTCCGGTGGTCACCAAATACACGTTAGACAATATTGGTGTCCGGTGGTCACTAAATACACGTTAGACAATCTTGGTGCCCGGTGGTCACTCAATAAACGTCAGACAATCTTGGCGTCCGGTGGTCACCAAATACACCTTAGACAATTTTGGTGCCCGGTGGTCACTAAATACATGTTAGACAATCTTGGTATCCGGTGGTCACTACGGTAAATACACGTTAGACAATATTGGTGCCCAGTGGTCACTAAATACACATTAGACAATCTTGGTGCCCGGTGGTCACTACGGTAAATACATGTCAGACAATCTTGGTGTCCGGTGGTCACTAAATACACGTTAGACAATCTTGGTGTCCGGTGGTCACTAAATACACGTTAGACAATCGTGGTGCCCGGTGGTCACTGAATACACGTAAGACAATCTTGGTGTCCGGTGGTCACTAAATACACGTTAGACAATCGTGGTGCCAGGTGGTCACTACGGTAAATACACGTTAGACAATCTTGGTGCCCAGTGGTCACTTAACACTAGTCAGACAATCTTGGTGCCCGGTGGTCACTAAATACACGTTAGACAATCTTGGTGTCCGGTGGTCACCAAATACACGTTAGACAATCTTGGTGCCCGGTGGTCACTAAATACACGTCAGACAATCGTGGTGCCCGGTGGTCACCAAATATACGTTAGACAATATTGGTGTCCGGTGGTCAATAAATACACGTTAGACAATCCTGGTGCCCGGTGGTCACTACGGTAAATACACGTTTGACAATCTTGGTGTCCGGTGGTCACTAAAAACACGTTAGACACTCTTGGTGCCCAGTGATCACTAAATACACGTAAGACAATCTTGATGCCCGGTGGTCACTACGGTAAATACACGTTAGTAAGACAATATTGGTGCCCAGTGGTCACTAAATACACGTTAGACAATCTTGGTATCCGGTGGTCACTAAATACACGTTAGACAATCCTGGTGTCCGGTGGTCACTTAATACACGTTAGACAATCTTGGTGCCCGGTGGTCACTAAATACACGTTAGACAATCTTGGCGTCCGGTGGTCACCAAATACACGTTAGACAATATTGGTGTCCGGTGGTCACTAAATACACGTTAGACAATCTTGGTGCCCGGTGGTCACTAAATACACGTTAGACAATCTTGGTGCCCGGTGGTCACCAAATACACCTTAGACAATCTTGGTGCCCGGTGGTCACTAAATACACGTCAGACAATCTTGGCGTCCGGTGGTCACTAAATACACGTTACACAATATTGGCGTCCGGTGGTCAATAAATACACGTTAGACAATCGTGGTGCCCGGTGGTCAATAAATACACGTTAGGCAATCTTGGTGCCCGGTGGTCACTAAATACATGTTAGACAATCGTGGTGCCCGGTGGTCACCACATACACGTTAGACAATATTGGTGTCCGGTGGTCACCAAATACACGTTAGACAACCTTGGTGTCCGGTGGTCACTAAATACATGTTAGACAATCTTGGTGTCCGGTGGTCACTAAATACACGTTAGACAATCGTGGTGCCCGGTGGTCACTGAATACACGTCAGACAATATTGGTGTCTGGTGGTCACCAAATACACGTCAGACAATATTGGTGTCCGGTGGTCACCAAATACACGTTAGACAATCGTGGTGCCCGATGGTCACCAAATACACGTCAGACAATCGTGGTGTCCGGTGGTCACTAAATACATGTTAGACAACCTTGGTGTCCGGTGGTCACTCAATACACATTAGACAATCTTGGTGTCCGGTGGTCACTGAATACACGTCAGACAATATTGGTGTCCGGTGGTCACTGAATACACGTCAGACAATATTGGTGTCCGGTGGTCACTAAATACACGTTAGACAATCGTGGTGTCAGGTGGTCACTAAATACACGTTAGACAATCGTGGTGTCCGGTGGTCACTAAATACACGTCAGACAATCGTGGTGTCCGGTGGTCACTAAATACACGTCAGACAATCGTAGTGTCCGGTGGTCACTGAATACACGTTAGACAATCGTGGTGTCCGGTGGTCACTAAATACACGTTAGACAATCGTGGTGTCCGGTGGTCACTAAATACACGTCAGACAATCGTGGTGCCCGGTGGTCACTAAATACACGTCAGACAATCGTGGTGTCCGGTGGTCACTGAATACACGTTAGACAATCGTGGTGTCCGGTGGTCACTAAATACACGTCAGACAATCGTGGTGTCCGGTGGTCACTAAATACATGTTAGACAATCGTGGTGCCCGGTGGTCACCAAATACATGTTAGACAATCGAGGTGCCCGGTGGTCACTACGGTTAATACACGTTAGACAATCTAAAATGCATGTATTGCAGAATTCATTGTTCAAACATGAATTTGTTTGATTAGATATTGAAGATAAGTCGTCATAATAATGTCACATCTTGATCATCCGCCGTACAGCTCATTATGGTTGGACAGGGTGAAAGGGAGGTGGGAGAACTTGAAGGGGCGGGGGGGGGAAGGAGGAAGGGATGGGAGGGTGAGGGAAGGGTTAAAGGGAGGGGAGGGATGAGAGAGGAAGGTGGGGGAGGTAAGGGACAGTAGTCACTAAATACTAGTTAGACAGTCTTGGTGTCCGATGGTCACTAAATACACGTTAGACAATCTTGGTGCCCGGTGGTCACTTAATACACGTTAGACAAAATGCATCTATTACAGAGTTCATGCTTCGAACGTACGTGAATAAGTTTGATAAGATATTGAAGATAAATCGTCATAATAATGTCACATCTTGATCAGCCGCCGTACTGTACAATATCATGCACATTCTGTAACATATGGTTTCTTGTCAGTCCGTTGTATATTCAGACAGTATGTTTACATGTATCATTTATCTTTATTTGATCACTATTGAAACAAGTACTTATATGTGTATGATGACACACATAAGTAAAACGTTAAATTGTAAACGCTAGTTTCCGACTCGTCTTATCAGTATATATTTATAGCACAGAGTCTATGTTTTAACAGCTTTATTGTAGGTCCATCTGTGACACAAACCCCTTATGTGGAAAAAGAAGATGCAGTGTCTGTAGAAACAGTAACACCGACTCTGAGGTATGTTCGTACGTACTGATCGAGCCTGAGCCACTGGCGTCATTGTGCTACTTTATAGTTTCTTCGTCTTTGAATATCCATTAATATCCTAACCTTCACATCCTCTGAGCTCGCATATATTATAAACTAAAGGCCAAACAAGGCCACCCTGATAATCTTATCGTGGCATTATGTAAAGAAAAGTACAATCATCGCTAACATAGGTTGCTCATAAGGTAACTAATTCAACATTTACCTTGATTTAGTTATATTTTATTTTTCAGGTATGGTGTGTTCTCGGCTACACAAGGTGTTTATGCGTACTGTGTTACTGTTTCCCTTCACAATATATCTACTTTTGTTACTTTACAAAAACTTCATTCCATGGTGCGAGGAAATGTATTACTATCCTATCATGGGAAACCTCAGAAACATTTCTCTTGGAAACAAACTTTACCGAGGAAGTCAAGAAATCGAACCAATCAATGTTAGATCATTCAAATATACCCATAAACCTAATAAAACCTGTCCTGTCTCAAAAATAAATGTGATATGTTTGGTCAAATCAGACCCCGGAAAACCAAGGAGGAGACAAGCCATAAGGAGAACCTGGGGGAAACTTGTTGCTAGAAGCGGTAATATACTGGTATTTAGCTTGGGCGAGAACAAGGGTTTGAAAGAAGACATTCATATAGAAGCTATGACTTATGGAGATATTTTACAGGGGGATTTTGAGGACACGTATAACAATCTGACTCTGAAAACAATGATGGGAGTACAGTGGATTTCAAGGTTCTGTCCCACAGCCTCGTTTGTGTTCTTAGTTGACGATGACGTCATAGTAAATTTCCATAATCTTCTGAAATTTACATCATCAATAGCAGACGATGAGATGAGCAGTTTGTTTTCGGGTTGTGTGCATGGCAGTTCTTTGCCTATAAGAACTAAAGGTAAATGGTTAATTTCTAAGGAGGACTTCCCTTTCCCTTGTTATCCAACCTACGTCTCTGGAACTGCAGTCGTGACCACCGGAAAAGTTATACAAAGATTTAATGCAGCAATTCCATACGTGAAATTTCTGGTTTTCGAAGACGTATTTCTGGGAATAGTGGCTTGGAAATTAGGAATTCAACCTCGAATTGAAAATAGTAAATTTGACTTTGAAGGCAAGAATCTTCATCGTTTACCGTGCATCATAACTAGTCATAGACAAGGTATACAAGGCGATGTGTACGAGAAAAAATACCAGAGTCTCATACACCTACCATGTCAAGATTGGATATTATAAATTTTAAAATCAAAATCTGTGCGTTAATTTTATGTATTCACGAGGCAAATACTTCAGTTTCATCTCTTGGTCTTTAATTTCAACCATAAATCCATGTAGACCATAGCCCTGCTGTTGGTTTTTCCCTGGGGATATCATGAGGCTTTGAGGGTTCAAACTATCGGTGAAACAATAATGCATCAATATTCACAATAGGAAACACAGCCGTGTAAGCAGTCTCCACATCACTCACAATAGAGCACCAAATTGAGCATCGACGGACCCTTAGTAAGCTAATGGTGGGACCAGGTGCCCGGGAGAAGTAAGCTTGCATCCCCTGTTGGCTAGCCGCACCCGCCGTCGATATCCAAAATACGTTTAATTTCAGGCTCAGATGAATGGCGGACACAACGCATGTTGTAATGAACAATGACCCCCACGACCCTGGTGAGTTTTAAACCAGCTATCACTTGAATAGGTACACCATAGACCAATTCCTGACATTTGACGACGTTTAACATTTGTACCACTTGGTGAGTGTCACTGCTGGTGGACTACGAGTCCCCGAGGGCACATGTAGCCAAGTTCGATCAATTTCGGTTGGTCGTTTCTTCAAACGCATTCCAAAATTTCTCTTTACAAATTTTCTCAAATTTCTGAAACCTGGGTCCACTAGCATCATATCCCAGCCATCTTGCTACGTCTTTCGGTATATTTTGGACATAATTTAACAGATTTTGGTCACATTCCATTGTTTAGATTCAGGATCACTGATGAGGATTCAGTACCCGAAACGTGCATGTCTGGTCCATGCTGTAAATCTATCTGCTTTTAAATGATGCTAATACTTTTAAGCGCATTAAACACAGAGAGCATCAAAATATAACAACTACCATATTAGAAACTCTACAACATTGTCATCTTTTAAAAACGGGTATCTGAAGCATAACTTTCACTCTTAAATTACTACATGTATATTGATGTTGTTTTACAGGTATGTACTTTTGTAAATGAACTGTGATATTTAGGTTTTATTTCATTAAGGGGATATAATGGACTTAATTTACTTCATATGTACATATTTTTAAGACAGGACCACATTGTAAACTAATTCATTTTGTAGCTAAATGTGCAATCCTGTATAAATAAAGGAAATAAATAAATATAGGATCAACAAATAACGGCCAAATTGAAGCATGAAAAGTCTCGATCAAGACGACAAAAAGTTAGAAATAAGATAAAGGAGCTCCAAATTGAGCATCGGCGGACCATAGAAAGCTAAAGGCGGGACAGGTGCCCGGGAGGAGTAAGCATCCCGTTTGGCTAGCTGCATCCGCCGTCGATGTCCATGCACGAAAATGAAAACATGCTCTGTCTGAGGTTATGTCAGGGAGACCAATGTACGTATATGCATGTACCCGGAGCAGAAACAAGTCGGTGGAACAAATAAACGAAATCGCAGCTAATCATTTCTTTCTTTATCTCCATGATTAGATGCAATTTTCGTTAATTCGTTCCATCGACATATTTTATTAAGTAATACAATTATGCTTTATAGATATCTAGATCATTAGAATTTCAATTGGAACATTTGCGAACCCCGTAATAAACAAATATTCCGAAGTGAGACCAGGTGCTCGGGGAGAAACAGGTCTCCTGTTTGCATGCAACATCCGTCGCAACAGTTTCATGAAAACTGGTCACTTCGGTGATTGTCTCGATGTACGTATCGGGTAAAGATGTCCTGTTGCGATTGAATGGTTGTCAACATCATCAAATTTTGATGACGTTGACAACCGTGTCTATATTTAAAGACCCTGATGTTATCACAGAACTTACCTACCTCCAAGAACATTATGTCATCACACCAGCGGACAAAGCCTCAAATAATTACACATTTACTTGCAAAAAGTACTATTTCGACAGTCTAGTTAAAGAGTTGGGTTTAAATTCGACAGCTGGAAATCCCACTTACACCCCAACGATTCTTTCTGCCTCTGAAATAATAGATAACCACAAATCAGCTCTTGCTTCCTTTGGCTTCGACACTACCAATTTAGATTTAGATTTACCATACTTATACTGCATACCTAAAATGCATAAGAATCCGTACAAACAACGTTTCATCGCTGGTTCCTCAAAATGTTCTACCAAATCTGTATCGATCTTACTCACCAAAGTTTTATCTGAAATCAAATCTGGGCTACAAAAATATTGTTCGACAGTATATTCTCGCAGTGGTATCAACCAGATGTGGATTTTAAAGAATTCGAAGGAACTTTTAGAACATCTGAAGTCCACTCATTTTAGTAGAGTCCATTCGATCAAAGCCTTTGATTTTTCGACACTTTACACTACAATTCCACATCCTAGATTGAAAGAAAGACTCGCAAAAATTATAAGTAATGCGTTTACAAGTAAGAACGGTAATCGCAAATACAAATTTATTGTTGTTAACTATGACAAAACCTACTTTGTAAAAGAAAAGTCAGATTCTGAAAATAAGTACACTGAAACAGACATTATTCAGATGTTAAACTTTCTGATCGACAACATTTTTGTGGTGTTTGGAGGAAAGGTCTTCCAGCAAATTGTCGGAATTCCAATGGGGACCAATTGTGCCCCACTCCTTGCCGACATTTTCCTTTACTCGTACGAAGCTGAATTCATTCAATCTTTGGTCTCTGAAGGGAAAAGATACTTAGCTTCTGACTTCAACTTCACTTACAGATACATAGACGATGTGTTGTCCATCAATAATCCAAAATTCGCGGATTACCTGAGCAGTATCTATCCTTCGGAGCTTGAAGTCAAAGAAACTACAGAGACAAATAATTCAGCATCCTATTTGGACATAATGTTGTCCTACGACACTGATGGTCACATGAACACCTCACTCTATGACAAACGTGACGACTTCAATTTCAGCATTACGAACTTTCCTTTTCTGAGTAGCAACATCCCTTCATCGCCTGCTTATGGCGTGTTCATATCTCAGTTGATACGCTATGCCAGAGCAAGTACCAAATATACGGATTTTGTTCTGAGAGCTAGGCGTCTTTCAGATAAGCTTCTCAGTCAGGGATATGTTTGTGACCGACTAACATCGTCACTGAGGAAGTTCTACGGTCGATATGGGGAACTCGTCGTACACTATGATGTCCCACTATCCAGAATGGTGGATGATATTCTGTCATAGACCATTTGAACCATCCAACCAAAGATTGTACTCTATATCTTCCAAAATGGAAGTAACCGGATGTGACAGTTCTACCGAATTGAAGCGACGGGTGTTGCATGCAAGCAGGAGATGCTTACTCTTCCTGGGCACCTGGTCTCACTCTCATATCGGGAGTTCGCTTCTTTTCATATGGTGGAGGTTTTTGTTTTTGTTTGCTTTGGTTCCTGTTTTTATCCTGATTTTGCATGCCTTCGGTTTCTGATTTTCTGAATTATCGATTTTGTACTGTAGACAGGGATATGGTCATTATCCATATTTGTCATTCAATCGCAATCTAGAATGTCACTGATCATTCTGGAAAGAGGGATCTCATATGCTTTTATTATATCCCCATAGCGACCGAAGAACGTCCTCGATGATGATTTCAGCCATTGTATAATATAACCTTAAATCACAGGAGATCCATGTCATGGATCTACAATCGCATCCTCCTTCTCTTACATTTATTTCAAAGGAGAAATTAGTAGTGTAGAGAAGGGGCGTATATAATTTTAAGGGTTGTTGGTGCCGAGGATAGGTCACGTACCAAACTAAGATAAGATGTTTGCTACTTGTCTAAAGGTGTGACGCAAAGGATAATTTATGATCTTGAGATATTACAATATTGACAAAGGTTTTCTACCTTAATCGCTTTAGTCAAATGACTATATCACACAGAATGTACGTGTTTTTTTTTCTTTTTCTTTTATTAACACTGTCAGTAACATTTATTAACATTGCCTGGTGTGATCTTTGGCTCACCATGGGCAACAAACATTCAAAGTTTGATGAAAACCAAAGTAATCTATTGTTTATCACTACAAGTTTTGACCGTTATGACTTTGACATTGGCGATTGACCTCGAAAATCAATAGTTATGTCAATAAACGAGATAAAGAAGATCCTGACGACAATCTCAACAGCACTCACAATAGAGCACCTTCAGCATCGACGGACCCCTAGCAAGCTAGATGTGGGACCATGACATAAGAAAGTCATGACATCACTTTGACATGACTATTTTACGTTTTCATGTTAAATTTCAGATTATCTGTGCAGCATCTTAATTCCAATAAAGATATCTGAGATTCTCTGTATTTTTCGGCTTTAATATAAAGTCATAAAATATACATCAGGATAAAAACAACTCATACATTCAAATACTTCAGAATCTATGAAAGTTCAGCTACATGCACACATGTATAAATAACAATTATTTAGTACATTCACGCTTCCTGTGGTGATCAAGAAGGGATGAGGGACTCTGCATTGATATGAATTTTTAAAGTTTTACAGAAAATGAATAACACGATCCCCCGTTACAAAATGTTTAGAACCCCACATACACACTTTTGAATTTTAGTCATTAATACCCTCTTTCTCCTCGAAACCGCCTTCTCATATCAATCTGAAAAAAAAAATGATAAGAAACCTTTACCAAAAGATCTGGTAAATCTCAGATTTTAAATAAGTAGGTCAGTCATATAGGTCAAGGTCACAAGGATGCTACTGGTATGTCATGAGCAACCACCATCTAAAATAAGAAAGTGCTCAGGTAAACGGTTCAAGAGATATAGTCCAGAATTATTTTGTGAAGGACAAATGTAAGGACAGATGAACATGCCTACAATTAAGTTTTTTTAAAACATTTTTATGACATTCAACATAATTAGAAGGGTCTGGTGACAATATAAGCACAACATTTATGAGCACAAATCGCGGAGTCACTTGTAATCTCTGTTGAGTAGTTTTACATGTATGGACTGTTTCTGCTTAGTTAATAAAGAAAATATTTAACGGGGTTACACAAAGTTGAGCCTGGCTTATGTTTTCTTTTTATGTATTTTCCACATCAGGTCACTATCTGTGTATGGATATATCGACGCTGTAAAATTGAAAGGTCGTAAGTAACACATAGGACCTTTTTGACTCTTTGCTATGAACAGATAGGTCGTGCAATTTCCCATCTTCCTGTTAAGTTCCATTATGATATCCCGTCTAGATCAAATTGCACTTACAACCTTTCAATTCTACAGCATCGATATGGACAAGATGGAAATCATTGTCTCCTCCGACTTGCTGTTAAGGAACTTACATGTAAACAAGAATAAGCTTAAAATGCATCAAAGATGCAAAGTACCGAGTTGCAAAACTTGAATGTAAGCGAATATGCACATTTAAGATATACATGTATTGTATAACTATATGGTGTTGACAGATGGGAAACATTACTGGCACGTTTCAGGTTGATACACATTCATTTATAGTTCAGACACCAAGTCCTATGAATTTGACCTTTGATCTTTTGATCCCAAAATCAATAGGAGTCGTCCTTGATTCATGGGAACATTTCTGGCAAGTTTCACGATCATGGGTGCAGTACAGGCTCAAATATGATCCAGAAACCATTTCCAATCATCAGAGTCCTATGACCTTGACCTATGACCTTTTAACCCCAAAATCAATAGGGGTCATCCTTGATTCTTAGGAAACATTTCTGACAAGTTTCATTATCATAGATACAATACATGCTCAAATATGGTCCGGAAACAATTTTCAATCATCAGAATGATATGACCTTGACCTATGACCCTTTGACCGCAAAATTGATAGGATTCATCCTTGATTCATGGGAAACATTTCTGGCAAGTTCCATGAACATAGGTGCAATACAAGCTCTAATATGGTCTGGAAATCATTTTCAATCATCTGAGTCCCATGACCTTTGACCTTTTGACTTCAAAATCAATAGGGGTCATCCTTGATTCATGGGAACATTTCTGGCAAGTTTCATGATCATAGGTGCAAAACAGGCTCTAATATGGTCCGGAAACAATTTTCAATAATCAGAGTCAAGTGACCTTGACCTTTGACCTTTTTACCCCAAAATCAATAGGGGTCATCCTTGACCCATGGTGAGTAAGTGTATGAAGTTTCACAGCACTAACATGTATCATACTTGACTTGTAGTCCGGAAACCAATTGTTGACACCAGCCCGCCTGCCCGTCTCACATCAAATTAAGAGCCGAAATTTGCAACTCGGCTAATAAAAACACCAAAACACAAAAAACAAATACACCTAATAGAGGCAGAGAACTTACCAGACTACGTTTACATTCCATTAAAGCCTTTACTAAGTACTGACAATCTTCCACAGATGGGTCCCTATCCTGTAGACAAGCTTTTGGTGTCCTTTTCTCCTGTAAAATATCATGGCAGGAGGTAAGAAAAATACTCTATCAAGACTACATGAATTATTACTCTGTTAATTTAAAGGTCACTTCAGTGGCTTCAAATGATTCACTATCATAACAATATTGATATTTCTTAGAAAATTGGGAAAACATGTAGAATGATACCTATAAGTAAAATAAACGATTAACATGATGACTACAGTCATAGTACCTCCTTACCACACCCTAAAGTAGCCAGATTATCTCCTAACCACACCCTAAAGAAGTCGGATTACCTCCTCATCACACACAAAAGTAGCCAGGTTATCTCCTAACCACACCCTCCACTAGTCATGTTACCTCCTAAACACACTCTCCTGTGGCCAGATTACCCCTTAACCACACCCTCAAGCAATCTGGTTACCTCCTAACCACACCCTAAAGTAGCCAGATTATCTCCTAACCACACCTTCCACTAGTCATGTTACCTCCTAACCACACTCTCCTGTGGCAAAAGCACTCCTTAACCACACCCTCAAGCAGTCTGGTTACCTCCTAACCACACATTAATGTAGCCAGATTATCTGACCACACCCTCCACTAGTCAGGTTACCTCCTAACCACACTCTCCAGTGTTCAGATTAACCCTCAACCACACCCTCAAGCAGTCTGGTTACCTCCTTACCACACCCTAAAGTAGCCAGGTTATCTCCTAACCACACCCTCTTATAGTCAGGTTACCACCTAACCACAGTCTCCTGTGGCCAGATTATCCCTTAACCACACCCTCAAACAGTCTGATTACCTCCTTACCACACCCTAAAGTAGCCAATTTATCTCCTTACCACACCCTCCTGTAGTCAGGTTACTTCCTAACTACACTCTCCTGTGCCCAAAGTATCCCTTAACTACACCCTCAAGCAGTCTGGTTACCTCCTAACCACACCCTCCTGCAGTCAGGCTACCCCCTAACCCCAACCTCCTGTAGCCTGCAATTGCCTTACCACACCCTAAAGTAGTCAGGTTATGCTCTAACCATTCTGTAAAGTAGCCAGGTTACCGTCTTAGTATTCTTAAAACACCCTTAAGTAGCCAGGTTACCTTCTTACCATACCCTTAAGTAGCCAGGTACGGTATTTAAACCTCCTAACCACATCAAAACTAGCCAGATTATCCCCTTACAAACTCCTCCTGATGCCAGGTTACCTCCTAACCACATCCTACAATAGCCAGGTAATCACCTAGCCACACCCACCTGTAGCCATGTTACCTTTAAACCACACCCTCCAGTATCCAAGTTACCTCATAACCACACCTTCCTGTAGCCAGATTACCTCCTAACCACGCTCACTACTTAGCATACTCTCAAATAGCCAGGTTACTTACCTCCTAAGGTAACCCCCTCAGTAACAAAAAAACTTCGTTTGCGTGGGGTATAAAAATATAAAACTAAACTAAATACGATACATACCTTGGTTACACATGAACTTTTGAGTACACAAAGGAGTAAATCCTGTCGTAGGCCGTCACATTTACGTTTAGGCTTCTGCTGCTCTTCCTCTGGCGCATCCGGATCAATGTAAAAATGCGGCATATTTTAACTGTCAATTCACCTAAAAATAGACAACATTGTTTGACTTCAACTTTTTACATGAGTCATTGCAACATCCTTTACTCTACATACTCAAAATATAGGAAAAAGACCTGTACTATCGGTACATGATACACAAAAACGGCACTTAGTATTGCATTTTTGCGAATTATTAATTCCCTACCTCACCAAACAGGCAAACTAAAAGTTCTGAGAACATTTTTATACAAATTCTCACCAAAAATTTTATACAAATTCTCACCAAAGTATAACCCTAAAGTATATTGCTAACACTGCTAATCCATTGATTTGCTTGAACTGGAACAAGAGATGAATGAAAAACTTAAAGATGCACTTAGAAATAGGATATTTTGTGCTGACTTCCAGGTTTTGAGTCTTTAAATTTTCTCAGGTGATTTTTTCATAATTCCTCTTTGGGAATTAAAGAGTGGTTTTGGGGGGAAAATAGAGAAAATTTGGCATTGGGAAAGGGCCAAAAATTCGGCCCCAAAACAAGAGAAAAAAAACCCTGGTTTCAAGTGTTTGTTGAGGTAGGGAGTTAAAATTCACAAACATGCATTAACAAAACGATTTATCATGTTTGTTGTAATACTTTAAGATAGATGTTTTACAAAGAAAAAAGTATTCAAAGTCAAAATGTTGTCTAAAATGTTTAAGCAATAATTGTAGAAAATACACGTATGTCCGTGATGTTGTCACATTCCAGACAAGTTTTGTATTTACGGAGTATTTAACCTCGTCACTTCAACGATTTCAAGGGGCAATATTCTTATTAAGACTACTACAACATCCAAAATAATCTTCAAATGTATAAACAAACATGAGCTTCTTTTTTTTTTTTTTGAAAAATGTACTGCCATTGGGGACAAAAATATTGAAAGACACAGGCGTTGGGGCAGTACAGAATTTTGGGCAGTTCCGGATAGGTGTTATCTGTATTCCTTATTTCTATGAACTGAAATAAAGTTTCTAAAATCCTTTTTTATCTTTGTGTACCTTCTATATTTATAAACAATAATTCTTCAGCAACATGCACCTGCAGGGATGATATTTTTTTGAAATTTTCAGGGGCCAAGTGGGCTCCCAAGTCAAAAAAAAAATTTAGGTGCCCACAAGAAAAACAATTAGTCCACAGCAAAACATTGTATCTTAATTTATATTTTTAAATTGAAGGCTCCCCTTCTCTTTCCAAGTATCAATTCATGGTCATGGTACAGGAACATGTGTACCGACTACGAAATTAACGCCAAAAATTATCTACATGGAAAGTTTATTTGACGACATTGAACGATAATTACTGTCATTCGTTTGAGGTCAGCGCTCTATATATCTTTGATCAAATCAGATTGAGCACTTTTCCGCGTTAAATTAACTTTGGATTTTAGATGTTTCTATATTTTGAATATTATAGTAGGGTTTTGACTTCAGTCATCTCAAGCACAAGTACCTTTGAATAAATCAATAGGTGCGTTCAGACTTCCACCATCGGTCACCGATGGTACCAACGGTAACCTATGGTAGCCATTGGCGCCTTCGGTAACCTATGGTAGCCCGAGATTTTGATTGATTTTGCGACATCGGCTGCCAAACCTGCCGCAAGTCTACACCCTTGGTAGCTTAGGTAGGATTAAAATTACAGACGACAGGTTCCAGTAAATCAGTAATTTTGTCGATTTCTATGGTTCACAGCAACAATTTATCAATGTATGATGAAACAAATCAGGGTTTTTTGGGGGGAAAGATACATGGGATACAGGGATACAGAGATTTTATCCTTCGTAGTTGGTACGACTTGTACATCGCTAAGGCCACCAGACAAGGGGAAAACAGGGCCAGAAATGCGTGATCCAGACAGGGGGAGGGGTGTTAACGCAGGTTGATTAGTGAAGGAATTAAGAAAAGCTAATCCCCCCATTTTATCATATGATTGACTTTGAAACCATAGCTGCTAGATCCTCACCTCCCTGGTCGAGTTGGAGCCTCTAGAAATATTTAGATATTTAATAACTCCTCGCCCGGGCATTTTCTTTTTCCTTTTTAAATTCAATGAAAACATCCTGAAGTTCTTTCAACGATTACAAAAACGAAAGATAGAAGTACCTTGAATGAATATTTTAAGGCTACTGACATTATCCGCAAAATGGTAGGTTGGACCACCCCCCACCCCCTGGAAATATTCTTTATCCGTGCATAACAATTTTTTCTTATTCTAAAAGGCTATAAAGTACTATAATTTTCAGTTTTAAGAAATTTGAATTTCTCTTAAAGGTTACCAAAAAAACAAAATCAAACGAACAGATAATTGAGAAAGAAATCCATATTACAAAATGAAATTTACCTTACACAGCTCCCCTTTCAAACTCGTGAAAATCGTCAATGGTTCAGATCTTTTTAAAGAATTGTATAGCTTTTTTATCTTTTTTTTCCGTCACATGTCTATGCTGATGATCTTTTTATTTTTTTTAAATTGATGTTCCGCTGACCTCAAATATGCCAAAAGTCCCGTAAGAGACAATTATTTTATCAAAAGATGAAAGAGAAAGTTGCTAATACTACCGAAAATCGTTCAGGGATCTATTGGCACCATCGGCGTTGTCGGTTACCGATGGTAATCTTTGGTGGCCATCGGTCGGTGGTGCTCCCAACCAGTGGTTACCGATGGCGGAAGTCCGAACGCACCTAATAAATGCAGGTACCGGTAAATACAGTTATAAACACATAGCCTCTCTGGACAGTGACTTTGCGCTCTTTTGGAAACGTTAGATGAAGTTTTGGTATACTGATTTTAAATTACGGTGCCTCTTTACAAGGGAAGAAGGGAGATCTATTCATTTTCCGCGAGAAAGCGCAATTAAAAATTTGTGAAATATCCATGAATTTTTGTTTCACAGCATGAGATACGACAACTGTGAAACATTAAGAAAATAATTGTGATCGGAATTTTACGGTCGCCAAGTGGGCAATCAGAAAACATTTTTGGTAGTTCACACTGAATTTATAGTCGCACTGGACTGCACTACTAGTATAATGCCACTAGTCTAAAACAGGGAAAAACTATTGGGCAATTGATTTGTATTACTTTGCTCTGTAGCAATGCTAGTGGGATTTATTCTCTTGCAGCTGCTGAGCTCAGGGATTGAATTATGGCAGTGGCTCCGGATACGAACGTTCGTATCTTTAGACCAATTTCTCGGCGTACGAACACAAATCGTAGTGAGCTATGCATATATATTTCATTTTGTTTCGTTTTTTTATCAAGGCATCTTGTGTTCAAATTGTATCTTAGTTGTGACATATTCTGAAAAGTTGATTAACGGAGTTGCATCTACATGTACGTATTCAGGCCACAATTAAAAAAATTGTTTGTTTCCCCTCCCCCCCGGGTCTGTTTTTTCCAAGTGACCCGCCAGGCGGGTACTTTTTTTTTTTTTTTTTTTTTTGCTGCCTGAACTACATGTATCAAATATATTTAAAGTCGTTTGAATCCAAATTGCACATTACTAGACTCCTTAAAGCTGCGCACTCACACTCTGTGTTTCTAATTAATATGATTAAGACTAAGAGCTGGCAGCCGGCGATTTCTTACCTCTTACTTCGAGAAAAATCGCCGCCTGCTTTCCGTAAAAGGTATCCGATATGTCTCCATTTCTATCGCTGGTTAAGTATGAAATGTCTACTTATTTTATTGAACATGTTCAAAAGAAAACTTCGTTGTCCTGTAAAACAAAATTAAACAAAATTGTCCCAAGATAAATATTTCCGCAACAGGTGCATCATTTGTTTCAGCGCGGCGTAACAGGTCATTTTACGGCAACATCAAATCTGCGAGAATAAGATGCACTATAGAACAATAACATCTCGACTTTTTTTTACGAGTTGTAAATATTTTTGTATAGATATTGAACAAGCGCAACCACGAGTCGCGGACTATAAATGGCCGGCGTTTTCCAGTGCATGATAAAGATGAAATAAGTTTGTATACTTTTCTTTCTCAGTCTGCAATGGTCTGTTTATTGTATGTAAACAGCGAAAGTGAAAAATATCTATACTAACAACATCAAGAACTCATAGTAATATTGAGTCTATTGATAATGACGTTCACGATGCAAGAAGTTAGCAGGGACCGCCGACAACCGCTAGAGAAACGTATGTTAATCGGTTAACACAGCGATAACCAGCGATAGAAACCAGCGATAGAAACCGGTTGCCCATTGGTCTCGTTGGTTTATGTGTAGTCCTTTGTGTTTGATGTTTCTGTGTTTTGCGTTGACGTTCCTTGTCCCTTACGCGTCTCTTTGTGCTTGTCTGCTTTGTGTTTTTGCATTGGGTGTTTTGCTGTGGGTGCTACAACCTGGTGATCCCCTCCTTTGTTTTTTAATCATAACCGAATACGTACAGTACTATGATTAGGTAGTAGTGTTCTTATTCACTCGATTTCATGCATTTAGATAATATGTCTTAATTTTGGCCCACTCAGCGGACCCTTCGAAATAAGCGATGGGTCTTTATAGCGCTCAAACGCCTATCCATGAAGCGAGATTTCACAAGTTTAGGAAATGGATTGGGCACATGCGTATACTATACATGTACAGATGGAGCCCACAATACCTGCCGCACTTGCAGAATGCTTGTTTGAAATTTTACATCCGTAGACCGAGTGCTCGTCTATCATGTTTTCAAAAAACTTTGGGAGGATATTTACAAGAGAGAGACAATTATCAATGTACCATTAATAGGGATGTTCGCCGTGACGTCACGGGTCTCGCGAAAACGAGGCTGGTTGGCAAAAACGATTGGCAGTGAAGGGAAATATACGTGATACCCGGGGATCAATCGACAATTGATCATCAATTTGATGCTCTAATATGCGCTACTTTCCTATTATTATTTTATTGATAAGTCCTGCTGTGACACTGGCCATTCTAATCACAACAATAAAGAAATCCCGCTGAGTTTATTAGTATATCAGACTGCTGTTCGATGGGAAGGGGGGGGGGACAAGAATCAATAAACTGTCGATATTTTTTCCCCTCAAATATTGCCTCTTAAAGAAGCCGGTGTAATTCATAATGTCCCATTTTTATGCTCCTGTATTAGGTGTAACATACCCGACAAATTACCAGTTGTTTTGACAAGTACACACCTATACCTCAAACATGCAACGTTCCTAATTAGTTGTGATTTAATTAAAGCGGAGTACAAAATGTATTTGAACGGGATAGACAGAGGGAAATAGTTTGACCAAAATTAATGTCGAACTGTTTGAAAACGCAAAACGGAAAAAAAATTCATTTAACTCACAGACAACGTTAAATAAAATAAAGAGTACTAGCTATTTTTCTTAGCTTTTTTTTTCTCATGACTGTCTCCAATTTATAAATAAAGCCGGTCGAAGTAATAACAGGAAAACACGCGCGAATTCTCTTTTTCTCTTTTTATTATTCCTTCACTGGCTTCAGTAATTTTCTTACTTAGCATATGGAAATTATTATTTTTTAAAACTGACGTGCCTTATCTAACTTTTTGCTTGCTGGAGAAAGGGGGAGGGGGGCTCAAGATTAGAATTTTAGAATGCCTAAAGAATTTCTCAACTTCCATGTAAGTTTGGGCAGCCGCACCCCTAAAGATTGAAAATCGTTGGGATAAAAAGAGACATATAAGAATTTAAAATGAAAGATAAGATTAAAATACACAATAAAATTAAATGATAAATGTTAATATGAATGAATAAGAGGGATCTCGGACCATATAACATCCTAACATTCTTTTTCCAACTTTAGCACCACGACTCTTAAAACATCCAATTTTTGAAAAGAATTTCAGGAATAGATGTTCGGACTTCCATCTATCTAATTTTCAGAATTTAATTAAACAATTATCCCGTTTAAATAAATAAATACATAAATAAATAAATAAATCTTGACATATTAGAAATATTAAATAATGATCCGCTGTTCCAACTTTTATATGATTATGATTGATATATGAATGGATTGTACTTCCTTTTTGTTTCTGAAATTTAAAGTCCTTTCAGCTAAAAGACAAATGTAATGTAAGTATTTATCAAAAAATGGTTCAGTTGTTTCATCCGTGTCTCTGAATCAAAATATGAAAAACTGAAATATGAAATGGATAGATCACATGCAGTGGCTTTCTCTCCTTTGCGGATCATTGGTTCCGCCGCCTGGGTGAAAAATCTACCTGGACAGCCGACAAAAATCAAGGTAAATGGCAGGTGTCAGATCAATGTATTGTGTATACGAGATACACTGTTTAGGTTTGACTTGGCAAATTGATGGATGATATAAGATGTTCACATTCATGACTTTAAAAATTAAATCAACCCACAGAGAGACTAAATGCTATTTATACATAACCGGTGATTAATAAAGAAAAATTAAATTAAAAAAATATCACATGCAATCAAAACGATTGATTAATATAATAACAACTTAGAAGTAATCTTAACATAATTATATCTGTTGATATTTTGTACTGATAAAGAATATTAGCATAAATAGAAGTGGACATTGCTATATACATATATATAAGAGAACCACTTTTTGCCAACCAATTTTCATGCGCATGCGCAGTGTGACGTCACTTTTTCGTCACTCGAACATCCCTATACGTAATTTATGACTGACGGGAATGGGAAGGCAGGGGAGGGGGGTTATGGCAAGATTTCTTATAATAATGTAGGAATGAGAAAGCTACTGAGTTGATTAACAATTCTATATATATGCACAACCAATGTTATTCCCTGAGATGTTACTATTGAAAGAAAAGGCTGCAATTCGTGTATAAACACTCGTGACGTCACAATGCATAAGATCTAAAGAAACATGCCGCGACAGCTGTTCTAACCTGCAAACTGAGCCCGCAGTGACCTGAATTTTAACGTCACCCTTTTACCTAGAAAACGTGATTTCAGAAAACAAGAATGAAATAGACAACTATGGTGCATATATATAGAATAAATGTCATAATTTGTGATTTGTTACGGGTATACAACACACAGCAAGTGCATTTATCGCATGAAATGCGCTAACGCGCATTACATGTACGATAAATGCACTTGCTGTGTGTTGTATACCCGTAACAAAACACAAATTAAGACACTTATTCTCTATTTGGATAGAATATTGTAACGTTGAAACTGAAAATGGACATGGCCGCAATTCGATTTCTTTACCAAAAAAAAAAAGAAAAATAAAAATATTGGATTTTTTGGGCTATAAAAAAAACTGACTCGGCAGCGTTTTTCCTGACCCGGTCAGGGCGAGGGGAAACAAACAACTTTTTAATTATGGCCTCAGGGATTTTTTTAGGGTCTGTAGGGGGCCTAAATTCGGCCCCATTCCCAACGTCAAAAAGAGGTACTTTTTCCCAATTTTAGACCTTAAAATTCCCAATTCAATCTTTTCTCCAAAACAAGAAATTCATTTCCAATTTACGTATCATTAACTGAAAGTAAAGCGAAAGCAGAACAAACATTTTGTGTTAGTTAACTCTAGGAGGGATTCAAAATATAGACAATTGATATGATAAGGGATAATTTGCATGAATATATCTTTTTGTTGTTTGAAATTCATTTCCCAATTTGGGTTAAAATGTTGTAAAATTCCCAATTTCATCGGCCCAGGCCCCTGACATCAGAGGCTAGAAAAAAACCCTGGTATTTGTTATCTTTTCAAAATTCTCAAAAACTTCAACTTCCGCTGGAGCGACGGAACGTCAGTACAAGTTTGCACACAACAGCGGACAAGTGCGCGTCTATTACTAATCAGTGATCACTATAATGATTGAGAGCATAGAAAATAGCCTCTTATCCCGGTTGCTAAATTACAGATTCTGCAGAATAAACTCGTATACCTTATTCAGTCTGGTGAAGGGGAAGAAGTGAGGAGGAAATTCGATCTACGAATTCATTAAAGAACATTGTTTTTAAATCATTAAAAGTGTAAAGATTATGAAATAATTACATCTATGTTTCTTTTAATTGAATTATCAAGATATTGCTTGCATATTCGTAAAATAGACACAAATTTACATAATCATGTCAAACGAAGGGCGCAGCCATATTGACTATCGGTACTCCTCTCGTTTTATTACACTTTCCGAAAGGGCGCACTAAAGAACGTAGTCCGTTCTATGATATTTTTCTGCAATGACAGAGAATGTACATGTATTTTGATTTTTTTTTATGACTTTTTTTATGCCCCCGTAATTTTTATGCCCCCGTAATCGAAGATTCGGGGGTATATAGTTTTTGGTATGTCCGTCTGTTTGTCTGTTTGTCCGCAAAAAACTTTAACCTTGGCCTTAACTTTTGAATGGTAAGTGACAGGGCTTTCATATTTCACATGTGTATCCATTGTGACAAGACCTTTCCATGGATACCAAAATTTTGGACCTTTTGACCTTGACCTTGGAATTTAACCTTCTTTTGAAAAACTTTAACCTTTGGTGTAACTTTCGAATGGTAAATGGCAGGGCTTTCATATTTCATATGTGTATTCATTCTTCTTCATAGTATCCGGTATACCATCAGAATTGAAGATTATTTACCGGTGCATGCGTGGCCTACAGTATATATAATTTAAATGTGCAAAACGATGTTGGGAACACCTGATAGGTCCAACCATGCGCAAACATGTGACAAGGCCTTCCCATGGATACCAAAATGTTGCACCTTGTCACCTTGACCTTGGAGTTTGACCTACGTTTGAAAAACTTTAACCTTGCCCATAACTTTTGAATGGCAAGTGATAGGGCTTTCATATTTCACATGTGTATTCCTTGTGACAAGACCTTTCCATGGACACCAAAATTTTTGACCTTGTGACGTTGACCTTTGAGTTTGACCTAATTTTGAAAATTTAAACATTAGCCATAACTTTTGAATGGTACGTGATAGGGCTTTCATATTTCACATATGAATTCCATGTGGCAAGACTTTTCCATGGATACTAAATTTGACCTTGTGACCTTGACCTCAAAGGTGAAACTACTTTTCAACTGTTTTACTGACAAAGATGCCAACGGAGGCATTCATGTTTCACAAACACAGGTTTTTGTGGGGTTTTTTGTTTGTTTGTTTGTTTGTTTTTGTTTTTGTTTTTGTTTGTTTTTTGTTTTTTTTTTTGTTTTTTTTTTTTGTTTTTGTTTTGTTTTGTTTTTTGTTTTGTTTTGTTTTGTTTTGTTTTGTTTTGTTTTGTTTTGTTTTGTTTTGTTTTGTTTTGTTTTTGTTTTTGTTTGTGTTTTTTTTTGGGGGGGGGGGGATTGGTTTCATAAAAACTATCCGACAGTTATAATAAAGATATATTAATATTTTCAACACTCATTTTCAAGTCTGAAATAAGAGATTTTCACGGATATGATCGCCATGGAAACTGTATTAAATCATATTTCATCAATTCGTTCAAGTTACTTGAATTTTCGCAATATAATTATGATAAATCCAACGACGGATACCCCCGGTCTTTTGCTCTTCTTTTTAATCTAAAAGGAGAGAAAACTTAGACCAGGGTCATCCGATGATGAATAAATCCAATGACACTCTTCATGCGCGGATCTAGCGGGAGGGGGAGAGGAATCGGGGGTCTGGACACCCCCCCCCCCTTTTTTTTTTTTTTAGATTTTTCAAGAGGGGGTTCGAAATCTGAATGTTTTAACGAAAAAAGGGGTAATTTATATGGGTCTTTTTTATTTCCTAAAGTTCGGCTTGCTATACGCTTGCCTAATAATAAATTAATCTAAATTGTCCGATGCGATGTTCTCTAAGTTCATTTTCAGAAGACCACAAATATCTATCTTTTGAAAATCATAGGTTTTATTGCCCTCCCAATAGTTTCATTGTAAAAACTGGCAAAAACGTGCTTAAAACGGGTTTAAAATTGACATATAGAAAGCTTGAATTTTCTCCTTTATCTATGATTCCAAAAGACACGCTAATGTTCGTTCGGTCCCTTTCCCAAATAACAGAGATATAAAAATATTTGGTAAGTATTTTAAAATTCAATATTCAGTGGAGAATGTAGGGGGGCGGAGCCCCCTCCCTCCCGGCGCTGATACAAAAATTTCCAAAAAAAGTGTTATTTTGGCCCATTTTCAGTAAAATTCGACTAAATTCTTGCCGGCAACGGAGGCGCGGGAACCGCCACTGATAATGTTATAGCAGGATAAAAGAATGCGTTCAAGAAGTTTCAGTTCCCTTTACATGTATACATATAGACCATAAAAATGCCTCGTTTGTCAGACCCAAAAAGTTTAGACGTGAAATTTGAACATCGGTTGTCATGGCAATGCTTTCTAAATCCAAGCCCAACACACCATATATTATTAATGTACAAAAAAAATCTTTCATTTCTGTGACATGCTATTTTTCTATGTTGCTGAGAAATTGTTTGGTCCAAATCATGGTCGAACACATACCGGAATCGGTAAACTCTTTTCAGTCTGTGCCGAAAATATTTTTGACCAATCGCGTGAGAGAAAAATCTGAAGACCGTGTATCATAAATATTTTTGATGGAAACATCATATTCGAATGAAGAAAATTAGAAATGCCTGTAAGAATAAGCAGTGATCACAACGATCCATTTGATATGAATCGAATTTTGTTCAGTACCTTCAGTACTGGTCGGAAACATGTTATCGCATTTTTGAAACGTTTTTGTTATCAAATTATGAAGAACAAGACGGCCCGAACAAGAAATTATCCAACTTTGGTTTCTTGTCACAGAATGCATTGGACTATGACACATTATTTAATCCCCCTCCCTCCCCCTTGAAAGAGGGATATTTGACAGGGGGGGGGGGTAGGGTGACAAATGATGTGTCATCTGATTTGTGAACGCAACAGGCTGGCAGAAGTTCTGAAATCTTGAAAATGATGCCAGTCATTTGGACCGGCATCCTTTAATCAGTTAAGTTGGTCCAAATGAGAGTATGCCAGTCTGAAAAAAAGAACAAAGTGTTACCATTTTAGTTGCCAACATTCTGGGTTTTAGATTCAAATTCACTTGATTCCTTGTAGGAAGGACATTTTGCCTTTGTTCAATTTAGGGCCGGGGACTACATAGGCAAAAAAGACGATTTTTTAAAGGGTAAAAATAATCCTATCTTATTTCCGTTCCTATATCCAAGTGTCTTGCGTCGCAGACCCTCCAGAAAAAGGGAGGATTTTGATATGATATTAGGGAAAATTTGAGGTTGTACACTGTAACTCAATGAAAATGTTGCCATTTTGTGTTGAATTTGACCGTCACTTCGCGCGGAAATCCTGACGTCACAATGCAATTTTCGTACAGGAAACAATGATACGGAATTTTAACAATTACTTTTATGTCATGCAACCATCATTTTGTACGGGAAATCAGTGAATCAACTACAACCTTTTAAGATGAGTTTGAAAGGGGAAAATCTACGAGGCCAAGCGGCGTTTGAGCGGGTTTGGGGGCAGTAGCCCCAATAAAAGTGAGTTAAAATAGTGATTTATTGTTCCTTTAGTTACAGAAAAGAAATACATCTTAAAAATGTTCATGTATTTAATTTATTTGTCCTTAATAGTCGTGGTATCCTAAAGACAATCAAGAGCAATTTTAAAGAGTAAAAATATTATAATCCACAGTACAAATGAAAAACGAATCCACAGTACAAATGAAAATTATTAAACAGTAGAAAATACTTTTTTCTCCGAAAAAATTCTGGTTGAAAATTTCATCTTAAAATTGTCTTTTTTTGCCTATATAGTCCCGGTCTCCTAAACTAGACAAAGGCCGGACATAATATTTGACAAAATGTCATTTTTTTCTATCATCATGATCATCGCTGCGTATAATCAATCATGCTCCCTTATAACGCATCAAAATGGGCTCAGGATGAAGCATTTAGTAGAAATTCCTGATGAATGAGGTTACACCAAACTGCCCATTTCACAATATACTTTCTGACCTTACCATCACTCAGTAACACGTAACATCTTCCCCGCTACCTGCCTTGACGTAAACGAACAATAGGGGGTTTAAATATCAAATACACAATGGATAACATTGTGACTTGGGTATTTACGACGGAAATTTACTTAGAGTAGACACAGTTTTGATTATTAAAATGTCTGAGAGTTTTCTAACATAAGGACCTTTGAAGGAAGTTTAGCATTTAGTAGGGTTGCTGTATGCTGCATTCATCTGCGTGACATTATAATACCGAAAAGCATATTCGCTGTCAAATTTACGACGGTCACAGTCAATTTATGCCGGTCATGCTGTTTGGACCGGCAGATTTCAACATCTCTGGGCTTGGGAAAGGTACTGATCAAGCTAATACTGGTACCTTGTTTGAGCTGATACTGTTGTCGGAACAGTTTCCGGACGATTTTGAAGGTTTTTCAGCGATTACTCCTCTGTCCTATGATGGTAAATGAATCTTCAAATTTCTCTCAAATAATGCTTTGCCCTTCTCACAGATGCACATATCAAAAGAAAATGCTAAGTCCATCTAGTAGAAATATGGTTTCTACACCGATTTTATGACCCTATATTTCGGCCATTTTTCGCAAATTAATAGAAATTTTTCCGGACACCCGATTTTAAAGCTGTCCATCTTGATCGGTACTTTTCCCCAGCTTATGCGTGGGGGGGGGGGGGGGTCAGTTTCATGCATTAGGATGTAGTTCTTGATAAACCATGGTTCAAGTAGACTGTAGACTGTTTCTGTGTCATGATTTTTCGATACATTTGAAAAACAACTTTGCGACATTTGCAAACAAAGTTTCAACATACTTGTAGAATATGTAAGGTTAATTATGTTATCTCAAGGAGACTGACACTTCAAATTAGTAATGTCTCATTGGGATTCTTCTTTATACAGTAGAAATACAAATTAAGAGTGCAGAAAGCCCTATCTAAAGGCTGATTCCATCATGTCCACAGGGATCACCCTGGGCCGCGCCATTTGCGCACAATTTTCGGAAATGGCGCAGTAGAGTTGTGCAAGTGGGCCACTTGGGCGCACCTGTTACGAGAATGGCACATGCTTTGCCCATAACGTGCGTCAAGTCGATCTATTCAACCCTAACCCTAAATTCACGAATTTCAGCGTTCATAGTTAAGTTTTAATGTCTTCTAACTTTGAATTTTCCCGAAGGTGTAGTGTAGATACCGAGACTTCCAAATTGAGATCGGATTACTGTTGTAAGCGGACAGCATTTAATAATCATTATTGTCCGTCACACGTACGTGGCGGCACGTGGTCAGTAATGAGTACAATAGCTGAACAAGTTTTCTTTCTTTATTGAATAAAGTCGGGATGTTAGAAATCTTTCGTACGTACGTCCTTTATTTGCAGATTGACCTTTAGATATACTGTATATGTAGTTAAGCTGCATTGATTTCCCGGTATGTGGAGGGTGATTATCGTGTATTAAACGTACGTTGGAACGATTTTTTTCAAAGATTGATTTTACTGGATAATCTTTGTTTTTTTTTTAATTAACATAATATTTAACAAACGATCGAAAATCTGACACAGCGTCCGCCATTTTCCCCCTTAAGTTGCAAAAATACGTATTGTGGGTGAGGGTGTCAAGAATAGATTTTAAGCCTTATGTCTTGACTCTCAATTTTTTTTTTCTTTGGGGAGAGGTTTTTTTCTTTTTTTTTTTTTCTTTCTCAAATTTAAGACACCAGTATCCATAACACGAACCAATGTCAATTCAGAATTAAGCCCCCCCCCCCAAAAAAAATACAAACAAAAGATAATGATCGAATTTCAGTCGGAGGACAATGATACAAGGGCCCAAGGATTTAACAATGCACCTTCAACTTTGAAATTTTTCTTATTTTAGATGCCTCCAGAATTCAAAATGAAGAATGTTGGAAGGCTCAGTTTTATGCATTTATGGTTGTAAAACCTCGTTTTTTCCATAGGCCCCTCATGAGAAAATTCCAGGGTTATCCCTGTGTCCATCTTCCAGCTGAAAAACTAAAGAATTGTGATACGATTCTTGAACTGAAAGCAAATAATGTGAAACATACATTGTATCATGAGCATAGTGTATCATCACAGCCCTAGCTTAGATTGGTCTTTTAGGAACTTGAATAATATTGTACACAGAGCTAAGTGAAAATTTTATCATTACAGGAGAAAAGTGGACCGGATGGTAATGACAATGTAAGAGTGTGTGTGCGGTGTCGACCTCTAAATGACACTGAGAAGAAACAAGGATGCACACAGTGTGTAGATGTAAGTTACTAAGTAGCAATATCTCTTTGTACATACATTGTGTGGACAGTGGGGGGTCAAGAAGTAGAATTCCCATTTTCCATTGCAATGGAAAAGTTAGGTAGGGAAAGTGCAAAACAAGTGTTCACTTCCTGGCGGGCAGGTAGACTTGTGGAACGTTTTCTCCTTTTCATTCAGATTTCTTTTTCATCTTCTAATTTTGAGACAAGGTTTTAATTTATTCTGAGGAATGCTAAATTTACCACATTTCAACATTGCCTTTTAAATATGCTACAGTATAAGACCTATCCTTCTCTACATAAAATTGTTAATGGGCAAGTATTTTTTGGGTCGGGCAAGTAAATTTTTAAAAGTCATGAGTCGCCCATTGCACATGTTGCATGTAAATATATGTTTTGAAAAAAAATTCTAGACCCCTGGGACAGATGTCAGTTGCTCTGACACATTAAGGCAAAAATAACAAGTAATAAATTCTTCGGTCAGGAAAAAAATGGTTATGATGGTCTTTGTGTGTTAAAGTGATAATAAATAGATAGAAGAAAACAAATGTAATTAAAGGCAGGTTTAGAAATTAATGTAAACTGTCTTGTATTCGCGAGCTTTTTATTTTCGCGATATTCGCGGGTTCCTTCTATTCACAAATATAAAACGCCGCGAATATGTTCTAATACGTATGTAGTAAGTTATGATCATACTATGTCACGAAAATAAAGCGCTGTGAACCAGTCACTTCATTCGTGTTTGTGAACTTAAGACGCCGCGAATAAAAGACGGTTAACAGTAGATAGTGTACATGTCTGTATGATAATATTGACATTTTACACACGGTACATATTATGTTGTAGGTGGATGAGGTTCGGGGGACTATAACCGTTAAAAGTCCTAACGCTGGTCATGGAGAGGTACCTAAAACATTCACGTTTGACAATGTGTTTGGGATGGCATCCAAACAAGTGGACGTGTACAACCAGGTGGCCAGGCCGATCGTTGACTTTGTCTTAGAAGGATACAATGGTACGTTACTTAATCAACATCAGATTCTGATTCACTTACGTTCATAAATGTCAATTAATTATCAGTGTTTAAGGCAAAGTTATTCAGTATTTTCTTAAAAGGGAAGGAAATCTCCTAATTCAAACTAGTTTACTGTTCATTTATAGAGAAAATATATCAATACCCATCAATATCATAACAGTTGATTATCAGCATTAAAGGCTAAGATGTACAATATTTTCTTGAAAGAGAAAGAAGTCTCCCAATTCAAACATCTAAAAAAAACTCTTTTACTGTTCATCTAAAGAGAAAATATATCAGTTTGATACAATATCTCTGACTAATTAAATGCAGAATTCCCTCACTCCGTTATTGTTACTTTATATGTATATTTCTTGCATTATCAGTCACTGTTTATCGGCAGGATCTATTCTTACTTACAGGTACTATATTTGCATACGGACAGACAGGTACCGGGAAGACGTTCACCATGGAGGGAGTACGTGCTGTACCGGAGCTCAGGGGCGTCATTCCTAATTCCTTCGCACATATATTTGGCTTTATCGCAAAGGCAGAGGGAGACGCAAGGTAATAAAAATTTCATGAAGCAGCTACATGTATGCCTTATTTTCATAGGTTGAAATGTATTATGGTGAGTGGTAGAAATTTTATAAAAATTTCAGGTCATGAAGAAAGTCCTTTCACAGCAATTTTTGTTGACTTATGTGACATGTTTGCTAGAACAATATCTTGGTTGTCACTTGACAATAAAAATACTGGAAATTTTGTACCATATACATGTATACCGTAAACGTCATTATATTCATGTGGACTTATATTTTCATGATTACAAGACAAGGATACTAAAATTTCTTGAGTTTATCAATTAAAAAAAAAACCATTTGATTAGTTTCATAATATTTTGCGTTCTGTTTACACATAATTAAGGATTCCGACTTCCGTCGGAATCCTTTCTGTTATTGTATTGTCTTTTCTTTATTCTTATTATTCTTATTAAGGATTCCGACTTTTCCGTCGGAATCCTTTCTGTTATTGTATTGTCTTTTCTTTATTCTTATTATTATTCTTATTATTATTATTCTTACCCCCAGATCGTTCCAGTCACTGTACAAAAAAGTGCCACTTCTTATGATAAATCAAATAGTATCACGTGAAAGAGCATATAAAAAACCTTTACTTATAGAACAAAGACTATTAGACATTTAAAGTTCAAACTTCATACATAATATCATTAAACCAAGCTCTTTCACCTTGACCTTGACCCAAGGTCAAATTCTGATTCTCATGGTCACAACAAACTTTAGTCAAGGTCTTAACAATTATTTACTCTTGTAGAATTTACACTTTTTGTCCTATACTATTTATTCTTCACACAAGTAGTCCTTCTTATTTGAACTTAACATAGTATAAGAAAGATAACTCTTTTATTCTTGTTCTCTGTTTCTTTTTTTTTTTTAGCTCACCTGAGCGAAGCTCAAGTGAGCTATTGTCATAGCGCGCCGTCCGTCGTCCGTCCGTCCGTCGTCGTCGTCGTCGTCCGTCCGTCCGGCGTAAACTTTTAACATTTTCAACATCTCCTCTGCAACCGCTGCACAGAATTTCTCGAAACTTCACAGGAAGCAAGTACTCAATGCCCTCTACCAAGTTTGTGTTTTTTGTGCCGATTGGTCAACAAATATGGCCGCCGAGGGCTCTGATTGGCTAACACATTTTCAACATCTCCTCTACAACCGCTGCACAGAATTTCATGAAACTTTACAGGAAGGAAGTACTCGAGGTCCTCTACCAAGTTTATATTTTTCATGCCGATCGGTCAACAAATATGGCCGCCGAGGGCTCTGATTGGCCGACACATTTTCGACATCTCCTCAGCAACCGCTGCACAGAATTTCATGAAACTTTACAGGAAGGAAGTACTCAAGGTCCTCTACCAAGTTTGTGTTTTTCGTGCTGATCGGTCAACAAATATGGCCACAGAGGGCTCTTATTGGCTGACACATTTTCGACATCTCCTCTGCAACCGCTGCACAGAATTTCATGAAACTTTACAGGAAGGAAGTACTCAAGGTCCTCTACCAAGTTTGTGTTTTTGATGCCGATCGGTCAACAAATATGGCGGCCGAGGGCTCTGATTGGCTGATACATTTTCGACATCTCCTCTGCAACCGCTGCACAGAATTTCATGAAACTTTACAGGAAGAAAGTACTCAAGGTCCTCTACCAAGTTTGTGTTTTTCGTAGCGATCATTTAACAAATGTGGCCGCTCTGATTGGCTGATACATTTTCGACATCTCCTCTGCAACCGCTGCACAGAATTTCATGAAACTTTACAGGAAGGAAGTATTCAAGGTCCTCCAACACGTTTGTGTTTTTTCATGTTGATTGGTCAACAAATAATGCTGCTGAGGGCTCTGATTGGCTGACAAATTTTCGACATCTCCTCTGTAACCGCTGCACAGAATTTCATGAAACTTTAGAGGAAGGAAGTACTCAAGGTCCTCTACCAAGTTTGTACCTTTCGTGACGATCGGTCAACAAATATGGCCGCCGTGGGCTCTGATTGGCTGACACATTTTCGACATCTCCTCTGCAACCATTGCACAGAATTTCACGAAACCTTGCAGCAAGCTAAGTACTCAAGGTCCTCTGCCAAGTTTGTGTTTTTCTTGACGATAGGTCAACAAATATGGCTGTCAAGGGCTTTGATCTGTAGAAGTATTTTTGTGACTTTTAACCCTTTGTGACTCAGGTGAGCGATGTGGCCCCCTTGGGCCTCTTGTCTTAGTAGCATTACATATCTGTACTTTCGTGTTGTTGTCATTTTCTATTGATAGAAATTATCTCATTGCAAAATCATTGTGCAATTCTGTTTTGAGAAAGTAATTGTAAAGGATTTGATATTGATAGAGTATGGAGTTTAAAGCTTTCGTAAAGATGAAAGGTACTTAATATTTTTTCTTCTATTTTGTTGATAAATAAATAAAGAGTCCCAAGTTAGACATAAGCTCTTTTGACTCATTTGCTGAAGTGAATAAGGTACTTAAGCAACTTTTCTTTTTTTTCCATCTTCTTTATTCGGATTTTAACACTTCAGTTCCTAGGAAGGTCTAAGAAAGGAGGAATCCGTCTGTTGCTTGCAACAGTAGCCATCTAGTTATTATTATTATTCTTACCCACAAACCGTTCCGGTCACTTTACAAAAAAGTACAGCATCATATGAAAAAACGGAAAGTACCATGTGAAAGAGCATATAAAGATCTAAATTTAAATTTTTTTTCTTGTCGAAAAGTTCACATATGCCCCTGCTAGAGGTCATCAAAGGTAAAATCTTTAAAACCTTATAACTCCTAAACTAACCGTGCGATTTTAACGAAATTTGTTTTATATTGTTCTTTGGGAAATTTGCAAACTTTTATACGCTTACATGCTCGATAAAATATTTACGGTTTTCGCGCTATTTTGAGTTGAAAATGGAACTTTAAATTGGCACAGTGCCAATTTCTACAGTTTTTGAGATTTTGAGTTGAAACTTGGATGGTAGGTTACTTATAGGTAGTCATTGATGATGACCTAGTTTCAAGGTCAAATTATGATTCTCAAGGTCACAACAAACTTTTGCCTATAGAACAAAGACTATTTGACCTTGACAGTTCAAACTTCACAAAAACAATCATTGATCCAAGCCCTTTCACCTTGACCTTGACCCAAGGTCAAATTCTCATTCTCAAGGTCACAACAATTTTTTTCCTATAGAACAAAGACCATTTGACATTGAGAGTTCAAACTTGACGCAAATATTCCTTGCATCAAGTCCTTTCACCTTGACCTTGACCCAAGGTCATTTGTTCGATTTCAAGGTCACAACAGACTTTTGTTGATAAAATATTGAGCTTTGAATAGATAAAAAGAAATCTTGATGAGAATTAACTAAAATGCTTATCTTTCATCCATGACCTTGGTTCAAGGTCAAATAAACTTTTTCAAGGTCATAACAAACATTTACTCTTGTAGGATTGATAGGATTTTGTTCTTAAATATTTATTCTTCACAGAAGTAGTACTTCTTATTTGAACTTTACATAGTAAGATAGATAACTCTTATTCTTGTTCTCTGTTTCCTTTTTTATCTTAGTAGCATTACTTGTCTGTACTTTCATGCTGTTGTCATTCTCTATTTATAGAAATTTTCTCATTGCTAATTCATTGTGCAATTCTTTTTGGGATAGTTATTTAAAAGGATTCAAAATGGATAGAATAGATATAGGAGTTTAAAGCCTTCCTAAACTTGAAAGGTATTTATCGTCTTTTTCTTCTTTTTTGTCGATAAATAGATAAGAGTCCCAAGTTAGACTTAAGCACTTTTGACTCATTTGCTGAAGTGAATAAGGTACTAAAGCAACTTTTTTTTTCATCATCTTTATTCGGATTTTAACACTTCAGTTCCGAGGAAGGTCTAATAAAGGAGGAATCCGTCTGTTGCTTGCAACAGTAGCCATCTAGTTCTTATATATGTCTGTTGATTACTAATTGTTTATTCTCTTCAGCAATATCGACATTCAAATAAAACATTTCTTCTGTTCTTCTTGTTGTGTGCTCATCTTATTGTATGTAATTTTTAGCTCACCTCGACGAAGTTGAGTGAGCTTATGCTATAACCGTCCGCGTCCGCGTCCGGTTAAGAAGTTTGGGGTAGCTCAGTATCTGACAAAGTACTAATGCTACAGTAACCAAACTTGCACAAGTGATTCATCTTTGGATGCTGAGGTGAACCCATGCATCGGATGCAGCATCTGACCTACATTTTCCGCTTGAGTGACTTGGTTAAGAAGTTTGGGGTAGCTCAGTATCTGACAAAGTGCTAATGCTACAGTTACCAAACTGGCACAAGTGATTCATCTTTGGATGCTGAGGTGAACCCATGCATCGTATGCAGCATCTGACCTACATTTTCCGCTTCAGTGACTTGGTTAAGAAGTTTGGGGTAGCTCAGTGTCTGACAAAGTACTGATGCTACAGTAACCAAACTTGCCCAAGTGATTCATCTTTGGATGCTGAGGTGAACCCATGCATCGGATGCAGCATCTGACCTACATTTTCCGCTTGAGTGACTTGGTTAAGAAGTTTGGGGTAGCTCAGTATCTGACAAAGTGCTAATGCTACAGTTACCAAACTGGCACAAGTGATTCATCTTTGGATGCTGAGGTGAACCCATGCATCAGATGCAGCATCTGACCTACATTTTCCGCTTGAGTGACTTGGTTAAGAAGTTTGGGGTAGCTCAGTATCTGACAAAGTACTGATGCTACAGTAAGCAAACTTGCACAAGTGATTCATCTTTGGATGTTGAGGTGAACCCATGCATCGGATGCAGCATCTGACCTACATTTTCCGCTTGAGTGATTTGGATAAGAAGTTTGGGGTAGCTCAGTATGTGACAAAGTACTAATGCTACAGTAACCAAACTTGCACAAGTGATTCATCTTTGGATGCTGAGATGGACCCATGCATCGGATGCAGCATCTGACCTACTTTTTCCACTTGAGTGATTTCGCTTTTAAAAGCCAATATTGAGCAAAGTATAAGTGCTACATGTACCAAACTTGCATATTGGATGTATCTTTGATCAAACTTTCATAAAATGACCTTGACCTACTTTTTCCGCTTGAGTGATTTTGCCTTTAAAAGCCAATATTGAGCAAAGTATAAGTGCTAGATGTTCCAAACTTGCATATTAGATGTATCTTTGATCAAACTTTCATAAAATGACCTCGACCTACTTTTTCCGCTTGAGTGATTTTGCCTTTAAAAGCCAATATTGAGCAAAGTATAAGTGATACATGTACCAAACTTGCATATTGGATGTATCTTTGATCAATCTTTCATAAAATGACCTTGACCTACTTTTTCCGCTTGAGTGATTTTGCTCTATAAAGCCAATATTGAGCAAAGTATAACTGCTACATGTACCAAACTTGCATATTGGATGTATCTTTGATCAAACTTTCATAAAATGACCTCGACCTACTTTTTCCGCTTGAATGATTTTGCCTTTAAAAGCCAATATTGAGCAAAGTATAAGTGATACATGTACCAAACTTGCATATTGGATGTATCTTTGATCAATCTTTCATAAAATGACCTTGACCTACTTTTTCCGCTTGAGTGATTTTGCTCTATAAAGCCAATATTGAGCAAAGTATAACTGCTACATGTACCAAACTTGCATATTGGATGTATCTTTGATCAATCTTTCATAAAATGACCTTGACCTACTTTTTCCGCTTGAGTGATTTTGCTCTATAAAGCCAATATTGAGCAAAGTATAACTGCTACATGTACCAAACTTGCATATTGGATGTATCTTTGATCAAACTTTCATAAAATGACCTTGACCTACTTTTTCTGCTTGAGTGGTTTTGCCTTTAAAAGCCAATATACATGTACTAAGAAATATGTTTGAATTGAATTTTGCTGTCACGAGGTGAGCTTCGTAATCTGTGATTACCTATGTTTTTTATATATCAACAGATTTCTAGTCAGAGTGTCGTATTTGGAGATCTACAATGAAGAAGTTCGGGATTTACTGGGGAAAGACCAACACGCCAGATTAGAGGTAAGTTCTTAGTGCATTACACAACAATTGTATCGAAGGAGGTATTTAACTCTTGGAACTCAAATTCAATTAAAAAAAAATTGAAATTAACCAATTTCATGTCTGTTTTAGATTCTGCAAAGTTACACTTCTTTCTGTCAACAGAAAAATATCAAATGCAACAATAAATTTTGACCATTACTTTGAAGATTTCTTGTATCAAGACCTTTCATTTGAGACTGTGACCTTTAAATTACCTTGTGCCTATATTCCAAAAAAAAAATTTAATTGGCTATATCTTTGTCAGTACCTGAAGTAAATAAAGTATGCATCAACAAGAACTGACACTTTGTAATCTGGCCATACCAATTACCATCTTTAGCAGTTTAGTGTTTATTGAACAGTAATTAAATACCGCCTATCTTTTTATATAACACTGACGCTTTCGGTCACATTACATTTCATTTTTAAGTTATTGCTGAAATTTGTTGTGTATTTAGGTCAAAGAGAGACCGGATGTTGGCGTTTACGTGAAGGATCTATCGGCGTACGTGGTGTATAACGCTGACGACATGGACCGTATCATGACGGTGGGAAACAAAAACAGTTAAGTTATAGTCAAGTCTTCCTACATAATATGTTGTACATTTCATCAGTCTGTAAGCTGGTTTTTATATCACCTAAAATGTAAAAATGATATGTAAGGATCTTTCTGTTTGATGTCTGTTTTTCTGTCCGTGTGTCTAAATGTTCTATTGCATTGTCAACAAAACTTGACCATATGTTGCCATCAAATGCAAAGAATGATGGCGTCACAATAGCTGTTCAAAATACAAGACTTAGTACGCATACAATTACACATTTGTAATCTCAGCCTCTCCAATAAGTTTCATTTTCATGCTATGACTTAGAAAATCTGTATTTGTTTGATTTGACCTAAAATTAAACAAACCATATGACTATTGAATATGTACTTGTTCGACTTGACCTTACATTAAATGAACCATCTCATTTGTAGGGGTAACTGGTGCCACTAATATGAACTTACACAGCTCTCGATCTCACGCCATATTCACAGTTACCGTGGAATGTAGCGAAAAATATCCCGACGGTAAACAGCACGTCAGGGTCGGCAAACTTCACCTTGTTGATTTAGCAGTAAGTAACCACAATCACAGCAAATCTTTGTTTTGGTATATTTAGGGGATAAACGTACTGTGTTTTGTGGTTCCGACAGGTATATGTTGGATATACTGTTGGAAACGCAGTTATACCGTCGGGGCTTGCGTACCTGTCGGAACCACAAAACACAGTACGTTTATCCCTATTCTAATTTATGTGACATATTTTTACTCTTTATACCCCTCAGAAGGTCTCATTTATTGCTTTAGAGGCGACGTTGCTACGGAGGACTAATAACGACCAACTGAAGTGATTTCGCAGCAAAATATGAAATACAACTGCTTCGTATTTATTACAATGGCGAAAAATCAACGTGTTATCAATTATAAACTTACTTGCTCTGTTGTTTACATGTGGACAACGCCATTTACAAGCTCATACCTTGTAGTTTTACGTCACAGTATGACGTCACAGGAGCGATGAACAAAGGGAAGCATGACGTCATACGCAAAAAGTGCGCTAAAGCTTGTAACTTGCAAATTTAGGTAGGAATACATTTTGAAGTATGTCAAGTGAGTCGTGAAACAAACAGAATGAATTAGAATTACATGCCCATTTCATTCATTGCTGCACATGTACATCTTACAATATGAAGGTTTTGCTTAATCTAGGTGTGGATAAGCATAAATCCTTTTGATTACAGTGAAAAAAAAAATTTAAGTACTGTGATGATGTACATCCATATATCCTGATCAGCATCCTCAGAGAGAATTTTATCATCTACATGTACAATTTGATAAAAAATGTACGAATGTGTTTATTAGTCCCCTACCGGCAATGCGGAAGGGGAATGACTTATAATGCATGTATTTAAAAACATTTTGTGCAATTTAGTTTTTATTCCAATAAGCAATCTGAATCCACATTTTCAGGGTTCAGAAAGACAAGCAAAAACCGGGGCCACAGGTCAAAGGTTAAAAGAAGCTACAAAGATCAACCTGTCCTTATCTACCCTCGGTAACGTTATATCGGCCCTCGTGGACGGCAAGAGTTCACATATACCCTACCGTAACTCCAAACTCACGAGACTTCTACAAGATTCACTCGGTGGAAACTCGAAAACTGCCATGGTATGTATGATTTGGGTACTTAATTATACATTTAGAGAAGAGGATAAATATCTTGTTTTAGCAGTAAATGAAACTTTTATTAGTATTCATTTTAATAGTTTCTTCAGCAATTTATCATCTTTATGGAATGAAATTTCTTTGAAGTACTGTATATTGAAACTAAATCTTTTTGATTAGTGACTATTCTTTCTTCCACTAAGTTTATAAGTTGTAAGCAATGAATTTGTACACGTGAGTATCATCAAAAATATTTAGGACAAATATTGTCAAAGGGGTAGGGCCACGAGACCCCTAAATTGGCCCTCAATTTTTCTCTAGAAATAAATTTCATGAGAAATACTTGATATCCCCCATGAAGATACATGAATGTATACCGTTCTTAATGAAAATAAAAATATCACTAAACAAAGTGCCATTTAACTGTAATGACGTCATGAAGTGACGTCATTTTGATGTTATTGACAAAATATGGCGAAAATTGCTTAGAATTTTGTCTTTTGTGGAAAAATTCAAAGTGGCCACATGTGTTATCAGAGATAAAACGTTTATGACAAAAGGATATAACGATAATGTTTCACATATGAATTTTTCATATTAGTTAATGCATGCAGGCATTGCTGATTTAATAGAAATATGTAGTTTTTGCATCAATTTCGTGGAATATGGACTAATTTGGTGTTTTCAGAGGGCTAAAAGCTATCAATATACGCTATGTTTACAAAAGATAGATTCATGATTCAGTAGAGGACGTTTCAAAATGTCAAATCACAATTACAAATTCTATGAAGTACAATGTTCACAATTAAGACCAATATCGGGTTTCAAGGCCCTACTCCTTTAGCTGATAAGATGTGATTTCATGCTAATGTAATACACATACTATGTATTATAACTGGTGATGTAGTGATGCGTGCTTGGAGCATGTGAAACAGAGTTCAGTTTACAATGTGATAAAATTTCTTCATCATATAGACATAATTTGATGTTTTTACAGATAGCTAACATTGGTCCCGCTGACTATAACTACGATGAATCCATAAGTACGCTACGTTATGCAAATCGTGCTAAAAATATCCAGAATAAGGCCAAGATTAACGAGGATCCCAAGGACGCCTTGTTGAGACAATATCAGAAAGAAATAGAAGAACTACGCAAACAGCTAGAGGAAGGTTTGTGTCTGTAGACAATCAGATTAAAATTACTTATTGAAATCCATGTATCTTTATGTAATGATTCCCACATTTAATGTTTGCCTAATCTATCCAAACTAAATTTGGACTTATGGTTACTTATCATGCGAAGAGCCTTTTGATTTTTAGGTCTATAGGTCAAAAGTCAAGATCACTTTAAGAAAAGTACACGTAATACATGTATATACATGTATACAATATTATACAATTATGGACTTTTTATGAGGTGAATATGGTGTGATATTTTCTGAATTTGACAATATTGAACGAGGCGACAGCTGTCACACGATATTCACCGAGTGAAAAGTCCACAATTGTTTTATTATATAGTGGACTTAATCAGTATTTATAAAGGTACTGTTTCGAAATGGCTGACATCGACTTTTCTTTGAAAATGTTTAAAGACGTGTTAATATCAGCATTTTCTGTCACCGACTTATCCTGAACATAATGGAATTCATTCAATGAGTCAAATGAAGACTATTTCAGAGTCAAAATCCATAGATAGGCTCAAAATTCAAGAATTTTAGCTCAGCTTCAGGGTCCTTGCTGCTGTTTATGAAATGACGTTAATGACGTCACAGATATAATTTTCGTGCGTTTTCGATATTTCATGGTAAACCGGAAGCAAGAGTTTTCGCGGTAGTGATGTTTAATGAAATTGCCGCATACAGGTCAATATGATGTGACAATGACTCGTCACGTGATAGCTCTCGGCCAATGAGAGTGGAAATAGAAACAGACTATATAATAATTTATCATGATTACCTGTAATATATATCCGTAAAATTTACATGATAATTTTATCTGTAGCATTGACCTGTAGTGTATACCTGTAATATTTACTCGTTATATTTACCTGCAGTTTTTACCTGTAATTATTACCTGTAATGTTTACCTGTAATATTTACCTATAATGTTTACCTATAACGTTTACCTGTTATATTTACCTATAATATTTACCTGTAATGTTTACCTGTAATATTTACCTATAATGTTTACCTGTAATATTTACCTATGATATTTACCAGTAATATGTACCTGTAATATTTACCTGTAGGTTCTGACTATGAGTCTGGAAGTGAGGAGGAATCTGAAGAGGAAGTAGGAGAGGACGGAGTCGTGCGACGACGGAAAAAGAAAAAGAAAGGTGAGCTTATCTCTACTGTTAAATCTTCTCTTTCATTTGTAAAATGTATATTTATAGTATGACCATATATATCATAGTTTGTCTCAGTTTTCATGATTCTATGTACAGTGATGATTCGTTAGTCCGGACGAATTGGTTCCCGAGGAATTCGTCCGGATTAACGAATTTTCCAGATTACTGAATCATTTTAAAAATGTCAAAACTTGAGTGCGAAATTCCAAAGGAAAGGGGGAGGGTCGGCCGTTTTTTGTGCGTATGTTTATGGTTAAATTGTCTTGTAAACAAATATTTTCTCATCATAGATGATTTGATTAAACGTTTATTTCTTGAAAATAATGGATTACTAAATCTCTAGATATGTCTTTAAAGCATGAGCGCTAAAAAGTAGAAAAGGGGAAGGTGATTCGGGCGCCTGGATTTTGTCTTCGCTTTTTTTTTTTGTATTGGCAAGATCGTCTTGAAGTCAATACTTTTCTCATCATTGAAAATAGATATACAAGTAGTTTTATTTCTTTAAAATATTAATTAATGGAAATTAATAGAACAAAATGCACAAGAATAAAGATCAAACAAAAGTGGAGGGAGGCCTCCGTTTTATTACGCTGAGATCAATATAGAGCGTTACTTTTACCTTATCAATATAGAGCGTTACTTTAACCTTTAAATAAAGATAAAATTTTATCTTAACATCGAGGCTCCGCGGGCGCCGATAGTTACCAATACCTACCGAAACTTACCACTTTTCCTCTTGAAAAATACGGAAATCATCATCTGTCAAGAGTGGTTGACGGTCGTTTTTAACTAAAAACAAGCCCTCAATATCTAAGCTAACGCTAACATTCAGTTCACTCTCATCTTCATCGTGATACAAACATTAAAATTCAAAATATCAACTTTAATTTGAAATGATTTTAGGGCGCACATCTGTTCAAAATAATGATCGAACGCTACAAGCTGAAAAATGCCACAATAAGAATTAAGAAAGTGATTAAAAGAAGCGAACAATTAAGTCATTTAATGCATAGATTTGATAACCATGTAAGTACGCGTACCCCAAGCCGTGACTAGTGCTGCGTGTCCCATCCCCTTAATTTATCTGCCGGTTTTCCGGTAAAATTCTCCAGGTAAAAATTAATTGTTATGAAAACATGTCCATGTAGATTTCTCCAAGTAAAAATTAATTGTTATGAAAACACATCTATAGTTGCTTATATCGTCCGGACAAACGGGACAAAATAACATATGATCCGCACGGCCGTTCCCGAAAACTACCGTCCGGATTCAGAACGCGGATTTCCGGATCATTTTTGCACTATGCACGTTTGTTCCTGAGAAATTATCCGGAGTAACGAATTTTCCGGAGTAACGAATTTCGGACTAACGAATCATCACTGTATATATTTGTGTGAAAATTGTAATGTACATAAGTACATATACATGATATATCATATACAATAATCAGTCTGCTTTGATTGGATGACCGTGCTTAGTACACATGGTACATTTGTGAAAACTTTATATTTGTTACAGCACACTGTAATCTGTCCTTCATTTTGAAGCATACCAATTTAGGAAAGATTGCTATGCACGTTGGCACAGGGTTGATTTAGAGGTATGACATCATCGGGAACACACTGTAGGCATGTACAAAAAAAAAAAAAAAACTTTAAAGAGACATTTCATTAAATTCTAGAGGAGTATCCTGAGCCTTGTTTTCCTTCTCTACATCTGCTAATGCCATGAAACATGTGAACTTTAGTGAATAGATATAGAGTTTGTTTTTGAAACAGGTTTTTAAATGACAGATAGACTGACTGACCAACCAACAGACAAATTGATCCTAATGTGCCACTGTGTATTGGATCTTTTTATTAGAAAGCTATTTAACTTTTTGAAAATAATCGTAAAAAGCCTTATGGTATTGGCTTTGGAATTTTGTAAAGAAATTTTGAAAGTTTATAAATGAAGGACAGCTTATTGTACTAAAAATGTCATTTTAGTTTGGCTTTTATATACATTAACATAATATCTGCGGGATTTTTGTTTTATGTGACTGTGTGTATTTGGTTAAGGAGTGAGTGTTTGCAATTAATTTTGGACCTCTAAAGAAAATTAAGGGGGCGAAAGTTGTTAAATGTGTGGAGTGTCGACTGAATTATACATTTAATCTTTTGTGGTGATATCACCTATTGTTTACCTGCCTAGTACTTATACATGTTTGATGATTTCGATTTTGTCTTTAAAATGTCTTCTTGAAACTGAGCGGCCAATTGGAATCTCTTTATGTACAGAGATAGGAAATCTTTATGACTTTCAATAATGCTTTGACAAGATACGGTTGTTTATAGGAGATCAGTAAGGTGTTCTTTTGGGGACATCGTATTTTTGCTTCTTTGCGTATGAAATAATAGACGGGAAGTTTCAAAGAAGCAAAGTTGCAAAAATAGGATGCGGAGAATTGAAGTTATGATGCGAAGAAGCATCGCAACTTCGCATTGTACATGTATCTTTTCTTCTTTGCATTGCAACTTCGCTTTTTTGTAACTTTACTATTTTGTAAATTTGCATCTATAATTTGATACCCAAAGAAACGAAGATGCAATGTCCCGAAAAGAACACTGTAGATCAGAGGTTGTGCTCCTTAGATATGAGCTTCTATAGAATGTTCCTTTACCAGGATTTTAAACGCACAACTATATGGATGTAGTGTCATCAATTTTAAGTATCCTAATATGTCATGTTTCCTTTGTAATGCTTGATAGGAAACAGTGGTATGTATAAGGTAGTACAACCATCAACCAATCAGATTGTAGGAAATTAACATAAGGTAGTCCAACTATCTACAAATCAGATTGTAGGAAATTAACAAAAGGTAGTCCAACTATCAACAAATCAGATTGTAGGAAATTAACAAAAGGTAGTCCAACCTTCAACCAATCAGGTTGTAGGAAATTAACATAAGGTAGTCCAACTATCAACCAATCAGATTGTCGGAAATTAACATGGGAAATGTACATTGTACGTATAAAAGGAAGTTTACGTGTATGACATACTAATTAAAGCATTATTTCTGATATGACATTGTTTCATTATGCTAACCAGGGAAAAATGACGAAGGTAAAATTATTTAACTTAACATTGGGCATCTTGGTTCAGTACAATTATATAGATCCTTATTGCACATCTCTCTCTCTCTCTTTCTCTCCCTCTCTCTCTCTCTCTCTCTCTCTCTCTCTCTGCATTACTTTTGTACATGCATTTTGCAGGGTTGCTGAATATTTGTTTTGCACATGTAAATGTGACATGCATGCTTAATATCTGCCGTCCATGCAATAAGACCTGGCTTGATCCTAATTCTGTACCAAGTCTCTATGATTCACTCCCTCTAGACAAAGTTTTGGAAGGGATATAGAATGGCTGCCTATAAAACCTATAGAAATGATAAAAAGAGAATGGCTGTCATTATTTTAACTTATCTTTGACCTACTACACCCTAGCTTTTTTTACTGAGCATTTTACAAATTTCTATGGTTTGTAAAATGTTTAATTTGATTTGTGCATAAAGTGTGCCTTACTTTACCTTTTTGCTTAGAAAAGTATCTCTGTTGAAAACAAAACCTTTCTCCATGTTCTTAGCATCTATTTAACAGCAGCAGACTTTAAGCTTAATGTTTGCCTTGTTCAAAATCAAGTCTTAGAGTAGAATTTGTGAAATAGATGTTTGAATGGAAGTTTTAGATAGAAACAGCTATGGACTTTTTACGAAAAGATACAATGAAATGAGTCCTGTTCTTCAGTATACATAGAGAGTAAATGCTGATAACAGAGGTCCTGTATACTTGTCATTTAGTTTGTGAGAATTGATGACCAAGAAATTGGAAATCATTGAATTTGGTGTAATGTTAATTCAATTCATGAAAATGCATTTCAATTAACACTGAATTTAATTCCTGTAAAGTCAGTTTACATAAGTTTAATTCATCAGTTCTCATTGATTATATATAATCCAGCTAAATTCATTTCCAAAACTGAAATTTTCAATGCATATCTTAAGGTGGCTCAATAATCCAAGAATTCTTTGTCAGAGGAGAAAAAAATATTTTGTTTATTTAACATTGATATCTGATGATTTATATTTGTAATTAAGATAACATATCATCGACCATTTGACTGACCAGTGGTCCTCTGAATATACATATGTAAACCAACCCCGAGATATGTCGCAAAACAATGAATTTTGATATTGATAATGATTCCAGATTGAAACCATTTTTAGCTCACCTCGACGAAGTTGAGATGAGCTTATGCTATAACCCCGGCGTCCGCGTCCCCGTCCGCGTCCGCGTCCCCGTCCCCGTCCGCGTCCGCGTCCGGTTAAAGTTTTTGGGCAACTCAGTATCTGACAAAGTACTGATGCTACAGTAACCAAACTTGCACAAGTGATTCATCTTGGGATGCTGATGTGAACCCATGCATCGGATGCAGCATGTGACCTACATTTTCCGGTTGAATGACTTTGTCAATGTCTGGTTAAAGTTTTTGGGGTAATTCAGTATCTGACAAAGTACTGATGCTACAGTAACCAAACTTGCACAAATGATTCATCTTGAGATGCTGAGGTGAACCCATGCATCGGATGCAGCATCTGACCTACTTTTTCCACTTGAGTGATTTTGCCTTTAAAGGCCAATATTGAGCAAAGTATAAGTGCTACATGTACCAAACTTGCATATTGGATGTATCTTTGATCAAACTTTCATAAAATGACCTTGACCTACTTTTTCCACTTGAGTGATTTTACCTTATAAGGCCAATATTGAGCAAAGTATAAGTGATACATGTACCAAACTTGCATATTGGATGTATCTTTGATCAAACTTTCATAAAATGACTTTGACCTACTTTTTCCGCTTGAGCGATTCTGCCTTTAAAGGCCAATATTGAGCAAAGTATAAGTGCTACATGTACCAAACTTGCATATTGGATGTATCTTTGATCAAACTTTCATAAAATGACCATGACCTACTTTTTCCCACTTTAGTGATTTTCTTATTATACATGTACTTAGAGATATGTTTTAATTGAACTTTGCTGCCGCGAGGTGAGCTTCGTAATCTTTGATTACACTATGTTTTTTTTTTTTTTTCAACTTTGGCATGAGTGTCCACCAAAGCGGACCACAAAGAAGAGGTGTACAAAATTTATCTGATCATCTTCATCGTTTACATTCTAGTCGTCTGCTTAAAGGATGTCGCCTTAACACAAGAGTGAAGTATTTAAAATAACTTTAATGAAAATTTTCTAAAACTAAGGGGTTTCTCCCTGACGGAATAGCTATGTCTCTATCAGGTATGGCGCCTTTATAAAAGGGTGTTGTGTTAAAAATATATTCTAAAACAAGTGGGGATCTCCTTGATGGCATAGCTATGTCATTAGCAGTGGTTCTTTGGCCGAAATTTTACGTCAAGTTTAGACTTTCTTGATTTCATATTAATATTTGGATTTCCCCTTCTTTTTTTTTTTTTGGCTTCAAGCATCATTGACTACACATAACTTGATTAAATGTGTATCACTGAAATGTTATAATAGAACAATTATTTCAATATTGAGAATTTGAGACTATTAAGTTGGTATCACTGCTTGTGGACCGTTTAGCCCTGAGGCTAAAATTCAGTGTTTCGGCACTTAATTTGAAAACACTTGTAAATTCTCCGTCACAAAATTTTTAAATCAAATTTTCTAAAACTAAGTCAGAGGTATCCCCATACACCGGCTTGCTAGGAAACATTATTAGGAAATTGCCTTTTTTTTTTCAAGGTTAGGTGATTTTCAACTTGTTCAGTGAAAACCTAACAATCCAGAAAAGTCGAGGGAAATTGTTACAGAGCTCTCAAAGACCTTAATAATTTTTTTTTCTTTTGTGGCTGTGGCAGTTTTGACTTTGACCACCAAACAGTAAGGCACGGTCCATTTGATATTCTGGGGGGGGGGGGGGGGGGGGGGGGGGGCTTGGGTTTTTTTCGAAAAAAATAATTTTGCTCTGAATTTTGATGAAAAAAATAAATTTGCTTATGGTGTGACAGAAAAAAATAATCTTGCTCTTACAAGTAATCTGAATTTGAAGAATAACCATAAAATTCGCTTAAAATTCCTGAAAATTTTTCGGCTCGCTTCGCTCGCCATAGATTTTATATCTATAAACAATTTTTGGCTCGCTTCGCTCGCCATAGTATTCTTCTATAATGGTAAGCTCATATTTGAAAATATCAAAAGTATGCATGTGACTGAAACAATGAAAATGCTTAAATACATTATCAATATGATACATTACTATTAATAGATACATGTATCACCATAGTGTATAATTTTATGTACAAGCTTGGAAGGAGAATTTAAATAAGTTTTTCACTAGTTTACATTTCTACATGTAAAAACTTGCATCAGGCCCTCTTACATGTTACATGACCTTATATACATTTTGTTTACTGAAAATTATGTATCGCATATTGTAAAAATCTTTTATCTCTCTCAGTTTAGAAGTGAATACAAGTTTTACATAAAATAAAGTAATGTTTAGAGTAATTTAAGTAAAAAAAAAGAATTTCTATTGAAAAAACACAAACATTGTTAATATTCACATCAATTGTTAAAAAAAATTTCCTTGCTCCAACTTTGCACGAAAAAAATAATTTTGTCCCGGTCCTGGGCGAAAAAAATAATCTTGCTCCGACAAAAAAAACCCAAGCCCCCCCCCCCCCCCAGAATATCAAATGGACCGTGCCTAAGAAAACTTGCTATTCCATTTTACGCCTAAAACTGACTTTTGGGCAAACTGACTTTTTCGACTTTTCTCAGCGCTTGATTGAACACAAGTCTTCAATGTACGAGGGGATGGACAGGTTGAAAGGGAAGGGGGAGTAAGGGAAGGGTGAAAAGAAAAGGGGGATAGAGGTACCCCCTGCCCCCCCCCCCCCCCCCCCCTCAATATACGATAGTAAAGGCAAGCGCACCCATTCTTAAAATGTAATAATGTAACAAAGACGATGTTTTTTTTTTCTCTCTCAAAATTGCAGTGTTTATGTTGCGCTTTGGTCACTATGACACTTCTGTGAACAAAATATTACACTGGTAGGTAGGTCTGTGCCAGTAACACTGATATATCTTCAATACGACAAGACTAGTACAATTCGCAATTGCAAATGAAGCTATTTCAGCTCAGATGAATTCTTTCCCAAGTATTTGATCAGATTCTTTGAAAGACGGGTTTTTTTTTTCTTCTGTAGCGGAATATAAACAGACTTTTCCATTGCTCGGTCCGCCTCTAACCGGTACACTCCACCCTCGCTATTTTTGTGATCATTTTCACCATAATATCATCAAATATGTATATTTCTTTATAGATAATGCTTTCAAAGAGTGAAATAGCTAAAACTGTTCCAGAAAAGTACATTTTGCGTACCCCCCACCCCAAAATGAGAATCTATAAAAAAGTACTCAGTACCCTTATTTGACATCAAAGTGATAAGAAGTCTTTGTCAGAAGTTATTTTCTTTTACATGTTTTACATATTTCTCAACAACAAATTCTGTCCTTCGAAAAGAAATATAAAAAAGTACATGTTATCGTTCATTCTGATTTAAAATATTTGGTTGTCATAGTAACGATTTTGTAACAATTTGCAAGAAGTCAAATTAAAATGCCCTGTTCCCTTAGTTGACATTATAACGATGAAAATATTTGTTAAAAACTGTTATAATTGACATATTTTTCAAGATCAGACTCTAATCTTTTAACAAAAGTACAAGACATTACGTTTTACCTCGTTTTCATATTGTAAAATTTGACTTGGTTTATGCCGGACGGACAACAGATGACGGATTGACGGCGCGCTATGGCAATAGCTCAGGTGAGCTAAAAATCAGACACTCCGAGTCGAGATTATTCTTTCCCAACATTCAGTGAAAGTTTCAAATTCTGATAAAAGGAAGAATACTCACACAATTATCATCGAAATTAAACAAGTTTCATTATTAGCAAGTTTACAAATGATTTGTCGAAAAAATAAGCTAGAAAGGGAAAGAAACATGTGTACTTCTAAATATCCTTGGCAAAGCGTGATTCAACCTTTTCTTTTATAAACTCACCTTTCATGTTTTGTAAGTGTCAGCTAAATGAGTTTTGTCAAATAAAGTTTAAGTCAAAGCTTAAAAAATGTTTTGTTCAAAATTCCATATCTGATTCCATCAATCTATTTAGAAATAGAACTAAAGTAAACGGAAGCATTTTTAAACATTTTGACGTTCAAAGTCAATAAGGGGACGTCAATCCCCTCCTATGTTCTCGATAATGCGTGCAGTTATCTGTGAAATGGATATATCTTTAAACGAAGCAGGGTTAAAACTAAAATTCATTCGCTTAAATTTTTCAAATAGGGAAACTTTATTCGATAACATCTTGTTGCAAAGTACGAAAGTTGACAAAATTGAAGAAAAGTTCTTTAAACCAAAGATTATTAGAGAAACCAAACTTGAAGTATCTTATCTATGATATCGCTAAAATCTCCAAGAAATATCTTGTTTTATCATGAACTTGAGTTTACCCTCTTGAATTTGTTCAAAGGCAACAGGCGGTTTCATTTCCGCCGTTGGCGTTCTAAAAACGATACGTTTACGGCGTTAGCCAGGGTGTCTCACTTACGGGATATTTTTGTATATATAAATTAAACAATACATTTGACTAAATATTTATTAAACTCAGATTGTAGAAGATAATTTTCTGTTTCCATCGATACCAAACATGTCGAAATCCGTCAAGAAACAAGCGAATTACGGAGGAGTTTAAAGGCCGAAAACTAAAAATGACCACATATAAAAGTACTGCACTCGATATCTGATGACGTCAAACGATTATTGAGCCTCCTTAATTCAAATCTTATCTTTGAGTCTCCAGCATCATTTAAAAGAATTTAAAATTGACATACTAAAATTTTTGTCAGGAAATTCGAAATGCATGTCTGTTTTCAGATATATCTCTGGTGAATCATGTGAATACATGTATTTGAATGAATTGTTAAATCAAGGACATTGTTCTTCTGTTACAAAATCAAAGTATATTGCATTGCACATTTATAACTCTATATGTACTTATTTTTTACACAACTATATTTTAACAAAAGGTGAACAACGAAACAAAATCCATAACATGTACATGTGTATCATCAATTAACACAACAAGTTTGGTGAGGTGAAGGGTATGACTCATTACAAATAGTGGGCAATAGACCATTTTGCGATACTATTAAAAAGCTCAAAATGTCCGAGTCAACATCTTTTGGTGCTGCTTTTCATTATAACATTACTGTTAAAAGACACAATTTAATTGTGAAGTAACAATGAATAAGCGGACAAAAAGTTCCTACCTTAGACAATTAAAATTTTTGTCATTTTTGCAACATCATGAACACCAATTAGAATAAGTTAATCCTACCTGTAATTGAAGCTGTATTCAGAGGCTATTTTTGAAGAATAAGTTATGTGCATTTTATGATCATATGACAGATATTTCCTCCTTTATCTTTTTCGTTATGTTTCAATAATTCAGCCCATATGTCATGTAGGGTTATAGTATTTAGTTCATACTTAGTGTCATCTATTTTCTATCTTGAATCAGAACTTCATCACTATATACATTTAACTATTGTGTATCTTGATACAGAGCACAGAAGGATATCTAAGGAGAAGATGGCAGAGATCCAGTTGAAGATCGACCATGATCGGAAAATGTTAGAGGAGAAGAAAGACATGGCAGAGGAAGAACGGAATCAGGTCAAACAAGATCTGGAGGAGAAAGAAATGGAACTCAAGAAACATCAGTCAGTATTATCTTGCTCATAGTCACAGTGTTATACAATGATCAACCTTTCTTTGGTAGGGGATGTGCGGAAAACTGTGTTTATGTGCCAATGTAAACTATAACATCAGTTGTGGAGGGTTGGAGGGGATGATAACTATTTGTCCATGTGCAAGTGTTAACTATAATATAATTGTTGGAGGATGGGTTATGTAGATCGATGTGTTAGTATTTCAGTGTTAATAATTATAACATCATAAATGATGGAATTGTCAGTATGGTTCAAATTTGACAAACAAGTAGGATAAATTATGATTTTGGACATTTTTCATAGAGACTTACAGAAGGAGAAAAAATTAGTCATTAACATTGTTACCTGGATAATACCATGCAAAGTTTTAAGTTTTTTGCATTTATCAATGAGTCTGTCAAATTCTGGATTATTCAGGTTGGATTTCCTTATCAGTGGTCACACACAGATGTAGATTACACAACTGATACATAGACAGGGGCTGATATTGAGCCCCTTTACCATTATGATATATATCTTCCTCCCTTACAGAGGTGAAAGTCAGAGATGAATTCATGTCGCTTATTCTGCCGTTGTTAAGAGTCCTTACAAATATTTGTGTCCTTTAAAAGTAATATATGGCTAATTCATTCATTGTGAAGTGTCCTTACGTGATTTGTGTTCTTTGACAGTGAGGAGCAAGAACAGCTGACAAACAAACTAGCGGCGTTAGAGAAGAAGATAATCGTCGGCGGAGAAAACCTGCTGGAAAAGGCAGAGGAACAAGAGAGACTTCTACAGGAATCGGCTGTAGAACTGGAGGATAGGAAGAAAAAGGAAGAGAAGCTCCGAAAGGCACTACAGGAAAAAGAGGTGAAGGCTATAGGTTATAGTGAAAGATAAGGAAGTTGTAAGACACTCGAAGAGAAAGAGGCAAAGATAAAAAATGAATTATTGTTAACATGCCAGCATAACTGACATTTCAAAGAAAGGTTTTGATGGAGGAAAAATCAGTCTGGGGTTCAACTTATATGAGTAATAACTTCTTGAAGTTAATTAACTTGCATCAGTAATAACTTATACAAGTTATATTCATGAGTTTATAACTTGAATAAGTTATAAATAAAAGAGCAGATTTTCCTCAGAATTTTTCCAATAACTTAAACAAGTTATAACAGTGTTTTTGATTTAAACATGTTTTATATTCAAAGCATTATGATTTATTGTTTATATTCACATTCAGAAGATGCATCTAGGTCTTTACTACGTTTCTGACCTAATTTTCTTGAGAGTTAGTTTGTCTGTTGCTGGCAAATAGGATTTAATGACATAAATATTCCCCAGAGAACCCTAATTTTGAGAGCTTTGCGCCAGACCCACAAAGCATGCGCTGGATAGTGAGATATACCAGGAGGTTGTCCAATTTGATATCTATTAAGTTACAAATGCTCAGTTCATAAGAAAAATGCTCAGAGGAGATATTAAGGTTCAAAATTTGCTGTAATAACTTGTTTAAGTTATAAATACTGAAACCCAGTTACTTGGCAAGTTATAACTTTTTTAAGTTGGACCCCTGACTGAAAATAGAAGGAGGGGTGGGGGAGGGTTACATGGTTAAAAGCAATCACGAAAAAAATTATGAAGTGGACTTTCCATCCATTTGGAAAGAAAATGATTATACATGTACCATCTGTAGTGGTTTCTTTTTTGAAAGAATATGACTTCTTGAAGTAAACATATAATGAAGTGTTCATGTTTTCTTTAACAGCAAGAGAGGTTAGATATAGAGGAGAAATACAACTCACTACAGGACGAGATCCAGGGAAAAACTAAAAAACTCAAGAAAGTATGGACTATGTTGATGCAAGCCAAATCAGAGGTATGTATTAAATAAGGGGAAAGGAGGGGGGAGGGGGATGAATGACAGGAGTTACTGTGTCAAATGCTACAGCAAGTCTACTTTTGTATAGGAATTACATTGATATTTTTATGTAAAGAGAATGTGTTTCATTGACTGCATAGTGGAAAAATTGATAAACAAATAAAAAAAATTGTAATCAAAGACGAGGAAAGAGAATATGTTGCAAAGAGTTCGGATATTTTTAAGGTGAAAAGATGTTTACATGCTAACTTATGGTTTTGAATTTATCAACAGAATAGAAGAAAAGTGATGGAAAAATTTTATAATAAGTACATTTACATGGGTCGAAAAAAGGAACATTTTATACCTTGAACTTTGAAAGTTATGTATGGTATTGTAAATATAAAATCTCCTATCTCCATGGTCAATATGTATGTGATATTTTACCCTGAATCGTCCATATTAACATTACAGATAGCTGACTTACAACAGGAACATCAGAGAGAAATGGAAGGTTTACTGGAGAATGTACGTCAACTAAGCCGAGAGCTAAAACTCCAGATGATGGTCATAGATAACTATATACCACCTGAATATCAGGTTAGTATCTGAAGTTTAAAGAATTATCATGGTCTAACCAAAAAATAGTTTGATTAAACTTGGGAGTAAATGCAGTCTAGCCAACTAAACAAAGTCCAAAAGTTTTTGATATGCATTTGAATAAGCTAAATGTGATAAATTTGAGCTATTAATTGATAGTAGTAGAATTCAAGATCAAGTGCAAAGGTCAAGGTCAACATCAATATGAAACACAAATATGTTTTTGACAGTGTATATATGGATTATTTTGGAAAATTAGAGTAAATTGCATGTTCTTTGTACTCTAAAAATAGCTTCAATCGCGGGTGCAAATTCATAGCTACATGTACTTCTTAATTTTCGGCTGCCGTAAGCTGTTCTATCATTGTGTAATAGCCCTATCCTGTAGGACTTATTTCATAAAATTGATATTTACATAAATATCGGAATTTTTACTAACTTTCATGCTTCACTGAATGTTTTCTTTGATCAAATGTTTTGAAAACACCAATGCAATCCCAATATATGAAAAACTATTCTTGATAAAAAAAGAGAAAAGAAATGTTATAAAAAGATAAATGTCAAATTTACAGGAAATGATTGAGCAAAATGTAGCATGGAATGATGACATAGGAGAATGGCAACTACGCTGTGTGGCGTACTCAGGGAATAACATGAGAAAACAGTCACCCCAGCCGGACAAAGATAAAGACAAGGTAGGTAACTCTGTATGATGACATAGTAACAACTACGCTGTGTGGCGTACTCGGGGAATAACATGAGAAAACAGTCACCCCAGCCGAACAAAGATAAAGACAAGGTAGGTAACTCTGTATGATGACATAGTAACAACTACGCTGTGTGGCGTACTCGGGGAATAACATGAGAAAACAGTCACCCCAGCCGGACAAAGATAAAGACAAGGTAGGTAACTCTGTATGATGACATAGTAACAACTACGCTGTGTGGCGTACTCAGGTAATAACACGAGAAAACAGTCACCCCAGCCTGACAAAGATAAAGACAAGGTAGGTAACTCTGTATGATGACATAGTAACAACTACGCTGTGTGGCGTACTCAGGGAATAACATGAGAAAACAGTCACCCCAGCCGGACAAAGATAAAGACAAGGTAGGTAACTCTGTATGATGACATAGTAACAACTACGCTGTGTGGCGTACTCAGGGAATAACATGAGAAAACAGTCACCCCAGCCGGACAAAGATAAAGACAAGGTAGGTAACTCTGTATGATGACATAGTAATAACTACGCTGTGTGGCGTACTCGGGGAATAACATGAGAAAACAATCACCCCAGCCTGACAAAGATAAAGACAAGGTAGGTAACTCTGTATGATGACATAGTAACAACTACGCTGTGTGGCGTACTCGGGGAATAACATGAGAAAACAGTCACCCCAGCCTGACAAAGATAAAGACAAGGTAGGTTACTCTGTATGATGACATAGTAACAACTACGCTGTGTGGCGTACTCGGGGAATAACATGAGAAAACAGTCACCCCAGCCGAACAAAGATAAAGACAAGGTAGGTTACTCTGTATGATGTTGGATAAGAACTACTTTGTGTGGCGTATGTAAGAAATGATACTAGATGATTTTCCAGTAATCCATTCAGATGACCTGACATCACAAAATTTGGTAATATTTTTACTCTGACATCACAATAGAAACTGTCATGGGGCAAAAGCAAATCTTGGACACGAGGGTTGGATTTCTGTGTCCCTGGTCACATCTGGTGATTGAATATTTTTCTCCCATTGTCTAAAATCTTTTTCAAATCATGATCGACTTACACAGCAATTGTGTATGACATCACATTTTACTTATTGTTAAAACTCATGTGAAAATGTTATCTTACTCTATATGTGAAAGACAAGGAAATCTTTCCCCATCATTTTAGCTCACATCACGCAGCAAGAGGGAGATGAGCTATCACCCTGTCGTCAGCATCTGCGTCAGCGTCTGCACTAGTATGTTAAGAAGTTTTATTTCTTTATTATAAGTGCTAGAAAGGCCAAACTTGCACAGATGATGCGTCTTTATGAGTAGATATCAAGTCTACATTCAAATGTAGGTCATGACTTATATTATCCACTTGAGTGCACATGTTAGGGAGAGAGTACACCCATTTATGCAGAATTTGGGTTGATAAATGTAATACTCTACTCCCCTTTTCTGTTTTTTTTTTGTTTGGTAGCATACTGTTTGTTCTCATTAGGACAGATTTTCAAATTCAAAACTGTGTAATTTTTGACTACTTTCTGTTTGCTGCCATGAGGAGAGCTTTGTAATCTTTGATTGCACCATCTTTGTTTAATGGATATCCTTGTCCACAGTGTAGAAATTGCAATCAAACATAATGTCACCATAAAAATACTGCCAAATACATGTAATGTGACGTCTGGGGTCTATACGCATAAAGCCTAGCTTAGAACGGTAACAACTGTTTCATGTACTTCCATTTTTAGCTCGCCGGGACGAAAAAGTCCGGAGAGCTAATGCCATACCCTCGGCGTCGTCGTTGTCGTTGTCCTTATACAAAATTTTAACCTAGGCTATATCTCTTGAACTATAAGGGGTAGGGCTTTGATATTTCACATGACGAGACCTTTCATTCGAGACCATGACCTTTGACCTAGTGACCTTGACCTTGGACTTTGACCTACTTTTCAAAAACTTTAACCTGGTTTCTGACAAAAACCTGTATAGGCGAGCTATGTAATCTTTGATTACCCTATGTTTTGTGACAATTGTGATTCTGTATAGAGGTTTAATCATGATGTTGTATATTTCCAGCTTCATGAGCCTGATCTGTCCAACGTTTACCTGGCCTACACAGCAGAGAGCGCGGAGAAGGCCATGAGGCCTAAAACTGGCAAGTCTGGCCGACCAAAGTCTAGTCGACCGAAATCAAGCCGGCCTAAAAGTTCTAAAAAGTAATTTACCTTTTCTGATATTAGAATTTCTGTAAATGGAACAAATTTCCTGTAAATGGAACGAATAAGGTTTTTCTTCAAAAACTAAGCTATGCTTCATGAATATGATTAATGTTTTAGGAAAATTTTGATATGTTAAGACTGTCCCATCATGTACTATCAAGTAAGAATAGCTCAAATCAAATTATTTTGAATTCTTTCAGTTATATTCATCTAGGAATAACTGTTACAATGAATTTATGAATGTTTTGTTTTGTATCACCTGATAACTTACAAAAAGATTGCAAAGTATAATGAATATGTAGTGCATTATATAATATCTTTAAAAAATGTTTTCTTATTATAGAAAACAGAAGGATGTACCGTCGATGGACGACATACTACAGTGACTTTATACGGTAGCCGTGACTATTATGGTACTGAAGGCCGTCTTAACACTGGAGAGACTTCTCCCCTTCATAGGAACTACCACCTGATCACTCACACAAGTATACTGTCTCAAACTATCTCATTTTGTAAAACATTATATTTACATCACTGCAATACACATATTAAACATTTTCTTTCTATTTTAGACCAAAATGAATTTTCTGTGAACAGTTATAAAATGAACTTGTTAAGTACGTGTAGATCTTGCAATGTCTTTCTACCAAAACTCATTTTTCAGATCTATTTTGAAACAAGGCACAAACTTTGCTAGTCTGTTATGTTTTGATCTATCTTGGATGCAGTTTTAAACTTATGTTTTCTGCTGACATTTACAGACATGAGTTATATTAATTATCTTGCTGAGCAGCAATTATGTGTACATGTGAATCAGTGATCTCGTGTAGTGAGATATTGCTACTTATTCTAGTGTTGTGAATTTAAGCTCAAATTGGCATGAGACAAAGGTTGTTAATTGTACATCTGTGATGTTGAATGAATTGAAATATTTATTGAAAATTTAGATTATTTTATTGTGTGCAAAGTAGAGAAAAACATAGGGATCACTTTGTATGTTTGTCTGTCTGTCTGTCTTTGACCTAGATTCTTTGTTTGTCTTCCTTAAGGTCACCCTTCTTATAACAAAATAATTGCATGGATACACAGCCAATTGTGCCTCACATGAAGTTCACATGAAATGAGGGTCATGGAAATTTCACATGAAAGGTCATGTAAAATTCATATAAATTTCACATAAGATTTATGTGAAAAATATTTCACATGAATTTCACATTAATTTTTCTAAGTGACCTTCACAGGAAACTGAATTCACATAACATCCATTTAAAAAATCTTCACATGAATTTCATGTGAAAAATTTCATGTAAATTTCATGTTCGTGCTCGTTTCACATAAATTTCATGTGAACTTTTATGTAAAATTCATGTAAATTTCACCTGAATTTCATATGAGGCACAATTGGCTGTGATATTACTGCAAATGTAACGAGTGAAATTCTTCAGGGTTAGATATAAACTGCAAGCTTATCAAAGAATTGCAAATGCACAACTACATTATCAAAGGTACGAGCTAACGCTAACTCGTGGTTCTCCAGGTTTAGTGTAACTCATTCGAGTCATGTGTAAAATCCATGAAGTCCAGGTCAATTACTGGACAATTTGTGTTCAGCCGAAAAGGAAGATATTCATTTGTTATATTTAAATTTCGCATAAATTTGATATGGAAATTTAAAGAATAATTATCAATTCATTTTCAAATGAAAGAAAGTGAAGTATTATTTAGTCAAAATGTATCAAATTCTCCCCATACCAGAAACTGAGAATGGGAAAGGTCAAGGTCAGTGTTATGGCAGGCAACATGTGTAACTAGAACACTTTGTACTCCAAGTGGTTTAGTTGTTGTATAAGAGACGGGTGTAAGTTTGCATGCTTGTTTTTGATACTGTGATAAAAGATACATTACTCTTGTTTAATATGATGTTTGACAAATATTTTTTGCCATACAGTGCTGTATCACTTTCTGTGTATATTTCAATTTTGTGTGTTATGTAGAGAAGTTGATCTGAATACTTTTCGATATACAGAGTTTAAAATTCTAACTACATGTATTTGTGACAGTATGGGTTGTAAACTAATTGCGAAGTTATCAATTTTTATGGAAACTGGCTTTTAAAATTTATAGGAATTATGCTGATAATACAATATAACATAAGTAGACCTTTTACATATGATGATACGCTGTGAATGATATTTGAATGTGAAGTAATTTGCACATTTTCAACTCAACATTGATTGTGCTAGTTGTAAGTTGCAGTTGTAAACATGGAAAATCTTGTGAGGGGGTAATTTTCGCGATTGAATTATTATCACAAAAATATCCCCCGTGTTAAAATTACAACCAGTATAAAAGACTACAGGAGATACTGCCGATTTTGCCGAAATTCCCCTCGCGCAAACTTTTGCAATGATCATTTTTCAATAAATTTCCCCAAGCGAAAGTAATCAAGTTCACAGTGTGAGTGGTTTAGATATGAGTGCTAAGATATTTCACCTCAAACAGAGTTACGACATTCAGATTGTTTTGACAGTCTTGGAAAAAAGTTTAGTCTGCAAATATACTGATAATGATACTGCAATTATTATGGGTTACCTCCAATACTGTGTCAAATAGGAGATAACTCTGTAAAGACGTAATTTTTGTGTCCCCAGTAACTCACCCTTATTGTTATAGTACCTTCGTCCCTTTCTACAAAGACCTATTTTGTATCATTATTTGCAGTCTGCAGCGTCTTATCCACTTTGAAGACTCACAACTTCATCATGAAATCTTAACCATTCACAGCCATTGTTGTGAAAGAACTTTAAAATTTCGAACTTACATGTAGACATTAGAAATCAGCATTTCCATTGTTACTATTAAAAGATCATAACTTACGTATAAAACTAGAATTCCTTTACAATTTATCCCTTGGCCTAGAAATTCAGATCAATGGGCTGTGGGTGAAAATAGTATGAGAGATTTGTTATTACATGTATGAGATGCTTGACTCGTGTACGTTTATCTACAGAAATCTCCTCTAACTCTATACAATGTTCTTCAGTATTTATTGATTCCATCCAGTTTTTACATCATTTTATTTACACTTATTTTTTTATTTTTATACTTCCTCATAGAATAATTAATTTGTAATGCAATGGCATAATGTCTGTTCCATCTATTTTCATTGCCACCAATGTATGAAATAAAGATTTGCTGTAAATTAACATATACTTTAACATATTGTTTGCAGCCTATTAAATGCTCATTTTATGAAACCAAGAACAAAAAGTTATCTTAATTTGCCAAAAAAAAAACTTAGTCACTTTGAAATTAGCAGCATTGTCAGAAACAAGATATGTTTGTTAACTGAAACATGATGTTGGACGTATTATGACATCAAAAGTCAGAGTCTTACTGTACTGTACTTATTTTAGTGAAACTAAATATGAACATAAGCATGGAAAGTGACATAACAGAATATTCATGAACTAGCGCACAAAAATTATATATGGATATGATCTGTTACAGTTTAAAAATTTAGTATTTTCTTTAATTATCAGTGCTTTACATCTTTACTCCAGCTGAAATAAGTAGATACACAGTTGTTTTTACATAGATTTTTTTCTATCACATAACTAGTGTTTATTTACAGAAATGCCGTCTTTGTGTTTCATCATTATTCCTGTCATTCTTTTGTTACAATATGATGAAAAAAATTGATATTGTACTTTCAATAATTTCAATTAATTGAAAGAGTAATGAAGATTATGAAGCACATTTTTTACCACAAAAAGCTAGAATGATTTGTTCTGCTATCTAGATCTTTGTTAGTGTTGACTCGTATAAGTGCTTCAACATACTAGGGCATTGTAACATGTTCCCCGAATAAAGAAAAAGAACTTGTATAGCGTTGTAGTCATCTTTGCAGCTTAAGATATTATGGCCAGATTCAGGAACATTATTTGGATAAATTTTCAAGTTGATGGGATGTGTGGTACCCTACCGTAGCTTTCAGTTTGTTTATATGTGCTTGGCTTCTGAAGACCTTTTCCTGATGATCAATATTTGGCTGTAGTGACGTAACTTGTTGAGTCAGATAACAAACAACAACAATTGTCTATCTATAAATATCTATGTGGGTGGGTTCACAACGTGCATGTTATCTCGTCACTAAAGCTTTCAGATTTGGATCATAGCGAAGACTCATATGGGGGTGGAATCAATCCCAGCATTTTAGAAATTTCAGAAAAATTGGAACAAAGTTATGTCTTGATCTAAAAATTGTTCCTTTTTATACACAGCCACTTGTGCCTCACATGAAATTCATTTGAAATGAGCATCATGTGAATTTAACATGAAAGTTCATGGGAAATTTATGAAAATTTTATGCTATCCATGTGAATAAAATTTATGTGAAAAATATTTATCTTAATTTCACATAAATTTCATTCACATGGATATTACATATTTTTTTCTATGTCTGTTGTTCATTTGAAATTGAATTTTCATAAAAGTCGTGTCAGAAACTTCACATAAATTTCATGTTTAAAAAATTCATGTAAATTTCAAGTTCGTGCCCCTCTCACACAAATTTCATGTGAACTTTTTTTTTAAATTCACGTAATTATACGTGTCGTATTAATTTCATGTGAGGAACAATTGACTGTGTATGGAATACAAATGCCCATGAAAGCTTAAGTTCATGCTTTTTAATTTTCGTATGATATGCAGAATGAAAAGAAAAACTGGCCAGAATTTCCCTTTCCTCTAGATCTTTTTTTTAAGGGGATGGGAGGCTTTGACGATAAGTCAAACTTGGCCTGCACATGACTGAATTATGTTCCTTGAGGATAAATCACGGTAGCATATCCCGTGACATGCACATAATCTCTATCATGGGAATCCAATTCGATTAAACAGGGTGAATACTGTCTAAATCTACTTCATAATTTTTCAATTTGGGGTCAATATGTCCAAAGTCGATGTTTTGTGTTTGTTACAAGACTCAAGACTACAACACGGTCAGTGTTCGCTATTTTGATTCTTCTTCTTGTGGATTTATTGTGCTGCGTAACAGGAAATTAATTCGAATAGTTTATATTAAAAATACGACCCCCCCCCCCCCCCCCCCCCCCCAAATGAAAATTGGAAACATTTGCCGTTCAGAAAAATATGTTTCGGAGAACACGTTTGAATATTAAGGCTAAAGCCTAAGATACTGGGAATGATATGTTTCCTCTGATCCCTCAATTTTGAAGTAGCGGAGACCGGATCCTTAATTACACATATCATATCCAACCTGACCTAATGTATCAAGTTTTCCTTTGGTGTATCCATTCGGCATAACAGAACCTTATTCAGCGCCGCTAACGTAAACAAATGGCAAATTAAGGAGCGGACAAACTTAATCAGTCCTCCAATACAAACATGACATTCCTACATACAAAGTTTGATGTGTTAATTTCAATCTTTTATGCGGGTCGTCTTCTCGACACAAGAATCCCCCATTATTTCCTGATGTCCATGTTTATATTGGGTACTTAAGGCTGCAGCACTTTCTGTAACACTTGCTTTTTTATGGACACATGATCTCATCTTGAGACGTTTTTATTAGCCGTCAGATAACAAGTACGTCTTCTTTTCGGCAGAACTTAGACAATGTTAAATTTTAGGAGAAAATAACAATGTTGTCGAATTTGCTTTTCTGTGTTCTGATTTCTGGATTTTTCGTAGACCAAACATCGGCAGCTGCATTTGGTATGTCATTTTTAGCAAAAGATCGGTAGTCCTATTCCATAGAATTTTCCTGAATTTTTTTTAAGTTTGAAAACATGCTTCCAAACTTAAAAAAAATGAATTTTTATGGATATATCTGACAGTATAGCTAAATTGTTTCCACAGTTTATCCATTCATACATTTAACTGTTTTGTTCACTTGTCTATCTTGTTTTTAAGTAAATCCAGATCAGTTTGACAATATTCTTTTAAACACACCGTTGTTACCTTAAAAAAATATCCAAAATCAGAATTCAAAAATCATAATAAGAATAAAAAATCACTAAAACACAATACAAGTAAAATGAATAAAATATTCTGCAATGGAGCGAAATTGAATCCCTAATCGAGATGAGACCAGGTGCCCGGGGAGAGTATAACTATCAACCATATGCTGTCATGTAAAAGAAGAAAAAAGCCCACCCTCGGGGTCTGGTTTCTGGTCAGGGAACGAGGCTTGCCGAGTTCCCTGACCAGAAACCAGACCCAGAGGGTGGGCTTTTCTCATCCCACATGACAAACATATGATTGATCGTTTTTCTCCCATTTCTAGGGGCCTTTCTTGAAATTCCATGAAATCGTCAACTTCATCGAATTCGAAAAATAAAGGGATATTCGTCTTCAGCGCCCTCAAAAATGGTTTATTCTAAAAGAATAAACCGTAGTCCTTAGCCTTAATCGGTTTAATAGGAATTAGAATGTAAAAAAAAAAGAGTTTAAAACGACGTTTTTGTTGAGAGGTCGCCGCTTTAGGTGCAAAATCAGGACGTCACAATGGATAACAACGACGTCACAATATGGATAAGGCCTATACGGCCGACGTCAAAAGTCACGCGAGGTACATGTGGGATACAGTGACCCTACATGACGCGTCGCTATGGGCAAACTCTATCCCACATGGGGGCAAATGGGAGAGTAAGCATCTCCTGTTTGCTACCAACACACGTCATTTTAACCGGAAAAGTGGGAGAGTTGTGTACACGTAATCTGGATAACGACACCATTTGCTTCTGACGTAGCAGATGGCCGTCCAAAGTTGGCAACGGTTGCCCATTGGTCTCGTTGGTTTATTTGTGGTCTTATGTGTTTGATATTTCCATGTTATGTGTTGGTGTTCCTTGCCCCCCCCCCCCTTTTTTTTTGCCTCTCTTTCTGTGCTTGTCTGCTCTGTGTTTTTTGCATGGGGTGTTTTGGTATTTTGCTCTGGGTGCTGCAGTCGAGTGTTGTTGGAGATCCCCTCCTTTCGTTTAGCCGTGCAGAAAAGGCCAAATTGTATCAAAATGTTTTCTTTTTTGGGATGTTTCTACTGACTAAAATGTCTTTCAGAATTGTGGACAACGAGATGTTACAGTGCTTTAATTTTATTGAATCGTCCAAAAATGTTTGTAGTGACAAAGTCTGTCCCCACAAATATACCTTTCGTTGAATTATTTCTCGGTTAGTCGTTTTACCTTTAGAGCGAAGTCGTTCTGGATTGAAGTACTCATACACCATATATGCAAAATGTGTAATTTTCAAGCTGAAGTCGTCACGTTTGTTCTATATTAAAGAATATAGATGACAGTTTTCTTAAAAAGTTTTCATGAGACCTAGATATGATTCTCACACGGATAGATCCGCGAAATTTGGATTAAGAGCCGTTTGTCCTCCATACATCTTAAGCTTTCAGAAACATAGCATATGTATCTGTAAATTGATATATGGGACTACTCTGATTGCAGTATTTATTTACCGATCAGTGAATGAAAGTCAAACACTTTACCTAAATTCAGAATCCATAAAATCATTGTCAACAAAAATCGTGCACGACGACTTACACTTTTCTTTTCTATAGTAGTAATATTCCTCCGTCCCCTGCCTAATGTATTCATATCGCAATTTATACGCTATTCCAGTAATAATAAACATCAAAGAAGTACCTATATCAGCTATTCAGTCTCAAAGTCGAGAAGGCAATGCAAAATCATTAGATTCTCCATTTGCGAACCTTGGAATGTATGATATCACTCCGAAGTGAGAGCAGGTGTCCGAGGAGAGTCAGAGCGTCTTCTGATTGCATGCAACACAAGTCGCAACAACTCCATGATCGGTGATTGTCTCGATGTACATATTGATGTACAAACCAGGTAAATATTGCTAGAGCAGACTCAAACTGTAAAAATTTGGGAAAATTACTTAACCAAGGGCCCAGTATATTGCGAGCGACTGACTTTTTCACTGCAAACTGTTTTTGGACTATATAATACAATGAAATTATAAAATATTATAAAATCCCATTTTCCTTCATGTTGGAAGACATTTCAGGTTAGAACCATCCGAAAACCGAATTTAACCAATTTACCGGATAAGACTTTTCTGCACGGCATCAGTGACGGGTATTGCTAGCAAAAAGGAGATGCTTTCTCTCCTCTGGCACATGATCTCATTTCCGTTGGGGATTGACTTTTGCTTCTTTGCAGAATGTTCAAGTTAATTTTATTCTTCGTTGCTGGAGTGTTTCTTAATTCTTATTTCTTACTACTGTGGCAGTCTTAAAACATTCAGTGTTCATTATGTTTCTATTTCAAAGTAGTAAGTTTCACCAAAAAATGTAATGTTTGTTTGGCAGGTGTTGGAATCACTGGAACAACGCCACATACAATAAATTCCGTTCTAGCACTGGATTCTGGGGATTGTTTAACAGATAGTGTTATCCTTTTATGTTATTTTGTCTGCTTTTTCTTTTCTCGTGAAACAGTTATGGTTTTTTAAGGAATAATTTTATTTTTGGATTCTGATATTGGTATTTAGGTTTGACTTTCATTCACTGAGGTTACACGCTACGGAATCCAATGTGTATGATCAGACAGGCTGACTTTCTCTATATCTTTCCAGTATTGTTCATGTATGTGATATAATAGATAAGATCTGAACGCTTTTGACCAATGTTGACGGAACAGTGGCGCAGCTACCACGTATTCCTGTATGCTAAAGCATCCACTTTTTTTCTAAACTTTCTTCATTTTGTACCACTTTTCTTTCTCTGAAAACTATATTTTTTTGGCCGATGACAAGTCTTCCATTCATTTAGCCTTCGTCATTGCCATGGGAATGCACGCACATCTATCTGGTCCTAATTTTCTTCATACATGAAAAGCATCCCTATTTTGCACAAACTACTCTACTGCGGAAACTCTTTTCAATACTTACGATTCATTTGATTTAATATTCTATTTTCCTTTATATTAAAGCAACGTTTCTGGCAATGGCTATGAAGGAGGGACCAGTTATGTATGAGCGAGCTACCCAAGAGATATGTATGGAAGCTAAGCTTGTATTGGTGGTGATGTTAGATATAAGAAAATGAAATTGCCTCGCCAAAAGAGAGTATTTTTATTGTAAAAATGGCTGAATACATGACAATGTGTAAAAGAACATGTATATGAAAAGCTTTCATAATGTTAATATAGCTCTAGCAATTCCTCAACCACAATGCGGTTTATGTAAAAAGACTGAAAATAGAAACACTGAAGGCTAAATAAAGTCTAACACTATAACGTATCTCCTATGTCGTCAGACCGTTTGATGATTGTAAAGTTAGATGTTAGAATATACCTCAAACTTCGGTATCTATACACACCTAGCTGTTAAGATATTCTGTTTTCTCAATTATTAGCTTGTTAGAGTAAATATTTTCTTCCGTATGTATCAGGTCTCTTGTTTAATCGCCAGATTAACAAATCTTACATTTGATTCTCCTTTGAATAAATTCGGACAGAAAAGAAATGCAGAGCGGATGGGGTTCGCTACGTACATAGTCACTGGACATTAAAATTACATGCTCGCGGACATCGGACTGAAACCATCGCATTTCGAAGGGAATTTATCACAAACACAAAATATAGAGTACTCTGCGTGAAGAATTTATTTGTTTTCATTTGTATAAATATATGAGTCAATATCAAAAATTGCAGCCTTTTCTGTCAGTAGACAATTGCCATATTTCTATATAAGTTATATGACCAAAATTTTATCCTATAATATTGTTCACAATGGAATCTATCTTATGGGCACACTTTCTTTGTTCAATAATGAGGAAATCATTTCATTCTGTCTTATAGAAGGTCCATTTTATGGCAAATATTGCTGTCAACTGGCTTCAGAATTTTCTGAATGACTTCTTTGCGATAAAGTATTGTCAAAACAGTTAACTGCAATTGTGATATTATGAGTCTATTATAATAAACATGAAAAAGATTGAACAAATACGTAAGAAATATTATAAATATTAGTTGCCTTATCTTAAATTTCCTCGAAATAACCTGGACTGTACACAAAGAAAAAATATTTGTCAATGGTGTAACAAACGCCTTTTTAGTCATATATTTTTGCTTTCTGCTTTTTCAAAGTATTCAAAGACCTACTCCTTATCTACTTTTATATCTTGTCATTTATTTTCTCATGTCCACCTTTTTCAAAATAATTTGAAACAAAGATTATACGGTTCCATTAAGGGTTAGCTGAACCGTACATTTGTTTCACGTCAGTAGTGTTACGTTTATTTTTATCAATTGTAAAATACTTAGCATGGCGTACTTTTTCCTTGCAAATTTTGATACAACATAATGTTTATGGAAAGTATTACAAAGTCCAGGGACAACACTTTATCGAAGTTATTGTAAATTAATGATGAATACATCATTGGTGAAACGGTCAGTGATGTTATAGTTACACCATTTACAATTTTCGTTACACCAGTGACAAATACAGTCTAAATGTGATTGCATCTTCATTGTGTTTTGGAAATGAAGTATTCAAAGGATATAAATATCCTAATGTTGTGTTTAGCATTAAACGTATGTAGGTTATATCTATTTAAAGAGAGCCAATTTCACGATAATGCTAGTTGTGTTACACCACCGACATACCGAGTAACACCATTGACATATTGCTATTTTTTCTGGATTTTGTCTTCTATGTCATAAATGAAAATTATGATTTTTAAGTGAAATACGATCAGTAGTATGTAATGTGTTCATCAAAGTTTCAATACCAAAGTTTTCGAGAATTTAACTTCTAAAAAGCATTATGTTTTGAATCCTGTTACACCAATGACCATCACATCATTCGAGAACCAGAAATTATTGTGAGATTGATGGGATGAAATCACGGAGAGAATAGATATTACGGTTGAAGGTGATCTTCACAAAGACCCTTTGTAACATCCACAAAAAATAAATACATTAACGCTTAAATTTGATGGCACACAAGGGACAAACAGCCACAAAAAATTATGAAAATTGAAGGAAAAGAAAAACAAATAATTCATGAACCTTAACATCAATAAAATAAAGAGATTTCATGTTTACTTAGGTGGCAATATCACACATATCAAACATACATGTAAATGACCGTGGTGGACACCAAAAGCATGTTCCAGTTAATAGGGTGGCACTGGTGTTATACACGTGAAGTGGTCTTATACGAATAAAGAATGTTGTTACGTGTGGTTTACAAGTATACCTTAGTAATTTAAATTCAACGAAATTAATATGACAGAATAGGTATGAGAGCACCGAACAGAACGGTTATAAATAATCTACACAACAAAAATACCTTATTTTCACTGTTTAAACCTATTATTGTGTTAGCCATTTTGACTCTTTGGAACTTTCTTACTGTTTACAGAAGAAAAAAATAAAAGACCAGATATTAACTTCTATGACCTCAGTAATCAAATTTAGTGCAAAATACGTGCACACCCAGAATATCAAATTCTTGTCAAGGTTGATCAATTCAAATAATTCCAGACAGATTTTGTTTCGGTTATTTTGAAGATAATTCTATGTTCTCAAACGAAGTAAATAAATGACATAAATATGCAAAAAAAAACCAACCCCAAAACAAATAAACAAACATTATATTCTATATTGCAAAAATACTTTGTATTGGGGTAATTACTTTTCCAAAAGTGGTGGCCGACACTTGTGACCCTACTGAAACTTCAAGTGTACCTACCAAAAACGAAAACAGGTACATTGTTTTATATTTTTGCTCACTATCTTAGTCCATTGCAGAAAAAAAGTATTGAAAACTTGGCCAAAATGAGGGACAGACGGACATACAGACTGACATACAGAGAGTAAGCTAATAGTCCCTCTCGGGTTTGTCAGTAGGAGGCTTATGAATTAAAACTGTTTTCTTATTGGAATTGTTACATTTTGAATTTACAATTCAAAATATCAGGAGAACAATGTTGGTAATAAGAACACCTATACATAAGTCAATGGTGTTACAACTTGAATCATTGGTGTCACAAATTTTAGTATTTGAAAATTTATAGTCTCATGTAGACATTACTTAGGATTTAAAAAATATAACAATTGAATTGTTTCTTTTCCTCATACCAACACTTTTATTTTGTCATTTTCTTTCTTTAACTCGAATATATTTCATCTTTAATATGACTTTGTCAGTGGTGTTATATTTCTTGTAATTGGTGTTACACTGCTTACAGAAAATAGAAAATATAGCTTAATACAGATCACTTTCATCCATTTTACTGCACATAATCTTAAAAATGGACATTTTGTACTTTATGAACAAGTGTGGTATGTCCCTTTTGTATTTAAGGGCATGAAAAACATATGATAAATTTCGATGTCAGTGGAGTAACAAAATTGTCATTGGTGTAATCGTCAAAATCACTGGTGTAACGAGGGTTATATTTTGAATAACTTCCGTAAAAATTGTGACATCTGATCTAATTTTATTGTTGAGAAAAGAATTTAATTCATTTTATACAAAATGAGGAACACTAATTCTAAGGAATATATCGGCTCCAATTTAAACTCATTAAATATCTTGTAGCTTCATGCATTTGTCCATATTTAGAGTTTGTATGCGCATAGAAATTTAAACTGATCATGAAAAACTAGCAGGAATAAAAGAAATAGATAGATTTATACGCCGTTCACTTGATTACAAAGTTCCTTTTGTGCTGTTTGCATCAGAAGTCGAAATAATGGTTTAAAACATACGTTACACTACTGACACGTTTTTCTTAGTTGACATACTTTACGATTCTTAAAACTCTATTTGTCATGCTTATTTGTTTGCAAATTATATTGATTTGAAGTTGTGGTTACTTGTTTTTCTTGTCATCGAAAAATTATTTGAAAATCAGACGATATTTTTCTGATTTTTCATGCTTCAGATTTGGCTGCAATTTTTGATAATGACCCATATATTGAAAGTCGTCCATTGTCATTTCGTCCATATGTGTTCTGATTCAACGTCTCTAATCGCACCTGATCTCTAAAGTGCGAAGCCCGAAGTACGTTAACTTGAAAAATGTACAGCACTAGTAGAAATCCATTTAACAAGTATGCTGACGGTCAAGTTAAACGACAAAAGTCAATAAACAAGTGCAAATAAATTAAGGCTGTTGGTACAATTTCAGAAACTGAGGCGACATTAAATAGACATCTGAACACTCCACCAGTCTTTAAGATCGAGTTTACATGTGACTTTTTATCTTTAATAAAATATTTTAGTGTACTTATTTACTAGTACTTTATATATTTATCATTTATTGAATATCTTGATATTTAATTATGTTGAAAAGTATTTTTTTTATTGTTTGAATTTTTATTATATTTTTCTAAAATAAAAAAGGAAAGAGGTTTTATTGTCATGCGTTTTCAGTTTCACCTAAGGAACAGATAAACACGTTTTAATGAAACTTAATTGGATGAAATGAAGAACCAGTGGTCCCCTACAAATTTTGTCTTTGTCCGGAACTGTTAACAGATGGTGTCACAACGGGCAGACGGATTTGCATGGTAACCAGGAGAGCGATGTAGGCCCACCTAGGGCTCTTGTTTTATTTAGGGTGTCGAAATAAGTTCATATCATTCAACCAAGAATAAAAAGAAAAAAAGGAGAGTTAAATAATAGAATTTTTAATCTAGGATGTCAAAATCAGTTACTTACAAATCCGTCCACAAAGTACACTTTGACGTCATCAAGCGAGTATGCTTCCACTGATCCCACGCACGTCCACGGAGCAGCAAGGGCAGTACTTAACACACAGGAGGTACAGGACGCCTCTGGACACACACTAGCTGGTGGATGGTCCGCGTCCACATTGGACAAAAACCAGTACATACAGGTAAGATCATACAAGGAAAATTAAAATGCTAGTAAAGTTTCTTTCCAAAAGACTAAGGCATTAACTCAATCGATATTTGGAAAGAAGAATTGAACAAAAGCATTAACTTGAGCATTTATATATAATTGACTGAAATTTCAAATTGAGAGAACAATGAACAATATTGATAGGTACAGCATAATCTCATTATTTTAACCATCTTTATAATCTTTTATTATTTCCAAGGTTGAGTTTCCCACCCTGTACACAATAACTGGCGTGTCCCTACAGGGACGGCACGGCTGTTGTAGTCAGTGGGTGACCAAGTACATCATACAATACAGTACGGATTGTAAAAAGTGGTCATCAGTCGCCAATGGAAAGGTATAGTCCTCTCTTTCTTTCTCCTTTTTTTTTTATTTTTCACTTCATTTACTCTTTCTCTTTTTCTCGATCTGTCTTCAGTTCTGCCGGGGATTTTTGTTCGAGTCTTAAATTATTTTTTTTCATCGTTTTTTACGTTCATCATATCTGCATTGTGATAAATGAAAGCTCTTTAAAACATGGTTGTAGTTGTTATATTGATCCGTTGATCCGTTTTGCAGATATTTGACGGTAATAAGGATGAAGACACGACTGTGAACACTTTACTGCCATCTCCTGTCATCGTTAAGTGTGTTCGTATTAACCCTGTAGCCTGGCATAATCATATTTCATTGCGTTTTGACCTTACCGGATGTCCACATACAATTACGTCATCGGCTGTTTCGTCTAGCAGAACCTTCATTCCAGGTGTTACCACATCAAGCTCAGTGTTAACAACGACAACAACTTCAAAATCACAGATTATTTCAAGTTCTATAAATTTGCAACCATCTCTGACAAACATCATCGCCCAAAAGTCGTCTGCTACTCTGACACCAGTTCCGTCACTGACGACAACTGGAAGCTATATCCCGACATCAGCATTGCCACATTTGGCTTCTGTAAATCCGAGTGTCTCATTAACCACAAACCTCATTGTCAATACACCTTTGATATCGGCATCAGTCTCTCCGACAACGAATCTTCAAACAAGCTCTGTGCATACAATTTACAATACGACTTCCCAAACTGGCATGTCATCACAGCAGACGACCAACCTGCAAACGAGGGCAAGCTCCATACATACGGCTAACTCACCGACTCTCCCAACCGGTACCACATCACAACACACAACAGGAAACCAAGCTCCCCATACCACGTCGTGTGGAAATTCTTGTGTAACAACGACCTTTGCTGCTCCTACGAACACTACCGGTAATTCCATTCATTCATGATTGTTTCAATCACTCTTTGGTCAGCTTTAATTGAAGTGTTCTTAGAAAGATCTTCTTAAGACGAGCTATGCTACATTTTGTTACTGTAATTCGCTGCATCAAATAATAATTATTAAACAAAGTAAAGATCCACCCAGTCTTGTGTAAATGAGTTGATCATTTAAGAAATCAGTAATGTATATACACGGATCGTACATCAGAACTAAAAGCACAATATCTTTAACGTATATATATGAAATTTGACTTTTCTTTATTCTTTATCTTACTTTTTTATTGCCATTTGATCAAAATATCTTATGGCGATCCTGTCGAATAATTTCTATTTAGCAATTTTCAGTTTAGTATTTCATAGTCATAATCAAAAGATTTTTGTCCTTACAGACATTTGCAAGAACCCATTGATGAAATCAGCGAAACTTACCGCCTCATCAGAGTACGGAGCGTCAGATCCCAATAAAGACTACGGTGCCTCAAGGGGTTATCTGGACGCTAAGGAGGAATATGACGCAAAAGGACACCTGTTAATAGGAGCTTGGGTGGCGGCAAAAGACGACGCCAATCAGTATTTACAAGTAAGAAATTATGAATGACATCGTAATCTAACGAACAATAACAATTCATGTTTAAACTTTCACACTTCGGTATGTCTACTTTCTTTGTGTGTTGCACGTAAACAGAAGACGCTTACCCCGGATACATAATTTTCATCGGGGTATTGTTTATTCGTGTTCACATCTATTCCAATGGAAATTCTATGATGATTTTGCCTTACCTTCTCGACTTTGAGACCAAATAACTTAAGTTATTTCTTTGACATTTATTCAATTCACTTGCTTATTTGTTGAACCCATCAATGTGAGTGTTGTTGAGTGTGTTATTGTCATCTGATTTAGTGTTTGCCGATGTTATTTTGTCTTGTGTTCCTTGTTTGTTACATTTCTGTGGGTATCTACCGCTGAAAATAAGGCAGGACAGTCTTGCTGGAAATCCTTTGACACAATCACGAGGATTTCCATGTAACCATAACGAGCTTTCCCGTCGCAACAACAACAACAACAAAATAAATTTCATCGTTCTTAATTTGACAACGTAAAGAATCAAAAGATTGAAAGTGTTGTAAGAGTTTTGTAAAACGATAAGAGAAGAGCTCCAGTGTACCTACATTGTATTTACCACACACACAAAGACGAAAACAACAACAGAACACATACGCAAAGACAAAACACGAAAAACAACTACACAAACAACTACTCGGGGACAATGAGACGATCATGAACAAATGCAAAAAGAGAGGGGGAGTCACCGAGTTTATATTTTCTCTTCATAAGTGTTCGACCATTTTTCTTTGACTTTGAATTTTTCACATTTAAAATAACAATAGAAAAAATTCAAAGTACAGAAAAAATAGTATTCGAACGGATTTGACGATAAGTAGTTTGACATGTGCATTTCATACTAGCATTCTAGTTACAAGATGCCTCTTATAAAACAGGCTGAGTTCCAATCTGCCCACCTGATCCGTGGAATAATAACCCAGGGTCGACATGGATGTTGCCACCAGTGGGTCAGTAATTACTCAGTATCATACAGCTACGACTGTCAACATTGGCATCAGTTTGGGGGACATAACAAAACGGTAAGTCAACAGCTCTATCCACTTATGACAAGAAAATACATGTATATATGCTCCGACTTTCAATGGTAGGGTAGGGGTAAAGACAATATTTTAGTTACATTTGCTGAGATTATTTTGACAGATGACACGGCTTGTCGGAAATTTAAAATGATTTAATAATGCAAAACGGCTCAATGTACATTTGAATCATCTGTCCTATTGAAGCAGAGTTTGTTTAATTTAAGTTTATAAGAATGGAACTACTTGTGCGTATGAACTGTGCATACGTTTTCTTTGTTACAGATCTTTGCTGGAAATTTTGACGAGGATACAAAAGTGACAAATACATTGAATTGTCCGATATGGGCCAAGTGCATCCGGATCCATCCCCTACAGTGGCATAACCAGATATCTATGAGGATGGAGCTCCTAGGGTGTCCAATACGGGTTCCTTCTCAATCAACAGGTCCATCTATATTATTATTGTTGTCAGAACATAACGCCTGCGGGTAGAGTTTTACATTATGTCACCCTAGTCAAATGGTTCGTTTGATGATGCATCGACGGAGCATTTGATTCCAACATCATAAATCGATAAGTCCACAAACAGGCGTGATGTCGGGTATTTGGCGATCGCTCACTACTTCTTTGAAATACGTATTTTTACAAAAAGATGATCAAGTTAATGAAAAGAATAGCATCGTACACTCCACTTTTTGGCCATATTAAATCTTTAGATTGAGGATCACTGACGAGGGTTAAATACCCGAAACGTGCATGTCTGGTCCATGCTGCAAATTTATCTCTTCATAAATGATGCTTTTGAATTTGAAGACGTTTAGCATCACTGTGCGTTGTAACAAAATTATAAAATCTTATTTCATCAATTTTTTTCTTGTTAAAAGTATTTTCTTTATTGCCTCATTATAACCTTGACCTTTGAACTTGTAAATCGATATCTATCATCCTCTTTGACAACATAAAGTTTGATAGGTGTCTGAAATCAAATGTCATTTAAACTCCCCATATTTTACTCTAGTGCCCTCTAAATCTGCTACCAACATAGCAACCACAGCGTCTGTCAGTACTCATTTCCATCCGCCGACAGGCGTCGCTTCCAACTATAACATAAAGGATCCAGTTGATTGTAAGAGGGCGCTACTATCTTTTAACTGCAGCAATAACATCATGAAGTTACATTGCAAATATTCATGCAGTAAGTAAACGTTGCAAATAATAAGGTTTTTTTCCCACAACTTCCAGCCTTTATTTCTACTATTCCATAACCTTGAAAGGCCTTAATTGCACAGCTCAGTTAAAGTTTTCTTGGGAAAAAACATGGTAGAATAAAAGAGTATATTATTCAGAATAACATACGCAATTATGGATTATGATCATTTAGTAGATCATTCAGGCTTATTTCGAACGACAAACGATGTTGACTGAGTAAAACTCCAAGTTGAAACGTCATGGTCAAATTGAAAATATAATTGTTATGATAAGTTGAGTAGATTCTTTTCAAAAATGTCCTATTTATACCAACAATTAAGGACATCTGGAATTGTGTAAGGGATATTTTAAAGTTTGGATAAAATCAAAGAGTATATTACAATATGTTGGAAAAGACAAGTTACACTGAATATCACAAGCAGAGCCACTCGAGTGTCCTTCCTGTGAGATATGTAATGCAATCTTCTCTTCGGCAGAAAAGAATTGATACAATTTTTGTGATAAATACATTTTTAAAAAGCTTTCTCTATTGTTTCATTAAATTAGGAAGTAGTGTGTCAACAACAAGTGGTTCAACCAATGCAAAAACAACATCCTCACCATCAGGTACTGGGTCCTTACCAATTGCAAACAATGATAGAATAAGCTCATATTTTATAGATTTCAAACTTAAGTGCCCGAAACGTTCATGTCTGGTCCATGCTGCAAATTTCTCTATTCTTAAACGATGCTATTGAGTTTGAAGACGTTTAATATTATGAACGAAGTAAACTTATGAAATGAATTTTGTGAAATTATGAGACAAACCTGATACAAATGATATTCAACTAAGAATGGATAAGGATTCGATCAGTTTTTGATGAGGTATTGATATGATTATATTTATCTACATGTATTAGTATATCAACATTCCATATAAAGATAATTTACATTCTATAAAATAGCAAGTTCAGTAGCAAGTACATCATCAAAGAATCCGCCAAGTCCTGGACCGTTTTCACAAACAGGTAATATTAAATATGGTTGGTCTATGATATCCAGTTGGTAAATGGTCGTAAAAATCTAATTATACATGTATTAGAAGTGTGAAATGAGTTCTATATATATAATGTATTTTGGCTTAATACATACAAAACAATTATGAATACATGGAATGGAATTCTTAAGCAAATTCTGCCAAAGACCATTAAACTTTTAAAATAAAATTAAAAGAACCTATCGGGCAATATTGCTTATGTATATTCCTGTATCAAATATTTTATCTTCATATCTCGTATCGCAGTGTCCATAGAAGTTGTTTTACACGATTATAATCGAATACGTTTACGACAATCATTTTACAGGAATCTCGAGGTATTTTCATGTTTTCTGTCTTTAAATATCAGGAAAATGCAAAAACTACCTACTATCCGGAGCTAATCCCGTCCCGGACAGCAGTTTTACATCGTCCAGTGTGTACCATAAAAAGGATATTAAGTATAACTATGGACCGGAACGTGCCAGAATTAATGCCACAGAAATAAAAGACAAGAACGGAGTGACCCAGTTAGGCGCTTGGGCTGCCCAAACCCTGGATAAAAATCAATTTATTAAGGTGATCAGTTTGATCGAAAATTAATTATTCATCATTCTTAAAAGGAAAAGATTACAATAGTTCAATATTGATTATTTTTAAAAACTACTTTGCTGATATTGATGTTGTTGCTGGTACACTCTAGTTTAGTTGTTTCTTCACTGACTGCCCATTAAATGATTCTGTAGAAGAAGTAGAAAATGTTAAAAGTTTACGATTGAAGGACGATTGAAAATGCACGACGCACGGTCCGTTATCGCCTTTGGTTAGAATGAGCTAAAACACGCAACTTTCTATCATTGATAAAGAATAATTCTGTCTACCATATGAAATTTAGAAAAATCAGCATAAACTCTAAATCATTTAATGAAGAAATTAAAATATTTCAATATTGATCATTTTTAAAAACCACTAAGTTGGCAATTTTGCTTCCGCACTGACTTTGGTGAACCATCAAAAGGTTCTGTAGAGGTCGGAAATATTAAAAGTTTAAGACTGATCGACTGATTGAAGGACAATTGGCAACGTATGACGGATAGTTTGCTACGGCCTTTGGTTTAAATAAGCTGAAAAGAATGATCACAACTGTCTTTCATTGACAAGGAATGATTCTGACTACCTAATATAACATTTGGAAAATATATCCAACACAGCAGAAGTCACACTTATGATATTGCAACTAACAGCGGAATTGCCTGAAACAATCACATAACAATCTGCAGGATAAAATCAATGTGACAAAAGAAAAGAAACAAAACAGACAAGTCAAGTGGCAATACCGTGGAATTATTCTACAAGATGTCTTCCAAATGAACAGGATAAAATATTCCAGAAGAGCTCATCAAAAGCCATATTATTGTTTTAAATTTCCAACTCGATATCATTAAGAGAATGAATGCTTTTAATGTGTCTTCGTTTGTCAGGTTCATTTGAATGGTTTACACACGATTAATGGAATCGTCACCAAAGGTCGAGATGGGTGCTGTAAGGAATGGGTGACAAAATACACCATGATGTACAGCGTGGACGGCAAACACTGGCTGGAGTACGGCAAAGCTAACCATGTGAGTGTATTGGTGTATTATCACAGATTTATATTGTATAGAATGAAGTAGTGTCCTCCGTAGGGAAGTTTAATATCATAAATAACAATGGACACTCTATATTCACAAATTTTCGGCCACTCGGCCTTTATCAAGTGGAAAAGCACGAATGCAAAAGAATTCTACGTAATATCCATAACTGCTGGTAAACAAAGCCCAGCGTAAAATGAACAAGGTATGACGTCACATAGCCCAGCGTAAAATGAACAAGGTATGACGTCACATAACTCAGCGTAAAATAAACAAGGTATGACGTCACACATAACCGAGTGGCCTAAAAGTGGATATAGAGTGTTCATTGTTATTTAATATATTTTATAGTATTTATATTTCTTACCTGCTGTGTGTCAAGTACAAAGTGTGTTCAGTTTCATGTTTGTTTTTGTTTTAGTTGGTATTTTTCTTATCCGATGGGGTTTATAGTCTCGTTCGCCTCATGCGCGGATCCAGCATTTGTGGTCAGAGGGGGTCCAAAATTTTAGGAAGTCTACCTAGATATTGACAATATCATGTAGGTACATATATATCGATGAACATGACGGGGAAGGGGCAATTCTGAGGGGGGTATTGTTAGCTTTCCTTTCACGTTTATTGTTATGAAGAATTGGCGAGCGTAGCGAGCCTGAATTTTTTTTAGATATGAAACATTAATTTGTCTTGATTCGATCGAGATGATTATTTATAACATTGAATATTTTATTCCTTATATTGGCGAGCGGAGCGAGCCGCAAATTCTTTTTATTAATTCACATTTTGTCTATATTTCATGAGAATAAATAGATAAGAGATGTGTCATTTTCCCAAATAATCAGACATCCTAAAATGACAAAACCTTGAAAAAGATGAAGGAGGTTACATCCTATGAAGTAAGGGACTGTTGAAAATATGTGTTCCTGAGACCCAAGACCATTATATCAAATTACTTAGTATGAAGAATTGAAAATAATTAAGGAATTTTTCCGAAAAATAGTTTTGTATTTCTAAATTACGAGCGAAGCTAGCCGAAATTTTAGGTTTCAAAGCCCTCTCATGCATTTTTAGACCAATTTCAATTAGGCCTGAGCCTCACGCGACTTGTACAATTACCTCCCTGGCGAGACCTGTACAATCCAGAGCATCCTCAACTCCCGTGAGAGTATACAAGCAGACCTGCTGTTTAGGCGCCTAATGTTTTTCATTCACATGACAAGCTCGTTTCATGTGCCAGGTACCAGGTTTTCTCCAGGGTGGAGAGAGTACAACCTACTGTACATTAACTTGTACAAGGTTACAATGGGTTTGCAATGTCCGGCGACGGTGATTGAGATTGGAACCCATGACCTCTGGGTCTGTAGTCCACAGCGCTAACCATTACGCCACCAGCACTAAAAGGAAAGATAATAATTATCAAGAAATAATATATAAACATTTATATCTTGACAGGTATTCAAAGGTAACAGTGATGAGAACACTCCAGAAGTTCACATTCTACATTTACCAGTGGTTGCCGAGTATGTCATGATACATCCAATAGAGTGGCATAATCATATAGCCATGAGGTTTGATCTGCTGGGCTGTCCACATACAAATCATCTGTGTACGTATTTAATATTTCCAAATGACGTTTGTCATTGTATCGTTTTATATAACCTAGATGAACAAGGTTTTATGAATCATTAAGTCATCAAATAATCAGCTAGGAAGCTTACTGTATGAATTGTTATTACATCAAATAAGTGATGAAATTGTTTGGAAAACATTAGAAATGTTGGTTGCATGAATTCAAAATGTATTTGTTGAAATATGATAGATTGTAAATACACAGCCAATTACATATGAAATTCATGTGAAATTTACATGAACTTTACATGAAAGTTCACATGAAATTTATGTGAAACGAGCACGAACATGAAATTTACATGAATTTTTTCACATGAAATTCATGTGAAGATTTTTACATGGATGTTTTGTGAATTCAGTTTCCTGTGAAGGTCACTTAGAAAAATTCATGTGAAATTCATGTGAAGTAAATTCATGTGAAGTAAATTCATGTGAAATTCATGTGAATATTTTTTCACATAAATTTTATGTAAAATTTATATGAAATTCACATGAATTTTCATGTGAAATTTACATGATGCTCATTTCATATGAATTTCATGTGAGGCACAATTGGCTGTGTAGGCGATCCTAATTTGAATTTGATAAAAGGATCGCTCTACCTTTCAAACCATCTTACATTTAAAACAATTTTAAAGATAAGTTGTGATATCATTATCATCCTACTTTACAGCTTCCACCAGTTCCTCTACAACATCGGGCATTAAAATCATTACCGCTACATCAGCCATGTCCATTAATACTGCAACATCAGCCATTTCAATGAATTCTGCAACATCAGCCATTCCAATGAATTCTGCAACATCAGCCATTCCAATGAATTCTGCAACATCAGCCATTCCAATGAACACTGCAACATCAGCCATTCCAATGAATTCTGCAACATCAGCCATTCCAATGAACACTGCAACATCAGCCATTCCAATGAATTCTGCAACATCAGCCATTCCAATGAACACTGCAACATCAGCCATTCCAATGAATTCTGCAACATCGGTCATTCCAATGAATTCTGCAACATCAGCCATTCCAATGAACACTGCAACATCAGCCATTCCAATGAATTCTGCAACATCAGCAATTCCAATGAACACTGCAACATCAGCCATTCCAATGAATTCTGCAACATCGGTCATTCCAATGAATTCTGCAACATCAGCCATTCCAATGAACACTGCAACATCAGCCATTCCAATGAATTCTGCAACATCAGCCATTCCAATGAACACTTCAACATCAGCCATTCCAATGAATTCTGCAACATCAGCCATTCCAATGAACACTGCAACATCTGTCATTCCAATGAACACTGCAACATCGGTCATTCCAATGAATTCTGCAACATCAACCATTCCAATGAACACTGCAACATCAGCCATTCCAATTAATTCTGCAACATCAGCAATTCCAATGAATTCTGCAACACCAGCCATTCCAATGAATACTGCAACATCAGCCATTCCAATGAATTCTGCAACATCAGCCATTCCAATGAATTCTGCAACATCAGCCATTCCAATGAATTCTGCAACATTAGCCATTCCAATGAATTCTGCAACATCAGCAATTCCAATGAATTCTGCAACACCAGCCATTCCTATGAATTCTGCAACATCAGCCATTCCAATGAATTCTGCAACATCAGCTATTCCAATGAATTCTGCAACATCAGTCATTCCAATGAATTCTGCAACACCAGCCATTTCTATGAACACTGCAACATCAGCCATTCCATCGCACCATTTTTCGACATCAGTAGTATCTATTTCAAGAATAACATTACAATTGTCCTCGGCTGCAGGAAGTATTTTACCTTCCATTAAATCATCCATGTCGGGATCTTCTATTTCAAATTTGCTTTACACGAGTACAATGTCGCCATCGAGTATAAAATCAACGCCCTTACCGAGTACAATATCAACAAATAATCCGCAGACCACATTCTTATCTAGTAGCATGTCCCCATTAGGTCATAGTTCCTCTACTTCCTCAGTTCCATCGGCTATTGTTACGGCACAAGTCAGCTTGAAGCACACTAGTCAATCAACGTTAGGTAGTATAGTATCAGCAACCCTGTCATCAAACCCTAGTCTGATTAATCCATCTGCTTCAATCCAAAATCTTGGTATTTCACCAGCGCCAACACTGACTTCAACCTTCAAAATTACAAGTCAGATGAAACCGCTAAGTTCAACGTCAGTTGGAGTGCAGCAGACGATTTCTCCTTTGAGTCAAATAAAGTCAGTTTCTCCTATCACAAATTCCTTCGTTTCCTCAGCATCAACCACTGCAGGTACTTTACAGAACTCGATGACATCAGGTGGTACATCATTAGGAAGTCTACAGACGTCATACCCTACTAGCCAAATTCATCAGTTTTCATCTTCCCACGCTTCAATGCCTTCCCCATTGTCGTCCTTGATATCAACTACAACATCTTCCCAGATGTCTCAAGCCACATCGTCTAAAATACAATCTCAATCTTCATACGCCTCAAGGAGTATGAGCCTTGGACCATCAGTTCAGACTTCTCAAATTTTGCTGTTGACATCATCTTTCCCACTGTCTAGAAACCAAATGTCATCGACTAATGTTGTATCCACAGCTTTACCTCAATCATTAAATCCTTTAGTTGGAATAAGTCAAACACAATCCATGCAAAGTTCGATCACACCAACATCGAAATTCACACGGACAACTTTATATTCTAGCCAGATGTCAACAGGATCAATAAATCCCGTGTCTTCAATAATTACTCAGTCATCGATGAACACTAATGGAGTGAGTAAATCATCTTCTATACCAATAGGATCAACGATTGCCCAATCAAGCTTGCAACCTAGTAGTTCATATCCGAGCCAAAACATTCAGCTTCAAACGATATCATTGCTAAATCATCTTTTGTCACATCAAACAAGTCAAATGAATTCTGCACAATCCATGTCTTCCACACAACCATCCATTTTGGCCACATCACTGTCCAGTCAGATGTCAATCATTCCTTCAAGTGAAATATCAGCGATAACTACTTTACCTTTGTCTAGTACAAATTCAGTGGTGACTCCATTAATGTTATTCCCCTCAAGTAGCGGAAATTCAGTGATGACAATGTTGAATTCTAAAGCAGTGTCATCATTTATATCGTCCAATCTAATCTCGTCGATTCCTGGAACATCGTCCATTTCTCAACAATTATCAACTACAGGCAGTTCATTAACTTTGATGACATCATTACATGCATTACTATTCGGAACTTCAATATATTCCGGGACTTTACCATCGATCACCGGCTATGTAACTAACATCCCATCCAGTGTATTCAATACACAAGTTCTTTCTAATTCTTTCAGTCTAAGTTCTGTCTCAAATTTACTTAACACATCGCCTGCTACGTCAAAACATAAAAGTTCAGCAGTTCAATCAAATATATCACCATATTCAAGTAACATTCAATCCAGTTCAGTTCAGTCAAATATATCACCATATTCAAGTAACATTCAATCCAGTTCAGTTCAGTCATCTGTTCCTTATAATTTTATCATTACAAATTCACTCTCAAATTCTTTTCAAGCATCGGTTATTTCTTCCTCTCGATTTCCAGCAGCAATATCATCGTCATATTCAAGTAATATTCGGTCAAGTTCTATTCAGTCAATACTTCCTTATAATTTACTTAGTTCAAGTACAGTCTCAAATTCTTTGAGCGCACCTATATCTCAATATTCATTTTCAATAGCTCAGTCAAGTGTATCATCTTATTGGAGTAACCATCTGTCAAGCTCAATTATGCCATCTGCTCTAAGCCTAAGTTCAGTCTTGAGTTCACTTGGCACACTTTCTCCGTCAGCTCACCATACACAAATATCGGTACTTCTTTCGTCACAATTTAGTTCAAGTCTACATCCAAGTATGCCATCAAGATTAAGTTCAAGTCTACATTCAAGCATGTCATCGAGATTGAGTTCAAGTCCACATCCAAGTATGTCATCAAGATTGGGTTCAAGTCTTCATCCAAGTATGTCATCAAGATTGAGCTCAAGTCTACATTCAAGTATGTCATCAAGATTGAGCTCAAGTCCACATCCAAGTATGTCATCAAAATTGAGTTCAAGTCAACATCCAAGTACATCACCAAGATTGAGTTCAAGTCTAGATTCAAGTATATCATCAAGAATGGATACTAGTCTACATTCAAGTATGTCGTCACAATTTACTTCTAGTCTGCACTCAAGTATGTCATCAAGACTAAGTTCAAGCACAAGAATATTATCCTCACTGCAATTAAGTTCAACATATTTACCGATAACTACGAATACGATAGTCTCGACATCCCTTGGAAAAAGTCTTCAACCAACATCATCTTCTCTGGCTGCTTCATTTTTAATAAACACTGCCCATTCCTCGTCAGCAGGGTTACCGTTTTCCTCGCAATTAACCTCCTCCTCGCGATCAATGCCATCCACTGGTTTAATGTCCTCCTCGCAATTAACATCCTTCTTGCAATCTACCTCCTCCTCTTCACACTTAACTTCCTCGTCACCATTCCCCTCCTCATTGCAATTAACCTCCTTCTCCTCGCAAGTTACATCATCCTCACAATTTGCCTCTTCCTTACAATTAACCCCCTTCTCGCCAACACCTTCCTTCATGCCACCATCAAATTCGCAATCAACCTTGATTTCGCCTCCATCATTACCTTCACAACTGATCTCCTCGCAATTCACCCCCTCCACGCAATTTAGTTCCTCTTGGCAATTAACCTTTTCTTCACCATACTCCTCGCAATTAATCTCCTCCCCGTCACAATCCTCCTCAAAATTAATCTACACATCGTCACAAACAAGCTTCTCGCCACCACCACTCTCCTCCTCGCAATTAACCTCCTCGCAATTAACCTCCTCTTCTTCCTCCTCACAACCTTCCTCCTCGCAGTTATTTTCCTCATCCAAATTAACCTCCTCCTTGCAATTAACTTCCTCGCAATTATCCTCGCTATTAACTTTCTATTCTCGATTTACCTCATCCTCGAATTTTATTTCCTCGTCACAATTGACTTCTTTCTCACCAACACCCTTTTACTTGCCACCATCCAACTTGCAAGTAACCTCCTTCTCACCTCCATCTTTGTCTTCACAAATAAAATCCTCCTCGCAAGTAATATCCTCTTCGCAATTTATGTCTTCCTCGCAACAAACCTCCTCCTCCTTGCAATTAACCTCCTCTTTACAGTTAACCACCTCCTCGCAATTTACGTCCTCGCCACCACCAACTTCCTCTTCGTCACCATCAGCTTCCTCCTCACTACAACCAACTTCCTCCTCGCCTTATACATCTTCCTTGCAATTAATTTCTACCTCACAATTAACCTCCTCCGCGCAGCTAACCTCCTCCTCACCACCTTCAACTTCCTCTCCGCTATTAACTTCAACCTCCACGCAATTAACCTCTTCTTCACCTCCACCAGCTTCCATCTCACCACCACCAACTTCCTCCTCTCAATTTACCTCCTCGCAATCACCAGCTTCATCCTCACTAACACCAATTTCCTCCTCATCACCTTCAACTTCCTCCTCACTATTAATCTCCTCAACACAACCAATTTCTTTCTCGCTATTGACCTCCTCGCAATTTACCTCTTCTGCGCAACCACCAACTTCCTCCTCGCCAACACTAACTTCCTCCTCGCCACAAACAACGTCGTCATCGCCACCACCAACTTCCATCTCTCAATTAACCTCCTTCTCGCAATCACCAGCTTCATCCTCACTAATACCAACTTCTTCAGCATCACCACCAACTTCCTCCTCGCTATTAACCTCCTCCTCGCAATTAACCTCCTCCTCACCACCGCCAACTTCCTCTTCGCTATTAACTTCCATCTCGCAATTAACCTCCTCCTCGCCATCACCAACTTCCTCCTCGCTATTAACCCCCTCCTCGCCATCACCAACTTCTTCTTCGTTATTAACCTCCTCCTCGCCACTACCCCTATCATCGTTGCGATCCTCTTCAACACCATCAAACATGTCACAACAGTCTATTGCTCCTTTCGCGATATCAGCATTAACACAAACTTCCTCCTCACAATTTTCCTTCTCCTCGCCAGCACCAATTTCCTCCTCGCAGTTTACCTCATCCTCTCCACCTTCCGCCTCGCAGTTTACCTCATCCTCGCCACCTTCCGCCTCGCATCTTGCCTCATCCTCGCAATCAACCTCCTCCTCGATATTAACCTCTTCCTCGTCACCACCAACTACTTCCTCGCAATTAACCTCTTCCTCGCAACTAATCTCCTCCTCGCCACCACCAACTTCCTCCCTGCGACAACCAACTCCCTCTTCTCAATTAACCTCCTCCTCGCAATCACCTGTTGCATCCTCACTAACACCAACTTCATCATCATCATCACCACCTTCCTCCTCGACATTAACCTCTTCCTCGCCACCGCCAATTTCCTCCTCCCTATTGACCTCCTCTTCGCAATTAACCCCCTCCTCCTCACCACCAACCTCCTCCTCGCAATTAACCTTTTCCTCACCACCGCCAACGTCCTCCTCGCTATTAACCTCCTCATCGCAATTAATTTCCTCCTCGCCACCACCAACTTCCTTCTCGCTATTAAGTTCCTCCTTTCCATTACCCTTCTCATCTATACCACCCTCTTCAGCACAATCAATGACGCCACAACAGTCTTTTGCTCCTTTCGTAATATCGGCATCACCACGAACTTCCTCCTCCTCCTCCTCCTCCTCAAAATTTTCCTTTTCCTCGCCACAACCAGTTTCCTCCTCACAGTTTACCTCTCCGCAACCACCATTTTCTTCCTCGCAATTAATTACCTCCTCAACACCACAAATTCCCTCCTCTCAATTAACCTCCTCGTCGCTACCACAAACTTCCTCCTTGCAACCCCCAAATTTCTCCTCGCAATTTACCTCCGCCTCACCACCATCAACTTCCTTCTCGCAGTTTTCCGTCTCTTCGCCACCACCAGCTTCCTCCCAACCACCACAAACCTCTTCCTCGTCAACTTCAACTTCCTCCTTACCACCAACAACTTCCTCTTCGCAGTTTACCTCCTCATCTCCACCAACAACTTCATCCTCGCAGTTTTCCTCCTCCTCGCCATCACCAACTTCCTCTTCACAGTTTTCCTCCGTCTCTTCAACAACAACTTCTTCCTCACCGACATCAATTTCCTTCTTGCTGTTAACCTCTTCCTCGCCAGTACCAACTACCTCCTCACTACCACCAACTTCCTCCTCGCAGTTTACCTCATTCTCCCAATTCACCTCATCGCCTCCACCACCTTCTTCAATACCACGAAGCTCCTCCTCGCCTCCATCAACTTTCTCCTCACCACCACCAACTTCCTCTTCGCCACTACCAACTTCCCTCTCACAATTATCCTCCTCCTCGCCATCGCCTGCTTCCTCCTCACTATCACCAACTTCTAGGAAAATCACTTCCTCTTCACAATTTACCTCCTCCTCTCCACCACAAGCTTCCTCCTCCTCACCACCATCAACCTCTTCATCACCACCACCAATTTTCTTGTCACTACTACCATCAACTTCCTTCATGCAATTAACCTCCTCACTACCACAAACTTCTTCCTCGCCACCACCGACATCCTTCTCGAAGTTAACCTCCATCTCACAATTAGCATCATCTTCACCACCACCCTCCTCCTCCTCGCCACCTCTAACATCCTCCTCCTCTGCACCACCAACCTCCTTCTCGCAACCAACATTCTCCTCCTCGCCACCACCAACTTCCTCACCACCACCACCAACTTCTTCCTCTCAAACACCAACTTCCTCCTCGCAATCAACCTCCTCCTTGCAATTAATCTCTTCCTCGCCACTACCTCTGTCATCGTCACTATCCTCTCCATCACCATCGAAGATATCACAACAGTCTTTTGCTCCTTTCGCGATGTCGACATCGCCAGCTGTTTCGTCTATTAACGTTCCCTCACAACATTCTTCATTGTATAGTTCCCAAATATCTTTGATACCCACCACTTCCTCTACAACAATTTCACCATCATCAGGTCTTCCCGCTTCATCCTCTTTTACTGTGCCGTTTACAATCTCCATATCCCCAGCCTCTTCAATGAATCTATCCATGACCATCTCAGCTCTACATTCATTGACAACGCAAATAAAGCCATTTGTGTTATCAATTCAGCCTCATGGATTAACTACTTTGACAAATCCATCGAGCTCAATGTCCTCTCCTTCTTCTTCTCCTCCTTCTTCTCCTCCTTCTTCTTCTTCTTCTTCTTCTTCTTCTTCTTCTTCTTCTTCTTCTTCTTCTTCTTCTTCTTCTTCTATTGGAATGATGTCACTACCTATAAAATCATCCACAAGCTTTTCGCCGTCAACCTCGTCAACGTCTTCAGTATCATCACCTCCTCTAATGTCTTCCTTGCAATCTCACAATGGTCCAATGCCGTCATTGCTTAATCCACAAAATTCAAATTCAATGCTTTCCTCATCTCAAAAATCATCAATATCCTTACTGACCAGTAATACACAACAGGTCCCTAATACCGGTACAAGTGTCTTCACGAGCTCAATAGTAACATCCCCAATAAATCCTTCTCAAACACCTCCAAGTGTTAATCCATCATGGAGCCCTTTCAGTAGTATTCAGCCTACATCAACACTTGCATCATCTAATACTATGTTCTCATCACCTGCTTCTTCCATAACGAACACTATCATCACATCACCAAAACAGACAATCATGACCTCCATTGCTTCCTCATTTTCTAACTTTCCGTCAATAATGCCAAGCTATACAAGGCCAATAGGCACACATTCAGGTATCTTCTCTTCCAACCATATGAAACCGATGTCGATATTTTCAAGTTCGCACCTACAGAATTTGACCTCATGGCTGCCTTCATCTCTTGCATCGCAAAATACAGTTACAAAGAATATTGTGACATCCAGCGCAACAGCGCAGGCTTCGGCATCCACTGTTGGAAACACACAAAATACAAACCAAGTCTCGCAGAATACACAAAATACAAACCAAGTGTTGACAACCACACAAAATGCAATCCAAGTATCGACAAACACACAAAATACAAAACAAGTGTCGACAACCACACGAAATACAAACCAAGTATCGACAAACACACAAAATACAAACCAAGTGTCGACAACCACACAAAAAACAAACCAAGTATCGACAAACACACAAAATACAAACCAAGTGTCGACAAACACACAAAATACAAACCAAGTGTCGACAAACACACAAAATACAAACCAAGTATCGACAAACACACAAAATACAAACCAAGTATCGACAACCACAAAAAATACAAACCAAGTATCGACAAACACACAAAATACAAATCTAGTATCAACAACTACACTATCTACCCCCACAAGAAAGACACATATTGCAATACAGACGGCAAAGGCGTCGTTTTACAATACCTTAGATCCATTAGACTGCCAGCGATCACTAGCACAATTTGGATGTGGAAATCCAATAATGGCTAAACATTGCCCAAAATCTTGTGGTAAGTGAGGGTGTTGGTACTTTTAATTCTGCAAATGGTACTAATAGATCGATGTTTTGTTTTGTTTTATTTCCTCTTTATCATGACTAATTGTACTGGTAATAAACAACTAGTTACACATTTAGAACAGAATACTTTTTGTGATATAAATAACTTATTTCATGGATCCAAGTTCCAATTAAGAGAGAGAACATTTTGTAATTCTGCAGAAAAAACTGGAATATTGCTTACATGGTACTACTTGTAAACACTTCATCTTCTTAAGGATAAACTCATTTTATTGTCATAACAGCAACAACACATCACGTGCCGCCCACGGGAGTGGCGTCCATCTATGACCCACGGGATCCAGTGGACTGTAAGAGAGCCCTACTCAACTTTAACTGCACCAATCCCATCATGAAGTCACATTGTAGATACTCCTGTAGAAGTAAGAGTAATGTGTATATTCATCATTAGGCCATAGTAATTAACTTAATATTTTGTTTTGCGTCCCGAACTTTTTCTGAAACCGTACTGTACCCTCCCACTAGGCATAAAAGATCAATATGAAGGAATTTGGTAAGAGAAACTGAAAAAAGAAAAGAAAAAGCTCTTTCTTCAGATGAAGTGGATATAATACTGACTTTATTATTCGAAAAATCACAATCGTCTCCAGATATTAATGATTGTATAGGTATTTTACATGACTTTTTGTATGATATTCAAGATCATTGACTTTACTGATTTTTTTTTTACCTGAAAATGTATGCTTGTGTGGGGTTTTTTTCTGGGCTATTCTCATAAAAGGTACCAGCCCGCAGACGTAAAACCAAATATGGCTATGACCTCATAGGAGAGAACTCTGGACAACAAGTTTGTGTCGTTTGAAAAGCAACGAAGTCAACATGTACAGAAAACCAATGTGCAAAAAGACACGTACCACTTATACTCATGTACATGTATAATGTATTTCTGAAACCTATATGATATTGCTGGAAATCTAAATTCCATGATTAATCGTCTTTAATAAGCAATGCGTGTATATTTTATATTCCAGGCGCCTCTACAACGAAATCACCAACAACACCGTAACGAACAACAACCAACAACTACACCATGACGAACAGCAACTGCATCATGACGAAGTCATATCAAAAAGGAAGAGATGCTAACTTAAGTGCTATTATAACATCTGTGAAACAAATTTCACTTTATTGCTTATTGTTATAAGAATTTGAAATTGTTGTTGCCGTTAAAATAATTGAAACAAGTACTTTTTTGTGCATGGGCGTTGTTTTATATTCAATTACATGTATGTATATAAAAATAATCTATTCGATTTTTTATCCCCACAATCTTACACCTATCATGCTTATCTTATTGACATATAATACTCAGTGTTACTCCATACTACAATTGTGCGTTCTTCTGAATAACCGGAAAAGTGGGAGGGTTGTGTGCACGTAATCCGGATAAACACACCATTTGCTACTAACGAAGTAGATGACCATCCTAAGTCTGCACCGATTGCCCATTTGTCTTGTTGTATTATGTGTGGTCTTAAAATATTGTTTGGTGTTTGAAGTCGTGTGTGGTGTTCCTTGTCCGTTTTGTGTCTCTTGCTGTGTGTGTCTTCTCTGTGTTTTGATGTCGTGTTTGGTGTTCCTTGTCCGTTTTGTGTCTCTTGCTGTGTGTGTCTTCTCTGTGTTTTGAAGTCGTGTTTGGTGTTCCTTGTCCGTTTTGTGTCTCTTGCTGTGTGTGTCTTCTCTGTGTTTTGAAGTCGTGTTTGGTGTTCCTTGTCCGTTTTGTGTCTCTTGCTGTGTGTGTCTTCTCTGTGTTTTGAAGTCGTGTTTGGTGTTCCTTGTCCGTTTTGTGTCTCTTGCTGTGTGTGTCTTCTCTGTGTTTTGAAGTCGTGTTTGGTGTTCCTTGTCCGTTTTGTGTCTCTTGCTGTGTGTGTCTTCTCTGTGTTTTGAAGTCGTGTTTGGTGTTCCTTGTCCGTTTTGTGTCTCTTGCTGTGTGTGTCTTCTCTGTGTTTTGAAGTCGTGTTTGGTGTTCCTTGTCCGTTTTGTGTCTCTTGCTGTGTGTGTCTTCTCTGTGTTTTGAAGTCGTGTTTGGTGTTCCTTGTCCGTTTTGTGTCTCTTGCTGTGTGTGTCTTCTCTGTGTTTTGAAGTCGTGTTTGGTGTTCCTTGTCCGTTTTGTGTCTCTTGCTGTGTGTGTCTTCTCTGTGTTTTGAAGTCGTGTGTGGTGTTCCTTGTCCGTTTTGTGTCTCTTGCTGTGTGTGTCTTCTCTGTGTTTTGGTGTCGTGTGTGGTGTTCCTTGTCCGTTTTGTGTCTCTTGCTGTGTGTGTCTTCTCTGTGTTTTGATTTCGTGTTTGGTGTTCCTTGTCCGTTTTGTGTCTCTTGCTGTGTGTGTCTTCTCTGTGTTTTCATTTTGTGAATTTTGGTGTTTTGCTGTTGGTGCTGCAGTCGAGTCTGGTTGGAGATCCCTTCCTTTCTTTCATAAAATATGCAGTTCTATCATCTGATCACCTGACTTTTCGGAGCGTGACAAATAAGACTGATAGCTATCATACTGGAAGGTACCCATGGCTCGTGGTAAACCTGTGTGAGGTGTTAATAATGAGTTAATGAAGATCCTGACTATAATCTCAACAGCACTCACAATAGAGCACAAAATACAGCATCGACGGACCCCTAGCAAGCCAGAGGTTGGACAAGGTGCCCGAGAGGAGTAAGCATCCCCTGTTGGCTAGCCGCACCCGCCGTCGATGTTCACGCACGAAAATGAAATAATATATAAAATACATGCAGTGTCTGAGGTTATTTCTATATAGCAAGTGTTATGGCGACGATGTCAGGGAAAATATTCAAAACACTTACTGTCAAACCCCTCGCGGGGAACTTTTTAACTTTTTTAATAAAACCAACTTAGCTTATACCGGTAACTAGAATCTAAATATTCATTACAGTAGAAAAGTATTTTTAATACTAGTTAATGAAGCGAACTCTATTTGAACAAACTTGTCGCTATATATACGTCTCCAATCACGTGATTAAAATCCCAAATCAGATTACAAAATCAATGAATCGGCGTTAAAATCCTGGAAAAAATGAAATACTTAACAAAAATCAAAACATTCTGCAAAGAAGAAAAAATGAATCCCGAATGGAGATGAGATCAGGTGACCGGGAAGAGTAAGCATCTCCTGTTTGCTAGAAACACCCGTCACTTTAGCCGTGCAGAAAAACCAAAGATCAGTGAATGTAACAAAGTCGACTTATTTTATTGCTCTTACTTAAATATTAATATAATTTGTTTTCTTTTTATCATTGTTTCAAATATAAATGAAAGGAGACCCTTGTTGCTCTCCGACCCTATTCACCGGAGAAGTTTCCAAAACCATTTTTGTCATTCCATCCATAAAGAAATGTTCTGCCTTCGTATTTGGAATACTCTTACTAATTGACTTAATTCTATACCATGAACATACATAGGAAAACATGAAAATAAATAATTTTGTAAAACGATAAATTAAAAATTTTCCTATTTCAATAAAGTATAACAGATCTACATCATTTAAATTTTTTAGAATCGGTAAATATTCCACAAAATAAAAGTGTAGTTTTCAGTTAAATGCCGAAATGGACATTTTTCAAATAGCTCAAAATTTTATTTAGATGGTGAAAATCTTTTTTTAAGTAACAAATGGTAATCTCTAACGTACATGTGTAATGTAATATTAGCTTCCGGGGCTTCGCCCCCTGAACCTCCACCAAGGCTTCGCCTTGAAACTGGATTTAACTTGTTTCCAATCCTTTAAGTTGATGTTATTATCAATAGAATATGTTAAAATATCTTATCTCATTAAGGCGAAAAGTGCTCTGGCTACGCGCCGGATGTTTTTTATTCGGGATGATTTATAACGAGGAGATCCCCAACATGATGACGTCACAGTGATCACAGCGGAACACACACATGTATGAAACTAGAAAAGGGGGACAATTCTAAAGACGGAGACGTTGAGATCAATACCATTACATCGTTGGCACATGAGGAACAGAACACTGTACACACTACCCACATTTAATAAGTAACCACCCAATACATTTCTCTTGTTTTCAAAAAAGTGAAGATTTTTGTTCCATTGTTTTGAAAATCTATAGATGAACCATTCTGCTATCAATTCAAGTAAATTTTTCGGCTAAATCTTTGTTTTATTATTTTTTGCAATTTTACCCCAAAAATGTATATTTTTCACATGAAAAAAATTCTAAAAATATTCTTAAAACATTTCCATTCTTGTATAAAGATAAATTATGCAAATAATATATTGAAAATTTTCATGCATTTTTAAAAAAAGCTCAGAAGAGAAAATAATATGACAAGCTTTTCATGAAATTTCTAATGTTTATACTACCTGAATACTGACCGGTTTTGGAAGCAGAGAGAAACACAACACTTCGAAATGGATCAGGAAGGCAAAGCCTAGATCTCAACGACAAGTTTAAAGAGAAAATAATGCGTATAAAATTTTCGAAGAAAATTTATATCATTTGTGCAGAGTAATTACGTTTTATGTGTATATGGCAAAATACAAAATTCATCATAGAAAATCTAAATGAAGCCATGGAGGTATAATTCAGGAGGTAAAGCCCCAGGAAGCTACATGTATTGGATTTTACGCGTTTCCAGGGCAATTATGACCCTTTGTAAAAAATTTTCACGCGACGTTCGATCTTTAACTTTTTTAAATTGGACGCACCTGCTTATTTGTGCACGCCTGGATACCGTGGCGGATTCAGGGGTGCGGGGGACGCCCCCCCCCCCCCTCCCCGGCACTGACCCAAAATATTCCAAAAACAGGTATATTTTGGCCCATTTTCAGTCAAAATAGGCAAAAATCGCCCCTTGACCCCCCGGCAAAGAGAGCGCTGGATCCGCCACTGGGATACAATGTACGTATCCGGACAGAGGACATGCATTATTGATTTTTTAAGAAAACCCAAAATATTTGAGAATGCATTTATAAAGGATTTTAGAATATATGTTTGCAAAATTTAAAAAAATATTTTTTTTAAGTGGTATTTGTTTTGAAAATCATTTTAATTTTTTACAATGATGTGCTAAATAGTAAAAGATCGTACGATGTGATTGTCTGATTATAAATGCATTGAACTGACCTTCATAACACAGTAATTCAAACAGAGAATTAACAGCGTAATTACCCCTCATTATATTAGAAAAAAAAATACCGTGGTCGAGAAACGCTTTTTCGCACATCCTCGATCCAGCTTTCTGATTGGCTACAGATTTATCAACACGAAGCTTCGAAACGGTCGCTGAATATATTGAGTTTGCACAGACACAGAGACAGAGAAATTGAAAAGCATATCATACGAGGTTGATGGAATTCCTCTTCTTAAGCCTTTCTTTATCAGGATAACAATATTCTTCTTTAATTGATACACACAGGCTGTACTGGCGCTGCACCAGTGGTCAGTTACTGAGCTCACTTCCGAAATCGCAAAATCGAAGTTTGGGTCATCATGGTCATTTGTCGAAATATTTTCTGAATTAAATTTAAAACTTTCTTTATCATGATAACAGTACTCTTCCTTAATTGATACACACAGACTGTACTGGCGCTGCGCCAGTGGCCAGTTACTGAACTCTCTTCAGAAGTCGGAAAATCGAAGTTTTGGGTCATTTGTACAGGCGTTGGGGCAGTTCCGGATAGCGAAAATATATTCTCCTGTGGTTCTTCTTCTTCTTCCGTTCTGGTACAGACCGCAACTAGCGTATAATCGTACCGGTGGTTGGTGTTAAACCTCGTACAAAGCAATTATGTTACATATCAAAATATTTGTTTGGACTCACTCTATAACCTAACATCAACAATCATGTCCTTGTTATTTACAAAAGGAGATACAGACGTTAATAACATACCCTTCCATAATATAGACTTTTAGAGAAAAGGGCTTGTTTTGAGGAAAGGGTTTGTGACCAAGCGATGATCCCAATCCCCCCTCTCTAATCATGCCAATAGACTATAAATGTTAAGGCCGATGGGAACTTTCGCGCATCCGGTTCAGATTTTACTACATGTATGCGTCGCCGGTTTCCTAAGTAGCAATAACAGGTGGTCGCAGGTTCAGAAAATGAGATTATTTTAGACAAATATGGTGATATTTCACAATTCAAAGGGGCATTTTGCCATATTTGTCTATTTCGCGACGTCAAGAAGCCATCTTAAAGGCGAGATAAACCCAAAAGCGTAAGTACTGAACATTTCTGTCATTTAGTTACAAGAGGAAATTCGGAGTTGTGACTTGTGTTTGATGGGCTTTTAGTTTAATTTCCATTTTCTAAGTTTCTATCAGTATGTTGGTTGAGGTGGTACATCCTGGCTTAGATTATCGGAAATGTATAACAGAATCTGAGCTGTGCATGGTCCATGTCAAACACTTCAACAGGCTAGGTAACGTGTGAACCTAGGGGTTGGGAAGGGGTTAACGTGGATAATTATTCTAGCACGTCAACTCTTGAACTGTGGGCTGCTCTGCTCCATCCATGACAGGGCCAAGATTTCAATGTGTTAAAGTAAAGTGCATGTTGCATATATTGATCTGGATTTGTTTTGATTATTAATATTATGATTATTTTCCTTATTTCTGTTGGTTTAATCCTCATGGTAATAGTAGCACATTGAAAGTATTTAATAAACATGGTATGAGTATAATCTTATAGTATATGTATAACGATCGAGTGATCCTAGCTATCATTATCGGTACAGACTGTGTAACTCTGTGTCTATATAAAGACTAACGTACAGACGCGATTCACACAATTGGATGCACAGTGTATTAATAGTGAGGCAGTTGGAGACTCTAAGATACAAAGATCGATAGAATCCCTAATGTGAAAAAAAAAACCAACAACAACAACAACAACAACAAAATAAACAAACTAAGAATGCTGCTCAGCATATTAACTATTTTAAGGAGTTTATAAATGATTCATAATGTTCAGTCTTCTGTCATGAATTTTCAAGAAAAATATGGAAATTTCATTTTTTGCGGCAATGTTCCTATTTAAGAAGTACAATGATTTACTAGTCTTACATTATATTTGAGGAAAGGCTTTTATCTAATATAAGTTTTGAAAAAACATAACTATTTATAAAAATTAACTTTTTATAATTACACATGAGATTTCAAGAAATTTTGCATGAACAGTGATGATGATGAAAGTATGTGTTATGACAAAAATGTTGATGTTTCAAATGAAGGGGTATATATATTCAAGATGCAGTTATACATAATTGGTGTGGGTAGGCTGCTTCTTTACTAAATAAAGAGTTTAGTGACTTTATATAAACTAAATATACATTTATTTTTATTTATGAGAAAAAGATATCATCTTTACACATTAGATTCTACAAAATTTTGAATGAAAGTGAAAATATTTACTATAAAATTGATGTTTTATATAAGGGGGTATACGTATTCAAGGTGCAATTAAATACAATAAGTGAGGGGAGGCTTCTATTATTGTGACTTTTTTTAAAACTGAATATATCATTCCTATTATTTATAAAATAAAGTAAACATCATTACATATAGATTTGAAAAAAAATTGTATGAACGTGAAAATTTGACAACAAAATTGATGTTCGAAATAAGGGGGTATACATATGCAATATACAATTGTACACAAATACTGTTGGTAGGCTTCTTCTAGTAAGTCTTTTTATAGACCTAAGATATAGTTCTTAATATTAATGCAAATTAAAGTATACCTAAACACCTTAGATTTTGAGAAATTGGCATGAAAGTGAACATATTTACTAAATAAATTGACGTTTTAATTAAGGGGGTATATGTATATTTAGTGCAGTCATATACAGTAGGTGAGGGGAGGCTTCTTCTATTGTTGCTTTTTTGAATTATAATATATTATTCCTATTATATATGAAATAAGGTATACATCATTACATGTAGATTTAAAGAAATTTTGCATGAAAGTGAAAAAATTTACAACAAAATTGATGTTTGAAATAAGGGGTATACATATTCAATATGCAATTGTACACAAATACTGTGGGTAGGCCTCTTCAAGTAAGTCTTTTTATAGACCTAATATATAGTTCTTAATATTAATGCAAATTAAAGTATACCTTAACACCTTAGATTTTGAGAAATTGTCATGAAAGCGAACATATTTACTAAATAAATTGACGTTTTAATTAAGGGGGTATATGTATTCTTAGTGCAGTCATATACAATAGGTGAGGGGAGGCTTCTTCTATTGTTACTTATTTGAAACATAATATATTATTCCTATTATATATGAAATAAAGTATACATCATTACACATAGATTTAAAGAAGTTTTGCATGAAAGTGAAAAATTTTACAACAAAATTGACGTTTGAAATAAGGGGGTATACATATTCAATATGCAATTGTACACAAATACTGTGGGCAGGCTTCTTCAAGTAAGTCTTTTTATAGACCTAAGATATAGTTCTTGATATTAATGCAAATTAAAGTATACCTTAACAGTTTAGATTTTGAGAAATTGGCAATGAAGTGAAAAATTATTACTTTTTTTCAATGAACGTTATGGGTTAAAAATACCCAAATTTGATATTATTATGAGAAATTCCTGCATTTTTTCTATTGAGAATGTATACTGAGTTATTTTCTACAAACTAATGTAAAAGAATATGTTTCAGAACATTTATCAATAAATAAGAGTACATGTTATAACTATGTTCTGTATTTGTTGAAAATGGCCATTTTGTATTTTCAATGGGTGGCCTTGAACTGTATTTTTTAAGAAAATATGTGGATAATCTCTTAGATTAAGGTTTCAATTGCAAGATATTGAGCTGTTCTTTCAATTTTAAACAAAAAAATACAGGGTAAACAGTCTAATTTCAAAAGTATCCATCGGCCTTAAATCGACTTTGCGGGCCTTTGAACGATTTGCAAATGGAACATATTGTTGGATTTTGTATCTGTACTTCAATATTATGTTGGGTTTTAGGTGTAAACGTATAGAAAAATGTACATTTCCTTCTGGTCATGGCTATTTTCGGGAGCAAATTGACAAACAATCGATCACAAAGCAAAAAGTTATAGTCAACGAAAGATAACTCTTATATTTAGATGTAAATACTACAGTAATCTTGTTTGATACAGTCCCTGTGGCAGACTGTTTACTCAGAATCGTCATACATGACGTCAGTTAGCCATTGTCTGGAACCACCCCATCGCTGCACTGGGATATTTTTGCATTTTTCACCTCACACGAGATGTGCATTATCAAAGTTGACATACCATTAGATAGAGGGGTTATAAGAGGTAAATATGCAACAACACTTGAATTAAAATTCTCACCAACGATAATGCAACAATGGAAAATCTTTATAAATGTCTCTTCGAAATTCTGCTTCCGGTTCAGTCCGACTCTTGCATCTTCAAAGCAAAACCGTTTGCACGCGCACGTAACGTGCCAACAGATGCGTGTTGCTGAAGTATGAATTGTTGATAGAGAAGGTACACAAAGATATAAAAGGATTTTAGAAACTTTATTTCAATTCATAGAAATAAGGAATAAAAATCGCACTTATCCGGAACTGCCCAAAATCCGGAACTGCCCCAACGCCTGTACTTGTAGAATTTAATATTTTCTAAATGAAAATTCATCTAAGGGGGTCGATTTCAAACTCTGTAAATAACGGTGTAAGTTATATGTCCTTGCGACCAATACAAAGGGTGCAAACTCATTATTAATAATGTGTGTTATACAGAAAGGGAAACCAGTTCAAAGCACAGGCGATTGTTTCATGTGCGCTTACACCCCTACATACATGTACACACACACCAAAAGGTCTTGAACCATGAATTTCAACATTGGCAATTTTGATTTGAAAAGAATACATCAGTATCTCATTTAAATCCCATATGAGTACTATCATTCCATAATGGGTACATATGTACTTTTATTTTTGACCTTACTTTTTTATTTTTCCCCGTAAGTACCTCATATGACCAGAAATCTACAACTTTTGATCTTTTCTGTACCTTTCCTGACCTTAAATTGGCATTAGGGCTGAGCGGTTTTATCATGGTACCGGTATATTGCGATACGAGACTTCGCAATACGTACCACGGTATTTGTTTTCAAAAACCGGTTTTTGGCCATATTTTTTTCTTTATATTTTTATGTTGTTTCTTCGAAATTATGAGCATTAACGCAAATTACTACATTTTTGTCCCCAAAATACAATGAAAGGGTATAATTTCAGTGGCCAAAAGTGGATTCTTAATACATGTACGTCTGTGTCCAGTCAATCCGAAAGTCACCAGACATACCAGACAAATCTGGTAAAATTTGCTTTGGTCTGGTAAAATATTTAATTTTTTCTTAATAAGCATGTTTGAATTTCTACAAAAATTCATAAATGTCTGGTAAGTTTTAAAATAAAACTTTCGCGATGTCTGTGTGTCGTTATGATATTCACATTTAAGATACATCTATGACTGTTAAGTTAGTCCTACTCTTATTTCTTATGTTGCGTCTGATAACTACAGTGATAAAATTGTACTAAGTTCCACAATTTTCTGATGGGCCACTTTTAAACACGATAAAATGTCTGCACTATGCTACACAGCCCAATAAATGACGCTTGTTTGGCCTTTATTGTTTGTCAACACACTGTACATGTCAAGGACTGTCTGGACAAAAGTAAATAATCATTGGTATACTTCCTGAAATTCACGTTAAATTCCTGCATTTTTTTTATAAGGGTACTTTTAAAGAAGTTTAAGTTTCCTAGTGACTTTTTGCACTGTCTGTCACCGAGTGTCCACCGATGTCCCAGCAGAATTATCACATATTAATACTTGGATAAATTTTAATTTCTTTCAACCGGATATCCATGCTTGTATGATTGACTGTGAATATCATAGAAGGACTGTCAAATTAGTCTGCGCATGTTCATCATTATTTCATGATGACATTTTCAGAATTTTAAATAAAATTTTGAAAGCAAATTTGAGGTAGGAAAATGAAAATCATGAGTAATCTCGATGCTATGAAATATTGCAATATATCGCAATATTTTTCCAAATATCGCAATACAAATTTGACCCGCGATACTTAGTCCTTAGCTTGGCATTCTGAATCTATCACAACATCCATTTTGACGAACGCGTTTAATAAAACGGCATCCGATTGGTAGTTAGATTTTCCATCTACTTTCATTTCAGGTAGAGTGTCAGTATCAGTTAAGAGGCCTTAAAACAAAACGCGTTCGTTTTTACCGGAAGCTGTGATTGATTGCCAAGGACGATTAAAATAGATTTACAAGTGTGCTTGAAATTGGTCAATAAAAGGGGATATTAGTGACCAATGGAATTTTTTTTTCATATGTCTTTAGTAAAACAATTACGCTACAATGTATAGATGACTATTTGATAGTGACTTGTTAAATAACCAGTGGAAAAGATGATTTTCATGTACTAGAATAGAGTTCAAGACCTTTTGGTGTGTGTCTATATGTAGGGGGGTGTGAGCTCTCATGAAACAATCGCCTGTACCGTTTCAATTTAAATTTAGAACTTGACCTGGCAAAGCCACTTGATTGAGTTTATCTAGCAAACGGCGTATGCCAAAATGCGCCGCTCCTCGTTGGTTGAAATGCATAGGCAAGAATCGGCACATTTCGGCATAAACCGTTCACCGGAAAAACATGATCAAGTGGCTTTGCCAGGTTATGCTAGGTCAATTTCTAAATTTAAATTGAGTCGGCGTACATAGGTGCTTTTTGGGAAACAAATTGGCCCATACAGAAGCTGAGATACAGATAATGGATGTCGATTTGTTTGGACCAATATTACAAACTGTCTGCTCTGCTCACTTCAGAAACTGGATAAACTCGATTTTGACTACTTAATCATGCAAAAATTTAAATGAAATTAATAGTAATAATACCATTCAATACATGTAGATCTCGCATAGACGTAAATTTTGGTATCAGGTAAAGGATAGTCAACTATAGCACGCAATAAAATTTTATAGACAAAACAAGTTTTAGATGGACCATTTCCCATGCTTATTTTTTCCGTGACATCATGGCGCTCTCCATAGGCTCATATTGTTAAACTTGGCGATGTAACGATGAAATTTAACATTTGAAAACGCCCCAACTCATATTTATTTTGCCTGTATAATATGATGGTTATAAACCCTCGACTATGTAACATATACCAAAATTTACATCTAGAGGGAGATCTATTCAATGATATAGATTTTATCTTAATTTTTGCATGACAAAGTTATCAAATGCGTTTAGCCAATTTCCATGATTTCCAAAGTGAGCCACATGGACAGGGACAAATGATGGAAACAATCAAAACATAAAAATGGCTGAAATCCATCTCCCAAATAACAGCTAGGACACAAACATAAATAACAGAATTCAGTCATATTTTCCAACAGGGCCTGGGTGGTCTGTGCGCATTTCTATTTCTCCAAATTTGTTCCAGTGCATTTTGATTTTAATTAATGGACGAATAATTCTTCTTCAAATTTTTGGAAACAGAATTCAAATAATATTAATACTGTAGTAAAACATATCATCAGAATTTTTTTAATGCTTTTGGCTCTCAACATGCTCAATCCATCCAATCAAATCTAATGTATGATTAGGATTAGGATGTTGGTCAGTACCTAGTTTAAAAAAAAATCTTATGAAAAATTTCAGGAATTTTCGTAACTTTCATTGATCATCAAATAAAAGCTTAAAATGTTTTTCAATTTAGATTATATTTTGCTTTCTAACATCATTTCAACTTAGAAGTGCTAAGCGATCAAAAGTTATGAAATTCCTAAAATTTTTCTTAATTCCCAATGCTGACAAACAGGCATTTTTCCCAATTTCTGAGCTTACAATGTAAAATAAAATTCCAATAAACAAAATTGGAAAACCCTTTGAAATTACAGAAAATATATTTACATGTATAATTATGAGTTTTGCGATGTACACTATCTGAAATATAATATTCTAGGTACTACAGGTGTCTTTATGCGTTAGTAGCAAATGTCAGAAGATCTTTTTGTTTGTTTTCTCAATTTATTCATATAATTTTTTCCCAATTTCAACCAAATGCCGCTATTTTTTCCCAATTATGAAGGCCCAGGCCCCTGGAATCAATTAAAGGGTAAAAAAATCCCTGCATTTACAATGTAATGTGCTACCTTTTGTCAAATATTAACAGAGAATTTTTTTCACTTTTAGGCGTTCAGTGGATTAGGACAGACTTGAAGCCTCGAATCAATATAAAGAAGATGGCTGCCTTATCATTTCTACCTTTTGTTGACAAAGAAAATGCCTCTATGGCAAATCCTCAGGCTGGTAAAGCCAGAGGACTCGGTATCAGAGGTCAAGGTAAGCCATGGGTCAAGGTAAGCTACAAGACTGGGTATCAGGGGTCATTTTTAGCTCACCTTGACATAGTGTTGTGCCGATTATCACTGACGTCGGCAACATCGTCGCCAAACGCGACCCTTCCAATCACGATACAGTAAACTTCGTTTATAACGAAGCCCAGGGGACCATTGGTCCAAATTCGTTATAGCCATATTTCGTTACATGCATTTTGATGCTAAATATGTTTCCTTGGTGTTGCCGTTTTGAATGAATGAAAAGTTAAGACCAGAATTTGGTCATATAACATTGTTTAGATTGAGGATCACTGACGAGGGTTTATTACCCGAAACGTGCATGTCTGGTCCATGCTGTACATTTATCTGCTCTAAAATGATGCTAATGAATTTGAAGACATTAAACATTCAATATTTATGTTGTGATTTATTAAGTAAGCATGCCTACAGAGTATTAAATAATGGGCAATCATTACCTCATGTGTATATAACACGTCTCCTAACAGGTAATTAGCGCGGGGACAACAGACGGGGAGAGCAATTATTTGATAATTAGTAATTATCTCTCCACCAGGTGTGTTAATTGGGAATACCTGGAGATCATTTTGTTACATCAGGTGAAAATAGTGAAGAAACTATGACCACGGTAACCATGAGATGGCTTCGTAAATGCCGATAATTCGTTATATACAAATTCGTTACAGGCAAACAAAAAACAATGAAGGGTAATAGGACTTCTGCAGGGACTTTCTTTCCACTTCGTTATAAGCAGAATTTCGCTATAAGCCTGTTCGTTATAGGTGAAGTTTACTGTAATCAATTATGATTTTGATAATTGATTATAATCGGGAAATTAATGAAGAATTTGTATCATTAAACCATGTTTTTGCTAGAGAAACAGTTCATACATCGTTCTAATGATTTAATTAAGTCAACTGATACATTTTTGACTTCGGTCAGTATGCATACTCGTATGAAACATTTTGCCGAGTTTTCATAAAATTTATTGTCAATAAAAAGTAATTTATGGATAAATCATGAAATATTTTACAGTTTTTCAGTGTATTATAAGAATGCGATTATAATCAATAATCAATCGAAAGGCTTATCTGATTAATCAATTTTGATTACTCCATCCAAATCCCTACACTACCTACTACACATATGAGTGTGATAATATTTACAAATGTATGCTGTCATCACGAGATGGACCCATGAATTGGATTCTGAATGGCTCAGTGAGCTGGTTAAGCAATTTGGGATTATAAGCTCAGTATTTTACATACATGTAGTACATGCTATAGTAACTTGCAAAAGTTATCATTCATCTTACATGTAATATCACATTGAAATGTTGAATGCAGATAAAACTTTGTTAGTGGACCAGATTGATATGAAAGTAGAAATATTGTTCTAGCTCTGCTGCTTTCATTGACTTGATTCACGTCCGTATATCACGTGATACGTTAATAATATGTTCCACGAGAATCCCCATTGATTATACCAGGTAAATGCTGTCTAAATCTACTTTATATGTATTTATTTTAGGCCAATCATATCATATGGCCATCATTATGAATTATGTGATTGTAATCTGTTCTGGTCAAGAATAGACGTGTATGAAAATGTTCAATGCTCACCACATGTTATGTATGGAGCATGGACATGTACAAAATTTTTTTGTTTTAGTGTTCTCTGAATATCTGAATATACATCTATCCTTGATCAGAATAGATTACCATCATATAATTGATAATGATGGTCATATGATAGGCCTTATAAAAATAAACATGATAAATTCATATAAAGTAGGTTTAGACAGTTATCAAAGGGGATTCCCATCGAACATATCATTTGCGCATCATGTGATATGCGACCGTGTTTATATGAAAAGGCTGGATTTAAGTTTATAATGATAGTTAACAATTGCCATTTTATAATAAATTGATAATGTTCTGTTTTAGGAGAGAAGGTCTTCACAAGTGGCACACCAAGTTTAACGACTCCGAGACGAGCTCTGGGTGATGTGAAGAACACCATACTGACAGGAAGTAGTATCAAACCTACGGCTCAGAAAAAACACAAAGATAGCGACTTAAAGCCATGCAATCCTTTTGCTAGAGATTTAGGATCAGAGACGCAGCTCCTTGGATTGGTAAACCTTTGTTATACTTGTATTTGTGTAGAATCTGATTAAAACTCGACTCTAATTTTGTATTACCTGCTTATAGGAGATCAGAATCCAGTTCACATTCTTATGATCATTTTCAGGAATTTTTGTAACTTTCGACACTTGAATTTTTTTGTAAAGAAATTTATGAATTTGGGTGCTGACAATCATCGGTAATAGCTAGGTAATATCTAAGGTAAATTCTAGCCTTCTCCCCAGATCCACTCTATTTGGGTAGCATCCCAAATTATCTTTTTAGATGACCAGAACAAATGTCCACAGAGGTATCGTTGTATCCCCTGTGTCTTTGTAAGATCTTAAAAATTTTAACCTGGAAAATATATCATGAACTATAAGGAGTAGGGCTTTGATATTTCAAATACCTGTGGATTCCTCGTGGTCAGAGCTTTCATTTGATACCATGACTTTTGAAAGATTGAAATACTTGAACTTCATGTATTTTGATTATCATCAAATATTTCTTCTCAAATTGTGTCTGTTAATTTATTGTAATTTTTTTAGACTCTACAACGCTAATAACATGACATATTTTAGGAACAGAAATAGTAATTCAGTCTTTAAGTTTAATAGCTGTAATTTTTACAGTAGATACATGTTAATGTATGTTGACTGGATCACATTCACTGTAGCATATCCAGGGCTCACACTGGCTCAAAATTTTGTGTCGCAAGTTTGCGCGATGACACAAAATTGTGCAATGACAAAGTTGCTGAAAAAACTTTGAATTTTCTCAATAGAGATAGTGTTGATTTATGTGTTTTATTGGCCGGATTGCAAAACAATTACGGTCTATAGATTGACGATGTCCGTCTGTCCCTCCGTCCGTCCGTCCGTCTGCCGTCAACATTTTGGTTAAAGTTTCTGGTTGAGGCAAAATCTAAGGAACTATATGCAGTAGAAACTTTATATTATACATGAAGGTTGCCCATGACAAGACCTTTCAATTTATGCCGTAACATTTGGTTACATCAATTTTTGGCCGGATTGCAAAGCAATTCCGGTCTATAGATTGACGATGTCCGTCCGTCCGTCCGTCTGCCGTCAACATTTTGGTTAAAGTTTCTGGTTGAGGCAAAATCTAAGGAACTATATGCAGTAGAAACTTTATATTATACATGAAGGTTGCCCATGACAAGACCTTTCAATTTATGCCGTAACATTTGGTTACATCAATTTTTGGCCGGATTGCAAAGCAATTCTGGTCTATAGATTGACGATGTCCGTCTGTCCCTCCGTCTGCCGTCAACATTTTGGTTAAAGTTTCTGGTTGAGGCAAAATCTAAGGAACTATATGCAGTAGAAACTTTATATTATACATGAAGGTTGCCCATGACAAGACCTTTCAATTTATGCCGTAACATTTGACTTAGTGACCTTGACCTTGGACTTTGACCTAGTTAAAGATTTTGGTTAAAGTTCCTAGTTTAAGCAAAATCTATGGAACTGTATGCAGTAAAAACTTTATATTATACATGTATGTTGCCCATGATGAGACCTTTCAATTTATGCCATAACATTTGACCTAGTGACCTTGACCTTGGACTTTGACCTAGTTAAAGATTTTGGTTAAAGTTCATGGTTTAAGCAAAATCTTAGGAACTGTATGCAGTAGAAACCTTATATTATACATGTAGGTTGCCCATGATGAGACCTTTCAATTTATGCCGTAACATTTGACCCAGTGACCTTGACCTTGGACTTTGACCTAGTTAAAGATTTTGGTTAAAGTTTCTGGTTTAAGCAAAATCTAAGGAACTGTATGCAGTAGAAACCTTATATTATACATTTAGGTTGCCCATGATGAGACCTTTCAATTTATGCCGTAACATTGGACCTAGTGACTTTGACCTTTGACTTTGACCTAGTTAAAGACTTTGGTTAAAGTTCCTGGTTTAAGCAAAATCTAAGGAACTGTATACAGTAGAAACTTTATATTATACATGTAGGTTGCCTCTGACAAGACCTCTCAATGTATGCTGTAATATTTGACTTAGTGACCTAGAACCAGTTGGTGACAAAAACTTACTTTGCAATCCGGCCATACCGTCTTTAGCGGTGTTTTATTCCTGGGATGGGGAGGGGGTCAAAGTACATGTATATGATTGTGAAAAACATTAGACATAAAAACGGGCATTTTAGGGCATTCCCAAGGTGGCTCCTAACACTCTGTAGATATGCCCTTGATCATTTATTCAATGTAGCTTGAAAATGGTCCCCTTATATAATATTTGCTTGTTGTGAAAAAAATGTTGACCTGATAAATTAAGGTCGGTGTAGCGGAACCCCCCCCCCCCCCCCCCCCCCCCCAAAAAAAAAAGGTCTCAATGTACATTTAACTTATCTAGATGAATATTTCTCATATAGATACATAAGCTATTTGTGGTTTGTTTTCATAATCACAATGGCCTAGAAATAAAATAAGTAATTTTTTCTTGTTCAATTCTTCGTCGCCAACTCTTTGTTTCACAGGAGATTGACGCCTATGATGCAAAATTAAAAGAAGGTAGAGGGGGTGCTATTGTAGGTCCACGACGTCGAGCTCGTATGCTTTTATCCTGAACACAAAGATCTCAAAACCCAGATTTAGATGCTATTGAAGGCTTATTTTTGATAGTTTTATCGTCAGAACTTGCAGACGTTTTAAAAACGAATGGCGTCAATTTTGCTATTTTGTTTTCCGATACGGATTCGGACATTTCTAAGTTACGTTTCCCAATTTTAAAATCTAGATTATATAATACAGTGGTGCTTCTTTTGGGGGAGAAACAAAGAATTGAAAAATAAAATAATTATGACATACTCGTGATGATCTAAACTTTTCAGTGACATTGAAAGATACAAAGTTTGCCGTCCGCCGTAACAAAGTTAAAATACATTTTTTATAGGAATACTAACGTTGGACAGCTTATTTTCATAATCCAATTATCTAATTAGCAGTGGCTCTCGTGCTGCTGGGGCTACCTAATTACCAGTGTATTTCACACCTTTTACGGTCACCCGCATACCTATGTTACACCTGAACGCTTCAACTGCACTTTGGATTACTTAGAATCGATCTATCAATACCGAATTCGCGTGTTTATCGGTACTTGAAAACTCATTTTTAGAAAATTCCCTTTGTCGCAAATCGCGATTTTCTGTCGCAAATTTCAAATTTTTGTCGCAAAATGCGACATTTGCGAAGCCCAGCACGAGCCCTGCATATCACATGATACACAAATGATATATGTTCCACGGGAATCCCCTTTGATTTAACGAAGTAAATACTGTCTAAATCTGCTTTATATGAATTTATTTTAGGCCTATCATATGGTCATTTTTATTAATTATATGATGGTAATTTATTCTGGTCAAGACTAGACGTATATTTGGAGAACACTTAAACAGAAAATTTTGTATCTGTACATGCACCATATCATAACATGTGGTGAGCATAGAAAAATGTCTGTTTCAGTGTTCTCCGAATACATGTCTATTCTTCACCAGAATAGATAACTATCATATCAGTGATGATAGTGGACCAGGGATCACTCTAGGCTGCAATTTTGCGATATTCTCGCATTTTTTACTCAAATATCGCATTTTTACTGTGTTGTCGCGCTAAAAGATCGCATACCTCCTTTGAAATTATCGCACTTAAGTAAATGTTATGCGACAGAAAAGGAGATTCGTCTTTAATCTTCAAATTTTCAGCTGAATCCCGCATACGGCATCACGTTTGTATTTATGAACTTGGCGGGTATTGTGGACTTACACCTTGTATCAATACATGATGTACCCAATACATTCCCTGAGATTCCTGTGTCGTATATATGTTTGCACGCGGGTATTTTTTTATCCGTCGATGTGAGGATTTAACTTTATGTTTCTCTAACGGTTGTCAGCGGTACATGCTCTTTTGTCATTGTAATATCAATAGAGTATGAAATATTACAATGCAGTCTTGATATTGTTTGTATCCAGATTCCTATTGACAGAAGACCGGAAAAGAAAAGTATATACTTAGTATTCGTGATTATACAAACACTTTATCAAAAGTTGTATTGCGCACGCGAGACTAGACCAGCTTTTTTAGCTCACCTGAGCCAAAGGCTCTAGTGAGCTATTGTCATAGCGATCTGTCCGGCGTCCGTCGTCCGTCGTGTGTCGTCTGTCGTCTGTCTGTCGTAAACTTTTCACATTTTCAACTTCTTCTCAAGAATGGCTTAAGGGATTTTGATGAAACTTGGTAGGTATAAAGTACTAATGATCCCCTACAAGTGTTGTTGTTTTTCGTCCGGATCCTTCAACAGGTGGCGCCACCACAGGCAAAAGTAGGTCACGGGGGGTACCCTCCCTTGACAAACTTCTTCTTCAGAACGGAAGCACGTATCGACAAACTGAAAGCATCAGGATGATCTACAGAGATGTCTTAAGAAGTGTTGTTATTTTTGGTTCCACTCCGAAGTCAAATTTTTGACGCTTTTTTGACGTCTCTTCGGACTTAGCCAGAAATGCAAATTTTTGCACTATTTCTTTAAATAACTCAATAAGTGTATGATTTTACACACTCATTTACTGCATATTTATCATATATAACTTACTTAATGCTTTGATATGTATTTTATGCTTAAATTTTATTTTTTTATTTTTTTATGAATTTTTTTCTTATGTAAAAAGGAAAGGGGGGGGGGTGATTTTCATACATTTTCTGCTTCTTTTCTATAACCACTCTTCAGATTGTCATGACATTTTGTAGGTATGAGGTACTCATGCATGGTACCCTTCAAGTGAAAGAATTTTGTCATGATATCCACTTTTGGATTTTTAAGGAATATTTTTTAAAGATTGTACATAGGTATAATGTATGTTTTCCATGCCCAATGGACCAATGGGAAGTGGCTCCAAACCCCGGCAGGACCCCAACAAATTTTTTTCCCTTATTAGCTCACCTGAGCCAAAGGCTCTAGTGAGCTATTGTCATAGCGATCCGTCCGGCGTCCGTCGTCCGTCGTCTGTCGTGTGTCGTCTGTCGTCTGTCTGTCGTAAACTTTTCACATTTTCAACTTCTTCTCAAGAATGGCTTAAGGGATTTTGATGAAACTTGGTAGGTATAAAGTACTAATGATCCCCTACAAGTGTTGTTGTTTTTCGTCCGGATCCTTCAACAGGTGGCGCCACCACAGGCAAAAGTAGGTCACGGGGGGTACCCTCCCTTGACAAACTTCTTCTTCAGAACGGAAGCACGTATCGACAAACTGAAAGCATCAGGATGATCTACAGAGATGTCTTAAGAAGTGTTGTTATTTTTGGTTCCACTCCGAAGTCAAATTTTTGACGCTTTTTTGACGTCTCTTCGGACTTAGCCAGAAATGCAAATTTTTGCACTATTTCTTTAAATAACTCAATAAGTGTATGATTTTACACACTCATTTACTGCATATTTATCATATATAACTTACTTAATGCTTTGATATGTATTTTATGCTTAAATTTTATTTTTTTATTTTTTTATGAATTTTTTTCTTATGTAAAAAGGAAAGGGGGGGGGGGGGTGATTTTCATACATTTTCTGCTTCTTTTCTATAACCACTCTTCAGATTGTCATGACATTTTGTAGGTATGAGGTACTCATGCATGGTACCCTTCAAGTGAAAGAATTTTGTCAAGATATCCACTTTTGGATTTTTAAGGAATATTTTTTAAGATTGTACATAGGTATAATGTATGTTTTCCATGCCCAATGGACCAATGGGAAGTGGCTCCAAACCCCGGCAGGACCCCAACAAATTTTTTTCCCTTATTAGCTCACCTGAGCCAAAGGCTCTAGTGAGCTATTGTCATAGCAATCCGTCCGGCGTCCGTCGTGTGTCGTCTGTCGTCTGTCTGTCATAAACTTTTCACATTTTCAACTTCTTCTCAAGAATGGCTTAAGGGATTTTGATGAAACTTGGTAGGTATAAAGTACTAATGATCCCCTACAAGTGTTGTTGTTTTTCGTCCGGATCCTTCAACAGGTGGCGCCACCACAGGCAAAAGTAGGTCACAGGGGGTACCCTCCCTTGACAAACTTCTTCTTCAGAACGGAAGCACGTATCGACAAACTGAAAGCATCAGGATGATCTACAGAGATGTCTTAAGAAGTGTTGTTATTTTTGGTTCCACTCCGAAGTCAAATTTTTGACGCTTTTTTGACGTCTCTTCGGACTTAGCCAGAAATGCAAATTTTTGCACTATTTCTTTAAATAACTCAATAAGTGTATGATTTTACACACTCATTTACTGCATATTTATCATATATAACTTACTTAATGCTTTGATATGTATTTTATGCTTAAATTTTATTTTTTTATTTTTTTATGAATTTTTAGCTCACCTGAGCAAAGCTCAAGTGAGCTATTGTCATAGCGCACCGTCCGGCGTCCGGCGTCTGTCCGTCGTCCGTCGTAAACTTTTCAACATTTTCGACTTCTTCTCCAGAACCACTGAAAAGATTTTCATGAAACTTGGTAGGAACGAAGTACTCATGGTCCCCTACAAGTGTTGTTGTTTTTCGTCCGGATTCATCAACAGGTGGCGCCACCAGAGGCAAAAGTAGGTCACAGTGGGTACCCTCCTTTGACAATCTTCTTCTTCAGAACGTAGGCACGTATCGACAAACCGAAAGCATCAGGATGATCTAGAGAGATGTCTTAAGAAGTGTTGTTATTTTTGGTTCCACTCCGAAGTCAAATTTTTGACGCGTTTTTGACGTCTTTTCGGACTTCGTCAGAAATGCACATTTTTGCACTATTTCTTTAAATAACTCAATAAGTGTATGATTTTACACATTCATTTACTGCATATTTATCATATTTAAGTTACTAAATGCTTTGATAAGTATTTAATTCAAAATTTAGATGTTTTGATTTTTTATTAATTTTTTTCTTATGTGAAAAGGAAGGGGGGGGGGGGGTGATTTTCATACATATTCAACTTCTTCTCCAGAACCACTGAAAAGATTTTCATGAAACTTGGTAAGAATGAAGTACTCATGGTCCCCTACAAGTGATGTTGTTTTTCGTCCAGATCCATCAACAGGTGGCGCCACCAGAGGCAAAAGTAGGTCACAGGGGGTACCCTCCTTTGACAAACTTCTTCTTTAGAACGAAAGCACGTATCGACAAACCGAAAGCATCAGGATGATCTAGAGAGATGTCTTAAGAAGTGTTGTTGTTTTTGGTTCCACTCGGAAGTCAAATTTTTGACGCGTTTTTGACGTCTTTTCGGACTTAGCCAGAAATGCAAATTTTTGCACTATTTCTTTAAATAACTCAATAAGTGTATGATTTTACACATTCATTTACTGCAAATTCATCACATTTAAGTTACTTAATGCTTTGATATGTATTTCATACTGAAATTTTAATTTTTTGATTTTTTATGAATTATTTTCTTATGTGAAAAGGAAAGGGGGGGGGGTGATTTTCATACATATTCAACTTCTTCTCCAGAACTGCTGAACAGATTTTTATGAGTATTTTTTCAATCATGAATAGATATGTTTACTGTGAACATGGACCCAAGGCTTGTAAGTTCAAGTTCTGGTACCCTGGTAACTTTAGTTTCGTATAAGTTGGTATATGTTCATGTATGCAAGAGTTGTCTTTCTTTAATATAGATTTAAATTTTTGGATTATCGATTCATTTGAATGTTATATATTTTGAATTATTAAATAGGTATGGAAAAGGAAACTAAATTATTTTAAAAAGATGAATAAGTATTTTCAAATTTATCTTGTGAAGACTTAGATATACAACTTTGAAATTACAATATTGAGAGCAGCTCAAAATATTAATGTAAGAACAGATCAATGTTATCAATAACACAGTGAAAGGATGGGGAGGGGGTCTGTTATTTTGCTTTAGCTTCTGTATAACTATCTCTCTCGGGTTACTTAGATTACTCAAGAAGAAGGGGGGGGGGGGTGATTTTCATACATATTCAACTTCTTCTCCAGAACCACTGAACAGATTTTCGTTAAACTTGGTAGGAAAGAAAAAATCATGGTCCCCTACAAGTATTGTTGTTTTTATCTCACCTGAGCGAAGCTCAAGTGAGCTATTGTCATAGCGCGTCGTCCGTCCGTCGTCCGTCCATCGTCCGTCCGTCCGACGTAAACTTTTAACATTTTGGATATCTTTTCTGCAACCGCTACTCAGAATTTCACGAAATTTCACAGGAAGCAAGTACTCAATGCCCTCTATCAAATTTGTGTTTTTCAAGCCGATCGGAAATCCAAGATGGCCGCCACAGGCTCTGATTGGCTGACACATTTTTGACTTCTCTTCTGAAACTGCGTCACAGAATTTCATGAAACTTCACAGGAAGCAAGTACTCAATGCCTTCGACCAAGTTTGTGTTTTTGGAGCCGATTGGAAATCCAAGATGGCCGCCACAGGCTCTAATTGGCTGACACATTCTCGACTTCTCCTCTGAAACCGCTGCACAGAATTTCATGAAACTTCACGGGAAGCAACTTCTCAATGCCCTCTACCAAGTTCGTGTTTTTCAAGCCAATCGGAAATCCAAGATGGCTGTCACAGGCTCTGATTGGCTGACACATTTTCAACTTCTCTTCTATAACCACTGCACAGAATTTCATGAAACTTCACAGGAAGCAAGTACTCAATGCCCTCTACCAAGTTTGTGTTTTTCGAGCCAATCGGAAATCCAAGATGGCTGCCACAGACTCTGATTGACTGACACATTTTCGACTTCTCCTCTTAAACGGCTGCATAGAATTTCACAAACCTTCACAGGAAGCAAGTACTGATTGCTCTCTACCAAGTTTGTGTTTTTCGAGCTGATCAGAAATCCAAGATGGCCGCCACAGGCTCTGATTGGCTGACAAATTTTCGACTTCTCCTCTGAAACCGCTGCGCAGAATTTCATGAAACTTCACAGGATGCAAGTACTCATACCCTCTATCAAGTTTGTGTTTTTGGAGCCTATCGGAAATTCAAGATGGCCGCCACAGGCTCTGATTGGCTGACACATTTTCAACTTCTCCTCTAAAACTGCTTCACAGAATTTCTAGAAACTTCACAGGACGCAAGTACTAATTGCCCTCTACCTAGTTTGTGTTTTTCGAGCCGATTGGAAATCCAAGATGTCCTCTATAGGCTCTATTTGAATGACACATTTTTGACTTATCCTCTTAAACTACTGCACAGAATGTCACCGAACTTTACAGGAAGTAACTTGTACACCTTGTCCTTCTCAAAGCTTCACTAAAAGCGATTTCCTTCAGGTCTTGACTTTGATTGAAAACATACATACAGTCTCCTCAGGTGAGCGATGTGGCCCCCTTGGGCCTCTTGTTTTCTTATGTAAAAAGGAAAGGGGGGGGGGGGGGTGATTTTCATATATTTTCTGCTTCTTTTCTATAACCACTCTTCAGATTGTCATGACATTTTGTAGGTATGAGGTACTCATGCATGGTACCCTTCAAGTGAAAGAATTTTGTCAAGATATCCACTTTTGGATTTTTTAAGATTGTACATAGGTATGATGTATGTTTTCCATGCCCAATGGACCAATGGGAAGTGGCTCCAAACCCCGGCAGGACCCCAACAAATTTTTTTCCCTTATTAGCTCACCTGAGCCAAAGGCTCTAGTGAGCTATTGTCATAGCGATCCGTCCGGCGTCCGTCGTGTGTCGTCTGTCGTCTGTCGTGTGTCGTCTGTCTGTCGTAAACTTTTCACATTTTCAACTTCTTCTCAAGAGTGGCTTAAGGGATTTTGATGAAACTTGGTAGGTATAAAGTACTAATGATTCCCTACAAGTGTTGTTGTTTTTCGTCCGGATCCTTCAACAGGTGGCGCCACCACAGGCAAAAGTAGGTCACGGGGGGTACCCTCCCTTGACAAACTTCTTCTTCAGAACGGAAGCACGTATCGACAAACTGAAAGCATCAGGATGATCTACAGAGATGTCTTAAGAAGTGTTGTTATTTTTGGTTCCACTCCGAAGTCAAATTTTTGACGCTTTTTTGACATCTCTTCGGACTTAGCCAGAAATGCAAATTTTTGCACTATTTCTTTAAATAACTCAATAAGTGTATGATTTTACACACTCATTTACTGCATATTTATCATTTGTTTTGCCTCGGACTAGTTTGACCCAATGGGAATGCTTGAATTTGGTCATGTGACTGCCCGACAAATTCTTGTGGAAAGTCAGTTTCAAAAATTTGTAAGGCAATGGCCGACAATTAGCAAAACCAGACGGAGGATAATAATATAAATCACGTTGCTGTTCTTGATATCAACATTTTTTGTACTACAAACTCAAAATTTTTTTACCGTGGCCTAAAGCGGTTCGTGAAATTAGAGTAGCGTCCCTTAGCGTGACGTAGGCAAGTAAATAACAACAATGGCCGAAGGTGGAGGCAGGTAAAGCAGGAGGACAGTAGGAATCACCATGTCTGTCTGTCTGTCATACCTAAAATGGTCCTCGACAAAACAAATCAGTTATTAGGTTTGTTACTGACCTTACACGAAAATCTGTCGGGTTGATAAAGCCCATAGAAGGCTCGGCGCAAGCGCCTCGCCTTCTATGGGCTTTATCAACCCGACAGATTTCCGTGTAAGGTCAGTAACAAACCTAATAACTAATAATATAACTTACTTAATGCTTTGATATGTATTTTATGCTTAAATTTTATTTTTTTATTTTTTTATGAATTTTTTTCTTATGTAAAAAGGAAAGGGGGGGGGGGGTGATTTTCATACATTTTCTGCTTCTTTTCTATAACCACTCTTCAGATTGTCATGACATTTTGTAGGTATGAGGTACTCATGCATGGTACCCTTCAAGTGAAAGAATTTTGTCAAGATATCCACTTTTGGATTTTTAAGGAATATTTTTTAAGATTGTACATAGGTATAATGTATGTTTTCCATGCCCAATGGACCAATGGGAAGTGGCTCCAAACCCCGGCAGGACCCCAACAAATTTTTTTCCCTTATTAGCTCACCTGAGCCAAAGGCTCTAGTGAGCTATTGTCATAGCGATCCGTCCGGCGTCCGTCGTGTGTCGTGTGTCGTCTGTCTGTCGTAAACTTTTCACATTTTCAACTTCTTCTCAAGAGTGGCTTAAGGGATTTTGATGAAACTTGGTAGGTATAAAGTACTAATGATTCCCTACAAGTGTTGTTGTTTTTCGTCCGGATCCTTCAACAGGTGGCGCCACCACAGGCAAAAGTAGGTCACGGGGGGTACCCTCCCTTGACAAACTTCTTCTTCAGAACGGAAGCACGTATCGACAAACTGAAAGCATCAGGATGATCTACAGAGATGTCTTAAGAAGTGTTGTTATTTTTGGTTCCACTCCGAAGTCAAATTTTTGACGCTTTTTTGACGTCTCTTCGGACTTAGCCAGAAATGCAAATTTTTGCACTATTTCTTTAAATAACTCAATAAGTGTATGATTTTACACACTCATTTACTGCATATTTATCATATATAACTTACTTAATGCTTTGATATGTATTTTATGCTTAAATTTTATTTTTTTATTTTTTTATGAATTTTTTTCTTATGTAAAAAGGAAAGGGGGGGGGGTGATTTTCATACATTTTCTGCTTCTTTTCTATAACCACTCTTCAGATTGTCATGACATTTTGTAGGTATGAGGTACTCATGCATGGTACCCTTCAAGTGAAAGAATTTTGTCAAGATATCCACTTTTGGATTTTTAAGGAATATTTTTTAAGATTGTACATAGGTATAATGTATGTTTTCTTACCAAAAATAGGAGAAAAATTCTCAAATCGCACCGGGTTAAACACATTGATACTACTTTTGAATGAAGAAATTTTATTTGAATCACAAAAAAAAAAAAAATGCCGTAAAGATTAAAAGTACACAACTTTTTAAATATTTTTTCAAAGCCATGCACCTGGTTCCGGACCGGAATTATTCGAATTTTATGATCTGAGGACCCATTTTCACACGCATTCTTCCACACATGTAGATGTCTCACACACTTTAAACTATATTCAAAATTTTATTTCATCTATCTAGTAAACAATCACGGGAAGACAATTCAAGATAAACATTGTGTGTATTTTCCACCAATTGTTGAAAATAATAAGAAAATAATCGGAACTATTTGACAGGACAATGACCTAGATATGCATTAATTCATTTTCGTCCCCAAGACGCATCGTATTCCGCTAGGCGCTTCATTGCGATACAAACCGCAAAGTAGTACTGCGATACATTTCAGGAGATACAGTGCAAACGGAATAGATTTTTATACTTGGAACACTTTCATAATGGTTATCATTCATGTACTTGGAACACTTGCATATACTTGTTATCATATGTATAAAGTTTGCTCGAATTTCCTCTGTCTTAGACTCCCTTAGATGAAGTAAGGACCTGTAACGTTAAGAGCCGTAATCTGCCCAAATTTTACTTGCGATACCAGCTCTACTAGTATTATTTAAAATGTGTCCTGTACATGAAATTATTTCATTTCAAGTATTTTTAATCAAATATAGTAGTTTTATTGACATAATTATGAAAAACAACCTTTATTTTTTCGTAGAAGTGAGGGCGGGGGTGTCTTTTTAATGATATAAATAATGCGAGTGACATGTCGAAAATTTTCTAACAATCGGTCGCTTTTGTTGATCAAAATGTTCAAATGAACTACAATGAGAAGATTCAATAAGAAATATCATGCTAAAACATGATTTTCTCCAAATAATATATTCCGGATTTATCAGACCGTAAACACGTGGCCAGAGATATATAATCGAACACTCACTCTCACTTATATTGTACAATTTAACAACGCCGCCGTTATAAAAATAGTTTGAATAAGCTTTTTTCACTATATTAAATTATATTTCTTTTACATTTACCATAATTATATTTTCTAAATACGTTGTGAATGTTACCGAGGAAGTTTTAAGCATTTTTCTGAGATTTTCTGTTACTTCAGTTGTCAACGCTAATTGTTAACTTTTATTGCGAGAGGTCGTTGAATTATCAATGCCCAAAATTTAAATAAAGGATTTTGTTAGAGAAAAAGTAAACAACAACGAATATTTTTGTTGAAAATTGATTAATTAGAAACTATTTTTAAAGAAGTTAATTATTTGCCGAAATCGAATCAAATGCCAATTACTAATTCTCTGTTAATTTCAAATCTTTCCTTCACCCCTACCCGCCCAATCGCATTTTCGTAAATTGACTATTGTTCCCCCCTTTGGAACACAACTCCGCTTTTACAGAAAATTTGTATTATGAAAATACATCTTTGGTAGAAGTGGTGTTGTGTTCCAAAGGGGGGAACGATATTTTATGGAAACTTTTCCGATTTTCATTGATTTCTATACAAAATAAGCACATTTATACTCAAATATCTCTCTATTAGAGCAATTTTATGAAAAAAATTTCTTCAGATTTTGAAGGGGTTTTATCTTTTAAAGTATTTCACCAACTTGACTAAAGAAATGAAGTACTTTAAAATTTCATTAGTTTTGGGCAGATTTTACGCCTTATCGTTACAGGTCCTTTACGGACTGATTTCTTGAAGAAACGTCTAATGAGTAATCTCTTCCTCTGGATTTTGAGAATGCATAGGACATTTAATATCTGAAATTCTTGAAAATAAATAATTCCGTTCAGAGTTCCTGAAATCTTCCAATGAAATGTTGGACCACAGAAGCTGTTGTTTTAATAGAGAAAATAAATTATTATTCACAACTTTAAGCCACTGTGTTCGTCATCTTGTATGTATAATATTTCTAAGAGGAACACAGAGGCCTGAGGTTGTGAATAATAAAACATTTTCTCTCATAAAACGACAGGATCCTGTGTTAAGACATTTGGGAATTTTTATCTGATCAAATAATAGATACATGATGAGTTTTTATCGGACCAAATAACTTCTTGTCGGCAAATCCAATGCAACCGATACATTTCATGAACTCTCTCCGCTAACAACTTGTCCGTGTACAATTAGTTAACAGTAAATAACGATGTCGTAGGTCTGCTAGTTGGACAAGCTTAACAATTTCATGGGCCTTTTAATTTGTTTCAAACTGCGAAACCTAGAGAAACCACTTGAGTTGTTGAACAGCGTATGCTGAAATGCGACGCTCCTTCTCGCCTGTTGAAATATGCATAGGCAAGAAGCGTCGCATTTCAGCATATTTACTGAAAATTATTTGTTCAAATGGCTTCACTGGGTCATGAGGTATGATACAACATACACTGCTTTTTTGGAAAACAAACTGGCACAATTTCTGCACAACTCACTTGAATTGATGAATATTGGATCAAAACGATTTTAACTGTACGTTTCATGTATTTGAGATGAAATCAATACTATTCAAAAGCATAATTCATAGATTTCAGTGAATAAAGGCAAAACTGAAAAATCTTTGTTTTTTATGCCCCTGGAATAAAAGATTCGGGAGCATATAGTTTTTGGCTTGTCCGTCTGTCTGTTTGTCTGTCTGTTTTCCGAAAAACTTTAACATTGGGCATAACTTTTGAATGGAAGCTGGTGATAGAGGTTTCATATTTCACATGTGTATTTACCAAAATTTTTGACCTCATGACCATAACCTTGACCTTTCACGTACTTCTCAAAAACTTTAACATTGGGCATAACTTTTGAATGGTTAGGCCATACCAAATTAATTAAATGTTCTTTGGATTTTCTTGTAAATAAAAGGGTGCGAGCGGGCGAAAATATAATTATTTTATTTTTTTTAGGTTTTGCAGTTTTTAAGGTGCGAGCGAATGAAATAATTCTATTTTTGATATGGGTTACTCCAGAAATACCTTGCTTATGTTTTCATTACTCAAAAAGGGATCCCCATAGGATTCTGGTGACTAGAAAGCCTTGCACATAGCAGTACAGAAAAGATTTTCGAATATTTCCCCCTCCTTGACTTTCAGTGCTATGTATACGGGACAACAAATTTGCTCCCAACAAAATTTTTTAAACACAAGTATCATTGTCTTCGAATTTTGCACAATCTGAGACTTCTAGAAGCTGCAAGATTTGCAGAAATCAGACCCGACCCTAAAAAATTCCTGAGCCAGAAATTACATGGTGCGGGCGAGCATTTTATTTTGATAATATTATTTTTTGAATTTTGAAAAATATGGTGCGGGAAATCCAAAGAACATTAAATTAATTTGGTATGGCCTTAGTGATAGGGCTTTCATATTGTACATGTGTATTCCTTGTGACAAGATCTTTCCATTGATACCAATATTACGCTGACCCTGACCTCTCACATACTTAACAGAAAATGGCATTTATGCTAACAAAGATGCCGCCGGGGGCATTCTCGTTTCACAAACACAGGCTTTATAATTTCTGGCATGCTAGCTATCAATAATGAAAGGTTTTGTGTTCAATTTTAAATAAACTTAATTTGTGAAATCATTTCATTGTTTTATTCTTTTTCTGCTGCACATTAATGTGCAATTTTACAATATGATTTTATTTTTGATGTTGCATAATTGAACTATACTAGCTGGGCATATGACGTTGGACCACTTTATCCGTTTTTTTCAAATCAGTAAAAAAGTTATTGTTTTGAAATGTGACTATTTTTTTCTTTTTTGTACTTTTAAAGGTTGTCTGAAAAAAACACTTCTCTGCATCCGGCAAAAATCTTTTTAGAAAGGTTATGGGCTAAAATCCTGGTACTGGCACTATCAGTATTCAATGTCAGTATGTCAATTAGAGCGTGCATGGGTATCAGGTGAGCGTTGTGCCCCTTGGGGCTCTTGTACTATGATGTATTTGTCGTCGAAACGTGGCCAGTTACTAACTAAGCAATAATTAAGTACCTTCAAAGACTTATAAACAGTTCACAAGTCCTTAGAATCGACAACATGAACAATAGCTATACAGTTCTTCAAAATATTTACAGATGTGTAAATAAAGTCTTGACGTATTAAACATTCTACAGTACACCCTATACTCGCAGATTAAACGTTACCATAAATTGACTTGTCACTGCGCACTGAAACACTTTCAATGTGTACCATTAGAACAGATGATTTCTTATTAATAAAAGATGTTCACAAGACACTCTGTAATTTTCTTTAGATGGATAGATACTTCATATTTAACCATTGAGTGTAATTGAGGCACGGCGGATATTTTTTCTGAAGTTCTCGTAGGCGACTTCTAGCATGCGGTGATGTCTGAGAGACAAAGAATTTTAAATTTCATTTGACCTCATTTTTCGTTTAAAATGTCATTCAAACAAGGGAAAAAGAAAAGTCCATGGCGATTCTCCCATTCAAATAATGTGTTGCCAGATGTTCACTGAAATAAATTTGTAAGAGGAACCGAAGTTGGATTTTTTCACTATATTTTTCTATTAAACAAATACATTCAAAATCTCATTGAAATCGAGAAAATCTCATTGTTTTTTAGCAAATGAGATTTTTATCACATTACTCTGCAGGGTTAAGGTGATCCCTGATGGCCATATGATAGGCCTAAAGTAAAATCATATAAAGAAGATTTTTAAAAACAGTATTTACTTGGTTTAATCAAATGGGATTCCCGTAGAACATATCATTTGCACGATACGCCATATCATTTGCATGATACGCCACATTGACATTGGCAACTCAAAATAAGCCAGTGCCCAGTTTCACAAAATTCTTACGAAAGAAATTTCAGGAATTTTGGTTACTTTCTGAATCAAATAAAATCCAAAAATATTTTTTGATTTAGATTATATTTTGCTTTATAATATCATTTCTACATCCTAACATAAGTTCAGAAACAAAACATCACAATTTTCAGTTTATAAGAAGTACTAAGCGATCAAAAGTTATGAAAATTCCGTCAAATTTTCATTTCAGTCTATAAGAAGTACTAAGCGATCAAAAGTAATGAAAATTCCGTCAAATTTTCATAAGTATTTTTGTAAAACAGACTGCAGGTAGTGATACTGACTGATTCTCTTAATCTTTCTAGAACAAACGTTTAAATGGTGTGAACAAGAAGAAAGGCGTAGAGATCAACAAGAAACCTACTATATCACAACCGGCCACGAAAAAGGCACCTCCCCCAAAAAAGCTGGAAGTTTTTGATGATGAAAGGGAAGAAATGTTTATCTATGAGGAGCCTGAGGGTAAGCTTATATTTATAGTGGGATGTGGTGGGATGGGTGAGGTGGATAGGGTGGGAAATGTTGATTAATGAGGAGCCTAAAGGTTAGCTTATATTTATAGTGGCATGTGGTGGGATGGGTGAGGTGGATAGGGTGGGAAATGTTTATTAATGAGGAGCCTGAAGGTTAGCTTATATTTATAGTGGGATGTGGTGGGATGGGTGAGGTGGATAGGGTGGGAAATGTTTATTAATGAGGAGCCTGAAGGTTAGCTTATATTTATAGTGGCATGTGGTGGGATGGGTGAGGTTGATAGGGTGGGAAATGTTTATTAATGAGGAGCCTGAAGGTTAGCTTATATTTATAGTGGGATGTGGTGGGATGGGTGAGGTGGATAGGGTGGGAAATGTTTATTAATGAGGAGCCTGAAGGTTAGCTTATATTTAAAGTGGGATGTGGTGGGATGGGTGAGGTCGATAGGATGGGAAATGTTTATTAATGGAGCCTGAAGGTAAGCTTATATTTATAGTGGGATGGGTGAGGTGAATAGGGTGGGAAATGTTTATTAATGGTGAGCCTGAAGGTTAGCTTATATTTATAGTGGGATGGGTGAGGTGGATAGGGTGGGAAATGTTTATTAATGAGTTGCCTGAAGGTTAGCCTATAGTATATTTATAGTGGGATGGGTGAGGTTGATAGGGTGGGAAATGTTTCTTAATGAGGAGCCTGAAGGTAAGCTTATATTTATAGTGGGATAAGGTGGGATGGGTGAGGTGGATAGGGTGGGAAATGTTTACTAATGAGGAGCCTGAAGGTAAGCTTGTATTTATAGTGGGATGGGTGAGGTGGATAGGGTGGGAAATGTTTATTAATGAAGAGCCTGAAGGTAAGCTTATATTTATATTGGGATGTGGTGGGATGGGTGAGGTGGATAGGGTGGGAAATGTTTATTAATGAAGAGCCTGAAGGTTAGCTTATATTTATAGTGGGATGGGTGAGGTGGATAGGGTGGGAAATGTTTATTAATGAGGAGCCTGAAGGTAAGCTTATAGTTATAGTGGGATGTGGTGGGATGGGTGAGGTGGATAGGGTGGGAAATGTTTATTAATGAGGAGCCTGAAGGTTAGCTTATATTTATAGTGGGATGTGTTGGGATGGGTGAGGTGGATAGGGTGGGAAATGTTTATTAATGAGGAGCCTGAAGGTTAGCTTATATTGGCAGTGGGATGGATTTGTTTCTTCCAGGTAAAGTTATGTGACAATAGCTGCCGACTTTCGACAGTCAATTGCTGAAACCCCTTCGATTTTTTTAATCAACAGTAAAATTGACAATCAATTGTTGCTCAGAGATAAAAGTAGCTACAATTAAAATTGACAATACCTACTGAACTGCGAGAATTGAGAGATGTGACTCCTGCCGGGGCTTATTGTTTTTCAACTACTCAAGAGACATTTATGCCCCCCCCCCTCCCCGCCCCCCCCCCCCCCCTCTACCCCATCCAAATTGAATTTTATTAAGCTTGTAAAAGGCTTAGGCTTAAAACTGTTACCATGTATCCTTTGGTTTATTATACAGTTATATGTTATAATGATTCCAGGAAGGTAATATGGTCTGATATACCTTGTCTGGAAATTATATTTCCCATGCCTTCATTTTGTCACACTGCAAATCACGTAGAAATTGTAATTTCAAAATGGAGTCGAATGCTTAAATTTCTAACTTTTTTACTTGTTAATGGATTGTTACAAAAAAAAAAAAAATACTTTCACCATAAAAAAGATTCTACCCAGAAATGGTTTAATCCAAATGAATGAACTAGAAATTAAATATGTTTTATCAGAAAAATAAAATATAAGGATTTGAAGGGAGAGGAAAATATATGTTGTTTTTAATGGGCAGATGATTTTGAGGACATCATTCCCAAGTCAAAGAGGATCAACACATACATCCTAGACAAGATGTTGAGTTGGCGTCTGCCGTGTATGAGTGGGCCTCTCTCTGATGACGAGGATGAGGACTTGAGGAGGGAGGAGGAGGCTCGCAGGGAGGAACAGGAATGGATGACTGGAATAAAGGAGGAATGTGACAGATTAGAAAGTAAGTGTGTGTTTGTGTATCACATGTATGATAAAACAGCATATACTGATGTTGTCAGTTTAACTTAGATTGAAAATAATACTACAACTTTGATAGGGAAAAAGTCAAGTGTTCACCATAACAAAAAACACATACATGTATCTCAGACTTTGATATTGCATCAGTTTGTCATGTTTGAAGTTATGGCTCTGTGATGTGAAACAAGATTCAACTTAATACAAAATATGGTCACCTAGAAACATCATGTGCATGTATACTAATAAGAGATTGATCTCACGTCAAGATTATTTCCTGGTTCTTAATTTCAGTAAGTAGAAAATGATAAATCTAATTTAGCAAATCTAGAATTTACACATTGTGTATCATGAGTTCAATACAGCACATACTGAAGTTGTTAGTTTAACTCAAATTGAAAATAATACTTCAACTTTGATAGCAGTCTAGTGTTCACCACAACACAGTCTAGTGTTTACCACAACACAGTCTAGTGTTCACCACAACACAGTCTAGAGTTTACCACAACACAGTCTAGTGTTCACCACAACACAGTCTAGTGTTTACCACAACACAGTCTAGTGTTTACCACAACACAGTCTAGGGTTCACCACAACACAGTCTAGTGTTTACCACAACACAGTCTAGTGTTCACCACAACACAGTCTAGTGTTTACCACAACACAGTCTAGTGTACACCACAACACAGTCTAGAGTTTACCACAACACAGTCTAGTGTTTACCACAACACAGTCTAGTGTTTACCACAACACAGTCTAGTGTTCACCTTAGCACAGTCTAGTGTTTACCACAACAGTCTAGTGTTTACCACAACACAGTCTAGTGTTTACCACAACACAGTCTAGTGTTCACCTCAACACAGTCTAGTGTTTACCACAACACAGTCTAGTGTTTACCACAACACAGTCTAGAGTTTACCACAACACAGTCTAGTGTTTACCACAACACAGTCTAGTGTTTACCACAACACAGTCTAGTGTTCACCTCAACACAGTCTAGTGTTTACCACAACACAGTCTAGTGTTTACCACAACACAGTCTAGTGTTTACCACAACACAGTCTAGTGTTCACCACAACACAGTCTAGTGTTCACCTCAACACAGTCTAGTGTTTACCACAACACAGTCTAGTGTTTACCACAACACAGTTTAGTGTTTACCACAACACAGTCTAGTGTTTACCACAACACAGTCTAGTGTTTACCACAACACAGTCTAGTGTTTACCACAACACAGTCTAGTGTTCACCTCAGCACAGTCTAGTGTTTACCACAACAGTCTAGTGTTTACCACAACACAGTCTAGTGTTTACCACAACACAGTCTAGTGTTCACCACAACACAGTCTAGTGTTCACCTCAACACAGTCTAGTGTTTACCACAACACAGTCTAGTGTTTACCACAACACAGTCTAGTGTTTACCACAACACAGTCTAGTGTTCACCACAACACAGTCTAGAGTTCACCACAACACAGTCTAGTGTTTACCACAACACAGTCTAGTGTTTACCACAACACAGTCTAGTGTTCACCTCAGCACAGTCTAGTGTTTACCACAACAGTCTAGTGTTTACCACAACACAGTCTAGTGTTCACCACAACACAGTCTAGTGTTTACCACAACACAGTCTAGTGTTTACCACAACACAGTCTAGTGTTCACCACAACACAGTCTAGTGTTCACCACAACACAGTCTAGTGTTTACCACAACACAGTCTAGTGTTCACCACAACACAGTCTAGTGTTTACCACAACACAGTCTAGAGTTTACCACAACACAGTCTAGTGTTTACCACAACACAGTCTAGTGTTTACCACAACACAGTCTAGTGTTCACCACAACACAGTCTAGTGTTTACCACAACACAGTCTAGGTTCACAAAAATACACTGCCCACCTTTAATTAGTACCCACCTAATACATTTCTCTTGTTTTAAAAAAGTGAAGATTTTTGTTCCATTGTTTTGAAAATCGGAAGATTAATCATTCTGCTATCAATTGAAGTCATTTTTTCGGCTAAATCTTTCTTTTATTATTTTTTGCAATTTTACCCCCAAAAAAGTCAATTTTTAACATGAAAAAATTCTAAAAATAATCTTCAAAATTTTCCACTTTTGTATAAAGATAAATGATGCAAATAATATATTGAAAATTGTCATGCATTTAAATGCTTAGAGGAGAAAATAATGGGATGAGCTTTTCATGAAATTTCTAATGTTAATACTACCTGGATACTTATTTATGGTGGGTAGTGTACATACCTGGGTCTTTGATATTGCATCAGTTTGTCATGTTTAAAGTAATGGCTCTGTGATGTGAAACAAAATTAAACTGTCTTACAAGATACTGTATAAGTAGATTTATTCGCTGGTATTTTCTTTCACAACTTTATAAAAGTAAACCATTTCACATTGACAAAGATTTGCGGATCCGCTCCTTCTAGTATTGAGTTATTTATTTCATATTAAAATTCACTGAGACAAACTTTCGTGGTACTACGCTGACCACGAAAGTAGGGAAGTTACACCGCCAATGATTCTACGTACATGTTTACAGTACATTGTGTGCATGTAAACTAGAAGAAGATTTATCTCACATCAGAATTATTTAAGAAGTTTTTGTTTCAGTAAGAAGAAAATGTTCACTCTAATGTGAAATCTAGAATTTACACATTTGTTTTCTTTTAAGGAGAAGCTAAAGAGGAGAGTAGAAGGGAGGAAGAGCTTGTGTTGGGGTTTGACGCAGAGTTAGAACTGCCCCATGTTGAAATATCACTGCTCGAAGTCAGTCCATAATATCATATACCTCACTTTTGATTGGTTATTATGTGTGTAAAAAAGCAGAATACTAAGTACAAAAGGCTGTGTGACTGTGGTGCTTCTTTGCCTTGAAAGAAAGACTCTCATGTTGTTTATAGTGTAAATATTTTTATTGTATATAGTGTAAACATTTATATCTACTTCTTTATTTTTATGCACAAATAATGAAAGTTTGAGAGCTTTTAGTTTTTTTTCCTGTGCGTCTCTTTGTCAGTGTTTAACGTCCCTGTCTAACTTCTCCAACATTTGAATTATATGTGACAAGGCTTTCATAGTTCACATGCACATTCCCTGTGATAAAACCTCTATTTCTGTACTAAGGTTTGACCTTTTGACTGTGTGACCTTGACCTTTCAACTTTGTGACTTTGACATTGCAGGGAGTTTGACTTGACCTACACATAAAAAAAAGGTGCCGACAGGGGCATTGTATTTCACAAACACATTATTTTTACATTTAACTCAATTTACTCTTTTTTCCTTTTGATGATAGAAATCATTGGATTGTTAGCTCACCTGAGCAGGTCTCAAGTGACCTATTGTCAAAGCCTGTTTCCAGCATCTCTCAAACTTTTTCACCTTTAAGATTTTCAACTCGATGGAAAAACTACCTTAACTGAGAGAATGGTAAGATACAAAGGTATCACACTAATAAAACACAAGAGTATCAGGTCAGTATTATTTTTAGCATAAAAACTCTTTATCCGAAGATTCATCAAAATCTGCTTAGCAACTTCGGATAAAGAATCTTTATGCTAAAAATAATACTGACCTGTTACTCTTGTGTTTTATTAGTGTGATACCTTTGTATCTTACCTTTCAAAAGTTAAGGTAGTTTGTCCATTGAGTCAGAAATTATGCCGGGGAATTTTTTATTGGATACTTCCATTTTCTCAAGTATATTGTTCAGAGAATAGTGTGATATTTTTATATTGTCATCTTGAAAAAGTTTCGTCAGATTTTCCCCTTATGCTGCGAAGTCCAGTGAAAGTGAAGTTAGTAAGAAAATATTTGCATCTGAGACTAGAGGGACACTCAGTCTTATTTGTTCTTTAATTGTGAATGGTTATATGTTTACCATGATTTTTAAGGGCAGCAGAGTTTTGCATTTTATCATTTGAAATAAAATTGTCATGTTTTTAAAGATAGCCTTTTTTGTTACTTTATAAATATCAAGTGTATACATAATATTAGTTACACGGTTAGTTAGTGACCTGATACGGAAAAATACATGGTGTGAAAAGAAAACCCGTATCGGGCGAGGCAAAAGCCGAGTCCGATACGGGTTTTCTTTTCACACCATGTATTTTTCCGTATCAGGTCACTAACTAACCCTGTAACGAATTTATCACGTCGAAGACCTCTAACTGTATGTGTGGGGGTCTCTGTATCATACAATTCACCACATCATAATAAACTACTCACCCGATACGGATTTACAAGCCTGATACGGCTTTTTTCACGGCGTCATGTGACCATGATCTGACCAATCAGATTCCAACATTTTTGTCTGAGGCGTGATAAAAGAAAGAACAACTATAGCATAATAAAGCAATAAATTACAGCAAGTAAGAGAAAAGTGTTTATGTGAAACCCGAAGCAACAAGTCATAGGAGCAAGTCAACGGATAGAGCCAAACCCTTTTGATTCTCAATGTCATAGGTCAAGGTCACAGATGTCACTTATTGCTTGTGACCTAATGGAGAACATTTTGGTTTTCAAGGTCAAAGTGACAGATGGGGAATGGTTAGAATCTTTGTACAATGTTTAGAATCTTGAGGGCATTTTTCCATCAGCGTTACCAAACTTATATTTACAATGCTTTGAGAAAGAACTTTATTTATTTCCAAGATCATTATAATAATTCTAGTGTACACTATAGGGGACACACTTTTATAGATTTTATTTGGATATGCAACTGATTCAACACTACAGGAAATTTGGGGCCACACACACTCTGTAAAATAAATGCAGAAATTTAAATTCTAAAAATAACACAAGAGTGCGCTAGTGAAATTAATTTGGACTGCTTATTAAAAAGTACTTTGGCTGGAAGCATCACTGATGAACATTTGATATTCGAAACATGTGTCTGGTGCATAAAAATTGGTTGGAAATTTTCTTCAAGAAGGTATAGAGTTGGAACCCTTCCAAATTATTTATCTATTGGTTAGAATATAGAGCCCAGGTGTACACAGGTTCTTCCACCTCGTTATTCCGAAAAAAAGTTATAAAAAAAAGGTGTACAAAAAGTCATTTGTGATGTAGAAAACTGCATTGGAATTGTGTTAATTCCAATAGCTTTAAAGTCTTCACCCTCTGAATCCCGCAGGACTTTGCTATGGACCCATTTAGGGCATTATGGGAGCTCCCAAATCTTTGTCTGAAAATGCTTCCACTTGAACATGTTGAAAGGTACTCTGGCTACACCCCTGAATCCAAACCCTTTTGATTCTCAAGGTCATGGGTCAAGGTCACAGATGTGAATTAATATAATCCTTATATATACCTTTCATCAGAACTTCATTAAATGTGGTTGACGTATTAGTATTTGATTATGATGTAAAGTAGAACCCTTTTGACCTTCAAAATATAAAGGTCAAGGTCAAAGATGGGAATTTGTGTAAACCTTGTATATACTGGATGCCACATTTTTTCCCTCGACAAACTTTATTTGCCAAATAGTTTTGATGTAAAGAAGAAGGCTTTTGATGCTCAAGGTTATAGGTCAAAGGTCAATGTCACAGATGGAAATGCATCAAAATTCTTGTAAACAACCTAGAGGACACGGCTTTAATCAAAAAGTCAAATTTCTTTTACTTACTGGTTATGATATAAGAAAGATTGTTTTAGAGGTTCAAGGTCAAGGTTATAAATTGGAATGAATGGAAATTCTTGTTGACACTGTGCAGGGCACATTTTCAACTAAACTTCTTCGAACTTTGTGTAATTTCGGGCCAAGATGTAAAGAATACCCTCATTGTTTTGTCAAGATTTAAGATAAAGATTTCATCAAAATTCACTCTTTTTTGTAGTACACACTTATCATTGTTTGTAAGTATTCTGCGGTGCGTAAGAAATTTTATCTGCTTTATTTATTCATTCCCTCTTTGCTCAGCGATTTTGAATCCATGAATATAAACTACAGACTTTTCTGATCTTTGATTTTCCTTTGAGATATAGGACCTGTTTATTCGATCATCAGATCTATATATGACGTACACATACGGACATTATATCCTCAATGACCAAAAATAAAAGTGTATCCTGAACATGATGTGAACTTCAAGACATATACGGGTGATACTTTGATGTCGCCTCCCACACTGAAGTTTTTTTAATGGAGGATATGAAAATATATTATAAACACGGCAGGTATGTAATCCTCGACAGCTCAGTCGGTAAGGGTGTGTCCTTCTACACTAAAGGTCGTGGGTTCGAAACCTGTCATACCTCATTTTTCTCTCGCCTATTATCAACGTATTCAGTTGAAGATAAAATATTGAATCTTTCCATTTTTATGATAATTTGTTTTTTAGTGGAAATATCCTGGGATTCATATATTTTACTTACTGCCAGAATGTTTTATATATGAAAAGCCATTTTTGTGCAAAAATTGGCAGAAGTTCATCCTTTTTCCTAATTACCCAGGTATGACCTTAAAGGAGGTGTTTGCATGGATACCCTTTTGATCCGTTCTCATCTCATCACGTCCAGGATGGACCTCATAGGAGAACCCCCCCCCCCCTCTCTGACAATAATCTGGAACCTTCCCTGATTGCGTATTTGTAAATCGCATGCAACATCAGACGCGGAGGATGTTGCTAAGTGTTACCAAGGTAAACAATGATTTAATCTATGATGAAATGGGATGGAAAACCATGGCGCGCGATCGATCCGTTTACCTTTAAAACGATGAAATTAAAAATTCCCACAGCCATTATATATTAGGTACTCATTAACGAAATCGAGTTATTGATTAGACATTGTTAATTTGTTGGCAGACCTCGTGTTTTCCTTGTTATATATTGCGCATTTTTTTTTACTCCATGGAGAATTCTTAGAAATGGTCGGAAACTTAACATAAATTGTAAAATGGAAACATACGCCATGGAAGATGTGAATTTCATATTAGTCTAGAGTAAGTAGAAAGAAATGCAATGTCATGAATAATTGTTTCTATATTATATCTTGTCATCTATTTAAAAGCTCCTGAGATCAATACTGAAGATCAAACGTAAAATTTCTTTGAAATGAGGAATTGCATATGATAGATATCGCATCAGATCTCAAACGAAAGTTCTGCATGGGTACTATATTCCTGGGCTCTTTGGAGAGTCAGTCATCACATTGACGAGGTTGTGAGGATTTGGAAAGGGGTTTAAATTAATCATTATTGATTCATCGTCTTATTTTTTTCCAATTAAAAGCAAATTTATTTTCTAAAAACGACACCAAATTCGTTGAAAACACCTTTTAATTGACACGGTGGATAAACTTTCTGTTTTTCTATATCCTTGTGTAACATAGAATTCTCTATTACAAAATGGTAAATGCTATGTAAGAATGTCATAGATTATCTGCTCTTGAAAGACAGTTTGCGTTTATACTTAATTACCTTACTCCCCCTTGTCGGATGTCATACACAACAACTGCCTCTTCGGTACGTTTCCCTCGAAGGGTATATACAACAAGATCAGAGTCTATATTTCAATATACTAGCTAGCAATTCTAAAAGAAAAATTATTCAAACAAATTAACAAACACTTAATTTGCTAGTCATTTATTCAGAGTTTTGGCCTGATAAGTCTCCGCCGAGAACATGGTGAATCTCACAGGAGATCCCTTTTTGTGTATGAAATCCGACAAGGGGGAGTAAGGTATTACGTATACTTGGCTCTAGAAGATGGTCGAGCTTTATGATAATACGTAAGTGTTCCAACTCTTTACCTCCTTGAAGAAAATTTCGAACCAATTTTAAATGCACCAGACACGTGTTTCGGATATTAAATCCTCGTCAGTGATGCTTCCAGCCAAAGTGATTTTCAGACACAGCCAAAATTCATTTCAATAGCGCCCTCTGGTTTTATTCTTTTGAATTTAAATTTGTGCAAATCGTTTGCAGAGAGTGCGTGGCTCCAAATTTCATGTAGGGTCGAGTAATTTATGATTAATTTACCCGAAGCAAGAGAAATGATATCCTTTGATAAATTACAAAAACGTATATCGGTTCGTTTCCTGATTGAACCATGTCAATTGAAAGATAAAACGTCGATCGTTTTTGTGCATTATTTATTGAAATCGACTGCAAATACTCCTCTTATAATTCTATTACAGTATCACATTCCCCTTTTTGTTACAAATTATCTATATTACGCAAAAATTTAGAAAACAGAATGATTGCCCACCCTGTTCATACATGATTTACTATTACTATTTTATTTCGCAATACCATACATGGTCCTGGAGATCGAATAAGTCTGTTATTTTATGGAATACGAAAGGAGGCGAAATATGCTCTATAGTACCAATTTTATTGTACTAGACACGTGTTTCGGAAAAAGTTTTGGTTAGATGCTCTGCTTTCTTTGGATATCAGATTTGACAATAACAACATTTTAATAAAAGTAAAACAATAGTTGTTCTAGTCACTTAGGTTTGGTTGAATTAATAGACCTTTAGTCTCGACATAGATTTCTATTGATTTGGCTGAATTAATAGACCTTCAGTCTCGACATAGATTTCTCGTTGTGCATTTTATTCATATCATTTATGTTTAAATAATAATTCTATTTAATTTATTTTTTAAGTTCAAAGTCAAAATTCGTAAATATTATATTTACATCGACTTGTGACTGGCTTCTTCGCCGAATCGTCCACAGCAACATCTGTAAAATATGTACAATTGTCAATATTGAAATATATGTTTTATAGTACCAATTTTATTGTAATACACACGTGTTTCGGATATAAAATCCTCGTCAGACAGGTTGAGTAAAGCCAAAGTGAATTTTCCTGGCGCAGTCAACTATAAGTTATAAGGTTTGTTACTGACCGTCTACAGAGATTTGTCGGGTTGATCAAGCCCATATTAGAAGGCGAGGCGAATGCTATATAGAAACTTGCTGAAATTATGTGTTTAGGAGGTTTATTTTTGATTATTTTTATTACTTAGTATTCCTCTTTTTTACGTCGTATTTCTATTTGAATTTTTATTTCTAAATATTTTAGAGTGGTATTGTATAAACTCATATATATATACTTCGTAATTTGATTTACTAGACTGTCTTTTTAATGTTCAACGTCCACTTCTTTCTTTAATATTAGACCGTACCTCTACTTATGTCGAAAAAAAATTAACTATGATCTCAAAATACAGATAAGATTATTGATAGAAATAAGAACGAAAGAATTCACTTAAGAAATAGAAAATATCAATGGAGATTTTTCTTCTTTTTCAGAATTCCTTGATGCATAATAATGTCACACAGACAAGGTTATTCTACGAGCTCCATGCGTTATAACAGGTCTACAGCAGATACACATAGAAGCAGAGCGTCGTGGATCACCAGGTAATTTTCCAAGATGTTTAACACAATACTAGTGAGATTAAGAGGAGCCTGACGATAATCTCGACAACACTCACAATAGATCACCAAATTGAGCATCGACGGACCCCTAGCAAGCTAGTGGTGGGACCATGTGCCCGGTAGGAGTTATCAACCCCTGTTGGCTAGCCGCACCCGCCGTCGATGTTAATGCACGAAAATGAAAACGATATAGAAAATGCATGCACCGTCTGAGGTTACGTTTATGTAGAAAGCACTATATGGCTACCATGTCAGGGAAAAATACTCAAAACACTTACTGTCAAACCCCTCGCAAAGTAGTTGCACTGTTTTGACCGACAATATTATAAGTCAAGGGTCATATTTTGACCCTTTCTGATAAATGTATACGCTACTATAAAGAACACCAATGGTCTTGCATTTCACAAAATAGTTCATTGAAAAGTGAATGAGAGTCGAACACAAAAGACACCTTTAAAGCATTAATCCCGCTTTACATTCGGATATTAAGTTATCTTTTGACGACAATGGTAAAGTAAATATACTTCAATATATGACAAACGTGACGATTTCAACTTTAACATGATGTGAAATCTGTTTCCTATGCAGTAACATTCCTCCCTCCCCTGCCTATGGTGTTTGAAATTGTAAATTGATACGCCGTTTATCTGTTCTTAAATGATGCTATGAAATGAAGACGTGTAAATAGCACTTTGTGAGTGTCAATGCTGGCGGACCATTAGTCCCCGAGGGTACATGTAGCCAAGTCCGATCAATTTCGGTTGATCGTTTCTTCAAACGCTTTCGAAAATTACTGTTCACAAAATTGTTCTCCAAATTTCTGAAAAGTGGATCCTGTTGCATCATGTCCCACCCATCCTGCATTTTTTTTTAACATTACTTTCCCACAATTTGGTCATATTACATTGTTAAGACTTAGGATCACTGACGAGGGTTGAGTACCCGAAACGTGCAATGTCTGGTCCATGCTGCAAATTTATCTGTTCATGAATTATGCTATGAATTTGAAGACATGAAATATTCCTTTAAGCCTCATTGGTTCCTATTCTCAATCTACAACAATATGTTTTTGCTATAGTGGGTAGTACCCGTCAGTTATGATGGATGGAGTGATGTTGTAGAACATGGCTTGATATTGATTGGTAACTGTGATTATATAATTACAACTGTGTACACATCAAACGGAAAGTTCAACATCACCATGGTTTAAACATCAAAGAAATATTATATGATTGAAAGGCAAGTTCCCTGAAGACGGATGTCAGAAATCGATGACCATACCAAGTCCTATGCAAAGAAAATGATCTTGGTTCGTCATAGGCGTATCCAATTTTTCCCTATAATGTCAATTTTTTTTCTTGCTAGTTTCTAGATATATTTCATTCTAGCATATACATGCATGTATATGAATAAAAAGCACAAAAAAGGTAAAGAAGATCCTGACGACAATCTCAACAGCACTCACAATACAGCACCAAATTTGGTATCGACGGACCCCTAGCAAGCAACACTCGTTTACACAAATATTCGACCCCCTTATTCATGAGATAAATACATTGCTCTTTTCTCTTTTAGTCTTTTCATATACAAATTCCTCCTTGATCATTGTCGTTTCAGAAGTGTTAGCAAAATTGCAGTAGATTGAAGTATTTCTTCCAGAGGGAAATAATATATCAATCTACTACATGTATATGGTTTTTGACGATATATTTTGCTGTTCTACATTTGTCATTAGACTGATGAAAAAGGGAAAAGCTGCATATTTGATGCTTTTTACAAACTTTTGAAGCAACAATCTAAAGTTCATGCTCCAATGAAATGGCGAAAGTTGAGGTTCGATTCTTACTTGAGTCGGATTGTCAATTTCGATGTCAAATTGTCTTAATTTATAAAGACCTGGCTGGCTAATCTTTAGAGTATTTGTAAAAGAGCCTTTATGATATTCTATATCATTGCCTACAACTGAAGAGTAATTCATCTTTAGAATTTTTATATTCTTTACATCAAACGGGAAAGAGCCTATTGATACTCATGGTTTTTGCTAATTCTATTGAGTCGTTTGGACTCAACATGTCATATCGACTTTATCTTATTTTTAATATGTGGCTGCACACTTTTGCTTCCCACATACTATTTATATTTTCTGTAGATTGTCAACATGCGCTATGATTATGTCAACATTGATAATACTTGTGTCAACATATACAATATTTATTGTCAACAAGCAAGATTTATGTCAACATGCATGGAAAATGTGTAGGCATGCAAGTTAATCAAGTTGCAGACTGAGATGACATAAATGAGTTGCATATTGACATAGATATTATCTGCATGTTGACATTTACTTGGACCTTGACGCAATCTTGACACAATGTCTTACAGCAGTATTACGGTCACGTGTTGTCCTATCTTGACGCCGAGGTAGGCCACTAAATTTTCAAACGTCAAAAGTTACACAGAAAACGTTACGACATGGTTCTCGGCGCGATAAATTCGTTACAGGGTTTATTCCTGTCATACTTCCTACTAAAAGTAGGTGTGTTAATAAGTTGGGGGTTGGCTTCCCCCCTTAAATTTTCACATCTACTTTGAGTAGGAAGTACGACAGGAACAAACGCCGCACTTGCATGCATATTTAGAATAAAGAGGACGCAAGACAGCTAGGTCAATACACAAACAAACATTCAGAGACGACGAGACGAAATACCGTATAACCAGAAATTTTTGCGAGTATCACATTTTGCGATCTTATTGTAAAATATGGTGTCTTTATTTTCGCGAGTATAATTTTTTGCGATTCCTAAATTACAAACAAATATGTACATATGATCTCGCTGTTTTGTACCTCTCTTATCAAAGTTTAAAAAGCTATACCTTACCAAACATAATTTTTCGCGAGAGCATTTTTTCGTGATTCCAGATCACTCGCGAATACAGCTAAAATTAGTATCTCGCGAAGATTTCTGGTTTTACTGTAGTACACAAAACAAACCAAGCAAAGACAATGCTTACTGGTTTTGACGTTTAAAGGTAAAAGTAGGGTTTATAGTCTCGTTCGCCTGAGCTTCTACAATCACCTACCCGGCGAGACCTGTACAATCAAGTGCATTCTCAACTCCCTTTGGAGTAATAATACAAGCAGAGCTTGTTTCATTCACATTACAAGCTCGTCTCATCTGCCAGGTAGCCGGTTTACTCCTGGGTGAAGAGAGTGCAACGTAGTGTAAAGTAACTTGCCCAAGGGTACAATGGTTTTGCAATGATCGGCGATGGTGAGATTCGAACCCACGACCTATGGGTTCGTAGTCTACCGCGCTAACCACTACGCTACCAGCACTACGTTTCTACACGGCGCTGGTGGTAGGTGTCCCTGGCTTGCAAGAGATGGTCTAATCTTTTTGGGGAATTTGAAAAAAAAACTTGTTCTTTGTAGAAAATTTTGGTAGTTTTAATTGGTTCACATTTCAGAAGCGAAGTCATTACGTATTCACACCAAGACTTAACAAATAACATGGTTGACCGTCAGACAATTCCACATTCGAGATACATGTTATTGGTTTTAGATACAGGATGATCGTGATCTTCAAGTGTGTCAGGCCAATACATAACCAACGCCTAGACATTGATTCCGAACCTTCATTAGTCCATCCTCCTTTCCTTCACGTAAATTCCTGTGTTTCTTTTGTCAGCAGTAGCCGTCTAATTCCGACATTTAATTGCGGTATTGGTCCCAACCTTAGTATATCCTGCATTATAAAGTAAAGTTCACATATTGATTTGTTTGCAAGACAAAAATATTTTGAGCCTCATTCCCCCCCCCCCCCCCACACACACACACCCTCACTACATTTGTGTTAAACATCGGAAGACTTTTAGAAAACGATAATCGGAAAGGGTAAACCGATCGATTTAAATCGGTAAACAATATTTTATGGTAAATACAACATAAAAGATAGAAGAATTGTATCCGTACGTAGAATATTGAAAAAGAAATACATCAATTACATAAATGAACCCCTTTATGCGACACTCGATTGAAAAAAAATGAAATCGAAAATCATAAAGAAAATCGTAAAATAATCGATTGAATTTTAGCGATCGACAATTAATTGTCGGCGACAATTAGTCATTCACTACTCTACGAGCGAGTTTGGATGCCAACTATATTTACACTTTTGGATCTATAGTTCATTTGAACACAGAATAGTCTAGTTAACTATGCTGAGTGCGTGCTAGATGTCATGTTCAAAATGGCGGATGCATAGAGTGTGGGCCGCAGAGACGCTCTTATTTGCGAATTTCCCTGAAGTTAGGACAAATCATGATTTTATGAATTTATCTTACAGAATATTTGAATTTTTTAACGTCTTCAAATTCATCATTTTAAAGCAGATAAATTTACAGCATGGACCAGACATGCACGTTTCGGATATTTTACCAAAACTAAGTAATTCTATCGTTACGACAAGTCAGTACTGATCGAAATGATGCACGTGAGTCAAGGTTTTGAACAAGAGTAACTAGAGTTCTGCTAGACTGAGTCTCATTTAGAACATACGCAATTTTATTTCCGGATTGATCTTTAGTCAACCACCCGGATTTGCTCTTCATATTCCTATACTGTTTTTATATTGCGCAAGTATTATTTCATTTAATAATTGAAATAATTAATAATTGATAGCGTGTTTAACAATGCGACAAAATCAATTCTAAACAAAATTTGCATCACACATATTATCGAACACAGGATGAAAGGATCGTTGATTGTATGTTTTACATTTGCTTTGTTCAAACTTTAAAATAAGATTCATCACTGTCTGAAACCCAGTTCAATAAGTGAATATATTGAATAAATAATTGAATTTATTCAATAAGTGAATATATGGACCATTATCAAGGTTTTGCTAACCATTGAAATTTCATTTAACGAGTAAAATTGGAGCCAATGATTGTTTTTCCGAAAAATTGTGTTAAATTGAAATATTGATCGATTTTTAGATTTATGCGTCATAGAAAAGTTTATAGTTTTTGTGACTTTTCTGACCTCTCTGTACATATCTGAATGCATGTCAACTTGAGCTGACGAATGGTATCACTATAAAAATACATCTTACTGTTTTGAGAGTTTTAAAAGCAATACTGTAAACGGGAATTTTTTCGTGTGGGATAATTTTGTATTAGAATCGCGAAAATAACCCCGCGTGAAAATTACAACCAGTATAAAAAACTACAAGGAAATACTCCCGATTTCGCAAAAAATACCCCACGCATACTGTTGCAATGTCATTTCGTGACCCCCCCCCCCCTCAAAAAAAAATAACCACGTTTATAGTACCTTTTTTCGTTGTTCGAAAAAATTAATGTCTGGTGCACAGCATTTGGGAATTCTTTCGAGAGGTCTGCTCTCCCACAGTAGTGTTTCCTTTACAACTGATCCTTTATAGAAGATATCCAAAATTCAGATAAAACGCTTCCCTTATTACCCTTTTTTCAAAGTGAGTCCTGAAGCATCATATCCCACCAATCCTGCTATGTCTTTCGGTATGTTTTGGACATAACTTTCAAAGTATTTGGCCATATTTCATTGATTGGATTAAGGATCACTGACGAGGGTAAAGTACCCGAAACGTTTATGTCTGGTCCATCTGTTAAACGTCTTCAAATTCAATAGCATCATTTAGGAACAAATAAATTTGCAGCATGGACCAGACATGCACGTTTCGGGCACTTAACCCTCGTCAGTGATACTCAATCTAAACAATGTATTATGGCCAAAAGCTTGAAAGTTAGTATGTGCAGAAATGTACCGAAAGACGTTGCAGGATGGGTGAGATATGATGCTACAGGACCCACGATTTAGAAATTTCAAGAAATTTTGATAACAGAAATTTTCATATGCGTTGAAGAAACGAGGTTTACCGAAATTGGCTACATGTGCCCTAAGGGACTCCTGGTCCACCAGCATTGACAGTCACCATGTGGTACAAATGTTGAACGTCTTCAAATTCAATGACATGTTTTAAGAACAGATAAATTTGCAGCATGGACTAGACATGCACGTTTCGGGTACTTAACCCTCGTCAGAGATCCTTAATCTAAGCAATGTGATATGGCCGAAAATTGTGAAAGTTAGTATATCCAAAAATGTACCTAAAGACGTAGAAGGATGCATGCTGCAAATTTATCTGTTCTTAGATGATGGAGATTTGGAGACATGTAAGATTTGAATGACCCGTTTTTGGATACTAGTATAGACTGTGTTCATTTGTTATATCATATCTTGGCTCCAACGCGGATGGCAAACAATCTAGGATCCTTTTGACACGTAGAAAACATAAATTGCAGCTCTTGTTATTCCTGCTTAAAATTTCCGAGGGACGTCAACCAATATTGCAAAGTAAACCTGATCCAAGAACCACTCCATCGAGCAAAAAGGAAACACATTTTAAATATTTTCTATAAAGTTACACTTGGTCAGTCAAGATCAAACCATATATCAACTATTTATGTCAAATTTTTAATGGAAGCGGGTCTATCATGCTTAGAAATTAGAAACTAGCTGGTTACAACAGTCACATATGCCCTCACTACCGAGCTAAGATCATTTATTGCTTTTGAAATGGTACCCTTACATAACCTCCTTTTTCCGTAGAAGACTGAATGCGAACACGTGTAAGCACTTATTTGCATAAGGCTAGTACTGTAGTAAAACAAAACAACATGGCGGATGGATAACACGAGGGAATCGACAATCGGTGTTATCAAAATCTGAGAAGAGAAATGTAATAAATGATAAAAAAAATAGTATTTGACTTGCATTTGACAGATGACGACCATGACATTGAAAATGAAGTCAGAGAGAGAGGATTTAGCCAAAGGGAGCTATAGTGTACATGCACATATGTAGTTCTCGGTTTTGTATTTATGAGATATATATATATAGATATAAGTTTGATGTGTATATTATACACAGCATTTTTATATGTGTTTCTATACTATATATTCACCGTCTATATCAAATGTTAAAAAAGAACTTCAAATCATAGCTAAGTAAAGGCTAATCTTCAGGATTTTTTTCAAACAAACGCACATGTACATAGCAGACTACACCTGCCTTCCATTCAAGCCGTCATATACGCTGAAAGTCATTTGAAGGTGTTCGATTGTCAACGTTCGATATGGTTATTTGAACGCAACATAGTATCTATGAATGTTGCAATTTATGAAATACATGTTAGTACGACCTAAAGTAAATTAATTATTTTTCCTTTTTGTGAGAATTTTAAATAGACAGTGAATAAGCAAATGTTTACACGTGGTTTACTACATGTTTCGTTGTAATCCCACGATGTAAAGTTCTTTCAAGCGATTGGCTGATCGCGGTAGCGTGCTCACTCTGGCCTTAGTATACGTGGCATATATCTACATACTCTATATGCAAATAACAAGTTCCGAAGTTTACCGAAATCGTATGTAACCGAGAATAAAAACGTCTATAAAACAAAAATGTGAGAGATAATTTATGCAAGTATCATGTAGATGTTCAAATGGTAGTATTAGGCTTTTTTCACCGTGACGAACTTCGCACTTCGAACTTCGCACTTTAATTCTAAAAGTGGATTGCCGAAAAAACGCACCAGTAGTACAGGAAGTCCAATATACCAATTCCATTGAGTATACTTATCAAAATGTAGATTACTCCTTTTATGAGTTTAAACGTGAACGGCAGCTACGACACTGATTCTTCAATGTTCGAAGTGCGAAGTACGAAGTGCGTCATGATGAAAAATGTCTACTTAAAACCCATTTACGGTAAAACTTTGTTATTGACAGTTTAATACCTGCGAAACCATATGGTACTTCAAAAATTGAAATGTAAATGCTTCATTTGTAAGTTTCATTGTAAAAGAAGTTCAACATATTCATAAGAAAAATCATAATTGTATGATTGAAAAAAACTGATGTTATGTCAGTCTTTACATTGGTTAGTATGTTGACACGCTCACGCCCGTTTCTATGTACATTGACCGGATATAGTGTAACGTAAAAATCTTAATTTCAACGACATTCGGGTCAATTTTTTATCAATTTCGTTCAAATATCATTCCCTGAGCGCCTCATGTCGTTGAAATATTATATGTGTAAAAACCATCTACTGGTAGATTATCGACTCAAATCTTGAAGACACTATTTTGGTCAGTTGTGTAGTTATTGTGTGGTCACTCCCTTCAGTAGAAAAGAAGGACCATATGATTTGCGTCTTCTTATCAAAGACAGATGATATGAATAGATTGTTAGTTAGTATGGAATCCTTGGAGATGTTCATAATAAACTTGTCAGAGAATCTATCTTCATGGTCCACTGAACAACAATGTTCAAATGGCTTTGATTACTGTATTTGCACAATAATTAGACCATGACAATAATGTTTGTATCACAGGGACACCCGGTACACTATGTCATAGAAAGGCTGGATTTTCTGGTTTTGGTTCCATTCATAGAGTCTATTATCCTACAAGTATTTGGTCTGGGAGTAAAATATAATACTCTTCTTTATATATATATATTAAATGGCTTATACAAGTACCCTATCCCATCCAAAATAAGCAGGACCATGACTTACGTCTTCTGATCAAAGGGAAATGATCTGAATAGATTGTTAGTATGGAATCCTTGGAGATGTTCATAAAAGACGTGTCAGGGAATCTACCTTCTCGGTCCACTAAACAACACTGACAAATGGCTTCAATTACTGTATTTGCACAATAATTAGACCATGACAATATTTAATGTTGTATCAAAGAGAAACCTGGTACGCTATTGTCGTAGAAAGGCTTTATTTTCTGGTTTTGATTCCATTCATAGAAGTTACTATCTTGTAATGGATATCCTTTGTATGATAGAATTCAGGTGGGGTGTTATTGTAAAGGATGAAAATCGCGGATCACTAAAGATAGGAGAGAATGGGCCCATCCTGAGCTAGTCGATTTGACAGCCTTATATAATATATGGCCGACCTAGAAATTTCCTTTCCTATGAACTTTTTTGATGATTCTTATCTTTGGCAGCCATTTTGAATTTCGGCCGATATGAAGAGTTGCCCAGGGTTACCAGAGAGGCAACCAAGCTTTAATAGTTCAGTACTATAAATAAAGAAAATTTCTAGGTTCTGAAATTTTCAAATTGACTAAACGAACATTTCTGTTTTGAATTTAGATATGATTTCTTGCGAATCTATAGTACTCTTTGTTATGCAATACCTCCACACCCCTCTTCTCACAGTGGTATCGGTATAGACCAAACTTAATACATGTTTCAAACTCATTGGTTTTCTATCAACAAGGACCTAGAATTTCTTTACGGAAAAGGATCGCCCAGTCGGAAAAGGGATGGAAAGCTTTAAGTTTCTTTTAAATGGAGAAAACCTGAAGTTTAGTAAATTCCATGGTTCTTTAACCCCAATATTTGATCTCCATATCCACAATGTCATAAAAATATTCCATATCCAATATCAACCAATAAATTCCAGATTCAAAAGAACGAGATTCTGTTGGGATTTCTAAAAGGATACTTTCACAATTCAAGATAAATTCTCATCCACTATTCCAATTTTAGTTGAGCTACTCATGACGAATACTCCATTTGCTTTGTCCATGACACGTAGATACAAAGGCTTTGTATATCAATTGTTTTTTGTTTTTGCATCGTAGTCACTTCAGGGATTAAAACTTTCCAGTTGATCGGTGATCCTTACATTCATTTCAGATCTAGCCCATGATATATTGTTTATCTAGTTCATGATATAGTGTAGGTCTTATGCGTGACAGCTATTTCATTGGCTCTGTAACAATGAGACAAAGTTATCAGGTAGATATATACCATCCCAAGCAAGCCTCTACTTTATTGTTAATTGTCACTGGTTCCTCCGACATGTCGAGAAGGATTTATCTGGTAGATATATATCATCCCAAGCAAGCCTCTACTTTATTGTGAATTGTCTCTAGTTCCTCCGATATGTCGACAAGGATTTATCTGAAATACGTTATTAACAAGTGGAAACAGAGAACTTTTCTAACGGAACATGATGATAAGGGAAGGTAGGCATGTCTAATCGTGATCACCTTGGTATTCTTGTTATAAAGGCCATTTTCGCGTAAAAGTTGCGTAAATAAATTTAAGCCTATTCTTTTGTACGTTACTTTTCTTTTTAATGGTAAGTGATCAGACTGTATCATTTCGCGTGTTTTCCTTACGGCATGCCCTTTATATCGGTACCAAAAGTTTTGACGTTGTGTCCTTGACTTTGACGTTTATCTTATTTTGAAAAAAATTTAACCTATGTGGCACTTTCCAAAGATAAATGATATGACTTTACATTTCATATATGTTCTACCTGAATTGAGTGATGCTGAAGTGAGTGAGTTTTTTTGAGGTATAGATTTTGGTCCGTTGTCCAGCCGTCGTAAACACGTCGCATGTTGTCTTTTTCTTTGAAACCGCTGTTCTTAATTAAACCAAAAAGTATCCCAGCAATCCGTCATAAAGGATGGTCGCATATGTATATATGATTGACTGATGATTTTTGGTTATGCTATTCCAACTTATGAACGGAATTGAAAGAAACCTTTCAGAGTCAAGTATTCAAGAACAAATGTAGTATCCCAACTCTGTTACCAGACAGTAGCCATCTCGATACTAATACTGTAAACGTGGTTATTTTTCGCTGGGGGTAAATTCGCGATTATAGATTTATGACATCAAGACGTACACTTGGGGAAAACATTTGCGATATGAACGTATTTTCCATTGTAAAAATGCAGCAGGCTTTTTTTTTTTTCGCGAGGGGGAATGGGTTTTCGCGAAGTGAATTAATACGCGAAATACGCAAAATTAAGCCCCATGCGAAAATTTCCAAGATAACACTTTCAAAATAATGTACACGTGCACCAGATATGAATGTTTGAAAAACGAATCCTCATTAACGGTATTACAAGCCGAGAGAACCAAAATTATGTTGTTAATAACCCTTGTTTTTTTAACTGCTACAATTCAAGCACCAGTAGTTAATAATACCTTATTTTGTCAAGAGTAGGCAGTCCACAATTTCAATTACGGTATTTTCAAGTCTCCTTGGTTTATATGAAATGTTTTGATGTCGTATTTGGTGTTCCTTGTCCCTTTTGCGTGCCTTCTCTGTGTTTTCACTTGGGCTGTTTTGATGTTTTGCTGTGGATGCTGCAACAAAACGTCGTCGGAGAGCCCTTCCTTTCATTTAACAGCTTCATATAATGATGTATTATCGATTATGTGACCAGTGTGATACAGATAAAATTTGATATTTTATGGACCTGTTCTCAAAGCAATGGGCCCTAAGTTTGACAGATATCTTTAGTTCCGTTACTTTTAGCGTTTGTATATATACTAGTAAAATGTTACACGTCTATAAATTCATAGCATCATTTAAGAACATAAAAATTTGAGGCATGGACCAGACATGCACGTTTCGCGTACTTCACTAACTTTGAGTATACATACAAGATTATAATTTTCCCAACAGTTCAGGACGATTTTTTTCTTTACAGTTCTCCTACAAATTCCAATAATGGGGATCCGGACATAATCGCTTGTATTGACATCGGCACGACGTACTCTGGATATGCTTTTGGGCTCTCTAAAGACCTCCGAGAGGATAAGAATGGCATTTTTATAAATAACGAATGGATTTCCGGAAACTCCAAGCTGACGACACTCAAAGTTCCGACAACTCTGTTACTGACCGCCGATAAACGATTCCACTCCTTCGGCTACGAGGCAGAGTGGAAGTATGGGCAGTTGGCTGCAGATAAAAATCATACAGGATGGTACTATTTCCGGAAGTTTAAGATGACAATGATGCAAAATGAGGTAGGTATTAACAAAAAACACGAGGAGTTAAAACTTCTTTTGTAATAATTAATACCTTGACCTTGTTTATGAAAAGGCAAAGTAGACTTTTCGTCCAGGGGCATCAGAAAGTCACAAACACACCTTGCTCATTAACTTTCCTATAACTTTTAATCTATATGAATGAGATACTCGTTGAGTATGACTTCACATGAATATTATCTAAATCTTAAAATATCTCATTATCTTATAGAATCCTAATATTGGTACCAGTATAGTGGATGACATGGGTAAGCCGATGAGGGTTGTAGCCGTGTACAGTGCTGCCTTAAAGTACCTCACCAATCATCTACTGGAGGCATTAGCAGCTACCATGAGAGGCGTCACTGTCCAGTGGATCAACGAAAACTTCAAAATCAAGTGGGTCATTCCACATCCGGGAAACTGGGGAGATCAAACCAAACAGATTTTGAGAGTTGCTGCTAAACAGGTACATGTTTGTTAAAATGAATAATTGAGGAACTGACAGCGTGTCAACCCTCGCCCCATTACCCCAATTTCTCCCCCTCCAACCTCACATTTTCTTATCCTTAACCCCCTTGAAAAGAAGGGGATCTCCAACAAGACGCTGTTGCAGCACTAACAGCAAAACACTAAACCCCCAAGCGAAAACACGGAGTAGACATACACATTAATAGACACAAAAGGGACAAGGAACAGCAAATACGTCATCAAAACACCACACACAAAAGACCACACATAAATCAATACCTAACACTCTTGTATCCTTCTTTCCTAAATGAGACAACTGCATTTGTTTGAAACTAAGGTTTCGTTTTCTTTCTTCTTTTTCTTTTTTTTTTTTTTTTGTATTTAGATTGGTATCCCAGATCTATGTCTGGTAACAGAGGCGGAAGCTGCTTCATACTACTGCCAGGTGGCACCATTGCACCGAATCAACACAAGAAACGGAGAGATAATATGTCTTCAAAATACAGACATGAAATACATCGTGTTGGACCTCGGAGGTATGATAAGAAATCACTATTAATAGTATAATTCTGATAAAAATGGTTACGAAACAATGTTTTAAGATGTTATGGTATTTTCATAAAGAAATTTGGACAAAAGTGTAAGAAATAATTAAACTAGGGACAGAATATTACTTTCCTTGATTGGAAGATTAGAAGTTCGAATATTCGTTTGACTAATTTCAGATGGACGAGGGATATGACGGATGTTACTACAAGGAAACTGTCCCCTTTTACTAGAAATGAAAGAAAACTTATTTATTTATAGATAACATAGACTGGAATTAGACTGGAATAAAGCAAAAAAGGATTTACTGCTTTTCGGATGTAAAATTCGAAATTATACTTCGTATTTTTGGTGCTCTCCTTTAAGGTATTCGACCCCTAATGCATTTTCAATGATAAATTCCAGAGATAAGAAATTTCGTTCTCTTCTAAATGAATGATACACAAATTTAGGGATTACACTTCTCACACAGTGTTCTACTCCGTCATCCCGAAGATTCCCGATCATGAAATAATCGGCATTTGTCGGGAAATTATGAAAATGTGCATAAATTTTTACCGGAAGTACTCTATTAGGGTGCGGGATCCTTAATTGTTTCAACGTTTCAAGTCATGAAACCGTTGACATTTTATAGTGAATTTATTCAGTAAACAAATCAAATAGAGCTATCGAATATATAACAAGATTGTCATGCGACGGATGTTACGTTTTGCTTTTACTTAAATTATCTAGCTGTCTGGTAGGTTGTGAAATTTCGAAAGGACCTAAAGAAGTAAATAACGAAATATGGTCTTACATTGCTTTGTTTGAGCTAACACAATTTCTGGTTTTGTTTTTATTAGGTGGAAGTATAGACTCCACTCTGATGCATTTGACGGAGAACCTCCACCTTCAAGTTCTCTCCAACAACTCAGGCTTCCTGAATGGAGGAATCACAGTGGATGCGGCGCTGGTGGAATTTCTAATTACAATCACGCACAAAGATGTTATGGAAAAATTCGCCACAACTTTCAAAACCGACCTGTCAGCTCTTCATAAAGAATTTGAAATCAAAAAGCGAACTTTCGATCCTCGATCACAGGACGTTATTGTTTTGAAGCTTCCAGCAATTCTCAGAAAGATATACGAGGTGAATATCAAACAGCCTCTTCAGATGAAGATAGAGCAATCAGAGTATGGATATCTAGTGAAACTAAACGGCGATTTCTTACAGATGGAACCTGACGTCATCAGAGGATTCTTTGCTCAAAGTACCGAGCAGATAGCAAGTTCTTTACTGAAGGTCTTATACACCAAAGAAAGTAAGGACACGAAAACGATAGTCATCGTGGGAGGGTTTGCGCTTTCGCCTTTAGTTCAGAATGCAGTGAGACTTAAATTCCCTGACATGACGATATTAATGCCTACTGACCCGGATTTAGCAGTTATGAAAGGGGGAGTGCTGTTTGGACATTGCACAGCGCCGATACTATACATGAAAGCCAAGTATAGTTACGGCATTGGGATTGCTCTTCCATTTCACAGAGACCAGCACCTGGATGAAAAACGATTCGAATCACAAGGGACAATACTCTGTAGTGACATATTCCAGCAGCACTTGGCTGTCGGACAGGAAGTCAGAATAGGTGAATTTTCTAGTAAAACATCAATTTTCATAAACAGACGAGATCAGCGGTATCTGAGCATACCTGTGTTTTTGTCTACAGTAGACACAAGCCTGTACACTACCGAAACCACATGTCATTATCTAGGACGAATGAAGATCACGCTGGTGTCGGACAGACACGAAAAAGCTCCTGTTACAATAAAAATGGCGCTGACTTACTCGGAACTCATCGTGGAGGTAGTGGATGAGGGAAGTGGGCGGACCATTAGGGACGTCTTTTCCGATACCCCGGCCGTAGAATGATGGAGAAGTCGTTATACATGTGTTGGTACCAAACATGACTTTCAGGAAACATGCTGACATTTTACTAAAGAAGGAAAGAGAGATGGACGCTTTTCAGCATCGTACTCACGCATGTGCTTGTTTTAAGAAGAAAGTCAAGAAAACTGAGAGCCATATCAAAGTTTGTTTGTTTGTAATCCTACAAGCTGACCCAAGACGCTTGTTGTTTACTGTCGTGTGTTGTTTTGGGTCAGGCAGTGATAAGCGATCGATAATTAAGTGGCTAAAGTTGAGAATCTGGGAGCCCAATATATTCTTGGTAATGCTTCTTTTTTTTTAATTTCATAAGTTTTTAGACAAGAAATATATTATCATTTTTTGCACCACTGTGGTACCCATTAGGTGATGACGGCTCGTACTAGCTCGTTTGCTGTACGTACAAGGATTGCATGGTCCTTAAACAATCTATACCGAACCTTAAATTATTTTGTCATTCTTTCAAAACATTCTATTTTTTTCAACTGATGTGATCATTGTTCGCCACAGTTTTCTTCAGAAGTCATTTTTAGTTTTTAGTGGTCATTAATGTTTACTTATTGATTGGTCATTGTTACATCTTCAGGTACATTTAGGTAATGGATCACGTGACACAATGTTTTTTTTTATCATGAGCTGATTATGATATTTTCTGATGGACCAATCAAATTTCAAGAATCATGGTTTTATTTGGAATTATCATGATTTTTACTCAACAGTTACGCACAATGCGACGATAATTATTACTACACAAAGAGTGCATATAAATGGAGGTGATGTGTAAATTTTGATGGACACTTTTGTTGGGTATCGGAAGTTGATTGCTCTGTCACTTTTGAGAAATTTAATTATTCTAAAACTAAAGGTTATCTCCCTCAATACATACCTCTGTCCTTAGCAATTTTGTTCTTAGGCCATAGTAATTAAATACATTTGTACTTCGTTTTACGTCCGCGGATAGGTACCTTTTTAGGAAAATTGCTCAGAAAAAAACACACTCAAACAAGTATTATTCCTTCTAATAATACCCAGAAATTAATTTTAAATCAAATTACAGCTCCGTAAATGATCTTGAATGCCAAAAAATGTCTTATACAACATCATTATCAGGAGATAATAGCTAGTGTCAAAATTATTCAACTCACTTGAGGAATTTTTTTTTCTGTTTGTTTTCAATCTTCCTTTCCTAGTTCAATCATATCAATCATGTATTTGTGTGTTTCTTACCTGGCGGGAGGTATATACCTTTCAGAAAAAGTTCCGGACTTAAAACAAACTACTAAATAACTTTGGCCTTAGCTTATATTTTTGGTCATGTATAGATTTTTGCTCTTCACATATTTACTATTTCAAATGACTTTCTTTTTTTTTTTTTTTTTTTTTGGTTTCGAGAACATCACTTATGATACATTATTTGTTAAAATGCGCACACGGTGCACTGAGATTATAACAACAAAACATATATATTTGTAGTTATACTCATGTGATGCTATAAATTTGTTAATACTTGTTTGTGTATTCCATGCCCGGATAGTGTTGTTTTTGGAAAGTAAACTACGGAAGACCTTAGGTGACAGGTTTGGATTAAAATATATCTGGCGGCCGCCGCTTAAACTAGATAAATTTTGCGGTCGCCAGATAAATTATAATTATTACCTTTTACCTACGGTCTTTCGTAGAAAACAGTTATATTCGAACACTTCTCCTTCCAGAGGCAACACGTACCTTGAGTTTCGTTGAATATTGCTCACTTGAAAGCATCAATAGTTTCAAGGTTTCATTCCACGATGACTTAGGGTCTAGTGATGAAAATATCACCCATTTTACACTATGTTTATATTGTGTTTGTTATCTTTATATTGTGTTCATAATATGTTTACACTATTTTTATATTAATTGTGTTCATATTGTGTTATTCAATGATATTGTGTTTATACATGTATTGTGTTTATAATACTAACATATTTGTACTTTGTTTATACTGTGATTTTACTCTCTATGTATTCATATTTTTCACTATTATTTTCCTCATACAGTTTTTTTTAACTTGCACTGTGTAACGTTTGTGACGCAAATTAATGAATACCATGCAATATGTTATCACTATCACTCACATGAACAGAAATACAAACAATGGCATATCTTAACATTAAAATTTGATATTTGTGAGACTCGTCTGTTGTCAAGAATACATATAATTTTCATGTCGCCTGCAACGCAAGAGCGACATATAGGGATCACTTTGTCTGTCTGTCCGTCTGTCTGGTAGTCACACTGTCTGGAAGTCTCACTTTCTGTTTGTCGCACTTTCTGGTAGTCACACTTTCTGGTAGTCATACTGTCTGGAAGTCACACTTTCTGTATGTCGCACTTTCTGGTAGTCATACTTTCTGGTAGTCACACTTTCTGGTAGTCACACTTTCTGGTAGTCACACTGTCTGGAATTCACACTTTCTGTTTGTCGCACTTTCTGGTAGTCACACTTTCTGGAAGTCACTGTCTGGTAGTCACACTTTCTGGTAGTCACTTTTCCTGGAAGTCAAACTTTCTAGTAGTCACACTTTTCTGGTAGTCATACTTTCTGGATGTTACACTTTCTGTATGTTACACTTTCTGGTAGTCACACTTTCTGGTAGTCACACTGTCTGGTAGTCACACTTTCTGGTAGTCACACTGTCTGGAAGTCACACTTTGTGGTAGTCACACTTTCTGTTTGTCGCACTTTCTGGTAGTCACACTTTCTGTTTGTCGCACTTTCTGGTAGTCACACTTTCTGTTTGTCATTATTTATGGTAGTCACACTTTATGGTAGTCACACTTTCTGGTAGTCACACTTTTCTGGTAGTCACACTTTCTGGTAGTCATACTTTCTGGTAGTCACACTTTCTGGAAGTCACACTTTCTGGTAGTCACATTTTCTGGTAGTCACACTTTCTGGCACTCACACTTTCTGGTAGTCACACTTTCTGGAAGTCACAATTTCTTGTAGTCACACTTTCTGATAGTCATATTTTCTGGAAGTCACACTTTCTGGTAGTCACAATTTCTGGAAGTCACACTTTCACATAGTTGTCTATAATTTACTTGATATACATCAGACATCTTTCAAACATGCAGGAATGGTAAAGCATGATGAGACGCAGCACCCACCATTGGTCAAGGTGACATTTGAGGTCAAGTTCACATACTTAGGGACAAACATACAACAGGCGATATTCCTGTTAATTTCTTTCACAATTCTCGATCCGTGATCCTTGATCGTGATTAATTCTAGAAAGGAAGTTTGTTGTATCAGCAATGATAATTACAACATCACCACGTTGTTTAACTAACCTTTGAAAATCGACGCATTGCTGATATTACAGCGATTCAAGGTCATGTATCATGGAACAATAGGAGCAACGATACGAAAAGCAATGACCTGGACAAGGTTTATCTTACCCGTCAAGTGAACTGTGACCTTGACCTATGACCTTTTTTCAAGGTCACGAACCTAAGATCTGGAAATAGAAATAATTCGAATTCATTCAAGCAATAAAAAAGATATGACTCCGTCGGACAACATGGACAAAGATTTGCACATTATGGACACTGTGATCTCTCTTCATTTGACCTTGATTCAATGTCATGATATACCCTTTTGTTCTAGAAAAAAAATATTTTATGAAAAATTCCAATCTATGCAAGTCATAAGAAGTATTGCCATGATAAAGTTTTTCCATTCAAAAACACTGCGACCTTGACCTTTGATATGCGACCTTAGTTCAAGGCTACGACGTGCGTTAAGACCCTGAAAACGTTTGACTCTATCGAATATCATTCTTTATAAGGATTATGAACATAGGCGAGTCAAGCAGGAGTTATCTACCGTACCAAATGCTAAATGTATCTACGTCCTCGATGACCTTCACCTTTTATTAAATAACCTTAGTCCAATGCTGTACTACTTACTTCGATATGTCCACCTCTTTTAATAACAATGAGCATCCCTCGGGTCTCAAAGTAAGAAAAATCCCTGTTTAGAGGTGATAAAATTTAACTATAAAAGTTCGTTTTCCCAAAACCATATTGATTTAGTTTGATAATCTGAACAATATTCTGAAAAGAAAAAAATAGGGTGTCAAGGCAAAAAATTACCAGCAATTCTGACCTGAGGGATACTCTACCTTAAAAACCAGAAATACCTTTGAGCATCAATAGATTAATTAACCAACAATTGTAATTACAATCAATGCGGAAATGAAGACCGAGACGCGTTTTTATGAGGAATCCCCTATAAGTAGTCTATTGGAAGATGGAGACATGATGATAACATTGGTGATGACGAGCATGGTGCAATCAATCAATACTGTTAATGATTTTAATTGTTGATCCACCAGGTAACAAAAGAAGGAAGTTAGTATATTATTGATCTGTCCCATTGTTCATTGTATTGAATTGAGCTGTAAGTTGAAATAAAAGTAATATAATTGTCTGTCATGTTAAATTGAATATTCTTTTGAGTATAAAACACAATGAATTCATGCAGAAAATACATAATTTCTTTTATATAGATATATTATTGTTTATAGTAACGAGAATAAAAACAACGCACGCCATCTATGATCTCGAAAAGGGACATTACTCATTTCTAAATTTTCAAATTTACTTTTTTTAAATTTCATAAAATATTCATCGGATTACTACTTTTTGAATTTTCAAAACTATTCATTAGCTTCTTAAATTGAAGGTTTTCAGATGGAAACTAAGTTAGAGCGGATGGAATTTGAACAAGTACTAATATTAATATTTTGACTAAAACGGAAGCGGAAAAAGATCAAATTGTTGTGTCCACAACAAGATCCAATGAAAACATGATAGAGAAATCAGACAAATAAGCTCATGGTGATTTTGTATTGAGCAAACCCATTTCATACTGTAACAGTGCTTTTTGAAACATTTAAAATCAGGTAAATATTGACACTTCGGTCATTTCTTTATGCATGTGGGAAAAAACTATCTTCTAAATGTATAAAGTTAGAAAAGATCAAGAAGTTGACCTGCTCGCTTTTTATCATATTCATCTTAAAATCAATAATAATTGATAAACGGTATGCGCTCCTTGCTTTGAACAATTAATGACGATGAGGATGAGTAAACACAGCGCCACCTATCTGGAGTTTTCATCAGTTGTTACCGCGAAAGTCAAAAGTAAGACATGAATCATCTTTATTATGCTTTATTGAGATAAAATATCACAAAAAAAAAAACAAAAATAGTGAATGAATGAAGTGAATCACTCAATGAATGAACAAGTCTAGATTTATTTTAAATTATGAAATAAAAATTTGATATTTTTGGTCCAGATTTGAAATTTAATTGCACATATGATTGAAGAGTGGTGATTATAAACATTGTAATACATTATCATGGTTATTATGTATAATACATAAAATGGATACATTAAAATTTGTTAAAAACAGATTTCTTTAACATATACATGTAAGAATATAACTCAGTGGAATATTTTACCCAGAAGTCTATTTGATAGCTTACTTCCGATCAAAGTGGGCGTACCATGTACGTGTACATGTACAAATTACATAAATTTTATAAAAATGAAAGATGATAAATTAAAATGAATCAGTTTTTTTTTATATTATCATTATCAGTTTATTTGTTTTATATAGGACTCATAAAATATAAATAATATATATTTTACATTTTATATAGTACCACGGCTACTTTGTAGTAAGCATAGCAAAGCTTATATATGAAAATGAAACATATATAAGGTACGTAAAACTGAGATAAAATCTTTACACGATAAAGGACGCCCCGAACAATATACATGTCGTCATCTTTGGACCTCGAAGCAAATCCGAAATCCGTTTGAATTACTCATGGGTGATAATCATTGAAATGTGAAATAACAATAAACTCCTATTTTGAACATATGGCTTTTCACGCCCACGGCGCACCAAGAACAAATTACCACAGAAAATCTATGTTTCTTTAATAATATTCTAAAAATTGCGGAAATTACGTTAGCGGTAAAATGAGAATATATAAATGTAAGTATATTTAAATTATTTTATTAAAAACGCTTCTTTTAATGAATATCAGTTTAAACGATGATTAATATCATCATATTATTTTAATTAATCATTTTAATAGATAAAAGAATTCATTATAATAACCAAGTTCACATGCCCATTCGATATGTAAACCATTTTCATGACTTTGTATTTAAATACAATTTAATTATACATGTACGTTTAAAAAAAGCGCTGATTTAGGATTATTTCCCGAGGGTCCTGTTCCACCGGGGAGGCGGCTAGACTGAATTATTTTACAAAAAAAAATTATCTAAGTAATTTTGACAAATTTTAGGATATACTGATCAATCACAGCCCCGCAAACCCCTATTAACTGAAACTCAAAAAAATGCATGTTGGTGTCATCACCATTCAAGATACATTTGGTCTCTGTTCTGACAAAAATAAATGACGAAGTTGGAAAAATGATTTTCAAACGATTTTGTGTTCTGTTGTTGTTTTCATGTATAAAAATATTCATCTACAACATCAGAAAAGTTCTTTGACTTTGTCTCACCGAAAAAATGATATGTCCGTGTGTTGTAAGTATACTTAACACAACTTAATTTAACATACCGTATACAAGATTTCACTTACATCAAGAACTTAATTTAACATACCGTATACAAGATTTCACTTACATCAAGAACTTAATTTAACATACCGTATACAAGATTTCACTTACATCAAGAACTTAATTTAACATACCGTATACAAGATTTCACTTACATCAAGAACTTTATTTAACATACCGTAAACAAGATTTCCTCACGATTTGTAATCTTGCAACGCAGAACATTAATTTTTTTTTCTATAATTTCGCACAATCATTTATCATAAGGGGCAGAATATGATAAAATATAAGAATAGCTTAGCTATGAGTTGTATCCCATAAGAGGGGAATAGTAGTTTATTTTCATTTTAAAATGCGTTCTACTTTCACTTTCATCCACGCCGATCGTTTTGTGCTTTGTAAAAGATATATTATTTCTCTTATTTTGGATACATATCTATTTCAAAGGTATGGCATTTTTACACTATTTCAGTTTCCTCTTGTGATAAAAATCTATATTACGTGAGAATATAGGGAAAAACGAATGATCTGCGTCGCGAGATAACCACTGTGCCCCACCATCAGCATAATCATCATGGCATCCTTGTCCAGTCAGAGGAGCCTTTTAAGAATTATGCAAAAAAACCAAACCACAGGCACATGTAGAAAGAGCGTCAATATCTTGTATGATACCTCTTTACAGGTCATGATACCCCTTTACAGGTCATAAGGGAATATATGTATAGAGAGACAAGACTTCCGACGAATTTTCAGCTGGAAGTAGTATCTGAAATTTTTGCATTTGTCATGTTTGAAGGGCAAAATGGGGTATGACCATAAAGATGTATTTGTATACTTCCTAGAAACATCAATAATTCACCCAAAAAGATCTCATAACATAGCCTAATCGTCTACCTAAGTTGGACTGTTTTCTACTTTCTGTCTTGAATCTCCATTGCCAGATTGGACAAATACTGATTCATTCAGAGGCTTTACTCTGCTTACTGTAAGCAAAGTAAAACACCTGGATGATTCTGATAAGCAAATCTGGCAATGGAGGTTCAAGACAGAAAGTAGAAAACAGTCCAACTTAGGTAGACGATTAGGCTATGTTATGAGATCTTTTTGGGTGAATTATTGATGTTTTTAGGAAGTATACAAATAAATCTTTATGGTCATACCCCGTTTTGCCCTTCAAATGCAAAAAATTGCAGAAATGCTACTTCGAGCTGAAAATTCGTCGGAAGCCTTGTCTCTTTATAAGATACCAGTATTCTCTTATGACCATACAGGATATTGGCGGTCTTTCTACATGTGCCTGTGAACCAAACAAACATGACATCGTACACATATCCAAGAAAAATGCCATGAAATCGAATAAGCCCTTTAATTAGACAGACAGACAGTCGTACAGACAGATAGACAGACAGACAGATTAGATTAGATTTAATGGTGTCTTGTATACGAAAATGATGGTATAATTGTGAAGTGACTCAGGTGCGTAGTCAGACGTACACAAACACGCAGGTGCTTCCGCATCGTTATTCCAAATAAAAAAAAGTTATAGACAAAATGTGTACAACGGGTCATTTCTAGAATGTATAAAACAGCACTGGAGAAACGTAAAATTCAATAGTTTAATTAGGAATACACCCCCTGAATCTCAGGGTTTCTCCTTAGACCCATTAAGGGCCTCATGGCGGCTCCCAAATCTCCTGTCTGCAAAAGTGCATGATTCCACTCGAAAAGTACCCTGGCTACGCCCCTGAATGTATCTCCTAAATTCTTTATCATTCAACGTAAAAGGAGAGATATTTTGATACCAAAAAGTCCATGAGTACTATTAAACAAAGCTGCATTTCTCTATAATTATCAAACCATTTCTAAGGTTATGAATAACGATCTTATAAGTTCCTTTTATAACTGACAATACCTGTCTAGTTTGGTCCCGATTCTTTCTGTACGTCAAGAAAATCGTACAATAAGATTGTTTATATCAGTTTTATTTTTGTGTATTTGGTATAATAAATATATAATGATTGGAATATTAATTAGACAAGTGCATGTAAGAGTTTTTGTCTTAAGTAATAAAAATATTTGATAAATTGTGACTGATACTAAATAAAACAAAAATCGCTCATTCATAACGAATAAAATAAACTTGTCAAAAGAGAGGGTAAATGTAGTGAATCGTTCCATTTTCAAATAATTATGATTCATCTATAATACATGTACCAAGTGCAGAATTAAATCCTGTGAAATGAAGCATATAAATATTTTGGAAAATTTATTAATTGGCATTAGCGATATAATTGAGTCAGGTGCGATTAACATTTGTTTTTTTTTTAATGATATATACAATATAGGACGTTTACAGAATGACTGGATATTATGTACGATTTGCAGGTATACGAGGATTGTGTGGACTAATACTGATAGAGTTCACAATATTTTCGAATTCTGAAGGTAAGTGATTTATAAATTCAATTTATTATATAAAAATGTATATTTCAAGTTATAAAGATAGATCTATAGCCCTTCAAAGAGATTTTAATTCAGATCTTTCAATCAAGGAGCAAATATAATATATGGACCTACTCGTATTCAATTCGATTACCATTATATGAACACCTTGAGGATTTGAGATCGCACCCTTTTGGAAATTTCATTAAATAAATGACGATTGCATATTGACTTTTTAGTTTGTTAAATATTTCAGTCCTGACTTGAATCCCCCTTTGCATTGGTCATATACCTTAAAAAGAAAAGGATGTAACAAAATCCGAAGTCCAATTTCCTCGCTTTGCTTTTTGTTTTGTTTTTGTTTTTTCCTGTTCTTCGCACATTCTCTAGCTTAAGGCCATACCTATTTTGTTCTTAGTTAAGCGTCAGCGTCAGGTCAAGCGATGGAAACCTATCTTACTATAGGTTAAACATGTACAACAATGTTTTGAAATATCTAGAGATAACCCGAGAAATATCTAAAAGAGTAGGATCTCATGGTAAGGAAGCAAAGAAAGTTGCACAAAATAACTCATTTTTAGTTTCTTTTCAGCTTAGCTAACATTTCTAAGACTAAACACCCACTGTAAATTGTTAAGACTAGCTTCTGTCTTTAAAAAAGTGAATAGTGAAGGGAAGATATTTAAATAGACTGTTCGTTTTTTTTTACCTACCCGCCCACTGACGCTTAACAAAGAAAAAACTTGATGTGGCCTAATCTTGGTACATCATCAGTCAATCTATTTACGATCGAGTCGAGAGAATTGTGTTAAAATAGGACATTTGTTATTGGTTGACGTATTTCGATAATAAAGCGCTTGAAATGAAGTACGACACTCAACAGTTGGGCAACCACCCCTCACCCCCCCCCCCCCCCAAAAAAAGTTTTATGAAGTTTATGAAAGTAATTTTGCCCTGAACCTCGATATAACAATCTGGGGGAAAGGGACATTGATAAGACAGAAATTCTATCATATCTACATTTGTATGCTTGAGTAGACACTCCCGAAACAAATCAGGATCGAAATTGACGTTGATACTGAATTTTTTTACATCCCTTTCTTTACGCCATCAATTTATATAGAGAGTTTCAAGTCCCTATTTCCAGCACAAAGACAATCATTATGTTTGTACCTCAAACACTTTACGAAGAAAATTGTTCTCCCGGTATTTCTGTCAATATTTAGCAAAACAGGAAAAGTATGAATGGGTTTTATTTTAATTAATAAATTATAAATTCTGACGTTTTATGATGTAATCGAAGAATGATACAGAGGTGTTGAGATTGTAACCGCGCAATGATGAGATGGTTTGTGGTGATTGGTTTCGTGGTCTTAAAGTGTTACTTGTGAGGTGTCAGATGGAGGAAACCAGCAACCATCTGTGGTTGGCGTAAATGTTAGAAAATATGTTTTATTTTGCTTGATTGTTCTCTTTTAGGTAAAGTTTGTGATCTCAAACCGTCCATAAAGAAGGGAGCGACGTACTACAGGAGCATGACACCCTGGGGGAAATGGTTGGATATGCCCTGCCCCCCAGGGACCGTGTTTGTACAGGAAAAATGTAGCTGTGCCCACCCCTGGCAAAGACAATGTAAGTCTTAAAATATTTTTCGCAACTTAGTCCGACTTAGTCTAGTTTACATTGGAAAAAAACAAAAATCATTTCTTCATCGTTATCTAAATAAATCAAATTCAATTTCTTAATCAATTATATTTATAATCTTGTAAGAAATATCGGAGTATATAGTGTTGACCATGTTTCTTAGCCCGTACGGCAGTCTTATAATGAATTGATAATTTTGAAAATAAAAGGGACAAAAAAGATGACGAGCTAAAGACATTCAGTGTCTCTCCCCCAATATTTGATAAGAAAATTGTGGTGTTTTAATACAGAGAGAGAATATGTATAGTAAATGAACGACATCGGGTTTTTTTTTTTTTTTCATGTATGATAGTTTCAAAAATCGTTTCGTCTCATTTTCAGCAAAATTAATCAATGTGTTAACAACTGTAGAACCTGAGGAGAGAACATCAGCTCCTCCGGTTAGAGAAGAAGACGATGCGCAAGCCATGGACAGAAAAGTGAAAGAAGATGACGGTATCCAGGCGATGGACAAAAAAGTGAAAGAAAATGACGGTATCCAGGCGATGGACAGAAAATTGATGGATTCAATTAAAACAAGTACAAGTTTACCGCAAACGTCATCAGTGATATTAACGACATTTAAAGCTACTGTGAACGATGAAAACAGAGGATCCCCTTACACCACTCAGCCTTCCCCCACGGGAGAGTCTTTACCTCCAGCCCCCTCTCAGCCCTCCCCAACGGGAGAGTCTTTACCTCCGTCCACCAAGTCCCCAGAAGAAATTTCTTCAAAACCTTCATCAACAGCCATTCCTATCATTAAGAGCACCCAGCCTACTTTACATTCATCCTTTTCAACGAAAACAAATAATCAGGTCGCAGACGACACCGAAAAAATAAAATCCAATCAGACAGACGATGACGTCACATCCTTTTTATTATCAGAACTCAGTGTAGTTGGTGATTTTTCCACGCTTATCGCCCTTCCTTCCCCTTCTGCAAAGTCCACCCCAGCAATGTTTCTTGACCTTACCACCAAGGTCAGAACACCTTCACCGAAAAACTCCTTGACGGAATCGGCTGCTATGACGTCATCCAAATCTATGACGTCTGATACAGCGCTTTCTTCGCCACCATCAATAAAAACATCTGATGCTAGCACAACAACTTCCGGTACAACTGCAGCTGATACAAGTGGTAAGCAAATAAAACAGACATCATACATCATCTTAATTTATTCAAAAAGTTGGAATAAATATCGAAATTATATCCGATGTCTGAAATGCGTTCTGTTTGTTAAAACTAGACGTGTAAGTAGCACCAACAAGTTGGGCACCCAGCTTCACCTGTGAGCTTCCAGAGGCCTGCTAGTGTCCACTTAAATACGTTATCACTTGTTCCACAATCAGAGGATTACATCAATTGAAAAATTTGTAAATAAAAACACAAACACTCAATTACACACATTTTTGGCCCCTTGGCCTTTATCCAGTGTAACATCGATACAGTGTCGTTTGTTTACACTCAGGTACACAAATTTTTGGCCAAGGGGTCGAAAATTTGTGTAACTAAGTGTTTGTGTTTTTCTTTGTATCATCACTTCCCTCCGGAAGAAATATTTCAATCTACTAAAATCATATATTCAAGCATGCTCATGATTTTGTTAAAAGGCTGCGAGTTGCGAGAGGTGAAAGGAGATGTGACGTCATACATGGGGTATGTGAATGATGACGTTGGTTGGATTCAGTTCCAGTGTCCGATGGGACAGGAGTTCAGCGCCGATATTTGCTGGTGCTTCGATCCGAAAAGTGGGTGTTGTATACATTTCTTCTTATCTTCATTTCTGCTTTTAACCGTAATTATATCCATGTAAATTCAGCGATAACTTACCCAAACTTACACGATGTGCGAATGATTACAATAATCATTTTTTGCGGTTTTGATTGATAGAAATAAATCACGCATCGATGATAAAACCAAAATCTTATCAGTTCACAAACATTGCGAATTAACTAATTACTCAAATGGAGTTGTATTACTAAATAAATTAGTCAATCACAGGAAACAATGAAGCAAAGAAATGAAGTAATTACAATCGAAACATGTAAATATCAAAATATAATATAAGAAAAAACTCATGACAGAAGTTTCATATATTACATGTTACATTTCAGAGACAACTCAAAGTATTTCCACATTTATTCCCCCTGGTAAGTACAGAGCACTCCTTATTAACCTACCTTCAGTATACCTCTTATTTTAAATTCAGTATGTAGCTCCAATTTTCATTCGTCTTAAAATGAGGTCACACTTGTATAAAGCAAACCGGAAGTACGTCTTGCTCCGAGAAAATATCTCTATCAATAAAAAATGTAGGGCTGATTTCTTCAATCAAATACTTTTACCATCTTATCGTTTTTCTACTCTTAGACTTATGTTTGAAATCCCTGAATCGAAAACAAGTTATTTATTATTCATAATAATTACTACTTTAAGAATACACTTTCTAGTTTTGGTATATTGAAATACATTTAAAATGATACTTTATTTATAGATTGTCGGTATTTCAAGGAAGGAAAGACTTCGTTTAAGGAGTACATAGATTTTCTGCAGTCCTGGGTCTACTCAGAGTGTTCGGATGGTTATGAGTTCAGTCAACTGAGGTGTGGATGTGTCCTTGCTGGTGAGTACTCAGAGTGTTCGGGTGGTTATGAGTTCAATCAACTGAGGTGTGGATGTGTCCTGCTGGTGAGTACTCAGAGTGTTCGGGTGGTTATGAGTTCAGTCAACTGAGGTGTGGATGTGTCCTTGCTGGTGAGTACTAAGAGCGTTCGGATGGTTATGAGTTCAGTCAACTGAGGTGTGGATGTGTCCTTGCTGGTGAGTACTCAGAGTGTTCGGGTGGTTATGAGTTCAGTCGACTGAGGTGTGGATGTGTTCTTGCTGGTGAGTAAAACAACCAAACAGAAAACAAAACAAAAAAAGAAAACATTAATAAGAATTTCATTAGGAAAGTTTAAGGTATTTCACCTGAATGGACGCATTTACAGTATCAACTTCAGTTCTCTCTATATTCTAATCCTATCTCAGATTTGAGAGACATCTCGTCATTGACAGGATTTGTACACGTGATATATAATCTTTAAGAGATGTGCTAACTTTAAAGCTGCAATGTTTCATGAAACCAATCGCAGATCAAGTCAAATGTACATTGCAAACAAAACTACATAGTTATATCGTACTGCTTTTATAGGTACATTACCAGATGCCGAAAAAGTCATTGAGAAGGTGCAAAATGGAGACGACGACATCAAAAGAACAGGTATAGATATATTGAAGTAGAATTTTGCATTATTTTGGCAATGAATCTAAAGATAATTTCTACAATGCCTACCTATATTTCACGCTTGAATGACCAGGTATAATGGGACATGTCCATTCCAAGTTTACTCCAAGTAAAACGTAGTGTTATCAAAGATGACTAAGTTTTCCCCACATGACCAGAATCAAAATCATGTTTGTACTAAACATCCACATATGCATCACCTAATCGAAAAAGTGGGGTTGTGCGCACGTAATCCGGATATCTACACCTTCTGCTACTTGCGTAGCAGATGGCCGTCCAAAGTTGGCACCGGTTGCCCATTGGTCTCGTTGGTTTACGTGTTGTTGTTTTTTTTTTGTGTGTGTGTTTCATGTTTCTATGGTGTGAGCTGGTGTTACTTGTCCCTTTTGCGTCTCTTTCTGCGAGTGTCTGCTATATGTGTTTTTGCATTGGATGTTTAATTAGAGTGCTGTGGGTGCTGCAACCGAGTGCTGTTGGAGATCCCCTCCTTTCTTCTACTATATATATTAAGTTCTTTTGTTGACGAAATTGTAGGACATTTTGATGATTATTATAGGTACAATGAGAAGATGGAAATGTCCCATCTCTCCCTGGGGGAAATTGTTCAATTCAATTCAATTCTTCATTTCCTTATGCCAATTTGGCACATCAGCAAGATGGCAATATAGTTCTACATCTATAATTACATATATGAATGTTTACTCTCACTCGCTATCTTCAGTTGGAGACCGAGTAAAGAGTTCAAGTACTTGCATTTTTCCTCCTTACCACGTCAATCAATCACTTCCGTTGTTTGAAAATTATGAAATGCGATGAATGGCATTGTTTACCATTAAAATTACATTTGTCTTTTTTTTCAGTACCGCCTACTTCGACAGTCAAAATTCCTAATGGTAAGTACAAAGTCGGCATCATTTATGAAGACCAAACAAAAAAATGATAAATGATCTATATAAGGAACATGGCTCTTTATTTCACATGTTAATTTCTTAGGACAACAGATTTTATTTATACCATGAATGAATGAAAGTGAAACCCAAAACCCATATCTGAATTAAAAGATCAATCACAAGTGATAGGTATATGAACATAACCTGTTACGTCTTTCGGTACATATTTAGATTAATGACTTTCACACTCTTTGGCCATATTACATCGTTAATAGAGCTGCAACGAGTCGGGAACTTCTCGATTCGGTTCGATTTCGATTTTTATGTCTCGATTCGGTTTTTTTCGGTTCGAGTTTTTTGCAATATAATTTTCCAAGGATATTTAATTTTTTTTTCCCTTTTATTTGAAAAAAAACCATGTGCATCACTATATACCCCAATCATTTTATGGAGGGGGTATAAAAATGCAAGAAATACCCAGTTCATGTGAAAGCACGTATGATATATATGTTTATGTATCATGTGGAAATATTATTCAAGCCACACCCCCCCCCCCCCCCCTTTCCACAGAACGGCCTTCTGGGGATATAAATTCAATACTGTGTACAAAAGATAAATGATAATTAGCCAATTTGCAGAAAGAAGTGCATAGGTAAAATACTCTAAAAGAGGCAATTTTCAATTTGGGGTAGCACTAGCACTAGCACTAGCACGCTCGTTGAAATGCGGTAAAAGTCGCCGTTTCGAATTTCCTCTGACCCTGTATTTTCTTACGAATTGCTAGGTAAATGCACTTGAAAGGTTCACTTTTCATTCTAAATCATCACCTTAAATAATTCTTATTGGGAATCCTGCGATTTGCGGGAATTGTAAATACTTTAAAGTTGAAATTAGAACGTTTTTCTGCATTATTTAGACTATTCGACTCGAATCGTTTCTGACCACTACGACTCGCGATTCGAGTCAGAGCTAAGAATCGCGATTCTCGGTGCACCGCGGTGAATCGTTGCAGCTCTAATCGTTAAGATTGAGGATCACTGACGAGGGTTAAGTACCCGAAACGTGCATGTCTGGTCAATGTTGTTTTATCTGCTCTAAAATGATGCTATTGAATTTGACGACGTTAACATACTAAACCACTGAATATACAAAACCGGACACAACACATAAAGCATTCTGTAAAGGAGTAAAGTGAATACATCTCGCCGATAGAGCTGAGATAGGGACGAGTAAGTATCTCCTGCCAGCTAGAAACACCCGCACAGAAGCGGTCAATACCATCTAGCACGCAAGGAAACAATACGCTATAGGCAAGCTCTGAAAAGTATGCTGTCCCGCACGGAATCTGAAATACTAATATATGAAGTTTTTACTTTTTGAATAAAGGTTGTTTGAACGTGGCAGAAGGACCTATTTCGTTTAAGACTTATGTCTCCGACATTGGGGCGTGGATATATTCGGACTGTCCGAGTGGAGCGTACTTTGATCAGGCTATGTGTGGTTGTGTCACCCCAGGTAAGCACTGATTACAAACATGCTCAAAATTTAATACCAGATTTTAATTTTTCATTAAATATAAATTGTAAAGAAAAGTTTATTGTGCCCTCCTTTCTTCTATTTACACGATGGAGTATTATTTTCTTCTTATAAAGGGGTAAATGCCCTTTCGAAACCCGTGTTAAAATGACTAATGATCGTTTTCCTGGGAATTCAAAAAAAAAGTAATAAAGAAGGTATTGCTTAAAAGATACATATATATATATATATCAGTTAAATCACAGAGAGTAAAAATGAAAGTAACTGCTGTACTAAGATGAATTACGGTTTAGTTGTTTTACAATGTTCTTTTTTTTTCACATTCATTCATATACTGCTTATTATTTTTTTTATCTAGAGGAAAAGGCCAAAAATGGTGAGTTTTATCAAGAATACACATAAAAGAGATTTTTTTTCTTCAATATTAAAACTCAGTTTTTAAATTTTTACCGTCTGTCAAGCAAAAATATATGAAGGGATAATGTTTTCGGCTGTCTGTCTGTCCAATGCCATAACTCTTCAACCAGAAAGGTTGTTAATATTTGACCAAATAATTATACATTCCTTGTGGCATGGCTTCGGGCAATAGCACTATTTCACTATCAGTGCACTATTCTCACATATCTTTATTCAGTCTTTGCCCTTTGCTTCATGCACGCACTCGTCTTACCATTACAGATGTATATGTTGAACCATGTTGTATTACAGAATGTCCGTATCGGTCCTATGGCGAGGCTTCCTACACGCACTACATAGCGGCCATTAACGACAACGTGTACTACCAGTGCCCGGATAACCACGTGTTTAATGAGGTCCTCTGCACGTGCATCGCCAAAGGTAAGGGTTCAGCCTTCAATGTAATATGTCAAATGTTGCTTCCATTCGAAGATTTAGAGGATAAGGGTTCTAAAATTTCTGATAAAAAATGATCATTTTATACATGTAATTTTGGCATGATTTACGACTTTTCCAATTCTATTCATGATGCCCAAATTACCACTAATTATCCATATACAACAATGGCTAAAACTAGAATAGTAGATGTAGAGTAGACCGACTCTTTTTGTACATATCTCTGAATTTCTGACATTCTTAGACTGGAAACTTTCTTCACACTATGTCTTTCTTCTTTAAAAAATGTCTGAGGTGTAAGGCTTTAATGTAACTTTTGAGATAATTTCAACTTGTTTTAACGAGATTTCAAACTGCTAGCCACTGCATGAAACATGTTTCTTTGTTTTGTTTTTTTAAGTTTAGCGTCTTCACTTGTTATGATTCAGTTCCATTATTGTCTACACTTCCTATTTCCTAACACATATGTAGTGAAATTCTCACCTGAAATTGCATGATCTATTTTACTAACTTCTGTAACCATAACAACCAGGTTCTAGCCAATGGATACATCACAGAAGGAGAACAACTAGGTCACCACAATTTATCACTCCATCAGTGACAAAACCATTCAAGCATGGCAAAGTTCCACAAAGTAATTAAGCTCTTTCATCTTTATTTCTAGCTCACCTGAGCAAAGCATTATGATCATAGTGATTCGTTCGGTCGTCGTCATCAGTTAGTCCATCTTGCATATACACATTTTGCATTTTGAGTTCTACTCTACAATCTTTAAACAATTTCATGAATTAAACCTTTCAAGAGGCTAGTTTACAAGGTCATAGTGCCTATTTTTCAATCTTTTAATTTCCTTTGGACTCAATCTTTCAAACAGTTGATGGCATTTGATACAGGCAGATTCAATTTTCTTTAGTCAGAATATCTAACTGGTCATACCGAAATACAAGAAGCCTAAATACATTTGTAGGCTTAAAGTCCTCGACCAAAATTGTATTGAGGTACTCAGATGAATGTTAAACGTCTTCATATTCTATATAGCATCATTTTAGAGCAGATAAATTTGCAGCATAGACCAGATATGCACGTTTCGGGTACTTAACCCTCGTCAGTGATCCTCAATATAAACAATGTAATATGGCCAAAGAGAGTGAAAATCATGATGTCCAAAAATGTACGAAAGACATAGCAGGATGAGTGGGATATGATGCTAAAGGATCATCGTTTTAAAAATTTCAAGAAATTTTGATAACAGAAATTATCGAATGCGTTGAATAGACAGACGATCAACCGAAGTTGAAGTTGAAATCATGAATTTGAAAAAAAATGTATGACCTGATCCGACACAAAATTATAATCAACCTCTCCATCCGCTCGACAGTATTTCAACGTTAATGAAAGTCAAAAACAAAAGCCGAAACTAAATTCCAAAAAGAAAACACACAATCGAAAGGGTTGCGGAATTTGGAAAAAAAGTACAAAACAGAACTTTCTCACGCGAGAAGAAATAGGACAAACGGAAATAATAACACAAGCTCCAAAGAAACACGGAGGGTAACTTCTTTAATGAACCATCTCCAGTACAAGTGCAGAAGGCATTGTAGAATGCCTTGTAGGTGGCGCTGTTAAAACAATAGAAGACTCAGATGAGCGAATTAGGCCGATCTGTGCATGAACGTCTTTTTTCTAAACTTATTCGCTTTTTAACTTTTGGTGATTGTTTTAATGTTCAAAGTCTTTTGAAATTTCTCCAATATTCTATAAATTAACACTTAATTGAATTTACATGTAGTATCACTATAATTAATTTTGCAAGGAATGTACAGGGTTTGCTTTAAACAGAAATCGGCCGTTAAAAGTAGAAATTCCGAATTCATATAAATCATGAAAGCATCAAAATTCTATTTTATTGGAACTACTCGACAATATGTTGTGTTTATTGTTTAAATAGTAAATCAAATATTTGAATGACAAATATGGATAATGACCATAAAATATGGATAATGACCATATCCCTGTTTACAGCACAACATCGATAATTCAGAAAATCAGAAACCGAAGGCATACAAAATCAGGATAAAACAGGAACCAAAGCAAACAAACAAAAACCTCCACCATATGAAAAGAAGCGAACTCCCGATATGAGAGTGAGACCAGGTGCCCAGGAAGAGTAAGCATCTCCTGCTTGCATGCAACACCCGCCGCTTCAATTCGGTAGAACTGTCACATCCGGTTACTTCCATTTCGGAAGACATAGAATACAATCGTTGGTTAGATGGTTCAAATACTCATTTATTTTCGTTATAGTTAGGAAATATAAACACGGTAGACAAAATCTCTGGTATATGACATTTCATACTAGCCAGGACCAAAGTCCTGAAGGCTTATGTGATATCCCAGAGTTGTCGTGTCATGCGATTTTAATCATGATGTTCTACCTTTAGAAAAACTTCTAAGATTAACGATACTACCCCTTGCTTCAAAAGATATTACTATATGTTATAATTTACTTTGTTATTACGTTAGATTGCAATAAGATTGGAGACAGCATGACGTCATACAAGGAGTACATAGACATCCTGAGAGATTGGGTTTATTCTGATTGTGGGGTAGGAGAAATATTTGTGCAGGAAAAATGTGGATGTTTTAGAGGAGGTATGTATTGGATCCTTCATAAGTTCCTAGTAAGAAAGTGAGAGAACATTTGAGATTTCACTTCGGAAACTATTAGGATTTTGTCAAAGTGCGGATTTACCCCCGTTTTTGTGATTTTTTCTAAAAAGGAACTCTCTCTACAAACCCTTTCATTTCTTTTAATGTACTTAAATGACGATATGATAATGCAATTTCGTACGGGGGAATTCTTCTGAAGCAGTATTTGACACATCCTCGGTACCCCAGGCTATTTGTGCTTTTGCTGAATACCCTGGGTCATATCGTACTACTGTAAAATCATTTATTTTCGTGGGTTTAAAATTTCGTTGTTTTTGGGCTGAAACTGTTTTCGTTGACATTTAATTTCGTTGATTTCTGACTTTCAACAATTTTTTTCACGAAGTAAAAGAATATGATAAAAGAAATCAAACGTCGTACATCTGTAAAACTTAATTATATGTCACGGAAGATGTATGTGTTGGAAGTATAAACGTCGTAAAGAGTTTGTATTTTCCCTTTTACTTAGACAATGAGATCCTTACTATTGCCGATGGTAATAAACTACCAATTACACAAAATGTTAATTGAAATATAGGCCGAAAATAATCAGTATCAAAATGTTTCTTTGCCGAGTTCTCATATAAGAATACGTAGCGACGATAAGATTTACATCCGGAAAGTTAAAATCTAATCTGAAAACGAATTCGTATTGTGTAAAGAATGGATTAAACTCGCTAGGTACCCCGAGCTTTAACCCTCTCAAACAATCTGACTTTATTCATCTCTTTGTTATTTGATAGCTTGTCCGAGCACTGTCGGATGATATGCAATGTTTTATGTATTGCGGGTGTTAACAAGTAATCACGTGTTTGGCCTTTTAATTGTTTGTTTGGCTTTGACCGTAATTAGACAGTTTGGCTTCATAGGTAATTGACAATAGATTATAGTTGATTGATTTCCAAGTGAAACGATTCTAATACTGGGTCCATGCAGTATAAGTATGCAGACTTTAAAAGATTGCTACCTGGACCGATATCTCCGGCTGTTTATACTACGCATTCTAGATTTCAAAGGGCAAATGAATTTATGAAAATGATTTTTTTTTTCAAATGGAAATCTAAAAAAAGGATAAAATTTTATACAGGCAACGAAAGTGAGAAACATGTATTGTCAACGTCTCTCAATAAAATCTCAATTACATATTTATATCTATCGAAGTCAAAGCAAATTTTCGTCATGGATTTAATTTCGTTGTTTATAACCACCCACGAAAATAACGAAATTAAATCCCCAACGAAAATTTATGATTTTACAGTATTTCGGGGAATTCCATTTATATGCAAATGTTGCTGATTGGCTCCCTCACAAACTTTTTTATCCAATCGCATAATTGTTTACAAACATCTTTTGGATAGCGATGATAAATAGTGCATATGTGACTAAATAAGATACTTCTTGATGCCCTGAGACAATAATCAAATTATTAATTAGATGTTTTCCGATACAAATATTCAGGTTACCCACAAAAAATCCCCCTTGTGTACGATTCACAAACTGTCCTCACTGGTCTGCGCGCATCCATTTCCGTCATTTTTTTAACTTTACGAAGAAGAGCTATTTCATTTAAAATCCCCGAAATAGTACGATCTGACCCAGGGTATTCAGCCAAAGCGCAAATAGCCTGGGGTACCGAGGATGTAGTTGACGCAATGTTATTTTAAATAATTACTTTGGAATCTAAAGAGTGAAGAACATATCTTTTGATTTCTAAAATTGACAATTATAGTTCGGGACTGTAGATTGTTATTTAAAGACTGAATTCTTTATTTCTAGATGACACTAAAGCACAACCAGATTTGGTTCAAAAGTCCTCGACGACTGTTGCGCCTGTAGCAAAAGGTATGGAGTTTATAGTCAATTCTACATCCTTTAATTTATCGGAGTTAAAAGTTCATGCCATTGGGGCGAATTTAAGAATCAACAAGCTAAGCATTTTTCTCTTAGTCTTAAAAGGCTGAATCTGTCAGCAGATAAGGCGGATAGCGGGAAAGGTCATGTCCGTCGTAAAACTAGGATACGGATGATTGCACCTTTATGTAAGGCTGAATGCGTCGAATATTTTCACATGTTATCTTGGGCGATACAATAATGTCTTCAGCTTCACATTGACGTCATTCCAAGCATTATATATATTATATAACTCCGACTATAAATGACCTCATCTGTGAACCGGGGAAGGCCATTCGAAAAGTTACTTTTGTCCCGCTGTCGGGAATAAAAAGAAAATAGTAATGTCATCAAATCATAAAGAATAGAATAATCAAATAATGTCGAAGGTTTCCAACTCTATACCTTCTTGAAGAAAATCCAAACCAATTTCCATGCACCAGACACGTGTTTCGAATATTAAATTCTCATCAGTGATGCTTCTAGCGGAGCCGCCAAAAATCATTTTCAAGAGAGTAGCGCCCTCTTTAAATTTTTGAATTTAGATTTGTACATTTACAATACAGAGAGTGCGCGGCTCAAAATTTCCTGTAGGGTCGATTCAGTAGTAATGTTGTATAATTGAATATACATATTTTCAGGCTGTGACAAGGAAGCTACGGGGAGAGCCTCCTTTAAGACGTTTGTGAAGGTGATTAACGACTGGGCGTACTCAGACTGTCCATCCAAATATGTGTTCAATCAAACACAGTGCAAGTGTGTCATCGATGGTAAGATTTTACCTATGTGAATTATGAAAATATGAAATCAAGATATGGAAAAACAGGCAAAAATGATACTTTATCATAAATATAAGGAAGGCAGTACATGTACCTGTAGAAGAAACTAACATGAAACACGTGTCTAGTACAATAAAATTGGTACTATAGAACATATATTTCAATAGTAACAAATTCATACGTCCTTCATTACTTTCTATTAGCATGATCAATATCTTTATCTAATTCTTTTATTCAATTGCTATATTTCTTGAGAATTGCACTTTAGATACAAGCACTTTTTCCTTTCTGTCTCTAAGACTTCAAAATACTGACTCAAGATTGTTGATTTCTAATCTGCAGATCCACATACACAGGAATCTCACGAGCACTCTGTAAACAACCTCCACTCTGTACAAGCACTTAACAAAAGTAGTAAAGTGGTCACTAATGGCACTGTAGATACTAACCAACCCAAAATGGTGGAAGCTAATGATGTCAGTGTTGATATTAACCAATCAAAAATAGCTACCGTTTCTCGCTCCAAATCTTTTGACGCTAACACGAAAATGAGACAGACGCACGGCGATGAGTCATCGAAGAAAACATCTCCTATTGCACCACGAATGTTCAGACATGCAAAACTTGTCAAAGTTTTGAAACAACTGGACTCAAAATATAACCTTTCCCAAAGTAGTGGTAAATCAATAACATATTTTTTCTTATGGATCGGACGATAATAACTGATGCTGTAGCATGTCAATATATCCATTTAAATGTCTTTACTTATATTTCTAACAGCCAACCTCTCTTTTGATCCGCGAATTAGTGTTACACCTATTTGCATGTTGCATGCTTTTTTATGCCATCAGCATGAAAACCAGATTTAATCATTCTCCTTCCTCCATTTTGTTCGCAAAAGAATAAGTGAACTCCCTTATTGCAGATTCAGCGTGTACGTCAGTTCCCACCGGTAAATCTTCATTTAAGAAGTTTGTAGCAGATTTAAACGACTGGGTTTTCGCCGACTGTCAGGATAATTTCGTATTTAGCGTGGATCACTGTGACTGTGTACCGAATGGTAAGGTTTCATATAAGGGGGAGGTGTAAGTTGGGCATATTACATGATATCCCTGATACTCAATTACATATAGCGATTACAAAACTTCTCTTATAGTTATAACATGATACCACCTTAATTCTTTTTCAGTCCGTTGTAACCTGGCCTCGACAATTCATGTCGGCATTGGTATCCTAACTATAATTGTGAAGAGGGGACACCTCGATCTGTTCCAAACTTATTAAAGGTCCTAGGTCTAAAATATTTCTATGTGTGATGCATCTGACAAAAATAAAAGATATATAAAACTGGCCCTTTGGCAAACAGGCATTTTCAGAAACAAGCTCTTCATATAAATTGGATTTTCTCTATTTGTCTTCGAGGATCACTGATGAAACATTCTGTTAATGTGGTTCACTGAAATGTTTTACCAAGAATATGTATTACAATGATTTACTATCATTCCTTCATCAATCACAATTGTGTGGGTGATGCATCTGATGCGTAATTCGTGAACCTTCCTGAACAAACCAAAATTTATCACATTGACCTATTTACTATTACTTTTTTCCTATAACTGATGGATTAACTGTAAGCGATCAATTAATTATATTTCACATGTATTTTCTGCGTGACAAGACCAGGCAAGCGTAATGTGTTGGTAGGAGTCAAACTTAAGGGTTTCTGGTTTTATCTTGCAGGAGATGATGTAATTCCACAAGATGTTACAAAAGTAGCAACAATAAAGTCAACCGAGGCTCCAGTTATGGTTACTAATCCAGGTATGTCTATGCTCGACAAAGTAAACGATAGCTCATGATGAGCTTTTGTCAAAGCTGATTGGCCGGTTGCCACCATCTTTCGTTTGCCAGCCAGTGCGTTAACATTGTCATATATTTCTATTTCTCTTCTGAAATTGATGGAAGCAAGTTTTTTTCTAGATGCGTGATAAATAGTAGTTCTTACTAAGATAGCATTAGTGAGTGAAAGTGAAATCAATACTTTAAAATGAAAAGGTTATAATGGATTAGAATGCAAAAAATGAGAAAACATATATTTAAGGAAAACAACATACATATGTGTCAATATGTGTGTCAATGTCATTTTTGAGATAAGGATTGCCTTTTGTATTCTTTGTGATAAGCTCTTTATAAGGCTCTTACCTATTAACCTTGACCCAGGAGTTTAACCTAGGAATAGTCCACTGTACTTACAACAGTATCTCTTGTTTAGATAAAGGCTTCATATTTGACATGTTCATTGTGGGAAGAATTATCATTTGTTACTTTAACCTTTGACTCAGTGACTGCGACCTTATATCAAAAGTTAGAAGCATCAAAAGGTAGAAGCTGTCGAAGATTGTTTTTAAAAACAGTTGTTATTTCGTTTTAAGACTGCCAATACGAGGCTAGTGGTGCAGGATACCGGAAGTACATCTCACAGCTAGGAGACTGGGTTTATTATGAATGTCCATCGGGGAAATCCTTCAGTATCGCGAAGTGTGACTGTATTGGTATGTATTACATAAATATTTATTTATTTTAATCGTTTTGAACGAGTGAAAGACATTATCAATATGTTATGCTGGATGACAAAACATGGACAATTAGAATTTATTGATACCATAACTTTCCGAATTTATTGACACATATATTGAAACGTAAGTTTATGTATAGAAAAATTATCTTAATATTTTCAAACTAAATCTAGAAAATACAGCTATTACCATTACCGGCTGAGTTCTATGCAAAAGCTGAAAAACAACGACGTTGATATCAATTTATTTTCTCAATGAATACTTATTTTGACTTGAAATGCGTATATTTATAAAAAAGATGAAAATTAGAATGAACTCTGGAGTTTCTGACCCGTTTTATTTTGCTTTCTTTCAGGTAGTGGAGTCATTGGATCAGGTAGTCATTTGGACATTTTCAAAAATTAGTATCAATATGTAAATTATGGATACTCTACACAATTCTTTTTTAATTTAATTTTTTTTATTATTTCCAATTGCAGCTTAACGCCTAAAATAACAAAATGTTTCTATTCATCAAAACAGAATAGACCAAATTAGAACATAATTTTTTTTCAAAATACAATGAAAAAGTATTATCGATATGGTTTAACTGAAAGTAAAGAAACAATTCGATTGTAACGTCATCGTCCCGTCCCCCAATTACTAAACCTGAATTAAAATGAGTTAGAGAAGAGTAAAAGAAACTGGGTACGATTTAAGGTAAATAAAAAGTTTACAAAACATTTCACTTTCTTCGTTCTTCAATAAAATGTTCTTTTGTTCATAGGATGTGTGTATGAGAAGGCAGGGGACGGACAGTACCGGCGATATGTACAACAGCTTGACCAATGGATCTACTATCAATGTCCTACGAGACAATCATTCAGTGAAGATACATGTCAATGCATAACTGAAGGTATAACATGGAGATTTTTCTTCGTTTGCTTTGGTTCCTGTTTTGTCCTGATTTTCTATGCCTTCGGTTTATGATTTTCTGAATTATCGATTTTGTACTTTGTATTGGGATATGGTCATTATCCACATTTGTCATTGATTACTAATGAATATGAAAATTAATAATTCTAATAAATGTACTATGCTGCATGCCAAGGTGGATTCAGGAACACCCATGTCCTGATTCCACAGTTGAAACGAGCGATTCCGATTACCTGGAAAAATTGGCCCTTTCTTTAGAACGGCTCAGATTTCAATTCTAATGTTTCTTTGACTAACCAAGGAACTCTCGTCATAGATGATATCTTATCCAAAAGAAGCTCAAATTCTGATTTAACTTTCGTCAAGAGTGTGTAAATATTGTTATTTCCGTTATGACTTTACTTTGAGGTTTGAATGTTTTTGTTCTAAAATCAAAACAGTATGAAATACTCTGCATAACTTTCTTCATAACATAATTTACTAATCTTTCAGGTGTAGATCCAAACATCAACAGAGAAAAGCTGGAACCAGGTAAGATATTCTCGCATGATTTCCATTTCTACCTTTTTAATCTTAGATTAGGATACATATAGTGTTTGCCTTTGTGTTTGTCAGTTTTGCTTTCTGCTTGCTTGTTTGCCAGTAGAAAATTTAACCTTACTTTTCATAACTTTCGAAAGGCAAATAATTAGGCTTTCATATTTCAGATTTGTTTATTTCTTGTGGCAAACCCTTTCTGTCGGTACCAATGTTAACTTAAAACTTTATATTTAAACACCTCAATTATGGCATTGCTTTAATTCGTGAATGATGGGTCTCTCATGTGCTTGCTTTACATTGCTTTTTTATATTGCTGATAGATGCCGACAGGGGCGTTATGTTTTTATCCGTTTTGCCAAATGTCTTTTATGTTGTAAGAAATTGTTTCATATAGAAGTGCCATTGATTAGCATGGATCAGACTATCATGCATAAGTTTTTAATGACAATATTCATTCTGTTTCTATGGCATTTTTAAAAGGAAAAACAAGTATGTGAAATCCTTTATGTACATTGATATTTTACAATAAACCGTATTTCATGCTTAATGAGCACTTTTATTTCATCTTTAGGCACAAACTGCATGTCACGCCCATCTGATATTGGGAAAGAATATTTCGTCATGTCGTTCCCGTCATTCGGTGACATCCTGTATACTTGTGAATTTGGTTATCTGTACAGTCCAGAGAGATGCCAGTGTGTCCCAAAAAGTAGGTCAATGAAACAATCATATACAATTAAGAAAGGGATGTTATGTGCCAGCAAAAATATTTTATTTCAGCAACACACCTTCCAAAAAGATGTTATGTGCTAGCAAAATGCACACAAATTGAAAGAAATGCATGGAACTTCCAGCATTACACACAAAGATAGAACCAACTGTTATGTATAAGCAAAACACACAAATATATGAACCGGATGTTATATGCCAACAAACTTACACATATTCAGGAAGCAACTGTTACCTATGTGCTAGAAAGAAAAAGAACTCACACATTGAATCAGTTGTAATGAATACTGTAAACGTGGACGTTTTCGCGCGGGGGTAATTTTCGCGTTTTTCGCTAATCAAAGGAATTTGCGCCCCCCCCCCTCGCGTAACGCCTGATCTTATACTCGCGAAATTTCCCCCCGCGAAAATAACCACGTTTACAGTAATCCTGAAACAAAAGAAATATCTGTCTGAAAACCACATACATAAAGTAGCAGCTGTTAAATGCAAAGTAAAAACATGCGTCAGTGGAAGAGCTGTAATGTACTTATTACAAAACCTCCAATACAAAATAAAATAGTTTTACTTTATTAACTTTAACATCATGTAACAACATAATACACAAATTGAAACAACTGTCTTTTACAAGCATAATACACAAAGAAACTTGACGCTGTGTCCCAGTAAAAAAAATATCTACACATGTAATATACACGTAGAAAGATAAGTTTTGCTGTGAGATGAGATAAAGAAGATCCTGACGATAATCTCAACAGCACTCACAATAGAGCACCAAATTGAGCATCGACAGACCCCTAGCAAGCTAGAGGTGGGACCAAGTGCCCGCGAGGAGTAAGCATCCCCTGTTTGGCTAGCCGCACCCGCCGTCGATGTTCTTGCACGAAAATGGAAAACAATATATGAAACACGTTGTCTAGTACAACAAAATTGGTACTATAGAATATATTTCAATTTTGACAATACAAAACATACACTGTATAATGTTATGTCTATATAGAAAGTGCTATGGCGACCATGAGAAATATTTAAAACGCTGTCAAACACTATATGATTGTACATATTTTACAGATGTCGCTGTGGACGATTCGGCGAAGAAGCCAGTCACAAGTCGATGTAAGCATACTATTTACAAATTTTGACTTTGACCTTAAAAAAACAAATTAAATAGAATGATTACTTAAACAAAATTGATATGAATAAAATACACAACGAGAAATGTGTCGAGACTGAAACTCTATAGCATCTTTTTTATTCAACCAAAGGAACAATACTTTTTTGCTTTTATTAAAATGTTGTTATTGTTAAATCTAGTCGAGTTATCCAAAGAAAGCTGGGCATCTAACCAAAACTTTTGACCTCGGAGGGGAAAACACACAAGCAAACATTCTTAAGCTTTCACTTCGTATATACATGCATTTTGGATTCATAAGAAGTTTATCTTATCAACTCCTTTAATATTTTTGTATTAACATAATTCTATACTCTACCTTTTTCCTGTTTTAGCATGCGCCCTTCAGGAGTCGGATAAAGGACCTGGTTATTTTCGAATGCAAATTTCTGATCAGCAGTGGATCGACTTGTCTTGTCCGCGAAATGAGCGTTTCAGTGCCGACAGATGTAGTTGCTTACCTGCTTGATAAGTAAGTTTTTAAATAGATGAAACTTTTTCTAACTCAGTCAGTTTGTTATAAGAAATTATATTTTTCCGCACATTTAAGAATATTCATTCGTTTTCATAATGGCTCAAGGTTTTACCAACCATAGAGAAATGTTAATATGAAATATGAAAGTATTTATATATCAGTATCTACACAAAATCAAAAACTGCTCGCTAGCTGAGGCTGTTGATCGTATGTCTCTTTGAACAACGCATTCGAAAATTTATGTTACCAAATTTCTAAAACGTGGGCCCTGTGGCATCATATCACACCCATCCTGATACGTCTTTCGGTACATATTGGACATGATAATTTTCACTCTCTTTGGTCATATTACATTGTTTAGATTGAGGATCACTGTCGAGGGTTAAGTACCCGAAACGTGCATGTCTGGTCCATGCTGCAAATGTATCTGTTCTTGAATGATGCTATTGAATTTGAAGACGTTAAAGGAGACTATTGGTCCCCAAGCGATAATATTAGATCTTATATGAAGCGAAGTTAATACTCTCACCTCTAGACCACACGGATAGAACGTGCTAAGCCAAACAGCAAAATTTGGATTAATAATTAAGAGCACATTATTACAAACTCATTGCTTCATGTGAATATTGAAAAGAATATCAGCAGGAAGTTAAGCACAATTATAATTGGGTTTTTTGTTTGTTTGTTTGTTGTTGTTGTTGTTTTTTTTTTTTTTTTTTGGAATTCCCGTTATTTACTAAAAAAAATCATTCCTCAAATCTCAACAAAAATTGATCAGAAAATTAAACATTTAGTTACGTCTTCCTGATCCATTATCTTTTTACCAAAAAACAATTTCTACACACAATGTGCTTACTTAGCATGGTTAGGTATTGTGCCTTAATAGAGTACGTAAAGGTGATCGGTTAAGGCGAATTAAGACCTCGTGCTCTATATCTTGGGATCAAATACTTTAATATTTACTACTAGTTTTTGATCTGTCATTTTCGAAATGGAAAATTCGTTTCCATCATCACTTTTTTTTTCGCGTTAAATTATGTTTACTAATCAGAATGCTAGACTTCTCATATTGAAGTACTTTAGAATTTGAATTTTAAAAAACATAACAGGTTTAACATCAATAGAGATATGGTTAAAATATAATAATGCGGAAGGGTTCCAACTCTTTACCATCTTGAATAAAATTTCAAACCAATTTCCATGCACCAGACACGTGTTTCGAATATAAAATTCATCATTTCATCAGTGATGCTTCCAGCCAAAGTGCTTTCCACACATATATAACACATCGGTGATGGATCTTTATCTAACTATCTCCTTCACTTTTTTCAGGTACAAGTGATATGGAATATATTTCCACCACAAAAGTCCCAGTTTAAACTGTCTAGAAATCCATGAAAGTGGTTGTTGAGTCTCCGGTGCCAAGATTTTTATAAAGGGACAGCACTCCAGTTTACAGAGTTGTCTTTCTCGAGGAGTCACCCCTTCACAAACCTACACATACTCTGCTTAATGTTTTATTTATTTGTGCTGTTTGTTTCATATATCTATAATCTGTATGAATGCCTTTCATCTTAAGGAAATCTTTAAGAAAATAATTTTGCTAGCTGAATCAGTGATGTAACAGCAAAATCAACTAATACAGGGAAGAGAATCTAGAATATACCCGACGACAATCTACCAAAACATCAGAGTTTTACTATTCATAGTCAAATCAAAAGTTAATTCTCTATAAATGTCATCATAATTTTTGTTTTCTCGAATATGTCAATTTAAGATTATAATATTAATATATGGAATTTTGTATATGATTTGATGAATTAATAAATAAAAGGATAAAACCGACATGAAATGTTGATTATCTTTTCTTTACATAGGATTATATTTATTTCTCATAAGTCAGCACCTGTTGCCCATTGGTCTCGTTGGTGTATCTGTTGTCTTTTATGTTTCATGTTTTTATGTTGTTAGTTGGTGTTCCTTGTCCCTTTTGTGTCTCTTTCTGTGGGTGTCTGCTCTGTGTTTTTGCATTGGATGTTGAGAGTTTTGCTGTGGGTGCTGCAACCGAGTGTTGTTGGAGATCCCCTCCTTTCTTTCATATAAATATATATAATAATAAAGAACGCATGTCACACATGGAGCGTTCTGTAATCGGCCATTGATGCAAGGAAACTTAAATTGCTTCCCTATTTGCCCCGGAATACGAAAGATCGCAACTACAGCGCGTGCAGCTGTCCGTTCTGATTTGCATTTAGTTACCTACCTAAACCATTGTTCAAAACTTGGGCACCTTTTCTACACAAGTAAACTTTGGATTCCGGACCTTAAGGCCCCTTTTTGGATCATCTATATATCGATTGATTATAAATATTTAGTGTCTCTTTTTACACCAGAAGAAAATTTAACATTTTATGAATGAGAATAATCTTGAAAATTTCGTTTGTAATCTCATCACAATTTATGTAACGTCTATATATACAGTTAAGAAGGGTAACCGAAATATCCGGATAAACCGCCCTCGCATAGGTAAAAATCAATGCAGATATATAGATCGATATATGGAAAGGGCGGTTTACATGCTAATTTGTACTTTGTGCACTGTATTTTTTCTCTGATTTTCTCTAATTTCAACATGGGCGTAAAAAAGAATGGCTAATTCCTTTTCAAGGAGAATTTGTCGTATATCTATCTTTCACTAGTTTGTCTGAATTAGCCATTCTATTTTGCGCCCATACCTAATTAAAGTGAAATTTATCATAACAACCTGGGTTTTTTGTGCACTGTTTAACCAAAGCTCACAAAGGGTGGGTGTGTTTTAGTAAATTTTGCAAGCGCTTAGGTTTATATCTTATATCTTAGCAGAAAGGAATATGAAAGTTGTTGTTCAGACATAGATCAAACAATTTATATGATTATTTCAGTAAATTGTGAAAATTCAAAAATCCGATTATTAAGCCTTTCCTTAAGGTCCGGGATCCTTTATGAAGTCAAGACAATGGAGAACAATCAGAAACATCCGTACAACTTTTGTTAGAAGTATTACAGTGTAGATGATCTCCAGCAGCGCTATCATAAACTGACCACAGCGGAACACACTCACAGTACAACATAAGACAAAACAACTTCAACAAACAACAGAGAACAACGAGACAAACTACAAAATCCACAGCGAATGGTTCAACAAATTAAAGCAAACACGCAAAAACTTGAACGGTCATCCGCTATTTCATAGTAATATACCGGGTATTCTTGCACTCCTATCTGAGGTGTCTCGAGACAGACTGAAAAGTAATCTAGTATAACATGGCGCTTCTGTTTGAAGCTGAACTTATCTTGTATTTTCCATTTTACATTTGACCTTTACTAATTTCCAACATGTGGTTGAAAACCATTACATGACCATAGTAAAGGGCACATAACAGAAGGTACTGCATTCACGATACAAATAGCAAAGTCTTCGGCTAATTGAAGGTTTGACTTCAGTACCCAATCATAGATTTTACTGTTTTAAAAATCGACCTGTTCCAGCGGCACATCTATTACTCTCTATAAAAATTTAACCTCCCTCTTCCTTTGTTCTGGTCATGCCTTATTAATCTAACATGTAACAGATTCGCAACCAAGTTTCTTTTTAAAGGTAAGATCTCTAAATTAAGTTTTACTAGTCTCTTCATCGTATATTCGTCTGTATAGTACTATTACACCTTAAACCGACAACTTCATACATTAAGCAAATAAAGTGTGATAACATTTTAAAAATAAATATGATTCCGCGAATGTATTTATCTTCCTTATTTAAACTGAAAGTGGGCATTGCATTAAACAGAAAGTAGTTTGGACAAGGTAAGGCATTTGGCTTGCAGTACTCTCTACATTCATGATATAAATGGCTCCCGCGAACATGGCGAATGTTAAACGTCTTCAAATTCAATAGCATCATTTAGGTCAGACACATTTGCAGCATGGATCAGACATGCACGTTTCGAGTGCTTAACCCTGATTGATACTCAATCTATACAATGCAATATGGCCAATTTTATGTCCAAAATGTACCGAAAGATGTAGTACTTAGGGTTGGTAGGATATGATGCTACAGGACCTAAGTTTTAGAAATTTCAAGAAATTTTGTACAAAATGTAACAGAAATTTTCGAATGCGTTGAAGTAACGATCAATATCAGTTAACTCAGTAAATGGTGCAGAACTAATTATTTATAGAATAACTGTCTTTTGGAATGTGATTATACTGTGATAACCTACAATGGATCCAGGAATTATGTTCCATAATGCGCGTTAGCGCATTATGAGAAACATAATTCCTGGATCCATTGTAGGTTATCACAGTATAATCACATTCCAAAAGACAGTTATTCTATATATTTACATTCAAGTTTTTCACGCTTTAATGACGTTAAAATACGTATACATCTACGTTGCTAAGGCTCTGTTACTACGTACCGTCGAAGTTCAAATCAAGCCAACTTACTATGACGTCATAGTTCAAATCACGCCACTGCGGTTATACCCCTATAATCACAGTGTAAATTCTATACAAATGAATGGGCATATGTAAATATTTAGTGACATATAAGACTGGTACTCGAAAAATTTCAATAAACAGAATTAACTGAATTGTATTTTGACAGTGGCCATAACATGCACATATTAGAAGACTACGGAAAATATTAATTGTTAATAGATGATTTCTGCTTGTAGAAAAATCAACCAAGATAGATACTGAACTTAAATGAGCCGTCCCATAGGAAAACCAACAATGTGGCAATAATTACGTCACAGAGAAATCGCTGCACAAACGACGTCATCGATTACGCGCATTTTACGTCGCTTTATTTCATCTTTTACAAAAGTTTATCATGCGTTCACGACGTCAAAACTTCATAAAAAGGACAGCATAAACGTATCCTGCAGACATTATTTAACTTTTTACGATAATTTCTATCAATGATAAAAGATAACCCAGTTTAATACGACACAAGGCCGGCTTATCAATGCTTCTTTGTTTTTATTTTTAATTTTTGTTCTCTCTCATTAAAGCTTTTGTCCGTGCGACTAAAAATTTCACGTGGAACTAAATTTTAATGATACGATAATAATGAGATCCCAATTAAACTGTTCTCTTTCCTATAAAATGACAATGCCCATATATAGTATTAATTACTAACTATCTTCACTGTAAATACCGTAACAATACGAGAAATAGCGTTGTGTAGCACGTTTTCTTGTTTTCCTCATTCGATTTTCTTTTCTTTTCTTTTTGCCCGCCCGCACGCGATCTCAAAGATTATTGTTTATTTTCTTGAAACTAACAAATATAACAATACAGGGACTTGTAAACTTTTTAAGTGATTAGGAATCTAGAAAAACAAAATAAAAAAGAAAATAGCCTTATAAAAGCAAAAGAATCGCGGAAGTGAAATACAGCATGAACGGGATCTCGCAGCTTATAGCGCTTTTGTTTAGCGGCAAAACTTGGTCATGATATAATTTTCAAGAAAAGCTCGAAAATATACGGCGATATTCAACACTTTTTTTTCAAAATCTGTATGAATTTGTGACAATATGGAGTAATATTTAAATGTATACTGTACAGTTATGTTTCCATTAAACGTATTCACGAATAGTTGAAAAGACATCGGTCTTTGGCAGTATAATCTATAATGTCCTAAACTTAAGGGGTTTTTTTTAATTTAGTTTTTCGTTTGTTTGGATTTTTTATACGCACTTTATCTCAAGAGATGCAAATTTTCACACAGCAACATGTATGGTCCGGATTTTATTGATTTTCCTTGTTTTCACTTTATTTACCATGAATGCTGAAGTTCATTATGGGGAAAAAGTAATGACACAGTGCAGTATATATAACATGTCTATTTTGAAACTCAAATGTAACGCAAACTAAATAAAACTAAAACATTTTTTGTCTGAAAGAAAGGGGAAGAGGTGGATCTTTAAGCACTCATGATTATAAAGGGAAAGTATAATGCATAGAACTTGACCACAACCTTCCCCGTAATAATCATCTTAATATGGTTTTTGAGTTTTAGTCAAATGATGTATTTTCATAATTTACATTGTAGATTGCAGTATTCTATTAGACAAACATAACCTCGATATCGGGAATTCCATGACCCGAGCATGCCCAGAGTAAAGCCGTACTAGGCGTTCAAAAGGTGGGGGAGGGGGGTGTTCCGAGGGAAAACGGTTTTGAAACGTAGAAACCCGTGAAATATCTATACTTTTAATAAGTGCTATTATTATTTTCGTTCCGACATAATCGCATTATCAGAGCAGATCAACTAAAGTTATCCAGAATGCCTGTATATTTCAAACTCCCTCCGCGCTCCCAACACCGGATCCTCCCATGTATCATCTTATAGAATACCGGTATGAGGTACGAGTTATTAAAAAAAAAAGATAATCGGTACGGTAAGTTTACTAGTATACTTCTGTCAGACTATTAATCTAATGCCCATAAAAAAAAATAAATGTTTTATTAGGGGGGGGGGGGGCTTGGAAAAAATGAAAGATCTTTGTCTCTTTCTGAACTTTGTTTTAATAAAATTATGATGAAAGAGATTTGTCCGGGATATTTCGCGTCGATTGTACACGTCAACTTAAATATGGTCAGAAAAGAGAGGGCGCTACGCAACTCTATGAGGAAGGTAGTAACGAGCAATCCGAAGTACTATTTGCTATCGATGATCGGAAACCATCGTATGGTAATCGATCAAATGTTTGGATTTAACACGAAAATTTGACACGAGAAAAGATTGAACAGTCTTGATCCTGCTTATATGTTGTTTTGTCGTTCAAAATAATTGTATTTACTATAAAGGAGATGCATCCTGATGGAGAATATTTATAAATATTACATGGAAATCGTTGAAAATACTAGACAGTATATTTTTTTTTTCAATTCGAATCAGGTTTTCAAGTTCATAATGTAATTCTGAAATATATAAATATGGGCCTACATGTAAATTAAGTATAAAATTAATGTAAATTAAACGCACTGTATAGTTTGCGCATCGTCTCTCCATGTACATGTATCATGCCATTTCCCGAATTGCTTTAATTCGGTAATGATTTGGTAGAAAAAATACATCTTTCTGCATTTTTTGTTACTAAGAATTACAAAGAACACAGAAAAAAACAAACAAAAAACGTGAAACGAAATTAACAAGTCACAACGGCATTTTCGTCGTTTATAACACCAGGGTTCGAACAATTCTGCATTATTTTCGAAAAGTAATACTAAAAAGCAGATGTCAATTATCAAGAAACTCTCTTTCCAGGTTTCAGCATGTAAAATTTTGATAAAATCTTAGTCGGATATTCATTCATCAACATTTTGACGTCGCGGAGTTAATAATTTGACATCGAAGACTTTAACATATTTTCAAGTAAGCATGACATTTTAAATCGCCATAACATGTGATAGAAGTATCATAAAACGATGAACTAAACATCACTGTAATCGCAAGGTCTTGGGCTAAAAGTATGTCGATTCCGAATTTCCTATTTGAGTATTTGACGTCGTCTGTTTTTGAAAATTAAGTATATATTTAATTTTTGTTGAATTAAAAACATGTGAAAATATTAAAACCACTGTAATTCATAGGGCTAATAATCTTTTTGATTCAGAAAATATTCACTAAAAAGCCGTTTTTTACAGTTATATGCACTGCTTTTTCTGTAAGTATGCCTTACATTAATATTGTTACAAAACGCCGCCACATTGAAACGCCATTAATTCGCAATCGAGATTTGTCGTTTTCTCTTTTCTCTAAGATCCACTCTTTGGTTCATCTAGCTTTCAAAGTTTATGTTCTGAAGAAATTTATATTAATTTGACACGAAAAAATCTCAAATCTTCCCGAATACAATGATACCCCGCATAGATGAATCCTTAGACATATAGCATAACAGCACCAAAGTCAAGTAAAATGACGCCACCTGTCAATTGAATTTGACCGATGCGGTACAGAAAGGGTTTACTTAATGATTTTGTTAAACACGTTTTATTTCCGAATATTCAATCAATGCATGGAAAAAATATAATTTCCTGAATTAAGATGCTGATTCTATAATTGTACAATTTCATCCGTCGCTCTACATATAAAGCTAGAATATTTAGTAAAATGGAGGGGATCTCAAATACGACTCGGTTACAGCAACCACAGCAAAACACCGAAAACCCCATACATGTAAGTGTAACCGTATTTAAAAGTACCAATTGTACATTATCCCGGTTATTATCCCCGGGTCTTTTGTCTATCCAATTTGATTGATAAGCTTTTAACAGTATTTATTGCAGAAATAGGTGTATCATCGCTTGAAAACAAACAAATCTTTAAATACCGATTAGCGTCATGTATCCAAATGCCCACACAATAAATACGTCATGACGTCAAAGTAACTTTGCGTTGTAGCTACATGTATTATACTAATTTTAAAATCTGTTTTGATAGATTATTTCTTTCAATATAGTTGTATGTTTGGTATCAAAATGATCGGAAAAGAACATATTTTTTGAAACTGTGAAAAAACAAAATTATCAAAATTTCGCCATATTGTTGGTTTTCCTATGGGACGGCTCAAATGTACTTCATGTAAGTACATTGTATTCCTTACTGTACATGTCATGTACTAGTAATCAATGACTTTCATGTACATGTATATATACGCTATTATTAGAGCTGCAACGAGTCGGGAACTTTTCGATTCGGTTCGATTTCGATTTTTATGTCTCGATTCGTTTTTTTTTTTTTTCGGTTCGAGTTTTTTGCAATATGATTTTCAATGGATGTTTAATTTTTTCCTTTTATTTGAAAAATTTAATTGAAAATCTCAATCTCAAAGAAAAAAATGTATAAAATACCCATGCAGTTCATGTGAAAGCACTGTATGATATATATGTTTATGTATCATGTGGAAATATTATTCAAGCCAACCCCCCCCCCCCCCCCCCTTCTAGAAATATAAATTCGATACTGTGTACAGAAGATAAATTATAACTAAACAGTTTGCACAAAGAAGTGCATAGGTGAAATACTTTAAAAGAGGCAATTTTCAATTTGGGGTAGCACTCGCACGCTCGTTGAAATGCGGTAAAAGTCGCCGGCTCGAACTTCCTCTGACCCTGTATTTTATTTTATTCCGAATTGCTATGTAAATGCACTTGAAAGGTTCACTTTTTATTCTAAATCACCACCTAAAATCATTCTTATTGGGAATCCTGCGATAAGAGAATACTTTAAAGTTGAAATAAGCCCTTTTCACATAACTGCGTGACTAGCATTTTGTGGACGGCAAGTACCGACTTTCATGACGTCATAGTTAAAAAGTGATTGTCTTTGACGTCATATTGCGGGAACTGCTCTTATTTTGCCGTCCAAAACAACTGGACCGCAGTTATGTGAAAAAAGGCTTATTAGAACGTTTTTCTGCATTATTTAGACTATTCGACTCGAATCGTTTCTGACCACTGCGACTCGCGATTCGAGTCGGCGCTAAGAATCGCGATTCTCGGTGCACCGCGGTGAATCGTTGCAGCTCTAGTTATTATGGTTAAGATGTCTGGTCCATGCTGTCAACCTATCTGCTTTTAAATGATGCTATTGAATTTGAAGACGTTTAACATTTGTACCACTTGGAGAGTATCACTGCTGGTGGACCAGGAGTCCCCGAGGGCACATGTAGCCAAGTTCGATCAACTTCGGTTGGTCGATTCTTCAAACGCATTCGAAAACGTCTGTTTACGATTTGTTGTCAAATTTCTGAAACCTGGGTCCTGTAGCATCATAATCCAGCCATCTTGCTATGTCTTTCGGTATATTTGGACATAATTTTCATAGATTTTGGCCATATTTCATTGTTTAGATTGAACATCACTGATGAGGGTTAAATACCCGAAACGTGCATTTCTGGTCCATGCAGTCAATGTATCTGCTTTTAAATGATGCTAATGAATTTGAAAACGTCTAACATTAGACTATCATTTAAATAAGATAATAAGAATTTAAGAATTCATCAATATTATTCAGAAGGAAATCGCCAAATGCAAAACTTTGGACTGTTGATTTTTTTTTTTTTGGGGGGGGGGGGGGAGTTGCGATTTATAACTAAAGCAAGAAATTGATAAATTAATAAAAGCTATGTGACATACAGCAACATGATGTATATTACATTTACAGCAGAGGTAGGTCAGGATGGCAGACGAGGAAGAATGCCCAGTGTGTGTTGTCGCCATTGATTTTGGAACAACTTACTCCGGATATGCATTTCAAACAAGATACCAATACGAGAAAACTCCCAAGAAAATGTTTGCCCCAAACTGGGTAGCGGCGTCAGCAGGTGCCATCTCACTGAAAACACCAACTTGTCTTCTGCTCACACCAGACGGTAAATTCGATACGTTTGGATACGAAGCCGAGGATAAATACGCAGATCTAGCTCTTGAAGAACAACATCATAAATATTATTTCTTTCGTCGGTTTAAGATGAAATTACATCGAAATCCAGTGAGTAGTTTACTTGCCAGCTCATCACTATTTCTTATCTTCTAGGAATCTTTGGGTGTTTTCAAAAGATATTCGAATAACGTTTTGATTGAAGTACATATGTATAAATCAGGGAAGGTTTTATAAACGATGGATCTGTCAAATATTTATGCCTGAATAGAGTCAATGCTACTCTTGACCCGTTCTAACTCAACGTCACATCGGTTTATTCGTAAGCGGCTTTACTGTTTTCCTTGCAATGACATATATGGATATTGACCATATCCCAATACAGAGTACAAAATAGATAATTCGGGAAATCACAAACCGAACGCATACAAAATCAGGATAAAACTGGAACCATGCAAAGCAAAACAAAAAACAAAAACCTCCATCACATGAAAGGTGATTTTGCTTAATATAAAGCTTCAGATGACATCGGTATTCGAGAAGAAATGAATAGAAGACGTATGGAACTCTTATCCTATTACAGAACGACTTACATTCTCTACGCTTTCAAGAATAGATGATAAATAAGAAAGGATATAATTATTTGAATACCCGTTTACTTAATAAATGTTTCCCCTTAACTTTCGACATTTCATAAAGCAACCGATTAGATATTGAGCAATACCGGTATCTGAGACAAGTGTTGTAGAAATTATGTGCATGTTTCGAAAATTTATACTTTTGGCCTGAAAGTAATAAGAGACAAAAACATTGAAGAAGTACAAATCAGTTGGTCAGTCTCATGGTTGGGAAGGCCAGGCAAAATCATTAGATTTTTCATTGGAACGGTTGCAAACCCCGGAATAAACAACATTCCGAAGTGAGACCAGGTGCACAGGGAGAGTTAGCGTCTCCTTTTTGCATGCAACATCCGTCGCAACAGCTCCATGAAAACTTGTCATATTCGGTGATTGTGTCGATGTAAATATTGTATGTACATTACAGGATAATGTTTTTTTCTGATGATGACAGCCATTCAATCTCAATCAGGAATGTCATTGATCATTCTGGAAAGAAGGGTCTCATATGCTTTTAAAAGATCTTCGTAGCGAGTGAGTGATGTAAGAAGATTTACTTAATAGTAAGTACTTTTAGAAAATTTACTTTACGTTTGACATACTATTGATGTTGTTGGTCTTCTGTTTCTCATAGAGTCTAAACAGAGAAACACAGATCGACGAGGAGGGAGGAAAAACCTTACCAGCTAGAACAGTATTTGCACACGGTATAAAATACTTGAAGGGCCATGCCCTTGCTAACCTCAGACTCCAGGGGGTACAGTGTGAGGACTGGGAGGTACGATGGGTGCTGACGGTACCTGCTATATGGTCGGAGGCCGCCAAACAATTCATGAGGGAAGCAGCTCAAAAGGTCACATTTCTATATCATCATCAAGAAGCTCACAACATCCGAAAAGAAAAATAACATTTCGGACGAAACAAAGTTCATTCTTTTATAAATCTTCCTATCAGCAAGAATAAAACTCGTTCAATGTGAAATAGGTGATTTAGGACAGAGTAAAGAAATTAGACCTTCCAAATATTGATGTGAAATTTAAACCGAATTATCATAAGTATCCATAATTCATGAATTTCATTTAGGCTGACCTGACGAATGATCAACTTACTATAGCCCTTGAACCAGAAGCTGCCTCTGTATTTTGCAGAACCATACCGGATGCTATGGGAGATAACACGTTCGAACCCGGATCTAAATACATGGTTGTTGACCTAGGTGGTGAGTTATCAATATTTAGAGATATTCAGACGATTTTAATTGAACAATATAGGTGTGTGACTTGAAAGACATCTTTGTATCCGGACAGATGGAAGGGTTGTGCGAATGTAATCCGGGTAATCAAGCAATCTGCTATAAATATAGTTGTTGGCCACCCAAAGTCGACACTGGATACATATGGATACATATTCGACACCCTGATTTGCAGAAGACTGCTGTATATTTTCCAATATTTTTATTCATTTCATTTTGAGAAGGTATAGTTCAATGGCATTGAAAAGGTCGAATTAAGTGTCGATAATTTACTGTTTCTGATATACTAAATGTTATTGACTGCTCTTATTCACGACGTTTTAGATGCATTTTCCTTTATTTTAAGGTGGGACAGCTGATATAACCGTTCATCAAGTCCAAGAAAACGGAGCTCTTCGTGAGCTACACAAAGCGAGCGGAGGGGCTTGGGGAGGGACCAGAGTGGACTCAGCCCTAGAGCAGCTATTTATAGACATTGTAGAGGAAGATGTTTGGAGCAAATTTAAAAAACGTAACGGAGGCGATTATTTTGATATATTCCGGGAGTTCGAGGTTAAGAAACGGACAGTGAAAACGAATGATGACCAAAAGTTCAATATGAAGTTACCACTTTCCTTAAGACAACTTTATGAGGAGATGAAACCAGGAAAAAATTTTAAGGATGCCGTTGAAAACAACGAAATGTACAGCGGTCGACTTAAACTACTTGGAGACAAAATGAGAGTTGACCAGCAGCTTATGAGGGGACTGTTTCGTGATCCTATTGACAAGTTAACCGATCACATGAGACAAATCCTCACATTACCATGCCTAAAAAACAAACCATCTCTCCTTCTTGTTGGTGGATTCTCAGAATCCCCTATAGTACAAGAAACCATCAGAGAGAAATTCCCTACATGTACCGTAATAGTCCCAAGCGAGGCTGGATTATCCGTGTTGAAAGGTGCGGTGCTGTTTGGACATCGACCAAAAACCATAGCCTCGCGAGTATTAAAATATACGTACGGAATCGCCGTCAGCAAACCCTTCATCGAAGGTCACCATCCACCGGAAAAGCGTTGTGAGTCGACTTATGGCGCAATCTGTAGGGACGTTTTTCATAAATACGTAGAGGCTGGTGAGTCTGTAGGATTAGATGAGAGTCAGTCTGTGTCGTTTACCATGGCACAGGGGGCCTGTATGAGTAGAGTCCGGGTATATACATCAGCAGACAGGGACCCCATGTTTGTGACGGACGAAGGCTGTACGTTGTTGGGTGAGGTCACGATTAGCCTGGACAATCCAAGCATGTCTACCAACAAGGTGAACGTCGGTCTGACCTTTGGGGGCACCGAGGTGTCATTGCAGGCAAACACTTCCGGTCGGACATTTGGCGCAAATTTTGACTTCCTGAGTTGAAGAAATGTATCACTCGTCATCGATATTTGATAGAGTAAATGTGGATTTACTACTTGATAGAGCAAAACATAGATTTAGAAAACTTAAATGTGCTCAACATATCATACTTTTTACATGTATGGGTTACACAGATACATTAATAACAAGTAATCGTATCGTTTTGATATGAATCAGGCATGTATTAGTACTTTATACAAGTATATATTAATATTACAAATATCAGGCGATGTTAGTAATAACGCTTTTACATTGTATCTGAGGATATCTATATCATTTATTTTTTATTTTTATTATTAAGAAACGAAGTTTCTGATTCCTTTCTTCGTGTCCAATATGATCACTGTGGCACATCTGTACCAATAGCATGTGCTGGTTGATAATTTAGTTTACAATATGCATGTAGATAGATTAAAAGGATAAGATTTGTGTGGGGAGAGTACTGTATTATTTTACATTGACAGAATCATACCAATTTATATTTTCATTTGAGAGTTTCAAAAGGTAAAACCTTCGCTTAAAACACAAAAAATGTCTGAAAGCATAGTGACTCTACACCTGTATGTAAGATCAGCAATTTGATGTTAGTATGTGTTATGTTTGGTTATTGTATGGTATTTGATACAATAAACTGTTAACCAATACATCACGACAAAAGTCATATTTTTAACGCCCCGATCATGTTTCTTACAATAATACGGAAGTGTTCCAACTCTTTACCTTCTTGAAGAAAATTTTAAACCATTTATAATGCACCAGACATGTGTTTTGGATAGTAAATCCTCATCAGTGATGCTTATTAAATGGCCGAAGCGTTTTTCTGACACAGACAAATCTTTTCAGTAACGCCCACTGTTTTTTTTTTTTTTTTTTTTTTTTTTTTTTTTTTTTTTTTTTTTTTAAAGGGCTACATGTGTAGGTGTAGGTGCGCTAACCCCTCATATCGGCCCTATAATTTCTTGATAAGCGAATTATTAATTATCGCTTTTTTGCAATGTTGAATGTTTTTTGCAATGTTGAATGCAATGTTGAATGTTGAATGGCAGGTTACAGCACCTACTCCTTTGTGCATTTACTTTGCAGAGACTTTTTCCATCATGACGGACTTAACTAGTGTGAACGATTTCCCTTTTGTTCAGAATACAAATTCGGAACTTTAAATCGGGCCTACTTTATCTATTTAGTCTCCAAATTAAATATCCTATGTTGACATTCCAACACATGTGTTGCTTGTCAACATAGTTATACCAAGTTATTTAATTGTTTAACACGCCCTGTGTCATTTTCTAGAGTGAGTTTGAGTTAGTTTAAATTTATTTGATGGATTAGATACTTTTAAAACGATGCACATGTCAAAAAGCGCCACAGGACTAAGATATTAAAGTATGGAAACACGAAAGAAAATATCGGATTGCGATGCCAATCAACATCCATGTAAAGTGATTGATTTCGACAGTAAATACAGGAAACAAGGAGATGAATCAACGCTATGTGATCATATAAAACAATGTGTGAAAGCGAAATTTACTAAAAGGCGACTAGTCAAATTTTTAGACAGGAGTTTTCCGTTTGTGTCAAATATTAGAACGTACAGGTTTAAACAAGATATATTGAGTGATATTATAGCAGGGTTTACTGTTGGAATTATGCAAATACCTCAAGGTAAAACTTTATTTAAAACGTTATTAACATTACCGTTTGCAAATGAATTTATCTTTAATTCAATCCACGCAGTAACACTATAGCTATGTAAAGGTTGGATGGTCAAAGCAATCTGTATACAATCACCAGTAACGACCACTTGGAGGTACATCGAATAACTTCATTAAATAAAATCTTTCTTCTCTGGCTATTTGAATAAACTAAAAATGTTAAAATCAAGTTGCTAATATAAATAAGCAAGTATCGATCATGCATAAATGACTTTTAGTACTTAAGTAGAAAAAAATTCTAAATTAGAAATTCTACACACTTCAATTCTAATTTTCTTCGAGGGGAAATTCAACCCGTTCATGATTTTAACACTCCCTAAATTATTTGACGTCATATCTATTTTAGGTATGGCGTACGCAATGCTGTCGTCTTTACCCCCAGTCTGCGGTTTATACATTTCTTTTTTCTCTCCTTTGGTTTATTTTTTCCTTGGATCCTCCCGACACGCTTCAATGGGTAAGTAACTTAAAGATATATTCCTCTTTCTCTGACATATTTCGCTTGCTGAGTTATTTCTTCGTTCTTCTTCTCATATTTAATATTACAGAATAATTTTATTTCTCACTAATATAAGAATCTAGAGTTTAAAGCTGCACAGCCTGTGGAGTCTCCGATACATGAATCATGATTTGCCTTGAAAATACAAATAGAAGCCTTAATTTGTAATACATTATCTTTATGAAAATAAATGAAACAAATTTTATAAAAGAATCCAGTAACAAGGTCCCAAAATCCTTCTTGAAGTTAATTAAAAGTTATTTAACCCTCTTTTTTTTTTAAATTGTTACTATGTCTTCACATTTATCATATGCATACAACATTATGCGACAAATATTTTAAATAGAGCTGTTTATTTGAATGCTTTCTCAGTTTTCAGTGATCGAAGATCGGAGTGCAAATATCTCCGGCTGTTAGATAATCTGTTTCTCTGAGTTTTTCATCTATGGCATAAAAGTCACGTTTGAACGTATATGATATGATTGTACATTCATTTTGACATGAACTCAATGGTATCCGTGGGTAGCCTCATCATGTGCTTTCTCTTTGACTGCAGGTTGCATATCCGTGGTTAGTCTGATGGTAGGAGCTCTTATTGATTCACATTTTCCCAGAATCTCAGAGACGACACAAGGTCCTGCACTCCGTAATAACGCCACGAGCGAGCTGCTCACCTATAACGCTTCCTACCTCAATCCTCTACTCACAAATGTCAGCCAGAATGGTCCAGAAACATCACCAGATACAATGTTTGATCCACTAGTTCTGTCTCAGATAGAGTTAGCTGCCTCTGTGTCCTTCCTCTCAGGGTTTATCATGGTAATAATATAGAAGTTTTCCAACTCTTTATCTTCTTGAATAATCATAAAAGAAGTACCCATCAGTTATTCAGTCTCAAAGTCGAGAAGGCAAGGCAAACTCATTAGAATTTCCATTGGAACATTTGCGAACCCCGGAACAAACAAATATATTCCCAAGTTAGACCAGATGCCCGGAGAGAGTCAGCGTCTCGATCCTGATTGCAATTAAAGTTATGCATGCAACACCCGTCGCAATAGCTCCATGAAAATCTGTCGAATTCGGTGACTGCCTCGATGCACATTCCGATGTACACATCAGGTGAACATTTCTTGTTTGGTGATGATGACAGCCATTCAATGGCAATCCAGAATATCACTGATCATTCTGGAAAAGGGGGTCTGATAAGCTTTTATTATTTCCAAATTTTCAAACCAATTTCTATGCACCAGACACATGTTTCGGATAGTAAATCCTCCTCCTTGATGCTTCCAGCTAAATTTAAGTGATTTTCAGACACAGCCAAAATTCATTTTAGTATCGCCCTCTAGTTTGATTTTAAGTGTTATTGATACACATTAAAGATATCACATTAAGTGATTGCTTTCCATTTTACATGCATCACTTATTCTGCAGCAACGTCGCAATTTAAGTCGAAATTCGTTGGTTGTTTTTCTCCTAAATTACGATCATACTCTAATTGAAACGAATGAAATTATAAAATTTCTTCTTTACCTAGATATTTGCCGGACGGATTGGTTTAGGTTTTATAACGAATTTCATGCCTGAGCCAATGGTGAGCGGTTTTACATCGACAGTCGGGATTATTGTTGCCAGTAACCAAGCCAAACATATTTTTGGACTCGTCCTCCGTCCTCAAGTTGGCAGCTTCAAATTGATCAAGGTTCATGCAACTTTTGTACTTTATAATACTGATTCTCTAAGTCTTACCTTTATGTCCTCTTAAATTAATGAAAGGCACACGCCAGATTTCTTGAATAATTCAAAAAATAGAAGTATTATTTGATAAGGTATTAAGGCAAACTAACATGCAGTGAACATGCAGTGAACAATACAAGACATCAATTAATTTCAATATGGCTGTGTTTCTTAAATTTTCACCAATATATCATGAAAATGACATAGGAATAGATAAGTATAAACATTTGTTAATTGACATTTTGCAGACGTGGATCGACATATTCTCCAATATCAAGAACATTAACTACATTCCTGTGGTGATCACCATTATTTGTATGCTGATAATGTATGCTGTCAAAATCCATATCAATCAACGGTTCAAAGACAGGATGAAAGTACCCATCCCCATAGAAATCATCGTGGTATTAACCTGCTGTTTATTAATTAATTTGTTAGATCTTTACCTTTATGCATTTCAGCTTCAGGAATAAAACGTAAAGCAATTCAATCCTTAAGATGTTTTGTAAAATATGACATATCTTAAAACATCCATTCATCGATCATTATATAATAAGTACAAAACAGTACGGAAAAAAGTATTATTCTTAATGATTTTTGAAAAATTCTATTTCCTAGGTTGCCATAGCAACAACTGCCTCCCATTATGGAAATTTTCATAATCTAAGTATTTTGAGGGAAATACCTGCTGGGTAAGTATATGTACCTCTATGTAGAAACAGAGAGCCTCCAATTAAATACTAGTATATCTAGTATATCTGAATTCCATGGGGTTTTTAAACATCCACAACCTTTAATGCTACAATTGGAAAAAGCACTTGATAAGTCAATCTTTTGAATAATAGGAACAAATTGCATCACTTCGTCAATAATTTTATAAGTCTCTTTTCATATCAAATGTTTTATAATTTCATATTGCGCAATATATGAAAGACCCGGATTTATACTTATATAGTAATAAAAAGTTTCCATCATATGTAAATTTCTGTCATTCCAGTTTACCGAAGCCTTCTATTCCTGACGTAAGAGTTGGTGTGACGTATCTGAAGGAGGCATTCATCATTGGCGTTGTCGCTTTTACGCAGTCCGTATCGATGGCAAAGATTTTAGCACGAAAGAATAATTACTCAATAGACGCCAACCAGGTATTTATGTCCATTCTCTACCTTGAAACTGAAGTAAGATCATCTCCAAGCGATAGCATTGAAATGGTATATAGGGATGCCCTAAGGAATATTATTTTTTCATTTTTCGGGTATGTTCCGCTGTGCATCAGCACCAAGAGGTTTTGCCGAAGGTCTTATCTCTTTCCTTCGCCGGAAGAATGGATCAATTTAATCAAATAGAGAGGACTTATTTTCAAACATTTTTTTTACATCTTCCAGTAATCAAAGTAAAAGAAGTACATGCTGTTTAAATCACTTGAATGAAGAAAACGCTAAGTATCAGAATGCCTTAAGGTAATCTTCATTACGCTAAGAGTGTACGATCATAGGTCAACTTTGGACTCTAACCTATTACTTTAATCATCAGGAGATGGTTGCGTATGGAGCCAGTAGTGTTGTCTGCTCCTTGTTCTCAGGGTATATCCCAGCCGCCTCTGTGTCACGTAGCATGATCCAAGATGGCGCCGGGGGTAAAACTCAGGTATGTTAAATGATCATAGTATACAGTTTTTCCCTCATAGTTGTAGCACTAAGGTCCATAAAAATAATTCCACCAGTTATTTTGCAATGAGACTTCACACGTCCAATAAATGACTCTTGTTACTATAAAGTACTTGAGTGCCATAAAAATTTAATATTTTTGACACCCTAATTTAGCCAATAAATAAAACAACAAATGTGACCTCCGCTCGGGGTCATGAATTTGTGCATTCTTCCACCAAATTTGTCACACACTAATGTCAACGTGTAGGAATCAAACATCAATAAAAAAATTTTTTTTTGAATTTTCAACCTTTATTTAGAAAACTTGCATACTCAACATGTTTAGTTTCACATTGAAACATACCAAAATAAATTACCAAAGGTTGCATACAGAATTCTCCTAGGGACTATACAGGTGTTCAATGAATCAAGGGAGAAAACTGTATACTACGATCATATAAAAGGCAGTTCAACCTATCTCTGCAGAATTACCATTAAGGGAAAATAATGACTATCTTAGCCATTCTTCTTTCCTGTATGATTTGCTCCATCTTTGTTATAAGAAAAACAATGATCTCTCATGTAATCATTGTACTACTATGCTTACCATATTGTGACATTTGAATAAAATATACGTTCTTTAACTGAAGTATTTATTCCATATTTCAGGTAGCCAGTTTATTTGGATCTTTAGTCGTCTTAATCATTATAGTAGCCGTTGGACCGTTATTCTACTCTTTACCAAAGGTATGCCAAAATCGGATTGGTTTTTTCTCCTTATGAGCTATATTATAAAGGAGAAAGGGACTAAACATGTCATTGGACATTTTTCATGTTCGCGGACTTCGCACATGATATCTTTTATCATTTCATCAATTGTGTGTTCAGAGTTCACTTTTCTAATCACACAATCACACCTGATTTCTTTTATATGACCCTTAAAGTGCGAAGTCCGAAATACATCGACTTGAAAATGTATAGCAAGTACATTACAAGATGCAAATACGACTACTGGTATGTAGCATATCCCAGCCATCTTGCTACGTATTTCGGTATATTTAGGACATAATTTTCACAGATTTTGGCCATTTTACATTGTTTAGATTGAGTATCACTGACGAAGGTTAAATACCTGAAACGTGCATGTCTGGTCCATGCTGTTAATTTATCTGCTCTAAAATGATGCTAATGAATTTGAAGACGTTAAACACATGTAATAATACATCAACCAGAATACAACGTCTTTATATTCATTTCATTTCTTACATGGAAATATTATCAATTGAATTTTGCTTTCATGATAACGTTGTATCACGAGGCGAGCTTTGTATTCTGTGCTGTGATTATCAGAATCTCCATAGAAGGATGTCTAGATACAACGTTGAAATGATTCTTTACGGTATCAATAAAGTCTGGGTGTGTCAGCTTCATCCTAATTCATGACAGGGGAATTTAAATTGCATAATAGATGCATTAGAAATAAATGAGTTAAAGAAGATCCTGACGATAATCTCAACATAACTCACAAAAGAGCACACAATTGAGCATCGACGGACCCCTAGCAAGAAAGAGGTGGGACCAGGAGGAGTTAGCATCCCCTGTTTGACTGGCCGCACCCGCGATGCTTATGCCTCCTACCTCCCCTTTCATTTTTTCGAGTGACCCTGCTAACACAGGCTTATGCCTACACGTTACTAGTAAACCCAAGTGTTACATATATTCAAATTATTCTACCAACAAGAAACCCTGTTGATATGCTTCAGATTGGCCCTGTTATTGGGTGACCTTGATTTTTTTTTTTTTTTGTTGACCTTGCTAATCCTGCCTTAGTCCCCAAGTAACTCCGCTATTTCCTCCAGTTGAAGCGTGATGTACATTGTTGGATATAACAACGTTCACTCTTTGGCCATATTGCTTACATTGCTTAGATGGAGGATCACTGACGAGGGTTAAATACCCGAAATGTGCATGTCTTGTCCATGCTGGAAATGTATCTGTTCTTAAATGATGCTATTGAATTTGAAGACGTTTAACATTTAAGTGGTCAACCCTTCAAAGCTTCACATGACGACAGTACATCTAGGTCTGTATTGCCTCTTGCAGTGCGTATTATCTGCTATAATTATCATCAATCTGAGAGCCATGTTCCTACAGTTCTTAGAAGTCAAACCATTATGGCGGAAATCAAAAGCTGACTTCGTAAGTTACATTTGATTCATAATAACGTATATTAATGATTTGCAGGTAATGATTATTATGAAATTCCTCGCGAACATAAAGTGCAAGACAAAAAATATTAAAGTAAGTACATAAGGAAAATCACAAACGGCGCATCAAGTACATCATTAACATAACATCCAACTAGACACACGACAATAAAACACCAAATTGACCAGCTAAACAACGCAGATATACCAAAATATGAAACATGAATAAAGGCTCTTCAAGCTTCTTGTCATGTTTTGATCTGAAACTGTTTTGGTCGCAACGTCTGTTTAACCCATAAATAAGTGCGTGTCCCTTCATGACATTCGATGTACTAAGAATTTAAGATTATGGCGACAATCAAACAGACAGAGACAAAGAGACGGATCTTTCTGAACGCCATAAAAAAATTAAATAAATAAAAATAAAAATAAATAAAAAAAAATGTCCATTTGCTATTAGTTTGTTATTGTTCTTAAATAATGCTATTGAATTTGAAGACGTTTAACATTTGAATTATTTCATTATCGAAATTTTAAGAGAATTTTGTCAGATAATAAAAAAAGTAAAGTAGAAAAATCGTAAACCATTTCACACTTAAATGTCCATTTATATTAGAGCCTTTGATTTTGAATTGGAGACAAATATCTCACTCTACTTCGAACTAATAAATCAAGTACAGTGTTTTAAAATGGGATCTTAAGAGAGTATGATATAGGCCCACGATGGCATCTTCTTGATTGTAATAAAAAAGGAAAATTGAGTTTATGTGGATATAATATACAATATGATTTCCTAAACTGTAAACACAATATAAGTACACTATGATATTGCAGCTAATTTGGATGGTAACATTTTGTGTGACCCTGTTACTAGATGCTGACATTGGTATAGCTACTGGGATTCTACTCTCCATTCTCATTGTGTCTTTTAGAATACAAAGGTAAATACTAACATTAATACTGTTCAAAGTGAGTTTATCATCAAGTTTTGTACAAAACTGATGTTAAAGCCGTAAGTCCTCAATTTAAGACGGATTCAACTCAGACAAAAAATGGTGTAACAATATCCTCGTTTGTATTCTATGGTTTGCAGATCAAAGGTTAAGGCTGTAGGATATGTTGACAGAACGGTTATTCTGAAAGACATCACCAACTACGAAAAGGTAAGCTTTCTAAAACAATAAAGTCGTACATGTAAACTTGACATTTTATTGTAAGACGAGGTTGTGAAGGTTGTGAAGGTTTTGAAGGTTACTGCGTATCACCAGAGACTTTTGGTTACGGTTGAAATCGCCACAAACGACTTTCTATGTACAATATCTGAGTTTTTCATTTCCTTTATTTCTCCGTTGATTCTGGTATCGTCCATCAGTTTCACTTATTGTTGTTTCTTTTATTCTAGTGTGAAGAAAGTGATAACTTTATCATTGTTCAGTATCCGTCACCAGTGTGCTTCACAAATTCTGACAAGTTTGTGGAGGACATTTATAAAATAACAGGAGTTAACCCAGCTAAAATCAAGAAAAGAAGTAAGAAGAGAGAAGAGCAACAACTCAATGTGGTGTGTGCAGTTTAACGAAGCCTACCCTTATATGGTTTATGTTGACTACAAATTTAAATAGTAATTGGTATTCTCTTTGTAATCAGAAATGAAGGAAAAGAACCATGACATGACCTCTACAACCCTATTCATTTTATTAAATTATACAGCACAGCATGCATAAAGTATGTATATTTCAGTATTGAGTTTCTGTCTTCCAGAGAGAAAATGGATCAAAAACATATGAGAAAGAAGACTTTGTCATAGAGGGTCACTGTAATACTGCCTATACCAACATTATATTGGATATGAGAGGGGTTTGTTTTATAGATATGGCGGGTGTAAAAGCATTAAGGCGGGTACGTGTACTTTTATTTATTTCATTTATTGAGTCATTGAATGCTCATCAAATAAGTTTTGTATTTCAAATTCAAACAAATTGAATTAGAAATTAAGAAAATCCAGGGCCATCCATCTGAAATATTCAATGATATGTTCAATTTTGTATTGTTGCAACTATGTGCTTTTATAAACTCTCTTACTTATCTGGATATTTCTTTTAAAAAGAGAGCATCTTATTTCAAGTTGACATCACAAACAAGAACAAAGGAAATCTCAATGAAAACATCGGTCATTTCCTTCCAACTTTTATTTTCAGATATTTGCTGATTATGAAGAAATCGGAGTCAAGGTTTATGTGTCAGAATGTAATGGTATGTATTATACAATTTGTAAAATCCGTTAAATGAAATATTCAAATCATAAAAAAACATGCAAACTACAAGTTCAAGTTCATGCTAGCACATAGATCCATTAAGAAATGAATTTTCGAGGAAATTTTAAGTTCAAATTTTTTTAATCTTCTATTTTTTCTACATTTTACGAAATTAGGATTCTGCATTTCCAGTGAATTAATATGCATGAACTTTAACTTGTACATGTAGAACGAAGGGAAAAGTTGTTACTTTTTATCAATTTATCCATGCTTTGCTTAAGTTTTATTTAATGATGATTCAATCAATTTCATATATTTCAGAAAGCGTCATCTCAACTTTAAAGACAACGAATTTACTATATGAGAAACCTGATGTCTTTTACGTGGACACTACCTCTGTTCTTTCTGATTTGACCTTATCATGACATGTGTACATCAATATATACATCGAGACAATCACCGAATTTGACAAGTTTTCATGGAGCTGTTGCGACGGGTGTTACATGCAATCAGGAGACGCTGACTCTCCCCGGGAACCTGGTCCCACTTCGGAATGTTATCCATTCCTAGGTTCGCAATCCTTCCTACGGAAATTCTAATGATTTTACCTTGCCTTCTCGACTTTGAGACTGAATAACAGATAGGACTACTTCTTGAATTTTTATTCATTGTTTTACGTTGACTACCTCCGTCTTTACTTTGTTTTCCTGATCATGACATCCATTTTTATCTTGCCATGACAAGTTGTCTCCATGAATTGCTCATACTGTATGATTTAGAAAGTTGTTCCTTCATGTTAATATGTTTGAAGAAGGAGTTATGGCCCTAAGATCCGTAGACTGACACACAGATATGAGTTTCTGAGGAGTCGACAAATCAAAGGAAACATGATTACCTTTCAGAAAATATATGGTTTTTCCGTTTATACATATTTATTACATTTGACTGTATTTGATATTTTGTTGTATATTGTCTCAATATGTATCTTTAGAATTATGAGATTGAAATAAACTTGTTAACTTGTAACCAGAACTGACATAGATATGGCAAAAAAAAATCCGACTTAAAATGAGAATATATATATTTTATAAAAAAAATTCATTTTTTCAACAAATCTGCTGGTGTTAAGATATTAACCCTTGCATGAATACTGTTTGTCATTGAATGCATGGTGACATTTAGAGATCCTTATCATGACAAAACAAAAAGGTTATCAATGATGTCGTTTGGGCACATGCATTGTTTCGACAATAAGATAAGAATACTTTTTGTCAACGTCTGATACCCCCGGTCTTTTGCTCTTCTTTTAAATCCCGGGGGTCACAATTAACCCCGTTATTTTCGGTAAATAAGTGGGCGTGGGGAAGAAGAGCAAAAGACCGGGGGTATCCGACGATGGCTTTTTGTTTACCTGAATTGTGACATGATTTTTGGAGTATATATTTTAGAGTGATTTTACATGAATAAAGAAATAACAAAAGCTAATGATTTGAAGCTGCTTAATTAGCTGGTTCAAGCTAGAAAATGAATATGCAAGTCGGGCTGATTGCTGATCAACCTTTTCTATTAACATTTCTATTTTCTTTAACGATCTATGTGAATCCTTTTTCATCTTACTTGATCATGCAATTCAATCTCTTTTCTCTCACTTGAAAATATATTGTATGCATGTATACCAAAAAGCAATACGTAACATAACCAATTTAAGTTGTGGTAGAGGAAAATGCATCTTTTGGAGGTATACAATATAAAAAGAGGTAGAGTACTTAACACTTCAGAATGGATAACGAAGTCAAACATGTAATTATAGTCACTACCATCCATAAATTAGTATTCACCATTTCTGTTAATGTTGCTGTTAGAAAATGAATAGCTTTGAATTCATTGCTGATGAATGCCAAATTCTGAAGATAAACCTTATTAGAAATCATAACAAACTTGACCGAAATAGTTACATATTATTTTTTGGTTTTTTTTTTTTATTCTTTTCTATATTAAAAATAACAATTTTGGGGGAAAATGTGACAATGAAAAAAGGTTTCTTTTTTTTGTTTTTCTTTTTTTTTTTATGTTATCACAATTCATAATTTTGAATAATGTGAAGTCAATTATTAAGAATCATCCAAATTAAGAATGGAAAAATTAGGGTAAACTTATAAATAATATATATTGATTTCCTTGTTTGTACAGTTATTTATGGATGGCAGTGTAATAGTGATAATTGTACACCTATCATTATTTACAAACCTTCAAAAGTGATTCTTTTGTTATTCATCGGTCATTTTATTTCATAAAGACCGCGGACGATTCTAAATATACGAGGTTTTATGAACGTTAAATGAAGTGTGGAGGTCAATAAAAAACAATGAGGGGCGGAGAGAAGACAATTAATTCAGTCGCGGGTGTGAATTGTTTTTATTATGATGAGTATTCGGCCATATGATAGAAACTATTGTGTTTCAAGTCCGCTAAAGACATCCTTTTATAAGAAATGTTAACAGAAGAAGAATACATTCTTCTATCCCGAAAACCTCAAAATGCCATTTCAAAATCAATCTAGATCCCCATAGCGATTCTTGAAGACCAATTATTCTAAATGCTTATCAAATACATGTATATTGAGGAACTTGATGAACAAAATAAAGAAATATTATCCTCACTTGATTAGAAAATCTTTCCTTATCTCTATTTGCAATAATGTAATCACATATTTAAAAACTTTAATGGAAATAGAACTCATTTTGTTACACTATTATTTTCTTCTTTGACCGAATACAGGGCACCTTTTAGAAAATTATCGGGATGTTTAACAAATTATTTTACTTCTATGGCCTGATAATCGTTACCGTTGCATATTTTCACCCGATAATTTGCATGGTCGATTTCATTTTGAATAGCAGGGGTGTTTTAGATATTAAGATTTTTATTTTTCGGAAAATTGAAGAAAAATCTGCGGTTTGTAAGTCGGATAAAGACCTCGTTGAGGTCTGTATGAAGGTTAGATGCCCTCGGCCTCGGTCTTTAAACACCACCCTGTTCTCTCCTCGGGCATCTAACCTTCATACAGACCTCAACTCGGTCTTTATCCTATACATAGTCATGCAGCCACTCATCCACCACGTTTATTGACAAAAAGTAAGACAAATGAGATAAAAAGGTCCTGACGACATTCTCAACAGCACTCATAATAGAGCACACAATTAAGTATCGATGGACCCCTAGTAAGCTAGAGGTGGAACCAGGTGCTCGGGAGGAGTAAGCATCCCCTGTCTGGCTCGCCGCACCCGGTAAAGTTGTTCGGTGCGTGGTCCTTTTTTACTTTGCTTTCTGGTATTAATTTTCCTTGTTACGGCGGTAAACTCTTATTTCAACGACAGCATAGAGAATCATTCCAATACAGAGTAGCACCAACACCAGGACAAGCTTGGTATGGACACACAAGAAGTTACTGATCACAAAATACACAGTGAAGCTACTAGCCTTCCAGCAGTGGTAATTGGCAAAAGCTGGCTCCTTCTTGTCGGGGAAGAACAGTGCAATCACAGCTACAAAAGGACCATGATATGAATAAAGATCATAAAAGTAAATCAAAAACTTATCATTAGCAAAAACAAATTTAATTCACTGATACAATGTTCAAGTTTTCATGCCTTTATTTCTCCATTGTCGGTGAGATGTAACATATATTTCAAAAGACATCAAACATTGACAAATCTCTTGCCTATCATGCCAAGAAAGTTTAACAGAAAGTTGTATTGAATCAACCTAACGCACACATACACACCCTCTCAACTCCCCCCCCCCCCCCCCCCACATACACACACGCACATGCATCCACTAGTTTTGATCGTTTCTGCATGCTTTATTTTAAAGTAATGGGTGTTGTAAGCAAACAGTAGATGCTTACTTTCCCCGGTAACCTGATCTCACTTCCATTGGGGACTCACATTTTGCTTCTTTGCAGCATGTGTTGGTTGTATTTTTTAATTTTGCATTCCTCTTGATTAATTACGACTTCTGAATTCTGATTTAGTTTTTGTGTTTTTCTTTCATTTACACACACACACACACACACACACACACACACACACGCACGCACAAAAATTAAATATTTTGTTCCATTAGATACCTACCATTTGACTGGGTTTGCCAGATCCCTTCTGCTAGACCCCAGAAAACAACCATCACAAACAGATAAGGCAGATGGTGCTTATCAGGTCGCCAAACTAACATAGATACAAATAACGATCCATTGATTATGGCTGCCAGCGCAAAAAGTATATGTCGGCCAGTGTACTTTGAAATGCGTGACGTAATTAGTGCTGACAGAGTTGTCGTTCCTCCATAGGTGGCCATGATAAAACCTACCATGCCGATACCTACGGGGCAGCTAATAAAAGACTGCAAAAAAGAATGTCTACAGTAAATATGTTTGAATATGAGCTCTCAAGAATCGACTCCTCTCGCAGCACTAACAGCAAAACATCAAAACACCCTAATACGAAAACAGTAAAGTACAGCAAGACAAGCAAAGGGATAAGGAACACCAAGTACAAAAATAAAAACACCAATCACGAAAGACTACACATCAACCAAAGAGACCAATGGGCAATCGTTGCCGACTTTGGGTGGTCATCTGCCACTGATCATATAAGATCAAATACTGGGGTTATCCGGATTACGTTGCCCAGAGGTCTCGAAGAACACACAGCACAATTTTTATGTAAAATAACCCCATTGCAAGGTGGCGACACAAACAAGACAACAAAACGAAGGAGCCCAAGTGACACACAATCGAAAATGTAAATAAAAGGGGACGACATGCACACCTAACAAATGGTCAAACAAACAATCGACATTAGCCAAAACAACTGCAATAAACGTCAGGGGATAACAGGACACACATAACAAATAGTCAAACAAATAAAGTATGAATGAGAACATATAAATTGAGGTAGATCACTGAGCACGCGGCACCGGGTTTACAACAAACAATGGATATAAGCCAAAACAACTACAATAAGCATCAGGGGACAACGAGAAACACAACAATCAAAGTAGACACAGTGAAACATGAATGAGAACAGTTTTGATATTTATCCGTTATATATTAGCGAATGGTGTGGTGACATCGCAACAAGATTACAACAGAAATATATGAATATCAAAAGTATTTGGTCATACGGAAAATAGTCAGTACTCTGCTGATGGAGGCGAGTTCATGATTAATCACTAGAGAATTCTGACGTGAACTTTCAGATGTTTAAAAAAAAGACGAGGGATCATGACCTGACGAGATTTGGACTTTACACCGCGTCTTGAACAATGTATGGAGTCCCGTCTGTACAATGCTGGAAAGATTCTCAGGGTTCAAAACTGTACACCTTGTACTCCTTTTGAACTAAGATCAAACAATGCCAGTGAATACAGTACTGTGGAAATTACTTTTGGGTTGTTACTTAACCATGTTAAGTATATGTACTAAAATAATTACTGAAGTTGTCAATAGCAGTTATCTAGATGTAAAATGTAGGGAGCAAAACTTTAAACTTACTTTTGTAAAATCTGTCCATAATACTGCTTGTTCCATCGCCATAATTGCAATAAAAGGCACCAGTAAAACAAGATTGATGTCCCCTAGTGCTGACACGCATGCTAATAGAGATTCCTTCGTTGATGAACGTTCGCTCCATTCTGTTTTAGGCGGAGCTTGTAGAAAAACTGCAGTAAGAATTAATCCTAAAATATCAAACACCAAGAAAACGGACAACAGGATGTAAACAACCTTGGCTTCCGGTTCTTTGATAGATGTTGCGTTCACACTCAAAGGACAGTCGTCTGCTCCACAAGTTAGGCTGGAGTTGTCTGTCGTAGTTTCGTTCCCAAGTCCTTCTTTGAGGACAAGCGATGATAAGAGATTTCCAGTTATTTGAGTTAGCTCATATAAAGTGAAAAATATCCCATTCATTCGGCTCAGAATCGGCATAGGATCTTTGTTGGTTCGTTCAGCCAGCAAATAGGCGTTTGTAGAAATATACACGCTCTGTGACGTCCACATTGGTCCGGAAATAAGTCCTAGTAAGACGGAGGTTGGAATCAGGGTCCAAAACGTAGGGTAGAAATTACTCAGTGTGTATAAACAATGGCTTACCCAGGAAACAATAAGGGATATCTTGATACCCACGTGTTTCAGTATGGTGGGCGCCATGATGGAGGACAGAATAATGAAGGCGTACAGACAAGACAGGGAGATGATGCCTAGTCCTTCCTCTTGGTTCAAACTGCTCTGGAGATTCTGAATGGCTAGATACGCCGTGAACACGAACGTGAACGACAATGATAAAATCACAACGTTCCATACTTCCTTTCCTGTAGTACCGCTTTTCCCGCCCTTCACTCCGCTACTTTCCATGTTCAGATCTATTTTACTCGACTGCGCAATGAATAATTACACAATTTATATATTCCTCTTGCTATTTACAACCGTTCAAAAAAATTAGACTATGTCCATTACTGAAATTTGTATGTGAATACCACGATTTAGCAGATTGTTTATATTGTGGCTCGGACCAACATGTCGCCAGATAACAGATGTTTGACAAACATGGTAAACTCGGGCTATCTATTTTATTTATGTAGGTCGTTTTATCATTTATGTAACTTGTTTGTTTTATAGGAGATGTATCTTCATCAGTGACGCATAGTTATTATACATGTACACAAAACCAAGGACTTAATTACAGACAAAACAAATTAATTCTACATGTTTCAAAGATTATACATGTACACAAAACCAAGGACTTAATTACAGACAAAACAAATTAATTCTACATGTTTCAAAGATTCATCTTAATACGGAAGTGTTCCAACTCTCTACCTTCTTGAAGAAATTTTTTTAAAATACATTGAGCACTAATTAATATAACGATTAAAAAGGAAAGAAAAAATGAAAACTTATGAAGGGTGTATTAATTATAGTAAAAAGCAAGTTCTCTTACACTCTCGGCCACTTCAGTAAATTGGGATTTTTTGTTCCGGGGAGATGGACTTATCTCAAGACGTTTTAGACATGAGGGGGGGGGGGTTTCATCATTTACAGAGCTCAGTGTTAAAACATGCCCATTCATATATATTCATCGGATAAAGATAAGATAAAGTTTAGCTAAATCGTGGCCACAGTTTACTCAATCGCCCCCCCCCCCCCCCTCTTGGTTTTAAGGACGAACAACAGTATGATTGTAGAATATATAGGGATGTTGACACTTTTTGTAAATAAAAAATTTGAAAATAAACAAGAAATGTCACTTTGAGACGAATTACTGTAAACGTGGAAATTTTGGCCCGATGTATACTGCCGACGTCGGGCCGATAAAACAAATGTTGTTGGGCCGACGTCGGACCAATTTACCCTTGCAAGTCTAATCGGATGGCATAATCTGTCTGGTGGTTCTCGAGAAGACGTCGAAAATTTGGGAAGAATTTATGATCTATGGACGAACGACAGATTAATTAATATTAGCGTTACGCTTCTTTTCATGTCCCTTTGTCTTTCTGATGTTATATTGTACATATTGTTATTGTCTATTTAATTGAATAAAAATATGTTTAAACTAACGACAGAGGACGCGCTACGACAACATTTGGCTGTCGCGAATTCAGAGGGGAATGTGTTACGAATGGTAAAAATCGTGGCGCATGCCCTTTGCATACAATTATTATCAACTCGCAACTCTTTCAGTCGCATTTCTTCTCAATATAGTAACGCCGTCGTTCGTTTGTGTGTGTACATCACGCTTCTTTTTGTATACAGCCTTTGATTGGATCTTGACCAAACCTCATACAAATATTCCGTATGGCAAGACGAAGAATCCTACCGATTTTCAAGGTCATATGTCAAAGGTCAAGGTCACACATTTGAAATACTTAAAATCCTTGTTAAAAGCCTAGGGGAACAGTTTTGATAGGATCATGACCAAACTTCATACAATTATTCCTTGTGGCACGACAAAGAATCATATTTATTTTCAAGGTCATAGGATCAAGGACATACCCTGGGAATGCTTAAAATCCTTGTATACATCCTAGAGGGCACAGTTTGATTGGATCTTGACCAAACTTCATACAATTATTCCTTGTGACAAGACAAAGAACTGTATTGATTTTCAAGGACATAGGTCAAAGTCATAATGAAAATGGTTAAAACAGTCTAGAAGACACAGTTTTGACTTGACTTGATCTTGATCAAACTTCATACAATCATTCCTTATGACAAGACGAAGAACCCTTCTGGTCAAAGTCACCTATTTTAATGGGTAAAAATCCTTGAATAGACTCTAGACATGTCAATCATGAGCGGATCTTGGTCAAACTTCAAACTGCCTGCAGTCTATACAAGTGACGTTATTATCAAGGTCTAAGGTCAAAGTCACAGACATAGGGGACAGTTTGAGTGCGAAGGGATGCAACGCTTTGCGTTGCTTAGTTTTTTTAAAGTAAAAATGTATGTAATCTTGAGTTTTTCAAACTGTAAATTCTACACACAGTCTTGAATTTGTACATCTGAATATATATGCTCAAAATTCGAAATTACATGCAAATTTATTTGATTATGAAAGGTTGATCACTAAAGAGGTAAAAGGTTGAGATCAAAATACCAAAGTTTGAGAAAGATGTACAATTAATCTTGTTTAATATTGGTTTTTTAATGCAGGATCATTCACAAAGAAAAGTAGGTCATGGTCAACTTATGAAAGTTTGATCAAAGAAACATCCAATATGCAAGTTTGGTACTTGTACTAAGTAAACTAGCTTTGTTCAAAAGCAAAACCACTCAAGCAGAAAAAAGTAGGTCAGATTCTGGTATCAGTATGATGATAATGACATTCAGAACTTTGTCATCTATAGAACTTATCTCAATTTCTTAACCAAATCAATCAAGAGGAAAATTTAGTTCAGATGCATCATCAGATGAGCTAGTGCAACTCAGAATTCCGTGATGGTTCACTTACATATGGTTGGTTAGTGTTACATCAATGCATTTGTTGCATTACTGAACCACCCAAAACTTATTCAAAGTCATACAAGTGGATAATGTAGGTCTAATGCAGCATCCGATGCATGGATCCAACTTAGTATCCTAAGATGGGAAAGCTTGGTTACTTTATTATTCAAGTATATGCACTTTGTCAAATACTGATTTGTAGTTGAAAATCAAATTCAAGGAAGCTTTTCGGATATTGTCTTTAAAGATCAACTCCCCCTCCCCAACCCTTGCAGTATCCCTAAGTTTTTATAATGTATCTAATGTATAAAAACAATACTAAATCTAAAAGTAAGCTTAACTCTGAGGTCAAGGTCAAAACTTCTAAAACCAAGGAAAAAGTCTTAAGACAAGGAATACAAATGTGAAATATAAAATTCCTATCATTTACCATTCAAAATGGTAAAGGTTAAAGTCTTATAAAGTAGGTCAAACTCCAAGGTTAAGGTCACATGGTGAAAAATTTGGAATTCACAGAAAGGTCTTGTCACAAGGAAAACACATGTGAAATGTGAATGCCCTACCACTTACCATTGAAAAGTAATGCCCAAGATTTAAGTTTTTTTTGTGACTGACAGGCAGTCAGATGGACAAACCGCTTTTAATGTCCCGCACTTTCTTAAAAGCAGAGGACAATAAAAGAATGAAAAAAAAAACAACTAAATTTTGATAACAAATGTAAAACAAGATTTATTTTCAAATAACTCATACTAATAATAATTCCATGTAAATCTATCGGTGAAGGTGACGTCATGATTCTGGTTTGTTACTGTCTGTAGAACAACATTTAGTTCCTGGTGAGGTCGGTGGTACAGCGTTAGGATCGTAAGGAGAATTGGTGAACTTGTGTGTGGACTCTCTGATTTTAAATCCTGTAAACAAGAAATAAATTGTATAATCTACAAGTACTGGAAAAGAAAAGAATAAGGATATCTACAATGTAGCTCCCTCATGGAATTATGACAATGATTTACATCGTAACTTTAATGATTTATATTGTAACTTTAAACTTTAATACATACAAGTATCCCTGCCTACCTTAACGGCTGCGGAATCATACTTATACTCTTAATAATAACTTCCACTAAGGAACTCAGGGTGGCCACAGATTTGAAGAAATTCCCAGAAATTTGCATGATTTTCCCTGACAAGATGCGCACAAATACTAGTCTATTCTGCACTGTTTATGTTCAAATATTTCCTTTACTGTACTTACTCATTTCTAGAAAATTTTACTTATTTTTGCATTGAAAGTGGCAAGCGAAGCAAGTGAGAAAATTTTCAACACATCAGCAATAAAATGTCTTATTTCTTTGTTCAAATGTATATTGTCAATTCCATCAGGTACTTGTTTTTTTAACAACAACTGAATAAAATTCCCTGATTTTCATGAAAATTTCAAATTCCCCCGACTTTTCCCTGCAGAAATTTATATTCAGCATTTTTTCCTGATTTCCCTGTTTTCCAGAGTCTGTAGTCACCCTGGAACTGGAAGTGATTTTGTAAAGAGCAAAAATCGAAATAAAAAACAAGCCATATTGCACTGTAAAACACTCATAGTAAAACAAACATAGGGTAATCAAAGATTACATAGCTCGCCTATACAGGTTTTTGTCAGAAACCAGGTTAAAGCTTTTGAAAAGTAGGTCAAAGTCCAAAGTCAAGGTCACTAGGTCAAAGGTCATGGTCTCAAATGAAAGGTCTTATCACAAGGTGAAAAATATCAAAGCCCTACCCCTTATAGTTTAAGAGATATAGCCCAGGTTAAAGTTTTGTGTACGGAAGACAGCGACGACGACGAGAGTATGGCATTAGCTCTCCGGACTTTTTCGTCCCGGCGAGCTAAAAATAACTACGACATCAAAGTATATGGTCAACATCTTGAAACCAATTGAGGTGCCTTGTCATAAAGAAAATTAAAGCAATGTGAAATAATGAAAGCTCTCTATAATAGTTTTGCACAATTTAAAAGCTTTAAAAAGGAGGTTTGGCTCACAGGTCAAGGTCACAAGTTCACAAATCACAAAGGAAAGATCTTGCAACAAGTGCTTCTCTGAGGTAAGTATATCACTATGATGAGGCTGTGTCTGTCTAATGATCTCTGTACAGAAATCCCATCAATTAATTTTTAAACTTCATATTGAAGTCTTCCTTAATGAGTTGATAATACTTGACTTACTTTGAGCTTTCTCTCCTACGTGTTCCACTTGGACTAGCATAGTTCTCATTGTTTGACTTACTTTGAGTGTTCTCTCCTACGTGTTCCACTTGGACTAGCATAGTTCTCATTGTTTGACTTACTTTGAGTGTTCTCTCCTACGTGTTCCACTTGGACTAGCATAGTTCTCATTGTTTGACTTACTTTGAGTGTTCTCTCTCACGTGTTCCACTTGGACTAGCATAGTTCTCATTGTACTTGACTTACTTTGGGTGTTCTCTCTCACATGTTCCACTTGGACTAGCATAGTTCTCATTGTACTTGACTTACTTTGAGTGTTCTTTCCCACATGTTCCACTTGGACTAGCATAGTTCTCATTGTACTTGACTTACTTTGAGTGTTCTCTCTCACGTGTTCCACTTGGACTAGCATAGTTCTCATTGTACTTGACTTACTTTGAATGTTCTCTCTCACGTGTTCCACTTGGACTAGCATAGTTCTCATTGTACTTGACTTACTTTGAGTGTTCTCTACCACATGTTCCACTTGGACTAGCATAGTTCTCATTGTACTTGACTTACTTTGGGTGTTCTCTCCCACGTGTTCCACTTTGACTAGCATAGTTCTCATTGTAGATGACTTTGAGTGTTTTTTTTTCTTTTTATTCCATTTTCAATTTTATACATGCATACAACTTACATTCAAGAGATGAGTAGCATACCCTACAGCACATTCACATTCATACCTCAATCATTCCCATTCATACTCTTACACATACATGTATATGCTACTTTTAACAAAATATGATTTCAAATACTTAACCAGAAGTCTCTGACGAGACTGTAGCTCTCCTGGTTGATTTGTTTTATACACTCATTGACAAGTGAATAATACGTATACACATAAATAACAATTTCCATTTTATTTTAAACCAAAGACCATAGGGAGCAGGCACTCCAACAAATTATAAGTAGCACAACAAAAACATATCCATTAGACTGCAACTAGAATATCACTCATATAATTCATAATATCTGAGATAAAGGATTTCAAAAAATAATGCCACACCAATTTTTCAAGATCCTAGGGTTCAGGGACTGCTATCTCAAATGACCAATCAATAACACAATACGACTACAGATCCATTATATTATGCATAAAGAACAAAGTTTTCATCATTAATAGCTTTAGAAGAGTTGAGAGCACAATTATATAAGAGAAAATGACCACACCCATTTTCTAAGACCCTGGGGGTTAGGGGCTCAAACAAAATATCAGGTGCACAACTAGACCACAGACCCATCATATTGCAAAAAAGATTTGGGTATCCATCATTTATAGTGTCAGAGGAGTTGCGAGCACAAGATTACATAGAATTTCATAACCACGCCCATTTTCTAAGACCCTGGGGGTCAAGGGCTGAAACAAAATGTCAGGTGCACAACTAGACCACATACCAAGTAGGATGCAAAAAGAATTAACTTTCTATCACCAATGATTTCAGAGGAGTTGCGAGCACAAGAATTGTTTACGGACGGACGGACGCCGGACGACGGGGTATCGCATAAGCTCGACTGGTCTGAGACTTTGAGTGTTCTCTCCCACCTGTTCCACTCAGACTAGCATAGTTCTCATTGTACTTGACTTACTTTGAGTGTTCTCTCCCACATGTTCCACTTGGACTAGCATAGTTCTCATAGTAGCTTCAACATCCTCTGCAGTTCTCATCAACTATATGAAAAGCAAATAAAATTTGTAATGTTGAAACCAAACCCTTAATGATAAATTAATTTCATTTTAACAAGAGGCCCAGATTGGCCTTTACTGCTCATTAAGCAACTTTCTATTTGCTTTTTTCATACAATTTACTCAGTGATTCTGATACATGTAAGAGACTTGATCTGAAAAAATCGTAAACATACAATCAATCAATAAATATGCTCAAACTTAGTAAAGGATTCATATCGAGCAAAGCTTTAAGGCATTAGGGGTATAATACTCTACTTCCAGTTGTTTTGATGACAGAAAAAAATTACATCACAAAGTTGGCCAAAGACACACAACTTCGGTAATGTTGGGGACCATATATTTTCATGGTGAGTTGAATGAAAAATTAAAAATTATCAAATATCTAAAACTAAATAATATATATATGAACACAATTTCTGGCTTTAAGAGGCTATTGTTATTATACTCCTAATACCTTAAATGCTTTTTCATGGATTAATGGACAGCTAGACAGACATACAAAGATTCATGGCTTGTACATGTAGCTTCCTATAACAATTGCTCACATGAGTTTTGTTCAGGCAAAAGAAATTTACAACATTGAGATGAATTTATACCATAGTTGCTATAGATGACACATCTTACATTATTGTATGTATTTTTACCTTTTCTAGATTTTCTGGATCAGTCTCTGTTTTATTCTTTCTAAATTCTTCATTGATCTTGTTTCTTGCAACTGAGACAGATGATGTATAAATGTCTAATTAAGAAATATTACAGTGAAAAGATGACAAGTGTGGATGGCCATGGTTGGCGAGTTACTTTAATTCCGCAGTTAATAGCTACATTAAATAGTAAGTGAGCTGATTTGGGTTTTAATCAGATGAGCTAAATATTTACTGCAGTTCGCAGGGGATAAAGTACATTTTGAACAGCATTAAACAATGACTGAATTTAAGTAATTAATCATTCATTATATTTCAGTAGCTAGGACTTACTTAATAACATTCTTGTGTCTCCTTCAAACGCCTCCTTTCGAGCTTTGTGGATTCTTTTAAACACATTGAGCACCTGAAACAGAAAATATGTGTTAGATTTTCAATAACACCAAAAACACAATAAATTTCCTACATTTTACAGATACTACATTACAAGTAACTACACTTATTAAGTTTTATTTCGCCTTGGACTAGAATGTCGAAAACTGATTGGATAGAGCCCGTCACGTGGAAGCGGTCTATAACTCTATAGACTTTCTTATAGACCGTCAGTAGACAATAAATTCGAAGTGGGAAATCCAAGATGGCGGACGTTAATATGAAAAATGCAACGGCCGGGAATCGAACCCGGGCCGCCCGCGTGGCAGGCGAGCATTCTACCACTGAACCACCGATGCTTATGGAAATAGGTAAAAAATATTGTTTATATAGCTCAGACTACACGTAATCTATTTTTAGCTGATGACTCGTTTATGTAGGTTGAATACCTGGGAAGTGACACACTTTTGAATTCACAAAGGTAAGGGAAATTTGTGATGAAGGGGTCCTCGGCAAAATAAAACACTTATTTGGTCAGTTACAGACCGTCTACGGAGATATGCCGGGTTGGTAAAATCTATGGAAGGCTCGGCTTCGCCTCGCCTTCCATAGATTTTACCAACCCGACATATCTCCGTAGACGGTCTGTAACTGACCAAATAAGTAATAATAGAGTAACTGCAGTGCACACAGACCTTCATTGCACAAAGCTACACTTTTAAAATTAGTAACCACACTGCACAAACCTTCATTGCACTTAGAACTACTCTTTACAAGTAACTACACTGCACACAAACCTTCATTGCATATAGAACTACACTTTACAAGTAACTACACTGTACATAGACCTTCATTGAACATAGAACTACACTTTACAAGTAACTACACTGCACATAGACCTTCATTGCTCATAGAACTTCACTTTACAATTAACTACACTGCACACAGACCTTCATTGCACATAGAACTATACTTCACAAGTAACTACACTGCACACAGACCTTCATTGCACATAGAACTACACTTTACAAGTAACTACACTGCACACAGACCTTCATTGCACATAGAACTACACTTTACAAGTAACTACACTGCACACAGACCTTCATTGCACATAGAACTACACTTCACAAGTAACTAAACTGCACACAGACATTCATTGCATATAGAACTTCACTTTACAAGAAACTACACTGCACACAGACTTTCATTGCATATAGAACTTCACTTTACAAGAAACTACACTGCACACAGACATTCATTGCATATAGAACTACACTTTACAAGAAACTACACTGCACACAGACCTTCATTGCACATAGAACTACACTTCACAAGTAACTACACTGCACACAGACATTCATTGCATATAGAACTTCACTTTACAAGAAACTACACTGCACACAGACATTCATTGCATATAGAACTACACTTTACAAGAAACTACACTGCACACAGACCTTCATTGCACATAGAACTACACTTCACAAGTAACTACACTGCACACAGACATTCATTGCATATAGAACTTCACTTTACAAGAAACTACACTGCACACAGACATTCATTGCATATAGAACTACACTTTACAATTAACTACACTGCACACAGACCTTCATTGCACATAGAACTACACTTCACAAGTAACTACACTGCACACAGACATTCATTGCATATAGAACTTCACTTTACAAGAAACTACACTGCACACAGACATTCATATCATATAGAACTTCACTTTACAAGAAACTACACTGCACACAGACATTCATTGCACATGTATAGAACTTCACTTTACAATTAACTACACTGCACACAGACCTTCATTGCACATAGAACTATACTTCACAAAGAACTATACTTCACAAAGAACTACATTGCACACAGACCTTCATTACACATAGAACTTCACTTTACAAGAAACTACACTGCACACAGACCTTCATTGCACATGTATAGAACTTCACTTTACAATTAACTACACTGCACACAGACCTTCATTGCACATAGAACTATACTTCACAAGTAACTACACTGCACACAGACCTTCATTGCACATAGAACTACACTTTACAAGTAACTACACTGCACACAGACCTTCATTGCACATAGAACTACACTTTACAAGTAACTACACTGCACACAGACCTTCATTGCACATAGAACTACACTTCACAAGTAACTAAACTGCACACAGACATTCATTGCATATAGAACTTCACTTTACAAGAAACTACACTGCACACAGACATTCATTGCATATAGAACTACACTTTACAAGAAACTACACTGCACACAGACCTTCATTGCACATAGAACTACACTTCACAAGTAACTACACTGCACACAGACATTCATTGCATATAGAACTTCACTTTACAAGAAACTACACTGCACACAGACATTCATTGCATATAGAACTTCACTTTACAAGAAACTACACTGCACACAGACATTCATATCATATAGAACTTCACTTTACAAGAAACTACACTGCACACAGACCTTCATTGCACATGTATATAGAACTACACTTTACAATTAACTACACTGCACACAGACCTTCATTGCACATAGAACTATACTTCACAAAGAACTACATTGCACACAGACCTTCATTACACATAGAACTTCACTTTACAAGAAACTACACTGCACACAGACTGTTTTTGCAAAACAGAGAGGGTGACATTCATTACACATGTATAGAACTAAACTTTTTTTACACACAGACCTTCATTACACATAGAACTTACACTTTACAAGTAACTATACTGCACATAGACCTTCATTGCACATTGAACTTCACTTTACAAGTAACTACACTGCACACAGACCTATATTGCACATAGAACTTCACTGTACAAGTTACTACACTACACACAGACCGTTTTTGCAAAACAGAGAGGGTGCCTCCGGAGGTGGCGCATGCGTAAAAGGGTAGTCGGGGCTTCCCCGCTTTTAACACACAGTGAGAGAATGCCGCGCAGTTGTGGCCCTTCACTTTAATTGGAAGAAGAAGAGGCACCCTAGAGGGGAACGGCCTGGCTAGAGTACTATGTAACAGGCAGTTGGCGAATGAGTTCCCCGCAATATATCATCAAAACAGCCAACTTACCCGATAGAGGGCTGCCAGGTGCCCAATCATAAAGAAAGAAAGAAAGAAGAAGAGGATTATAACAAACTTACAAAGGCCTGCGTTTAGTCCCCTCAGTGGCCTCCCCCTTCTATATCTCTTTATTCGTGTAAAATCATTTACACCCTGGCTACGCCACTGTTTAATTAAGAAATCCTCACCCATCAAATAGTTGACTGTCTCACACGAAACACTTACTTTTCAGTGATTGTGTACGATCTGAGGAAACTCTAAACTAAGAATAAGCTTTCAAGATTCGGATTTTGTAAAATTATATATTGATACATTTTATTGCTTAATTGAATAATTTTATACGAAAACCTTATACGAGTTTTGAAATAAGATAACATAAATCTAAGGTACCTGAGACCGTGAAACAGACATAGTGGTTTTGGTTTTCTCTTTTTCGTTTCGAAGAGCGATTTCCTGCAAAATCACGGCGGATTTTTTCCGGTGCACGTACACATAATTGCATAAAAGACCATTTTTTGCCTGCTAGTATACTAAAAGATCATTGATTTTATGGTAACTGTAACCTATTGTTATCTTCTTACCTAAATTTTTCTCAAAACAAGAATGACAAAGCGAGTTCTGATCACTGGGGCCTCCGGACTGCTGGGTCGCGCATGTCGGAAAGAATTCATTGATGACAAGTCATGGGAAGTACTTGGCCTGGCATTTAGCAGGGCTGGTAGTGATTTAAGGAAAGTGGACATCACAGATGAAACTGCTGTGCGGGACACTATCACTGGTTTTAAGGTAAAGGATGGGAATAATCCCTTTTGCGTTTTGGGCACAGAGCGTTTTATTATGCTGCCGTTGACTAATTGTCCTTACTTAGGCAAAAGGGAATAAGGCTGGTATTAGTTTTGATCAATGGTGTATAGAAAATTTGATGTTTCTACTCACCCTAACTCCACGTTAAAGTGGGGGAAACTTGCCAGGTTGTATCTCTATAATGCCTGTCTCTTGACCTCACTGTCCCTGAAATCACCACTATTTTCTCATGCATTGGCCTACCCTGTCCCTGGGCAGTAGTTGTGAAATGATTATGTCTACATTGTGGTTGAAATGTTAAAGTTGATGACAATCAGGGTTTTTTTACTCTTTGATTCCAGGGGCCTGGGCCTTCAAAATTTTGAAAAATAGCGACATTGGGTAGAAATTGGGAAAAATATCATGCAAATAAATTGAGAAAACAAGCAAAAATTTGCTTCTAATGAAGACGAATAAACGCATATAGACACCTGTAGTACCAAGAATATTATATTTCAGATAGTGTACATTGTAAAACAGATGAATTATAAATGTATTTTCAGTAATTTTAAAGGGTTTTTATACTCTTTTAATTGGAATTTAATTTTTTTCAAATTGGGAATTTTAAGCTCAGAAATTGGGGAAAATGCCTGTTTTCAGCATTGGGAATGGGGCCGAATTTCGGCCCTTGAGAACCCCTAAAAAAATCCCTGACAATCGATAGTGATTTTGAAAATTGATTACCGGACATTTTTTAACTAAAGATGGGGTTTTGGAGGTAAGATTTTCGAAATTTTTATAAGTTATAAAAAAGGAACAAAAATGATCAACTGGATCTTCCACAATTCATATCAAACATTTTTATTTTATGTTATCATGGTTATAGAAAAAACAACAATGCTCATTAATTAATGTTTGATATAATAAATGATGAGATATATTCCGTGTTTTAATTTTTTACATGGCTATAAAAGAAATATTGGAAATTAATGTTACTAGCTCAGTGTGTGAAATTGGCTTTTGAAGTCTTATAGACATTCGGTCTATAGTGATTTCAGTTCCTATAGACCGCAGTAGTTTCCTGAAGACCAAAATAAAAATACTCAAACTTTTGTTAGCCATCTATTTTTCTTTTTATGCTAGGTCAGGCATCTTCTACACCTTTTTTTTTCATGGGTCAAAAACTACAAACCGAGTGCTTCTTATGGTACCCTCAAAGCTAGGTTCATTGCGAAGTAAAAGCAGAAAACTACCAAGTCTTTGACCTTGAACATTTTTATTAAATACCCCAAATGATATTTGGAAATATTTCTTATAAAATTTAGTAGAATTTCTGTTTAAGGAAGGGTGCACAATTTAAATCAATATTACACAAGTATTTAAAGTGTACAAAGCTATAATATTATGTGACTTAAACTGACTTTCAAAGTTTCATGCTCAATTTTCTATAGACAAGTTGGTCTATGGCTTTTTGGATTGCTATAGACCGATCAAATTCACTGTAGACATTGGCCATCGGTCCACTGTTAAATTCGCGTACTGCTAGCTCCGATAATCGATTTTAAATCAATACAATGCTTCCGATATTCGATTCGTTAAACTTTTCCGATTTTTCATCACTTCTGGGCTAAGTGAGTCTGGCACTGTTCTTCCACAACTCTTAACTTCCAAATTCCATTTGCGATTGGGGCACAGACTGTTTTATTATGCTGCTGTTGATTGATAATCCTTACCCTTGTTTGAAAAAGGTACTTTAAAATTTGAGATATTGGTTTTCCTTTTCCTTTCTAACCAATTTTTGATATATGGTTACTTAGAAAGAGAAAAATACCCATATCAAGTTTTGGCAATAGGTCAGAGGCCAAGGTCTCTGATACGATAAGTACACTTCTTATGATCTTTATGTGCAGTAAGCATAGTAATTTTCAAAATTAAGGTAATTTCTGATTTTTCTGTCTTCACTGAAAATGTTTCAGCATCTGTCTCATTTAAGTTTGTTACTTTACTTTATTCTATTTTTAAAGTTAATATGCATATACTATTGTACTATTCAGTATGGTTTGAATATGAGTATTTATAGAATTGTAGGCTTTCGGCAGCTGAAATTTAATTCAATATTGGATATGAGCGTGAAAAATTCATAAAATGATACATGTGATATGAGCATGATAAATTCATGATATAATATGAGCATGATAAATTCATGATATGATATGAGCATGATAAATTCATGATATGATACGAGGATGATAAATTCATAATATGATATGATCATGATAATTTCATATTATGATAATGATAAATTCATGATATCATATGAGCATGATAACTTCATGATATGATACATGTATGAGCATGATAAATTCATGATATGATATGAGCATGATAAATTCATGATATAATTTGAGAAAGATAAGTTCATGATATATGATATGAGCACGATATTAAATTCATAATATGATATGATCATGATAAATTCATGATCTGATATTGGCATGACGAATGCATGATGTATGATATGAACATGATAAATTCATGATATGATATGAGAACGATAGATTTATGATATATGATATGAGAATGATAAATTCATGATACATGATATGAGGATGATTAATTATGATATATGATATGAGAATGATAAATTCATGATATATGATATACATGATATAAACATGATAAAATCATGATATGATATGGGAATAATAAATTCGTATATATGATATGAGCATGATAAATTCACAATATGAAATGAGCATGATGAATTCATGATATGATATGAGAATGATGATTTCATGATATGAGCATGATAAATTAAGGTGCGTCATTGGTCACGATTTTGGACTATTCATGCGCATCTCCTGTTTTAGCACTCATTGAGCTTGACTTTTATAGATATTTTAATTGATTATGGCCAATGTATCATTTCTTACTCTTTTTAAGACTTTAATTCATTAGACACATTAAAGTGACCAGGTTTGAAAATTTGATCTAAAATGAATGGAGTATGCGTAAGAAAATGCTTCGCGATAATTTCTGTAAAAATTGACGTGGAGGTACTTTTTTAACTGTTCAGATTTCTTTTACGTTAGTAATTACCCATGAATTTTGTTTTATGTATGGAATATTATTGATTTAAGCTTTTTTATAAGGTATGGCTGATGAAAACCGAAAAATTTAAATTGTTTAAATTCCACCCAAAAAAAGGCAAATTTTCAGCTCTGACACTTTTTCAAGAAAACCACAAAATGACACTATTTGTGAGCGTCCGTTCTCTCTTATTTGAACACGGACTTATACTTTTTCGCTCTACTGGTCAAAGACCAGTCGAGCTTATGGGATACCATGTTGTCCGGCGTCCGTCTGTCTGTCTGTTAACAATTTTTTTGATCGCAACTCCTCTGAAACCATAAATAATAGAAACCTAATTCTTTTTGCATTTATTTTGATCCATGGTCTAGTTGTGCACTTAATATTTTGTTTGAGCCTCTGACCCCCACGGTCTTCAAAAATGGGTGTGGTCATTTTCTCCTATTCAAGTCTATGCAATCTTGTGAACACCAATTCTCGAAAAGTATAATTGATAGAGAGATAATTCTTTTTGCATTATAATCAGTCTGTGGTATAGTTGTGCACTTGATATGTTGTTTGAGCCCCTGACCCCAAGGGTCTAGGAAAATGCATGTGGTCATTTTTATCCTATATTTTACCGGTAAGTCTATGTAATCTTGTGAACACCAGTTCTCAAAAAGTATAATTGATAGAGAGATACTTCTTTTTGCATTATAATCAGTCTCTGGTATAGTTGTGCACTTAATATGTTGACTTTGAGCCTCTGACCCCCAGGGTATTCGAAAATGGGTGTGGTCATTTTCTCCTTTATACTTGTGAACACCAATTCTAAATAAGTATAAACGATAGAGAGATAATTCTTTTTACATTATAATCACTCTCTGGTCTTTTTGTGTTTCTGATATTTTGTTTGAGCCTCTGACCCCCAGGGTCTTGAAAATGGGTGTGGTCATTTCTCCTATATAACTCTATGTAACCTTGTGACCACAAACCATCATAAAGTATACTTGATAGAGAGATAATTCTTTTTGCATTACCATGAGTCTGTGGTCTATTTGTGTACCTGATATTTTGTTTGAGCCCCTGACCTCAGGGTCTTTGAAAATAGTTGTGGCCATTTTCTCATATATAAGTCTTATAATGTTATTTTGTGAACACCAATTCTCAGAAAGTATAATTAATGAAGAGTTAATTCTTTTAACATCATTTTACAAGTGTCTGTGGTGTAGATGTGCACCTGGTATTTTCTGTGAGCCCCTGACCCCAGGGTCTTGAAATGGGTGTCACTTTAGTTGAGTGAATTTTACAAAACAGCCAGTAGAGCTTCAGTCTCATCAGAGACTTCTGGTTCTTCAATATTTTGAAAAGTCTTTCCTAGGAGCACGTGTTACTGTGTGTTTGGAAAAATTGTTGAAATTCGGTATCTCTGAAATTTTGACCTTTATTAACTTGGATGTTTTTCGTTAATTTTGTGTAAAATCTAGAAAAAATTAAATTATCGGTGAAGTTGGTACCTAAGGTATCACTTTATCAAATTCTGCTTTTATACAAAGTTCTAACCTGTTTTTTTGTATAATATTAACAAAGAAAGGTAAAATAAAAATCAAATGAGTGCATTTCAACACTTTTTGTATTTTCTTTACAAAGCTATTCTTAGCAACAAATGTCCGGTATTTTTTACCAAGTTTTCAAATAAGCATAAATCTTGATTTTCATCATGGACCTATTAATTTTCCTTCATAAAATGATTAAGTGACACAAATACTATATTTTCATATGGTTATCATAAAATCGTTGAAATTCCTTCATTCAGAAATGACATGCCTTAAGCCATTATTGATACTAATGCTGAAATAGTTCTGAATCAATGATTTATAAAAAAGAATTAAATTTTTTTTATTTGTTTTAGCCAAATATAGTAATACATTGTGCGGCAGAAAGAAGACCAGACGTTGTGGAGAAAAAGTCAGAGGAGACCCGAAACCTCAATGTTGAAGCTACAAGATACATCTGCCAAGAAGCAGGTAATGATATAACAAAATTACAGCGGCCCATTGTAGAAGGAAATTCTAGAACACAATATACAGTTAAAGTATACCATTGAGAGAGTTAATAGCGTGATTTTGGTTTCCCGAGACTAGACCTATTTCCCAAGGCGAATCCAAGGGAAATAGCTCTGGTCGTGGACCAGAATCGTGCTAACTCCCTTAATGGTATACTTTAACTGCTTTATTGTACCGTCACTGTGATGTCATCATTGTCATGCAGAGAAGCTCCACCCCATTTCAAGACTAATTCCCCAGGGAAATAGTCTTCCCAACTAAGGCACCCTTTGCAGGGATACAGCTAGATTTAATGAGTAACTTTTTATGTAGAAAAAAAATCAGTAGACAGAGGTACAATAACAGCATCTAAAATAATATGTTGAATGCATATAGGTGACCTCTTAATATAAACATGTATATTGATATTATATCTTCTATATTGTACTTAGTGTGAAGCAGTGAATGAATCTGTCTCCCATCTTGGAATTTCTTCTGAAAACAAATTAACTCCCTGCGAACAAAATGATGAGAACAATGCAGGTTCAGAAAAAATTCAAATGGGCGATTTCGATCATTGAACAGGTGGCTGAATTTGCCAAATGCTGCTTCTTTATTGACATATTCCCTGCAAATAATGTAACTGCCGCAACCAAGAAGGTGATTTTCTCAATGAATAACATAACATTGATTGAAATTGGTAATTGTCATTTATTGAAAAGGATGAATTAATTTTAATAAAATTAGATAAATGAAAATATTTTTCAATAATGTGCATGCTGTGTAAGTTTCATGTTCTTTGAAATACAAAATGCAGGGTAGACGTATTACTGTGAAATTTATAGTGAATAGAACTATTTGAATCCAGTCAGTATTTTATGTCGAGTTATCAAAGTAATTTTTTCAAGCATTCAGTCAATCATTTCAAGCATTCAGTCAAGTCAAGCATTTCAAGCATTCAGTCCAGCATTTCAAGCAAGCAGTGAAGTCAAGCATTTCAAACAATCAGTCAAGCATTTCAAGCATTCAGTCCAGCATTTCCAGCAAGCAATCAAACATTCATTCAAGCATTCAGTCAAGCATTCAAGCATTTAAGCATTCTGTCGAGCATTCTGTCAAACAATCAGTCAAGCATTCAACAAGACTTCATACCTGTGTTTGAATGTACTTCAAGTTCGTTTTGAAACAAACTCATCAATATTTCATGATTTCTCAATAGGTAAAATTGGTGCATGGGTACTGTACATTAGTACTGACTATGTTTTTGATGGCAAAAGTCCACCCTACAAAGAGGATGCTGAACCAAACCCCCTCAATCTGTACGGAATCAGTAAACGACAAGGAGAAGTGGTGACGTTGCAAGTCAGTCAAGGTAAGGATACTGTAAAAAGGTTTAATTTTCACATTGTCAAAAGTTCGCGGTTATCTAAATGTAGCCATTTGCGGTGGTTTTAAGGAGCTGTTAAGATAAGGCGTAAAATCTGCCCTGAAAAGTCGAAATTTCAAAATGCAAAAACTGAGAAAGTTTTTCGGTAAAAATAAGAAGTAACTTGGTCTAGATATGAATCTTCTGTAATGTTGGATAAATTTTTCAAAATATGACCGATTTTTGGGTTAAAATAAGCGTTTTTCCCATAGAAATCAATGGAAAACGGAAAAGTTTTTCTACAACATTGTTCCCCCCCTCGGTTCAGAATGCCACTTTCACCAAAGGTGTATATCAATAAAACACATTTTCTGGCCAAGTGGGGTTCTGAACCGAGGGGGGAACAATGTCCCACAGGCGAAAAACGAAAAAAAGGGGGGATGGATGAATATTTTAGAATCAGTCTTTAGAGCGGTAAAATAAATTAAAATTGCAATTTTTTCCTTTAGTATCATGTAAAAATCTATTCCGAATGTGTTCCGATCAAATATTTAACCGTTAGGTAGGAAATAAACGAGAAAGTTGTCTACTTCTATACTGTGCGTATTTCGCGCCTGAAAGCTACATATGTGGCTGATCAATACGAAATATAACCGTTTTTCAGTTTCCGGATTGTGGATTTTGCCGATTATATTGATATAATAACCTCAAGGTTAATTTTTATTATCCAATTTTGATATTAAAAGGTACAGAAGTATAATATAAATCATATTTATGTAAAGTAATGCATTTTTTGTGAATTTTCGCTCGATATTTGACGTTTTCTCTCATCAGTACCCCTACCTCTTCAACTCCTAATTATAACACCTTTCACCAAATCTATTTAAATAAAATTCCTACTTGGAATCTTCTTATACTTTATTTTATAAACCCGACCACTTTTTTTCCTGAAATAGAAGGACAGCGCACGAGAAATAATCCAGTGATTTCAGGGCTAAATCAAGCCCTTATCTTAACAGCTCCTTTTGTGGTGTCAAAGGTTATATATTGATTTTTTTTTAACACTTTTAATATAAAGATTTTGTCGCAACAAGTATAAGGCATATCAAACATGCAGTTGGTTGCTGAAAGACTTAGTATGTTGTTGTTGTAATAAGTGTTTCTCGAGATTATTAATGACAAGAAGTAATTAGTAATGATTTAACATCAATTAAAGAGTATGAATAAATATATATAGGTAGAAACTTAGATTACTTTATTGTTTTTCACAAGAAATGTCATACACGCTACACATGTCATCTTCGTTGTTTTATTATTTTACTAGTTATGATCATATACGCAGTGTAAGTGATGTTGTCCAGCAAAATTATGCTTTGTACATTAAATGGTTCAACTTTTGATGTGAAATGACTATGGCTGAAGCATATGATAATTTTACATCCTCTAATTTTTTTTTTGTCTATTATAAAGAATCTTTGCGGTGGTTTTATATTTGGAGAAAATTCAAAAACTGCATTTTTAAGCATCTAAATTCAATCTCTAACAAATTTTGTGTAATTATCAGAGGTCTATCTGAATGTCTAATGGATCAAAACTGTTCACCATACATCATTCTTTTTCTTATTTCTGTTTTATAGAGAACTCTGTGTTAAGAGTACCTATATTATATGGCCAGATAGAGAAGTTATCAGAGAGTGCTGTGACGGTATTGTTTGAGAAGGTGAAGGACACAGCTAACACCTGTTTAATGTCCGATTACGAACGACGCTACCCGACACACTGTGCCGACATTGCCTTCGTCATCAGACAACTCGCAGATAAACGACTTCAGGTGAGTAATACAGAAAAAGGTTTGCTAAATGCTATATGACCTTGACCCTTCCAGTGATAAAACAGAATTTTTGACTTTGACTCACTTTTGAAAATCTGATTTATTTGAGCATATTTGCATCTTCATAATGACTCATATGCACAATTTTGAAGGTCCACTGGACCTCACTGTACCTGGCCACAAGTCTTCTAATAGTAGTGACCTCCAGGCTAAAGGACTGTGATGCTGCAAGCCCACTAAAATGTACCCTTATTCTGAAAACTAGAATTCTACTGAAGTTTTGGTCGAGTTTTTTCCATGGAAATTTTTTTATTGAAATTTCCATTGTATTCTATAGAATGAAACCGTGGCATTATGGCCTTCAATTAAATGGTTTTTTTTCAAGTAGGCTGTCATACTAGTGGACCTTTAAACTAGTTAACATATTCCTCATATGCCCTTTTTGTTTGTACCAAAATTTTATCTGTGACCTTGCTCTTTAAGTTTGACCTTTTGAAAATCTTACCATTTCTGTGCGGCAGTCAATGTTTCATACTTTTCTACACAGGATGGAAGCATAAAAGGCATATACCACTGGAGTGGAAACGAGAACATGACTAAGAACGATATGGCCATAGCTATGGCAAAAGCTTTCAGCCTGCCAACCAATCACATTCAAGGAGACAAAAATCCCTCGGGAGGTGCCAAACGACCATATGATGCACAGTTGGACTGCAGCAGAATCGAGGCTCTTGGCTTTGGAAGACAAACTCCATTTAAAGACGGCATCACCGATGTTTTAAAACCATATTTGTGATGCTCATGTTCTTTTATAATAATTTTATGATTCAGCATTATACATATCTCATAGAATATCTAAGGTTATTATTGATAATTTATTAGTAGATATTGTGGGTATTGAACTTGTTGCTACTGAATGTTATGCATATTATTTTCTATATCTAACTTAATATATGTTTTCCACTATCTAGTGACTCTGCCACACTTGTTGTACTTTGAGGGATAGAGATTTGATACAGTCATGTATTTACATGCAGGTTTACTCTTAATTGGTCTGCTGTATATCTTACTGATCTTGATACACTGTAAATGTGGGAATTTTTGCATGGGGGTAATTTTCGCGTTCCCGCTGCATTCTTTTAATGGGAAATCCATCTTTATGGCGAACATTTCCTCCACGCGTAACATCCTGATGTTATAATAGCGAAATTTTCCCCAGCGAAAATCACCACGTTTACAGTACATGCAAGTATAGAGACTGCTTTATACATTCAACTGTCAAACTACAAACTGAAAAAGCAAAACTATGTATTTATCGCCAATGCAAGTCTAGATTGCCGGAGTGTTTTATCAGTAAACAGGTTTGATGTAGAATAAAATATGTTATTAATGATTATGACTTTAAAGAGAGTAGACTTTTTTCACCGTGATGAACTTCACACTTCGTACTTTGATTATGATAGTTTTATAAGTGGGTGGCCAGTAGTACAGGAAGTGTGATATACCAATTCCATTGAGTATAATAATCAAAATGTAGATGATTCCGTTTATGAGTTTATACGTGCACGGCAGCTACGCCACTGATTCTTCAATGTTCGAAGTGCGAAGTATGAAGTTCGAAGTCTGAAGTTGGTCACGGTGAAAAAAGCCTAGTAAGATGGTCTTTGTTAGCCTTATTTCATTAGAATATTGACTTTATTCTGACCAAGAACTTCAAGTACGCTGAACTAATTTGTTCAGAAACTGAGATAGCTTTGACACATGTTATTGTATTTAATAAGCTTGTATTACTGGGATATAACTTAAATTTAATCTTTCTTGTCATTACTGGAAAATTTTTGGTGAGGTACAATGTACTATTTTTTGCTGTTTTCAGAAATGATTTGAAATTGTGAAAAACAAGTTTCCACTGAGAATTTATCAAAAATTTCTTTTAAAAAGGGCATTTTCAGTTGCTTACAGTAAAGAAAATGCAAAATACACAGCTGATTTTATACTCTACATGAATAAATTGAATACAGGAAATGGGAAGAATGACAAAAGATCTATAAAGATTGAAGAAAACTGCATATGTCTATTCCAATGGTTAAAAAATTGTACTCACAAAAATAATGATACCTTGCTTTGCTAAAAATCGTGAAACACTGTATGGATTTAAATAATGAATGTTTCATGAATTTTAGCTTAGCACCTAGAGATGTGTCATGGAATTGAAGCAAAGTCAGATGTGTAAAAATATAAAAGATCCATACTACTGTTGGGTAAAACCTTGTCTCTTGTTAATGCCTGAAAAGGTTTCCATATGATTTAATGTTAACTGTTTTGTACCCAATGATGTCAATTGAGTCTTTGCGGAATACAGAGTTTCTTCCCCTTACAGACGGTATCTGACGTAAAACCTTTGTGAGGTCATGAAAATGGTATGGTAATGTCAATATTTTACTGTCATTTCCCAGACTTTTAGGACTGTTTCCATAGAATTTGATGACGTCATAATCAGTCTACGTCAGATACCGTCTCAAATGGGAAGTAACTCTGGTTTTCGAAAATAACGAATAGATTTAAGAGACCTTTTGATATACCTCAAGATTTACTATGAATTGTAAAAGTGATCATCACATCCATAAGCATATTAAATATTTTGCATGATTGGTGACTAATGCTGTGCTGGACTTTCTCTTTTCCTGACAAATATTATATTTGTACAAATCATGCATTTACTAAACTAACCAGTAAATACTAGTCAATGATTTGGTATGTAACATATTGAATGCGGATGAAGTGTTTATAAATAAACATTTTGCTTCAATATTTTGTCTGTGTTATTTATAATTGTTACATTTAGAGTACTGGTGTCAAAGCAGTAACCGAACAAGTTTAAAGGTTTATTCACGATAACTTCGTTGTTTTGTTAAAATTGAGACGTGAAACTTGGAACAAATAATGGTTGACATACACTGTATGTCTCAAATATTTATTGCATAATTATCTAAAAATTTTGGACTTTCATCATCTTTTATGTCGATCTTTTAACCACAAGATTTCATCAATTTCACAACTTTGCTAAAGCAGTAACGGAACGATCGAGCATTCCGATGTGTTTTATTAATCGATTTTTCATAAAAACAATTTACCAATTTTAGAAACACTGTCTACAAATACAAACCACATTCCAAGCTGGATATTTATGATCTTGTTGTCATATGGCAGAATTACTTGAGTACCATTCGCAAGCACTTTTTTGCCTTGCAGGATTTGTATGCTCTGTAATGTTTTATTAATCGATTTTTAATTCTATGTCTGAGGTAACATCTTTTCTAAAGACCCATTTCTAGAAATTAAGGAAAATTCCCTTAGATATAGTTCCTACTGAAAGTTTCAGGAGGGACCCCTTTCCCAACCGTAATATCTCATGTGAAACTATCATTGCTTAATAAATGACCAAAAACTATTCATCAAGTCACCCTTTTATAAAAATGTTGACACTAATGTTGATTTCTAGTGAAACTTTATAAGTTTCCTTAATTTTATCAAATTTCGTTCCTTTGAATATACCCCCTACACTGCAATCTTTCGGTTACTGCTTCTGTTCGATTACTGCTTTGACACCAGTAAGTTTATGAAAAGTGAAAAGATCTCCAACAAGACCTTGGTGCGATGATCTCAGTGGAACACAAACTAGTAAGTTACTGACAGTACTGAAAACAACAACACAGACACAACAACATAGTTACTGAAAACACACTAACAACAACATAGTTACTGAAAACACACAAACAACAACATAGTTACTGAAAACACACAAACAACAACATAGTTACTGAAAACACACAAACAACAACATAGATACTGACAGCACCAAAAACAACACAAACACCTGGAGACAAGAACAATTGACCCTTCCGAACGCGGGGAAAATTTGAGAAATTCCATGAGGTCACAATGCAATTTCGATGTTTGACCGAGGTTCGAAGCTTGTTTGTCCGAGGTTCGAAGCTTGTTTGTTCGAGGTAAAAGCATTGTGACGTCACAAAATTTTGCATTATTTTCCTGCAATAGGAAGGGTCAATTACGCAAAGAAGACCAACTTGTAAATAAATTTGGCAAAGACATGATTGAAATATGAAGGACAAGAAATAAAGTTAATAGATATGTTCAAGACAGGAGCAGGTTTGTTGCATGTCGCGTGTTTGACCCTGAATATGTGACCTTGACCTTGCAGGTGGCATTGAAACTCACCGAGTGCCGAGTCCCATCATGTTTGACCATCCATGCAAGTTTGATGGAAATATAACGCATATCATCAAGTAATAGCCTTTATGTGAAGATGTGACTACAACAGATAGACACCAGACAGAGTGATGTTACATTGTCCTTTCATTGCGATTTCATCCAAGAAAGTCCAGAATAACAGGATTATTGTCTGGAAGCCTGGTTTTTCATGCATGCTTAATGTGACCTTGACCTTTCAGGACACAAAAAGATAAATAGTGATCCTCCTTCATTCACAATCTATATGTGAACTTTCTTCACTCTAAGTCAAGGATGACTTGATGCTGAAACCTTGTTGTGCGAATAGCACATAGCGATTGCCTGATTTCTTCACTCATGGGAGCCCCGTCTACTGAGTATGTATAAACGATGTTACTCTGTTTACATGTACCTTGGGACTGCGTCAGCGTCATGATCGGTATAAAGTCTGATCACTGTATGAATTAATGAATTATATCTATATGAATCGAGCTGTCGTGTTATGTACATGCATGAGCTAATGAAAAATTGCATCTGTATGTACTGAGATGAACACAGTGTGTTGGAAACCCCTTTCCATTACCAGGTCATTATCTGTTTTAGTGGACAATATATAAATGAAACGGTGCTATCGATAAAGATATTAAGTTGAATCATTGAAACGTAAAACTAACTTCAAGTAGGCTTATTTTGCCCCTCTTCTCAAAGTAAAATCTGTATACGACGGAAAAATTAGGAACTTCCATCATGAAATATGATATTAACAATTATGAAAAATAAAAGATCAAAACATTCCTGTTTCGGATGTATCATGTTTTTATATACTAAAAAAGAAGTGAATTTTCCTTGAAATTCTTAGCACACACCTAACATTGAACATGAAAGGTTAAAGAGAGAGTGGGGATCAAATTAGAAAATAAGATTCGTCATCTTTCCTTGTATATGGAATCATCAATCGATAGTCATATTGGATTGTTGTATTTTTTAGGGGGGAGGGGTAGATTTAATGTGATGTTATTTAATTTTCATGTTCACTGTCAGACATCATCTTTCAATTCATTACGACAACATTATGCATTTGCATTTTAGTATTGTCTTTATACTTCCATGAAGTGGCCTACGAAGCTTAAGGTGTTCAGGAACAAATATTACTTTGAAAACACAATATTTTGTCATACATTGTAAGTGATATTATTCTGGCTATTCGCACTCAGTACCTTTAGTGCTTTGATTTTTGATATATACTAAGTTTGACCTTGACCTTCTTATTGGTCAAAACGATTACTAGTATTTCTTATATCATTAGCAAATTTATTTGTTAAGTTTCTTCACCCTAGGTCAGGAGTGGCTTGATGTTGAAACCTTGTTTTTGATATAAACTAAGTTTGACCTTGACATTTTTTATAGGTCAAAACGGTTACTAGTTTTTCTTATATCATTAGCAAATCTATGTGTTAAATATCATAGCTCTAGGTCAAGAAGGACTTGATGCTGAAACCTTGTTTTTCATATATACTAAGTGTGACCTTGACCTTTTTAACGATCAAAATGGTTACTAGTATTTCCTATATCATTAGCAAATCTATGTGTTAAATTTCATAACTCTAGTTTTGAGTTATAATATATGGTGCAGAAATGCTATTAACCAGCTGACCTTTTTGATCTCAAAATCAATAGGGGTCACCCCTTCCTTGTAGAGATATTTGTGAGAAGGTTCATTACTGTAGGTCAAGTTGTGATGCCAAAATTTTGTTTTTCATTCATGCCAAGTTTAACCATAACCTTTTGACCCCAAAACCTGTAAGCCAAGGATCGTCCTGTCCCAATGGAAATCTTAATGTGAAGTTTCACAACTGTAGGTCTATAGACTTGTCGGAGACAACATCACTCGCTGTGTAGGTTTTAGATAGTAAAATGGCAATTTTTGTATAAGGCCAGGATAATGTCAAACTCCAAGGTTAGGGTCTTTAGGTCAAATCTCAAGGTCAGAATTGAAAGGACTGGTAATAAGGAATGTACATGTGAAATATAAAAGCCCGATCCCTTATAGCTCATGAGACTTTACCCAGGTTAAAGTCATGTCCACACAAACCACACCGACACTCAGGCTATGACATTAGCTCCTTGGGTATTCATCACGGCTTGCTAAATATTATTTGAGTCGTAATGCAGATAGAAAATTTGTGTCCGAACCCCTCAACTTCATTGACGGGGTATAATAATAATAATTATCTGTAGTTCAATACAATGAAGATGAGAAGTTTATAATTGGACAGTTTGATCACAAAACACCAACATGACTTATGTTCCAGTAATCACTTTCACAAAAAAAATCTTACGAATAAATTTAGAATTTTTGTAAATTTCATCTTCAAATAAAAGCTTCAAATGTTTTTCAATTCAGATTATATTATGCTTTCTAATACCATTTATGTATACTAAATATGAGTTTAGAAAAAAACAATGTGATTTTTAGTTTATAAGAAGAACTAAGCAATCAAAATTTAAGAAAATTTCTAAACTTTTTCGTAAATATTTTCGTGAAACAGGCTGCAGGATCATAAGTAATAGTTATCCTATGACTCAGTAAAACACAGGTGTTAATAAACAAAATGAAAATTCATAAGTTTATTGAAATAACAAGTTATTTCATTTCAACATTTTCTTCTCATTATGGGTAAAAAAATTCATATATGCATGTATATCAAATGGACAGGAAATACCAATTGCCAATTATTCAACGCTACCTAAAATTAAATGGAAATTATAGAATCAAAATTCCGAAATCTCAAAAGTTTAAATGTTGTCTTTTAAATGATAATGTACAAAATGCGCATTCAAAAATCAAAGATTTCAGAGTTAATATTGAAAAATTCAACAAGTTCATAGTCCTTTGCTTTTTGCTTGAGCCCAAAAGGATTATGCTCCATTGCCATTACATTAGCTGTAGGCACTTTAGTTTCTGCTCGCAATCAAGAATTCTGACAGTATAGTACCAAGAATTCATCACTTCCAGTAAGCATATTGTATGAACTCTGGACTTGTAAATTTTGGCATTTTAGCCATTGAAACATCCTGGACAGGTGATCTAACTTTTATTCGTCGTAGATGAGTGTCCCTTCCATTTTGATGATTTGAGAGTACCGCAATCTGCACCATAAACGTCCGTATGGGTTTCTCGTTAATGTCCTTCATTGGCACACAAACCCAGCCTACCGGCTCACTCATCTCTATCTGTTCTATCTCTATTAAATCATTGAAGTGGGATCCAGCTCTAAGTGAGATTCTGAAATAAAAGAAGATATATTTGTTAAAGTTACACAGTGACTAATAAATGCATCTGTCTACGGCTATCATTTATGTGCAAGCTACACCAGACTTCATGCAAGCTTGCAAAGTCAAACTTTGGTACCATTAAAACAAAGTTTTGTTACAAATAAAAAAAAAATAATAAAAATGTATATACAAAATATCATGAAATATCAGAAATCATAATAAATAGTCCTACAACAACTTACTGACCCTCATCTGTCCGCCTATATCACATCACAAAGAGCCAAGTTTGCAACTCTTCATCTTTAATAGTTCCTAAGAATAGACCTTCTTCGTCATAAATCTGCTATGACGTCACAGTTAAAAGTCATGTCAAATCTTGTAATGTCGGGTCTTAGGATGTGTAAAATGCGAGTCAACTGCGGTAATACGAAAATCATCTATTAAGGAATAAATGTATTTTTTTTATTAATTGAGGTATCAACACCAAAAATTGAGGGAAAGCTGCATCATGTGAGAAGCGCAAGATGCATAAGTTTTCCCTCAATTTTTTGTGTTGATACCTCGACCAACCAAAAAAATATTACACTGATTACTTATCATTTTATTTCATCCCTTTTCAATGTTTATTTGCAGCTTTAAAATCGTGTTGCTAATGCGTGTTGCTTATGACGTTGTTAAGCATGTACTTCCATTTTGTGTAAATACAGGTATCAACAAAATTTCTTGGCCATTCAGAACCGTCGTTTCTTTAAAATAACAATGGAAATTAAATGATATGTTTATCACAAGATTACAGAGAGAGTACATAGATTCATCTACGGATAATTTGCCAACCCAAACTGAGGGTCAGGGTCTCTGACAAAATGTAATAATAATAATAATTGTTTTAAAAAAGTCGTTACAGAAAAAAAACCAACTTTTCTTCTACAATTCTTCCTTATCCAAAAAAAAAAAAAAAAAAACGTTTTCATATACAATTCGTCCTTATCCAACATGCATGTGACGCGAATACTATGACGTCATAGACTAACATAAACATTTGCAATGAACGCCAGAGAAGCAAGCTAGGATGGATTTTACTTAGAATTGTTATAAGTCGTCATTTTTTACACTTGATAAAGGCCAATGGGCCAAAAATTTGTGTATTTGAGTGTTTGTGTTTTTATTTATTTAAAAATAGTTTCTGAGAAATTGTGTTATCAAAATAATATAGAATAATTGGTTAAAAAATCCCTTCGGCAGTTATGGAGATGGAGTTGTAAATGTGAAAAGTTCACAACAGACCGTGACAGATGACAGACTGAGGATAAGTAATGCTACTGTCCACGTGGCTCACTACGGAAACTGGATTTACTCAATTTTAATATTTTATCATAGGAAATGGCCCATCTGAACTTTACTCTAATAAAACTATTCTTAACTTAACTAGAATTACTCATTCTATATAAAACTTGATTGCATGCACTGACTTTCGTATAACATATACCAAAACTTACATGTACGATTAAGACAGATCTATTGAGCGGTATTGATTACATTAAAAATTTTGCATGATAAATCACGTTTATCCAGTTTCTGAAGTGAGCTGTAATGCGGACAGTAGAAACTTTGGCTCAGGCCAGCTAAAAACCATATGTGGCTCTTTAATGCTTCTCATACAGAATATGTAATATCTCTACAGAACATTAAATAAGAAAACCCAGTTATATTGAAATTGTAGTTCAAAAGAAAAAAAACCAAGCATGGTACTAATGCAATGGCTGATGCCTGAAAAAAAAGTTCTACCTATTTGGGGTGTAGCTTTCATCAGCCTTGTAATCTGTATATATACATATATCATGTATCGTTGTTTTCCTGCGGAACTGAATATTTACGAGATGTGGTTGGGGTCCATCTGACTGCCAGTAGGAGTCGCCACTTCCATCTATCAGCTGATCTACACCAAAACCTGACAGAACAAAATTATGATAAACTGTATTAATTTGCGGTAGATTGAAATATTTCTTCCAGAGGGAAGAGATGGCACAAATAAAAACACAAACACTCTTATACACAAATTTGGGACATAGAGAAATTAAACTTCATTATCTTTCTGCTACTTAAAAGTCTGTGAAAAAGCAAGGGGAACAAGATAATTGATTCTATTGTTACTTAAGAAATGACTGCCTTACTTTTGATGTTCCAGTGTTCTAGGATTTTATTCAAAAACCACTTACCAATGGGTAAGTGCCCACCAAAAATGTGCTTACCCAGCAAGGAAATTCATTTACCCAAACAAAAATGTCAGAATAAAAAGGGGATGTTAATTTTCTATTGCGCATCCTAAGTCTTTACCATGAAGATAAATTATTATGTCCGGAAATATTGTCACACTGAACAAATTGACTAAATCTCTGGTCACAGAGAATCTACATTTGAAACAGTACAATTAAGTTCCATTCAGGTGCATGAAAGATATAATTGGGTACTGTCAAGTACTTATTTATGGTAGGTAGACTAGTTTCTCTCATACCCACGTATGTGTTACAGAGAAGGCCCATGAGATGCAGCTATGTTAGCTACTTCTGTATCACATATCACATGACAGCTGTATTACATATCACGTGACAGCTGTTTCTCATATCACATGATTGTTTCGATTGTTTACATTGTTATTGTGATGTCATGATTTCAGCCCACAAAACAAACAAGCTAGCGGCGATGTGGCAATACTTTAAACATTAATTTTAAGATTGTTTTTCATTGTACTCTTGCGTGTTATTTAGAAAAGCCAATTTTCATAGTTTATTCTTATAGAATAAACCATTTTCGGGGGCGCTGCATTCGAATATCGCAAAATTTTTGCGATAAGATTAACTTGAAATTTTTCAAATTTTGTCCCTTTTCTTTCAGTTTTGATTTTGGCCATTAGACATGTTAGATATGAGAGATAAATACTCTTCCATGGTATTCTATGAAAGATTCATCGTTTCCACCCTCAGGGTCTCATAATTTTGCCTCCGGTTTCACATGATTTTGAGACCCCTCGGGTGGAACCGAGGTATCTTTCATAAGAATACCATGAAAGAGTCTTATAGTATAACTATAAGTTCCGTTTAGTTAGGAGATATAAACGAAACGACAACTGACCGGGTTTACATGATGACAGTGACCATACCGCCTGGTGACCAACTTCTCTCAGTTTTCCTTCCTTTTCATCTTTCAGAATATCAATGTCAGAATTAGCTGTTACCTTGGTGGCCATTCTTGAAATAGCATGTTGTTACTGATCAATTGTTACATTATAAAGCACTGCCCTGAAAAAGAAGATAATGATGTTTACAGGTAATTATTCTTGTGAGACTGCTGTAACATTTATGTCCCGATATATTTTGTTGCAATCATACAGCAATGAACAGCAATTTGTACCTTTAACTGTACGCAGTATTACATATACCAATGGCGTAGCTCTGCCTGAAAAAGTGGAGGGGCACAACATCCCAAAATTTCTAACAAGCAAAAAAAAAAAAAGTGAAAAAGGGGGGGGGGGGGGGGGGGGGGGGGGGGGGGGAGGGAGAGGAAAAGATTTAAAAAAAAAAAAATGGGGGTTTCATGTTCTGTATGCACAAATTTTAACATTTCTGGTGCAATTTAGCAAAATATTGACTTATCAGAAAATACTTTTTATACCCTCTATCATTAACAAGTACATGTAATAATATTCTATATAGTTTGAGTTAAATGTCTTCATGTACATTGATAATGTTATATGTATAAAGGATGGATCAGAATAGCTAAATTATTCAGAAAGTCTATAAAGAACTGGCGAGTGGTAGCGAGCCATAGAAAAATTTGAAAATTTACCAAAAAATTGTAAATTTATGGTACAAAATGTTGCTATTTTAAACAATGATAATGCATCATAAAATTTTGTGATTGAAAAGTGGGAGGGGCACAAACATGGTTGTGCCCTCCCACTTTTCAAAGTTGGGGGGGGGGGGGGGGGGATGTGCCCCCGCTGCCCCCCTTCTCGTAGGCCCTTGTATACATTACAGCATACACAGATTAGATACATTTAGATTTATGATAAACAACATGGATTTTCTGTGCGTCCTGATTGAGTGGTGGTAATGTCTGTGAGTGTACGGCAACATTCCACCGCTGATTTAGTACAAAACATTATGTTATACATGTAAATACTGTAAACGTGAAAATTTTCGCATAGGGTTAATTATCGCGTATTTCGCAAGTCGATGGATTTCACAAAAATTTCCCCCACGGCAAAATTATCCTGCTGTATCCTTACAAAGACAGAAAAGTTTCTATCACGAATATTTCCCCACACGGAACTACTTAATGTTATAATTGCGAAAATTCCCCTCAGCGTAAATAACCACGTTAACAGTACCAGATAAATATGGGCGGATCATAAGATGTCAATTTAAAGCCACTTTTGAATTTTTTTGAGTTCCTAATGATTTCTTACTCGCAATTCCCAAATTTCACTAGCATTTCGCAAGTATTTCCCGTTCATTTCGAATCCTGAATGAAAGTAATCTATATCATGTAAAATGGAAAGGAACTTTACCGTTAATGGCGTTATGGAGGCAGAAATTATTATCATGTAATCAACTCATCATGCAAGTTTAAATTAGAAACATACGTACACATTATCATCTTGTCATCATTGAATAGATGTAGCTTAGTCGTAAATTTTGGTATATGTTATATGGTCGTGGATTTATGCAATATCATATTATACAGATAAAATAAATTTTAGATGGGGCATTTTCAATGTTAAATTTCAGCGTGACGTAGCATAATTTAACATGAGCCAATGAAGCATGTCACAATGTCACGGGAAAAATTAGCATTGGTTAAATGACCCATATTAAAATTGTTTTGTTTATACATCATTGTACTGAATTTGATTGTGTGCATTGATCATCATATAATGTATACCAAAATTTATGACTAAGCGAGATCCAATGAATGGTATCAATTTCATTAAAGTTTCTGAATGATAAAATGGTCAAAATCACGTTTATCTAGTTTCTGAAGTGAGCTGCTCGGACAGTTAATGACACGGAGTCTATGACGACGTTAGTTTGCTGGAAATTATTTGACGTTATTTTCATGGACTGCCTTAACTATGCTGCTAAACCTGCATGACGATAATGGCCTTGGTTTTGCGTGACTAAGCATTTGAAGCATTGAGTAAGCTTACCGAGACCTTACTTTTACATTTTTGCTTATTCTTTTTCAATTACTGTCCTGTTCACCCTGTTTCGGCAATTTATTCAGTGTCATCTGAATAATTTTACTTTAAATTATTGTTTCCAAGAATTGACCTTCTTTAGTCGTAACTGAAAATTAACTTCAACTTACCCTATCAGCTGGGCCATCAAACCGCAATATGAAAAATTAAAATGTCTACGGGAAATTCCCATGTTATTTTCATGCCGCCGCAATATTGTTCTCCTTGTTAACAATTCGGTCTTTTCGAAATACAGAGTTACTTCCCATTTGTGCAGGTATCTGACGTCAACGCATTGTGACGTCATCAAATTCTATGGAAACCAGCATGAATTCAGGGAAACAGGGTTACATGTATGATGTTTTCAAAGGAATTTAATGACGTCACAATGCTTATACGTCAGATACCTGCACAAATCGAACGCGGGACTGTAAAATCGAAAAGACGGAATAGTACAGTGACGTCAAAGCCTCCGACGTCACACATTTTCAGCGATTTTACTTTAGAAAATCCCCGTAGACTTTTTATTTTCCGTCCTATTTAAAACTTTACTGACAAACAGCCAAAACAATGGTATTTTCTGTTACGACTAAAGGAGTACTATAAAACTGACATCTTTTTGAAAGATGACATGAAAACCGGGAAAACAGGACTTAGTGAACAGGTCAGTAGTCCGAATGGTCATTTCATAAAGAATCGACTCCAGAAAACAATGATTTTAATGATGTTTGTACTTTGGATACATCTTTATTATTAATACAACCATACATCATCCTATTCTCAGCTGAAATTGATTTATTTTAGCTTTTTTTGGTGAAACTTACGATATTGCACGTTTTCATTAGTTGTACGAAGGGAGCAGAGAGGTTCCGCAATCTTAAACTTCCGGTGCTCGGCACAGATGAGCTGCAATGTCCTTGATCTTTGACAGTTTATACTGAAAGAGGGTACAATTTCTGAATATTGCATAAGCTACTACTTCTCTAATATTTATCAATGTTATGAAAGTTGTAAATAGTGTAGATAAAAGAAGGAGAGGACGTCTCACTGTTGGAGAAAATACCCCCTCCTACACTCTTCAGTTTCGAAATATGGCGCGAATTTTTTTGGTAAAAAATTTCTGGTGAAAATAATCATGATGATTTTTTTTTCAATTTTCGAAGATTTCAGATTATATTGTCGAGAAACTCACAGACCAAGCTATGAAATGAAGAGAGCTTGGCAGCCCGAATCAATTTTCAAACATTTCCAAGAGCAAACCTATGTAAAAAAAAAAAAAAACCCAAAAGGGGAGGGGGGTCAGTCAGCCTGTGGTTTGGAAAAAATGTAAGAATGTTGAAAAATTAACATTATTCATTTTTAATGGTTTATGTATTTTCGCACTTTAGGGAAAGGGGGGGGGGAGGGCAATTTGCAACATCTTTTTATGCCCCATATTCAGAGGTATATATTGGTTTTTGGTCTGTCCACCTGTCTGTCTGCAACCATAACCTTGGTTATAACTTTTTATTTGTGTATTCCTTGTGATAAGACCTTTCAATGCCTACCAATGCCTACCAAAATTCTTAACCTAAGTTTTAGTTTGACCTCACATTTAATTTTTTTTTTTGGGGGGGGGGGGGGGGTGTTGTTCTGTCCACCTGTCTGTCCGCAACCATAACCTTGGTCATACTTTTTTATTTGTGTATTCCTTGTGAATTAAGACCTTTCAATGTCTACCAAAATTCTTGACCTTTTAGTTTGACCTACATTTTAAAAGCCTGGCCACAATTAGCTTTTGAATAGTAATTAACTGATAGTGCTTTCATATTTCACATATATGTATTCTTTGTGACAAGTGTAGCAGAGTTCAAATTGGTTTGTGTCTATTATTTGGACTGATAAAAATTCCCAAACGTACGAAATTTCATAAGATAGATATTTCAAGAACTCTGGTATAGACTTTGACCTAGTAAGTGACTATAACTGTAGCCTTAATCTTGGAGGTTGACATATGTTTGAAAAACTTGGCTATAACTATTGAATGCTAAATGACGGGGCTTTCATACCGGTATTTTATATGCGCATTCCTTATGGCAAGACCATAAGGATATCAAAATTTTTTACTTCTGAACTTGACCTTGGAGTTTGACTTATAATTAACTTTGGTCATATCTTTTGAATCTTATGTAAATTACATGTATAGGGCTTTCAAATTTCACATGATGTGCAAGGTGTGGCAAGACCTTCCAATTGATACTAAAATTTTGACCTTGTGACCTTGACCTTGGAGTATGACCTACTTTTTATAATACAGCTGTTTTACTGACAAAGATGCTGACATTCATGTTTCACAAACAGGTTTTTAGATCACCTGAGCAAAGCTCAAGTGAGCTATTGTCATATCAAGTTGTCCGGCGTCTGTCGTCCATCTTCCGTCGTACATCGTCGTAAACTTTTCACATTTTCAACTTCTTCTCCAGAACGGCTGAAGGGATTTGATGAAACTTGGTAGGTTTGAAGTACTAATGGTCCTCTACAAGTGTTGTTGTCCCCTGCTTTTGTGAAAGCACGGGGACATAAAAACTAAACTCTTATGCTATAACCCTGGTGTCCGCATTCGTGTCCACGTCCGGTTAAAGTTTTTGGGGTAACCCAGCATCTGACAAAGTACTGATGCTACAGTGACCAAATTTAACTTACACAAGTGATTGATCTTGGGATGCTGATGTGAACCTATGCATCTGACCTACATTGTACATTTTCCAGTTCAGTGACTCGTGTCCGTGTCTGGTTAAAGTTTTGGGGGTAACTCAGTACAGAGGACTCCTGTTAATCTGATAGTCAATTTGTCGGAAGATCATTATCAGATTAACAGGAGTATCAGATTATCAGGAGTTTGAAATTCCATGGAAATACCATAAAATAGTCCTCTTAATTGTACTAGAATGTATCTCAGACTTTATTATATGCATTAATTTAATGATATAAATACTTTCAAGCCATTTTGAATAGTTTTAAAGGGTAAAATATCAATTTCGAGAATTTGGATATGATAATCCATTGAAATGATGTCAATATCATAGGAAAAATATCATAGCTGACGGAAAATCCTATCAGATTTAGAGGAGTTTTTAGGATTTTTGTTAATTTCTATCAGATTAAGAGGAGTAAATTTACACTGATTATATAGCAAATGGTTTTGTGTTTTGAAATCATATCAGATTAAGAGGAGTATCAGATTATCAGGTATCAGATTAAGTGGAGTCCTCTGTATCTGTCAAAGTACTGATGCTACAGTGACCAAACTTGCACAAGTGATTGTTCTTGTGATGCTGATGTGAATCCATGCATCAGATGCTGCATCTGATGTACATTTTCCGGTTCAGTGACTCGCGTACGTGTCTGGTTAAAGTTTTTGGGGTAGCTCAGTATCTGACAAAGCACTGGTGCTAAATTGACCAAACTTGCACAAGTGATTCATCTTGGGATGCCGAGACGTACCCATGTTTCAGATGCAGCATCTGACCTTCTTTTTCGGGTAACTCAGTATCTGAAAAGTACTGATGCTACAATGACCAAACATGCACAAGTGAGTGATTTTGGGATGCTGATGTGAGCCCATGCATCAGATGCTGCATCTGACCTACATTTTCCTGTTCAGTGACTTGTGTCTGTGTCTGGTTAAAGTTTTTGGGGTAACTCAGTATCTGTCAAAGTACTGATGCTACAGTGACCAAACTTGCACAAGTGATTGATCTTGGGATGCTGATGTGAACCTATGCATCAGATGGTATCTGACCTAAATTGTCAGGTTCAGTGAATCGTGTCGGTGTATGGTTAAAGTTTTTGGGGTAGTTCAGTATCTGACAAAGTACTGATGCTACATTGACCAAACTTGCACAAGTGATTCATCTACCCATCTATCAGATGCCACATCTGACCTACTTTCTCCGCTTGAGTGATTTTGCCTTTAAAAGCCAATATTGGGCAAAGTATAAGGGCAACATGTACCAAACTTTCATAAAATGACCATGACCTACTTTTTCCCCTTGAGTGATTTTGCATTTAAAAGCCAATATTGGGCAAATATAAGTGCAACATGTACCAAACTTGCATAGTGGATGTATCTTTGATCAATTTTTCATAAAATGACCTTGACCTACTTTTTCTGCTTGAGTGATTTTGCCTTTAAAAGCCAATATTGGGCAAAGTATAAGTGCTACATCTACCAAACTTGCATAGTGGATGTATCTTTGATCAAACTATCATAAAATGACCTTGACCTTCTTTATCCGCTTGAGTGGTTTTGCCGTGAAAAGCCAACATTGGGCAAAGCAAAGTGCTACATGTACCAAACTTCAATAAATGAACTTGATCTACTTTTTCTGCTTGATTGATTTTACTTTTTAAAGCCAATATTCATGTACTTTGAAATATGTGTGAATTGAATTTTGCTGCCCAGAGGTGAGCTTCGTAATCCGTGATTACCTATGTTTTTCATGTGTTTTTGGCTGGATTGCAAAGTGAAATCTGGTCTATGAAATGGCGAAGTCTGTCAGACAGTCCATCTATTCATCTGTGTATCAACATTTTGGTTTAAGTGTTGCGTTTAAGTCTTTTGAGAGAACCGTTTGGAGCAGCAACTTAAAATTTTACAGGATGATAGGCCATGATTAGACAAATAAAATGCAGCCACAAAATTTGACCTTGACCAATGACCTTTAGACAGAAATTTCTGAATTTGTGTTTTAGCCATTAAATGCAGTGATTTTTTCAGTAATATGGGAATGGGGTTGGGGCGCTAATATGAAAGTAAAATGACAGTTAATACAATCAAAAGTTCAGAATCGAATGTTTAATCAAATTATTTTCGTTAAGATATGATTTAATTTCTCATGCTTACAACAATATGGAAAATAATAAGTACCGGTAAATTTGCTACGTTTGAACCCATAAATTTCACTAATTTCGGTGATAATTCCATCTAATACATGTAAATTACATGAAATTGGGAAATTTTAGACCCACAATTGGGAAAAAAAGATACTATTTTTCATTGGGAATGGGGTGAATAACGCCCCAAAAAGGGACATAAAAAAATCCATGCATTAGGAATTAAACTATAAGGAGAATTAATAGGTTACTTTACATAATGATTAACCTTGATAAGACCTCTCATTGGAGACCTTGACTTTTGATCTAGTAACCTTGACCTTGTATATGTTATAATCTCCTGCGTACTGTGATCCTTTGTGGAAAAAGACACTATTTTATTGTCAATGTAATTGCTATTACCAAAATTCGCCAGATAAGGGTAGAAATTATTAGTAGTACCCGGCATTTTGATTGGCAGACAATAAAAGTTGCATGCAATTAATCCCAAGGAATAGAACATATTCTATTAAGGTCAGGGTGGCGACTTAAAATAGAAATGAGGTAGAAGAAAGATGGATATGTCCACATGAAGAGGAACATCTCCTCGAACTATTCAGACCAAAAAATCAAAATTTGCCCGTCTCTTTTTTATGCTATAAATGTCCATTTTGGCCTATTTTAACATTTTCGTCATTTTAGAGAATATACCACATCATAACTTTACAAACCTCTGCAATGCATGAAATTTCGAAAAGGCATATATCCCCTTATTTTTCTGGATTCTTATAGCTTTTGTATGAATTGAAGCCTATTTTGAAAAATTCTGATGAAATGAACAGTTCTAAGGAGTGTATTTTCTTATAAATACAATTTTGCTGGTTGCCATGGCAACAACTCATTATTTTGCTAGAAGGTCGCCAGGTATACAAACTTTTTTCTGTGTATACAGCTATGGTTTGCTTTATCCTAAAGCAGTCGAACCAATATGTACCCGAATTTGTTTTTAAGCTAAATAACTGTTTCTATATATAGCACAATAATTTATGCAAAAAAAACCCAACATTTTGACCCCAAAACATAGAGATTTACTCCAAGTTCCAATTTCTAATTCTCTCATTTTTAAAGAGTATAATGAATAGTATATATTCTGATGTTTGAATCTTTAGAAGCAGAGCGCATGCGAAAATGACAATTTTTTTCCTATTTTCGGCAATTTTTCATTGAAAAATATGCATTTTTCCCAAAAATACCCATTCAGTAATGAAAATTTAAAGGAGTATTATTTTTTTCTGAAATAATGCAACAAACTGAGCTTATACCATTTATCGTCCATGTCGGTTTCAAATATTACGTGATATGAAAATAGAGTTATCTCCCTGTATTTGCAACCCTAACCTTAAATCTGAGGAAAGTTGCATGCAACTTTTGAAAGTTGCATGCTATTAGTTTTAAGCTATTTTACACAAGGCGATTTGTAGCTTACAACTAATTGCGAGCGATTAGTTGCATCATGCAACAGGACCTTTATGTAAAAAAGGATTGGAGGGGGTAGTTTATTTTCATATATATTGGACTTCTTCTCTTAGAAAAACTGAAGGGATTTTGATGAAACTTGGTAGGAAAGAAGTGCTGTATGAAAGAGTTCTTGTTTTTTGTCTGGATCTCTCAACAGGAGGCACCTGTTACATATAATTATGTTTTTGCACTTCAACATTTTTTTTTTTTTCGAGTTAGTGTATTTTTCCAATATTTTTCCCCTAGGTAAATATTGATATACTTTTGTAGAATTACATGAATGAATGCTTTTGTGAATACCCGGAGTGCCAAGTAAAAATATTTTTTTTACTGTGCGCGCACAGTTTATCAAGTTGTGCGCCAAGTAACCAAGTTGTTATCAAGTTGTTGTTGTTTAGTAACCTGCTTGCTCAGTTTAGTTACAGTCAAACCTGTCTTATATGACTTTGCACGGGCCAACATAAAATAGGTCACATAAGACAGGTGGTCACTGAATACAGGTTCAAGCTGATCTGACTTTAGCCAACAAAATGTTCGTAGTGTAAGAGCAATCCCATTAAATGAATCACTGCATATATCAATTGGTGTATTTATTGATTCATCGTATTGCACAAATAAATCAAACTAGATTTTATTTATCACAGAAGATTTAATTATGAAAGACACTGATGAAGAGATTTAATGTAAAATATTATGTAGTTTGGGTCCTTTGCGACACTAAAAGTCGTAATATACAGGTTCGAAATTCGGTACAGGACAGAAAAATCACGGTCGTTGTCGCGTTAGACAGGTTGTCGCTATATACAGGTTAATTTGATAGGAAAATTGCTTGGGAGGAATAAAAAAGGTCACATAAAGCAGGAAGTCGCTAAAAAGAGGGTCACTTTTAGACAGGTTTGACTGTACCTGCGCACACAGTTTAGTAACCTGCTCGCACAACCTGTGCGCACAGTTTAGTAACCTGCGTGCACAGTTTAGTAACCTACGGGCACAGTTTATCAAGTTGTGCGCGCAGGTTTAGTAACCTGCGCGCTCAGTTTAGTAACCTGTGCACACAGTTAAGTAACCCTAACCTGTGTGCACAGTTTAGTAACCTGCACGCAGTTTAGTAACCTTGCCTGGATCTCTCAACAGGTGGCACCTGTCATTCTGTTACATATATGTTTTTGGACTTCAACATTTTTTTTTAGTCCCCTACCGGCAACTCCCGAAGGGGACTCTTAGTTTCCTCTTGCTCTGTCTGTCCGTCCTTCTGTCCATCTCTCTGAATTTCAGTTATCCAGACTTTTTTCTGCAACGGATGGAGATATTCAGATGAAATTTTGATACACAGCTTGGTCTTGGATAGTTACAGAGCAATTTTGACTTTCGCCACGCTTGACCTATTTTTCGAGGAGTTATGCCCCTTGATGACTTGGAAAATTCAGTTTTTGTTAGTTTTCCAGACTTTTTTCTGCAACAAATAAAGAGCTTGGTCTTGGGTAGTTACAGAGCAAGTTCGACTTTTGTCACGCTTGACCCATTTTTCGAGGAGTTATGTCCCTTGATGACTTGGAAAATTCAGTTTTTGTCAGTTTACAGACATTTTTCCTGCAACAAAGAGATATATTCAGGTGAAATTTGATACTCAGCTTAGTCTTGGATAGTTACAAGGCAAGTTCGACTTTTGTCACGCTTGACCTATTTTTCGAGGAGTTATGCCCCTTGATGACTTGGAAAATTCAGTTTTTGTCAGTTTACAGACTTTTTTCTGCAACAAATAGAGATATTAAGGTGAAATTTGATACACAGCTTACTCTTGGATAGTTACAGAGCAAGATCAACTTTCGTCAAGTTTGACCTATTTTTCGAGGAGTTATGCCCCTTGATGTCTTGGAAAATTCAGTTTTTGTCAGTTTTCCGGACTTTTTTTCTGCAACAAATAGAGATATTCAGGTGAAATTTGATACACAGCTTACTCTTGGATAGTTACAGAGCAAGTTCACCTTTCGTCACGCTTGACCTATTTCTCGAGAAGTTATGCCCCTTGATGACGTGAAAATTCAGTTTTTGTCAGTTTTCCGGACTTTATCTGCAACAAAGAGAGATATTCAGGTGAAATTTGATACTCAGCTTAGTCTTGTATAGTTACAGAGCAAGTTCGACTTTTGTCACGCTTCCTATTTTTTGAGGATTTCCCCTTGATGACCTGCACAATTCTGTTTTTGTCAGTTTTCCAGACTTTTTCTGCAACAAATAAAGATATTCAGGTAAAATTTGATACTAAGCTTAGTCTTAGTTACAGAGCAAGTTCGACTTTTGTCATGCTTGACCTATTTTTCGAGGAGTTATGCCCCTTGATGACTTGCACAATTCAGTTTTTGTCAGTTTTCCAGACTTTTTTCTGCAAGAAATAGAGATATTCAGGTAAAACTTGATACTCAGCTTAGTCTTGGATAGTTTCAGGGTAAGTTCAACTTTCGTCACGCTTGACCTATTTTTAGAATCGATAAAGCAGATAAAACCTCAGAACTGAGCAGCACGGACAGTAAGTAAAATTAAAACTCATGTTTAATTGAAGAGTATTTCATAGGCAGAGTTGCAGGACATAAATATATGACGCCGGTAGGGGACTTATATCGCTCAGCGATCATAGCATTTTTCAACTGACAAGTGAGTGTTTTCCCATATTTTTCCTCTAGGTAACTTGCGTGCACAGTCTAGTAACCTGTGCCCTCAGTTTGGTAACCTGCATGCACAGTTTATCAAGTTGTGCGCGCAGGATTAGTAACCTGCGCGCTCAGTTAAGTAACCTGTGCACACAGTTAAGTAACCCTAACCTGCGCGCACAGTTTAGTACCCTACGCACACAGTTTAGCAACCTGCACGCTCAGTTTAGTAACCTGCACGCTCAGTTTAGTAACCTGCACGCTCAGTTTAGTAACCTTGCCTGGATCTCTCAACAGGTGGCACCTGTTATTCTATTACATATATATTTTTGCACTTCAACATTTTTTTTTCAAGTGAGTGTTTTCCCATATTTTTCCCCTAGATAACTTGCGCGCACAGTTTAGTAACGTGCGCGCACAGTTTATCAAGTTGTGCACGCAGGTTTAGTAACCTGCACGCACAGTTTAGTAACCTGCGCACACAGTTTAGTAACCTGCACGCACAGTTTGATAATCTGCGCCCACAGTTTATTAACCTGCGCGCACAGGTTATCAAGTTGTATTTAGTAACCTGCACGCATAATTAGTAACCTGCGCGCACAGTTTAGTAACCTGCGCACACAGTTTAGTAACGTGCGCACACTGTTTATTTCATCATGTTATTAATATGATTACTAAATTGAGTGCGCAAGTTCAACAACTTCAGTCCATTACTTTTTGGGCACAGGTCAGTTAAGGATTTCGGCTACAAAAATTCTGATGCGTGAAGTTCTGATCAAGAGAAAGGTGGAATCCCAACACACCACTAGGATTTCCTCTAAAACAATTACATAAAAACATGCAACAGCCCTAGAGACTTACAAGCGGAGATTTAGAGTGGGGTAGGGATGTCACCACCTCCACCCCTGGGATTTGCCAAGAAAGCTTTTCTATCTGGTTTTCACGTATATTTCGTCCCAGTTAAAATCCCTCACAAAGATTGGCTCGAACCCCCCTCCCCCTTCCAAAATGCCTGTTTCCCATGGAACACTTGAAGGATATAACAATGACACACCGTACTAAAAGATGTAGATACACCATAAGAAAGTATCATAACTGATATAGGTTTTTTAATTAATCATAATTCATTTCCATTAGATAATTTCAGCCCCCCCTTACCCTCTTTCAATTTAATCAGTTGCAACGATTTCCTGTGGATTCTATAGACACTACAGTTGTGTATAGAATGGCGGAAAATCGTTGTAGCCAATTGAATGGAAAGAGGGATAGGAGAGACACATCTTGAAATACTAAATGAAAATAAAACCCCTAGCTCTTTGCCCCTGTGATTCAAAATGACAAATGACATGTTGATATACAATGTGAAGTACATGATTTTTAGACCAAGAGGGTTACTATCATATAGAGTTGTATCGGACAAAATTACTACAACACTTTTCCAAGACCCTGGGGATCAGGGGCTCATGTACAACTAGACCACAGACCCATTATTAAGCAAAGATAATCTACTCTACTAAAGTTTTTTTTAACTTTCGCGCGCAATATAGTAACCATGTAAATACAGGGTTTTTTCTAGCTCCTGTAGCCAGGGGCCTGGGCAAATGAAATTGGGAATATTGCAACATTTTAACCTAAATTAGGAAATAAATTTCAAACAACAAAAAGATATATTCATGCAAATCATCCCTTATCATATCAATTGTCTATATTTTGAATCACTCCTAGAGTTAACTAACACAACATGTTTGTTCTACTTTTGCTTTCCTTTCAGTTAATGATACGTAAATTGGAAATGAATCTCTACTTTTGAAGAAAAAATTGAATTGGGAATTTTTTGGTCTAAAATTGGGAAAAAGTACCTCTTTTTGACAGTGGGAATGGGGCCGAATTTCGGCCCCCTACAGACCCTTAAAAAATCCCTGAAATAACATGATTAAATAAACTGTGTGCACAGGTTACTTACTTGTGCGCGCAGGTTACTTAAGGTGGCTCCACAGAGTATCCGAATATGTAGTCTTTTCGGAGGCTCTCTTACCGAGGATACTGACGTCATTATGATTATGACGTCATGATAACGCGCCAAATAAATATTGTGAACTCGCCTATGAATAGTGTCCACAGCGCTCGGAATTTTCGGCGTTCAAACTCTTCTATCTCGCTTATTTCAGAACGGATTTCAGAAAGTTTGATATCGATGGAACAGAGAATTATCGCCTAATATCTGATAGTAATTAATTTTAGCTAGATTTATCGTTTGATCTATACGTACTAAAATATCCATGAATGAGACCCCTGGCTATCGCTGTAAGAGTTTCTTTTTTGTCACGTCATCATCGGAAATTCAACAACTTGTTGCTTTGAAATAAAATCGAATAGGAAAATATTAGTTAAACTATCTAACAGGCTATTGTTTTTTTTGGAGATTTTAGCGATATAATGGATAAGATATTTAAAGTAGTGTATCTATGATCAGAAGAATTTTTCTGCAATTTTGTCGGCTTTCCCACTTTGCAGCCAAATGCTATCGAACTAAGTTTCTTTATTTGAAAACTTAAAGCGAACGAATTTTAGTATCAATCCTGCTTTGTTCAAAGATGTATCCTTTATGCAGATAACTACACGCATTATCGAGAACGAGCGAGGTGAATGACGTCCATAAAAAATGTTTTCGTTTTTTCCGTTCTCTCAGATTCATACTGACGTATATCTCTGATTTCGTTAAATTTTACACACTATTTTAAAACATTTTTAGCCATAGAAAAAAACCTTTTATATGGGGGGAAATTTCTCTGACAGGAGGAGAAAATATATATTCCAGGGAGGGAGAATGGGGCCGAATATCGCCGAATTTGTTAAAAAAAAAAACGCTGGAAAAAGAATAAGAGCGTCCTATTTTGAATCTGAGCAAATAAAAGAAAACAAGTCCAAGCCTCTCAATTGTTCATGTGATTAAGAGAACTCTCTCTCTCTCTCTCTCTCTCTGGAAATATTTTTGACGCTCACAATCATTGCACTTTGCGACCCATTTCCCTTTTTTTTCAAAATACCCTTCACGCGAATGGGTAATAAATTAGATTGTCATCGAAGTTTGTTTTGATTTTTTTCTGTGTTTATAATGGTATTTCTAGATATTGTAATATGAGCTATATGTTGATAATATAAATATCCTTCAATGCCCTCAATCATCCTATTATCGCAAGTCAGCCATGTGCACACTGTAGTTGAGTTTCTGGATACGCTCCTTAATCTGACTTTAACATATAGCCTGATCCTTTAAAATTTCTTATTCATAAAAGTCAGAGAAAATTATTTCTTCCCTGTCCTGAAACGTGTACGAAACAGCGCCTAGCCCCCCCCCCCCCCCCCCGCATTTATAAGTCGGTACCGGATTATTTTTCATGACCTACTTTGAGAAAAACTGACGCCTGCTTTCTTAGTAAAGGCACTTTGATTAATAGCAAAATCTCTTTCAGAATCGCCCTCTTCTTTAAAGATTATTGAGAACTCTGCCCCTGTCTCACCAAATTGAAAAATTCTCAAGATGAGAGTGCATTAATTTAGTACTTAATTCTGAGTCTTTATCCCTCTAGATTCGCGCTTTCTACTCTCTCTCTTTGAGGGGGATGAATCTTGTATGTATGGACACACAAAATGAAAGCTTTGTAAGGTCTCTGTTAAGGCCGTTTCGGTCCAGAATCCCTACAAATTCCTGTAGTCATACGCTGATTAACTCTTACCTCTGGCGTCACTATAACGTCGAATGAATATGGATAGCAACGTAGAAATTAAGGGGGTGGGGTTACAAAAATAATCATAACATCCGTTTGCTAGGTTCGATTTTGTTCATATTGCATAGAAATACTTCATATACAATAGTTTATCATTTGATGTTTGTTTCAAGAAAATTAAACGATACAATTTCATGCAATAGGCATATAACGTCAAAAAATGACGATCGAAAAACGAGTTTTTAACCCCCCAGATGATCTTAAATTTGTAATAATTCCTCTATTTTCTTAGTTTGTTTCAATTTCTTTGTTTAAAGATGAAAAAATAGTTTGAATATAAAATCGAATCATAAAAACATTCATAAATTCAGCAAAATCTTTTGAAAATCAGCATACTTTCTTCAAATCTTCAAATTGGCAACGTTGGTAAAAATAGCAGAGAAACCCCAAAACCGCCAAAATTCAAAGCATCACGAAAATAGTTACGTAGGTTCGATTTTGATCATACTTTGCAAAATTTAATCTTGTATACCAATTATCAAATTCTGAGAGTTTCATAAAAATTAAACAAGAGGATCTTTTTTGGGGGGTAGGTGTGTGGAGCCACCTTAACTGTGCCCGCAGGTTACTAAACCTGTGCCCACAACTGGATAAACTGTGCGCTCAGGTTACTAAACTGTGCCCGCAGGTTCCTAAACTGTGCTGCATGTTACAAAACTGTGCGCGCAGGTTACTTTATTGTGCGCACAGGTTACTAAACTGTGTGCACAGGTTACTTAAATGTGCAGGCAGGTTACTAAACTGTGCGCACAGGTTACTAAACTGTGTGCGCAGGTTACTAAACTGTGCGCACAGGTTACTAAACTGTGCGCGCAGGTTACTAAACTGTGTGCACAGGTTACTTAAATGTGCAGGCAGGTTACTAAACTGTGCGCGCATTTTACTAAACTGTGTGCTCAGGTTACTTAACTGTGCGCGCATTTTACTAAACTGTGCGCGCAGGTTACTAAACCTGTGCACACAACTTGATAAATTGTGCACGCAGGTTACCTACTTGTGCACACAGGATGGTAAACTGCACACGCAGGTTAAATAAAAATATTTTTACTTGGCACCCTGGGGCTTCGGTAGATGCAAAATATCTCTTTTTGAAAAAAAAAACAAAAAACTTTTATATCTTTTAAACTACCATGTACAAAGATTGGATAATGCAGAAATTGACAATGTAGTCCTTGCTGATTCTACAGGTTTCTATTACGCATGCCCTCTTTTTATATCCATTTACATATTCATCTGTGTCCATGGGGCCTCTGCGTTTCACGGTCTTGTTTGTGTGATGTCATCTTACAGTGAGGAGGTTGTTTTACACCACAATTGTACGTTCTTCGAGACCTCTGGGTAATTGGAGAAGTGAGAGGGTTGTGCGCACGTAATCCAGGATAACCACACCATTTGCTACTTGCGTGACAGATGGCCGTCCAAAGTCGGCACTGGTTATCCATTGGTCTCGTCGGTTTATGTGTAGTCTTTTGTGTTTGATGTTTACATGTCGTGTGTCTCTTTTCCGTCTCATGCTGTACTCGTCTTTTGTGTTTTTGCATCGGGTGTTTTGGTGTTTTACTGTTGATTGTGCAACGGGGTCTTGTTGGAGATCTCCTCCCTTCTTTTTATTGCATATTGAATGTACAATTCTTTGGTTTCTAATTTCAGACAACATTCAAGGCATAGAAGTGGACATTGGGGCATTTAAGAAAAATAATCAGACCTTGTGCAGTTCGATATAGATATAATATCCAAGGTTTGTTTTACTTTGTATAGATATTCCATTGAACTAAAGTTTTTAGCTCACCTCGACGAAGTTGAGTGAGCTTATGCTATAACCCCACGCGTCCGCGTCCGCGTCCGTGTCCGCGTCCGCGTCCGTGTCCGCGTCCGTGTCCGTGTCCGCGTCCAGTTAAGAAGTTTGGGGTAGCTCAGTATCTGACAAAGTACTAATGCTACAGTAACCAAACTGGCACAAGTGATTCATCTTTGGATGCTGAGGTGAACCCATGCATAGGATGCAGCATCTGACCTACATTTTCCGCTTGAGTGACTTGGTTAAGAAGTTTGGGGTAGCTCAGTATCTGACAAAGTACTAATGCTACAGTAACCAAACTGGCACAAGTGATTCATCTTTGGATGCTGAAGTGAACCCATGCATCGGATGCAGCATTTGACCTACATTTTCCGCTTGAGTGATTTGGATAAGAAGTTTGGGGTAGCTCAGTATCTGAAAAAGTACTAATGCTACAGTAACCAAACTTGCACAAGTGATTCATCTTTGGATGCCGAGATGGACCCATGCATCGGATGCAGCATCTGACCTACTTTTTCCACTTGAGTGATTTCGCTTTTAAAAGCCAATATTGAGCAAAGTATAAGTGCTACATGTACCAAACTTGCATATTGGATGTATCTTTGATCAAACTTTCATAAATTGACCTTGACCTACTTTTTCCGCTTGAGTGATTTTGCCTTTAAAAGCCAATATTTAGCAAAGTATAAGTGCTAGATGTTCCAAACTTGCATATTAGATGTATCTTTGATCAAACTTTCATAAAATGACCTCGACCTACTTTTTCCGCTTGAGTGATTTTGCCTTTAAAAGCCAATATTGAGCAAAGTATAAGTGATACATGTACCAAACTTGCATATTGGATGTATCTTTGATCAATCTTTCATAAAATGACCTTGACCTACTTTTTCCGCTTGAGTGATTTTGCTCTATAAAGCCAATATTGAGCAAAGTATAACTGCTACATGTACCAAACTTGCATATTGGATGTATCTTTGATCAAACTTTCATAAAATGACCTCGACCTACTTTTTCTGCTTGAGAGTTTTTGCCTTTAAAAGCCAATATTGAGCAAAGTATAAGTGATACATGTACCAAACTTGCATATTGGATGTATCTTTGATCAATCTTTCATAAAATGACCTTGACCTACTTTTTCTGCTTGAGTGATTTTGCTCTATAAAGCCAATATTGAGCAAAGTATTACTGCTACATGTACCAAACTTGCATATTGGATGTATCTTTGATCAAACTTTCATAAAATGACCTTGACCTACTTTTTCTGCTTGAGTGGTTTTGCCTTTAAAAGCCAATATACATGTACTAAGAAATATGTTTGAATTGAATTTTGCTGTCACGAGGTGAACTTCGTAATCTGTGATTACCTATGTTTAAACTTTCGCGCGCAATATAGTAACCATGTAAATAACATGAATAAATAAACTGTGCGCACAGGTTACTTACTTGTGCGCGCATGTTACTAAACTGTGCGCGCAGGTTACTAAATTGTGCGCACAGGTTACTAAACTGTGTTTGCAGTTTACTAAACTGTGCACGCAGGTTACTAAACTGTGCGCACAGGTTACTAAACCTGCGCACACAACTTTATAAATTGTGCGCGCAGGTTACCTACTTGTGCACACAGGATGGTAAATTGCACACGCAGGTTGAATAAAAATATTTTTACTTGGCACCCTGGGGCTTCAGTAGATGCAATATATCTCTTTTTGAAAAAAACCCAAAAACTTTTATATCTTTTAAACTACCATGTACAAAGATTGGATAATGCAGAAATTGACAATGTAGTCCTTGCTGATTCTACAGGTTTCTATTGCATATTGAATGTACAATTTTTTGGTTTCTAATTTCAGACAACATTCAAGGCATAGAAGTGGACATTGGGGCATTTAAGAAAAATAATCAGACCTTAGTGCAGTTCGATATAGATATGATATCCAGGGTTTGTTTTACTTTGTATAGATATTTTATTGAACTAAAGTTTTTTAACTTTCGCGCGCAATATAGTAACCATGTAAATAACATGATTAAATAAACTGTGTGCACAGGTTACTTACTTGTGCGCGCAGGTTACTAAACCTGTGCCCACAACTGGATAAACTGTGCGCTCAGGTTACTAAACTGTGCGCAAAGGTTCTTAAACTGTGCTGCATGTTACTAAATTGTGTGCACAGGTTACTTAACTGTGCAGGCAGGTTACTAAACTGTGCGCACAGGTTACTAAACTGTGTGCTCAGGTTACTTAACTGTGCGCGCATTTTACTAAACTGTGCGCGCAGGTTACTAAACCTGTGCACACAACTTGATAAATTGTGCATGCAGGTTACCTACTTGTGCACACAGGATGGTAAACTGCACACGCAGGTTAAATAAAAATATTTTTACTTGGCACCCTGGGGCCGAAGGGAACTCTTAGTTTCCTCTCGATCTGTCCGTCAGTCCGTCTGTCCATCTGTCAGTCCGTCTGTCACATTTTCAGACTTTTTTTCAGCAACAAATACAGATATTTGGGTGGAATATAATACACAGCTTAGTTTGAGGTAGTTACAGAGCAAGATTGACTTTTGTCACACTTGACCTATTTTTCCAGGAGTTATGCCCCTTGATGGCTTTTGTCAGTTCTCCGGACTTTTTCCTTCTTGGACCTTGACCAAACTTCATTCAGCAAGACGAAGAACCCTATTAATTTTCAAGATCAAAGGTCAAGGTCAAAGGTCAAGGTCACAGACTGGAAATGGTTAAAATCCTGGTACACAGCCTAGAGGGTGCAGTTTTGATTGGACCTTGACCAAACTTCATACAACCATTCATTATGGCAAGACAAAGAACCCTATTGATTTTCAAGGTCAAGGTCACATATTGGTAATGGTCAAAATCTTTGTATACAGCCTAGAGGGTGCAGTTGTGATTGGATCTCATCCAAACATAATACACTTATTGCTTATGACAAGAGAAAGAACTCTATTGATTTTCAAGGTCATAGGTTTTGGATCTTAACCAAACTTCATTCAACCATTCCTAATGGCAAGGCAAAGAACATTATTGATTTTCAAGGTCATAGGTCAAATTTCAAGGTCACAAAATGAGATTGGAAATGGTTAAAATCCTTATATACAGCATAGAGGACACAGTTTTGATTGGATCTTGACCAAACTTCATGCAACCATTCCTTATGGCAATACTAAGAACCCCATTGATTTACAAGATCATAGGCTAAAGGTCACAGATTGGAAAAGGTCAAAATCTTTGTATACAGCCTTGAGGATGCAGTTTTGATTGGATCTTAACCAAACTTCATACAATGTACATAGATTACTTATGACAAGAGGAAGAACCCTATGGATTGTCAAGGTCATAGATCAAAGGTCAAGGTCACAGATTGGAAAAGGTCAACATCCTTGTATACATACTAGAGGGTGCAGTTTTGATTGGATCGTAACCAAACTTCATACAATGATTGCTTATGAGAAGTGGAAGAACCCTATTGCAGGCCTTGAAACTCGTGAAAATCGTTGGTTGTCATTCGGGCAACCTGCTTTGAATATCAGGTTGCCCGAAACCATTTTTACTTGCCCGAAATCATTGAACTGAAAAACTAAGCTGTCATTCTTTATTTCCGCTAATTTGAACATTTCACATAAATTCCATTTCTTTTTCAATTTCTTTTTCAACAAATTCCTCATTTAAATAATCAGGGTCATATTCAGATGCATCTGTTTCTAAGTCTTCCTCTTGCTCTGTTAACACACTCTCTCCTTGCGAAAAAGAAAATGCTAAATTCATTTGGAGATGAGATCAGGTGACCGGAGACAGTAAGCATCTCCTGCTTCCCAGCAAAACCCGTCTCATTCACATAATGTGCTATGTGCCATATACAGAAACCAAATAAAACACTGCCAAATATTCCGGGGAAGTTACTCTGTGTAAGAGAATGGACCTTTTTGTTTTCTTTTTAGGCGGTTCAACACCTTGGATAAATTTCTACACCACTGTAAAAATACCGATTTATCATGCAGGAAATTAACAACCGGATTATAAAATTCAGGCTGATAACGGACCGTTGTACGAAAACTTTAAACCGATATATCTGCTATCTGAAAACGTCTAGTTTTTCTGATTCTGACTTAAAGCAAACATGATTTAAATTTTTTGTTCATTATTTCATCGGGGTAAGCATACACTGAATGTCTGAAAATAGGTCGTCAGTCGGACGAATTGGTCTCAATTCTAGGTCGTCCCACAGGTAAGTAGGTTGTGTTTGACGATCGGACGACCGCGAATTTCGAGCCCTGCTATTGATTTTCAAGGTCATAGGTTAAAGGTCACATATTGGAAAAGGTCAAAATCTTTGTATACAGCCTAGATTGGATCTCAACCAAACTTCATACACTTATCATGCTTATGACAAGAGAAAGAACAGGGTGGCCACAGACTCTAGAAAACAGGGAAAATGCTGAATAATAATTCTCTGTAGGGACTAATCAGGGAATTTGAAAATTTCATGAAAATCAGGGAATTTTATTCAGTGAATGTTTACAAAAATTACAAGTTCCTGATGGAATTGGCAATATATTTATACATTTCAACAAAGAAATATTTAAAGACATGAACACTTTGAACATGTTGAATGCAAAGTTCAGTACAAATTTCAGTACAGTGAAGGGACTTGAATTACATATTTGAACTTAAAGAAACATTGTAAAATAGACTAGTATTTGTGCACATTTTGTCAGGGAAAATCTTGTATGAGTCGGGAAAAATCATGGAATTTTCAGGAAAGGAGCAGGTTCGGGAACATGGAAAATCGGCCCTAATTTCAGAATCTTTTAGATTTCGATTGTATTTCGTATCAAGGAAGCTAAATGTGTGGTTGTTTGAAATACCAAATAAATATTTTGATTTACGTGCAATACACCGAAAGATATGGCTTCAAAATCGGCTTAATGTCGTAAAATATTGAAAAATCGTAAGAAGTTGGCATAATTCTGGTCAAAATTTATGAAAATAAGTATGGCGCCAGCCCTCACCCAAAATAATTTTTATATAAAAAGTTAGATTTGCAATCTATCTTTCGATCAACGTAAAATTTATGTTGGGTGAGGATTGGCGCCTATACTAATTTTAAAGATTAATGCAAAAAATATGGCGATTTTCCTTCATTTTCCGTCCTGCAGAGCAAATGACGTCAAAATGTGACGTCATAACTAACGCACGTGACGTTTTGACAATGAAAAATATTTACTTTCTATATCGGCAGGTATTTGAGATAGACATAAGAGATACTGAATCATAATTTTCATAAAATTATTTTTTGCAAAAATTTAGGGACGATTTTGGCAGTTAGTGAACCTACCCCTTTCATTTATCAAAATCTGTGGCCACCATGAAGAACTCTAATGATTTTCAAGGTCATAGGTTAAAGGTCAGTGTCACAGATTGGAAAAGGTTCAAATCCTTATATACATGCAGCGTAGAGGGTGCAGTTTTGATTGGATCTTAACCAAACTTCATGCAACCATTCCTTATGGCAAGACAAAGAACCCTATCGATTTTCAAGATCATAGGCTATATATAAAGATCACTTATTTTGATTTTCCTTGTATTGAGTCTTTACGGAATACAGAGTTTTTGTGTCGCCTGCGAAGCACAGCGACACTTAGGGATCACTTTGTCCGTTGTCCGTCTGTCGACACTTAGGGATCACTTTGTCCGTTGTCCGTCTGTCTGTCTGTCCGTCTGTCTGTCACACTTGGGTGTCACACCCCATAACTTTTGATTGGTACGTGATAGGGCTTTGATATTTCACATGTGTATTCCTTGTGACAAGACCTTTCTACACATACCATAATTTTTGACCCCGTGACCTTGACCTAGATATTTGACCTACTTTTCAAAAAATCGTCTGTCTGTCACACTTGGGTGTCACACCCCATAACTTTTGATTTGTACGTGATAGGGCTTTGGTATTTCACATGTGTATGACTGTGACAAGACCTTTCTACACATAACATAATTTTTGACCCTGTGACCTTGACCTAGATATTTGACCTACTTTTAAAAAAATCTAAGATTTAGCTATATCTTTTGATTGGTAAGTGATAGGGCTTTGATATTTCACGTGTATTCCTTGTGACAAGACCTTTCTACACATACCATAATTTTTGATCCCGTGACCTTGACCTAGATATTTGACCTTCTTTTCAAAAAATCTAAGATTGGCAATATCTTTTGATTGGTAAGTGATAGGGCTTTGATATTTCACATGTGTATTCCTTGTGACAAGACCTTTCTACACATACCATAATTTTATACCTCGTGACCTTGACCTAGATATTTGACCTACTTTTTTAAAAATCTGAGATTTGCTATATCGTTTGATTGTTCATTGATTGTGTATTCCTTATGAAAAGACCTTTCTAAATATTCCATAATTTTTGACCTAGTGACCTTACCCTTGATATTTGACCTACTTTCAATAAAAAGAATAATAATCCGCTTCGCATGCGACACAAGCATTCCTTGGATTGCTATTTTTTCCCCGTACAGACGGTATCTGACGTAAAACCATTGTAACTGTCTGACGTCATGAAAATGGTGTTATGGTAATGTCGATTTTATACCGTCATTTCCCAGACTTTTAGGACTGTTTCCACAGAATTTGATGACGTCATAATCAGTCTACGTCAGATACCGTCTCAAATGGGAAGTAACTCTGGTTTTCGAAAATAGCAAATACAGCCTAGAAAGCTCATTGATTTACCTGCCTTGCAAGGGGATGCTACGTCGCTTTGTGTTGCCTAGATTTTATTGCTTTTAATTCCCCGAAGTACAACAGAGGACTTAAACCAAAAAGATCTACTACCTGTGATTGTCACGCAAGCCAGTTTATTAAGTTCCATGAAAAGACAGCAAGGATGTTATTAGAAAAACTTTGATTGATTTTTAGCTTTATTTTATTTCTGCCCGCCAATGATTTGTTAGTATTAGGTATTTCCTATTATCAACATGAAGGTATTTTACTTTTTTTTAAAACTCATTTTGAATTGTTATAATTATATTATTGTTACAAATAATTTAAACACAAACACTCAAATACCCAAATTTTCGGCCCCTTGGCCTTTATACAGGGTAAAAAACGACAATGTATTATTTGACTAGATAAAATCCATTTTTGCTCTCTGGCTTTCATTGCAATTTCATTTGTATGATCCCCTTCCTCTGGAAGAAACATTTCAATCTATTTTATCATTGTTGTTTTATTTTAGGGAAAATCAAATGGAAAGCTGAAATGAGAATGTTGTTTGTGGAAGCAAAGATCTTGAATCAACATTGTACTTGGACAGATGGACAGAAGGACACCTGTAATTCACAGACAAGGATCGAACATACAGAGGGACAGATCATTCACAGGCAGACTAGGATCGGGATGAGTTTTTGATTTACTTTCTTTTTTCCTGTTTATATAACTTAATACCCACTTTGGACGAAAAAGTACCTTGATCAATTACTAGTACAACATGTCATAGATACCAGGTACAGGAGCTCAACACCAACGCCCCACAATGACACCCACCTCAACTTTCCTTATATGTTGACATGAGAGGGATGGGAAGGGGCAGATGTCATTAAGGGTTGTTGGTGTCAAGCTCCAGTGAAACCAGGTTATAGGTCTTAATTGTGCTTTAAATGCATGAATTTCACATGGTCAGTTGTCAAAATGTACAATTGACAAGAGCTGGCCATTGAACCCTTCATTACATTTACAGATGTTAATCAAGGTAGACAATATTTAGGGGTTCAATAAGGGTTGAGTAAATATTTAGGGGTTCAATAAGGGTTAAGTAAATATTTAGGGTTTGAATAAGGTTTTAGTATATCACCTCTAAAGGGAGGAACAATAGTTTTTGTCTTTGCATCTGTCTGTCACTAGATTCCTTTCACTTGTTTGACCTTGACTCCCGACCTCAATTTTTTTTTTTCAAATTAACTTTCTGACATACATTCTTACTATGTTATGCTCTTTATGACATTATAATTACTCTACTCTATTTATTGATTTTTTTCCTAAGGACTTTTACCATCAGGTTTTGGTTTGACCTTCAGAAAGTAACTTTATAAGCATGTTAAGTGATTACCGGTAGACTGACTATATTACTTTTCATTTGACTTTCATATTTAGGTTAGGGTGTTAGTGTAAGTTTACCTGACCATTTGAGTGCCAGTTTTTGCTAGGTATGTAAGCTGACCTTGCCCTTTGATTTGTTTTGTTTTTTGTTAGATGTATTATTGTAAGTTGACCTTGACATTGACCTTTTTTTTATAGGTAAAGTACCCAGCATTATTAATAATTACAGATGGTGGAGTGCCACATATATCATGGAATGATTTCCATTCAAGAATCTTCAGGGTTTAGGGAAGTACTGGGATCATAGGGGGGGGGGGGGGTGATATGGTAGAGGATAAATTGTTAAGCAGATAGGTGTTAAGAAGTGGGGAGGGATAACATTTGGGGGGATTGTCCTGTCAGAGGGGGATTGAGTTGATGGATTGGAAGGGAGAGGGATCTGAATAGATGGTATGTCGAAGTTGGGGGGGGGGGGGTTGTTAATGAGTGAGAGGGAGGTGTAGTTCAGGAAAATATATGGTGTTAAGGATTTGAAATGATTAGGTAGGGATAGGTGTGGGAGGATGTGATGGTATGTATTGGTAATAGTTAGGAGATAGTAGGTATTATCATTTTGGGGAGGGGGAGGGAGGGGAGACATCTGTTTTTAGCTCACCTCGACGAAGTTGAGTGAGCTTATGCTATAACCCCACGCGTCCGCGTCCGCGTCCGCGTCCGCGTCCGCGTCCGCGTCCGGTTAAGAAGTTTGGGGTAGCTCAGTATCTGACAAAGTACTAATGCTACAGTAACCAAACTTGCACAAGTGATTCATCTTTGGATTCTGAGGTGAACCCATGCATCGGATGCAGCATCTGACCTACATTTTCTGCTTGAGTGACTTGGTTAAGAAGTTTGGGGTAGCTCAGTATCTGACAAAGTACTAATGCTACAGTAACCAAACTGGCACAAGTGATTCATCTTTGGATGCTGAGGTGAACCCATGCATCGTATGCAGCATCTGACCTACATTTTCCGCTTGAGTGACTCGGTTAAGAAGTTTGGGGTAGCTCAGTATCTGACAAAGTACTGATGCTACAGTAACCAAACTTGCACAAGTGATTCATCTTTGGATGCTGAGGTGAACCCATGCATCGGATGCAGCATCTGACCTACATTTTCCGCTTGAGTGACTTGGTTAAGAAGTTTGGGGTAGCTCAGTATCTGACAAAGTACTGATGCTACAGGAACCAAACTTACACAAGTGATTCATCTTTGGATGCTGAGGTGAACCCATGCATCGGATGCAGCATCTGACCTACATTTTCCGCTTGAGTGATTTGGATAAGAAGTTTGGGGTAGCTCAGTATCTGACAAAGTACTAATGCTACAGTAACCAAACTTGCACAAGTGATTCATCTTTGGATGCCGAGATGGACCCATGCATCGGATGCAGCATCTGACCTACTTTTTCCACTTGAGTGATTTCGCTTTTAAAAGCCAATATTGAGCAAAGTATAAGTGCTACATGTACCAAACTTGCATATTGGATGTATCTTTGATCAAACTTTCATAAAATGACCTTGACCTACTTTTTCCGCTTGAGTGATTTTGCCTTTAAAAGCCAATATTTAGCAAAGTATAAGTGCTAGATGTTCCAAACTTGCATATTGGATGTATCTTTGATCAAACTTTCATAAAATGACCTTGACCTACTTTTTCCACTTGAGTGATTTTGCTTTTAAAAGCCAATATTGAGCAAAGTATAAGTGCTACATGTACCAAACTTGCATATTGGATGTATCTTTGATCAATCTTTCATAAAATGACCTTGACCTACTTTTTCCACTTGAGTGATTTTGCTTTTAAAAGCCAATATTGAGCAAAGTATAAGTGCTACATGTACCAAACTTGCATATTGGATGTATCTTTGATCAATCTTTCATAAAATGACCTTGACCTACTTTTTCCGCTTGAGTGATTTTGCTCTATAAAGCCAATATTGAGCAAAGTTTAACTGCTACATGTACCAAACTTGCATATTGGATGTATCTTTGATCAAACTTTCATAAAATGACCTTGACCTACTTTTTCTGCTTGAGTGGTTTTGCCTTTAAAAGCCAATATACATGTACTAAGAAATATGTTTGAATTGAATTTTGCTGTCACGAGGTGAGCTTCGTAATCTGTGATTACCTATGTTTTTTTTTTTATTCTGGTAAGGTATGATTGATGGATCCATTCCATCCAAGCAGGTACAAGTGCACCCGTCTTAAGCACCTTTAACGTCCCCATTTTAAACAAATGGGATGTTGTCCCACTCTCCAGGTAAGGGCACCTCTGATTGGATGACAGATTGATGATTGAGCTTCGTTGGTGTCAGCTTTACACCAGACCAGTCAGTCTAATGCAACGGCATAGAGACAAAGTGATCATTTTGTCTGACATCTTTCTCTGTGTCTAATTAATATGCTGATAATAGATTGCAAATTTTATTGTATTCTGTATATTGGTGACATATTTTAATAAAACAAGTTCAACAACGACAATTTAAGATCAAATCATCATTCATGGCTTGAATGTTTTCAGATCTACCAGCGTAACAACTTCTAGCATTGATGATTAGATCTTGATTTGTTGTTGTTTAACATGTATTATTAGACTATTTGAATTTTTTATCAAGTAACACTAGATGTCGAAAATGGAAGGTAAAGCAATGATACAGCGCCTCCTCGTTTTGTGTATCGAGCCTTCTTCATTAATCGTGGTTTATTGAGAACCAAGGTGAATAATGACAGCCCTAGTGATTTTGCTTTTATACTTAAGCCAATATTGTAATTTGAGCAGAGTATAAGTTCTACTTCTACCAAACTTGCATATTAGATGTATCTTTGAACAAAATTTCTTGAAATGACCTTGACCTACTTCAGCTCGACAGATTTTGCTTGTGAAGCAAATAAAGAGCAAAGTGTAAGTGCTAGAAACTTAAAATGACCTTGACCCACTTGAATGTTGTGATACTGTTCAAATGCAGGCTATTATGCAGAATGTATATTAAATTTTTCAAAACTGACAAGGTTACTTTCTGTCTACTTGGATAAAAAAGTTTTAACTTGAATAACATGCTGCAGTGACCCGAGCTTTGTAATTTGTGATATCATGCTGCTCTCAAATGATTAAATGAACAGTTTCTAATCTGAATTGCTCTGTTATTCTGATAATGAATCTCATAGATATTAGATACGTAGTCAATGTATTTTCACTTTGAGAAAAAGTGAACATTTACTTGTTAAGAATTTAGAGTAATTATTAAAGAAACAAGTCGTGTACGTACATTTGTCCTTTATATAGCAGGTAGTGAATTATTTTGCAATTACTGGCCTTTGAATGATATTGACGAAGAGTTGACACATTGCCTGAGTTAGGACTGCAGATAATAGTTAAAAGTTGACACATCGATTTAAGTTAGGACTGATATAATTAAATGTTGACTCGCTGAATTTGAGTTTAGACTGATACAGTTAAAAAGTCGACACATTGAACTTGGGTGTAAATGGGCTAAATTTTATGGGATTCATTGAGTCCATTTTAAAAATAAATTGCGGTATATGCCTCGTTTGATAGTGCATTATGTTTTAACTTTCATTGAGAACAAGGCTGTGGAAAAGATCAAGCAATTCGGTTCATGGAAAATCAAATATGTTATTATTAAGCTGTGATAAATCTGTAATATGTTTCCTTAGGGAAAGTAAGTCAGTATAATAACGTCTGTCATTAACTGGTAGTTTCTGTTCGTTTTCAAAGTCTTGGAATCTGAACATGTTGTAATTTATGTAGGCATTAGTTTTCGAGATTTGTAAAAATAGAATCCAATAGTCCTTGCGGCAACAAAAATGATACTTTATATACTTCTTTGTTATACATTGGATCGGCAAGTTAGTATACGAGCAAATTATTTGGATGCAATTTCTGCTCTAATCCTCAAAAAGTCTTTTGTCCTCTAAACGTCTCCTGTCCTCTAAACATTTCTAAACCTCTAAACATCTCTAGTCCTCTTAAGGAGGACTTGAACACTTTGACGCCAAATTCAATTTTCCAAATAATTTTTTAAATTATTCATTTCTTGTTTGTCCTTCGTCATACAAACTTTCATATAATTCTATCCACAGGAAAATTTTCTATGAGACTTTGAATTATGCATTGTTCAACATATCAGTGAATTTCTTTATGACGTCATATTATTAAAAGTGTCATTCCAGTTCTCGTAAAGCTATTGGAAATTAATTTTAATTAAACTTCCACAATATTCATAAATGTATTGCTCTTACATATGGAAAAGATGAGCTGAATTGTGTTCTAAACAAAGGCAGGTTACTGGCTTAAAGATGACACCTTTGCTAAAAAATATTGCAATTTCGAGCCAGTTGACTGTAGTTGATTGTTTATTATTAGGAATTCTGTGGATGAAATTCTTTGTCAAAAACTAACAGAATGATCAATGATGATTTCATGATTAAAAGAGAAAAAAAAATTTTGGGATTAAAAAGGAGTAGGGCCACGAGAGCCCTAAATCGGCCCTCGATTTTTCTTTAGAAATAAATTTCATGAGAAATACTGAGAAAAACTTGATATCTCTCATTAAAATACATGAATGGTTACCGCTTTTAATATAAAGAAAATTATCACCAAACAAAATGCCATTTAACTGAAGTAGTAACATGACGTGACGCCATTTTGACGTTATTGACAAAATGTTGAGAAAATTGCTTGGAATTTTGTCAATTGTGGAAGAATTCAATGTGGCCGCATGCATTAACTGAGATAAAAAAGGAATATGACCAGTTTTGGTGTTTTCAATTGGCTAAAAGCTATTGATAAACGCAATATTTACAAAAAATAGATTCCTGATTCAGTAGAGAATGTTTCAAAATGTTTCACATTTATAAATTCTATGAAGTACAATGTTCAAAATGACCAATATTGGGCTTCAAGGCCCTACCCCTTTGTCAACGAATAAATTATGATAGAAATTAAATTTTCTTTTTTATACATGCAAAGTTTCAATGTGATACGTTTGGTATTAATGTTTGAATTGCATTTTGAATGCGATAGTTTGTGACGCCATTTTCCCCGATAACGTCGAAATGACGTCATTGTTTGCTCATGGATATTAAAGCTCTCAGTCCACAATTTCGAAAATCGCTATAATTTCTTCAAATGACGTCGGAAATTATTCAAACTTCATCAGGATACTCAAATTTGTATATCAATCAGGGTATAAAATGTTTTACGGAAGTAAGGACTGTATTTTTCCTAGGAAAAGAGAAAACAAAATATGCCGCCGCCATCTTGGTGTTGAATCCCTCCTTAAATTCTCAAGATTAGTCTTCTAAAAGTCTCTGGTCCTCTGACAACCACAATTTTGAATTACACAAAATATTATTCAACATAGGATATTTTACGGAACTTTGAGATGAATTATTTTGGAAGGAAGAGAGAGTATTCAACTATAGTAGGAAAATATAATAAGATATATGTGATGGACTTTGACAGTTTTATCCATGAGCAAACAATGATGTTATTGGGGAAAATGGCGTCACAATACTGATATATTTAATATCAGTAATTTTTCCTGATAAGAAATTAAACATTGTAGTAGTCCGTGAGCCAGACCCCCTAATTCGGGGTCATTGGTACCATCCGGGGTGAATAAACGATACCAATATATTCTGATAGATGGATATCTGTAGTATTTGAAAATGTATGATAGCAATGAATAATAGGTAGTTAAGAAAGTTTTTTGGGGGAAAAACCTTGTTTTTTAGTCGAAAATCAATGAAAATAGGAAAAAAATCATAAATTTTATATGGTTGATGATTTAACAAATTGAAAAGTGTAAATATGTAGTATTTTTGGTGTTCTTTCAGATGAAATACGTTTCAATTTCCCATTCCTATTTTTACTGTGTGTTTTGGGGTAAAAAAGTCGAATTTTTGTAAAATTTCAAAGAAATTCAAGAAAATTTTAAGTTATTCCTGCTACTCAGTTCCTCAATATTGCATATGATCGTCCAATGATGATTTATAAAACATCTTTGAAGCTTCCTCTTTCAAATGACATGTATTGTATATTCTTAATTTTTGCGAAATCTTCGAATTTGAGTTTTTATACAGAAAACTGTATTTTCAATTAGAAATCTTCGATTTCTGTATATTAATTTAAAGAACCCTATCTAATTATGCAAGCAATGATGGAAATATATTTTCTAATTTAACTTTTCAGATTATATATGTTTTACTGATATTTCATTCAAAATTAGAGTGTTTTGGGGATAAAACATATTTTTCATACAAAAATTGCTGATTTCCGGAGAATATTTATTGAATCTAAAGAATTTCTTGAAATGATAGCAGGAATATATTTTCAAATGTAATTATTTAGGTTCATTCATGAACTACATATTTGAAACATAATAGGTATATTTTCTACATAATTTTGGGGCAAAATGCCTGTTTTTTGTCTAAAAATAACATATTTCTGGGAAAATTCTATTAATTTATTATCTGAGCTAAAATTAAAGATTAATAGCAATTATCATTTAGAAAGTTATCATCTTGTCAGATGGTTGTGAACTTAAAAGTAATTATTCATTAAAACCAACATTTTTGGATAAAATATGTATTTTTACGCAAAAACCACTTATTTAAGAAAATAAATACTCTTTTAATCTGCCTAAATTGGTATATTCTAGCTTTGATATTACGCTCTTTCTTATTATAAATGCATAGGAATGTCATTTGATAACTGAAAGTTAATTTATATGATATTTTGAGGCAAAAACCCTAATTAATGTGCAAAAATCACTTATTTCTGTGAACATTTTGTGAAATTTTTATTTTTTATTTTATCAAAGCAGGAGAGGTTTCATATTATTTGATGGCATAAAAGTGATAAAGTTTAATGAGTTAGACGAGATTTCTTGGATTATCTTGCTATTTTGGGTGGAATCTCAATTTTTATTTAAAAATCACTGATTTCTTGAAAATTTTTATTACTATGAAATGTGTCATTATTATCTATATTCGAAAGTGTTCCTGGGTATATCATAGTTTGTCCTTGTAAGTCATATACATTTCAAGTATCCTCTGTTAATCGAATGGGTATTTTGGGGCAAACAATATATTTTCATATAAATATATAGCCTAAAAAGAAGGGAGGAGATCTCCAACAAGACCCCGTTGCAGCATCAACAGTAAAACACCAAAACACCCGATGCAAAGACACAAAAGACGAGTACAGCACGAGACGGAAAAGAGACACACGACATGTAAACATCAAACACAAAAGACTACACATAAACCGACGAGACCATTGGGTAACCGGTGCCGACTTTGGACGGCCATCTGTCACGCAAGAAGCAAATGGTGTGGTTATCCTGGATTACGTGCGCACAACCCTCTCACTTCTCCAATTACCCAGAGGTCTCGAAGAACGTACAATTGTGGTGTAAAACAACCTCCTCTTTGTAAGATGACATCACACAAACAAGACCGCGAAACGCAGAGGCCCCATAGACACAGATGAATATGTAAATGGATATAAAAAGAGGGCATGCGTAATACAGTCCGTGCTCTGCCGGCTGTAGCGAGCTCATGTACGTAATCACCCGAGGAGTCCGACTGACATTCAGAGAGGACAGGTGGTCGGGGCCCTGTCTTCTCTAAAGAGGTTTGGACAGGGCCCGTCATGGAGTCCCGTCGTCACAGTCAGTCAGAGTGCAAGTCTCAAGGATGCGCTTGTACAAGACTGTAGATTGGTCAAGTACCAAGCCTAGTGTCCGTCTGGTGACATTAGGATCATACCCACGGTATAAAAGGCGTTTGATGATTCTGACGCATTTTCGATGGTTATGCTGCCTACCTTTGATCCTTTTTATTTTGTTTATCATATCACCATAAAAGACAGGTTGTGTAATACCCATAGTAATGTACTCTGTTGCATGTATAGATCCGAATTTTAAAAGAAGTTGACTGTAATTTTTGTAAAATGTCCAGAAAGTCTTAACTACTTTATGAAAGCGGAAACCTTGACCTAAAAGTTTTTTGGTAATTTGTAAATTTCTACTGTGAAAATCCAAAATATCAGTACATGCTCTAGCGTACCGGATGAGCTGTGATATGTAAATGCCGTATGACGGTAATCTTGGAACATCACCGTCAAGCCAAGGGAAATTTACTATGTTGAATCCAAAATCATCCCTTTTGTCATATACACTTGTATGAATCTTTCCGTTTACAATTTTGATATTTAGGTCCAAAAAGGGTGTTTCTGTATTTGAAAGGTTTTCCTTGTTAAGAGTTAATTCTTGTGGATAAATTTCATTCTTATATAATTCAAAAGCAGGATTGTCAATGGTTAGAATATCATCCAGATACCTAGAAGTATTATTGAAACATTTCAGCTCATCAAATTTTCTTTGCTTTTGAAGATTTTGGATAAATTCTTTTTCATAAGTGTATAAAAATAAATCTGCAACAAGAGGCGCACAGTTAGTACCCATAGGAATTCCTACAACCTGCTTGTATAGATCCTCACCAAATCTAACATAAATAGTGTCCAAGAGGAAGGACAAGGCATTACACAGGTCACTGCATGTCCATGATTTGTATGATTTGTAGTCTGTCGAGGAAAAGAAACCCTTCGATTCAGATGTACAAATGTAAGTTTTTCGCTCTCGATCAAAACACCATTTAATGAGATTAAATAATCGATCATTAATTTTGTCATGAGGAAGTGTGGTGTACATATTAGAGAAGTCGTATGAAGAAATCGTATTGGCTTGGAAATTTCCAGATTTCATTTTTTCAATCACATTCCCTGAATTCTTAATAGACCAAAATAAATTTACATCGTTCCTGTTTAGAATCGTTTCACAATATCTAGTTATGTGTTCTTTAATAGCAGTAAGTGCTGACGTCAGATTTCTAGACAAAATTGTAGTGGAGCAGTTACTAGAATTAGCAATAAATCGAAATTTGTAAGGAGACTTGTGCAGTTTCGGTATGCAATATAGTGTTGGGAGATCCAATTTAGAAATAGAGATATTGAATGAAGACAGTTCACTGTTATGCTTGCCTAAAATGTTAGATGCACTTTCATTGCTTTTGATATATACGTTTTTTTCCACAAAAACACTTTGATTTTGAATGAAATGTTAGTAAAACATATATAATTTGAAAGAGTGTGAAAAGTTACAAGAGAAAATAGCTTTCCATCATTGCTTTTTTAAGTAATAAGGGTTCTTTGAATTAATATACATAAATCTGAGATTTCTAATTGAAAATCAGTTTTCTGTAAAAAAAACATCAATTTCGAGGATTTTGCAAAAAAATTAAGAATATAAAATGTATGTCATTTGAAAGAGGAGACTTTAAATATGTTTTGAAATCATCGTTGGACGATCATATGCAATATTGAGGAACTGAGAAGCAGGAATAAATTGAAATTCCTCGAATTTCTGTGAAATTTTGCCAAAATTCGACTTTTTTACCCCAAAAGACACAATAAAAATAGGAATTGGAACATGCAACTTATTTCCTCTGAAAGAGAACAAAATATACTACATGTTTACACTTTTCAATTCTTAAAATCACCATCCATATTTCAGTTATAATTTTTTTCCAGAAAAAAAATCATTATTTAGCAAGCACGCAAGGGCAATAACTCTTGTTTACCCCTTTAGCTACCTTTGATTAAATGCTATCATGCATTTTCTGAAACCTCTTGGGTATATCTATCATAATATCAACATCAGATTTATTCACCCCAGATGGTACCGACCAACCCCTCTGGCTCACGGACTATAGATCTTAGGGGAGGACAAACCTTCCAAAGTGTAAAAAGATAAAAAGCCAATCTGCTCCCTCCATTCTCGTACTGTTGAATCTTTTACTCAGTGTAATGTATAATGCACATCTTTTAGAATACTTAAATGTCTTTGTTAGTGCAATCGGCACCTTTCTCTTCTGTTCACTCATGGTCTTATTTCTTTTACAAAGCAATTACAGCAATGTCATTTTGTAAGCCCATTCTGAGATCAGTTCTTGAAAGCTGAGGTATTTATGGACAGGGGATTTTTTGGGGGGAAGGGGGAAATGTCTGTGCCTGGTGTTTGCGACATTTTGCTGAAATTGGAAAAAATTTCCTACAAATTCTCACCAAAGTATAACCCTAAAGTATCATTGATTAACACTGCAGCAGTGCTAATCCATTGATTTGCTTGAACTGAACAAGGGATGAATAAAAAACTTTAAAATGTACTTAGAAGTAGGACATTTTCTGCTGACTTCAGGTTTTCAGTCTTATTTTCTGATGTGATTTTTTCATAATTTCTCTTTGGGAATTTCAGAGTGATTTTGGGGGGAAGATAGAGGAAATTTGGCATTGGGAAGGGAACGAAAATTTTCCCCAAAATGAGGGAAAAACCTTGATAGATACTGCTCAATCTATAATTTCTACAAGTATGTATCCCAGCCACCATTTATCATTTGTCGGTTCAATTTTTCTGTCCATCATACCATCATGACCATACAACTTCTTGATGATACTGTATCAATTCTCAATGATTATTATTGAATTTATTAAGATTATTATTATTATTATTATGCAGATTGCAATTAAAATTATTATTTGAATACTAAAAACCTGATACTGTGGAATAAAGGATTTGTATTGGGCAAAACAATAAAGAAAGCAAATTTCAAATAAAACTTAAAATTATCATACTACTTGCAAAGTTTACTGGTTGGTTACTTTACTTGTTGGAGATCCCCTCTCTTCTTTGATATCTAAGTAAGGGAGAAAAGCCGAAAACTATCCATTATGTCAGAGAAAGTACTGATCGAGGCCTGTCTCTCCAACTTAAAATATGACATATATGTCTTTTGTTTTAATAATGGACAGTCACAGGTAGATCCTTTTGCAGAAATTTGGGCACTTCAAAATCAAGAACCGTATCATTGGTCAATAGATGATGATCAGGTGCACGTAGCTTGAATTCCTAGCCAGTCAACCGATCGAATCCTTTTGTCTTAATAATGGACACTTTCATGTCAAGGTCAATCACTAAGTTGTTGAGAAAATCAATCATTTCGACATAGCCACGTCTCTGATATAAACGTCTTTTTCGTTTGGAACTTGGTTATATTTTCATCTAAAACACTTTGAAAAAAGAGATAATACTATCATTGTTAGATGGTTTGGGTTTAGACTGTTTTTTTTTTTTTTTGTCTTTACACGATTATACTATTTTTTAAAGTTACAGACACCGAGAGAGAACTGATGTTTCAACATTTGTAGTTTTATTTACTTCATTTTACGTGTATTTCATTTATTTTTATTTCATTTTATATGTATTTTTTCCGACGTAAGGTCTCGTAATGCGCCCCTTTAAAATTACGATATCTGCACTTCTGATGGATCTGGATTATCGATGGAGATTCTTTTGTTCATTAAAGGAAGATGTTTTACAAAACGGAATAATAGCTATGGAATTTGATATCGAAATTATCAAAGAAGCTCAGGAAAATATTTTTGTTGGGATACAAGATGTTTCTGTGTGATATTCGTGTCATCATAATGAGGATTCTTCTGTCCGGGATTTTACCTGTGACTGTCCATTAAGTCACCTTGAACTGTCCATTTTTAAAATAATGGACAGTTTAAGGTAACTTAATGGACAGTTACAGGTAAACTTTTGGATGAAAAAGGATCATATTGAGACAATATCACATAGAAAGAACTGATTACACAATGGGATGACGTCATAGTCATGTTTTAAGTAAAGAAATACATATACTATGGTTATAATTTCCAAACATCATATGCCGATTTCATCAATGATTTCTCTGTGATACTCAAGGCCAAAACAAGAAACCTGAATATTTGATATTGCAAGAGCTAAATTATAAACATGACTTTCTACATGTGATATTTGAATATATTTAAACTTTACAAATTAATACAGTTTGTTATTTAGCAGCGCTACCTACACTTAATTCTGCTATACCACTGGACTCTTTAGGTTGTTTCTGTGGTGATGTATTCATTCTCTACGGTACTATGTGATTGTCTCGGTCTGTTTATCTGCCTTTTCTGACACAAAAAAATCTGCTTTATATTGCTCAAGAATTTGTAAGCCATTTGATTGTGATTTTTAGCTCACCTCGACGAAGTTGAGTGAGCTTATGCTATAACCCCGCGCGTCCGCGTCCCCGTCCACGTTTGGGGTAGCTCAGTATTTGGCAAAGTACTGGTGCTACAGTAACCAAACTTGCACAAGTGATTCATCTTTGGATGCTGTGGTGAACCCATGCATCGGATGCAGCATCTGACCTACTTTTTCCTCTTGAGTGACTTGGTTAAGAAGTTTGGGGTAGCTCAGTATCTGACAAAGTACTAATGCTACAGTAACCAAACTTGCGCAAGTGATTCATCTTTGGATGCCGAGATGGATCCATGCATCGGATGCAGCATCTGACCTACTTTTTCTGCTTGAGTGATTTTGCCTTTAAAAGCCAATATTGAGCAAAGTATAAGTGCTACATGTTCCAAACTTGCATATTGGATGTATCTTTGATCAAACTTTCATAAAATGACCTTGACCTACTATTTCCGCTTGAGTGATTTTGCCTTTAAAAGCCAATATTGAGCAAAGTATAACTGCTACATGTACCAAAGTTGCATATTGGATGTATCTTTGATCAAACTTTTATAAAATGACTTTTTCCACTTGAATGATTTTGCCTTTAAAAGCCAATATACTTGTACTAAGAAATATGATTGAATTGAATTTGGCTGCCAGGAGGTGAGCTTCGCAATCAGTGATTACCTATGTTTGGATTCTGATTTTGGGGTTTGTGATTAACTTTGATTCACTGATTCACATCGATTCACTGATTCACATCTTTCATGTTTGAGGTATTTTATCAAGTTTACGTTTCTCAATTTTATCCCAATGGACATTTTTTATGGATCTCAGACATTGCGCTTCAGACTTCAGACTTTGAAGGTACAGTCACTCGAATTAACTTTGCTGCATTGTGGGATTACTACGAAACATGTAGTAAACTACGTGTATGTGTTTGTTTTTTAAAATTCTCATGACAGAAAAAAAATTACAACTTAATCACTTGAGGTGCTTCTCACATTTCATTTACTTGTGTATAAATATAGGATCTCAAATGAATTTTCATTTCATACGATGTATTATGAAACGAGTTGTGAGTTTTATATCCCCGAGCCTTGGCGAGGGGATATAAAACGCACAACAAGTTTCATAATACATCGTATGAAATGAAAATTCATTTGAGATTCTTTTTATCACATGATATTGCCTAAAAATGTGTATTTCTAATGTGAAATCAACGTTTCCGAGAACTGCTGAGGCGAATCACGCCGTGATCGATAAGTCGTCTGCTACGCCATGAGAAGTAGTGTCCCCATCGCATAGATATTCTGTGCGTTAGAGAAAAGTATTTCAATTTTGAATAGTATTTTAATGCAAAAATTAATTCAACAACAACAATTTTAATCACTGATATTGACTCCGGGTCTGAATTTAACAGTTGACCGATATTTGAAAGGTCACATTTGTCAAGGTTTATGTGATTAGGTTCCAAACTTGACCAATCGCATTCAATCAGAGTGATATGTAACGTGTTATCATATCATGTATTTATGAAATGGCTTTATGAAACTGCATAACGGGTGAATCATGTGATAAACTAAGATATAACATGTATGTTTCGTTAAAGTAAGCATATTGAACATGGAAAATCAAACACTCTCAAATGACTATCAGCATGTAAGTCGCTTGAATGGGAGAAAGGTGTAGACTCTGTTACATTTGTGTCAAGTTCCTGAATGAAGATTTCCCTTATACCATTTTCAGTTTTTCTTTCATATTTGATAATTAGACTGCGATTAATCAAATTTGAAGATGTGAATACAATTACATATCAAACTTATATCTATGTAGATATAACAATGAAGTAGCAGCTCACGGATGTTTCGTCTTACTTCAATTCCAAGGATGCGTTATATATAGTTTTCGTAATTAGATATCGCATACCTGTAAGTCATGAATTGATTGGCTAAACGAAAGGTGAACAGAACAAATGGGTGACGATGAAGGAAAAGTGTAGGGGGGCTGGTTTTAATCAGACTGCAATGGATGTGTGATATTTTCAAAGAACAACAGTTCTTCTCTTAACTGACCAGATTGGGAAGATGGCTCATAACTTCTGTGTGTTCAGATCTACCTCTTTACTGCCCTAGATTTCTTTGATATGACAAGAGCCAAGTGTAAAGTATGATGACCAAAGTAAGTCAACTTGAAAAAAATGTCCATTAAAGAATAGTCAATGTGACATTAATAACATATACCAAACTTTTTGGAACAATAAAAAATGGACCATAATTGCATTTTCTGAAAAAAGTATAGTCTTTCATTCAAGAATTAAAGATTGCATAGTTTTATCAAGCAAGAAAATTTAACATGGAAACATAAGTCTTAAAAGAATCTGATGTTACTTTAAGGTTATTTCAACATGTTCAAAAGTATGAGGTATCATGATAAAACAGCCATTTTACACTCAAGAAGTTAATAGCTATGATTTCGTATACAAATGCTACAGACATTTTGTTCACAAAAATTGACGTATAAGAGTCAGGCTTAAACATGGAACAACAAACAGGGAACAAACGTTATTGCCCTCAAGTATGAATTACCTTCATAAAATATATCACTATGCTACCTTACTAAACTAAGCATGAAAAAATGTCTTATATTGTACAACAATCATCTTTAAGGTAAAGTACTGACAACTTGAAGCCTTTTGTTAAACAAAATCAAAATGTTTTGGTGCCAATATTTTTGTAGAATCTAAGTTATAAAGCTATTTGCTGTTATCATTCTGATAACTAATACACATTTCAGTGTTTTAATTTGTATTTCAATAAGTTTTATTACCATTTATTTATATTTTAACCCAATTTTCAAGATATTTTTTGACCATCGAAAAATTTAGAACTGAATATTATTTTCAGTGAAACTTCTATTCAAGTATTTGAATTTTTGTGGTTAAAAGTCTAATGAAGTTCACTCAATTCTTTATGGGTATTATGTGGGAGAGTGTAGTGAAATTTTTACTATAGTCACTCCAGTTTCTACTTGACCCTGTCATCAATACTGATTAAGTACGCCTACATGAGATATTGATGTGAATTCTTTGTGAAAAACAACTTTGATTCAATTTCAAAGCATTTATTACAAACATACCTGCATATATAGTAAGTGGATGAATGGAAAGCACCACATATAATTTGGAAAATAGTAAAATGACTGTCATTCATAAATTACTAAAACGAAGGGCTTGCAAACGTAACAAAAAAGGGTTAAAGTATGCGTAGTGTTAGATTATTTCAATTCTTAATTAGAGTAACTGTTTTATTCTGAGCTTCAACATATGTGTACTTATTTTAGTGCAAACAGGGTGAAATAGGACAAATTAACATATTACCATAATCACGAATTAAAGCACCTGACATATTACGACATTAATCCATGAAAGTTAAAAAAATTTGCATAGTGTGGAATTAGCACAGTTTTTAAAGCGCTAACTCCACTAAAATATGAATGCCTCTTAAATACATACATATACAGTATATGTTTCAAGTTACAATTATATCAGGAAAATTGATAAAAATAAGTACTAAATGAAAAAGGTGATAGATTTTGGAAGAAACAGTATGAAAATAGCTTGATTATAGAAATGGTCTAGAGTAACTGATATGTCTAGTATATAACAACGAAATAACTTTGTTTGATGACTACTTCTAATAAAAATTCCATAGAAAGTGTTGAAATAAGAATGAAATTTATAAGTTAAATGGATGCCATTTGGAGTATTCAAAATAATTTAATATGATGAGCAATTGATAATAGAAGTATTTGATGAGAGAAAGCTATATGAAACTTCACATTTTGCATTACAAACTGCTTAGAGAGGAAAGATATTAAAAAGAGGATCAAAAGATTAAATTTACACATTTAGACATCTTTTTTTTTCTCTGTGCTTAATGAGGAGATATGATTAAGACTCATGTACCTATTGATTTGATGAGACTTGTGTAGTGAAATACCTATAGTTAATGTTTATCTACTGCATTGATGAATTTGGAAACAAAGTGATGGGGATGTTGCATGACCGCAAATCATATTTGCCCTACCTCGTCAAGACAAAACTTAAGAATTGCATGCATTTGAAACTTCTTATTCATATTGTCAATTCAATCACTTCAGAGTTGTGTTTTTGCAGCAGAAATTCAATGATCCGAGTGCTTTGATTAATACTGTCCTTGCAGCCCACTTCAGAAATTGGAGAACCTTGATTTTTTTAACTGTTTCTTTTAAAATTTTCAATAAGATAAACGCTGTTTGATAGGTCTACATTTCTCATAATTTTAATATTAGTTTAATACTGGTATGTGCAAGGAATTGTAAATTATAATCAGACCGACATTGAGGTCTATCAGCACTGAGCGCCTACGTCGCCGCCGTCCGTAGAGAAACGCTCTCTTTCATAATTGTTTTCTTGTCCTGGTAAATATAGTAGCACTTATGATAAAATATGTGATAATTAACAATAAATCAAGGCCTATCAAACAAAATCATAATTATTCCTAACAAATGTTGACAAAACAGAAAGGTTACCAATTTCTGACAGCAAGGACAGTAAAGAGGTATTGCATACATGCCATGTTTTCTTGTTATTGTTTACCGGCATCACAATTCTTTGTTTATCAAAAGTTTGTAATGAAAATGTGAACACTGAGGTGGTTATTAGTTTTCACTTGCCCAAGGACACGGAGTTCTTACGCGTTTGCTTTCCTGACCTCTAAAACTGGTCGCTCCTGGTGTGGTGCGATGGGATTTCTACGGCCCTGGGAGGAAGTTGAAAGGATGAATTGAAAGCTTAATTTTGTGAAAATGTTTCGATTTGATTGAACCTGTAAATAGGTTACAAGAAGATCAAAGGGTTGATAAAAATCTCCTCAAATCCTGTAATAATGTGACAAGAATATTAATGGATGGATGAAAAGTTCCTCTAATCCTGTAATAATGTTACAAGCAGGGGCAGACAATTGGAATTTTCAGGTACTTGCCCAAGGAGAGGTTTGACCCAAAATTTACTTTCCCTACCTTAAGACACATTTGCCCTACGTCGTAAAGACACAAGTTAAGAGACGCATGCATTTGAATCTTTTAATTCATATTGTCAATTAAATCACTTCTTTGTTGTGTTTTTGCAGCAGTAAAATTCAATGATCCGAGGGCTTTGGTTAATACTGTCCTTGCAGCCCACTTCAGAAATCGGAGAACCTTGATTTTGTTAACTGTTTCTTTTAAAATTTTCAATAAGATAAACGCTGTTTGAAAGGTCTACATTTCTCATAATTTCTAATATAAGTTTAATACTGGTATGTGCAAGGAATTGTAAATTATAATCAGACCGACATTGAGGTCTATGAGCGCTGAGCGCCTACATCGCCACCGTCCGTAGAGAAACGCTCTCGTTCATAATTGTTTTCTTGTTCTGGTAAATATAGTAGCACTTATGATAAAATATGTGATAATTAACAATAAATCAAGGCCTATCAAACATAATCATAATTATTCCAAACAAATGTTGACAAAACAGAAAGGTTCCCAATTTCTGACAGCAAGGACAGTAAAGAGGTATTGCATACATGCAGTGTTTTCTTGTTATTGTTTACCCGCATTACAATTCTTTGTTTATCAAAAGTTTGTAATGAAAATGTGAACACTGAGGTGGTTATTAGTTTTCACTTGCACAAGGACACGGAGTTCTTACGCGTTTGCTTTCCTGACCTCTAAAACTGGTCGCTCCTGGTGTGGCGCGATGGGATTTCTACGGCCCTGGGAGGAAGTTGAAAGGATGAATTGAAAGCTTAATTTTGTGAAAATGTTTCGATTTGATTGAACCTGTAAATAGGTTACAAGAAGATCAAAGGGTTGATAAAAAGCTCCTCAAATCCTGTAATAATGTGACAAGAATATCAATGGATGGATGAAAAGTTCCTCTAATCCTGTAATAATGTTACAAGCAGGGGCAGACAATTGGATTTTTCAGGTACTTGCCCAAGGAGAGGTTTGACCCAAAATTTACTTTCCCTACCTTAAGACACATTTGCCCTACTTCGTAAAGACACAAGTTAAGAGACGCATGCATTTGAATCTTTTAATTCATATTGTCAATTGAATCACTTCTTAGTTGTGATTTTGCAGCAGAAATTCAATGATCCGAGGGCTTTGGTTAATACTGTCCTTTCAGCCCACTTCAGAAATCGGAGAACCTTGATTTTGTTAACTGTTTCTTTTAAAATTTTCAATAAGATAAACGCTGTTTGATAGGTCTACATTTCTCATAATTTCTAATATAAGTTTAATACTGGTATGTGCAAGGAATTGTAAATTATAATCAGACCGACATTGAGGTCTATGAGCGCTGAGCGCCTACGTCGCCGCCGTCCGTAGAGAAACGCTCTCGTTCATAATTGTTTTCTTGTTCTGGTAAATATAGTAGCACTTATGATAAAATATGTGATAATTAACAATAAATCAAGGCCTATCAAACATAATCATAATTATTCCAAACAAATGTTGACAAAACAGAAAGGTTCCCAATTTCTGACAGCAAGGACAGTAAAGAGGTATTGCATACATGCAGTGTTTTCTTGTTATTGTTTACCGGCATCACAATTCTTTGTTTATCAAAAGTTTGTAATGGAAATGTGAACACTGAGGTGGTTATTAGTTTTCACTTGCCCAAGGACACGGAGTTCTTACGCGTTTGCTTTCCTGACCTCTAAAACTGGTCGCTCCTGGTGTGGCGCGATGGGATTTCTACGGCCCTGGGAGGAAGTTGAAAGGATGAATTGAAAGCTTAATTTTGTGAAAATGTTTCGATTTGATTGAACCTGTAAATAGGTAACAAGAAGATCAAAGGGTTGATAAAAATCTCCTCAAATCCTGTAATAATGTGACAAGAATATCAATGGACGGATGAAAAGTTCCTCTAATCCTGTAATAATGTTACAAGCAGGGGCAGACAATTGGATTTTTCAGGTACTTGCCCAAGGAGAGGTTTGACCCAAAATTTACTTTCCCTACCTTAATGAGTTAAAGACACATTTGCCCTACATCGTAAAGACACAAGTTAAGAGACGCATGCATTTGAATCTTTTAATTCTTATTGTCAATTGAATCACTTCTTAGTTGTGTTTTTGCAGCAGAAATTCAATGATCCGAGGGCTTTGGTTAATACTGTCCTTTCAGCCCACTTCAGAAATCGGAGAACCTTGATTTTGTTAACTGTTTCTTTTAAAATTTTCAATAAGATAAACGCTGTTTGATAGGTCTACATTTCTCATAATTTTTAATATAAGTTTAATACTGGTATGTGCAAGGAATTGTAAATTATAATCAGACCGACATTGAGGTCTATGAGCGCTGAGCGCCTACATCGCCGCCGTCCGTAGAGAAACGCTCTCGTTCATAATTGTTTTCTTGTTCTGGTAAATATAGTAGCACTTATGATAAAATATGTGATAATTAACAATAAATCAAGGCCTATCAAACATAATCATAATTATTCCAAACAAATGTTGACAAAACAGAAAGGTTCTCAATTTCTGACAGCAAGGACAGTAAAGAGGTATTGCATACATGCAGTGTTTTCTTGTTATTGTTTACCGGCATCACAATTCTTTGTTTATCAAAAGTTTGTAATGGAAATGTGAACACTGAGGTGGTTATTAGTTTTCACTTGCCCAAGGACACGGAGTTCTTACGCGTTTGCTTTCCTGACGTCTAAAACTGGTCGCTCCTAGTGTGGCGCGATGGGATTTCTACGGCCCTGGGAGGAAGTTGAAAGGATGAATTGAAAGCTTAATTTTCTGAAAATGTTTCGATTTCATTGAACCTGTAAATAGGTTACAAGAAGATCAAAGGGTTGATAAAAAGCTCCTCAAATCCTGTAATAATGTGACAAGAATATCAATGGATGGATGAAAAGTTCCTCTAATCCTGTAATAATGTTACAAGCAGGGGCAGACAATTGGATTTTTCAGGTACTTGCCCAAGGAGAGGTTTGACCCAAAATTTACTTTCCCTACCTTAAGACACATTTGCCCTACTTCGTAAAGACACAAGTTAAGAGACGCATGCATTTGAATCTTTTAATTCATATTGTCAATTGAATCACTTCTTAGTTGTGTTTTTGCAGCAGAAATTCAATGATCCGAGGGCTTTGGTTAATACTGTCCTTTCAGCCCACTTCAGAAATCGGAGAACCTCGATTTTGTTAACTGTTTCTTTTAAAATTTTCAATAAGATAAACGCTGTTTGATAGGTCTACATTTCTCATAATTTCTAATATAAGTTTAATACTGGTATGTGCAAGGAATTGTAAATTATAATCAGACCAACATTGAGGTCTATGAGCGCTGAGCGCCTACATCGCCGCCGTCCGTAGAGAAACGCCCTCGTTCATAATTGTTTTCTTGTTCTGGTAAATATAGTAGCACTTATGATAAAATATGTGATAATTAACAATAAATCAAGGCCTATCAAACATAATCATAATTATTCCAAACAAATGTTGACAAAACAGAAAGGTTCCCAATTTCTGACAGCAAGGACAGGAAAGAGGTATTGCATACATGCAGTGTTTTCTTGTTATTGTTTACCGGCATCACAATTCTTTGTTTATCAAAAGTTTGTAATGGAAATGTGAACACTGAGGTGGTTATTAGTTTTCACTTGCCCAAGGACACGGAGTTCTTACGCGTTTGCTTTCCTGACCTCTAAAACTGGTCGCTCCTGGTGTGGCGCGATGGGATTTCTACGGCCCTGGGAGGAAGTTGAAAGGATGAATTGAAAGCTTAATTTTGTGAAAACGTTTCGATTTGATTGAACCTGTAAATAGGTTACAAGAAGATCAAAGGGTTGATAAAAAGCTCCTCAAATCCTGTAATAATGTGACAAGAATATCAATGGATGGATGAAAAGTTCCTCTAATCCTGTAATAATGTTACAAGCAGGGGCAGACAATTGGATTTTTCAGGTACTTGCCCAAGGAGAGGTTTGACCCAAAATTTACTTTCCCTACCTTAAGACACATTTGCCCTACTTCGTAAAGACACAAGTAAAGAGACGCATGCATTTGAATCTTTTAATTCATATTGTCAATTGAATCACTTCTTAGTTGTGTTTTTGCAGCAGAAATTCAATGATCCGAGGGCTTTGGTTAATACTGTCCTTTCAGCCCACTTCAGAAATCGGAGAACCTCGATTTTGTTAACTGTTTCTTTTAAAATTTTCAATAAGATAAACGCTGTTTGATAGGTCTACATTTCTCATAATTTCTAATATAAGTTTAATACTGGTATGTGCAAGGAATTGTAAATTATAATCAGACCAACATTGAGGTCTATGAGCGCTGAGCGCCTACATCGCCGCCGTCCGTAGAGAAACGCCCTCGTTCATAATTGTTTTCTTGTTCTGGTAAATATAGTAGCACTTATGATAAAATATGTGATAATTAACAATAAATCAAGGCCTATCAAACATAATCATAATTATTCCAAACAAATGTTGACAAAACAGAAAGGTTCCCAATTTCTGACAGCAAGGACAGGAAAGAGGTATTGCATACATGCAGTGTTTTCTTGTTATTGTTTACCGGCATCACAATTCTTTGTTTATCAAAAGTTTGTAATGGAAATGTGAACACTGAGGTGGTTATTAGTTTTCACTTGCCCAAGGACACGGAGTTCTTACGCGTTTGCTTTCCTGACCTCTAAAACTGGTCGCTCCTGGTGTGGCGCGATGGGATTTCTACGGCCCTGGGAGGAAGTTGAAAGGATGAATTGAAAGCTTAATTTTGTGAAAACGTTTCGATTTGATTGAACCTGTAAATAGGTTACAAGAAGATCAAAGGGTTGATAAAAAGCTCCTCAAATCCTGTAATAATGTGACAAGAATATCAATGGATGGATGAAAAGTTCCTCTAACCTGTAATAATGTTACAAGCAGGGGCAGACAATTGGATTTTTCAGGTACTTGCCCAAGGAGAGGTTTGACCCAAAATTTACTTTCCCTACCTTAAGACACATTTGCCCTACGTCGTAAAGACACAAGTTAAGAGACGCATGCGTTTGAATCTTTTAATTCATATTGTCAATTGAATCACTTCTTAGTTGTGTTTTTGCAGCAGAAATTCAATGATCCGAGGGCTTTGTTAATACTGTCCTTTCAGCCCACTTCAGAAATCGGAGAACCTCGATTTTGTTAACTGTTTCTTTTAAAATTTTCAATAAGATAAACGCTGTTTGATAGGTCTACATTTCTCATAATTTCTAATATAAGTTTAATACTGGTATGTGCAAGGAATTGTAAATTATAATCAGACCGACATTGAGGTCTATGAGCGCTGAGCGCCTACGTCGCCGCCGTCCGTAGAGAAACGCTCTCGTTCATAATTGTTTTCTTGTTCTGGTAAATATAGTAGCACTTATGATAAAATATGTGATAATTAACAATAAATCAAGGCCTATCAAACATAATCATAATTATTCCAAACAAATGTTGACAAAACAGAAAGGTTCCCAATTTCTGACAGCAAGGACAGTAAAGAGGTATTGCATACATGCAGTGTTTTCTTGTTATTGTTTACCGGTGTTATAGAGTAGACTTTCCCCCCGGGTAGATCTTTCCCCCGGAAAATTGGCTCTAGAGTAGAATTTCCCCCCTGGGGGGAAATCCTGCTCTAGAGCAAGCTTTCCCCCTTCAGGTTTTTGGGGTAGAGTTTCCCCCTTAAGGGGGAAAGTCTACTCTAGAGTAAAATTTCCCCCCTAGTATTCCGAATCTTTTAATCCGTAACTGGTTCTTACAGGGAGGGGGGAGATCTACTCTGGAGCCAAACTGGCGGGGGGGGGGGTATCTGTCCCTTTTAGGACAGGACTAGTTGACAATTATTGTGTGAAATACTATCTGTATCCAAGCTAACATAACCAAGTTATATAGCCCGACACGATTCAAACAGACGGGCAGAGGGGTGGGCAGATGTACACTGACCTTGGTCTTGGAGATATGACCCTTGTTCAAGGTAATGACACAACCCTGGTTTATTGACAGCAATTGTGTGAAATATCCAGATCCAGGATTAGCATTAAGTATGGAACGCCAAAGTGACATATAGTCGATTAGAGGCCTCTTCAATTAACGAGCGAGCTCTCTGATTTGGAAAGCTCTCTAATTTTATTTATAAATATAATCTCAATCAGAGTTATCATCTTCTGTAAAGACTGTAAGTTTGCGAAAGGAGCCCTTCTCAAAAGAACGTCAAGAAAACGTTAAATAGAAGGGGGAAATTCTACTCTGGGGGGAAAGTCTACTCTACAACTAGTTGTAGAGCAGAATTTCCCCCCGGAAAAATGGCTCTATAACAGATCTTCCCCCGGGGAAATTCTACTCTAGAGTAGACTTTCCCCCCGGGGGAAAGTCTACTCTGGAGTAGGCTTTCCGGGGGAAGATCTACTCTAGAGCCAATTTTCCGGGGGGAAGATCTACCCCGGGGGAAAGTCTGCTCTATAACACCGGCATCACAATTCTTTGTTTATCAAAAGTTTGTAATGAAAAGGTGAACACTGAGGTGGTTATTAGTTTTCACTTGCCCAAGGACACGGAGTTCTTACGCGTTTGCTTTCCTGACCTCTAAAACTGGTCGCTCCTGGTGTGGCGCGATGGGATTTCTACGGCCCTGGGAGGAAGTTGAAAGGATGAATTGAAAGCTTAATTTTGTGAAAATATTTCGATTTGATTGAACCTGTAAATAGGTTACAAGAAGATCAAAGGGTTGATAAAAAGCTCCTCAAATCCTGTAATAATGTGACAAGAATATCAATGGATGGATGAAAAGTTCCTCTAATCCTGTAATAATGTTACAAGCAGGGGCAGACAATTGGATTTTTCAGGTACTTGCCCAAGGAGAGGTTTGACCCAAAATTTACTTTCCCTACCTTAAGACACATTTGCCCTACTTCGTAAAGACACAAGTTAAGAGACGCATGCATTTGAATCTTTTAATTCATATTGTCAATTGAATCACTTCTTAGTTGTGTTTTTGCAGCAGAAATTCAATGATCCGAGGGCTTTGGTTAATACTGTCCTTTCAGCCCACTTCAGAAATCGGAGAACCTTGATTTTGTTAACTGTTTCTTTTAAAATTTTCAATAAGATAAACGCTGTTTGATAGGTCTACATTTCTCATAATTTCTAATATAAGTTTAATACTGGTATGTGCAAGGAATTGTAAATTATAATCAGACCAACATTGAGGTCTATGAGCGCTGAGCGCCTACATTGCCGCCGTCCGTAGAGAAACGCCCTCGTTCATAATTGTTTTCTTGTTCTGGTAAATATAGTAGCACTTATGATAAAATATGTGATAATTAACAATAAATCAAGGCCTATCAAACATAATCATAATTATTCCAAACAAATGTTGACAAAACAGAAAGGTTCCCAATTTCTGACAGCAAGGACAGTAAAGAGGTATTGCATACATGCAGTGTTTTCTTGTTATTGTTTACCGGCATCACAATTCTTTGTTTATCAAAAGTTTGTAATGGAAATGTGAACACTGAGGTGGTTATTAGTTTTCACTTGCCCAAGGACACGGAGTTCTTACGCGTTTGCTTTCCTGACCTCTAAAACTGGTCGCTCCTGGTGTGGCGCGATGGGATTTCTACGGCCCTGGGAGGAAGTTGAAAGGATGAATTTAAAGCTTAATTTTGTGAAAACGTTTCGATTTGATTGAACCTGTAAATAGGTTACAAGAAGATCAAAGGGTTGATAAAAAGCTCCTCAAATCCTGTAATAATGTGACAAGAATATCAATGGATGGATGAAAAGTTCCTCTAACCTGTAATAATGTTACAAGTAGGGGCAGACAATTGGATTTTTCAGGTACTTGCCCAAGGAGAGGTTTGACCCAAAATTTACTTTCCCTACCTTAAGACACATTTGCCCTACGTCGTAAAGACACAAGTTAAGAGACGCATGCGTTTGAATCTTTTAATTCATATTGTCAATTGAATCACTTCTTAGTTGTGTTTTTGCAGCAGAAATTCAATGATCCGAGGGCTTTGTTAATACTGTCCTTTCAGCCCACTTCAGAAATCGGAGAACCTCGATTTTGTTAACTGTTTCTTTTAAAATTTTCAATAAGATAAACGCTGTTTGATAGGTCTACATTTCTCATAATTTCTAATATAAGTTTAATACTGGTATGTGCAAGGAATTGTAAATTATAATCAGACCGACATTGAGGTCTATGAGCGCTGAGCGCCTACGTCGCCGCGTCCGTAGAGAAACGCTCTCGTTCATAATTGTTTTCTTGTTCTGGTAAATATAGTAGCACTTATGATAAAATATGTGATAATTAACAATAAATCAAGGCCTATCAAACATAATCATAATTATTCCAAACAAATGTTGACAAAACAGAAAGGTTCCCAATTTCTGACAGCAAGGACAGTAAAGAGGTATTGCATACATGCAGTGTTTTCTTGTTATTGTTTACCGGCATCACAATTCTTTGTTTATCAAAAGTTTGTAATGGAAATGTGAACACTGAGGTGGTTATTAGTTTTCACTTGCCCAAGGACACGGAGTTCTTACGCGTTTGCTTTCCTGACCTCTAAAACTGGTCGCTCCTGGTGTGGCGCGATGGGATTTCTACGGCCCTGGGAGGAAGTTGAGAGGATGAATTGAAAGCTTAATTTTGTGAAAATGTTTCGATTTGATTGAACCTGTAAATAGGTTACAAGAAGATCAAAGGGTTGATAAAAAGCTCCTCAAATCCTGTAATAATGTGACAAGAATATCAATGGATGGATGAAAAGTTCCTCTAATCCTGTAATAATGTTACAAGCAGGGGCAGACAATTGGATTTTTCAGGTACTTGCCCAAGGAGAGGTTTGACCCAAAATTTACTTTCCCTACCTTAAGACACATTTGCCCTACGTCGTAAAGACACAAGTTAAGAGACGCATGCATTTGAATCTTTTAATTCATATTGTCAATTGAATCACTTCTTAGTTGTGTTTTTGCAGCAGAAATTCAATGATCCGAGGGCTTTGTTAATACTGTCCTTTCAGCCCACTTCAGAAATCGGAGAACCTTGATTTTGTTAACTGTTTCTTTTAAAATTTTCAAAAAGATAAACGCTGTTTGATAGGTCTACATTTCTCATAATTTCTAATATAAGTTTAATACTGGTATGTGCAAGGAATTGTAAATTATAATCAGACCGACATTGAGGTCTATGAGCGCTGAGCGCCTACGTCGCCGCCGTCCGTAGAGAAACGCTCTCGTTCATAATTGTTTTCTTGTTCTGGTAAATATAGTAGCACTTATGATAAAATATGTGATAATTAACAATAAATCAAGGCCTATCAAACATAATCATAATTATTCCAAACAAATGTTGACAAAACAGAAAGGTTCCCAATGTCTGACAGCAAGGACAGTCAAGAGGTATTGCATACATGCAGTGTTTTCTTGTTATTGTTTACCGTCATCACAATTCTTTGTTTATCAAAAGTTTGTAATGAAAATGTGAACACTGAGGTGGTTATTAGTTTTCACTTGCCCAAGGACACGGAGTTCTTACGCGTTTGCTTTCCTGACCTCTAAAACTGGTCGCTCCTGGTGTGGCGCGATGGGATTTCTACGGCCCTGGGAGGAAGTTGAAAGGATGAATTGAAAGCTTAATTTTGTGAAAATGTTTCGATTTGATTGAACCTGTAAATAGGTTACAAGAAGATCAAAGGGTTGATAAAAAGCTCCTCAAATCCTGTAATAATGTGACAAGAATATCAATGGATGGATGAAAAGTTCCTCTAATCCTGTAATAATGTTACAAGCAGGGGCAGACAATTGGATTTTTCAGGTACTTGCCCAAGGAGAGGTTTGACCCAAAATTTACTTTCCCTACCTTAAGACACATTTGCCCTACGTCATAAAGACACAAGTTAAGAGACGCATGCATTTGAATCTTTTAATTCATATTGTCAATTGAATCACTTCTTAGTTGTGTTTTTGCAGCAGAAATTCAATGATCCGAGGGCTTTGTTAATACTGTCCTTTCAGCCCACTTCAGAAATCGGAGAACCTTGATTTTGTTAACTATTTCTTTTAAAATTTTCAATAAGATAAACGCTGTTTGATAGGTCTACATTTCTCATAATTTCTAATATAAGTTTAATACTGGTATGTGCAAGGAATTGTAAATTATAATCAGACCGACATTGAGGTCTATGAGCGCTGAGCGCCTACGTCGCCGCCGTCCGTAGAGAAACGCTCTCGTTCATAATTGTTTTCTTGTTCTGGTAAATATAGTAGCACTTATGATAAAATATGTGATAATTAACAATAAATCAAGGCCTATCAAACATAATCATAATTATTCCAAACAAATGTTGACAAAACAGAAAGGTTCCCAATGTCTGACAGCAAGGACAGTAAAGAGGTATTGCATACATGCAGTGTTTTCTTGTTATTGTTAACCGGCATCACAATTCTTTGTTTATCAAAAGTTTGTAATGATAATATGAACACTGAGGTGGTTATTAGTTTTCACTTGCCCAAGGACACGGAGTTCTTACGCGTTTGCTTTCCTGACCTCTAAAACTGGTCGCTCCTGGTGTGGCGCGATGGGATTTCTACGGCCCTGGGAGGAAGTTGAAAGGATGAATTGAAAGCTTAATTTTGTGAAAATGTTTCGATTTGATTGAACCTGTAAATAGATTACAAGAAGATCAAAGGGTTGATAAAAAGCTCCTCAAATCCTGTAATAATGTGACAAGAATATCAATGGATGGATGAAAAGTTCTTCTAATCCTGTAATAATGTTACAAGCAGGGGCAGACAATTGGATTTTTCAGGTACTTGCCCAAGGAGAGGTTTGACCCAAAATTTACTTTCCCTACCTTAAGACACATTTGCCCTACTTCGTAAAGACACAAGTTAAGAGACGCATGCATTTGAATCTTTTAATTCATATTGTCAATTGAATCACTTCTTAGTTGTGTTTTTGCAGCAGAAATTCAATGATCCGAGGGCTTTGTTAATACTGTCCTTTCAGCCCACTTCAGAAATCGGAGAACCTTGATTTTGTTAACTGTTTCTTTTAAAATTTTCAATAAGATAAACGCTGTTTGATAGGTCTACATTTCTCATAATTTCTAATATAAGTTTAATACTGGTATGTGCAAGGAAATGTAAATTATAATCAGACCGACATTGAGGTCTATGAGCGCTGAGTGCCTACGTCGCCGCCGTCCGTAGAGAAACGCTCTCGTTCATAATTGTTTTCTTGTTCTGGTAAATATAGTAGCACTTATGATAAAATATGTGATAATTAACAATAAATCAAGGCCTATCAAACATAATCATAATTATTCCAAACAAATGTTGACAAAACAGAAAGGTTCCCAATTTCTGACAGCAAGGACAGTAAAGAGGTATTGCATACATGCAGTGTTTTCTTGTTATTGTTTACCGGCATCACAATTTTTTGTTTATCAAAAGTTTGTAATGAAAATGTTAACACTGAGGTGGTTATTAGTTTTCACTTGCCCAAGGACACGGAGTTCTTACACGTTTGCTTTCCTGACCTCTAAAACTGGTCGCTACTGGTGTGGCGCGATGGGATTTCTACGGCCCTGGGAGGAAGTTGAAAGGATGAATTGAAAGCTTAATTTTGTGAAAATGTTTCGATTTGATTGAACCTGTAAATAGGTTACAAGAAGATCAAAGGGTTGATAAAAAGCTCCTCAAATCCTGTAATAATGTGACAAGAATATCAATGGATGGATGAAAAGTTCCTCTAATCCTGTAATAATGTTACAAGCAGGGGCAGACAATTGGATTTTTCAGGTACTTGCCCAAGGAGAGGTTTGACCCAAAATTTACTTTCCCTACCTTAAGACACATTTGCCCTACGTCGTAAAGACACAAGTTAAGAGACGCATGCATTTGAATCTTTTAATTCATATTGTCAATTGAATCACTTCTTAGTTGTGTTTTTGCAGCAGAAATTCAATGATCCGAGGGCTTTGTTAATACTGTCCTTTCAGCCCACTTCAGAAATCGGAGAACCTTGATTTTGTTAACTGTTTCTTTTAAAATTTTCAAAAAGATAAACGCTGTTTGATAGGTCTACATTTCTTATAATTTCTAATATAAGTTTAATACTGGTATGTGCAAGGAATTGTAAATTATAATCAGACCGACATTGAGGTCTATGAGCGCTGAGCGCCTACGTCGCCGCCGTCCGTAGAGAAACGCTCTCGTTCATAATTGTTTTCTTGTTCTGGTAAATATAGTAGCACTTATGATAAAATATGTGATAATTAACAATAAATCAAGGCCTATCAAACATAATCATAATTATTCCAAACAAATGTTGACAAAACAGAAAGGTTCCCAATTTCTGACAGCAAGGACAGTAAAGAGGTATTGCATACATGCAGTGTTTTCTTGTTATTGTTTACCGGCATCACAATTTTTTGTTTATCAAAAGTTTGTAATGAAAATGTTAACACTGAGGTGGTTATTAGTTTTCACTTGCCCAAGGACACGGAGTTCTTACAGGTTTGCTTTCCTGACCTCTAAAACTGGTCGCTCCTGGTGTGGCGCGATGGGATTTCTACGGCCCTGGGAGGAAGTTGAAAGGATGAATTGAAAGCTTAATTTTGTGAAAATGTTTCGATTTGATTGAACCTGTAAATAGGTTACAAGAAGATCAAAGGGTTGATAAAAAGCTCCTCAAATCCTGTAATAATGTGACAAGAATATCAATGGATGGATGAAAAGTTCTTCTAATCCTGTAATAATGTTACAAGCAGGGGCAGACAATTGGATTTTTCAGGTACTTGCCCAAGGAGAGGTTTGACCCAAAATTTACTTTCCCTACCTTAAGACACATTTGCCCTACTTCGTAAAGACACAAGTTAAGAGACGCATGCATTTGAATCTTTTAATTCATATTGTCAATTGAATCACTTCTTAGTTGTGTTTTTGCAGCAGAAATTCAATGATCCGAGGGCTTTGTTAATACTGTCCTTTCAGCCCACTTCAGAAATCGGAGAACCTTGATTTTGTTAACTGTTTCTTTTAAAATTTTCAATAAGATAAACGCTGTTTGATAGGTCTACATTTCTCATAATTTCTAATATAAGTTTAATACTGGTATGTGCAAGGAAATGTAAATTATAATCAGACCGACATTGAGGTCTATGAGCGCTGAGTGCCTACGTCGCCGCCGTCCGTAGAGAAACGCTCTCGTTCATAATTGTTTTCTTGTTCTGGTAAATATAGTAGCACTTATGATAAAATATGTGATAATTAACAATAAATCAAGGCCTATCAAACATAATCATAATTATTCCAAACAAATGTTGACAAAACAGAAAGGTTCCCAATTTCTGACAGCAAGGACAGTAAAGAGGTATTGCATACATGCAGTGTTTTCTTGTTATTGTTTACCGGCATCACAATTTTTTGTTTATCAAAAGTTTGTAATGAAAATGTTAACACTGAGGTGGTTATTAGTTTTCACTTGCCCAAGGACACGGAGTTCTTACACGTTTGCTTTCCTGACCTCTAAAACTGGTCGCTACTGGTGTGGCGCGATGGGATTTCTACGGCCCTGGGAGGAAGTTGAAAGGATGAATTGAAAGCTTAATTTTGTGAAAATGTTTCGATTTGATTGAACCTGTAAATAGGTTACAAGAAGATCAAAGGGTTGATAAAAAGCTCCTCAAATCCTGTAATAATGTGACAAGAATATCAATGGATGGATGAAAAGTTCCTCTAATCCTGTAATAATGTTACAAGCAGGGGCAGACAATTGGATTTTTCAGGTACTTGCCCAAGGAGAGGTTTGACCCAAAATTTACTTTCCCTACCTTAAGACACATTTGCCCTACGTCGTAAAGACACAAGTTAAGAGACGCATGCATTTGAATCTTTTAATTCATATTGTCAATTGAATCACTTCTTAGTTGTGTTTTTGCAGCAGAAATTCAATGATCCGAGGGCTTTGTTAATACTGTCCTTTCAGCCCACTTCAGAAATCGGAGAACCTTGATTTTGTTAACTGTTTCTTTTAAAATTTTCAAAAAGATAAACGCTGTTTGATAGGTCTACATTTCTTATAATTTCTAATATAAGTTTAATACTGGTATGTGCAAGGAATTGTAAATTATAATCAGACCGACATTGAGGTCTATGAGCGCTGAGCGCCTACGTCGCCGCCGTCCGTAGAGAAACGCTCTCGTTCATAATTGTTTTCTTGTTCTGGTAAATATAGTAGCACTTATGATAAAATATGTGATAATTAACAATAAATCAAGGCCTATCAAACATAATCATAATTATTCCAAACAAATGTTGACAAAACAGAAAGGTTCCCAATTTCTGACAGCAAGGACAGTAAAGAGGTATTGCATACATGCAGTGTTTTCTTGTTATTGTTTACCGGCATCACAATTTTTTGTTTATCAAAAGTTTGTAATGAAAATGTTAACACTGAGGTGGTTATTAGTTTTCACTTGCCCAAGGACACGGAGTTCTTACAGGTTTGCTTTCCTGACCTCTAAAACTGGTCGCTCCTGGTGTGGCGCGATGGGATTTCTACGGCCCTGGGAGGAAGTTGAAAGGATGAATTGAAAGCTTAATTTTGTGAAAATGTTTCGATTTGATTGAACCTGTAAATAGGTTACAAGAAGATCAAAGGGTTGATAAAAAGCTCCTCAAATCCTGTAATAATGTGACAAGAATATCAATGGATGGATGAAAAGTTCCTCTAATCCTGTAATAATGTTACAAGCAGGGGCAGACAATTGGATTTTTCAGGTACTTGCCCAAGGAGAGGTTTGACCCAAAATTTACTTTCCCTACCTTAAGACACATTTGCCCTACGTCATAAAGACACAAGTTAAGAGACGCATGCATTTGAGTCTTTTAATTCATATTGTCAATTGAATCACTTCTTAGTTGTGTTTTTGCAGCAGAAATTCAATGATCCGAGGGCTTTGTTAATACTGTCCTTTCAGCCCACTTCAGAAATCGGAGAACCTTGATTTTGTTAACTGTTTCTTTTAAAATTTTCAATAAGATAAACGCTGTTTGATAGGTCTACATTTCTCATAATTTCTAATATAAGTTTAATACTGGTATGTGCAAGGAATTGTAAATTATAATCAGACCGACATTGAGGTCTATGAGCGCTGAGCGCCTACGTCGCCGCCGTCCGTAGAGAAACGCTCTCGTTCATAATTGTTTTCTTGTTCTGGTAAATATAGTAGCACTTATGATAAAATATGTGATAATTAACAATAAATCAAGGCCTATCAAACATAATCATAATTATTCCAAACAAATGTTGACAAAACAGAAAGGTTCCCAATTTCTGACAGCAAGGACAGTAAAGAGGTATTGCATACATGCAGTGTTTTCTTGTTATTGTTTACCGGCATCACAATTCTTTGTTTATCAAAAGTTTGTAATGATAATATGAACACTGAGGTGGTTATTAGTTTTCACTTGCCCAAGGACACGGAGTTCTTACGCGTTTGCTTTCTTGACCTCTAAAACTGGTCGCTCCTGGTGTGGCGCGATGGGATATCTACGGCCCTGGGAGGAAGTTGAAAGGATGAATTGAAAGCTTAATTTTGTGAAAATGTTTCGATTTGATTGAACCTGTAAATAGGTTACAAGAAGATCAAAGGGTTGATAAAAAGCTCCTCAAATCCTGTAATAATGTGACAAGAATATCAATGGATGGATGAAAAGTTCCTCTAATCCTGTAATAATGTTACAAGCAGGGGCAGACAATTGGATTTTTCAGGTACTTGCCCAAGGAGAGGTTTGACCCAAAATTTACTTTCCCTACCTTAAGACACATTTGCCCTACGTCGTAAAGACACAAGTTAAGAGACGCATGCATTTGAATCTTTTAATTCATATTGTCAATTGAATCACTTCTTAGTTGTGTTTTTGCAGCAGAAATTCAATGATCCGAGGGCTTTGTTAATACTGTCCTTTCAGCCCACTTCAGAAATCGGAGAACCTTGATTTTGTTAACTGTTTCTTTTAAAATTTTCAATAAGATAAACGCTGTTTGATAGGTCTACATTTCTCATAATTTCTAATATAAGTTTAATACTGGTATGTGCAAGGAATTGTAAATTATAATCAGACCGACATTGAGGTCTATGAGCGCTGAGTGCCTACGTCGCCGCCGTCCGTAGAGAAACGCTCTCGTTCATAATTGTTTTCTTGTTCTGGTAAATATAGTAGCACTTATGATAAAATATGTGATAATTAACAATAAATCAAGGCCTATCAAACATAATCATAATTATTCCAAACAAATGTTGACAAAACAGAAAGGTTCCCAATTTCTGACAGCAAGGACAGTAAAGAGGTATTGCATACATGCAGTGTTTTCTTGTTATTGTTTACCGGCATCACAATTTTTTGTTTATCAAAAGTTTGTAATGAAAATGTTAACACTGAGGTGGTTATTAGTTTTCACTTGCCCAAGGACACGGAGTTCTTACACGTTTGCTTTCCTGACCTCTAAAACTGGTCGCTACTGGTGTGGCGCGATGGGATTTCTACGGCCCTGGGAGGAAGTTGAAAGGATGAATTGAAAGCTTAATTTTGTGAAAATGTTTCGATTTGATTGAACCTGTAAATAGGTTACAAGAAGATCAAAGGGTTGATAAAAAGCTCCTCAAATCCTGTAATAATGTGACAAGAATATCAATGGATGGATGAAAAGTTCCTCTAATCCTGTAATAATGTTACAAGCAGGGGCAGACAATTGGATTTTTCAGGTACTTGCCCAAGGAGAGGTTTGACCCAAAATTTACTTTCCCTACCTTAAGACACATTTGCCCTACGTCGTAAAGACACAAGTTAAGAGACGCATGCATTTGAATCTTTTAATTCATATTGTCAATTGAATCACTTCTTAGTTGTGTTTTTGCAGCAGAAATTCAATGATCCGAGGGCTTTGTTAATACTGTCCTTTCAGCCCACTTCAGAAATCGGAGAACCTTGATTTTGTTAACTGTTTCTTTTAAAATTTTCAAAAAGATAAACGCTGTTTGATAGGTCTACATTTCTTATAATTTCTAATATAAGTTTAATACTGGTATGTGCAAGGAATTGTAAATTATAATCAGACCGACATTGAGGTCTATGAGCGCTGAGTGCCTACGTCGCCGCCGTCCGTAGAGAAACGCTCTCGTTCATAATTGTTTTCTTGTTCTGGTAAATATAGTAGCACTTATGATAAAATATGTGATAATTAACAATAAATCAAGGCCTATCAAACATAATCATAATTATTCCAAACAAATGTTGACAAAACAGAAAGGTTCCCAATTTCTGACAGCAAGGACAGTAAAGAGGTATTGCATACATGCAGTGTTTTCTTGTTATTGTTTACCGGCATCACAATTTTTTGTTTATCAAAAGTTTGTAATGAAAATGTTAACACTGAGGTGGTTATTAGTTTTCACTTGCCCAAGGACACGGAGTTCTTACACGTTTGCTTTCCTGACCTCTAAAACTGGTCGCTACTGGTGTGGCGCGATGGGATTTCTACGGCCCTGGGAGGAAGTTGAAAGGATGAATTGAAAGCTTAATTTTGTGAAAATGTTTCGATTTGATTGAACCTGTAAATAGGTTACAAGAAGATCAAAGGGTTGATAAAAAGCTCCTCAAATCCTGTAATAATGTGACAAGAATATCAATGGATGGATGAAAAGTTCCTCTAATCCTGTAATAATGTTACAAGCAGGGGCAGACAATTGGATTTTTCAGGTACTTGCCCAAGGAGAGGTTTGACCCAAAATTTACTTTCCCTACCTTAAGACACATTTGCCCTACGTCGTAAAGACACAAGTTAAGAGACGCATGCATTTGAATCTTTTAATTCATATTGTCAATTGAATCACTTCTTAGTTGTGTTTTTGCAGCAGAAATTCAATGATCCGAGGGCTTTGTTAATACTGTCCTTTCAGCCCACTTCAGAAATCGGAGAACCTTGATTTTGTTAACTGTTTCTTTTAAAATTTTCAAAAAGATAAACGCTGTTTGATAGGTCTACATTTCTTATAATTTCTAATATAAGTTTAATACTGGTATGTGCAAGGAATTGTAAATTATAATCAGACCGACATTGAGGTCTATGAGCGCTGAGCGCCTACGTCGCCGCCGTCCGTAGAGAAACGCTCTCGTTCATAATTGTTTTCTTGTTCTGGTAAATATAGTAGCACTTATGATAAAATATGTGATAATTAACAATAAATCAAGGCCTATCAAACATAATCATAATTATTCCAAACAAATGTTGACAAAACAGAAAGGTTCCCAATTTCTGACAGCAAGGACAGTAAAGAGGTATTGCATACATGCAGTGTTTTCTTGTTATTGTTTACCGGCATCACAATTTTTTGTTTATCAAAAGTTTGTAATGAAAATGTTAACACTGAGGTGGTTATTAGTTTTCACTTGCCCAAGGACACGGAGTTCTTACAGGTTTGCTTTCCTGACCTCTAAAACTGGTCGCTCCTGGTGTGGCGCGATGGGATTTCTACGGCCCTGGGAGGAAGTTGAAAGGATGAATTGAAAGCTTAATTTTGTGAAAATGTTTCGATTTGATTGAACCTGTAAATAGGTTACAAGAAGATCAAAGGGTTGATAAAAAGCTCCTCAAATCCTGTAATAATGTGACAAGAATATCAATGGATGGATGAAAAGTTCCTCTAATCCTGTAATAATGTTACAAGCAGGGGCAGACAATTGGATTTTTCAGGTACTTGCCCAAGGAGAGGTTTGACCCAAAATTTACTTTCCCTACCTTAAGACACATTTGCCCTACGTCATAAAGACACAAGTTAAGAGACGCATGCATTTGAGTCTTTTAATTCATATTGTCAATTGAATCACTTCTTAGTTGTGTTTTTGCAGCAGAAATTCAATGATCCGAGGGCTTTGTTAATACTGTCCTTTCAGCCCACTTCAGAAATCGGAGAACCTTGATTTTGTTAACTGTTTCTTTTAAAATTTTCAATAAGATAAACGCTGTTTGATAGGTCTACATTTCTCATAATTTCTAATATAAGTTTAATACTGGTATGTGCAAGGAATTGTAAATTATAATCAGACCGACATTGAGGTCTATGAGCGCTGAGCGCCTACGTCGCCGCCGTCCGTAGAGAAACGCTCTCGTTCATAATTGTTTTCTTGTTCTGGTAAATATAGTAGCACTTATGATAAAATATGTGATAATTAACAATAAATCAAGGCCTATCAAACATAATCATAATTATTCCAAACAAATGTTGACAAAACAGAAAGGTTCCCAATGTCTGACAGCAAGGACAGTAAAGAGGTATTGCATACATGCAGTGTTTTCTTGTTATTGTTTACCGGCATCACAATTCTTTGTTTATCAAAAGTTTGTAATGATAATATGAACACTGAGGTGGTTATTAGTTTTCACTTGCCCAAGGACACGGAGTTCTTACGCGTTTGCTTTCTTGACCTCTAAAACTGGTCGCTCCTGGTGTGGCGCGATGGGATATCTACGGCCCTGGGAGGAAGTTGAAAGGATGAATTGAAAGCTTAATTTTGTGAAAATGTTTCGATTTGATTGAACCTGTAAATAGGTTACAAGAAGATCAAAGGGTTGATAAAAAGCTCCTCAAATCCTGTAATAATGTGACAAGAATATTAATGGATGGATGAAAAGTTCCTCTAATCCTGTAATAATGTTACAAGCAGGGGCAGACAATTGGATTTTTCAGGTACTTGCCCAAGGAGAGGTTTGACCCAAAATTTACTTTCCCTACCTTAAGACACATTTGCCCTACGTCGTAAAGACACAAGTTAAGAGACGCATGCATTTGAATCTTTTAATTCATATTGTCAATTGAATCACTTCTTAGTTGTGTTTTTGCAGCAGAAATTCAATGATCCGAGGGCTTTGTTAATACTGTCCTTTCAGCCCACTTCAGAAATCGGAGAACCTTGATTTTGTTAACTGTTTCTTTTAAAATTTTCAATAAGATAAACGCTGTTTGATAGGTCTACATTTCTCATAATTTCTAATATAAGTTTAATACTGGTATGTGCAAGGAAATGTAAATTATAATCAGACCGACATTGAGGTCTATGAGCGCTGAGTGCCTACGTCGCCGCCGTCCGTAGAGAAACGCTCTCGTTCATAATTGTTTTCTTGTTCTGGTAAATATAGTAGCACTTATGATAAAATATGTGATAATTAACAATAAATCAAGGCCTATCAAACATAATCATAATTATTCCAAACAAATGTTGACAAAACAGAAAGGTTCCCAATTTCTGACAGCAAGGACAGTAAAGAGGTATTGCATACATGCAGTGTTTTCTTGTTATTGTTTACCGGCATCACAATTTTTTGTTTATCAAAAGTTTGTAATGAAAATGTTAACACTGAGGTGGTTATTAGTTTTCACTTGCCCAAGGACACGGAGTTCTTACACGTTTGCTTTCCTGACCTCTAAAACTGGTCGCTACTGGTGTGGCGCGATGGGATTTCTACGGCCCTGGGAGGAAGTTGAAAGGATGAATTGAAAGCTTAATTTTGTGAAAATGTTTCGATTTGATTGAACCTGTAAATAGGTTACAAGAAGATCAAAGGGTTGATAAAAAGCTCCTCAAATCCTGTAATAATGTGACAAGAATATCAATGGATGGATGAAAAGTTCCTCTAATCCTGTAATAATGTTACAAGCAGGGGCAGACAATTGGATTTTTCAGGTACTTGCCCAAGGAGAGGTTTGACCCAAAATTTACTTTCCCTACCTTAAGACACATTTGCCCTACGTCGTAAAGACACAAGTTAAGAGACGCATGCATTTGAATCTTTTAATTCATATTGTCAATTGAATCACTTCTTAGTTGTGTTTTTGCAGCAGAAATTCAATGATCCGAGGGCTTTGTTAATACTGTCCTTTCAGCCCACTTCAGAAATCGGAGAACCTTGATTTTGTTAACTGTTTCTTTTAAAATTTTCAAAAAGATAAACGCTGTTTGATAGGTCTACATTTCTTATAATTTCTAATATAAGTTTAATACTGGTATGTGCAAGGAATTGTAAATTATAATCAGACCGACATTGAGGTCTATGAGCGCTGAGCGCCTACGTCGCCGCCGTCCGTAGAGAAACGCTCTCGTTCATAATTGTTTTCTTGTTCTGGTAAATATAGTAGCACTTATGATGAAATATGTGATAATTAACAATAAATCAAGTGTAAGCCTATGGCCTACAGGTTAGGTGTGTAGTTCGCGTTGTGTATTAATCAGTCATTTTGAAAACTGTAAACCGAAGTCCGAATAAAAGTTCTAAGTTTATTTAAAAACGTTACATGTTGACAGTACGAGAGCGGAGTCTAAACCTAAACAAACTGGAGTCTAACTTAACCGAAACTTAACTGAAACTGGAGTCAAACTTAGCCGAAACTTAACTGGTCGGCAAAACGATGCGCCGAGTATATATGTGGACGATTGGAAATTGCTAACACCTGCATAAAATAATAAGTTATTGGTTTTTGATTAAAAAGACATTTTGGAAATTAGATTCTTCCAAATACAGAACAATAATGGCTTTTACGGGGAGATTTCCAATTAGCTTTCAATTAACTCGTACGGAAAAGAAAGACTAAAGTACTTGCAGGTGTGCAAATTACTGCAGTGTTCACAGCATCGTGGGAATCAAATTAAACAGATTACAGAATTTACAAACTAGAATTTAATTGTCTCAATATGAAGTTCAAACTTAAAGTCAAGAAATTAAGTTATAATGATTCCCCTTTTACTATAAAAAACTCAAGTTAGCAATTTCCAAATACATGTAACTAATAAATATGAATAATTAATTAGCATAATTATTGTGGGGGAGAGGCCATATGGTTACAATACTCCCCCACTTAAGAAAATAACCAAGATTCAAATTATTTGGATTTCAACCAATCATGAACTGTAAGGTAACTTTCGATTATCATCAACATTTTGTGAATCTGTTATAATACTTGGTTATTTTCTAAACGCATGGCCTTGACACCACAATATGCAAAACTCAATTAAATATCGTCAGGTGTCATCTGAATACTGTAATTAAGATTAATTCGATAAATTAAAGCACATGAAGTTATAGTCATTTTCATGTCGAGTTCTTTTTTCACTGTTCTTTTAAGAGATTTTTTTTTATCTAATTATCAATGTTCACTGTCAATGACCTACAAAAGAAATACCTTTACCCAAGGCCAATACGTATCCTAAACATACCAAATACAAGAAGCAATGTACAAAAGCATGAAGCGATAATGAACTTAGACTAATGCAATTCAATATGACCATATAAGTATAATACATAGTAGTATTGAACATTTACTCTGCTTTTTTTCACTATAACACAACACCGGTTTAATTCACTTCTTTATCTTCTCACGGCCGTTCTTCTTTGGTTTTGGTTCCGTACGTCTTATATTTCGTCTACGGTCCTTCTTCGTGAACCTTGTAACCTCCGAGGAGTATGACGAATGATTCGGACCTCTTTGTCGTCTACTTGGTTTGGTAAACCAAAAATCATCGAATCGTCATCTGTTTCGTCTTCTTCCTCCACCCGGAATTTGGAGTTTATCTTCCATCTTGACCCTGCTTTGACGCATCTTGGTATTAGTGACGTTACCAAGATCTTCCCGTAATCTGGATGACGCCATGCACCCAGAAAAGCGACGGGGTATTCAATGCTCTCATTTAAAGCGTCGATCAAGCAGGTCATTAAGTACAAAATGTCCAATCTGGTTCTGCTGTCATCAATTTCGCTATGACATATTTCACCCTGTCATATAATCTGCGAAATAATGTTGATAGTGACGGGCTGGTTTGACATCCGGCCACACGGATAACATCGTGCACAGAGATACCTGACGTCACTGCTTCAAACTTCTTTTCTGCTACCGTCTGATTTGATTTAATTGTCTCTCGTATCACAACAGGCGATTCCAATAACCAAGGAGCTATATAAGACTGCACATCTTGAACTTCACTGCTTATCTCATCGCCGTCTTCTCCCAGCGATAAAAGTATAAAGTCTGCATCATTATTACACTGATAAGTTTCACATCATTGTCTCTGGTTACAGGTAGTTTATGACACCGGATTTTCTCTGTACCTCTAATTGACCACAATTTTGAATTTACAAAAATAATTTAGATGCCTGTACCAAAACTAAGTGAATGATTTCCAAAATAAGATTTTTTATCAATACTTGGGTAAAGTTAATTTTGAAAACTTTGTATATTCACTGACTTTATACGAAATACAGGTCTTCTGTATTTATTTTAGACGAATACAAAAATCTAATTAATAAAGAAAACATCTGTAGCAATTAAAACTTTTTATTATAAATTGTGAAAAACTTTCTGAAATGTATGTCGCTTGTCAAACGTTAATGTCTCGGCGTAGTGATTTCTCGTTGATACTACACAAGATACTAAATTCCAACACAGGGAAAAGGGGCAACAAAGGTCAAACTTATTAGCGCTCATTGACTGATGAGTGAGAACTGTAACATGAATACCCAAAATGAAGGCCAATTAAAAAAAAGCAGAGTACTGTTGGGGTTAAATGAATAATCAAGCACGAAAACATGCAAACTAAGGGTATACTGTTGCTACTATATACATCGCGATCGCGATAGACTCCAGATTAACTTTGACATGAAATTCCGATAAAACTTTGACCGATTTTTTTTAATTTAAGATATTTACCATTTCCTCCCTTTCTTGAAATAAAAAAAATCAAGACCTCCGAAATGACAGCACAAAACATACATAAGATGATGAATACTACGATGGTGTCATATATTCGAAAAAAAAATACGTGCTCTCACATAGCACAAATTAGAAATGACAGGGTTGTATACACAACAAACCCGAACGAACTTCCTACGTTCCCAGAAATTTCTACTGGTGCCATTTTTCGGCGTTTCATCGCCATATACCGAGCAAATTCAACAGCTCATAACTGAACAAACTGGAATATATGGGTTCCATCGAAATATCCTCCTAAAGGTAATGTTCTATCATCTTGAAAAACCTTACAGAGACGGATACTCCCCCGTCTCTTACAACGGTCCCACGCCTATACCCCGGCGTTCTAGCGACATGACGGGACCCTGATCTAGACCCTTACTCAGCAGCGGAGAAAAACCAAAATTCTCAAAACGACCGAAGCCTAAATCTTTAATCAACCCAAAACTACGTGAATCACGACCGATTCCAAAAATCCGAAACGCTTCGTTGTGTATGTCCGTCATTTCTTCATGAAAATCTTAAGAAAAAAAATTATTCAATTTCTTTTAAACTTTTTTCGCTTAAAACATTCAAATATTAAAAATAACATTTACAAAAATACATGGTCAATCAATCTGAGAGTACTTTGAGAAAGTAAATGTGCCCTACCTTTATCACTAATTTCGTTTAAAGCGAAGTGTTCATCCTCTGGTTGTTATGCCCTGGTTCCGCGGCGTGCATCGTCTGCAATCTCGGCAATAAACTTATTCATTTTTCCCCTAGTTCGTCTAGGACACGGCGCCAAATTAAACCTTGTAAGCCTATGGCCTACAAGTTATGGGTGTGTAGTTCGCGTTGTGTATTAATCAGTCATTTTGAAAACTGTAAACCGAAGTCCGAATAAAAGTTCTAAGTTTATTTAAAAACGTTACATGTTGACAGTACGAGAGCGGAGTCTAAACCTAAACAAACTGGAGTCTAACTTAACCGAAACTTAACTGAAACTGGAGTCAAACTTAGCCGAAACTTAACTGGTCGGCAAAACGATGCGCCGAGTATATATGTGGACGATTGGAAATTGCTAACACCTGCATAAAATAATAAGTTATTGGTTTTTGATTAAAAAGACATTTTGGAAATTAGATTCTTCCAAATACAGAACAATAATGGCTTTTACGGGGAGATTTCCAATTAGCTTTCAATTAACTCGTACGGAAAACAAAGACTAAAGTACTTGCAGGTGTGCAAATTACTGCAGTGTTCACAGCATCGTGGGAATCAAATTAAACAGATTACAGAATTTACAAACTAGAATTTAATTGTCTCAATATGAAGTTCAAACTTAAAGTCAAGAAATTAAGTTATAATGATTCCCCTTTTACTATAAAAAACTCAAGTTAGCAATTTCCAAATACATGTAACTAATAAATATGAATAATTAATTAGCATAATTATTGTGGGGGAGAGGCCATATGGTTACACAAGGCCTATCAAACATAATCATAATTATTCCAAACAAATGTTGACAAAACAGAAAGGTTCCCAATTTCTGACAGCAAGGACAGTAAAGAGGTATTGCATACATGCAGTGTTTTCTTGTTATTGTTTACCGGCATCACAATTTTTTGTTTATCAAAAGTTTGTAATGAAAATGTTAACACTGAGGTGGTTATTAGTTTTCACTTGCCCAAGGACACGGAGTTCTTACAGGTTTGCTTTCCTGACCTCTAAAACTGGTCGCTCCTGGTGTGGCGCGATGGGATTTCTACGGCCCTGGGAGGAAGTTGAAAGGAGGAATTGAAAGCTTAATTTTGTGAAAATGTTTCGATTTGATTGAACCTGTAAATAGGTTACAAGAAGATCAAAGGGTTGATAAAAAGCTCCTCAAATCCTGTAATAATGTGACAAGAATATCAATGGATGGATGAAAAGTTCCTCTAATCCTGTAATAATGTTACAAGCAGGGGCAGACAATTGGATTTTTCAGGTACTTGCCCAAGGAGAGGTTTGACCCAAAATTTACTTTCCCTACCTTAAGACACATTTGCCCTACGTCATAAAGACACAAGTTAAGAGACGCATGCATTTGAGTCTTTTAATTCATATTGTCAATTGAATCACTTCTTAGTTGTGTTTTTGCAGCAGAAATTCAATGATCCGAGGGCTTTGTTAATACTGTCCTTTCAGCCCACTTCAGAAATCGGAGAACCTTGATTTTGTTAACTGTTTCTTTTAAAATTTTCAATAAGATAAACGCTGTTTGATAGGTCTACATTTCTCATAATTTCTAATATAAGTTTAATACTGGTATGTGCAAGGAATTGTAAATTATAATCAGACCGACATTGAGGTCTATGAGCGCTGAGTGCCTACGTCGCCGCCGTCCGTAGAGAAACGCTCTCGTTCATAATTGTTTTCTTGTTCTGGTAAATATAGTAGCACTTATGATAAAATATGTGATAATTAACAATAAATCAAGGCCTATCAAACATAATCATAATTATTCCAAACAAATGTTGACAAAACAGAAAGGTTCCCAATTTCTGACAGCAAGGACAGTAAAGAGGTATTGCATACATGCAGTGTTTTCTTGTTATTGTTTACCGGCATCACAATTTTTTGTTTATCAAAATTTTGTAATGAAAATGTTAACACTGAGGTGGTTATTAGTTTTCACTTGCCCAAGGACACGGAGTTCTTACACGTTTGCTTTCCTGACCTCTAAAACTGGTCGCTACTGGTGTGGCGCGATGGGATTTCTACGGCCCTGGGAGGAAGTTGAAAGGATGAATTGAAAGCTTAATTTTGTGAAAATGTTTCGATTTGATTGAACCTGTAAATAGGTTACAAGAAGATCAAAGGGTTGATAAAAAGCTCCTCAAATCCTGTAATAATGTGACAAGAATATCAATGGATGGATGAAAAGTTCCTCTAATCCTGTAATAATGTTACAAGCAGGGGCAGACAATTGGATTTTTCAGGTACTTGCCCAAGGAGAGGTTTGACCCAAAATTTACTTTCCCTACCTTAAGACACATTTGCCCTACGTCGTAAAGACACAAGTTAAGAGACGCATGCATTTGAATCTTTTAATTCATATTGTCAATTGAATCACTTCTTAGTTGTGTTTTTGCAGCAGAAATTCAATGATCCGAGGGCTTTGTTAATACTGTCCTTTCAGCCCACTTCAGAAATCGGAGAACCTTGATTTTGTTAACTGTTTCTTTTAAAATTTTCAAAAAGATAAACGCTGTTTGATAGGTCTACATTTCTCATAATTTCTAATATAAGTTTAATACTGGTATGTGCAAGGAATTGTAAATTATAATCAGACCGACATTGAGGTCTATGAGCGCTGAGCGCCTACGTCGCCGCCGTCCGTAGAGAAACGCTCTCGTTCATAATTGTTTTCTTGTTCTGGTAAATATAGTAGCACTTATGATAAAATATGTGATAATTAACAATAAATCAAGGCCTATCAAACATAATCATAATTATTCCAAACAAATGTTGACAAAACAGAAAGGTTCCCAATTTCTGACAGCAAGGACAGTAAAGAGGTATTGCATACATGCAGTGTTTTCTTGTTATTGTTTACCGTCATCACAATTCTTTGTTTATCAAAAGTTTGTAATGAAAATGTGAACACTGAGGTGGTTATTAGTTTTCACTTGCCCAAGGACACGGAGTTCTTACGCGTTTGCTTTCCTGACCTCTAAAACTGGTCGCTCCTGGTGTGGCGCGATGGGATTTCTACGGCCCTGGGAGGAAGTTGAAAGGATGAATTGAAAGCTTAATTTTGTGAAAATGTTTCGATTTGATTGAACCTGTAAATAGGTTACAAGAAGATTAAAGGGTTGATAAAAAGCTCCTCAAATCCTGTAATAATGTGACAAGAATATCAATGGATGGATGAAAAGTTCCTCTAATCCTGTAATAATGTTACAAGCAGGGGCAGACAATTGGATTTTTCAGGTACTTGCCCAAGGAGAGGTTTGACCCAAAATTTACTTTCCCTACCTTAAGACACATTTGCCCTACGTCATAAAGACACAAGTTAAGAGACGCATGCATTTGAATCTTTTAATTCATATTGTCAATTGAATCAATTCTTAGTTGTGTTTTTGCAGCAGAAATTCAATGATCCGAGGGCTTTGTTAATACTGTCCTTTCAGCCCACTTCAGAAATCGGAGAACCTTGATTTTGTTAACTGTTTCTTTTAAAATTTTCAATAAGATAAACGCTGTTTGATAGGTCTACATTTCTCATAATTTCTAATATAAGTTTAATACTGGTATGTGCAAGGAATTGTAAATTATAATCAGACCGACATTGAGGTCTATGAGCGCTGAGCGCCTACGTCGCCGCCGTCCGTAGAGAAACGCTCTCGTTCATAATTGTTTTCTTGTTCTGGTAAATATAGTAGCACTTATGATAAAATATGTGATAATTAACAATAAATCAAGGCCTATCAAACATAATCATAATTATTCCAAACAAATGTTGACAAAACAGAAAGGTTCCCAATGTCTGACAGCAAGGACAGTAAAGAGGTATTGCATACATGCAGTGTTTTCTTGTTATTGTTTACCGGCATCACAATTCTTTGTTTATCAAAAGTTTGTAATGATAATATGAACACTGAGGTGGTTATTAGTTTTTACTTGCCCAAGGACACGGAGTTCTTACGCGTTTGCTTTCTTGACCTCTAAAACTGGTCGCTCCTGGTGTGGCGCGATGGGATTTCTACGGCCCTGGGAGGAAGTTGAAAGGATGAATTGAAAGCTTAATTTTGTGAAAATGTTTCGATTTGATTGAACCTGTAAATAGGTTACAAGAAGATCAAAGGGTTGATAAAAAGCTCCTCAAATCCTGTAATAATGTGACAAGAATATCAATGGATGGATGAAAAGTTCCTCTAATCCTGTAATAATGTTACAAGCAGGGGCAGACAATTGGATTTTTCAGGTACTTGCCCAAGGAGAGGTTTGACCCAAAATTTACTTTCCCTACCTTAAGACACATTTGCCCTACGTCGTAAAGACACAAGTTAAGAGACGCATCCATTTGAATATTTTAATTCATATTGTCAATTGAATCACTTCTTAGTTGTGTTTTTGCAGCAGAAATTCAATGATCCGAGGGCTTTGGTTAATACTGTCCTTGCAGCCCACTTCAGAAATCGGAGAACCTTGATTTTGTTAACTGTTCGTTTTAAAATTTTCAATAAGATATACGCTGTTTGATAGGTCTACATTTCTCATAATTTTTAATATAAGTTTAATACTGGTATGTGCAAGGAATTGTAAATTATAATCAGACCGACATTGAGGTCTATGAGCGCTGAGCGCCTACGTCGCCGCCGTCCGTAGAGAAACGCTCTCGTTCATAATTGTTTTCTTGTTCTGGTAAATATAGTAGCACTTATGATAAAATATGTGATAATTAACAATAAATCAAGGCCTATCAAACATAATCATAATTATTCCAAACAAATGTTGACAAAACAGAAAGGTTCCCAATTTCTGACAGCAAGGACAGTAAAGAGGTATTGCATACATGCAGTGTTTTCTTGTTATTGTTTACCGGCATCACAATTCTTTGTTTATCAAAAGTTTGTAATGAAAATATGAACACTGAGGTGGCTATTAGTTTTCACTTGCCCAAGGACACGAAGTTCTTACGCGTTTGCTTTCCTGACCTCTAAAACTGGTCGCTCCTGGTGTGGCGCGATGGGATTTCTACGGCCCTGGGAGGAAGTTGAAAGGATGAATTGAAAGCTTAATTTTGTGAAAATGTTTCGATTTGATTGAATCTGTAAATAGGTTACAAGAAGATCAAAGGGTTGATAAAAATCTCCTCATATCCTGTAATAATGTGAGAAGAATATCAATGGATGGATGAAAAGTTCCTCTAATCCTGTAATAATGTTACAAGCAGGGGCAGACAATTGGATTTTTCAGGTACTTGCCCAAGGAGAGGTTTGACCCAAAATTTACTTTCCCTACCTTAAGACACATTCGCCCTACGTCGTAAAGACACAAGTTAAGAGACGCATGCATTTGAATCTTTTAATTCATATTGTCAATTGAATCACTTCTTAGTTGTGTTTTTGCAGCAGAAATTCAATGATCCGAGGGATGGGATTTCTACGGCCCTGGGAGGAAGTTGAAAGGATGAATTGAAAGCTTAATTTTGTGAAAATGTTTCGATTTGATTGAACCTGTAAATAGGTTACAAGAAGATCAAAGGGTTGATAAAAAGCTCCTCAAATCCTGTAATAATGTGACAAGAATATCAATGGATGGATGAAAAGTTCCTCTAATCCTGTAATAATGTTACAAGCAGGGGCAGACAATTGGATTTTTCAGGTACTTGCCCAAGGAGAGGTTTGACCCAAAATTTACTTTCCCTACCTTAAGACACATTTGCCCTACTTCGTAAAGACACAAGTTAAGAGACGCATGCATTTGAATCTTTTAATTCATATTGTCAATTGAATCACTTCTTAGTTGTGTTTTTGCAGCAGAAATTCAATGATCCGAGGGCTTTGTTAATACTGTCCTTTCAGCCCACTTCAGAAATCGGAGAACCTTGATTTTGTTAACTGTTTCTTTTAAAATTTTCAAAAAGATAAACGCTGTTTGATAGGTCTACATTTCTCATAATTTCTAATATAAGTTTAATACTGGTATGTGCAAGGAATTGTAAATTATAATCAGACCGACATTGAGGTCTATGAGCGCTGAGCGCCTACGTCGCCGCCGTCCGTAGAGAAACGCTCTCGTTCATAATTGTTTTCTTGTTCTGGTAAATATAGTAGCACTTATGATAAAATATGTGATAATTAACAATAAATCAAGGCCTATCAAACATAATCATAATTATTCCAAACAAATGTTGACAAAACAGAAAGGTTCCCAATTTCTGACAGCAAGGACAGTAAAGAGGTATTGCATACATGCAGTGTTTTCTTGTTATTGTTTACCGGCATCACAATTCTTTGTTTATCAAAAGTTTGTAATGAAAATATGAACACTGAGGTGGCTTTTAGTTTTCACTTGCCCAAGGACACGGAGTTCTTACGCGTTTGCTTTCCTGACCTCTAAAACTGGTCGCTCCTGGTGTGGCGCGATGGGATTTCTACGGCCCTGGGAGGAAGTTGAAAGGAGGAATTGAAAGCTTAATTTTGTGAAAATGTTTCGATTTGATTGAACCTGTAAATAGGTTACAAGAAGATCAAAGGGTTGATAAAAAGCTCCTCAAATCCTGTAATAATGTGACAAGAATATCAATGGATGGATGAAAAGTTCCTCTAATCCTGTAATAATGTTACAAACAGGGGCAGACAATTGGATTTTTCAGGTACTTGCCCAGGGAGAGGTTTGACCAAAATTTACTTTCCCTACCTTAAGACACATTTGCCCTACTTCGTAAAGACACAAGTTAAGAGACGCATGCATTTGAATCTTTTAATTCATATTGTCAATTGAATCACTTCTTAGTTGTGTTTTTGCAGCAGAAATTCAATGATCCGAGGGCTTTGTTAATACTGTCCTTGCAGCCCACTTCAGAAATCGGAGAACCTTGATTTTGTTAACTGTTTCTTTTAAAATTTTCAATAAGATAAACGCTGTTTGATAGGTCTACATTTCTCATAATTTTTAATATAAGTTTAATACATGTATGTGCATGGAATTGTAAATTATAATCAGACCGACATTGAGGTCTATGAGCGCTGAGCGCCTACGTCGCCGCCGTCCGTAGAGAAACGCTCTCGTTCATAATTGTTTTCTTGTTCTGGTAAATATAGTAGCACTTATGATAAAATATGTGATAATTAACAATAAATCAAGGCCTATCAAATATAATCATAATTATTCCAAACAAATGTTGACAAAACAGAAAGGTTCCCAATTTCTGACAGCAAGGACAGTAAAGAGGTATTGCATACATGCAGTGTTTTCTTGTTATTGTTTACCGGCATCACAATTCTTTGTTTATCAAAAGTTTGTAATGAAAATGTGAACACTGAGGTTGTGATTAGTTTTCACTTGCCAAAGGACACGGAGTTCTTACGCGTTTGCTTTCCTGACCTCTAAAACTGGTCGCTCCTGGTGTGGCGCGATGGGATTTCTACGGCCCTGGGAGGAAGTTGAAAGGATGAATTGAAAGCTTAATTTTGTGAAAATGTTTCGATTTGATTGAACCTGTAAATAGGTTACAAGAAGATCAAAGGGTTGATAAAAAACTCCTCAAATCCTGTAATAATGTGACAAGAATATCAATGGATGGATGAAAAGTTCCTCTAATCCTGTAATAATGTTACAAGCAGGGGCAGACAATTGGATTTTTCAGGTACTTGCCTAAGGAGAGGTTTGACCCAAAATTTACTTTCCCTACCTTAAGACACATTTGCCCTACGTCGTAAAGACACAAGTGAAGAGACGCATGCATTTGAATCTTTTAATTCATATTGTCAATTGAATCACTTCTTAGTTGTGTTTTTGCAGCAGAAATTCAATGATCCGAGGGCTTTGGTTAATACTGTCCTTGCAGCCCACTTCAGAAATCGGAGAACCTTGATTTTGTTAACTGTTCGTTTTAAAATTTTCAATAAGATATACGCTGTTTGATAGGTCTACATTTCTCATAATTTTTAATATAAGTTTAATACTGGTATGTGCAAGGAATTGTAAATTATAATCAGACCGACATTGAGGTCTATGAGCGCTGAGCGCCTACATCGCCGCCGTCCGTAGAGAAACGCTCTCGTTCATAATTGTTTTCTTGTTCTGGTAAATATAGTAGCACTTATGATAAAATATGTGATAATTAACAATAAATCAAGGCCTATCAAACGTAATCATAATTATTCCTAACAAATGTTGACAAAAGAGAAAGGTTCCCAATTTCTGACAGCAAGGACAGTAAAGAGGTATTGCATACATGCAGTGCTTTCTTGTTATTGTTTACCGGCATCACAATTCTTTGTTTATCAAAAGTTTGTAATGAAAATGTGAACACTGCGGTGGTAATTAGTTTTCACTTGCCCAAGGACACGGAGTTCTTACGCGTTTGCTTTCCTGACCTCTAAAACTGGTCGCTCCTGGTGTGGCGCGATGGGATTTCTACGGCCCTGGGAGGAAGTTGAAAGGATGAATTGAAAGCTTAATTTTGTGAAAATGTTTCGATTTGATTGAATCTGTAAATAGGTTACAAGAAGATCAAAGGGTTGATAAAAATCTCCTCATATCCTGTAATAATGTGACAAGAATATCAATGGATGGATGAAAAGTTCCTCTAATCCTGTAATAATGTTACAAGCAGGGGCAGACAATTGGATTTTTCAGGTACTTGCCTAAGGAGAGGTTTGACCCAAAATTTACTTTCCCTACCTTAAGACACATTTGCCCTACGTCGTAAAGACACAAGTTAAGAGACGCATGCATTTGAATCTTTTAATTCATATTGTCAATTGAATCACTTCTTAGTTGTGTTTTTGCAGCAGAAATTCAATGATCCGAGGGCTTTGGTTAATACTGTCCTTTCAGCCCACTTCAGAAATCGGAGAACCTTGATTTTGTTAACTGTTTCTTTTAAAATTTTCAATAAGATAAACGCTGTTTGATAGGTCTACATTTCTCATAATTTCTAATATAAGTTTAATACTGGTATGTGCAAGGAATTGTAAATCATAATCAGACCGACATTGAGGTCTATGAGCGCTGAGCGCCTACGTCGCCGCCGTCCGTAGAGAAACGCTCTCGTTCATAATTGTTTTCTTGTTCTGGTAAATATAGTAGCACTTATGATAAAATATGTGATAATTAACAATAAATCAAGGCCTATCAAACATAATCATAATTATTCCAAACAAATGTTGACAAAACAGAAAGGTTCCCAATTTCTGACAGCAAGGACAGTAAAGAGGTATTGCATACATGCAGTGTTTTCTTGTTATTGTTTACCGGCATCACAATTCTTTGTTTATCAAAAGTTTGTCATGATAATATGAACACTGAGGTGGTTATTAGTTTTCACTTGCCCAAGGACACGGAGTTCTTACGCGTTTGCTTTCCTGACCTCTAAAACTGGTCGCTCCTGGTGTGGCGCGATGGGATTTCTACGGCCCTGGGAGGAAGTTGAAAGGATGAATTGAAAGCTTAATTTTGTGAAAATGTTTCGATTTGATTGAACCTGTAAATAGGTTACAAGAAGATCAAAGGGTTGATAAAAAGCTCCTCAAATCCTGTAATAATGTGACAAGAATATCAATGGATGGATGAAAAGTTCTTCTAATCCTGTAATAATGTTACAAGCAGGGGCAGACAATTGGATTTTTCAGGTACTTGCCCAAGGAGAGGTTTGACCCAAAATTTACTTTCCCAACCTTAAGACACATTTGCCCTACGTCGTAAAGACACAAGTTAAGAGACGCATGCATTTGAATCTTTTAATTCATATTGTCAATTGAATCACTTCTTAGTTGTGTTTTTGCAGCAGAAATTCAATGATCCGAGGGCTTTGGTTAATACTGTCCTTGCAGCCCACTTCAGAAATCGGAGAACCTTGATTTTGTTAACTGTTTCTTTTTAAAATTTTCAATAAGATAAACGCTGTTTGATAGGTCTACATTTCTCATAATTTTTAATATAAGTTTAATACTGGTATGTGCATGGAATTGTAAATTATAATCAGACCGACATTGAGGTCTATGAGCGCTGAGCGCCTACGTCGCCGCCGTCCGTAGAGAAACGCTCTCGTTCATAATTGTTTTCTTGTTCTGGTAAATAAAGTAGCACTTATGATAAAATATGTGATAATTAACAATAAATCAAGGCCTATCAAACATAATCATAATTATTCCAAACAAATGTTGACAAAACAGAAAGGTTCCCAATTTCTGACAGCAAGGACAGTAAAGAGGTATTGCATACATGCAGTGTTTTCTTGTTATTGTTTACCGGCATCACAATTTTTTGTTTATCAAAAGTTTGTAATGAAAATGTTAACACTGAGGTGGTTATTAGTTTTCACTTGCCCAAGGACACGGAGTTCTTACACGTTTGCTTTCCTGACCTCTAAAACTGGTCGCTCCTGGTGTGGCGCGATGGGATTTCTACGGCCCTAGGAGGAAGTTGAAAGGATGAATTGAAAGCTTAATTTTGTGAAAATGTTTCGATTTGATTGAACCTGTAAATAGGTTACAAGAAGATCAAAGGGTTGATAAAAAGCTCCTCAAATCCTGTAATAATGTGACAAGAATATCAATGGATGGATGAAAAGTTCCTCTAATCCTGTAATAATGTTACAAGCAGGGGCAGACAATTGGATTTTTCAGGTACTTGCCCAAGGAGAGGTTTGACCCAAAATTTACTTTCCCTACCTTAAGACACATTTGCCCTACGTCGTAAAGACACAAGTTAAGAGACGCATGCATTTGAATCTTTTAATTCATATTGTCAATTGAATCACTTCTTAGTTGTGTTTTTGCAGCAGAAATTCAATGATCCGAGGGCTTTGTTAATACTGTCCTTTCAGCCCACTTCAGAAATCGGAGAACCTTGATTTTGTTAACTGTTTCTTTTAAAATTTTCAATAAGATAAACGCTGTTTGATAGGTCTACATTTCTCATAATTTTTAATATAAGTTTAATACTGGTATGTGCATGGAATTGTAAATTATAATCAGACCGACATTGAGGTCTATGAGCGCTGAGCGCCTACGTCGCCGCCGTCCGTAGAGAAACGCTCTCGTTCATAATTGTTTTCTTGTTCTGGTAAATATAGTAGCACTTATGATAAAATATGTGATAATTAACAATAAATCAAGGCCTATCAAACATAATCATAATTATTCCAAACAAATGTTGACAAAACAGAAAGGTTCCCAATTTCTGACAGCAAGGACAGTAAAGAGGTATTGCATACATGTAGTGTTTTCTTGTTATTGTTTACCGGCATCACAATTTTTTGTTTATCAAAAGTTTGTAATGAAAATGTGAACACTGAGGTGGTTATTAGTTTTCACTTGCCCAAGGACACGGAGTTCTTACACGTTTGCTTTCCTGACCTCTAAAACTGGTCGCTACTGGTGTGGCGCGATGGGATTTCTACGGCCCTGGGAGGAAGTTGAAAGGATGAATTGAAAGCTTAATTTTGTGAAAATGTTTCGATTTGATTGAACCTGTAAATAGGTTACAAGAAGATCAAAAGGTTGATAAAAAGCTCCTCAAATCCTGTAATAATGTGACAAGAATATCAATGGATGGATGAAAAGTTCCTCTAATCCTGTAATAATGTTACAAGCAGGGGCAGACAATTGGATTTTTCAGGTACTTGCCCAAGGAGAGGTTTGACCCAAAATTTACTTTCCCTACCTTAAGACACATTTGCCCTACGTCGTAAAGACACAAGTTAAGAGACGCATGCATTTGAATCTTTTAATTCATATTGTCAATTGAATCACTTCTTAGTTGTGTTTTTGCAGCAGAAATTCAATGATCCGAGGGCTTTGTTAATACTGTCCTTTCAGCCCACTTCAGAAATCGGAGAACCTTGATTTTGTTAACTGTTTCTTTTAAAATTTTCAAAAAGATAAACGCTGTTTGATAGGTCTACATTTCTCATAATTTCTAATATAAGTTTAATACTGGTATGTGCAAGGAATTGTATATTATAATCAGACCGACATTGAGGTCTATGAGCGCTGAGCGCCTACGTCGCCGCCGTCCGTAGAGAAACGCTCTCGTTCATAATTGTTTTCTTGTTCTGGTAAATATAGTAGCACTTATGATAAAATATGTGATAATTAACAATAAATCAAGGCCTATCAAACATAATCATAATTATTCCAAACAAATGTTGACAAAACAGAAAGGTTCCCAATTTCTGACAGCAAGGACAGTAAAGAGGTATTGCATACATGCAGTGTTTTCTTGTTATTGTTTACCGGCATCACAATTTTTTGTTTATCAAAAGCTTGTAATGAAAATGTGAACACTGAGGTGGTTATTAGTTTTCACTTGCCCAAGGACACGGAGTTCTTACACGTTTGCTTTCCTGACCTCTAAAACTGGTCGCTACTGGTGTGGCGCGATGGGATTTCTACGGCCCTGGGAGGAAGTTGAAAGGATGAATTGAAAGCTTAATTTTGTGAAAATGTTTCGATTTGATTGAACCTGTAAATAGGTTACAAGAAGATCAAAAGGTTGATAAAAAGCTCCTCAAATCCTGTAATAATGTGACAAGAATATCAATGGATGGATGAAAAGTTGCTTTAATCCTGTAATAATGTTACAAGCAGGGGCAGACAATTGGATTTTTCAGGTACTTGCCCAAGGAGAGGTTTGACCCAAAATTTACTTTCCCTACCTTAAGACACATTTGCCCTACGTCGTAAAGACACAAGTTAAGAGACGCATGCATTTGAATCTTTTAATTCATATTGTCAATTGAATCACTTCTTAGTTGTGTTTTTGCAGCAGAAATTCAATGATCCGAGGGCTTTGGTTAATACTGTCCTTTCAGCCCACTTCAGAAATCGGAGAACCTTGATTTTGTTAACTGTTTCTTTTAAAATTTTCAAAAAGATAAACGCTGTTTGATAGGTCTACATTTCTCATAATTTCTAATATAAGTTTAATACTGGTATGTGCAAGGAATTGTAAATTATAATCAGACCGACATTGAGGTCTATGAGCGCTGAGCGCCTACGTCGCCGCCGTCCGTAGAGAAACGCTCTCGTTCATAATTGTTTTCTTGTTCTGGTAAATATAGTAGCACTTATGATAAAATATGTGATAATTAACAATAAATCAAGGCCTATCAAACATAATCATAATTATTCCAAACAAATGTTGACAAAACAGAAAGGTTCCCAATTTCTGACAGCAAGGACAGTAAAGAGGTATTGCATACATGCAGTGTTTTCTTGTTATTGTTTACCGGCATCACAATTCTTTGTTTATCAAAAGTTTGTAATGAAAATGTGAACACTGAGGTGGTTATTAGTTTTCACTTGCCCAAGGACACGGAGTTCTTACGCGTTTGCTTTCCTGACCTCTAAAACTGGTCGCTCCTGGTGTTGCGCGATGGGATTTCTACGGCCCTGGGAGGAAGTTGAAAGGATGAATTGAAAGCTTAATTTTGTGAAAATGTTTCGATTTGATTGAACCTGTAAATAGGTTATAAGAAGATCAAAGGGTTGATAAAAAGCTCCTCAAATCCTGTAATAATGTGACAAGAATATCAATGGATGGATGAAAAGTTCCTCTAATCCTGTAATAATGTTACAAGCAGGGGCAGACAATTGGATTTTTCAGGTACTTGCCCAGGGAGAGGTTTGACCAAAATTTACTTACCCTACCTTAAGACACATTTGCCCTACTTCGTAAAGACACAAATTAAGAGACGCATGCATTTGAATCTTTTAATTCATATTGTCAATTGAATCACTTCTTAGTTGTGTTTTTGCAGCAGAAATTCAATGATACGAGGGCTTTGTTAATACTGTCCTTGCAGCCCACTTCAGAAATCGGAGAACCTTGATTTTGTTAACTGTTTCTTTTAAAATTTTCAAAAAGATAAACGCTGTTTGATAGGTCTACATTTCTCATAATTTTTAATATAAGTTTAATACTGGTATGTGCATGGAATTGTAAATTATAATCAGACCGACATTGAGGTCTATGAGCGCTGAGCGCCTACGTCGCCGCCGTCCGTAGAGAAACGCTCTCGTTCATAATTGTTTTCTTGTTCTGGTAAATATAGTAGCACTTATGATAAAATATGTGATAATTAACAATAAATCAAGGCCTATCAAATATAATCATAATTATTTCAAACAAATGTTGACAAAACAGAAAGGTTCCCAATTTCTGACAGCAAGGACAGTAAAGAGGTATTGCATACATGCAGTGTTTTCTTGTTATTGTTTACCGGCATCACAATTCTTTGTTTATCAAAAGTTTGTAATGAAAATGTGAACACTGAGGTGGTTATTAGTTTTCACTTGCCAAAGGACACGGAGTTCTTACGCGTTTGCTTTCCTGGCCTCTAAAACTGGTCGCTACTGGTGTGGCGCGATGGGATTTCTACGGCCCTGGGAGGAAGTTGAAAGGATGAATTGAAAGCTTAATTTTGTGAAAATGTTTCGATTTGATTGAACCTGTAAATAGGTTACAAGAAGATCAAAGGGTTGATAAAAAGCTCCTAAAATCCTGTAATAATGTGACAAGAATATCAATGGATGGATGAAAAGTTCCTCTAATCCTGTAATAATGTTACAAGCAGGGGCAGACAATTGGATTTTTCAGGTACTTGCCCAAGGAGAGGTTTGACCCAAAATTTACTTTCCCTACCTTAAGACACATTTGCCCTACGTCGTAAAGACACAAGTTAAGAGACGCATGCATTTGAATCTTTTAATTCATATTGTCAATTGAATCACTTCTTAGTTGTGTTTTTGCAGCAGAAATTCAATGATCCGAGGGCTTTGGTTAATACTGTCCTTGCAGCCCACTTCAGAAATCGGAGAACCTTGATTTTGTTAACTGTTCGTTTTAAAATTTTCAATAAGATATACGCTGTTTGATAGGTCTACATTTCTCATAATTTTTGATATAAGTTTAATACTGGTATGTGCAAGGAATTGTAAATTATAATCAGACCGACATTGAGGTCTATGAGCGCTGAGCGCCTACATCGCCGCCGTCCGTAGAGAAACGCTCTCGTTCATAATTGTTTTCTTGTTCTGGTAAATATAGTAGCACTTATGATAAAATATGTGATAATTAACAATAAATCAAGGCCTATCAAACATAATCATAATTATTCCTAACAAATGTTGACAAAAGAGAAAGGTTCCCAATTTCTGACAGCAAGGACAGTAAAGAGGTATTGCATACATGCAGTGCTTTCTTGTTATTGTTTACCGGCATCACAATTCTTTGTTTATCAAAAGTTTGTAATGAAAATGTGAACACTGCGGTGGTAATTAGTTTTCACTTGCCCAAGGACACGGAGTTCTTACGCGTTTGCTTTCCTGACCTCTAAAACTGGTCGCTCCTGGTGTTGCGCGATGGGATTTCTACGGCCCTGGGAGGAAGTTGAAAGGATGAATTGAAAGCTTAATTTTGTGAAAATGTTTCGATTTGATTGAATCTGTAAATAGGTTACAAGAAGATCAAAGGGTTGATAAAAATCTCCTCATATCCTGTAATAATGTGACAAGAATATCAATGGATGGATGAAAAGTTCCTCTAATCCTGTAATAATGTTACAAGCAGGGGCAGACAATTGGATTTTTCAGGTACTTGCCCAAGGAGAGGTTTGACCCAAAATTTACTTTCCCTACCTTAAGACACATTTGCCCTACGTCGTAAAGACACAAGTTAAGAGACGCATGCATTTGAATCTTTTAATTCATATTGTCAATTGAATCACTTCTTAGTTGTGTTTTTGCAGCAGAAATTCAATGATCCGAGGGCTTTGGTTAATACTGTCCTTTCAGCCCACTTCAGAAATCGGAGAACCTTGATTTTGTTAACTGTTTCTTTTAAAATTTTCAATAAGATAAACGCTGTTTGATAGGTCTACATTTCTCATAATTTCTAATATAAGTTTAATACTGGTATGTGCAAGGAATTGTAAATTATAATCAGACCGACATTGAGGTCTATGAGCGCTGAGCGCCTACGTCGCCGCCGTCCGTAGAGAAACGCTCTCGTTCATAATTGTTTTCTTGTTCTGGTAAATATAGTAGCACTTATGATAAAATATGTGATAATTAACAATAAATCAAGGCCTATCAAACATAATCATAATTATTCCAAACAAATGTTGACAAAACAGAAAGGTTCCCAATTTCTGACAGCAAGGACAGTAAAGAGGTATTGCATACATGCAGTGTTTTCTTGTTATTGTTTACCGGCATCACAATTCTTTGTTTATCAAAAGTTTGTAATGATAATATGAACACTGAGGTGGTTATTAGTTTTCACTTGCCCAAGGACACGGAGTTCTTACGCGTTTGCTTTCCTGACCTCTAAAACTGGTCGCTCCTGGTGTGGCGCGATGGGATTTCTACGGCCCTGGGAGGAAGTTGAAAGGATGAATTGAAAGCTTAATTTTGTGAAAATGTTTCGATTTGATTGAACCTGTAAATAGGTTACAAGAAGATCAAAGGGTTGATAAAAAGCTCCTCAAATCCTGTAATAATGTGACAAGAATATCAATGGATGGATGAAAAGTTCTTCTAATCCTGTAATAATGTTACAAGCAGGGGCAGACAATTGGATTTTTCAGGTACTTGCCCAAGGAGAGGTTTGACCCAAAATTTACTTTCCCAACCTTAAGACACATTTGCCCTACGTCGTAAAGACACAAGTTAAGAGACGCATGCATTTGAATATTTTAATTCATATTGTCAATTGAATCACTTCTTAGTTGTGTTTTTGCAGCAGAAATTCAATGATCCGAGGGCTTTGGTTAATACTGTCCTTGCAGCCCACTTCAGAAATCGGAGAACCTTGATTTTGTTAACTGTTCGTTTTAAAATTTTCAATAAGATATACGCTGTTTGATAGGTCTACATTTCTCATAATTTTTAATATAAGTTTAATACTGGTATGTGCAAGGAATTGTAAATTATAATCAGACCGACATTGAGGTCTATGAGCGCTGAGCGCCTACATCGCCGCCGTCCGTAGAGAAACGCTCTCGTTCATAATTGTTTTCTTGTTCTGGTAAATATAGTAGCACTTATGATAAAATATGTGATAATTAACAATAAATCAAGGCCTATCAAACATAATCATAATTATTCCTAACAAATGTTGACAAAAGAGAAAGGTTCCCAATTTCTGACAGCAAGGACAGTAAAGAGGTATTGCATACATGCAGTGCTTTCTTGTTATTGTTTACCGGCATCACAATTCTTTGTTTATCAAAAGTTTGTAATGAAAATGTGAACACTGCGGTGGTAATTAGTTTTCACTTGCCCAAGGACACGGAGTTCTTACGCGTTTGCTTTCCTGACCTCTAAAACTGGTCGCTCCTGGTGTGGCGCGATGGGATTTCTACGGCCCTGGGAGGAAGTTGAAAGGATGAATTGAAAGCTTAATTTTGTGAAAATGTTTCGATTTGATTGAATCTGTAAATAGGTTACAAGAAGATCAAAGGGTTGATAAAAATCTCCTCATATCCTGTAATAATGTGACAAGAATATCAATGGATGGATGAAAAGTTCCTCTAATCCTGTAATAATGTTACAAGCAGGGGCAGACAATTGGATTTTTCAGGTACTTGCCCAAGGAGAGGTTTGACCTAAAATTTACTTTCCCTACCTTAAGACACATTTGCCCTACGTCGTAAAGACACAAGTTAAGAGACGCATGCATTTGAATCTTTTAATTCATATTGTCAATTGAATCACTTCTTAGTTGTGTTTTTGCAGCAGAAATTCAATGATCCGAGGGCTTTGGTTAATACTGTCCTTTCAGCCCACTTCAGAAATCGGAGAACCTTGATTTTGTTAACTGTTTCTTTTAAAATTTTCAATAAGATAAACGCTGTTTGATAGGTCTACATTTCTCATAATTTCTAATATAAGTTTAATACTGGTATGTGCAAGGAATTTTAAATTATAATCAGACCGACATTGAGGTCTATGAGCGCTGAGCGCCTACGTCGCCGCCGTCCGTAGAGAAACGCTCTCGTTCATAATTGTTTTCTTGTTCTGGTAAATATAGTAGCACTTATGATAAAATATGTGATAATTAACAATAAATCAAGGCCTATCAAACATAATCATAATTATTCCAAACAAATGTTGACAAAACAGAAAGGTTCCCAATTTCTGACAGCAAGGACAGTAAAGAGGTATTGCATACATGCAGTGTTTTCTTGTTATTGTTTACCGGCATCACAATTCTTTGTTTATCAAAAGTTTGTAATGATAATATGAACACTGAGGTGGTTATTAGTTTTCACTTGCCCAAGGACACGGAGTTCTTACGCGTTTGCTTTCCTGACCTCTAAAACTGGTCGCTCCTGGTGTGGCGCGATGGGATTTCTACGGCCCTGGGAGGAAGTTGAAAGGATGAATTGAAAGCTTAATTTTGTGAAAATGTTTCGATTTGATTGAACCTGTAAATAGGTTACAAGAAGATCAAAGGGTTGATAAAAAGCTCCTCAAATCCTGTAATAATGTGACAAGAATATCAATGGATGGATGAAAAGTTCTTCTAATCCTGTAATAATGTTACAAGCAGGGGCAGACAATTGGATTTTTCAGGTACTTGCCCAAGGAGAGGTTTGACCCAAAATTTACTTTCCCAACCTTAAGACACATTTGCCCTACGTCGTAAAGACACAAGTTAAGAGACGCATGCATTTGAATATTTTAATTCATATTGTCAATTGAATCACTTCTTAGTTGTGTTTTTGCAGCAGAAATTCAATGATCCGAGGGCTTTGGTTAATACTGTCCTTGCAGCCCACTTCAGAAATCGGAGAACCTTGATTTTGTTAACTGTTCGTTTTAAAATTTTCAATAAGATATACGCTGTTTGATAGGTCTACATTTCTCATAATTTTTAATATAAGTTTAATACTGGTATGTGCAAGGAATTGTAAATTATAATCAGACCGACATTGAGGTCTATGAGCGCTGAGCGCCTACATCGCCGCCGTCCGTAGAGAAACGCTCTCGTTCATAATTGTTTTCTTGTTCTGGTAAATATAGTAGCACTTATGATAAAATATGTGATAATTAACAATAAATCAAGGCCTATCAAACATAATCATAATTATTCCTAACAAATGTTGACAAAAGAGAAAGGTTCCCAATTTCTGACAGCAAGGACAGTAAAGAGGTATTGCATACATGCAGTGCTTTCTTGTTATTGTTTACCGGCATCACAATTCTTTGTTTATCAAAAGTTTGTAATGAAAATGTGAACACTGCGGTGGTAATTAGTTTTCACTTGCCCAAGGACACGGAGTTCTTACGCGTTTGCTTTCCTGACCTCTAAAACTGGTCGCTCCTGGTGTGGCGCGATGGGATTTCTACGGCCCTGGGAGGAAGTTGAAAGGATGAATTGAAAGCTTAATTTTGTGAAAATGTTTCGATTTGATTGAATCTGTAAATAGGTTACAAGAAGATCAAAGGGTTGATAAAAATCTCCTCATATCCTGTAATAATGTGACAAGAATATCAATGGATGGATGAAAAGTTCCTCTAATCCTGTAATAATGTTACAAGCAGGGGCAGACAATTGGATTTTTCAGGTACTTGCCCAAGGAGAGGTTTGACCTAAAATTTACTTTCCCTACCTTAAGACACATTTGCCCTACGTCGTAAAGACACAAGTTAAGAGACGCATGCATTTGAATCTTTTAATTCATATTGTCAATTGAATCACTTCTTAGTTGTGTTTTTGCAGCAGAAATTCAATGATCCGAGGGCTTTGGTTAATACTGTCCTTTCAGCCCACTTCAGAAATCGGAGAACCTTGATTTTGTTAACTGTTTCTTTTAAAATTTTCAATAAGATAAACGCTGTTTGATAGGTCTACATTTCTCATAATTTCTAATATAAGTTTAATACTGGTATGTGCAAGGAATTTTAAATTATAATCAGACCGACATTGAGGTCTATGAGCGCTGAGCGCCTACGTCGCCGCCGTCCGTAGAGAAACGCTCTCGTTCATAATTGTTTTCTTGTTCTGGTAAATATAGTAGCACTTATGATAAAATATGTGATAATTAACAATAAATCAAGGCCTATCAAACATAATCATAATTATTCCAAACAAATGTTGACAAAACAGAAAGGTTCCCAATTTCTGACAGCAAGGACAGTAAAGAGGTATTGCATACATGCAGTGTTTTCTTGTTATTGTTTACCGGCATCACAATTCTTTGTTTATCAAAAGTTTGTAATGATAATATGAACACTGAGGTGGTTATTAGTTTTCACTTGCCCAAGGACACGGAGTTCTTACGCGTTTGCTTTCCTGACCTCTAAAACTGGTCGCTCCTGGTGTGGCGCGATGGGATTTCTACGGCCCTGGGAGGAAGTTGAAAGGATGAATTGAAAGCTTAATTTTGTGAAAATGTTTCGATTTGATTGAACCTGTAAATAGGTTACAAGAAGATCAAAGGGTTGATAAAAAGCTCCTCAAATCCTGTAATAATGTGACAAGAATATCAATGGATGGATGAAAAGTTCTTCTAATCCTGTAATAATGTTACAAGCAGGGGCAGACAATTGGATTTTTCAGGTACTTGCCCAAGGAGAGGTTTGACCCAAAATTTACTTTCCCAACCTTAAGACACATTTGCCCTACGTCGTAAAGACACAAGTTAAGAGACGCATGCATTTGAATCTTTTAATTCATATTGTCAATTGAATCACTTCTTAGTTGTGTTTTTGCAGCAGAAATTCAATGATCCGAGGGCTTTGGTTAATACTGTCCTTGCAGCCCACTTCAGAAATCGGAGAACCTTGATTTTGTTAACTGTTTCTTTTTAAAATTTTCAATAAGATAAACGCTGTTTGATAGGTCTACATTTCTCATAATTTTTAATATAAGTTTAATACTGGTATGTGCATGGAATTGTAAATTATAATCAGACCGACATTGAGGTCTATGAGCGCTGAGCGCCTACGTCGCCGCCGTCCGTAGAGAAACGCTCTCGTTCATAATTGTTTTCTTGTTTTGGTAAATAAAGTAGCACTTATGATAAAATATGTGATAATTAACAATAAATCAAGGCCTATCAAACATAATCATAATTATTCCAAACAAATGTTGACAAAACAGAAAGGTTCCCAATTTCTGACAGCAAGGACAGTAAAGAGGTATTGCATACATGCAGTGTTTTCTTGTTATTGTTTACCGGCATCACAATTTTTTGTTTATCAAAAGTTTGTAATGAAAATGTGAACACTGAGGTGGTTATTAGTTTTCACTTGCCCAAGGACACGGAGTTCTTACGCGTTTGCTTTCCTGACCTCTAAAACTGGTCGCTCCTGGTGTGGCGCGATGGGATTTCTACGGCCCTGGGAGGAAGTTGAAAGGATGAATTGAAAGCTTAATTTTGTGAAAATGTTTCGATTTGATTGAATCTGTAAATAGGTTACAAGAAGATCAAAGGGTTGATAAAAAGCTCCTCATATCCTGTAATAATGTGACAAGAATATCAATGGATGGATGAAAAGTTCCTCTAATCCTGTAATAATGTTACAAGCAGGGGCAGACAATTGGATTTTTCAGGTACTTGCCCAAGGAGAGGTTTGACCAAAATTTACTTTCCCTACCTTAAGACACATTTGCCGTACTTCGTAAAGACACAAGTTAAGAGACGCATGTATTTGAATCTTTTAATTCATATTGTCAATTGAATCACTTCTTAGTTGTGTTTTTGCAGCAGAAATTCAATGATCCGAGGGCTTTGGTTAATACTGTCCTTGCAGCCCACTTCAGAAATCGGAGAACCTTGATTTTGTTAACTGTTTCTTTTAAAATTTTCAATAAGATAAACGCTGTTTGATAGGTCTACATTTCTCATAATTTTTAATATAAGTTTAATACTGGTATGTGCATGGAATTGTAAATTATAATCAGACCGACATTGAGGTCTATGAGCGCTGAGCGCCTACGTCGCCGCCGTCCGTAGAGAAACGCTCTCGTTCATAATTGTTTTCTTGTTCTGGTAAATATAGTAGCACTTATGATAAAATATGTGATAATTAACAATAAATCAAGGCCTATCAAATATAATCATAATTATTCCAAACAAATGTTGACAAAACAGAAAGGTTCCCAATTTCTGACAGCAAGGACAGTAAAGAGGTATTGCATACATGCAGTGTTTTCTTGTTATTGTTTACCGGCAACACAATTCTTTGTTTATCAAAAGTTTGTAATGAAAATGTGAACACTGAGGTGGTTATTAGTTTTCACTTGCCCAAGGACACGGAGTTCTTACGCGTTTGCTTTCCTGACCTCTAAAACTGGTCGCTCCTGGTGTGGCGCGATGGGATTTCTACGGCCCTGGGAGGAAGTTGAAAGGATGAATTGAAAGCTTAATTTTGTGAAAATGTTTCGATTTGATTGAACCTGTAAATAGGTTACAAGAAGATCAAAGGGTTGATAAAAAGCTCCTCAAATCCTGTAATAATGTGACAAGAATATCAATGGATGGATGAAAAGTTCCTCTAATCCTGTAATAATGTTACAAGCAGGGGCAGACAATTGGATTTTTCAGGTACTTGCCCAAGGAGAGGTTTGACCAAAATTTACTTTCCCTACCTTAAGACACATTTGCCGTACTTCGTAAAGACACAAGTTAAGAGACGCATGCATTTGAATCTTTTAATTCATATTGTCAATTGAATCACTTCTTAGTTGTGTTTTTGCAGCAGAAATTCAATGATCCGAGGGCTTTGGTTAATACTGTCCTTGCAGCCCACTTCAGAAATCGGAGAACCTTGATTTTGTTAACTGTTTCTTTTTAAAATTTTCAATAAGATAAACGCTGTTTGATAGGTCTACATTTCTCATAATTTTTAATATAAGTTTAATACTGGTATGTGCATGGAATTGTAAATTATAATCAGACCGACATTGAGGTCTATGAGCGCTGAGCGCCTACGTCGCCGCCGTCCGTAGAGAAACGCTCTCGTTCATAATTGTTTTCTTGTTCTGGTAAATAAAGTAGCACTTATGATAAAATATGTGATAATTAACAATAAATCAAGGCCTATCAAACATAATCATAATTATTCCAAACAAATGTTGACAAAACAGAAAGGTTCCCAATTTCTGACAGCAAGGACAGTAAAGAGGTATTGCATACATGCAGTGTTTTCTTGTTATTGTTTACCGGCATCACAATTTTTTGTTTATCAAAAGTTTGTAATGAAAATGTGAACACTGAGGTGGTTATTAGTTTTCACTTGCCCAAGGACACGGAGTTCTTACACGTTTGCTTTCCTGACCTCTAAAACTGGTCGCTCCTGGTGTGGCGCGATGGGATTTCTACGGCCCTAGGAGGAAGTTGAAAGGATGAATTGAAAGCTTAATTTTGTGAAAATGTTTCGATTTGATTGAACCTGTAAATAGGTTACAAGAAGATCAAAGGGTTGATAAAAAGCTCCTCAAATCCTGTAATAATGTGACAAGAATATCAATGGATGGATGAAAAGTTCCTCTAATCCTGTAATAATGTTACAAGCAGGGGCAGACAATTGGATTTTTCAGGTACTTGCCCAAGGAGAGGTTTGACCCAAAATTTACTTTCCCTACCTTAAGACACATTTGCCCTACGTCGTAAAGACACAAGTTAAGAGACGCATGCATTTGAATCTTTTAATTCATATTGTCAATTGAATCACTTCTTAGTTGTGTTTTTGCAGCAGAAATTCAATGATCCGAGGGCTTTGTTAATACTGTCCTTTCAGCCCACTTCAGAAATCGGAGAACCTTGATTTTGTTAACTGTTTCTTTTAAAATTTTCAAAAAGATAAACGCTGTTTGATAGGTCTACATTTCTCATAATTTCTAATATAAGTTTAATACTGGTATGTGCAAGGAATTGTAAATTATAATCAGACCGACATTGAGGTCTATGAGCGCTGAGCGCCTACGTCGCCGCCGTCCGTAGAGAAACGCTCTCGTTCATAATTGTTTTCTTGTTCTGGTAAATATAGTAGCACTTATGATAAAATATGTGATAATTAACAATAAATCAAGGCCTATCAAACATAATCATAATTATTCCTAACAAATGTTGACAAAAGAGAAAGGTTCCCAATTTCTGACAGCAAGGACAGTAAAGAGGTATTGCATACATGCAGTGCTTTCTTGTTATTGTTTACCGGCATCACAATTCTTTGTTTATCAAAAGTTTGTAATGAAAATGTGAACACTGCGGTGGTAATTAGTTTTCACTTGCCCAAGGACACGGAGTTCTTACGCGTTTGCTTTCCTGACCTCTAAAACTGGTCGCTCCTGGTGTAGCGCGATGGGATTTCTACGGCCCTGGGAGGAAGTTGAAAGGATGAATTGAAAGCTTAATTTTGTGAAAATGTTTCGATTTGATTGAATCTGTAAATAGGTTACAAGAAGATCAAAGGGTTGATAAAAAGCTCCTCAAATCCTGTAATAATGTGACAAGAATATCAATGGATGGATGAAAAGTTCCTCTAATCCTGTAATAATGTTACAAGCAGGGGCAGACAATTGGATTTTTCAGGTACTTGCCCAAGGAGAGGTTTGACCAAAATTTACTTTCCCTACCTTAAGACACATTTGCCGTACTTCGTAAAGACACAAGTTAAGAGACGCATGCATTTGAATCTTTTAATTCATATTGTCAATTGAATCACTTCTTAGTTGTGTTTTTGCAGCAGAAATTCAATGATCCGAGGGCTTTGGTTAATACTGTCCTTGCAGCCCACTTCAGAAATCGGAGAACCTTGATTTTGTTAACTGTTTCTTTTTAAAATTTTCAATAAGATAAACGCTGTTTGATAGGTCTACATTTCTCATAATTTTTAATATAAGTTTAATACTGGTATGTGCATGGAATTGTAAATTATAATCAGACCGACATTGAGGTCTATGAGCGCTGAGCGCCTACGTCGCCGCCGTCCGTAGAGAAACGCTCTCGTTCATAATTGTTTTCTTGTTCTGGTAAATATAGTAGCACTTATGATAAAATATGTGATAATTAACAATAAATCAAGGCCTATCAAACATAATCATAATTATTCCAAACAAATGTTGACAAAACAGAAAGGTTCCCAATTTCTGACAGCAAGGACAGTAAAGAGGTATTGCATACATGCAGTGTTTTCTTGTTATTGTTTACCGGCATCACAATTCTTTGTTTATCAAAAGATTGTAATGAAAATATGAACACTGAGGTGGCTATTAGTTTTCACTTGCCCAAGGACACGGAGTTCTTACACGTTTGCTTTCCTGACCTCTAAAACTGGTCGCTCCTGGTGTGGCGCGATGGGATTTCTACGGCCCTGGGAGGAAGTTGAAAGGATGAATTGAAAGCTTAATTTTGTGAAAATGTTTCGATTTGATTGAACCTGTAAATAGGTTACAAGAAGATCAAAGGGTTGATAAAAAGCTCCTCAAATCCTGTAATAATGTGACAAGAATATCAATGGATGGATGAAAAGTTCCTCTAATCCTGTAATAATGTTACAAGCAGGGGCAGACAATTGGATTTTTCAGGTACTTGCCCAAGGAGAGGTTTGACAAAAATTTACTTTCCCTACCTTAAGACACATTTGCCCTACTTCGTAAAGACACAAGTTCAGAGACGCATGCATTTGAATCTTTTAATTCATATTGTCAATTGAATCACTTCTTAGTTGTGTTTTTGCAGCAGAAATTCAATGATCCGAGGGCTTTGGTTAATACTGTCCTTGCAGCCCACTTCAGAAATCGGAGAACCTTGATTTTGTTAACTGTTTCTTTTAAAATTTTCAATAAGATAAACGCTGTTTGATAGGTCTACATTTCTCATAATTTTTAATATAAGTTTAATACTGGTATGTGAATGGAATTGTAAATTATAATCAGACCGACATTGAGGTCTATGAGCGCTGAGCGCCTACGTCGCCGCCGTCCGTAGAGAAACGCTCTCGTTCATAATTGTTTTCTTGTTCTGGTAAATATAGTAGCACTTATGATAAAATATGTGATAATTAACGATAAATCAAGGCATATCAAACATAATCATAATTATTCCTAACAAATGTTGACAAAACAGAAAGGTTCCCAATTTCTGACAGCAAGGACAGTAAAGAGGTATTGCATACATGCAGTGCTTTCTTGTTATTGTTTACCGGCATCACAATTCTTTGTTTATCAAAAGTTTGTAATGAAAATGTGAACACTGAGGTGGTTATTAGTTTTCACTTGCCCAAGGACACGGAGTTCTTACGCGTTTGCTTTCCTGGCCTCTAAAACTGGTCACTCCTGATGTGGTGCGATGGGATTTCTACGGCCCTGGGAGGAAGTTGAAAGGATGAATTGAAAGCTTAATTTTGTGTAAATGTTTCGATTTGATTGAACCTGTAAATAGGTTACAAGAAGATCAAAGGGTTGATAAAAATCTCCTCAAATCCTGTAATAATGTGACAAGTATATCAATGGATGGATGAAAAGTTCCTCTAATCCTGTAATAATGTTACAAGCAGGGGCAGACAATTGGATTTTTCAGGTACTTGCCCAAGGAGAGGTTTGACCAAAATTTACTTTCCCTACCTTAAGACACATTTGCCCTACGTCGTAAAGACACAACTTAAGAGACGCATGCATTTGAATCTTTTAATTCATATTGTCAATTGAATCACTTCTTAGTTGTGTTTTTGCAGCAGAAATTCAATGATCCGAGGGCTTTGGTTAATACTGTCCTTGCAGCCCACTTCAGAAATCGGAGAACCTTGATTTTGTTAACTGTTTCTTTTAAAATTTTCAATAAGATAAACGCTGTTTGATAGGTCTACATTTCTCATAATTTTTAATATAAGTTTAATACTGGTATGTGCATGGAATTGTAAATTATAATCAGACCGACATTGAGGTCTATGAGCGCTGAGCGCCTACATCGCCGCCGTCCGTAGAGAAACGCTCTCGTTCATAATTGTTTTCTTGTTCTGGTAAATATAGTAGCACTTATGATAAAATATGTGATAATTAACAATAAATCAAGGCCTATCAAACATAATCATAATTATTCCAAACAAATGTTGACAAAACAGAAAGGTTCCCAATTTCTGACAGCAAGGACAGTAAAGAGGTATTGCATACATGCAGTGTTTTCTTGTTATTGTTTACCGGCATCACAATTTTTTGTTTATCAAAACTTTGTAATGAAAATGTGAACACTGAGATGGTTATTAGTTTTCACTTGCCCAAGGACACGGAGTTCTTACACGTTTGCTTTCCTGACCTCTAAAACTGGTCGCTCCTGGTGTGGCGCGATGGGATTTCTACGGCCCTGGGAGGAAGTTGAAAGGATGAATTGAAAGCTTAATTTTGTGAAAATGTTTCGATTTGATTGAACCTGTAAATAGGTTACAAGAAGATCAAAGGGTTGATAAAAAGCTCCTCAAATCCTGTAATAATGTGACAAGAATATCAATGGATGGATGAAAAGTTCCTCTAATCCTGTAATAATGTTACAAGCAGGGGCAGACAATTGGATTTTTCAGGTACTTGGCCAAGGAGAGGTTTGACCCAAAATTTACTTTCCCTACCTTAAGACACATTTGCCCTACTTCGTAAAGACACAAGTTAAGAGACGCATGCATTTGAATCTTTTTATTCATTTTGTCAATTGAATCACTTCTTAGTTGTGTTTTTGCAGCAGAAATTCAATGATCCGAGGGCTTTGTTAATACTGTCCTTTCAGCCCACTTCAGAAATCGGAGAACCTTGATTTTGTTAACTGTTTCTTTTAAAATTTTCAAAAAGATAAACGCTGTTTGATAGGTCTACATTTCTCATAATTTCTAATATAAGTTTAATACTGGTATGTGCAAGGAATTGTAAATTATAATCAGACCGACATTGAGGTCTATGAGCGCTGAGCGCCTACGTCGCCGCCGTCCGTAGAGAAACGCTCTCGTTCATAATTGTTTTCTTGTTCTGGTAAATATAGTAGCACTTATGATAAAATATGTGATAATTAACAATAAATCAAGGCCTATCAAACATAATCATAATTATTCCAAACAAATGTTGACAAAACAGAAAGGTTCCCAATTTCTGACAGCAAGGACAGTAAAGAGGTATTGCATACATGCAGTGTTTTCTTGTTATTGTTTACCGGCATCACAATTCTTTGTTTATTAAAAGTTTGTAATGAAAATATGAACACTCAGGTGGCTATTAGTTTTCACTTGCCCAAGGACACGGAGTTCTTACGCGTTTGCTTTCCTGACCTCTAAAACTGGTCGCTCCTGGTGTGGCGCGATGGGATTTCTACGGCCCTGGGAGGAAGTTGAAAGGATGAATTGAAAGCTTAATTTTGTGAAAATGTTTCGATTTGATTGAACATGTAAATAGGTTACAAGAAGATCAAAGGGTTGATAAAAAGCTCCTCAAATCCTGTAATAATGTGACAAGAATATCAATGGATGGATGAAAAGTTCCTCTAATCCTGTAATAATGTTACAAGCAGGGGCAGACAATTGGATTTTTCAGGTACTTGCCCAAGGAGAGGTTTGACCAAAATTTACTTTCCCTACCTTAAGACACATTTGCCCTACGTCGTAAAGACACAAGTTAAGAGACGCATGCATTTGAATCTTTTAATTCATATTGTCAATTGAATCACTTCTTAGTTGTGTTTTTGCAGCAGAAATTCAATGATCCGAGGGCTTTGTTAATACTGTCCTTTCAGCCCACTTCAGAAATCGGAGAACCTTGATTTTGTTAACTGTTTCTTTTAAAATTTTCAAAAAGATAAACGCTGTTTGATAGGTCTACATTTCTCATAATTTCTAATATAAGTTTAATACTGGTATGTGCAAGGAATTGTAAATTATAATCAGACCGACATTGAGGTCTATGAGCGCTGAGCGCCTACGTCGCCGCCGTCCGTAGAGAAACGCTCTCGTTCATAATTGTTTTCTTGTTCTGGTAAATATAGTAGCACTTATGATAAAATATGTGATAATTAACAATAAATCAAGGCCTATCAAACATAATCATAATTATTCCAAACAAATGTTGACAAAACAGAAAGGTTCCCAATTTCTGACAGCAAGGACAGTAAAGAGGTATTGCATACATGCAGTGTTTTCTTGTTATTGTTTACCGGCATCACAATTCTTTGTTTATCAAAAGATTGTAATGAAAATATGAACACTGAGGTGGCTATTAGTTTTCACTTGCCCAAGGACACGGAGTTCTTACACGTTTGCTTTCCTGACCTCTAAAACTGGTCGCTCCTGGTGTGGCGCGATGGGATTTCTACGGCCCTGGGAGGAAGTTGAAAGGATGAATTGAAAGCTTAATTTTGTGAAAATGTTTCGATTTGATTGAACCTGTAAATAGGTTACAAGAAGATCAAAGGGTTGATAAAAAGCTCCTCAAATCCTGTAATAATGTGACAAGAATATCAATGGATGGATGAAAAGTTCCTCTAATCCTGTAATAATGTTACAAGCAGGGGCAGACAATTGGATTTTTCAGGTACTTGCCCAAGGAGAGGTTTGACAAAAATTTACTTTCCCTACCTTAAGACACATTTGCCCTACTTCGTAAAGACACAAGTTCAGAGACGCATGCATTTGAATCTTTTAATTCATATTGTCAATTGAATCACTTCTTAGTTGTGTTTTTGCAGCAGAAATTCAATGATCCGAGGGCTTTGGTTAATACTGTCCTTGCAGCCCACTTCAGAAATCGGAGAACCTTGATTTTGTTAACTGTTTCTTTTAAAATTTTCAATAAGATAAACGCTGTTTGATAGGTCTACATTTCTCATAATTTTTAATATAAGTTTAATACTGGTATGTGAATGGAATTGTAAATTATAATCAGACCGACATTGAGGTCTATGAGCGCTGAGCGCCTACGTCGCCGCCGTCCGTAGAGAAACGCTCTCGTTCATAATTGTTTTCTTGTTCTGGTAAATATAGTAGCACTTATGATAAAATATGTGATAATTAACGATAAATCAAGGCATATCAAACATAATCATAATTATTCCTAACAAATGTTGACAAAACAGAAAGGTTCCCAATTTCTGACAGCAAGGACAGTAAAGAGGTATTGCATACATGCAGTGCTTTCTTGTTATTGTTTACCGGCATCACAATTCTTTGTTTATCAAAAGTTTGTAATGAAAATGTGAACACTGAGGTGGTTATTAGTTTTCACTTGCCCAAGGACACGGAGTTCTTACGCGTTTGCTTTCCTGGCCTCTAAAACTGGTCACTCCTGATGTGGTGCGATGGGATTTCTACGGCCCTGGGAGGAAGTTGAAAGGATGAATTGAAAGCTTAATTTTGTGTAAATGTTTCGATTTGATTGAACCTGTAAATAGGTTACAAGAAGATCAAAGGGTTGATAAAAATCTCCTCAAATCCTGTAATAATGTGACAAGTATATCAATGGATGGATGAAAAGTTCCTCTAATCCTGTAATAATGTTACAAGCAGGGGCAGACAATTGGATTTTTCAGGTACTTGCCCAAGGAGAGGTTTGACCAAAATTTACTTTCCCTACCTTAAGACACATTTGCCCTACGTCGTAAAGACACAACTTAAGAGACGCATGCATTTGAATCTTTTAATTCATATTGTCAATTGAATCACTTCTTAGTTGTGTTTTTGCAGCAGAAATTCAATGATCCGAGGGCTTTGGTTAATACTGTCCTTGCAGCCCACTTCAGAAATCGGAGAACCTTGATTTTGTTAACTGTTTCTTTTAAAATTTTCAATAAGATAAACGCTGTTTGATAGGTCTACATTTCTCATAATTTTTAATATAAGTTTAATACTGGTATGTGCATGGAATTGTAAATTATAATCAGACCGACATTGAGGTCTATGAGCGCTGAGCGCCTACATCGCCGCCGTCCGTAGAGAAACGCTCTCGTTCATAATTGTTTTCTTGTTCTGGTAAATATAGTAGCACTTATGATAAAATATGTGATAATTAACAATAAATCAAGGCCTATCAAACATAATCATAATTATTCCAAACAAATGTTGACAAAACAGAAAGGTTCCCAATTTCTGACAGCAAGGACAGTAAAGAGGTATTGCATACATGCAGTGTTTTCTTGTTATTGTTTACCGGCATCACAATTTTTTGTTTATCAAAACTTTGTAATGAAAATGTGAACACTGAGATGGTTATTAGTTTTCACTTGCCCAAGGACACGGAGTTCTTACACGTTTGCTTTCCTGACCTCTAAAACTGGTCGCTCCTGGTGTGGCGCGATGGGATTTCTACGGCCCTGGGAGGAAGTTGAAAGGATGAATTGAAAGCTTAATTTTGTGAAAATGTTTCGATTTGATTGAACCTGTAAATAGGTTACAAGAAGATCAAAGGGTTGATAAAAAGCTCCTCAAATCCTGTAATAATGTGACAAGAATATCAATGGATGGATGAAAAGTTCCTCTAATCCTGTAATAATGTTACAAGCAGGGGCAGACAATTGGATTTTTCAGGTACTTGGCCAAGGAGAGGTTTGACCCAAAATTTACTTTCCCTACCTTAAGACACATTTGCCCTACTTCGTAAAGACACAAGTTAAGAGACGCATGCATTTGAATCTTTTTATTCATTTTGTCAATTGAATCACTTCTTAGTTGTGTTTTTGCAGCAGAAATTCAATGATCCGAGGGCTTTGTTAATACTGTCCTTTCAGCCCACTTCAGAAATCGGAGAACCTTGATTTTGTTAACTGTTTCTTTTAAAATTTTCAAAAAGATAAACGCTGTTTGATAGGTCTACATTTCTCATAATTTCTAATATAAGTTTAATACTGGTATGTGCAAGGAATTGTAAATTATAATCAGACCGACATTGAGGTCTATGAGCGCTGAGCGCCTACGTCGCCGCCGTCCGTAGAGAAACGCTCTCGTTCATAATTGTTTTCTTGTTCTGGTAAATATAGTAGCACTTATGATAAAATATGTGATAATTAACAATAAATCAAGGCCTATCAAACATAATCATAATTATTCCAAACAAATGTTGACAAAACAGAAAGGTTCCCAATTTCTGACAGCAAGGACAGTAAAGAGGTATTGCATACATGCAGTGTTTTCTTGTTATTGTTTACCGGCATCACAATTCTTTGTTTATTAAAAGTTTGTAATGAAAATATGAACACTCAGGTGGCTATTAGTTTTCACTTGCCCAAGGACACGGAGTTCTTACGCGTTTGCTTTCCTGACCTCTAAAACTGGTCGCTCCTGGTGTGGCGCGATGGGATTTCTACGGCCCTGGGAGGAAGTTGAAAGGATGAATTGAAAGCTTAATTTTGTGAAAATGTTTCGATTTGATTGAACATGTAAATAGGTTACAAGAAGATCAAAGGGTTGATAAAAAGCTCCTCAAATCCTGTAATAATGTGACAAGAATATCAATGGATGGATGAAAAGTTCCTCTAATCCTGTAATAATGTTACAAGCAGGGGCAGACAATTGGATTTTTCAGGTACTTGCCCAAGGAGAGGTTTGACCAAAATTTACTTTCCCTACCTTAAGACACATTTGCCCTACGTCGTAAAGACACAAGTTAAGAGACGCATGCATTTGAATCTTTTAATTCATATTGTCAATTGAATCACTTCTTAGTTGTGTTTTTGCAGCAGAAATTCAATGATCCGAGGGCTTTGTTAATACTGTCCTTTCAGCCCACTTCAGAAATCGGAGAACCTTGATTTTGTTAACTGTTTCTTTTAAAATTTTCAAAAAGATAAACGCTGTTTGATAGGTCTACATTTCTCATAATTTCTAATATAAGTTTAATACTGGTATGTGCAAGGAATTGTAAATTATAATCAGACCGACATTGAGGTCTATGAGCGCTGAGCGCCTACGTCGCCGCCGTCCGTAGAGAAACGCTCTCGTTCATAATTGTTTTCTTGTTCTGGTAAATATAGTAGCACTTATGATAAAATATGTGATAATTAACAATAAATCAAGGCCTATCAAACATAATCATAATTATTCCTAACAAATGTTGACAAAAGAGAAAGGTTCCCAATTTCTGACAGCAAGGACAGTAAAGAGGTATTGCATACATGCAGTGCTTTCTTGTTATTGTTTACCGGCATCACAATTCTTTGTTTATCAAAAGTTTGTAATGAAAATGTGAACACTGCGGTGGTAATTAGTTTTCACTTGCCCAAGGACACGGAGTTCTTACGCGTTTGCTTTCCTGACCTCTAAAACTGGTCGCTCCTGGTGTAGCGCGATGGGATTTCTACGGCCCTGGGAGGAAGTTGAAAGGATGAATTGAAAGCTTAATTTTGTGAAAATGTTTCGATTTGATTGAATCTGTAAATAGGTTACAAGAAGATCAAAGGGTTGATAAAAAGCTCCTCAAATCCTGTAATAATGTGACAAGAATATCAATGGATGGATGAAAAGTTCCTCTAATCCTGTAATAATGTTACAAGCAGGGGCAGACAATTGGATTTTTCAGGTACTTGCCCAAGGAGAGGTTTGACCAAAATTTACTTTCCCTACCTTAAGACACATTTGCCGTACTTCGTAAAGACACAAGTTAAGAGACGCATGCATTTGAATCTTTTAATTCATATTGTCAATTGAATCACTTCTTAGTTGTGTTTTTGCAGCAGAAATTCAATGATCCGAGGGCTTTGGTTAATACTGTCCTTGCAGCCCACTTCAGAAATCGGAGAACCTTGATTTTGTTAACTGTTTCTTTTTAAAATTTTCAATAAGATAAACGCTGTTTGATAGGTCTACATTTCTCATAATTTTTAATATAAGTTTAATACTGGTATGTGCATGGAATTGTAAATTATAATCAGACCGACATTGAGGTCTATGAGCGCTGAGCGCCTACGTCGCCGCCGTCCGTAGAGAAACGCTCTCGTTCATAATTGTTTTCTTGTTCTGGTAAATATAGTAGCACTTATGATAAAATATGTGATAATTAACAATAAATCAAGGCCTATCAAACATAATCATAATTATTCCAAACAAATGTTGACAAAACAGAAAGGTTCCCAATTTCTGACAGCAAGGACAGTAAAGAGGTATTGCATACATGCAGTGTTTTCTTGTTATTGTTTACCGGCATCACAATTCTTTGTTTATCAAAAGATTGTAATGAAAATATGAACACTGAGGTGGCTATTAGTTTTCACTTGCCCAAGGACACGGAGTTCTTACACGTTTGCTTTCCTGACCTCTAAAACTGGTCGCTCCTGGTGTGGCGCGATGGGATTTCTACGGCCCTGGGAGGAAGTTGAAAGGATGAATTGAAAGCTTAATTTTGTGAAAATGTTTCGATTTGATTGAACCTGTAAATAGGTTACAAGAAGATCAAAGGGTTGATAAAAAGCTCCTCAAATCCTGTAATAATGTGACAAGAATATCAATGGATGGATGAAAAGTTCCTCTAATCCTGTAATAATGTTACAAGCAGGGGCAGACAATTGGATTTTTCAGGTACTTGCCCAAGGAGAGGTTTGACAAAAATTTACTTTCCCTACCTTAAGACACATTTGCCCTACTTCGTAAAGACACAAGTTCAGAGACGCATGCATTTGAATCTTTTAATTCATATTGTCAATTGAATCACTTCTTAGTTGTGTTTTTGCAGCAGAAATTCAATGATCCGAGGGCTTTGGTTAATACTGTCCTTGCAGCCCACTTCAGAAATCGGAGAACCTTGATTTTGTTAACTGTTTCTTTTAAAATTTTCAATAAGATAAACGCTGTTTGATAGGTCTACATTTCTCATAATTTTTAATATAAGTTTAATACTGGTATGTGAATGGAATTGTAAATTATAATCAGACCGACATTGAGGTCTATGAGCGCTGAGCGCCTACGTCGCCGCCGTCCGTAGAGAAACGCTCTCGTTCATAATTGTTTTCTTGTTCTGGTAAATATAGTAGCACTTATGATAAAATATGTGATAATTAACGATAAATCAAGGCATATCAAACATAATCATAATTATTCCTAACAAATGTTGACAAAACAGAAAGGTTCCCAATTTCTGACAGCAAGGACAGTAAAGAGGTATTGCATACATGCAGTGCTTTCTTGTTATTGTTTACCGGCATCACAATTCTTTGTTTATCAAAAGTTTGTAATGAAAATGTGAACACTGAGGTGGTTATTAGTTTTCACTTGCCCAAGGACACGGAGTTCTTACGCGTTTGCTTTCCTGGCCTCTAAAACTGGTCACTCCTGATGTGGTGCGATGGGATTTCTACGGCCCTGGGAGGAAGTTGAAAGGATGAATTGAAAGCTTAATTTTGTGTAAATGTTTCGATTTGATTGAACCTGTAAATAGGTTACAAGAAGATCAAAGGGTTGATAAAAATCTCCTCAAATCCTGTAATAATGTGACAAGTATATCAATGGATGGATGAAAAGTTCCTCTAATCCTGTAATAATGTTACAAGCAGGGGCAGACAATTGGATTTTTCAGGTACTTGCCCAAGGAGAGGTTTGACCAAAATTTACTTTCCCTACCTTAAGACACATTTGCCCTACGTCGTAAAGACACAACTTAAGAGACGCATGCATTTGAATCTTTTAATTCATATTGTCAATTGAATCACTTCTTAGTTGTGTTTTTGCAGCAGAAATTCAATGATCCGAGGGCTTTGGTTAATACTGTCCTTGCAGCCCACTTCAGAAATCGGAGAACCTTGATTTTGTTAACTGTTTCTTTTAAAATTTTCAATAAGATAAACGCTGTTTGATAGGTCTACATTTCTCATAATTTTTAATATAAGTTTAATACTGGTATGTGCATGGAATTGTAAATTATAATCAGACCGACATTGAGGTCTATGAGCGCTGAGCGCCTACATCGCCGCCGTCCGTAGAGAAACGCTCTCGTTCATAATTGTTTTCTTGTTCTGGTAAATATAGTAGCACTTATGATAAAATATGTGATAATTAACAATAAATCAAGGCCTATCAAACATAATCATAATTATTCCAAACAAATGTTGACAAAACAGAAAGGTTCCCAATTTCTGACAGCAAGGACAGTAAAGAGGTATTGCATACATGCAGTGTTTTCTTGTTATTGTTTACCGGCATCACAATTTTTTGTTTATCAAAACTTTGTAATGAAAATGTGAACACTGAGATGGTTATTAGTTTTCACTTGCCCAAGGACACGGAGTTCTTACACGTTTGCTTTCCTGACCTCTAAAACTGGTCGCTCCTGGTGTGGCGCGATGGGATTTCTACGGCCCTGGGAGGAAGTTGAAAGGATGAATTGAAAGCTTAATTTTGTGAAAATGTTTCGATTTGATTGAACCTGTAAATAGGTTACAAGAAGATCAAAGGGTTGATAAAAAGCTCCTCAAATCCTGTAATAATGTGACAAGAATATCAATGGATGGATGAAAAGTTCCTCTAATCCTGTAATAATGTTACAAGCAGGGGCAGACAATTGGATTTTTCAGGTACTTGGCCAAGGAGAGGTTTGACCCAAAATTTACTTTCCCTACCTTAAGACACATTTGCCCTACTTCGTAAAGACACAAGTTAAGAGACGCATGCATTTGAATCTTTTTATTCATATTGTCAATTGAATCACTTCTTAGTTGTGTTTTTGCAGCAGAAATTCAATGATCCGAGGGCTTTGTTAATACTGTCCTTTCAGCCCACTTCAGAAATCGGAGAACCTTGATTTTGTTAACTGTTTCTTTTAAAATTTTCAAAAAGATAAACGCTGTTTGATAGGTCTACATTTCTCATAATTTCTAATATAAGTTTAATACTGGTATGTGCAAGGAATTGTAAATTATAATCAGACCGACATTGAGGTCTATGAGCGCTGAGCGCCTACGTCGCCGCCGTCCGTAGAGAAACGCTCTCGTTCATAATTGTTTTCTTGTTCTGGTAAATATAGTAGCACTTATGATAAAATATGTGATAATTAACAATAAATCAAGGCCTATCAAACATAATCATAATTATTCCAAACAAATGTTGACAAAACAGAAAGGTTCCCAATTTCTGACAGCAAGGACAGTAAAGAGGTATTGCATACATGCAGTGTTTTCTTGTTATTGTTTACCGGCATCACAATTCTTTGTTTATCAAAAGTTTGTAATGAAAATATGAACACTCAGGTGGCTATTAGTTTTCACTTGCCCAAGGACACGGAGTTCTTACGCGTTTGCTTTCCTGACCTCTAAAACTGGTCGCTCCTGGTGTGGCGCGATGGGATTTCTACGGCCCTGGGAGGAAGTTGAAAGGATGAATTGAAAGCTTAATTTTGTGAAAATGTTTCGATTTGATTGAACATGTAAATAGGTTACAAGAAGATCAAAGGGTTGATAAAAAGCTCCTCAAATCCTGTAATAATGTGACAAGAATATCAATGGATGGATGAAAAGTTCCTCTAATCCTGTAATAATGTTACAAGCAGGGGCAGACAATTGGATTTTTCAGGTACTTGCCCAAGGAGAGGTTTGACCAAAATTTACTTTCCCTACCTTAAGACACATTTGCCCTACTTCGTAAAGACACAAGTTAAGAGACGCATGCATTTGAATCTTTTAATTCATATTGTCAATTGAATCACTTCTTAGTTGTGTTTTTGCAGCAGAAATTCAATGATCCGAGGGCTTTGGTTAATACTGTCCTTGCAGCCCACTTCAGAAATCGGAGAACCTTGATTTTGTTAACTGTTTCTTTTAAAATTTTCAATAAGATAAACGCTGTTTGAAAGGTCTACATTTCTCATAATTTTTAATATAAGTTTAATACTGGTATGTGAATGGAATTGTAAATTATAATCAGACCGACATTGAGGTCTATGAGCGCTGAGCGCCTACGTCGCCGCCGTCCGTAGAGAAACGCTCTCGTTCATAATTGTTTTCTTGTTCTGGTAAATATAGTAGCACTTATGATAAAATATGTGATAATTAACAATAAATCAAGGCCTATCAAATATAATCATAATTATTCCAAACAAATGTTGACAAAACAGAAAGGTTCCCAATTTCTGACAGCAAGGACAGTAAAGAGGTATTGCATACATGCAGTGTTTTCTTGTTATTGTTTACCGGCATCACAATTCTTTGTTTATCAAAAGTTTGTAATGAAAATGTGAACACTGAGGTGGTTATTAGTTTTCACTTGCCCAAGGACACGGAGTTCTTACGCGTTTGCTTTCCTGACCTCTAAAACTGGTCGCTCCTGGTGTGGCGCGATGGGATTTCTACGGCCCTGGGAGGAAGTTGAAAGGATGAATTGAAAGCTCAATTTTGTGAAAATGTTTCGATTTGATTGAACATGTAAATAGGTTACAAGAAGATCAAAGGGTTGATAAAAAGCTCCTCAAATCCTGTAATAATGTGACAAGAATATCAATGGATGGATGAAAAGTTCCTCTAATCCTGTAATATTGTTACAAGCAGGGGCAGACAATTGGATTTTTCAGGTACTTGCCCAAGGAGAGGTTTGACCAAAATTTACTTTCCCTACCTTAAGACACATTTGCCCTACTTCGTAAAGACACAAGTTAAGAGACGCATGCATTTGAATCTTTTAATTCATATTGTCAATTGAATCACTTCTTAGTTGTGTTTTTGCAGCAGAAATTCAATGATCCGAGGGCTTTGGTTAATACTGTCCTTGCAGCCCACTTCAGAAATCGGAGAACCTTGATTTTGTTAACTGTTTCTTTTAAAATTTTCAATAAGATAAACGCTGTTTGATAGGTCTACATTTCTCATAATTTTTAATATAAGTTTAATACTGGTATGTGAATGGAATTGTAAATTATAATCAGACCGACATTGAGGTCTATGAGCGCTGAGCGCCTACGTCGCCGCCGTCCGTAGAGAAACGCTCTCGTTCATAATTGTTTTCTTGTTCTGGTAAATATAGTAGCACTTATGATAAAATATGTGATAATTAACAATAAATCAAGGCCTATCAAATATAATCATAATTATTCCAAACAAATGTTGACAAAACAGAAAGGTTCCCAATTTCTGACAGCAAGGACAGTAAAGAGGTATTGCATACATGCAGTGTTTTCTTGTTATTGTTTACCGGCATCACAATTCTTTGTTTATCAAAAGTTTGTAATGAAAATGTGAACACTGAGGTGGTTATTAGTTTTCACTTGCCCAAGGACACGGAGTTCTTTCGCGTTTGCTTTCCTGACCTCTAAAACTGGTCGCTCCTGGTGTGGCGCGATGGGATTTCTACGGCCCTGGGAGGAAGTTGAAAGGATGAATTGAAAGCTTAATTTTGTGAAAATGTTTCGATTTGATTGAACCTGTAAATAGGTTACAAGAAGATCAAAGGGTTGATAAAAAGCTCCTCAAATCCTGTAATAATGTGACAAGTATATCAATGGATGGATGAAAAGTTCCTCTAATCCTGTAATAATGTTACAAGCAGGGGCAGACAATTGGATTTTTCAGGTACTTGCCCAAGGAGAGGTTTGACCAAAATTTACTTTCCCTACCTTAAGACACATTTGCCCTACGTCGTAAAGACACAACTTAAGAGACGCATGCATTTGAATCTTTTAATTCATATTGTCAATTGAATCACTTCTTAGTTGTGTTTTTGCAGCAGAAATTCAATGATCCGAGGGCTTTGGTTAATACTGTCCTTGCAGCCCACTTCAGAAATCGGAGAACCTTGATTTTGTTAACTGTTTCTTTTAAAATTTTCAATAAGATAAACGCTGTTTGATAGGTCTACATTTCTCATAATTTTTAATATAAGTTTAATACTGGTATGTGCATGGAATTGTAAATTATAATCAGACCGACATTGAGGTCTATGAGCGCTGAGCGCCTACATCGCCGCCGTCCGTAGAGAAACGCTCTCGTTCATAATTGTTTTCTTGTTCTGGTAAATATAGTAGCACTTATGATAAAATATGTGATAATTAACAATAAATCAAGGCCTATCAAACATAATCATAATTATTCCAAACAAATGTTGACAAAACAGAAAGGTTCCCAATTTCTGACAGCAAGGACAGTAAAGAGGTATTGCATACATGCAGTGTTTTCTTGTTATTGTTTACCGGCATCACAATTTTTTGTTTATCAAAACTTTGTAATGAAAATGTGAACACTGAGATGGTTATTAGTTTTCACTTGCCCAAGGACACGGAGTTCTTACACGTTTGCTTTCCTGACCTCTAAAACTGGTCGCTCCTGGTGTGGCGCGATGGGATTTCTACGGCCCTGGGAGGAAGTTGAAAGGATGAATTGAAAGCTTAATTTTGTGAAAATGTTTCGATTTGATTGAACCTGTAAATAGGTTACAAGAAGATCAAAGGGTTGATAAAAAGCTCCTCAAATCCTGTAATAATGTGACAAGAATATCAATGGATGGATGAAAAGTTCCTCTAATCCTGTAATAATGTTACAAGCAGGGGCAGACAATTGGATTTTTCAGGTACTTGGCCAAGGAGAGGTTTGACCCAAAATTTACTTTCCCTACCTTAAGACACATTTGCCCTACTTCGTAAAGACACAAGTTAAGAGACGCATGCATTTGAATCTTTTTATTCATATTGTCAATTGAATCACTTCTTAGTTGTGTTTTTGCAGCAGAAATTCAATGATCCGAGGGCTTTGTTAATACTGTCCTTTCAGCCCACTTCAGAAATCGGAGAACCTTGATTTTGTTAACTGTTTCTTTTAAAATTTTCAAAAAGATAAACGCTGTTTGATAGGTCTACATTTCTCATAATTTCTAATATAAGTTTAATACTGGTATGTGCAAGGAATTGTAAATTATAATCAGACCGACATTGAGGTCTATGAGCGCTGAGCGCCTACGTCGCCGCCGTCCGTAGAGAAACGCTCTCGTTCATAATTGTTTTCTTGTTCTGGTAAATATAGTAGCACTTATGATAAAATATGTGATAATTAACAATAAATCAAGGCCTATCAAACATAATCATAATTATTCCAAACAAATGTTGACAAAACAGAAAGGTTCCCAATTTCTGACAGCAAGGACAGTAAAGAGGTATTGCATACATGCAGTGTTTTCTTGTTATTGTTTACCGGCATCACAATTCTTTGTTTATCAAAAGTTTGTAATGAAAATATGAACACTCAGGTGGCTATTAGTTTTCACTTGCCCAAGGACACGGAGTTCTTACGCGTTTGCTTTCCTGACCTCTAAAACTGGTCGCTCCTGGTGTGGCGCGATGGGATTTCTACGGCCCTGGGAGGAAGTTGAAAGGATGAATTGAAAGCTTAATTTTGTGAAAATGTTTCGATTTGATTGAACATGTAAATAGGTTACAAGAAGATCAAAGGGTTGATAAAAAGCTCCTCAAATCCTGTAATAATGTGACAAGAATATCAATGGATGGATGAAAAGTTCCTCTAATCCTGTAATAATGTTACAAGCAGGGGCAGACAATTGGATTTTTCAGGTACTTGCCCAAGGAGAGGTTTGACCAAAATTTACTTTCCCTACCTTAAGACACATTTGCCCTACTTCGTAAAGACACAAGTTAAGAGACGCATGCATTTGAATCTTTTAATTCATATTGTCAATTGAATCACTTCTTAGTTGTGTTTTTGCAGCAGAAATTCAATGATCCGAGGGCTTTGGTTAATACTGTCCTTGCAGCCCACTTCAGAAATCGGAGAACCTTGATTTTGTTAACTGTTTCTTTTAAAATTTTCAATAAGATAAACGCTGTTTGAAAGGTCTACATTTCTCATAATTTTTAATATAAGTTTAATACTGGTATGTGAATGGAATTGTAAATTATAATCAGACCGACATTGAGGTCTATGAGCGCTGAGCGCCTACGTCGCCGCCGTCCGTAGAGAAACGCTCTCGTTCATAATTGTTTTCTTGTTCTGGTAAATATAGTAGCACTTATGATAAAATATGTGATAATTAACAATAAATCAAGGCCTATCAAATATAATCATAATTATTCCAAACAAATGTTGACAAAACAGAAAGGTTCCCAATTTCTGACAGCAAGGACAGTAAAGAGGTATTGCATACATGCAGTGTTTTCTTGTTATTGTTTACCGGCATCACAATTCTTTGTTTATCAAAAGTTTGTAATGAAAATGTGAACACTGAGGTGGTTATTAGTTTTCACTTGCCCAAGGACACGGAGTTCTTACGCGTTTGCTTTCCTGACCTCTAAAACTGGTCGCTCCTGGTGTGGCGCGATGGGATTTCTACGGCCCTGGGAGGAAGTTGAAAGGATGAATTGAAAGCTCAATTTTGTGAAAATGTTTCGATTTGATTGAACATGTAAATAGGTTACAAGAAGATCAAAGGGTTGATAAAAAGCTCCTCAAATCCTGTAATAATGTGACAAGAATATCAATGGATGGATGAAAAGTTCCTCTAATCCTGTAATATTGTTACAAGCAGGGGCAGACAATTGGATTTTTCAGGTACTTGCCCAAGGAGAGGTTTGACCAAAATTTACTTTCCCTACCTTAAGACACATTTGCCCTACTTCGTAAAGACACAAGTTAAGAGACGCATGCATTTGAATCTTTTAATTCATATTGTCAATTGAATCACTTCTTAGTTGTGTTTTTGCAGCAGAAATTCAATGATCCGAGGGCTTTGGTTAATACTGTCCTTGCAGCCCACTTCAGAAATCGGAGAACCTTGATTTTGTTAACTGTTTCTTTTAAAATTTTCAATAAGATAAACGCTGTTTGATAGGTCTACATTTCTCATAATTTTTAATATAAGTTTAATACTGGTATGTGAATGGAATTGTAAATTATAATCAGACCGACATTGAGGTCTATGAGCGCTGAGCGCCTACGTCGCCGCCGTCCGTAGAGAAACGCTCTCGTTCATAATTGTTTTCTTGTTCTGGTAAATATAGTAGCACTTATGATAAAATATGTGATAATTAACAATAAATCAAGGCCTATCAAATATAATCATAATTATTCCAAACAAATGTTGACAAAACAGAAAGGTTCCCAATTTCTGACAGCAAGGACAGTAAAGAGGTATTGCATACATGCAGTGTTTTCTTGTTATTGTTTACCGGCATCACAATTCTTTGTTTATCAAAAGTTTGTAATGAAAATGTGAACACTGAGGTGGTTATTAGTTTTCACTTGCCCAAGGACACGGAGTTCTTTCGCGTTTGCTTTCCTGACCTCTAAAACTGGTCGCTCCTGGTGTGGCGCGATGGGATTTCTACGGCCCTGGGAGGAAGTTGAAAGGATGAATTGAAAGCTTAATTTTGTGAAAATGTTTCGATTTGATTGAACCTGTAAATAGGTTACAAGAAGATCAAAGGGTTGATAAAAAGCTCCTCAAATCCTGTAATAATGTGACAAGAATATCAATGGATGGATGAAAAGTTCCTCTAATCCTGTAATAATGTTACAAGCAGGGGCAGACAATTGGATTTTTCAGGTACTTGCCCAAGGAGAGGTTTGACCCAAAATTTACTTTCCCTACCTTAAGACACATTTGCCCTACGTCGTAAATACACAAGTTAAGAGACGCATGCATTTGAATCTTTTAATTCATATTGTCAATTGAATCACTTCTTAGTTGTGTTTTTGCAGCAGAAATTCAATGATCCGAGGGCTTTGTTAATACTGTCCTTTCAGCCCACTTCAGAAATCGGAGAACCTTGATTTTGTTAACTGTTTCTTTTAAAATTTTCAAAAAGATAAACGCTGTTTGATAGGTCTACATTTCTCATAATTTCTAATATAAGTTTAATACTGGTATGTGCAACGAATTGTAAATTATAATCAGACCGACATTGAGGTCTATGAGCGCTGAGCGCCTACGTCGCCGCCGTCCGTAGAGAAACGCTCTCGTTCATAATTGTTTTCTTGTTCTGGTAAATATAGAAGCACTTATGATAAAATATGTGATAATTAACAATAAATCAAGGCCTATCAAACATAATCATAATTATTCCAAACAAATGTTGACAAAACAGAAAGGTTCCCAATTTCTGACAGCAAGGACAGTAAAGAGGTATTGCATACATGCAGTGTTTTCTTGTTATTGTTTACCGGCATCACAATTCTTTGTTTATCAAAAGTTTGTAATGAAAATATGAACACTGAGGTGGCTATTAGTTTTCACTTGCCCAAGGACACGGAGTTCTTACGCGTTTGCTTTCCTGACCTCTAAAACTGGTCGCTCCTGGTGTGGCGCGATGGGATTTCTACGGCCCTGGGAGGAAGTTGAAAGGATGAATTGAAAGCTTAATTTTGTGAAAATGTTTCGATTTGATTGAACCTGTAAATAGGTTACAAGAAGATCAAAGGGTTGATAAAAACCTCCTCAAATCCTGTAATAATGTGACAAGAATATCAATGGATGGATGAAAAGTTCCTCTAATCCTGTAATAATGTTACAAGCAGGGGCAGACAATTGGATTTTTCAGGTACTTGCCCAAGGAGAGGTTTGACCAAAATTTACTTTCCCTACCTTAAGACACATTTGCCCTACTTCGTAAAGACACAAGTTAAGAGACGCATGCATTTGAATCTTTTAATTCATATTGTCAATTGAATCACTTCTTAGTTGTGTTTTTGCAGCAGAAATTCAATGATCCGAGGGCTTTGTTAATACTGTCCTTTCAGCCCACTTCAGAAATCGGAGAACCTTGATTTTGTTAACTGTTTCTTTTAAAATTTTCAAAAAGATAAACGCTGTTTGATAGGTCTACATTTCTCATAATTTCTAATATAAGTTTAATACTGGTATGTGCAACGAATTGTAAATTATAATCAGACCGACATTGAGGTCTATGAGCGCTGAGCGCCTACGTCGCCGCCGTCCGTAGAGAAACGCTCTCGTTCATAATTGTTTTCTTGTTCTGGTAAATATAGTAGCACTTATGATAAAATATGTGATAATTAACAATAAATCAAGGCCTATCAAACATAATCATAATTATTCCAAACAAATGTTGACAAAACAAAAAGGTTCCCAATTTCTGACAGCAAGGACAGTAAAGAGGTATTGCATACATGCAGTGTTTTCTTGTTATTGTTTACCGGCATCACAATTCTTTGTTTATCAAAAGTTTGTAATGAAAATATGAACACTGAGGTGGCTATTAGTTTTCACTTGCCCAAGGACACGGAGTTCTTACGCGTTTGCTTTCCTGACCTCTAAAACTGGTCGCTCCTGGTGTGGTGCGATGGGATTTCTACGGCCCTGGGAGGAAGTTGAAAGGATGAATTGAAAGCTTAATTTTGTGAAAATGTTTCGATTTGATTGAACCTGTAAATAGGTTACAAGAAGATCAAAGGGTTGATAAAAAGCTCCTCAAATCCTGTAATAATGTGACAAGAATATCAATGGATGGATGAAAAGTTCCTCTAATCCTGTAATAATGTTACAAGCAGGGGCAGACAATTGGATTTTTCAGGTACTTGCCAAAGGAGAGGTTTGACCAAAATTTACTTTCCCTACCTTAAGACACATTTGCCCTACTTCGTAAAGACACAAGTTAAGAGACGCATGCATTTGAATCTTTTAATTCATATTGTCAATTGAATCACTTCTTAGTTGTGTTTTTGCAGCAGAAATTCAATGATCCGAGGGCTTTGGTTAATACTGTCCTTGCAGCCCACTTCAGAAATCGGAGAACCTTGATTTTGTTAACTGTTTCTTTTAAAATTTTCAATAAGATAAACGCTGTTTGATAGGTCTACATTTCTCATAATTTTTAATATAAGTTTAATACTGGTATGTGAATGGAATTGTAAATTATAATCAGACCGACATTGAGGTCTATGAGCGCTGAGCGCCTACGTCGCCGCCGTCCGTAGAGAAACGCTCTCGTTCATAATTGTTTTCTTGTTCTGGTAAATATAGTAGCACTTATGATAAAATATGTGATAATTAACGATAAATCAAGGCATATCAAACATAATCATAATTATTCCTAACAAATGTTGACAAAACAGAAAGGTTCCCAATTTCTGACAGCAAGGACAGTAAAGAGGTATTGCATACATGCAGTGCTTTCTTGTTATTGTTAACCGGCATCACAATTCTTTGTTTATCAAAAGTTTGTAATGAAAATGTGAACACTGAGGTGGTTATTAGTTTTCACTTGCCCAAGGACACGGAGTTCTTACGCGTTTGCTTTCCTGACCTCTAAAACTGGTCGCTCCTGGTGTGGTGCGATGGGATTTCTACGGCCCTGGGAGGAAGTTGAAAGGATGAATTGAAAGCTTAATTTTGTGAAAATGTTTCGATTTGATTGAACCTGTAAATAGGTTACAAGAAGATCAAAGGGTTGATAAAAAGCTCCTCAAATCCTGTAATAATGTGACAAGAATATCAATGGATGGATGAAAAGTTCCTCTAATCCTGTAATAATGTTACAAGCAGGGGCAGACAATTGGATTTTTCAGGTACTTGCCCAAGGAGAGGTTTTACCCAAAATTTACTTTCCCTACCTTAAGACACATTTGTCCTACGTCGTAAAGACTTAAGTTAAGAGAAGCATGCATTTGAATCTTTTAATTCATATTGTCAATTGAATCACTTCTTAGTTGTGTTTTTTGCAGCGGAAATTCAATGATCCGAGGGCTTTGTTAATACTGTCCTTTCAGCCCACTTCAGAAATCGGAGAACCCTGATTTTGTTAACTTTTTCTTTTAAAATTTTCAATAAGATAAACGCTGTTTGATAGGTCTACATTTCTCATAATTTCTAATATAAGTTTTATACTTGTAATTGTAAATTATAATCAGACCGACATTGAGGTCTATGAGCGCTGAGCGCCTACGTCGCCGCCGTCCGTAGAGAAACGCTCTCGTTCATAATTGTTTTCTTGTTCTGGTAAATATAGTAGCACTTATGATAAAATATGTGATAATTAACAATAAATCAAGGCCTATCAAATATAATCATAATTATTCCAAACAAATGTTGACAAAACAGAAAGGTTCCCAATTTCTGACAGCAAGGACAGTAAAGAGGTATTGCATACATGCAGTGTTTTCTTGTTATTGTTTACCGGCATCACAATTCTTTGTTTATCATAAGTTTGTAATGAAAATGTGAACACTGAGGTGGTTATTAGTTTTCACTTGCCCAAGGACACGGAGTTCTTACGCGTTTGCTTTCCTGACCTCTAAAACTGGTCGCTCCTGGTGTGGCGCGATGGGATTTCTACGGCCCTGGGAGGAAGTTGAAAGGATGAATTGAAAGCTTAATTTTGTGAAAATGTTTCGATTTGATTGAACCTGTAAATAGGTTACAAGAAGATCAAAGGGTTGATAAAAATCTCCTCAAATCCTGTAATAATGTGACAAGAATATCAATGGATGGATGAAAAGTTCCTCTAATCCTGTAATAATGTTACAAGCAGGGGCAGACAATTGGATTTTTCAGGTACTTGCCCAAGGAGAGGTTTGACCAAAATTTACTTTCCCTACCTTAAGACACATTTGCCCTACTTCGTAAAGACACAAGTTAAGAGACGCATGCATTTGAATCTTTTAATTCATATTGTCAATTGAATCACTTCTTAGTTGTGTTTTTGCAGCAGAAATTCAATGATCCGAGGGCTTTGTTAATACTGTCCTTTCAGCCCACTTCAGAAATCGGAGAACCTTGATTTTGTTAACTGTTTCTTTTAAAATTTTCAATAAGATAAACGCTATTTGATAGGTCTACATTTCTCATAATTTCTAATATAAGTTTAATACTGGTATGTGCAAGGAATTGTAAATTATAATCAGACCGACATTGAGGTCTATGAGCGCTGAGCGCCTACGTCGCCGCCGTCCGTAGAGAAACGCTCTCGTTCATAATTGTTTTCTTGTTCTGGTAAATATAGTAGCACTTATGATAAAATATGTGATAATTAACAATAAATCAAGGCCTATCAAACATAATCATAATTATTCCAAACAAATGTTGACAAAACAGAAAGGTTCCCAATTTCTGACAGCAAGGACAGTAAAGAGGTATTGCATACATGCAGTGTTTTCTTGTTATTGTTTACCGGCATCACAATTCTTTGTTTATCAAAAGTTTGTAATGAAAATTTGAACACTGAGGTGGTTATTAGTTTTCACTTGCCCAAGGACACGGAGTTCTTACGCGTTTGCTTTCCTGACCTCTAAAACTGGTCGCTCCTGGTGTGGTGCGATGGGATTTCTACGGCCCTGGGAGGAAGTTGAAAGGATGAATTGAAAGCTTAATTTTGTGAAAATGTTTCGATTTGATTGAACCTGTAAATAGGTTACAAGAAGATCAAAGGGTTGATAAAAAGCTCCTCAAATCCTGTAATAATGTGACAAGAATATCAATGGATGGATGAAAAGTTCCTCTAATCCTGTAATAATGTTACAAGCAGGGGCAGACAATTGGATTTTTCAGGTACTTGCCCAAGGAGAGGTTTGACCCAAAATTTACTTTCCCTACCTTAAGACACATTTGTCCTACGTCGTAAAGACTTAAGTTAAGAGAAGCATGCATTTGAATCTTTTAATTCATATTGTCAATTGAATCACTTCTTAGTTGTGTTTTTTGCAGCGGAAATTCAATGATCCGAGGGCTTTGTTAATACTGTCCTTTCAGCCCACTTCAGAAATCGGAGAACCCTGATTTTGTTAACTTTTTCTTTTAAAATTTTCAATAAGATAAACGCTGTTTGATAGGTCTACATTTCTCATAATTTCTAATATAAGTTTTATACTTGTAATTGTAAATTATAATCAGACCGACATTGAGGTCTATGAGCGCTGAGCGCCTACGTCGCCGCCGTCCGTAGAGAAACGCTCTCGTTCATAATTGTTTTCTTGTTCTGGTAAATATAGTAGCACTTATGATAAAATATGTGATAATTAACAATAAATCAAGGCCTATCAAATATAATCATAATTATTCCAAACAAATGTTGACAAAACAGAAAGGTTCCCAATTTCTGACAGCAAGGACAGTAAAGAGGTATTGCATACATGCAGTGTTTTCTTGTTATTGTTTACCGGCATCACAATTCTTTGTTTATCAAAAGTTTGTAATGAAAATGTGAACACTGAGGTGGTTATTAGTTTTCACTTGCCCAAGGACACGGAGTTCTTACGCGTTTGCTTTCCTGACCTCTAAAACTGGTCGCTCCTGGTGTGGCGCGATGGGATTTCTACGGCCCTGGGAGGAAGTTGAAAGGATGAATTGAAAGCTTAATTTTGTGAAAATGTTTCGATTTGATTGAACCTGTAAATAGGTTACAAGAAGATCAAAGGGTTGATAAAAAGCTCCTCAAATCCTGTAATAATGTGACAAGAATATCAATGGATGGATGAAAAGTTCCTCTAATCCTGTAATAATGTTACAAGCAGGGGCAGACAATTGGATTTTTCAGGTACTTGCCCAAGGAGAGGTTTGACCCAAAATTTACTTTCCCTACCTTAAGACACATTTGCCCTACGTCGTAAAGACACAAGTTAAGAGACGCATGCATTTGAATCTTTTAATTCATATTGTCAATTGAATCACTTCTTAGTTGTGTTTTTGCAGCAGAAATTCAATGATCCGAGGGCTTTGTTAATACTGTCCTTTCAGCCCACTTCAGAAATCGGAGAACCTTGATTTTGTTAACTGTTTCTTTTAAAATTTTCAAAAAGATCAACGCTGTTTGATAGGTCTACATTTCTCATAATTTCTAATATAAGTTTAATACTGGTATGTGCAACGAATTGTAAATTATAATCAGACCGACATTGAGGTCTATGAGCGCTGAGCGCCTACGTCGCCGCCGTCCGTAGAGAAACGCTCTCGTTCATAATTGTTTTCTTGTTCTGGTAAATATAGTAGCACTTATGATAAAATATGTGATAATTAACAATAAATCAAGGCCTATCAAACATAATCATAATTATTCCAAACAAATGTTGACAAAACAGAAAGGTTCCCAATTTCTGACAGCAAGGACAGTAAAGAGGTATTGCATACATGCAGTGTTTTCTTGTTATTGTTTACCGGCATCACAATTCTTTGTTTATCAAAAGTTTGTAATGAAAATATGAACACTGAGGTGGCTATTAGTTTTCACTTGCCCAAGGACACGGAGTTCTTACGCGTTTGCTTTCCTGACCTCTAAAACTGGTCGCTCCTGGTGTGGCGCGATGGGATTTCTACGGCCCTGGGAGGAAGTTGAAAGGAGGAATTGAAAGCTTAATTTTGTGAAAATGTTTCGATTTGATTGAACCTGTAAATAGGTTACAAGAAGATCAAAGGGTTGTTAAAAACCTCCTCAAATCCTGTAATAATGTGACAAGAATATCAATGGATGGATGAAAATTTCCTCTAATCCTGTAATAATGTTACAAGCAGGGGCAGACAATTGGATTTTTCAGGTACTTGCCCAAGGAGAGGTTTGACCAAAATTTACTTTCCCTACCTTAAGACACATTTGCCCTACTTCGTAAAGACACAAGTTAAGAGACGCATGCATTTGAATCTTTTAATTCATATTGTCAATTGAATCACTTCTTAGTTGTGTTTTTGCAGCAGAAATTCAATGATCCGAGGGCTTTGTTAATACTGTCCTTTCAGCCCACTTCAGAAATCGGAGAACCTTGATTTTGTTAACTGTTTCTTTTAAAATTTTCAAAAAGATAAACGCTGTTTGATAGGTCTACATTTCTCATAATTTCTAATATAAGTTTAATACTGGTATGTGCAACGAATTGTAAATTATAATCAGACCGACATTGAGGTCTATGAGCGCTGAGCGCCTACGTCGCCGCCGTCCGTAGAGAAACGCTCTCGTTCATAATTGTTTTCTTGTTCTGGTAAATATAGTAGCACTTATGATAAAATATGTGATAATTAACAATAAATCAAGGCCTATCAAACATAATCATAATTATTCCAAACAAATGTTGACAAAACAGAAAGGTTCCCAATTTCTGACAGCAAGGACAGTAAAGAGGTATTGCATACATGCAGTGTTTTCTTGTTATTGTTTACCGGCATCACAATTCTTTGTTTATCAAAAGTTTGTAATGAAAATATGAACACTGAGGTGGCTATTAGTTTTCACTTGCCCAAGGACACGGAGTTCTTACGCGTTTGCTTTCCTGACCTCTAAAACTGGTCGCTCCTGGTGTGGCGCGATGGGATTTCTACGGCCCTGGGAGGAAGTTGAAAGGATGAATTGAAAGCTTAATTTTGTGAAAATGTTTCGATTTGATTGAACCTGTAAATAGGTTACAAGAAGATCAAAGGGTTGATAAAAAGCTCCTCAAATCCTGTAATAATGTGACAAGAATATCAATGGATGGATGAAAAGTTCCTCTAATCCTGTTTTAATGTTACAAGCAGGGGCAGACAATTGGATTTTTCAGGTACTTGCCCAAGGAGAGGTTTGACCAAAATTTACTTTCCCTACCTTAAGACACATTTGCCCTACTTCGTAAAGACACAAGTTAAGAGACGCATGCATTTGAATCTTTTAATTCATATTGTCAATTGAATCACTTCTTAGTTGTGTTTTTGCAGCAGAAATTCAATGATCCGAGGGCTTTGGTTAATACTGTCCTTGCAGCCCACTTCAGAAATCGGAGAACCTTGATTTTGTTAACTGTTTCTTTTAAAATTTTCAATAAGATAAACGCTGTTTGATAGGTCTACATTTCTCATAATTTTTAATATAAGTTTAATACTGGTATGTGAATGGAATTGTAAATTATAATCAGACCGACATTGAGGTCTATGAGCGCTGAGCGCCTACGTCGCCGCCGTCCGTAGAGAAACGCTCTCGTTCATAATTGTTTTCTTGTTCTGGTAAATATAGTAGCACTTATGATAAAATATGTGATAATTAACGATAAATCAAGGCATATCAAACATAATCATAATTATTCCAAACAAATGTTGACAAAACAGAAAGGTTCCCAATTTCTGACAGCAAGGACAGTAAAGAGGTATTGCATACATGCAGTGCTTTCTTGTTATTGTTAACCGGCATCACAATTCTTTGTTTATCAAAAGTTTGTAATGAAAATGTGAACACTGAGGTGGTTATTAGTTTTCACTTGCCCAAGGACACGGAGTTCTTACGCGTTTGCTTTCCTGACCTCTAAAACTGGTCGCTCCTGGTGTGGCGCGATGGGATTTCTACGGCCCTGGGAGGAAGTTGAAAGGATGAATTGAAAGCTTAATTTTGTGTAAATGTTTCGATTTGATTCAACCTGTAAATAGGTTACAAGAAGATCAAAGGGTTGATAAAAATCTCCTCAAATCCTGTAATAATGTGACAAGAATATCAATGGATGGATGAAAAGTTCCTCTAATCCTGTAATAATGTTACAAGCAGGGGCAGACAATTGGATTTTTCAGGTACTTGCCCAAGGAGAGGTTTGACCAAAATTTACTTTCCCTACCTTAAGACACATTTGCCCTACTTCGTAAAGACACAAGTTAAGAGACGCATGCATTTGAATCTTTTAATTCATATTGTCAATTGAATCACTTCTTAGTTGTGTTTTTGCAGCAGAAATTCAATGATCCGAGGGATTTGTTAATACTGTCCTTTCAGCCCACTTCAGAAATCGGAGAACCTTGATTTTGTTAACTGTTTCTTTTAAAATTTTCAATAAGATAAACGCTATTTGATAGGTCTACATTTCTCATAATTTCTAATATAAGTTTAATACTGGTATGTGCAAGGAATTGTAAATTATAATCAGACCGACATTGAGGTCTATGAGCGCTGAGCGCCTACGTCGCCGCCGTCCGTAGAGAAACGCTCTCGTTCATAATTGTTTTCTTGTTCTGGTAAATATAGTAGCACTTATGATAAAATATGTGATAATTAACAATAAATAAAGGCCTATCAAACATAATCATAATTATTCCAAACAAATGTTGACAAAACAGAAAGGTTCCCAATTTCTGACAGCAAGGACAGTAAAGAGGTATTGCATACATGCAGTGTTTTCTTGTTATTGTTTACCGGCATCACAATTCTTTGTTTATCAAAAGTTTGTAATGAAAATTTGAACACTGAGGTGGTTATTAGTTTTCACTTGCCCAAGGACACGGAGTTCTTACGCGTTTGCTTTCCTGACCTCTAAAACTGGTCGCTCCTGGTGTGGCGCGATGGGATTTCTACGGCCCTGGGAGGAAGTTGAAAGGATGAATTGAAAGCTTAATTTTGTGAAAATGTTTCGATTTGATTGAACCTGTAAATAGGTTACAAGAAGATCAAAGGGTTGATAAAAAGCTCCTCAAATCCTGTAATAATGTGACAAGAATATCAATGGATGGATGAAAAGTTCCTCTAATCCTGTAATAATGTTACAAGCAGGGGCAGACAATTGGATTTTTCAGGTACTTGCCCAAGGAGAGGTTTGACCAAAATTTACTTTCCCTACCTTAAGACACATTTGCCCTACTTCGTAAAGACACAAGTTAAGAGACGCATGCATTTGAATCTTTTAATTCATATTGTCAATTGAATCACTTCTTAGTTGTGTTTTTGCAGCAGAAATTCAATGATCCGAGGGCTTTGGTTAATACTGTCCTTGCAGCCCACTTCAGAAATCGGAGAACCTTGATTTTGTTAACTGTTTCTTTTAAAATTTTCAATAAGATAAACGCTGTTTGATAGGTCTACATTTCTCATAATTTTTAATATAAGTTTAATACTGGTATGTGAATGGAATTGTAAATTATAATCAGACCGACATTGAGGTCTATGAGCGCTGAGCGCCTACGTCGCCGCCGTCCGTAGAGAAACGCTCTCGTTCATAATTGTTTTCTTGTTCTGGTAAATATAGTAGCACTTATGATAAAATATGTGATAATTAACGATAAATCAAGGCATATCAAACATAATCATAATTATTCCTAACAAATGTTGACAAAACAGAAAGGTTCCCAATTTCTGACAGCAAGGACAGTAAAGAGGTATTGCATACATGCAGTGCTTTCTTGTTATTGTTAACCGGCATCACAATTCTTTGTTTATCAAAAGTTTGTAATGAAAATGTGAACACTGAGGTGGTTAATAGTTTTCACTTGCCCAAGGACACGGAGTTCTTACGCGTTTGCTTTCCTGACCTCTAAAACTGGTCGCTCCTGGTGTGGCGCGATGGGATTTCTACGGCCCTGGGAGGAAGTTGAAAGGATGAATTGAAAGCTTAATTTTGTGTAAATGTTTCGATTTGATTCAACCTGTAAATAGGTTACAAGAAGATCAAAGGGTTGATAAAAATCTCCTCAAATCCTGTAATAATGTGACAAGAATATCAATGGATGGATGAAAAGTTCCTCTAATCCTGTAATAATGTTACAAGCAGGGGCAGACAATTGGATTTTTCAGGTACTTGCCCAAGGAGAGGTTTGACCAAAATTTACTTTCCCTACCTTAAGACACATTTGCCCTACTTCGTAAAGACACAAGTTAAGAGACGCATGCATTTGAATCTTTTAATTCATATTGTCAATTGAATCACTTCTTAGTTGTGTTTTTGCAGCAGAAATTCAATGATCCGAGGGATTTGTTAATACTGTCCTTTCAGCCCACTTCAGAAATCGGAGAACCTTGATTTTGTTAACTGTTTCTTTTAAAATTTTCAATAAGATAAACGCTATTTGATAGGTCTACATTTCTCATAATTTCTAATATAAGTTTAATACTGGTATGTGCAAGGAATTGTAAATTATAATCAGACCGACATTGAGGTCTATGAGCGCTGAGCGCCTACGTCGCCGCCGTCCGTAGAGAAACGCTCTCGTTCATAATTGTTTTCTTGTTCTGGTAAATATAGTAGCACTTATGATAAAATATGTGATAATTAACAATAAATAAAGGCCTATCAAACATAATCATAATTATTCCAAACAAATGTTGACAAAACAGAAAGGTTCCCAATTTCTGACAGCAAGGACAGTAAAGAGGTATTGCATACATGCAGTGTTTTCTTGTTATTGTTTACCGGCATCACAATTCTTTGTTTATCAAAAGTTTGTAATGAAAATTTGAACACTGAGGTGGTTATTAGTTTTCACTTGCCCAAGGACACGGAGTTCTTACGCGTTTGCTTTCCTGACCTCTAAAACTGGTCGCTCCTGGTGTGGTGCGATGGGATTTCTACGGCCCTGGGAGGAAGTTGAAAGGATGAATTGAAAGCTTAATTTTGTGAAAATGTTTCGATTTGATTGAACCTGTAAATAGGTTACAAGAAGATCAAAGGGTTGATAAAAAGCTCCTCAAATCCTGTAATAATGTGACAAGAATATCAATGGATGGATGAAAAGTTCCTCTAATCCTGTAATAATGTTACAAGCAGGGGCAGACAATTGGATTTTTCAGGTACTTGCCCAAGGAGAGGTTTGACCCAAAATTTACTTTCCCTACCTTAAGACACATTTGTCCTACGTCGTAAAGACTTAAGTTAAGAGAAGCATGCATTTGAATCTTTTAATTCATATTGTCAATTGAATCACTTCTTAGTTGTGTTTTTTGCAGCGGAAATTCAATGATCCGAGGGCTTTGTTAATACTGTCCTTTCAGCCCACTTCAGAAATCGGAGAACCCTGATTTTGTTAACTTTTTCTTTTAAAATTTTCAATAAGATAAACGCTGTTTGATAGGTCTACATTTCTCATAATTTCTAATATAAGTTTAATACTTGTAATTGTAAATTATAATCAGACCGACATTGAGGTCTATGAGCGCTGAGCGCCTACGTCGCCGCCGTCCGTAGAGAAACGCTCTCGTTCATAATTGTTTTCTTGTTCTGGTAAATATAGTAGCACTTATGATAAAATATGTGATAATTAACAATAAATCAAGGCCTATCAAACATAATCATAATTATTCCAAACAAATGTTGACAAAACAGAAAGGTTCCCAATTTCTGACAGCAAGGACAGTAAAGAGGTATTGCATACATGCAGTGTTTTCTTGTTATTGTTTACCGGCATCACAATTCTTTGTTTATCAAAAGTTTGTAATGAAAAGGTGAACACTGAGGTGGTTATTAGTTTTCACTTGCCCAAGGACACGGAGTTCTTACGCGTTTGCTTTCCTGACCTCTAAAACTGGTCGCTCCTGGTGTGGCGCGATGGGATTTCTACGGCCCTGGGAGGAAGTTGAAAGGATGAATTGAAAGCTTAATTTTGTGAAAATGTTTCGATTTGATTGAACCTGTAAATAGGTTACAAGAAGATCAAAGGGTTGATAAAAAGCTCCTCAAATCCTGTAATAATGTGACAAGAATATCAATGGATGGATGAAAAGTTCCTCTAATCCTGTAATAATGTTACAAGCAGGGGCAGACAATTGGATTTTTCAGGTACTTGCCCAAGGAGAGGTTTGACCCAAAATTTACTTTCCCTACCTTAAGACACATTAGCCCTACGTCGTAAAGACACAAGTTAAGAGACGCATGCATTTGAATCTTTTAATTCATATTGTCAATTGAATCACTTCTTAGTTGTGTTTTTGCAGCAGAAATTCAATGATCCGAGGGCTTTGGTTAATACTGTCCTTTCAGCCCACTTCAGAAATCGGAGAACCTTGATTTTGTTAACTGTTTCTTTTAAAATTTTCAATAAGATAAACGCTGTTTGATAGGTCTACATTTCTCATAATTTTTAAAATAAGTTTAATACTCGTATGTGCAAGGAATTGTAAATTATAATCAGACCGACATTGAGGTCTATGAGCGCTGAGCGCCTACGTCGCCGCCGTCCGTAGAGAAACGCTCTCGTTCATAATTGTTTTCTTGTTCTGGTAAATATAGTAGCACTTATGATAAAATATGTGATAATTAACTATAAATCAAGGCCTATCAAACATAATCATAATTATTCCAAACAAATGTTGACAAAACAGAAAGGTTCCCAATTTCTGACAGCAAGGACAATAAAGAGGTATTGCATACATGCAGTGTTTTCTTGTTATTGTTTACCGGCATCACAATTCTTTGTTTATCAAAAGTTTGTAATGAAAATGTGAACACTGAGGTGGTTATTAGTTTTCACTTGCCCAAGGACACGGAGTTCTTACGCGTTTGCTTTCCTGACCTCTAAAACTGGTCGCTCCTGGTGTGGCGCGATGGGATTTCTACGGCCCTGGGAGGAAGTTGAAAGGATGAATTGAAAGCTTGATTTTGTGAAAATGTTTCGATTTGATTGAACCTGTAAGTAGGTTACAAGAAGATCATAGGGTTGATAAAAAGCTCCTCAAATCCTGTAATAATGTGACAAGAATATCAATGGATGGATGAAAAGTTCCTCTAATCCTGTAATAATGTTACAAGCAGGGGCAGACAATTGGATTTTTCAGGTACTTGCCCAAGGAGAGGTTTGACCCAAAATTTACTTTCCCTACCTTAAGACACATTTGCCCTACGTCGTAAAGACACAAGTTAAGAGAAGCATGCATTTGAATCTTTTAATTCATATTGTCAATTGAATCACTTCTTAGTTGTGTTTTTGCAGCAGAAATTCAATGATCCGAGGGATTTGTTAATACTGTCCTTTCAGCCCACTTCAGAAATCGGAGAACCTTGATTTTGTTAACTGTTTCTTTTAAAATTTTCAATAAGATAAACGCTATTTGATAGGTCTACATTTCTCATAATTTCTAATATAAGTTTAATACTGGTATGTGCAAGGAATTGTAAATTATAATCAGACCGACATTGAGGTCTATGAGCGCTGAGCGCCTACGTCGCCGCCGTCCGTAGAGAAACGCTCTCGTTCATAATTGTTTTCTTGTTCTGGTAAATATAGTAGCACTTATGATAAAATATGTGATAATTAACAATAAATCAAGGCCTATCAAACATAATCATAATTATTCCAAACAAATGTTGACAAAACAGAAAGGTTCCCAATTTCTGACAGCAAGGACAGTAAAGAGGTATTGCATACATGCAGTGTTTTCTTGTTATTGTTTACCGGCATCACAATTCTTTGTTTGTCAAAAGTTTGTAATGAAAATTTGAACACTGAGGTGGTTATTAGTTTTCACTTGCCCAAGGACACGGAGTTCTTACGCGTTTGCTTTCCTGACCTCTAAAACTGGTCGCTCCTGGTGTGGTGCGATGGGATTTCTACGGCCCTGGGAGGAAGTTGAAAGGATGAATTGAAAGCTTAATTTTGTGAAAATGTTTCGATTTGATTGAACCTGTCAATAGGTTACAAGAAGATCAAAGGGTTGATAAAAAGCTCCTCAAATCCTGTAATAATGTGACAAGAATATCAATGGATGGATGAAAAGTTCCTCTAATCCTGTAATAATGTTACAAGCAGGGGCAGACAATTGGATTTTTCAGGTACTTGCCCAAGGAGAGGTTTGACCCAAAATTTACTTTCCCTACCTTAAGACACATTTGTCCTACGTCTTAAAGACTTAAGTTAAGAGAAGCATGCATTTGAATCTTTTAATTCATATTGTCAATTGAATCACTTCTTAGTTGTGTTTTTTGCAGCGGAAATTCAATGATCCGAGGGCTTTGTTAATACTGTCCTTTCAGCCCACTTCAGAAATCGGAGAACCCTGATTTTGTTAACTTTTTCTTTTAAAATTTTCAATAAGATAAACGCTGTTTGATAGGTCTACATTTCTCATAATTTCTAATATAAGTTTAATACTGGTATGTGCAAGGAATTGTAAATTATAATCAGACCGACATTGAGGTCTATGAGCGCTGAGCGCCTACGTCGCCGCCGTCCGTAGAGAAACGCTCTCGTTCATAATTGTTTTCTTGTTCTGGTAAATATAGTAGCACTTATGATAAAATATGTGATAATTAACAATAAATCAAGGCCTATCAAACATAATCATAATTATTCCAAACAAATGTTGACAAAACAGAAAGGTTCCCAATTTCTGACAGCAAGGACAGTAAAGAGGTATTGCATACATGCAGTGTTTTCTTGTTATTGTTTACCGGCATCACAATTCTTTGTTTATCAAAAGTTTGTAATGAAAATTTGAACACTGAGGTGGTTATTAGTTTTCACTTGCCCAAGGACACGGAGTTCTTACGCGTTTGCTTTCCTGACCTCTAAAACTGGTCGCTCCTGGTGTGGTGCGATGGGATTTCTACGGCCCTGGGAGGAAGTTGAAAGGATGAATTGAAAGCTTAATTTTGTGAAAATGTTTCGATTTGATTGAACCTGTCAATAGGTTACAAGAAGATCAAAGGGTTGATAAAAAGCTCCTCAAATCCTGTAATAATGTGACAAGAATATCAATGGATGGATGAAAAGTTCCTCTAATCCTGTAATAATGTTACAAGCAGGGGCAGACAATTGGATTTTTCAGGTACTTGCCCAAGGAGAGGTTTGACCCAAAATTTACTTTCCCTACCTTAAGACACATTTGTCCTACGTCGTAAAGACTTAAGTTAAGAGAAGCATGCATTTGAATCTTTTAATTCATATTGTCAATTGAATCACTTCTTAGTTGTGTTTTTTGCAGCGGAAATTCAATGATCCGAGGGCTTTGTTAATACTGTCCTTTCAGCCCACTTCAGAAATCGGAGAACCCTGATTTTGTTAACTTTTTCTTTTAAAATTTTCAATAAGATAAACGCTGTTTGATAGGTCTACATTTCTCATAATTTCTAATATAAGTTTAATACTTGTAATTGTAAATTATAATCAGACCGACATTGAGGTCTATGAGCGCTGAGCGCCTACGTCGCCGCCGTCCGTAGAGAAACGCTCTCGTTCATAATTGTTTTCTTGTTCTGGTAAATATAGTAGCACTTATGATAAAATATGTGATAATTAACAATAAATCAAGGCCTATCAAACATAATCATAATTATTCCAAACAAATGTTGACAAAACAGAAAGGTTCCCAATTTCTGACAGCAAGGACAGTAAAGAGGTATTGCATACATGCAGTGTTTTCTTGTTATTGTTTACCGGCATCACAATTCTTTGTTTATCAAAAGTTTGTAATGAAAAGGTGAACACTGAGGTGGTTATTAGTTTTCACTTGCCCAAGGACACGGAGTTCTTACGCGTTTGCTTTCCTGACCTCTAAAACTGGTCGCTCCTGGTGTGGCGCGATGGGATTTCTACGGCCCTGGGAGGAAGTTGAAAGGATGAATTGAAAGCTTAATTTTGTGAAAATGTTTCGATTTGATTGAACCTGTAAATAGGTTACAAGAAGATCAAAGGGTTGATAAAAAGCTCCTCAAATCCTGTAATAATGTGACAAGAATATCAATGGATGGATGAAAAGTTCCTCTAATCCTGTAATAATGTTACAAGCAGGGGCAGACAATTGGATTTTTCAGGTACTTGCCCAAGGAGAGGTTTGACCCAAAATTTACTTTCCCTACCTTAAGACACATTAGCCCTACGTCGTAAAGACACAAGTTAAGAGACGCATGCATTTGAATCTTTTAATTCATATTGTCAATTGAATCACTTCTTAGTTGTGTTTTTGCAGCAGAAATTCAATGATCCGAGGGCTTTGGTTAATACTGTCCTTTCAGCCCACTTCAGAAATCGGAGAACCTTGATTTTGTTAACTGTTTCTTTTAAAATTTTCAATAAGATAAACGCTGTTTGATAGGTCTACATTTCTCATAATTTTTAAAATAAGTTTAATACTCGTATGTGCAAGGAATTGTAAATTATAATCAGACCGACATTGAGGTCTATGAGCGCTGAGCGCCTACGTCGCCGCCGTCCGTAGAGAAACGCTCTCGTTCATAATTGTTTTCTTGTTCTGGTAAATATAGTAGCACTTATGATAAAATATGTGATAATTAACTATAAATCAAGGCCTATCAAACATAATCATAATTATTCCAAACAAATGTTGACAAAACAGAAAGGTTCCCAATTTCTGACAGCAAGGACAATAAAGAGGTATTGCATACATGCAGTGTTTTCTTGTTATTGTTTACCGGCATCACAATTCTTTGTTTATCAAAAGTTTGTAATGAAAATGTGAACACTGAGGTGGTTATTAGTTTTCACTTGCCCAAGGACACGGAGTTCTTACGCGTTTGCTTTCCTGACCTCTAAAACTGGTCGCTCCTGGTGTGGCGCGATGGGATTTCTACGGCCCTGGGAGGAAGTTGAAAGGATGAATTGAAAGCTTAATTTTGTGAAAATGTTTCGCTTTGATTGAACCTGTAAGTAGGTTACAAGAAGATCATAGGGTTGATAAAAAGCTCCTCAAATCCTGTAATAATGTGACAAGAATATCAATGGATGGATGAAAAGTTCCTCTAATCCTGTAATAATGTTACAAGCAGGGGCAGACAATTGGATTTTTCAGGTACTTGCCCAAGGAGAGGTTTGACCCAAAATTTACTTTCCCTACCTTAAGACACATTTGCCCTACGTCGTAAAGACACAAGTTAAGAGACGCATGCATTTGATTCTTTTAATTCATATTGTCAATTGAATCACTTCTTAGTTGTGTTTTTGCAGCAGAAATTCAATGATCCGAGGGATTTGTTAATACTGTCCTTTCAGCCCACTTCAGAAATCGGAGAACCTTGATTTTGTTAACTGTTTCTTTTAAAATTTTCAATAAGATAAACGCTATTTGATAGGTCTACATTTCTCATAATTTCTAATATAAGTTTAATACTGGTATGTGCAAGGAATTGTAAATTATAATCAGACCGACATTGAGGTCTATGAGCGCTGAGCGCCTACGTCGCCGCCGTCCGTAGAGAAACGCTCTCGTTCATAATTGTTTTCTTGTTCTGGTAAATATAGTAGCACTTATGATAAAATATGTGATAATTAACAATAAATCAAGGCCTATCAAACATAATCATAATTATTCCAAACAAATGTTGACAAAACAGAAAGGTTCCCAATTTCTGACAGCAAGGACAGTAAAGAGGTATTGCATACATGCAGTGTTTTCTTGTTATTGTTTACCGGCATCACAATTCTTTGTTTATCAAAAGTTTGTAATGAAAATTTGAACACTGAGGTGGTTATTAGTTTTCACTTGCCCAAGGACACGGAGTTCTTACGCGTTTGCTTTCCTGACCTCTAAAACTGGTCGCTCCTGGTGTGGTGCGATGGGATTTCTACGGCCCTGGGAGGAAGTTGAAAGGATGAATTGAAAGCTTAATTTTGTGAAAATGTTTCGATTTGATTGAACCTGTCAATAGGTTACAAGAAGATCAAAGGGTTGATAAAAAGCTCCTCAAATCCTGTAATAATGTGACAAGAATATCAATGGATGGATGAAAAGTTCCTCTAATCCTGTAATAATGTTACAAGCAGGGGCAGACAATTGGATTTTTCAGGTACTTGCCCAAGGAGAGGTTTGACCCAAAATTTACTTTCCCTACCTTAAGACACATTTGTCCTACGTCTTAACAGCAATTCTCTGTAAGGACCAAACTCGATCGGCACGGCATGTCATGGATTTTGATGATTTTCGGTATAATGGGTATATATTAAGTACTGACCATGAAAATGACACTTTTTGGCCAATGTGACCTCTGGTTGCCATGGTAACGAGGTCATTCTATTTATAGCACTGTTGGGACTATGAAATAAGCCATCTCCGGAGACTTCGTTGCCATGGATACCACTGTAACAGCTTGTTCATCTTTATATGATCTATTCTTCTTTACTTTCATTCTTACTTAGTACACTTAGTTATGTGATATTTATTACAGGAAGCTTATTGTATTAAGTCAAAATAAGTCAAAATGAAGCGAAAAATAGAGGTGAAAATAAGGGCCAATTTAGTGTGTTTTTGACCATTTTCAATCTTAAATATCACAAAAGGCACCAATAGGAGACCAATGATTTTCACCAAAGGAAATATATGTTTATTGACAAATAAAATGAACGAAAAATTGGAGTGGGTATTTTAAGAGTTTTACCTAAATTCTGTCGCCAAAGACCGTTGCCATGGCGACATTAGACCTTTTTGCTTGTTTCATATTATCTTTGAAATTGATTTTATTCCTCTTTAGAGTTACATAAGACTGTCAAAATGAATGCATGTATAGATATGACTTAAATCTTTTACATAAGAACAATTAAAATGTTCAAGGTCATTGGCTTGATATGCAAGGTCATGTATACTTTGAGACTCAAATTTTGCATAAAATATTGATTTTTTAAATTGTTTGTTACCGATTTTAATTATTTTTTATTTGAATATTTTCATAGGTCATATTTTTTATGAAAGCAAATGAATATAAGAAAAAAAATCTTAGAATTTATTGAACTGGAGAAATTTAATGGGAAAATATTTTTCGTCAAAAAAACTAGATAATACAGATTTCGTCCCTTTTTTTATCAAAATAATCACCAAGAATTTAGATATTCGAAGATGTGAAGAAACGTTATCAATAGTTCTAAGAGATTAGTGATACGTTTATCATTTTATGGCAAATAACTGTAAAGTTCAATACTTCAAGGTTTCTGAAATATTGGCACCTTTATTTCATGAAAAATCAGGAATTTTCGTCAAATCTGGTCACTTAAATTTTTAATGACCTTGGAAATTCAGTGGGTGACCTTGAAATAATTTCAAGGTCATTTTTATATTGAAACCCCTCTGATAGATGTATACATGAACTTCTGTTCCAGTATCATGTGTAGATAGTTTGATAGAGGTTGTGTTTAAATCTATCGTATGGAAACCTTTCAGCCGATTGTTGCCATAGCAACCAAATTTGAAGCTGGTTTGCATATAAAAGGACAAATTTACCCAATCAAATTTTTATATTTATGTATAGTTCAAAGATGATACTCATTGGATAACTAGATTTTGGACTTTAAAAATGAGTGCTTTTGTGAATTTTTCAACCTTGTAAAACAGTAAAAACATGCAAAACTGGGTCTCTTTATGCCCAAAAGAGAGCATTTTGATACCCCATTTTGGCCCAATTTTTCATCCTGTATACAAAAGGCATCCGAGATTAATGTAAAAAACTTTACAAATATGTATAATAAAAAGGATTGAAAGAAAATATTCAAAGTAATTTCAGACAAAAAATGTATCCGTTTCCATGGTAACGAAGCCTACAAATATGCCTCGTCCTATGAAATTTCCCGATTTTTGAAACTTCAGACATGGTTACCATGGCAACGACAACCTTTTTGAAAAAAACGGAGTCGATTTGCATATAAGTACTTCATATTGAACTTCCATACCAAAAATCTCAAAAATCCATGACATGCCGTGCCAAAATGTTTTGAAATTCTTTGGTTCTTACAGAGAATTGCTGTTAAAGACTTAAGTTAAGAGAAGCATGCATTTGAATCTTTTAATTCATATTGTCAATTGAATCACTTCTTAGTTGTGTTTTTTGCAGCGGAAATTCAATGATCCGAGGGCTTTGTTAATACTGTCCTTTCAGCCCACTTCAGAAATCGGAGAACCCTGATTTTGTTAACTTTTTCTTTTAAAATTTTCAATAAGATAAACGCTGTTTGATAGGTCTACATTTCTCATAATTTCTAATATAAGTTTAATACTGGTATGTGCAAGGAATTGTAAATTATAATCAGACCGACATTGAGGTCTATGAGCGCTGAGCGCCTACGTCGCCGCCGTCCGTAGAGAAACGCTCTCGTTCATAATTGTTTTCTTGTTCTGGTAAATATAGTAGCACTTATGATAAAATATGTGATAATTAACAATAAATCAAGGCCTATCAAACATAATCATAATTATTCCAAACAAATGTTGACAAAACAGAAAGGTTCCCAATTTCTGACAGCAAGGACAGTAAAGAGGTATTGCATACATGCAGTGTTTTCTTGTTATTGTTTACCGGCATCACAATTCTTTGTTTATCAAAAGTTTGTAATGAAAATGTGAACACTGAGGTGGTTATTAGTTTTCACTTGCCCAAGGACACGGAGTTCTTACGCGTTTGCTTTCCTGACCTCTAAAACTGGTCGCTCCTGGTGTGGCGCGATGGGATTTCTACGGCCCTTGGAGGAAGTTGAAAGGATGAATTGAAAGCTTAATTTTGTGAAAATGTTTCGATTTGATTGAATCTGTAAATAGGTTACAAGAAGATCAAAGGGTTGATAAAAAGCTCCTCAAATCCTGTAATAATGTGACAAGAATATCAATGAATGGATGAAAAGTTCCTCTAATCCTGTAATAATGTTACAAGCAGGGGCAGACAATTGGATTTTTCAGGTACTTGCCCAAGGAGAGGTTTGACCCAAAATTTACTTTCCCTACCTTAAGACACATTAGCCCTACGTCGTAAAGACACAAGTTAAGAGACGCATGCATTTGAATCTTTTAATTCATATTGTCAATTGAATCACTTCTTAGTTGTGTTTTTGCAGCAGAAATTCAATGATCCGAGGGCTTTGGTTAATACTGTCCTTTCAGCCCACTTCAGAAATTGGAGAACCTTGATTTTGTTAACTGTTTCTTTTAAAATTTTCAATAAGATAAACGCTGTTTGATAGGTCTACATTTCTCATAATTTTTAAAATAAGTTTAATACTGGTATGTGCAAGGAATTGTAAATTATAATCAGACCGACATTGAGGTCTATGAGCGCTGAGCGCCTACGTCGCCGCCGTCCGTAAAGAAACGCTCTCGTTCATAATTGTTTTCTTGTTCTGGTAAATATAGTAGCACTTATGATAAAATATGTGATAATTAACTATAAATCAAGGCCTATCAAACATAATCATAATTATTCCAAACAAATGTTGACAAAACAGAAAGGTTCCCAATTTCTGACAGCAAGGACAATAAAGAGGTATTGCATACATGCAGTGTTTTCTTGTTATTGTTTACCGGCATCACAATTCTTTGTTTATCAAAAGTTTGTAATGAAAATGTGAACACTGAGGTGGTTATTAGTTTTCACTTGCCCAAGGACACGGAGTTCTTACGCGTTTGCTTTCCTGACCTCTAAAACTGGTCGCTCCTGGTGTGGCGCGATGGGATTTCTACGGCCCTGGGAGGAAGTTGAAAGGATGAATTGAAAGCTTAATTTTGTGAAAATGTTTCGATTTGATTGAACCTGTAAATAGGTTACAAGAAGATCAAAGGGTTGATAAAAATCTCCTCAAATCCTGTAATAATGTGACAAGAATATCAATGGATGGATGAAAAGTTCCTCTAATCCTGTAATAATGTTACAAGCAGGGGCAGACAATTGGATTTTTCAGGTACTTGCCCAAGGAGAGGTTTGACCCAAAATTTACTTTCCCTACCTTAAGACACATTTGCCCTACGTCGTAAAGACACAAGTTAAGAGACGCATGCATTTGAATCTTTTAATTCATATTGTCAATTGAATCACTTCTTAGTTGTGTTTTTGCAGCAGAAATTCAATGATCCGAGGGCTTTGGTTAATACTGTCCTTGCAGCCCACTTCAGAAATCGGAGAACCCTGAATTTGTTAACTGTTTCTTTTAAAATTTTCAATAAGATAAACGCTGTTTGATAGGTCTACATTTCTCATAATTTTTAAAATAAGTTTAATACTGGTATGTGCAAGGAATTGTAAATTATAATCAGACCGACATTGAGGTCTATGAGCGCTGAGCGCCTACGTCGCCGCCGTCCGTAGAGAAACGCTCTCGTTCATAATTGTTTTCTTGTTCTGGTAAATATAGTAGCACTTATGATAAAATATGTGATAATTAACAATAAATCAAGGCCTATCAAACATAATCATAATTATTCCAAACAAATGTTGACAAAACAGAAAGGTTCCCAATTTCTGACAGCAAGGACAGTAAAGAGGTATTGCATACATGCAGTGTTTTCTTGTTATTGTTTACCGGCATCACAATTCTTTGTTTATCAAAAGTTTGTAATGAAAAGGTGAACACTGAGGTGGTTATTAGTTTTCACTTGCCCAAGGACACGGAGTTCTTACGCGTTTGCTTTCCTGACCTCTAAAACTGGTCGCTCCTGGTGTGGCGCGATGGGATTTCTACGGCCCTGGGAGGAAGTTGAAAGGATGAATTGAAAGCTTAATTTTGTGAAAATGTTTCGATTTGATTGAACCTGTAAATAGGTTACAAGAAGATCAAAGGGTTGATAAAAAGCTCCTCAAATCCTGTAATAATGTGACAAGAATATCAATGGATGGATGAAAAGTTCCTCTAATCCTGTAATAATGTTACAAGCAGGGGCAGACAATTGGATTTTTCAGGTACTTGCCCAAGGAGAGGTTTGACCCAAAATTTACTTTCCCTACCTTAAGACACATTAGCCCTACGTCGTAAAGACACAAGTTAAGAGACGCATGCATTTGAATCTTTTAATTCATATTGTCAATTGAATCACTTCTTAGTTGTGTTTTTGCAGCAGAAATTCAATGATCCGAGGGCTTTGGTTAATACTGTCCTTTCAGCCCACTTCAGAAATCGGAGAACCTTGATTTTGTTAACTGTTTCTTTTAAAATTTTCAATAAGATAAACGCTGTTTGATAGGTCTACATTTCTCATAATTTTTAAAATAAGTTTAATACTCGTATGTGCAAGGAATTGTAAATTATAATCAGACCGACATTGAGGTCTATGAGCGCTGAGCGCCTACGTCGCCGCCGTCCGTAGAGAAACGCTCTCGTTCATAATTGTTTTCTTGTTCTGGTAAATATAGTAGCACTTATGATAAAATATGTGATAATTAACTATAAATCAAGGCCTATCAAACATAATCATAATTATTCCAAACAAATGTTGACAAAACAGAAAGGTTCCCAATTTCTGACAGCAAGGACAATAAAGAGGTATTGCATACATGCAGTGTTTTCTTGTTATTGTTTACCGGCATCACAATTCTTTGTTTATCAAAAGTTTGTAATGAAAATGTGAACACTGAGGTGGTTATTAGTTTTCACTTGCCCAAGGACACGGAGTTCTTACGCGTTTGCTTTCCTGACCTCTAAAACTGGTCGCTCCTGGTGTGGCGCGATGGGATTTCTACGGCCCTGGGAGGAAGTTGAAAGGATGAATTGAAAGCTTAATTTTGTGAAAATGTTTCGATTTGATTGAACCTGTAAGTAGGTTACAAGAAGATCATAGGGTTGATGAAAAGCTCCTCAAATCCTGTAATAATGTGACAAGAATATCAATGGATGGATGAAAAGTTCCTCTAATCCTGTAATAATGTTACAAGCAGGGGCAGACAATTGGATTTTTCAGGTACTTGCCCAAGGAGAGGTTTGACCCAAAATTTACTTTCCCTACCTTAAGACACATTTGCCCTACGTCGTAAAGACACAAGTTAAGAGACGCATGCATTTGAATCTTTTAATTCATATTGTCAATTGAATCACTTCTTAGTTGTGTTTTTGCAGCAGAAATTCAATGATCCGAGGGATTTGTTAATACTGTCCTTTCAGCCCACTTCAGAAATCGGAGAACCTTGATTTTGTTAACTGTTTCTTTTAAAATTTTCAATAAGATAAACGCTATTTGATAGGTCTACATTTCTCATAATTTCTAATATAAGTTTAATACTGGTATGTGCAAGGAATTGTAAATTATAATCCGACCGACATTGAGGTCTATGAGCGCTGAGCGCCTACGTCGCCGCCGTCCGTAGAGAAACGCTCTCGTTCATAATTGTTTTCTTGTTCTGGTAAATATAGTAGCACTTATGATAAAATATGTGATAATTAACAATAAATCAAGGCCTATCAAACATAATCATAATTATTCCAAACAAATGTTGACAAAACAGAAAGGTTCCCAATTTCTGACAGCAAGGACAGTAAAGAGGTATTGCATACATGCAGTGTTTTCTTGTTATTGTTTACCGGCATCACAATTCTTTGTTTATCAAAAGTTTGTAATGAAAATTTGAACACTGAGGTGGTTATTAGTTTTCACTTGCCCAAGGACACGGAGTTCTTACGCGTTTGCTTTCCTGACCTCTAAAACTGGTCGCTCCTGGTGTGGTGCGATGGGATTTCTACGGCCCTGGGAGGAAGTTGAAAGGATGAATTGAAAGCTTAATTTTGTGAAAATGTTTCGATTTGATTGAACCTGTCAATAGGTTACAAGAAGATCAAAGGGTTGATAAAAAGCTCCTCAAATCCTGTAATAATGTGACAAGAATATCAATGGATGGATGAAAAGTTCCTCTAATCCTGTAATAATGTTACAAGCAGGGGCAGACAATTGGATTTTTCAGGTACTTGCCCAAGGAGAGGTTTGACCCAAAATTTACTTTCCCTACCTTAAGGCACATTTGTCCTACGTCTTAAAGACTTAAGTTAAGAGAAGCATGCATTTGAATCTTTTAATTCATATTGTCAATTGAATCACTTCTTAGTTGTGTTTTTTGCAGCGGAAATTCAATGATCCGAGGGCTTTGTTAATACTGTCCTTTCAGCCCACTTCAGAAATCGGAGAACCCTGATTTTGTTAACTTTTTCTTTTAAAATTTTCAATAAGATAAACGCTGTTTGATAGGTCTACATTTCTCATAATTTCTAATATAAGTTTAATACTGGTATGTGCAAGGAATTGTAAATTATAATCAGACCGACATTGAGGTCTATGAGCGCTGAGCGCCTACGTCGCCGCCGTCCGTAGAGAAACGCTCTCGTTCATAATTGTTTTCTTGTTCTGGTAAATATAGTAGCACTTATGATAAAATATGTGATAATTAACAATAAATCAAGGCCTATCAAACATAATCATAATTATTCCAAACAAATGTTGACAAAACAGAAAGGTTCCCAATTTCTGACAGCAAGGACAGTAAAGAGGTATTGCATACATGCAGTGTTTTCTTGTTATTGTTTACCGGCATCACAATTCTTTGTTTATCAAAAGTTTGTAATGAAAATGTGAACACTGAGGTGGTTATTAGTTTTCACTTGCCCAAGGACACGGAGTTCTTACGCGTTTGCTTTCCTGACCTCTAAAACTGGTCGCTCCTGGTGTGGCGCGATGGGATTTCTACGGCCCTTGGAGGAAGTTGAAAGGATGAATTGAAAGCTTAATTTTGTGAAAATGTTTCGATTTGATTGAATCTGTAAATAGGTTACAAGAAGATCAAAGGGTTGATAAAAAGCTCCTCAAATCCTGTAATAATGTGACAAGAATATCAATGAATGGATGAAAAGTTCCTCTAATCCTGTAATAATGTTACAAGCAGGGGCAGACAATTGGATTTTTCAGGTACTTGCCCAAGGAGAGGTTTGACCCAAAATTTACTTTCCCTACCTTAAGACACATTAGCCCTACGTCGTAAAGACACAAGTTAAGAGACGCATGCATTTGAATCTTTTAATTCATATTGTCAATTGAATCACTTCTTAGTTGTGTTTTTGCAGCAGAAATTCAATGATCCGAGGGCTTTGGTTAATACTGTCCTTTCAGCCCACTTCAGAAATTGGAGAACCTTGATTTTGTTAACTGTTTCTTTTAAAATTTTCAATAAGATAAACGCTGTTTGATAGGTCTACATTTCTCATAATTTTTAAAATAAGTTTAATACTGGTATGTGCAAGGAATTGTAAATTATAATCAGACCGACATTGAGGTCTATGAGCGCTGAGCGCCTACGTCGCCGCCGTCCGTAAAGAAACGCTCTCGTTCATAATTGTTTTCTTGTTCTGGTAAATATAGTAGCACTTATGATAAAATATGTGATAATTAACTATAAATCAAGGCCTATCAAACATAATCATAATTATTCCAAACAAATGTTGACAAAACAGAAAGGTTCCCAATTTCTGACAGCAAGGACAATAAAGAGGTATTGCATACATGCAGTGTTTTCTTGTTATTGTTTACCGGCATCACAATTCTTTGTTTATCAAAAGTTTGTAATGAAAATGTGAACACTGAGGTGGTTATTAGTTTTCACTTGCCCAAGGACACGGAGTTCTTACGCGTTTGCTTTCCTGACCTCTAAAACTGGTCGCTCCTGGTGTGGCGCGATGGGATTTCTACGGCCCTTGGAGGAAGTTGAAAGGATGAATTGAAAGCTTAATTTTGTGAAAATGTTTCGATTTGATTGAACCTGTAAATAGGTTACAAGAAGATCAAAGGGTTGATAAAAATCTCCTCAAATCCTGTAATAATGTGACAAGAATATCAATGGATGGATGAAAAGTTCCTCTAATCCTGTAATAATGTTACAAGCAGGGGCAGACAATTGGATTTTTCAGGTACTTGCCCAAGGAGAGGTTTGACCCAAAATTTACTTTCCCTACCTTAAGACACATTTGCCCTACGTCGTAAAGACACAAGTTAAGAGACGCATGCATTTGAATCTTTTAATTCATATTGTCAATTGAATCACTTCTTAGTTGTGTTTTTGCAGCAGAAATTCAATGATCCGAGGGCTTTGGTTAATACTGTCCTTGCAGCCCACTTCAGAAATCGGAGAACCCTGAATTTGTTAACTGTTTCTTTTAAAATTTTCAATAAGATAAACGCTGTTTGATAGGTCTACATTTCTCATAATTTTTAAAATAAGTTTAATACTGGTATGTGCAAGGAATTGTAAATTATAATCAGACCGACATTGAGGTCTATGAGCGCTGAGCGCCTACGTCGCCGCCGTCCGTAGAGAAACGCTCTCGTTCATAATTGTTTTCTTGTTCTGGTAAATATAGTAGCACTTATGATAAAATATGTGATAATTAACAATAAATCAAGGCCTATCAAACATAATCATAATTATTCCTAACAAATGTTGACAAAACAGAAAGGTTCCCAATTTCTGACAGCAAGGACAGTAAAGAGGTATTGCATACATGCAGTGTTTTCTTGTTATTGTTTACCGGCATCACAATTCTTTGTTTATCAAAAGTTTGTAATGGAAATGTGAACACTGAGGTGGTTATTAGTTTTCACTTGCCCAAGGACACGGAGTTCTTACGCGTTTGCTTTCCTGACTCTAAAACTGGTCGCTCCTGGTGTGGCGCGATGGGATTTCTACGGCCCTGGGAGGAAGTTGAAAGGATGAATTGAAAGCTCAATTTTGTGAAAATGTTTCGATTTGATTGAACCTGTAAATAGGTTACAAGAAGATCAAAGGGTTGATAAAAAGCTCCTCAAATCCTGTAATAATGTGACAAGAATATCAATGGATGGATGAAAAGTTCCTCTAATCCTGTAATAATGTTACAAGCAGGGGCAGACAATTGGATTTTTCAGGTACTTGCCCAAGGAGAGGTTTGACCCAAAATTTACTTTCCCTACCTTAAGACACATTTGCCCTACTTCGTAAAGACACAAATTAAGAGACGCATGCATTTGAATCTTTTAATTCATATTGTCAATTCAATCACTTCTTAGTTGTGTTTTTGCAGCAGAAATTCAATGATCCGAGGGCTTTGGTTAATACTGTCCTTTCAGCCCACTTCAGAAATCGGAGAAACTTGATTTTGTTAACTGTTTCTTTTAAAATTTTCAATAAGATAAACGCTGTTTGATAGGTCTACATTTCTCATAATTTTTAAAATAAGTTTAATACTGGTATGTGCAACGAATTGTAAATTATAATCAGACCGACATTGAGGTCTATGAGCGCTGAGCGCCTACGTCGCCGCCGTCCGTAGAGAAACGCTCTCGTTCATAATTGTTTTTTTGTTCTGGTAAATATAGTAGCACTTATGATAAAATATGTGATAATTAACAATAAATCAAGGCCTATTAAACATAATCATAATTATTCCAAACAAATGTTGACAAAACAGAAAGGTTCCCAATTTCTGACAGCAAGGACAATAAAGAGGTATTGCATACATGCAGTGTTTTCTTGTTATTGTTTACCGGCATCACAATTCTTTGTTTATCAAAAGTTTGTAATGAAAATGTGAACACTGAGGTGGTTATTAGTTTTCACTTGCCCAAGGACACGGAGTTCTTACGCGTTTGCTTTCCTGACCTCTAAAACTGGTCGCTCCTGGTGTGGCGCGATGGGATTTCTACGGCCCTGGGAGGAAGTTGAAAGGATGAATTGAAAGCTTAATTTTGTGAAAATGTTTCGATTTGATTGAACCTGTAAATAGGTTACAAGAAGATCAAAGGGTTGATAAAAAGCTCCTCAAATCCTGTAATAATGTGACAAGAATATCAATGGGTGGATGAAAAGTTCCTCTAATCCTGTAATAATGTTACAAGCAGGGGCAGACAATTGGATTTTTCAGGTACTTGCCCAAGGAGAGGTTTGACCCAAAATTTACTTTCCCTACCTTAAGACACATTTGCCCTACTTCGTAAAGACACAAATTAAGAGACGCATGCATTTGAATCTTTTAATTCATATTGTCAATTCAATCACTTCTTAGTTGTGTTTTTGCAGCAGAAATTCAATGATCCGAGGGCTTTGGTTAATACTGTCCTTTCAGCCCACTTCAGAAATCGGAGAACCTTGATTTTGTTAACTGTTTCTTTTAAAATTTTCAATAAGATAAACGCTGTTTGATAGGTCTACATTTCTCATAATTTTTAAAATAAGTTTAATACTGGTATGTGCAACGAATTGTAAATTATAATCAGACCGACATTGAGGTCTATGAGCGCTGAGCGCCTACGTCGCCGCCGTCCGTAGAGAAACGCTCTCGTTCATAATTGTTTTCTTGTTCTGGTAAATATAGTAGCACTTATGATAAAATATGTGATAATTAACAATAAATCAAGGCCTATCAAACATAATCATAATTATTCCTAACAAATGTTGACAAAACAGAAAGGTTCCCAATTTCTGACAGCAAGGACAGTAAAGAGGTATTTGCATACATGCAGTGTTTTCTTGTTATTGTTTACCGGCATCACAATTCTTTGTTTATCAAAAGTTTGTAATGAAAATGTGAACACTGAGGTGGTTATTAGTTTTCACTTGCCCAAGGACACGGAGTTCTTACGCGTTTGCTTTCCTGACCTCTAAAACTGGTCGCTCCTGGTGTGGCGCGATGGGATTTCTACGGCCCTGGGAGGAAGTTGAAAGGATGAATTGAAAGCTTAATTTTGTGAAAATGTTTCGATTTGATTGAACCTGTAAATAGGTTACAAGAAGATCAAAGGGTTGATAAAAAGCTCCTCAAATCCTGTAATAATGTGACAAGAATATCAATGGGTGGATGAAAAGTTCCTCTAATCCTGTAATAATGTTACAAGCAGGGGCAGACAATTGGATTTTTCAGGTACTTGCCCAAGGAGAGGTTTGACCCAAAATTTACTTTCCCTACCTTAAGACACATTTGCCCTACTTCGTAAAGACACAAATTAAGAGACGCATGCATTTGAATCTTTTAATTCATATTGTCAATTCAATCACTTCTTAGTTGTGTTTTTGCAGCAGAAATTCAATGATCCGAGGGTTTTGGTTAATACTGTCCTTTCAGCCCACTTCAGAAATCGGAGAACCTTGATTTTGTTAACTGTTTCTTTTAAAATTTTCAAGAAGATAAACGCTGTTTGATAGGTCTACATTTCTCATAATTTTTAAAATAAGTTTAATACTGGTATGTGCAACAAATTGTAAATTATAATCAGACCGACATTGAGGTCTATGAGCGCTGAGCGCCTACGTCGCCGCCGTCCGTAGAGAAACGCTCTCGTTCATAATTGTTTTCTTGTTCTGGTAAATATAGTAGCACTTATGATAAAATATGTGATAATTAACAATAAATCAAGGCCTATCAAACATAATCATAATTATTCCAAACAAATGTTGACAAAACAGAAAGGTTCCCAATTTCTGACAGCAAGGACAGTAAAGAGGTATTGCATACATGCAGTGTTTTCTTGTTATTGTTTACCGGCATCACAATTCTTTGTTTATCAAAAGTTTGTAATGAAAATGTGAACACTGAGGTGGTTATTAGTTTTCACTTGCCCAAGGACACGGAGTTCTTACGCGTTTGCTTTCCTGACTCTAAAACTGGTCGCTCCTGGTGTGGCGCGATGGGATTTCTACGGCCCTGGGAGGAAGTTGAAAGGATGAATTGAAAGCTTAATTTTGTGAAAATGTTTCGATTTGATTGAACCTGTAAATAGGTTACAAGAAGATCAAAGGGTTGATAAAAAGCTCCTCAAATCCTGTAATAATGTGACAAGAATATCAATGGGTGGATGAAAAGTTCCTCTAATCCTGTAATAATGTTACAAGCAGGGGCAGACAATTGGATTTTTCAGGTACTTGCCCAAGGAGAGGTTTGACCCAAAATTTACTTTCCCTACCTTAAGACACATTTGCCCTACTTCGTAAAGACACAAATTAAGAGACGCATGCATTTGAATCTTTTAATTCATATTGTCAATTCAATCACTTCTTAGTTGTGTTTTTGCAGCAGAAATTCAATGATCCGAGGGTTTTGGTTAATACTGTCCTTTCAGCCCACTTCAGAAATCGGAGAACCTTGATTTTGTTAACTGTTTCTTTTAAAATTTTCAAGAAGATAAACGCTGTTTGATAGGTCTACATTTCTCATAATTTTTAAAATAAGTTTAATACTGGTATGTGCAACAAATTGTAAATTATAATCAGACCGACATTGAGGTCTATGAGCGCTGAGCGCCTACGTCGCCGCCGTCCGTAGAGAAACGCTCTCGTTCATAATTGTTTTCTTGTTCTGGTAAATATAGTAGCACTTATGATAAAATATGTGATAATTAACAATAAATCAAGGCCTATCAAACATAATCATAATTATTCCAAACAAATGTTGACAAAACAGAAAGGTTCCCAATTTCTGACAGCAAGGACAGTAAAGAGGTATTGCATACATGCAGTGTTTTCTTGTTATTGTTTACCGGCATCACAATTCTTTGTTTATCAAAAGTTTGTAATGAAAATGTGAACACTGAGGTGGTTATTAGTTTTCACTTGCCCAAGGACACGGAGTTCTTACGCGTTTGCTTTCCTGACTCTAAAACTGGTCGCTCCTGGTGTGGCGCGATGGGATTTCTACGGCCCTGGGAGGAAGTTGAAAGGATGAATTGAAAGCTTAATTTTGTGAAAATGTTTCGATTTGATTGAACCTGTAAATAGGTTACAAGAAGATCAAAGGGTTGATAAAAAGCTCCTCAAATCCTGTAATAATGTGACAAGAATATCAATGGATGGATGAAAAGTTCCTCTAATCCTGTAATAATGTTACAAGCAGGGGCAGACAATTGGATTTTTCAGGTACTTGCCCAAGGAGAGGTTTGACCCAAAATTTACTTTCCCTACCTTAAGACACATTTGCCCTACTTCGTAAAGACACAAGTTAAGAGACGCATGCATTTGAATCTTTTAATTCATATTGTCAATTGAATCACTTCTTAGTTGTGTTTTTGCAGCAGAAATTCAATGATCCGAGGGCTTTGGTTAATACTGTCCTTGCAGCCCACTTCAGAAATCGGAGAACCCTGATTTTGTTAACTGTTTCTTTTAAAATTTTCAATAAGATAAACGCTGTTTGATAGGTCTACATTTCTCATAATTTTTAAAATAAGTTTAATACTGGTATGTGCAAGGAATTGTAAATTATAATCAGACCGACATTGAGGTCTATGAGCGCTGAGCGCCTACGTCGCCGCCGTCCGTAGAGAAACGCTCTCGTTCATAATTGTTTTCTTGTTCTGGTAAATATAGTAGCACTTATGATAAAATATGTGATAATTAACAATAAATCAAGGCCTATCAAACATAATCATAATTATTCCTAACAAATGTTGACAAAACAGAAAGGTTCCCAATTTCTGACAGCAAGGACAGTAAAGAGGTATTGCATACATGCAGTGTTTTCTTGTTATTGTTTACCGGCATCACAATTCTTTGTTTATCAAAAGTTTGTAATGGAAATGTGAACACTGAGGTGGTTATTAGTTTTCACTTGCCCAAGGACACGGAGTTCTTACGCGTTTGCTTTCCTGACTGTAAAACTGGTCGCTCCTGGTGTGGCGCGATGGGATTTCTACGGCCCTGGGAGGAAGTTGAAAGGATGAATTGAAAGCTTAATTTTGTGAAAATGTTTCGATTTGATTGAATCTGTAAATAGGTTACAAGAAGATCAAAGGGTTGTTAAAAAGCTCCTCAAATCCTGTAATAATGTGACAAGAATATCAATGGATGGATGAAAAGTTCCTCTAATCTTGTAATAATGTTACAAGCAGGGGCAGACAATTGGATTTTTCAGGTACTTGCCCAAGGAGAGGTTTGACCCAAAATTTACTTTCCCTATCTTAAGACACATTTGCCCTACTTCGTAAAGACACAAATTAAGAGACGCATGCATTTGAATCTTTTAATTCATATTGTCAATTGAATCACTTCTTAGTTGTGTTTTTGCAGCAGAAATTCAATGATCCGAGGGCTTTGGTTAATACTGTCCTTTCAGCCCACTTCAGAAATCGGAGAAACTTGATTTTGTTAACTGTTTCTTTTAAAATTTTCAATAAGATAAACGCTGTTTGATAGGTCTACATTTCTCATAATTTTTAAAATAAGTTTAATACTGGTATGTGCAAGGAATTGTAAATTATAATCAGACCGACATTGAGGTCTATGAGCGCTGAGCGCCTAGGTCGCCGCCGTCCGTAGAGAAACGCTCTCGTTCATAATTGTTTTTTTGTTCTGGTAAATATAGTAGCACTTATGATAAAATATGTGATAATTAACAATAAATCAAGGCCTATCAAACATAATCATAATTATTCCAAACAAATGTTGACAAAACAGAAAGGTTCCCAATTTCTGACAGCAAGAACAATAAAGAGGTATTGCATACATGCAGTGTTTTCTTGTTATTGTTTACCGGCATCACAATTCTTTGTTTATCAAAAGTTTGTAATGAAAATGTGAACACTGAGGTGGTTATTAGTTTTCACTTGCCCAAGGACACGGAGTTCTTACGCGTTTGCTTTCCTGACCTCTAAAACTGGTCGCTCCTGGTGTGGCGCGATGGGATTTCTACGGCCCTAGGAGGAAGTTGAAAGGATGAATTGAAAGCTTAATTTTGTGAAAATGTTTCGATTTGATTGAACCTGTAAATAGGTTACAAGAAGATCAAAGGGTTGATAAAAAGCTCCTCAAATCCTGTAATAATGTGACAAGAATATCAATGGATGGATGAAAAGTTCCTCTAATCCTGTAATAATGTTTCAAGCAGGGGCAGACAATTGGATTTTTCAGGTACTTGCCCAAGGAGAGGTTTGACCCAAAATTTACTTTCCCTACCTTAAGACACATTTGCCCTACGTCGTAAAGACACAAGTTAAGAGACGCATGCATTTGAATCTTTTGATTCATATTGTCAATTGAATCACTTCTTAGTTGTGTTTTTGCAGCAGAAATTCAATGATCCGAGGGCTTTGGTTAATACTGTCCTTGCAGCCCACTTCAGAAATCGGAGAACCCTGATTTTGTTAACTGTTTCTTTTAAAATTTTCAATAAGATAAACGCTGTTTGATAGGTCTACATTTCTCATAATTTTTAAAATAAGTTTAATACTGGTATGTGCAAGGAATTGTAAATTATAATCAGACCGACATTGAGGTCTATGAGCGCTGAGCGCCTACGTCGCCGCCGTCCGTAGAGAAACGCTCTCGTTCATAATTGTTTTCTTGTTCTGGTAAATATAGTAGCACTTATGATAAAATATGTGATAATTAACAATAAATCAAGGCCTATCAAACATAATCATAATTATTCCTAACAAATGTTGACAAAACAGAAAGGTTCCCAATTTCTGACAGCAAGGACAGTAAAGAGGTATTGCATACATGCAGTGTTTTCTTGTTATTGTTTACCGGCATCACAATTCTTTGTTTATCAAAAGTTTGTAATGGAAATGTGAACACTGAGGTGGTAATTAGTTTTCACTTGCCCAAGGACACGGAGTTCTTACGCGTTTGCTTTCCTGACTCTAAAACTGGTCGCTCCTGGTGTGGCGCGATGGGATTTCTACGGCCCTGGGAGGAAGTTGAAAGGATGAATTGAAAGCTCAATTTTGTGAAAATGTTTCGATTTGATTGAACCTGTAAATAGGTTACAAGAAGATCAAAGGGTTGATAAAAAGCTCCTCAAATCCTGTAATAATGTGACAAGAATATCGATGGGTGGATGAAAAGTTCCTCTAATCCTGTAATAATGTTACAAGCAGGGGCAGACAATTGGATTTTTCAGGTACTTGCCCAAGGAGAGGTTTGACCCAAAATTTACTTTCCCTACCTTCAGACACATTTGCCCTACTTCGTAAAGACACAAATTAAGAGACGCATGCATTTGAATCTTTTAATTCATATTGTCAATTCAATCACTTCTTAGTTGTGTTTTTGCAGCAGAAATTCAATGATCCGAGGGCTTTGGTTAATACTGTCCTTTCAGCCCACTTCAGAAATCGGAGAAACTTGATTTTGTTAACTGTTTCTTTTAAAATTTTCAATAAGATAAACGCTGTTTGATAGGTCTACATTTCTCATAATTTTTAAAATAAGTTTAATACTGGTATGTGCAACGAATTGTAAATTATAATCAGACCGACATTGAGGTCTATGAGCGCTGAGCGCCTACGTCGCCGCCGTCCGTAGAGAAACGCTCTCGTTCATAATTGTTTTTTTGTTCTGGTAAATATAGTAGCACTTATGATAAAATATGTGATAATTAACAATAAATCAAGGCCTATTAAACATAATCATAATTATTCCAAACAAATGTTGACAAAACAGAAAGGTTCCCAATTTCTGACAGCAAGGACAATAAAGAGGTATTGCATACATGCAGTGTTTTCTTGTTATTGTTTACCGGCATCACAATTCTTTGTTTATCAAAAGTTTGTAATGAAAATGTGAACACTGAGGTGGTTATTAGTTTTCACTTGCCCAAGGACACGGAGTTCTTACGCGTTTGCTTTCCTGACCTCTAAAACTGGTCGCTCCTGGTGTGGCGCGATGGGATTTCTACGGCCCTGGGAGGAAGTTGAAAGGATGAATTGAAAGCTTAATTTTGTGAAAATGTTTCGATTTGATTGAACCTGTAAATAGGTTACAAGAAGATCAAAGGGTTGATAAAAAGCTCCTCAAATCCTGTAATAATGTGACAAGAATATCAATGGATGGATGAAAAGTTCCTCTAATCCTGTAATAATGTTACAAGCAGGGGCAGACAATTGGATTTTTCAGGTACTTGCCCAAGGAGAGGTTTGACCCAAAATTTACTTTCCCTACCTTAAGACACATTTGCCCTACGTCGTAAAGACACAAGTTAAGAAACGCATACATTTGAATCTTTTAATTCATATTGTCAATTGAATCACTTCTTAGTTGTGTTTTTGCAGCAGAAATTCAATGATCCGAGGGCTTTGGTTAATACTGTCCTTGCAGCCCACTTCAGAAATCGGAGAACCCTGATTTTGTTAACTGTTTGTTTTAAAATTTTCAATAAGATAAACGCTGTTTGATAGGTCTACATTTCTCATAATTTTTAAAATAAGTTTAATACTGGTATGTGCAAGGAATTGTAAATTATAATCAGACCGACATTGAGGTCTATGAGCGCTGAGCGCCTACGTCGCCGCCGTCCGTAGAGAAACGCTCTCGTTCATAATTGTTTTCTTGTTCTGGTAAATATAGTAGCACTTATGATAAAATATGTGATAATAAACAATAAATCAAGGCCTATCAAACATAATCATAATTATTCCAAACAAATGTTGACAAAACAGAAAGGTTCCCAATTTCTGACAGCAAGGACAGTAAAGAGGTATTGCATACATGCAGTGTTTTCTTGTTATTGTTTACCGGCATCACAATTCTTTGTTTATCAAAAGTTTGTAATGAAAATGTGAACACTGAGGTGGTTATTAGTTTTCACTTGCCCAAGGACACGGAGTTCTTACGCGTTTGCTTTCCTGACCTCTAAAACTGGTCGCTCCTGGTGTGGCGCGATGGGATTTCTACGGCCCTGGGAGGAAGTTGAAAGGATGAATTGAAAGCTTAATTTTGTGAAAATGTTTCGATTTGATTGAACCTGTAAATAGGTTACAAGAAGATCAAAGGGTTGATAAAAAGCTCCTCAAATCCTGTAATAATGTGACAAGAATATCAATGGATGGATGAAAAGTTCCTCTAATCCTGTAATAATGTTACAAGCAGGGGCAGACAATTGGATTTTTCAGGTACTTGCCCAAGGAGAGGTTTGACCCAAAATTTACTTTCCCTACCTTAAGACACATTAGCCCTACGTCGTAAAGACACAAGTTAAGAGACGCATGCATTTGAATCTTTTAATTCATATTGTCAATTGAATCACTTCTTAGTTGTGTTTTTGCAGCAGAAATTCAATGATCCGAGGGCTTTGGTTAATACTGTCCTTTCAGCCCACTTCAGAAATCGGAGAACCTTGATTTTGTTAAATGTTTCTTGTAAAATTTTCAATAAGATAAACGCTGTTTGATAGGTCTACATTTCTCATAATTTTTAAAATAAGTTTAATACTGGTATGTGCAAGAAATTGTAAATTATAATCAGACCGACATTGAGGTCTATGAGCGCTGAGCGCCTACGTCGCCGCCGTCCGTAGAGAAACGCTCTCGTTCATAATTGTTTTTTTGTTCTGGTAAATATAGTAGCACTTATGATAAAATATGTGATAATTAACTATAAATCAAGGCCTATCAAACATAATCATAATTATTCCAAACAAATGTTGACAAAACAGAAACGTTCCCAATTTCTGACAGCAAGGACAATAAAGAGGTATTGCATACATGCAGTGTTTTCTTGTTAATGTTTACCGGCATCACAATTCTTTGTTTATCAAAAGTTTGTAATGAAAATGTGAACACTGAGGTGGTTATTAGTTTTCACTTGCCCAAGGACACGGAGTTCTTACGCGTTTGCTTTCCTGACCCCTAAAACTGGTCGCTCCTGGTGTGGCGCGATGGGATTTCTACGGCCCTGGGAGGAAGTTGAAAGGATGAATTGAAAGCTTAATTTTGTGAAAATGTTTCGATTTGATTGAACCTGTAAATAGGTTACAAGAAGATCAAAGGGTTGATAAAAAGCTCCTCAAATCCTGTAATAATGTGACAAGAATATCAATGGATGGATGAAAAGTTCCTCTAATCCTGTAATAATGTTACAAGCAGGGGCAGACAATTGGATTTTTCAGGTACTTGCCCAAGGAGAGGTTTGACCCAAAATTTACTTTCCCTACCTTAAGACACATTTGCCCTACGTCGTAAAGACACAAGTTAAGAGACGCATGCATTTGAATCTTTTAATTCATATTGTCAATTGAATCACTTCTTAGTTGTGTTTTTGCAGCAGAAATTCAATGATCCGAGGGCTTTGGTTAATACTGTCCTTGCAGCCCACTTCAGAAATCGGAGAACCCTGATTTTGTTAACTGTTTCTTTTAAAATTTTCAATAAGATAAACGCTGTTTGATAGGTCTACATTTCTCATAATTTTTAAAATAAGTTTAATACTGGTATGTGCAAGGAATTGTAAATTATAATCAGACCGACATTGAGGTCTATGAGCGCTGAGCGCCTACGTCGCCGCCGTCCGTAGAGAAACGCTCTCGTTCATAATTGTTTTCTTGTTCTGGTAAATATAGTAGCACTTATGATAAAATATGTGATAATTAACAATAAATCAAGGCCTATCAAACATAATCATAATTATTCCTAACAAATGTTGACAAAACAGAAAGGTTCCCAATTTCTGACAGCAAGGACAGTAAAGAGGTATTGCATACATGCAGTGTTTTCTTGTTATTGTTTACCGACATCACAATTCTTTGTTTATCAAAAGTTTGTAATGGAAATGTGAACACTGAGGTGGTTATTAGTTTTCACTTGCCCAAGGACACGGAGTTCTTACGCGTTTGCTTTCCTGACCCCTAAAACTGGTCGCTCCTGGTGTGGCGCGATGGGATTTCTACGGCCCTGGGAGGAAGTTGAAAGGATGAATTGAAAGCTTAATTTTGTGAAAATGTTTCGATTTGATTGAACCTGTAAATAGGTTACAAGAAGATCAAAGGGTTGATAAAAAGCTCCTCAAATCCTGTAATAATGTGACAAGAATATCAATGGATGGATGAAAAGTTCCTCTAATCCTGTAATAATGTTACAAGCAGGGGCAGACAATTGGATTTTTCAGGTACTTGCCCAAGGAGAGGTTTGACCCAAAATTTACTTTCCCTACCTTAAGACACATTTGCCCTACTTCGTAAAGACACAAGTTAAGAGACGCATGCATTTGAATCTTTTAATTCATATTGTCAATTGAATCACTTCTTAGTTGTGTTTTTGCAGCAGAAATTCAATGATCCGAGGGCTTTGGTTAATACTGTCCTTGCAGCCCACTTCAGAAATCGGAGAACCCTGATTTTGTTAACTGTTTGTTTTAAAATTTTCAATAAGATAAACGCTGTTTGATAGGTCTACATTTCTCATAATTTTTAAAATAAGTTTAATACTGGTATGTGCAAGGAATTGTAAATTATAATCAGACCGACATTGAGGTCTATGAGCGCTGAGCGCCTACGTCGCCGCCGTCCGTAGAGAAACGCTCTCGTTCATAATTGTTTTCTTGTTCTGGTAAATATAGTAGCACTTATGATAAAATATGTGATAATTAACAATAAATCAAGGCCTATCAAACATAATCATAATTATTCCTAACAAATGTTGACAAAACAGAAAGGTTCCCAATTTCTGACAGCAAGGACAGTAAAGAGGTATTGCATACATGCAGTGTTTTCTTGTTATTGTTTACCGGCATCACAATTCTTTGTTTATCAAAAGTTTGTAATGAAAATGTGAACACTGAGGTGGTTATTAGTTTTCACTTGCCCAAGGACACGGAGTTCTTACGCGTTTGCTTTCCTGACTCTAAAACTGGTCGCTCCTGGTGTTGCGCGATGGGATTTCTACGGCCCTGGGAGGAAGTTGAAAGGATGAATTGAAAGCTTAATTTTGTGAAAATGTTTCGATTTGATTGAACCTGTAAATAGGTTACAAGAAGATCAAAGGGTTGATAAAAAGCTCCTCAAATCCTGTAATAATGTGACAAGAATATCAATGGATGGATGAAAAGTTCCTCTAATCCTGTAATAATGTTACAAGCAGGGGCAGACAATTGGATTTTTCAGGTACTTGCCCAAGGAGAGGTTTGACCCAAAATTTACTTTCCCTACCTTAAGACACATTTGCCCTACGTCGTAAAGACACAAGTTAAGAGACGCATGCATTTGAATCTTTTAATTCATATTGTCAATTGAATCACTTCTTAGTTGTGTTTTTGCAGCAGAAATTCAATGATCCGAGGGCTTTGGTTAATACTGTCCTTGCAGCCCACTTCAGAAATCGGAGAACCCTGATTTTGTTAACTGTTTCTTTTAAAATTTTCAATAAGATAAACGCTGTTTGATAGGTCTACATTTCTCATAATTTTTAAAATAAGTTTAATACTGGTATGTGCAAGGAATTGTAAATTATAATCAGACCGACATTGAGGTCTATGAGCGCTGAGCGCCTACGTCGCCGCCGTCCGTAGAGAAACGCTCTCGTTCATAATTGTTTTCTTGTTCTGGTAAATATAGTAGCACTTATGATAAAATATGTGATAATTAACAATAAATCAAGGCCTATCAAACATAATCATAATTATTCCTAACAAATGTTGACAAAACAGAAAGGTTCCCAATTTCTGACAGCAAGGACAGTAAAGAGGTATTGCATACATGCAGTGTTTTCTTGTTATTGTTTACCGGCATCACAATTCTTTGTTTATCAAAAGTTTGTAATGAAAATGTGAACACTGAGGTGGTTATTAGTTTTCACTTGCCCAAGGACACGGAGTTCTTACGCGTTTGCTTTCCTGACCTCTAAAACTGGTCGCTCCTGGTGTGGCGCGATGGGATTTCTACGGCCCTGGGAGGAAGTTGAAAGGATGAATTGAAAGCTTAATTTTGTGAAAATGTTTCGATTTGATTGAACCTGTAAATAGGTTACAAGAAGATCAAAGGGTTGATAAAAAGCTCCTCAAATCCTGTAATAATGTGACAAGAATATCGATGGGTGGATGAAAAGTTCCTCTAATCCTGTAATAATGTTACAAGCAGGGGCAGACAATTGGATTTTTCAGGTACTTGCCCAAGGAGAGGTTTGACCCAAAATTTACTTTCCCTACCTTAAGACACATTTGCCCTACGTCGTAAAGACACAAGTTAAGAGACGCATGCATTTGAATCTTTTAATTCATATTGTCAATTGAATCACTTCTTAGTTGTGTTTTTGCAGCAGAAATTCAATGATCCGAGGGCTTTGGTTAATACTGTCCTTGCAGCCCACTTCAGAAATCGGAGAACCCTGATTTTGTTAACTGTTTGTTTTAAAATTTTCAATAAGATAAACGCTGTTTGATAGGTCTACATTTCTCATAATTTTTAAAATAAGTTTAATACTGGTATGTGCAAGGAATTGTAAATTATAATCAGACCGACATTGAGGTCTATGAGCGCTGAGCGCCTACGTCGCCGCCGTCCGTAGAGAAACGCTCTCGTTCATAATTGTTTTCTTGTTCTGGTAAATATAGTAGCACTTATGATAAAATATGTGATAATTAACAATAAATCAAGGCCTATCAAACATAATCATAATTATTCCTAACAAATGTTGACAAAACAGAAAGGTTCCCAATTTCTGACAGCAAGGACAGTAAAGAGGTATTGCATACATGCAGTGTTTTCTTGTTATTGTTTACCGGCATCACAATTCTTTGTTTATCAAAAGTTTGTAATGGAAATGTGAACACTGAGGTGGTTATTAGTTTTCACTTGCCCAAGGACACGGAGTTCTTACGCGTTTGCTTTCCTGACTCTAAAACTGGTCGCTCCTGGTGTGGCGCGATGGGATTTCTACGGCCCTGGGAGGAAGTTGAAAGGATGAATTGAAAGCTCAATTTTGTGAAAATGTTTCGATTTGATTGAACCTGTAAATAGGTTACAAGAAGATCAAAGGGTTGATAAAAAGCTCCTCAAATCCTGTAATAATGTGACAAGAATATCAATGGGTGGATGAAAAGTTCCTCTAATCCTGTAATAATGTTACAAGCAGGGGCAGACAATTGGATTTTTCAGGTACTTGCCCAAGGAGAGGTTTGACCCAAAATTTACTTTCCCTACCTTAAGACACATTTGCCCTACTTCGTAAAGACACAAATTAAGAGACGCATGCATTTGAATCTTTTAATTCATATTGTCAATTCAATCACTTCTTAGTTGTGTTTTTGCAGCAGAAATTCAATGATCCGAGGGCTTTGGTTAATACTGTCCTTTCAGCCCACTTCAGAAATCGGAGAACCTTGATTTTGTTAACTGTTTCTTTTAAAATTTTCAATAAGATAAACGCTGTTTGATAGGTCTACATTTCTCATAATTTTTAAAATAAGTTTAATACTGGTATGTGCAACGAATTGTAAATTATAATCAGACCGACATTGAGGTCTATGAGCGCTGAGCGCCTACGTCGCCGCCGTCCGTAGAGAAACGCTCTCGTTCATAATTGTTTTCTTGTTCTGGTAAATATAGAAGCACTTATGATAAAATATGTGATAATTAACAATAAATCAAGGCCTATCAAACATAATCATAATTATTCCAAACAAATGTTGACAAAACAGAAAGGTTCCCAATTTCTGACAGCAAGGACAATAAAGAGGTATTGCATACATGCAGTGTTTTCTTGTTATTGTTTACCGGCATCACAATTCTTTGTTTATCAAAAGTTTGTAATGAAAATGTGAACACTGAGGTGGTTATTAGTTTTCACTTGCCCAAGGACACGGAGTTCTTACGCGTTTGCTTTCCTGACCTCTAAAACTGGTCGCTCCTGGTGTTGCGCGATGGGATTTCTACGGCCCTGGGAGGAAGTTGAAAGGATGAATTGAAAGCTTAATTTTGTGAAAATGTTTCGATTTGATTGAACCTGTAAATAGGTTACAAGAAGATCAAAGGGTTGATAAAAAGCTCCTCAAATCCTGTAATAATGTGACAAGAATATCAATGGATGGATGAAAAGTTCCTCTAATCCTGTAATAATGTTACAAGCAGGGGCAGACAATTGGATTTTTCAGGTACTTGCCCAAGGAGAGGTTTGACCCAAAATTTACTTTCCCTACCTTAAGACACATTTGCCCTACGTCGTAAAGACACAAGTTAAGAGACGCATGCATTTGAATCTTTTAATTCATATTGTCAATTGAATCACTTCTTAGTTGTGTTTTTGCAGCAGAAATTCAATGATCCGAGGGCTTTGGTTAATACTGTCCTTGCAGCCCACTTCAGAAATCGGAGAACCCTGATTTTGTTAACTGTTTGTTTTAAAATTTTCAATAAGATAAACGCTGTTTGATAGGTCTACATTTCTCATAATTTTTAAAATAAGTTTAATACTGGTATGTGCAAGGAATTGTAAATTATAATCAGACCGACATTGAGGTCTATGAGCGCTGAGCGCCTACGTCGCCGCCGTCCGTAGAGAAACGCTCTCGTTCATAATTGTTTTCTTGTTCTGGTAAATATAGTAGCACTTATGATAAAATATGTGATAATTAACAATAAATCAAGGCCTATCAAACATAATCATAATTATTCCTAACAAATGTTGACAAAACAGAAAGGTTCCCAATTTCTGACAGCAAGGACAGTAAAGAGGTATTGCATACATGCAGTGTTTTCTTGTTATTGTTTACCGGCATCACAATTCTTTGTTTATCAAAAGTTTGTAATGGAAATGTGAACACTGAGGTGGTTATTAGTTTTCACTTGCCCAAGGACACGGAGTTCTTACGCGTTTGCTTTCCTGACTCTAAAACTGGTCGCTCCTTGTGTGGCGCGATGGGATTTCTACGGCCCTGGGAGGAAGTTGAAAGGATGAATTGAAAGCTCAATTATGTGAAAATGTTTCGATTTGATTGAACCTGTAAATAGGTTACAAGAAGATCAAAGGGTTGATAAAAAGCTCCTCAAATCCTGTAATAATGTGACAAGAATATCAATGGATGGATGACAAGTTCCTCTAATCCTGTAATAATGTTACAAGCAGGGGCAGACAATTGGATTTTTCAGGTACTTGCCCAAGGAGAGGTTTGACCCAAAATTTACTTTCCCTACCTTAAGACACATTTGCCCTACTTCGTAAAGACACAAATTAAGAGACGCATGCATTTGAATCTTTTAATTCATATTGTCAATTCAATCACTTCTTAGTTGTGTTTTTGCAGCAGAAATTCAATGATCCGAGGGCTTTGGTTAATACTGTCCTTTCAGCCCACTTCAGAAATCGGAAAACCTTGATTTTCTTAACTGTTTCTTTTAAAATTTTCAATAAGATAAACGCTGTTTGATAGGTCTACATTTCTCATAATTTTTAAAATAAGTTTAATACTGGTATGTGCAAGGAATTGTAAATTATAATCAGACCGACATTGAGGTCTATGAGCGCTGAGCGCCTACGTCGCCGCCGTCCGTAGAGAAACGCTCTCGTTCATAATTGTTTTCTTGTTCTGGTAAATATAGTAGCACTTATGATAAAATATGTGATAATTAACAATAAATCAAGGCCTATCAAACATAATCATAATTATTCCAAACAAATGTTGACAAAACAGAAAGGTTCCCAATTTCTGACAGCAAGGACAGTAAAGAGGTATTGCATACATGCAGTGTTTTCTTGTTATTGTTTACCGGCATCACAATTCTTTGTTTATCAAAAGTTTGTAATGGAAATGTGAACACTGAGGTGGTTATTAGTTTTCACTTGCCCAAGGACACGGAGTTCTTACGCGTTTGCTTTCCTGACTCTAAAACTGGTCGCTCCTGGTTTGGCGCGATGGGATTTCTACGGCCCTGGGAGGAAGTTGAAAGGATGAATTGAAAGCTCAATTATGTGAAAATATTTCGATTTGATTGAACCTGTAAATAGGTTACAAGAAGATCAAAGGGTTGATAAAAAGCTCCTCAAATCCTGTAATAATGTGACAAGAATATCAATGGATGGATGAAAAGTTCCTCTAATCCTGTAATAATGTTACAAGCAGGGGCAGACAATTTGATTTTTCAGGTACTTGCCCAAGGAGAGGTTTGACCCAAAATTTACTTTCCCTACCTTAAGACACATTTGCCCTACTTCGTAAAGACACAAATTAAGAGACGCATGCATTTGAATCTTTTAATTCATATTGTCAATTGAATCACTTCTTATTTGTGTTTTTGCAGCAGAAATTCAATGATCCGAGGGCTTTGGTTAATACTGTCCTTGCAGCCCACTTCAGAAATCGGAGAACCCTGATTTTGTTAACTGTTTGTTTTAAAATTTTCAATAAGATAAACGCTGTTTGATAGGTCTACATTTCTCATAATTTTTAAAATAAGTTTAATACTGGTATGTGCAAGGAATTGTAAATTATAATCAGACCGACATTGAGGTCTATGAGCGCTGAGCGCCTACGTCGCCGCCGTCCGTAGAGAAACGCTCTCGTTCATAATTGTTTTCTTGTTCTGGTAAATATAGTAGCACTTATGATAAAATATGTGATAATTAACAATAAATCAAGGCCTATCAAACATTATCATAATTATTCCTAACAAATGTTGACAAAACAGAAAGGTTCCCAATTTCTGACAGCAAGGACAGTAAAGAGGTATTGCATACATGCAGGGTTTTCTTGTTATTGTTTACCGGCATCACAATTCTTTGTTTATCAAAAGTTTGTAATGGAAATGTGAACACTGAGGTGGTTATTAGTTTTCACTTACCCAAGGACACGGAGTTCTTACGCGTTTGCTTTCCTGACTCTAAAACTGGTCGCTCCTGGTTTGGCGCGATGGGATTTCTACGGCCCTGGGAGGAAGTTGAAAGGATGAATTGAAAGCTCAATTATGTGAAAATGTTTCGATTTGATTGAACCTGTAAATAGGTTACAGGAAGATCAAAGGGTTGATAAAAAGCTCCTCAAATCCTGTAATAATGTGACAAGAATATCAATGGATGGATGAAAAGTTCCTCTAATCCTGTAATAATGTTACAAGCAGGGGCAGACAATTGGATTTTTCAGGTACTTGCCCAAGGAGAGGTTTGACCCAAAATTTACTTTCCCTACCTTAAGACACATTTGCCCTACGTCGTAAAGACACAAGTTAAGAGACGCATGCATTTGAATCTTTTAATTCATATTGTCAATTGAATCACTTCTTATTTGTGTTTTTGCAGCAGAAATTCAATGATCCGAGGGCTTTGGTTAATACTGTCCTTGCAGCCCACTTCAGAAATCGGAGAACCCTGATTTTGTTAACTGTTTGTTTTAAAATTTTCAATAAGATAAACGCTGTTTGATAGGTCTACATTTCTCATAATTTTTAAAATAAGTTTAATACTGGTATGTGCAAGGAATTGTAAATTATAATCAGACCGACATTGAGGTCTATGAGCGCTGAGCGCCTACGTCGCCGCCGTCCGTAGAGAAACGCTCTCGTTCATAATTGTTTTCTTGTTCTGGTAAATATAGTAGCACTTATGATAAAATATGTGATAATTAACAATAAATCAAGGCCTATCAAACATTATCATAATTATTCCTAACAAATGTTGACAAAACAGAAAGGTTCCCAATTTCTGACAGCAAGGACAGTAAAGAGGTATTGCATACATGCAGGGTTTTCTTGTTATTGTTTACCGGCATCACAATTCTTTGTTTATCAAAAGTTTGTAATGGAAATGTGAACACTGAGGTGGTTATTAGTTTTCACTTACCCAAGGACACGGAGTTCTTACGCGTTTGCTTTCCTGACTCTAAAACTGGTCGCTCCTGGTTTGGCGCGATGGGATTTCTACGGCCCTGGGAGGAAGTTGAAAGGATGAATTGAAAGCTCAATTATGTGAAAATGTTTCGATTTGATTGAACCTGTAAATAGGTTACAGGAAGATCAAAGGGTTGATAAAAAGCTCCTCAAATCCTGTAATAATGTGACAAGAATATCAATGGATGGATGAAAAGTTCCTCTAATCCTGTAATAATGTTACAAGCAGGGGCAGACAATTGGATTTTTCAGGTACTTGCCCAAGGAGAGGTTTGACCCAAAATTTACTTTCCCTACCTTAAGACACATTTGCCCTACGTCGTAAAGACACAAGTTAAGAGACGCATGCATTTGAATCTTTTAATTCATATTGTCAATTGAATCACTTCTTAGTTGTGTTTTTGCAGCAGAAATTCAATGATCCGAGGGCTTTGGTTAATACTGTCCTTTCAGCCCACTTCAGAAATCGGAGAACCTTGATTTTGTTAACTGTTTGTTTTAAAATTTTCAATAAGATAAACGCTGTTTGATAGGTCTACATTTCTCATAATTTTTAAAATAAGTTTAATACTGGTATGTGCAAGGAATTGTAAATTATAATCAGACCGACATTGAGGTCTATGAGCGCTGAGCGCCTACGTCGCCGCCGTTCGTAGAGAAACGCTCTCGTTCATAATTGTTTTCTTGTTCTGGTAAATATAGTAGCACTTATGATAAAATATGTGATAATTAACAATAAATCAAGGCCTATCGAACATTATCATAATTATTCCAAACAAATGTTGACAAAACAGAAAGGTTCCCAATTTCTGACAGCAAGGACAATAAAGAGGTATTGCATACATGCAGTGTTTTCTTGTTATTGTTTACCGGCATTACAATTCTTTGTTTATCAAAAGTTTGTAATGAAAATGTGAACACTGAGGTGGTTATTAGTTTTCACTTGCCCAAGGACTAGGAGTTCTTACGCGTTTGCTTTCCTGACCTCTAAAACTGGTCGCTCCTGGTGTGGCGCGATGGGATTTCTACGGCCCTGGGAGGAAGTTGAAAGGATGAATTGAAAGCTTAATTTTGTGAAAATGTTTCGATTTGATTGAACCTGTAAATAGGTTACAAGAAGATCAAAGGGTTGATAAAAAGCTCCTCAAATCATGTAATAATGTGACAAGAATATCAATGGAAGGATGAAAAGTTCCTCTAATCCTGTAATAATGTTACAAGCAGGGGCAGACAATTGGATTTTTCAGGTACTTGCCCAAAGAGAGGTTTGACCCAAAATTTACTTTCCCTACCTTAAGACACATTTGCCCTACGTCGTAAAGACACAAGTTAAGAGACGCATACATTTGAATCTTTTAATTCATATTGTCAATTGAATCACTTCTTAGTTGTGTTTTTGCAGCAGAAATTCAATGATCCGAGGGCTTTGGTTAATACTGTCCTTGCAGCCCACTTCAGAAATCGGAGAACCCTGATTTTGTTAACTGTTTGTTTTAAAATTTTCAATAAGATAAACGCTGTTTGATAGGTCTACATTTCTCATAATTTTTAAAATAAGTTTAATACTGGTATGTGCAAGGAATTGTAAATTATAATCAGACCGACATTGAGGTCTATGAGCGCTGAGCGCCTACGTCGCCGCCGTCCGTAGAGAAACGCTCTCGTTCATAATTGTTTTCTTGTTCTGGTAAATATAGTAGCACTTATGATAAAATATGTGATAATTAACAATAAATCAAGGCCTATCAAACATTATCATAATTATTCCTAACAAATGTTGACAAAACAGAAAGGTTCCCAATTTCTGACAGCAAGGACAGTAAAGAGGTATTGCATACATGCAGGGTTTTCTTGTTATTGTTTACCGGCATCACAATTCTTTGTTTATCAAAAGTTTGTAATGGAAATGTGAACACTGAGGTGGTTATTAGTTTTCACTTACCCAAGGACACGGAGTTCTTACGCGTTTGCTTTCCTGACTCTAAAACTGGTCGCTCCTGGTTTGGCGCGATGGGATTTCTACGGCCCTGGGAGGAAGTTGAAAGGATGAATTGAAAGCTCAATTATGTGAAAATGTTTCGATTTGATTGAACCTGTAAATAGGTTACAGGAAGATCAAAGGGTTGATAAAAAGCTCCTCAAATCCTGTAATAATGTGACAAGAATATCAATGGATGGATGAAAAGTTCCTCTAATCCTGTAATAATGTTACAAGCAGGGGCAGACAATTGGATTTTTCAGGTACTTGCCCAAGGAGAGGTTTGACCCAAAATTTACTTTCCCTACCTTAAGACACATTTGCCCTACGTCGTAAAGACACAAGTTAAGAGACGCATGCATTTGAATCTTTTAATTCATATTGTCAATTGAATCACTTCTTAGTTGTGTTTTTGCAGCAGAAATTCAATGATCCGAGGGCTTTGGTTAATACTGTCCTTTCAGCCCACTTCAGAAATCGGAGAACCTTGATTTTGTTAACTGTTTGTTTTAAAATTTTCAATAAGATAAACGCTGTTTGATAGGTCTACATTTCTCATAATTTTTAAAATAAGTTTAATACTGGTATGTGCAAGGAATTGTAAATTATAATCAGACCGACATTGAGGTCTATGAGCGCTGAGCGCCTACGTCGCCGCCGTTCGTAGAGAAACGCTCTCGTTCATAATTGTTTTCTTGTTCTGGTAAATATAGTAGCACTTATGATAAAATATGTGATAATTAACAATAAATCAAGGCCTATCGAACATTATCATAATTATTCCAAACAAATGTTGACAAAACAGAAAGGTTCCCAATTTCTGACAGCAAGGACAATAAAGAGGTATTGCATACATGCAGTGTTTTCTTGTTATTGTTTACCGGCATTACAATTCTTTGTTTATCAAAAGTTTGTAATGAAAATGTGAACACTGAGGTGGTTATTAGTTTTCACTTGCCCAAGGACTAGGAGTTCTTACGCGTTTGCTTTCCTGACCTCTAAAACTGGTCGCTCCTGGTGTGGCGCGATGGGATTTCTACGGCCCTGGGAGGAAGTTGAAAGGATGAATTGAAAGCTTAATTTTGTGAAAATGTTTCGATTTGATTGAACCTGTAAATAGGTTACAAGAAGATCAAAGGGTTGATAAAAAGCTCCTCAAATCATGTAATAATGTGACAAGAATATCAATGGAAGGATGAAAAGTTCCTCTAATCCTGTAATAATGTTACAAGCAGGGGCAGACAATTGGATTTTTCAGGTACTTGCCCAAAGAGAGGTTTGACCCAAAATTTACTTTCCCTACCTTAAGACACATTTGCCCTACGTCGTAAAGACACAAGTTAAGAGACGCATACATTTGAATCTTTTAATTCATATTGTCAATTGAATCACTTCTTAGTTGTGTTTTTGCAGCAGAAATTCAATGATCCGAGGGCTTTGGTTAATACTGTCCTTGCAGCCCACTTCAGAAATCGGAGAACCTTGATTTTGTTAACTGTTTCTTTTAAAATTTTCAATAAGATAAACGCTGTTTGATAGGTCTACATTTCTCATAATTTTTAAAATAAGTTTAATACTGGTATGTGCAAGGAATTGTAAATTATAATCAGACCGACATTGAGGTCTATGAGCGCTGAGCGCCTACGTCGCCGCCGTCCGTAGAGAAACGCTCTCGTTCATAATTGTTTTCTTGTTCTGGTAAATATAGTAGCACTTATGATAAAATATGTGATAATTAACAATAAATCAAGGCCTATCAAACATTATCATAATTATTCCTAACAAATGTTGACAAAACAGAAAGGTTCCCAATTTCTGACAGCAAGGACAGTAAAGAGGTATTGCATACATGCAGTGCTTTCTTGTTATTGTTTACCGGCATCACAATTCTTTGTTTATCAAAAGTTTGTAATGGAAATGTGAACACTGAGGTGGTAATTTGTTTTCACTTGCCCAAGGACACGGAGTTCTTACGCGTTTGCTTTCCTGACCTCTAAAACTGGTCGCTCCTGGTGTGGTGCGATGGGATTTCTACGGCCCTGGGAGGAAGTTGAAAGGATGAATTGAAAGCTTAATTTTGTGAAAATGTTTCGATTTGATTGAACCTGTAAATAGGTTACAAGAAGATCAAAGGGTTGATAAAAAGCTCCTCAAATCCTGTAATAATGTGACAAGAATATCAATGGATGGATGAAAAGTTCCTCTAATCCTGTAATAATGTTACAAGCAGGGGCAGACAATTGGATTTTTCAGGTACTTGCCCAAGGAGAGGTTTGACCCAAAATTTACTTTCCCTACCTTAAGACACATTTGCCCTACGTCGTAAAGACACAAGTTAAGAGACGCATACATTTGAATCTTTTAATTCATATTGTCAATTGAATCACTTCTTAGTTGTGTTTTTGCAGCAGAAATTCAATGATCCGAGGGCTTTGGTTAATACTGTCCTTGCAGCCCACTTCAGAAATCGGAGAACCTTGATTTTGTTAACTGTTTGTTTTAAAATTTTCAATAAGATAAACGCTGTTTGATAGGTCTACATTTCTCATAATTTTTAAAATAAGTTTAATACTGGTATGTGCAAGGAATTGTAAATTATAATCAGACCGACATTGAGGTCTATGAGCGCTGAGCGCCTACGTCGCCGCCGTCCGTAGAGAAACGTTCTCGTTCATAATTGTTTTCTTGTTCTGGTAAATATAGTAGCACTTATAATAAAATATGTGATAATTAACAATAAATCAAGGCCTATCAAACATAATCATAATTATTCCAAACAAATGTTGACAAAACAGAAAGGTTCCCAATTTCTGACAGCAAGGACAATAAAGAGGTATTGCATACATGCAGTGTTTTCTAGTTATTGTTTACCGGCATCACAATTCTTTGTTTATCAAAAGTTTGTAATGAAAATGTGAACACTGAGGTGGTTATTAGTTTTCACTTGCCCAAGGACACGGAGTGCTTACGCGTTTGCTTTCCTGACCTCTAAAACTGGTCGCTCCTGGTGTGGCGCGATGGGATTTCTACGGCCCTGGGAGGAAGTTGAAAGGATGAATTGAAAGCTTAATTTTGTGAAAATGTTTCGATTTGATTGAACCTGTAAATAGGTTACAAGAAGATCAAAGGGTTGATAAAAAGCTCCTCAAATCCTGTAATAATGTGACAAGAATATCAATGGATGAATGAAAAGTTCCTCTAATCCTGTAATAATGTTACAAGCAGGGGCAGACAATTGGATTTTTCAGGTACTTGCCCAAGGAGAGGTTTGACCCAAAATTTACTTTCCCTACCTTAAGACACATTTGCCCTACGTCGTAAAGACACAAGTTAAGAGACGCATGCATTTGAATCTTTTAATTCATATTGTCAATTGAATCACTTCTTAGTTGTGTTTTTGCAGCAGAAATTCAATGATCCGAGGGCTTTGGTTAATACTGTCCTTGCAGCCCACTTCAGAAATCGGAGAACCTTGATTTTGTTAACTGTTTCTTTTAAAATTTTCAATAAGATAAACGCTGTTTGATAGGTCTACATTTCTCATAATTTTTAAAATAAGTTTAATACTGGTATGTGCAAGGAATTGTAAATTATAATCAGACCGACATTGAGGTCTATGAGCGCTGAGCGCCTACGTCGCCGCCGTCCGTAGAGAAACGCTCTCGTTCATAATTGTTTTCTTGTTCTGGTAAATATAGTAGCACTTATGATAAAATATGTGATAATTAACAATAAATCAATGCCTATCAAACATAATGATAATTATTCCAAACAAATGTTGACAAAACAGAAAGGTTCCCAATTTCTGACAGCAAGGACAATAAAGAGGTATTGCATACATGCAGTGTTTTCTTGTTATTGTTTACCGGCATCACAATTCTTTGTTTATCAAAAGTTTGTAATGAAAATGTGAACACTGAGGTGGTTATTAGTTTTCACTTGCCCAAGGACACGGAGTGCTTACGCGTTTGCTTTCCTGACCTCTAAAACTGGTCGCTCCTGGTGTGGCGCGATGGGATTTCTACGGCCCTGGGAGGAAGTTGAAAGGATGAATTGAAAGCTTAATTTTGTGAAAATGTTTCGATTTGATTGAACCTGTAAATAGGTTACAAGAAGATCAAAGGGTTGATAAAAAGCTCCTCAAATCCTGTAATAATGTGACAAGAATATCAATGGATGAATGAAAAGTTCCTCTAATCCTGTAATAATGTTACAAGCAGGGGCAGACAATTGGATTTTTCAGGTACTTGCCCAAGGAGAGGTTTGACCCAAAATTTACTTTCCCTACCTTAAGACACATTTGCCCTACGTCGTAAAGACACAAGTTAAGAGACGCATGCATTTGAATCTTTTAATTCATATTGTCAATTGAATCACTTCTTAGTTGTGTTTTTGCAGCAGAAATTCAATGATCCGAGGGCTTTGGTTAATACTGTCCTTGCAGCCCACTTCAGAAATCGGAGAACCTTGATTTTGTTAACTGTTTCTTTTAAAATTTTCAATAAGATAAACGCTGTTTGATAGGTCTACATTTCTCATAATTTTTAAAATAAGTTTAATACTGGTATGTGCAAGGAATTGTAAATTATAATCAGACCGACATTGAGGTCTATGAGCGCTGAGCGCCTACGTCGCCGCCGTCCGTAGAGAAACGCTCTCGTTCATAATTGTTTTCTTGTTCTGGTAAATATAGTAGCACTTATGATAAAATATGTGATAATTAACAATAAATCAATGCCTATCAAACATAATCATAATTATTCCAAACAAATGTTGACAAAACAGAAAGGTTCCCAATTTCTGACAGCAAGGACAATAAAGAGGTATTGCATACATGCAGTGTTTTCTTGTTATTGTTTACCGGCATCACAATTCTTTGTTTATCAAAAGTTTGTAATGAAAATGTGAACACTGAGGTGGTTATTAGTTTTCACTTGCCCAAGGACACGGAGTTCTTACGCGTTTGCTTTCCTGACCTCTAAAACTGGTCGCTCCTGGTGTGGCGCGATGGGATTTCTACGGCCCTGGGAGGAAGTTGAAAGGATGAATTGAAAGCTTAATTTTGTGAAAATGTTTCGATTTGATTGAACCTGTAAATAGGTTACAAGAAGATCAAAGGGTTGATAAAAAGCTCCTCAAATCCTGTAATAATGTGACAAGAATATCAATGGATGGATGAAAAGTTCCTCTAATCCTGTAATAATGTTACAAGCAGGGGCAGACAATTGGATTTTTCAGGTACTTGCCCAAGGAGAGGTTTGACCCAAAATTTACTTTCCCTACCTTAAGACACATTTGCCCTACGTCGTAAAGACACAAGTTAAGAGACGCATACATTTGAATCTTTTAATTCATATTGTCAATTGAATCACTTCTTAGTTGTGTTTTTGCAGCAGAAATTCAATGATCCGAGGGCTTTGGTTAATACTGTCCTTGCAGCCCACTTCAGAAATCGGAGAACCTTGATTTTGTTAACTGTTTCTTTTAAAATTTTCAATAAGATGAACGCTGTTTGATAGGTCTACATTTCTCATAATTTTTAAAATAAGTTTAATACTGGTATGTGCAAGGAATTGTAAATTATAATCAGAACGACATTGAGGTCTATGAGCGCTGAGCGCCTACGTCGCCGCCGTCCGTAGAGAAACGCTCTCGTTCATTATTGTTTTCTTGTTCTGGTAAATATAGTAGCACTTATGATAAAATATGTGATAATTAACAATAAATCAATGCCTATCAAACATAATGATAATTATTCCAAACAAATGTTGACAAAACAGAAAGGTTCCCAATTTCTGACAGCAAGGACAATAAAGAGGTATTGCATACATGCAGTGTTTTCTTGTTATTGTTTACCGGCATCACAATTCTTTGTTTATCAAAAGTTTGTAATGAAAATGTGAACACTGAGGTGTTTATTAGTTTTCACTTGCCCAAGGACACGGAGTTCTTACGCGTTTGCTTTCCTGACCTCTAAAACTGGTCGCTCCTGGTGTGGCGCGATGGGATTTCTACGGCCCTGGGAGGAAGTTGAAAGGATGAATTGAAAGCTTAATTTTGTGAAAATGTTTCGATTTGATTGAACCTGTAAATAGGTTACAAGAAGATCAAAGGATTGATAAAAAGCTCCTCAAATCCTGTAATAATGTGACAAGAATATCAATGGATGGATGAAAAGTTCCTCTAATCCTGTAATAATGTTACAAGCAGGGGCAGACAATTGGATTTTTCAGGTACTTGCCCAAGGAGAGGTTTGACCCAAAATTTACTTTCCCTACCTTAAGACACATTTGCCCTACGTCGTAAAGACACAAGTTAAGAACGCATGCATTTGAATCTTTTAATTCATATTGTCAATTGAATCACTTCTTAGTTGTGTTTTTGCAGCAGAAATTCAATGATCCGAGGGCTTTGGTTAATACTGTCCTTGCAGCCCACTTCAGAAATCGGAGAACCTTGATTTTGTTAACTGTTTCTTTTAAAATTTTCAATAAGATAAACGCTGTTTGATAGGTCTACATTTCTCATAATTTTTAAAATAAGTTTAATACTGGTATGTGCAAGGAATTGTAAATTATAATCAGACCGACATTGAGGTCTATGAGCGCTGAGCGCCTACATCGCCGCCGTCCGTAGAGAAACGCTCTCGTTCATAATTGTTTTCTTGTTCTGGTAAATATAGTAGCACTTATGATAAAATATGTGATAATTAACAATAAATCAAGGCCTATCAAACATTATCATAATTATTCCTAACAAATATTGACAAAACAGAAAGGTTCCCAATTTCTGACAGCAAGGACAGTAAAGAGGTATTGCATACATGCAGTGCTTTCTTGTTATTGTTTACCGGCATCACAATTCTTTGTTTATCAAAAGTTTGTAATGAAAATGTGAACACTGAGGTGGTAATTAGTTTTCATTTGCCCAAGGACACGGAGTTCTTACGCGTTTGCTTTCCTGACCTCTAAAACTGGTCGCTCCTAGTGTGGTGCGATGGGATTTCTACGGCCCTGGGAGGAAGTTGAAAGGATGAATTGAAAGCTTAATTTTGTGAAAATGTTTCGATTTGATTGAACCTGTAAATAGGTTACAAGAAGATCAAAGGGTTGATAAAAAGCTCCTCAAATCCTGTAATAATGTGACAAGAATATCAATGGATGGATGAAAAGTTCCTCTAATCCTGTAATAATGTTACAAGCAGGGGCAGACAATTGGATTTTTCAGGTACTTGCCCAAGGAGAGGTTTGACCCAAAATTTACTTTCCCTACCCTAAGACACATTTGCCCTACTTCGTAAAGACACAAGTTAAGAGACGCATGCATTTGAATCTTTTAATTCATATTGTCAATTGAATCACTTCTTAGTTGTGTTTTTGCAGCAGAAATTCAATGATCCGAGGGCTTTGGTTAATACTGTCCTTGCAGCCCACTTCAGAAATCGGAGAACCTTGATTTTGTTAACTGTTTCTTTTAAAACTTTCAATAAGATAAACGGTGTTTGATAGGTCTACATTTCTCATAATTTTTAATGTAAGTTTAATACTGGTATGTGCAAGGAATTGTAAATTATAATCAGACCGACATTGAGGTCTATGAGCGCTGAGCGCCTACATCGCCGCCGTCCGTAGAGAAACGCTCTCGTTCATAATTGTTTTCTTGTTCTGGTAAATATAGTAGCACTTATGATAAAATATGTGATAATTAACAATAAATCAAGGCCTATCAAACATTATCATAATTATTCCTAACAAATATTGACAAAACAGAAAGGTTCCCAATTTCTGACAGCAAGGACAGTAAAGAGGTATTGCATACATGCAGTGCTTTCTTGTTATTGTTTACCGGCATCACAATTCTTTGTTTATCAAAAGTTTGTAATGAAAATGTGAACACTGAGGTGGTAATTAGTTTTCATTTGCCCAAGGACACGGAGTTCTTACGCGTTTGCTTTCCTGACCTCTAAAACTGGTCGCTCCTAGTGTGGTGCGATGGGATTTCTACGGCCCTGGGAGGAAGTTGAAAGGATGAATTGAAAGCTTAATTTTGTGAAAATGTTTCGATTTGATTGAACCTGTAAATAGGTTACAAGAAGATCAAAGGGTTGATAAAAAGCTCCTCAAATCCTGTAATAATGCGACAAGAATATCAATGGATGGATGAAAAGTTCCTCTAATCCTGTAATAATGTTACAAGCAGGGGCAGACAATTGGATTTTTCAGGTACTTGCCCAAGGAGAGGTTTGACCCAAAATTTACTTTCCCTACCCTAAGACACATTTGCCCTACTTCGTAAAGACACAAGTTAAGAGACGCATGCATTTGAATCTTTTAATTCATATTGTCAATTGAATCACTTCTTAGTTGTGTTTTTGCAGCAGAAATTCAATGATCCGAGGGCTTTGGTTAATACTGTCCTTGCAGCCCACTTCAGAAATCGGAGAACCTTGATTTTGTTAACTGTTTCTTTTAAAACTTTCAATAAGATAAACGCTGTTTGATAGGTCTACATTTCTCATAATTTTTAATGTAAGTTTAATACTGGTATGTGCAAGGAATTGTAAATTATAATCAGACCGACATTGAGGTCTATGAGCGCTGAGCGCCTACATCGCCGCCGTCCGTAGAGAAACGCTCTCGTTCATAATTGTTTTCTTGTTCTGGTAAATATAGTAGCACTTATGATAAAATATGTGATAATTAACAATAAATCAAGGCCTATCAAACATTATCATAATTATTCCTAACAAATATTGACAAAACAGAAAGGTTCCCAATTTCTGACAGCAAGGACAGTAAAGAGGTATTGCATACATGCAGTGCTTTCTTGTTATTGTTTACCGGCATCACAATTCTTTGTTTATCAAAAGTTTGTAATGAAAATGTGAACACTGAGGTGGTAATTAGTTTTCATTTGCCCAAGGACACGGAGTTCTTACGCGTTTGCTTTCCTGACCTCTAAAACTGGTCGCTCCTAGTGTGGTGCGATGGGATTTCTACGGCCCTGGGAGGAAGTTGAAAGGATGAATTGAAAGCTTAATTTTGTGAAAATGTTTCGATTTGATTGAACCTGTAAATAGGTTACAAGAAGATCAAAGGGTTGATAAAAAGCTCCTCAAATCCTGTAATAATGTGACAAGAATATCAATGGATGGATGAAAAGTTCCTCTAATCCTGTAATAATGTTACAAGCAGGGGCAGACAATTGGATTTTTCAGGTACTTGCCCAAGGAGAGGTTTGACCCAAAATTTACTTTCCCTACCCTAAGACACATTTGCCCTACTTCGTAAAGACACAAGTTAAGAGACGCATGCATTTGAATCTTTTAATTCATAATGTCAATTGAATCACTTCTTAGTTGTGTTTTTGCAGCAGAAATTCAATGATCCGAGGGCTTTGGTTAATACTGTCCTTGCAGCCCACTTCAGAAATCGGAGAACCTTGATTTTGTTAACTGTTTCTTTTAAAACTTTCAATAAGATAAACGGTGTTTGATAGGTCTACATTTCTCATAATTTTTAATGTAAGTTTAATACTGGTATGTGCAAGGAATTGTAAATTATAATCAGACCGACATTGAGGTCTATGAGCGCTGAGCGCCTACATCGCCGCCGTCCGTAGAGAAACGCTCTCGTTCATAATTGTTTTCTTGTTCTGGTAAATATAGTAGCACTTATGATAAAATATGTGATAATTAACAATAAATCAAGGCCTATCAAACATTATCATAATTATTCCTAACAAATATTGACAAAACAGAAAGGTTCCCAATTTCTGACAGCAAGGACAGTAAAGAGGTATTGCATACATGCAGTGCTTTCTTGTTATTGTTTACCGGCATCACAATTCTTTGTTTATCAAAAGTTTGTAATGAAAATGTGAACACTGAGGTGGTAATTAGTTTTCATTTGCCCAAGGACACGGAGTTCTTACGCGTTTGCTTTCCTGACCTCTAAAACTGGTCGCTCCTAGTGTGGTGCGATGGGATTTCTACGGCCCTGGGAGGAAGTTGAAAGGATGAATTGAAAGCTTAATTTTGTGAAAATGTTTCGATTTGATTGAACCTGTAAATAGGTTACAAGAAGATCAAAGGGTTGATAAAAAGCTCCTCAAATCCTGTAATAATGTGACAAGAATATCAATGGATGGATGAAAAGTTCCTCTAATCCTGTAATAATGTTACAAGCAGGGGCAGACAATTGGATTTTTCAGGTACTTGCCCAAGGAGAGGTTTGACCCAAAATTTACTTTCCCTACCCTAAGACACATTTGCCCTACTTCGTAAAGACACAAGTTAAGAGACGCATGCATTTGAATCTTTTAATTCATATTGTCAATTGAATCACTTCTTAGTTGTGTTTTTGCAGCAGAAATTCAATGATCCGAGGGCTTTGGTTAATACTGTCCTTGCAGCCCACTTCAGAAATCGGAGAACCTTGATTTTGTTAACTGTTTCTTTTAAAACTTTCAATAAGATAAACGCTGTTTGATAGGTCTACATTTCTCATAATTTTTAATGTAAGTTTAATACTGGTATGTGCAAGGAATTGTAAATTATAATCAGACCGACATTGAGGTCTATGAGCGCTGAGCGCCTACATCGCCGCCGTCCGTAGAGAAACGCTCTCGTTCATAATTGTTTTCTTGTTCTGGTAAATATAGTAGCACTTATGATAAAATATGTGATAATTAACAATAAATCAAGGCCTATCAAACATTATCATAATTATTCCTAACAAATATTGACAAAACAGAAAGGTTCCCAATTTCTGACAGCAAGGACAGTAAAGAGGTATTGCATACATGCAGTGCTTTCTTGTTATTGTTTACCGGCATCACAATTCTTTGTTTATCAAAAGTTTGTAATGAAAATGTGAACACTGAGGTGGTAATTAGTTTTCATTTGCCCAAGGACACGGAGTTCTTACGCGTTTGCTTTCCTGACCTCTAAAACTGGTCGCTCCTAGTGTGGTGCGATGGGATTTCTACGGCCCTGGGAGGAAGTTGAAAGGATGAATTGAAAGCTTAATTTTGTGAAAATGTTTCGATTTGATTGAACCTGTAAATAGGTTACAAGAAGATCAAAGGGTTGATAAAAAGCTCCTCAAATCCTGTAATAATGTGACAAGAATATCAATGGATGGATGAAAAGTTCCTCTAATCCTGTAATAATGTTACAAGCAGGGGCAGACAATTGGATTTTTCAGGTACTTGCCCAAGGAGAGGTTTGACCCAAAATTTACTTTCCCTACCCTAAGACACATTTGCCCTACTTCGTAAAGACACAAGTTAAGAGACGCATGCATTTGAATCTTTTAATTCATATTGTCAATTGAATCACTTCTTAGTTGTGTTTTTGCAGCAGAAATTCAATGATCCGAGGGCTTTGGTTAATACTGTCCTTGCAGCCCACTTCAGAAATCGGAGAACCTTGATTTTGTTAACTGTTTCTTTTAAAACTTTCAATAAGATAAACGCTGTTTGATAGGTCTACATTTCTCATAATTTTTAATGTAAGTTTAATACTGGTATGTGCAAGGAATTGTAAATTATAATCAGACCGACATTGAGGTCTATGAGCGCTGAGCGCCTACATCGCCGCCGTCCGTAGAGAAACGCTCTCGTTCATAATTGTTTTCTTGTTCTGGTAAATATAGTAGCACTTATGATAAAATATGTGATAATTAACAATAAATCAAGGCCTATCAAACATTATCATAATTATTCCTAACAAATATTGACAAAACAGAAAGGTTCCCAATTTCTGACAGCAAGGACAGTAAAGAGGTATTGCATACATGCAGTGCTTTCTTGTTATTGTTTACCGGCATCACAATTCTTTGTTTATCAAAAGTTTGTAATGAAAATGTGAACACTGAGGTGGTAATTAGTTTTCATTTGCCCAAGGACACGGAGTTCTTACGCGTTTGCTTTCCTGACCTCTAAAACTGGTCGCTCCTAGTGTGGTGCGATGGGATTTCTACGGCCCTGGGAGGAAGTTGAAAGGATGAATTGAAAGCTTAATTTTGTGAAAATGTTTCGATTTGATTGAACCTGTAAATAGGTTACAAGAAGATCAAAGGGTTGATAAAAAGCTCCTCAAATCCTGTAATAATGTGACAAGAATATCAATGGATGGATGAAAAGTTCCTCTAATCCTGTAATAATGTTACAAGCAGGGGCAGACAATTGGATTTTTCAGGTACTTGCCCAAGGAGAGGTTTGACCCAAAATTTACTTTCCCTACCCTAAGACACATTTGCCCTACTTCGTAAAGACACAAGTTAAGAGACGCATGCATTTGAATCTTTTAATTCATATTGTCAATTGAATCACTTCTTAGTTGTGTTTTTGCAGCAGAAATTCAATGATCCGAGGGCTTTGGTTAATACTGTCCTTGCAGCCCACTTCAGAAATCGGAGAACCTTGATTTTGTTAACTGTTTCTTTTAAAACTTTCAATAAGATAAACGGTGTTTGATAGGTCTACATTTCTCATAATTTTTAATGTAAGTTTAATACTGGTATGTGCAAGGAATTGTAAATTATAATCAGACCGACATTGAGGTCTATGAGCGCTGAGCGCCTACATCGCCGCCGTCCGTAGAGAAACGCTCTCGTTCATAATTGTTTTCTTGTTCTGGTAAATATAGTAGCACTTATGATAAAATATGTGATAATTAACAATAAATCAAGGCCTATCAAACATTATCATAATTATTCCTAACAAATATTGACAAAACAGAAAGGTTCCCAATTTCTGACAGCAAGGACAGTAAAGAGGTATTGCATACATGCAGTGCTTTCTTGTTATTGTTTACCGGCATCACAATTCTTTGTTTATCAAAAGTTTGTAATGAAAATGTGAACACTGAGGTGGTAATTAGTTTTCATTTGCCCAAGGACACGGAGTTCTTACGCGTTTGCTTTCCTGACCTCTAAAACTGGTCGCTCCTAGTATGGTGCGATGGGATTTCTACGGCCCTGGGAGGAAGTTGAAAGGATGAATTGAAAGCTTAATTTTGTGAAAATGTTTCGATTTGATTGAACCTGTAAATAGGTTACAAGAAGATCAAAGGGTTGATAAAAAGCTCCTCAAATCCTGTAATAATGTGACAAGAATATCAATGGATGGATGAAAAGTTCCTCTAATCCTGTAATAATGTTACAAGCAGGGGCAGACAATTGGATTTTTCAGGTACTTGCCCAAGGAGAGGTTTGACCCAAAATTTACTTTCCCTACCCTAAGACACATTTGCCCTACTTCGTAAAGACACAAGTTAAGAGACGCATGCATTTGAATCTTTTAATTCATATTGTCAATTGAATCACTTCTTAGTTGTGTTTTTGCAGCAGAAATTCAATGATCCGAGGGCTTTGGTTAATACTGTCCTTGCAGCCCACTTCAGAAATCGGAGAACCTTGATTTTGTTAACTGTTTCTTTTAAAACTTTCAATAAGATAAACGCTGTTTGATAGGTCTACATTTCTCATAATTTTTAATGTAAGTTTAATACTGGTATGTGCAAGGAATTGTAAATTATAATCAGACCGACATTGAGGTCTATGAGCGCTGAGCGCCTACATCGCCGCCGTCCGTAGAGAAACGCTCTCGTTCATAATTGTTTTCTTGTTCTGGTAAATATAGTAGCACTTATGATAAAATATGTGATAATTAACAATAAATCAAGGCCTAGCAAACATTATCATAATTATTCCTAACAAATATTGACAAAACAGAAAGGTTCCCAATTTCTGACAGCAAGGACAGTAAAGAGGTATTGCATACATGCAGTGCTTTCTTGTTATTGTTTACCGGCATCACAATTCTTTGTTTATCAAAAGTTTGTAATGAAAATGTGAACACTGAGGTGGTAATTAGTTTTCATTTGCCCAAGGACACGGAGTTCTTACGCGTTTGCTTTCCTGACCTCTAAAACTGGTCGCTCCTAGTGTGGTGCGATGGGATTTCTACGGCCCTGGGAGGAAGTTGAAAGGATGAATTGAAAGCTTAATTTTGTGAAAATGTTTCGATTTGATTGAACCTGTAAATAGGTTACAAGAAGATCAAAGGGTTGATAAAAAGCTCCTCAAATCCTGTAATAATGTGACAAGAATATCAATGGATGGATGAAAAGTTCCTCTAATCCTGTAATAATGTTACAAGCAGGGGCAGACAATTGGATTTTTCAGGTACTTGCCCAAGGAGAGGTTTGACCCAAAATTTACTTTCCCTACCCTAAGACACATTTGCCCTACTTCGTAAAGACACAAGTTAAGAGACGCATGCATTTGAATCTTTTAATTCATATTGTCAATTGAATCACTTCTTAGTTGTGTTTTTGCAGCAGAAATTCAATGATCCGAGGGCTTTGGTTAATACTGTCCTTGCAGCCCACTTCAGAAATCGGAGAACCTTGATTTTGTTAACTGTTTCTTTTAAAACTTTCAATAAGATAAACGCTCTTTGATAGGTCTACATTTCTCATAATTTTTAATGTAAGTTTAATACTGGTATGTGCAAGGAATTGTAAATTATAATCAGACCGACATTGAGGTCTATGAGCGCTGAGCGCCTACATCGCCGCCGTCCGTAGAGAAACGCTCTCGTTCATAATTGTTTTCTTGTTCTGGTAAATATAGTAGCACTTATGATAAAATATGTGATAATTAACAATAAATCAAGGCCTGTCAAACATTATCATAATTATTCCTAGCAAATATTGACAAAACAGAAAGGTTCCCAATTTCTGACAGCAAGGACAGTAAAGAGGTATTGCATACATGCAGTGCTTTCTTGTTATTGTTTACCGGCATCACAATTCTTTGTTTATCAAAAGTTTGTAATGAAAATGTGAACACTGAGGTGGTAATTAGTTTTCACTTGCCCAAGGACACGGAGTTCTTACGCGTTTGCTTTCCTGACCTCTAAAACTGGTCGCTCCTGGTGTGGTGCGATGGGATTTCTACGGCCCTGGGAGGAAGTTGAAAGGATGAATTGAAAGCTTAATTTTGTGAAAATGTTTCGATTTGATTGAACCTGTAAATAGGTTACAAGAAGATCAAAGGGTTGATAAAAAGCTCCTCAAATCCTGTAATAATGTGACAAGAATATCAATGGATGGATGAAAAGTTCCTCTAATCCTGTAATAATGTTACAAGCAGGGGCAGACAATTGGATTTTTCAGGTACTTGCCCAAGGAGAGGTTTGACCCAAAATTTACTTTCCCTACCCTAAGACACATTTGCCCTTCTTCGTTAAGACACAAGTTAAGAGACGCATGCATTTGAATCTTTTAATTCATATTGTCAATTGAATCACTTCTTAGTTGTGTTTTTGCAGCAGAAATTCAATGATCCGAGGGCTTTGGTTAATACTGTCCTTTCAGCCCACTTCAGAAATCGGAGAACCTTGATTTTGTTAACTGTTTCTTTTAAAATTTTCAAAAAGATAAACGCTGTTTGATAGGTCTACATTTCTCATAATTTTTAATATAAGTTTAATAATGGTATGTGCAAGGAATTGTAAATTATAACCAGACCGACATTGAGGTCTATGAGCGCTGAGCGCCTACGTCGCCGCCGTCCGTAGAGAAACGCTCTCGTTCATAATTGTTTTCTTGTTCTGGTAAATATAGTAGCACTTATGATAAAATATGTGATAATTGACAAGAAATCAAGGTCTTTCAAACATAATCATAATTATTCCTAACAAATGTTGACAAAAAAAGAAAGATTCTTAATTTCTGACAGCAAGGACAGTAAAGAGGTATTGCATACATGCAGTTCTTTCTTGTTATTGTTAACCGTCATCACAATTCTTTGTTTATCAAAACTTTGTAAAGAAAATGTGAACACTGAGGTGGGAACAAGTTTTCACTTGCCCAAGGAGACGGAGTGCTTACGTGTTTGCTTTCCTGACCTCTGAAACTGGTCGTTGCCGGTGTTAGGTTTAATGGGATTTCTCCGGCCCTGGCATGAAGTTGAAAGGATCTCAATTTTGTCAAGATGTTACGATTTGATTGAACCTGTTAATTGGTTACAAGAAGATCAAAGGATTGATCAAAAGCTCCTCTAATCCTGTAATAATGTGACAAGAATATTAATGGATGGATGTAATTGGATTTTTCAGGTACTTGTCGAAGGAGAGGTTTGACCTAAGAATTACTTGCCCTACCTGAAAACACATTTGCCCTACGTCGTAGAGACACAAGTGAAGAGATGCATGCATTTGTATCTTTTTATTCAATGTCAATTGTCAATGGAATCACTTCTGAGTCGTGTTTGTGCAGCAGAAATTTAATGATCGGAGTGCTTTGGTTAATACTGTCCTCGCCGCTGTCGTAGAGAAACGCTCTCTTTCATAATTGTTTTCTTGTTCTGGTAAATATAGTGGCACTTGTATAAAAATATGTGATAATTCATGATAAATCAAGGCCTATTAAACATTATCGTAATTATTCCTCAGAAAATATTTTTAAAAAAAAAGATTCCCAATTTCTGAATGGAGCAGCCCGGACAGTTAAGGGGTATTCCGTCTTTTCGATTTTACAGTCCTACGTTCGATTTGTGCAGGTACCTGACGTAAAAGCATTGTGACGTCATTAATTTCCTTTGAAAACGTCATATATGTAATCCTGTTTCCCTGAATTTCATGCTGGTTTCCATAGAATTTGATGACATCACAATGCGCTGACGTCAGATACCTGCACAAATGGGAAGTAACTCTCTATACCGAATTGCATACACTTGTTTCTGTCTTTGTATTGTTTACTTGTATCACAATTCTAAAATGAAATAATTTCTCGGGGATATTTAAATCCTGACATTGTCTCACTGAAACACATAGAATTAAGTCATGGCAAAGACATTATTAGTTATACAGTGTGTTACAGGGGGGATACAGAAATATATTGGGTCGATGAAAAAGTTGTATTGGGCGAGGCGAAGCCGAGCCCAATACAACTTTTTTCATCGACCCAATATATTTTTGTATCTCCCCTGTAAAACACTGTATAACGAATTTATCCCACCGATGGCTTTTGACTTGTGTATGTAACGTCACCATATTTTAAAGCATCTCGGTGACGTCAATATCGTAAAGCGTCTTAGTAGAAGCGGGATATTAAAATAATATCTTGTCAGTAAAATGATACAACATAATATTCGGTTCTTCTCGACCAATCAATTACAAGAAATTTGCAAGAGGTGGGATAAATCTTCATATCCCCACGTAGTTTCTCGGGACAAGTGATTACCCCCTCCCCCATGTATATGATTGGGGAACTAGCACTAACAATGATAACACTGACCTAAGGTCATCAAAGAATCTAATTTACGTGGTTGTCATGAATAGGGATTAGAAATTGAATATAACTATCTGTTCTTTTTGGTGTACTCACGAAAATCAACTTGTGAAATGTATCGTGATATTGGAGTCTTTACATGCTATTGCTTTGATTGACACACGTGTTTTGTTTTCATCAGCCTAGCTTCTTCCCTTTAATGAAAATATCATTAAAACTGAGAAACAATTTGTTTTAGTTAAACATAAACCTAAAGTATTTTATTAACCATAAAGAACTTATTTTATTAACCAGGAAGCAAGTGAACAAATTCTTCCCAAGTAATTTTGTTATTAGGTCTTATCTATGAAAAAATGTGTCTTTTAGAGTTTCTTCATTTATTGATTGTTTTGAAGTAAAAAAGTATAGATATCTCAAGATTTATCAATACTTAACCATTTTTTCACTCTGGCATCTTAGAGCAGTGTTTTTTTTTTTAAATAGACCACTTTCAAATAACTTTGAGACTGAATGTCTGATAGGTACATCTTTGATGATTATTATTGAAGGATAAAAGTCTGACATGGCACCATTTTAGGGATTTTGGTGTATTCACTTCACAAGTAAAGTCATGCTTATACTTTGCACTTTTATGGTGAAGCCAGGAAGACACCATTGCCTAATGACGTGATGTCAGACGTTTGTCTACTCTAAGAAGAAATGCTATGAATGTCTTTGAAATTTATATCGGCAATGCAATATTTATATCCTAGTCAACATGAGTGTTTGACCTGATCATATCATATCCCAGTCTTTTGTCGTCATCCCCAATGACTTTGAAGAAATACGAAGAACATATAAGAAACTTGTATCAGCAATGTAATATTTATATCCTAGTCAGCATGGAGGTTTGACCTGATCATATCAAATACTTGTTACCAATAAAACAACTTTGTCTTGTGAACAGTCTGATTTTTATAATGTGCTTATGAGGCTAGGTTCTGGTATTCATAAATTTCTGTTCAAAATAAAGGCAATAATAATATATGTAATATTCAAAATAAATAGCATCCTGATATGTCACTTAAGAGGGTCAACAATATCGATTGACATTATTGTACGATTGATCAACATTATATTATGTCCAGCAACCTTACAATTTTGAAATTATAATTGAAATTCACTGGTTGATCGTTGTGACTTGGATAAAAAGCTTTTTCATGGATCATGACAAACTTATAACGTTATTTGATTTTAGTTAAATTTGTCTGTTAAACAACCTGAATTGCTATGATTTGAGTTTTTTAATGATTCACTATTTAGTGTCTAACCTGCATATCTGACTTGTACAGTAGATCAGATGGTGACAATTTGGATTGTAAAGAAAGTATTCCTTCTTGTACGGCCATCTTATGTCTTCGTCTATCACGATGGGTTTGTGTTTGATAGAATCCTTCCCTCCTCTCCTCATTCCCTCACCAGCTGTTCTTAATTCACTCTTACATGAAGAGAAGTTAGGAGTTTTGCTCATGCAGTCATTCATTTTGTCTTGAGGAATGTCAGTGATTCATGTAAGATTTGACCAGTAAGTTTTATCCTATAGTTCATTGCCATCTCGAATTAGGAAAGCTTACATTAAATCTTAATTAGATATAATATTATGATCTTTTCTGGTACATTGTACCCGTGCTAAAGTTTATTTTAATGAGAAGTGGATGAAAATTTAGTAAAATTTCCTAGGGCCACACTACAAAATTTATAGATAAGAGGTCAAAGGTTGAATGAATTTTAAGTCAATCTCAGGCATTTGTTACATTTTATTTTGAACTTGTGTTAAATGTTTGTTAATGTTTAAAGACAAGAATAAATTGTCTCAAAATATGTTCTCCATAAAATTAATGTTCATGACATGAACACATTGTATAATGTGGGAAGACTATATTTGGATATTTCGACAGGACCTGGGATTATCATATTTATAGAAAAGAATCTCAGATGCTGCTGAACAGTAAAATTTGATGTAAATAAAGTTTTTAGAGTCAAACAACTTTTCCAAGTTTTCTTAAGGGTTATCTAAAATTTGGTAAAGTATTGTGATGAAACATTTCTAGTACCCTAGTTGTACCATATTTGGATGGACAGTACATGAGCTACTAAATGAAGAAAAAAATACATTTTTGACAAATTACACACTTGTGAGATTTGGATCCATTATATAAGTGTTGTGTGTTTTAAAAGATTTTTAGATTGGATGAATTTCAGATCCATGGAATGTGTTATATTAAGTTACTACGTTTTTGTCCTGTATAAAGAAATCAAAGTATCCAATCTCTGCTACTCTGTAGATATATGGATTGATGGAGATATCACTTGGCTTTAGAATAATTGACACTGATTGAAGATTTAAAGACAGTTCAGAGACAATGAAACTAGACCAACAATACTCTTGGGACATACAGTAATCAATTTGTTTAACATTGTCAATATTGATTCAAAAATATATGTTCTATGATGGAATGGTTCAACCATATGCACATTTTAATGAATAATGTCTCATCAGTGATGCCTAGTACCAAAAAGAGAAATCCAAATTGTACACAATTTTTATGATAAGAGCAAGCTTCTAAACTTTAAGGTTTGGCCAAAGAGTCAGCCAAGGGCAGAGCTATGCATCAAGGAAATGGAATTGTATATAGAATGTATTGACAGTATTTACAAATACATTTCAAGTCAGTGTAGGAACACTGAAACTAGTCAAACCAAAATCATTTTTAGATATGTTGTATGGAAATGATTTCAGAGCACCATATGCATATTTCAACTAATAATGTCTCATCAGTGGAGTTGGAAAAAAAAAAAACTCAGGAAATTCAGGGATGGAATATACGAGTGAAATTCTTATCATGTACATCTTTAACAATTGTACAAAAGAGCCGGCTAAGAGCTATGCATTGTGGAAGATATTCTCCAGCGAAACTTGGTATATACGATATTCTCTTCAGTGCTCCATCAAATAATGTATCATCAGTGGAGTTGATTGAAAAAACAACCAAAAAAAAAGAACCCCAGGAAATTCAGGGATGGGATATATGAGTGAAATTCTGATCATGTACATCTTTAACAATTGTACAAAAGAGCCGACTAAGAATAGAGCTGTGCATTGTGGAAGATATCCTCTATTTTAGAATAATGTATCAAAGATAGTGACAGAAGTAGAATCAGTGATATAACTCAATGAAACTTGGTATATACGATATTCTCTGGGACTAACAGTCAAATAGCAACATTACCACCCTTGTGGTTAAAACTATCTACTTCAATTATTAACTTCAGTGCTCCATATGCACTTTTCATCAAATAATGTATCATCAGTGATACTCTATAGAAAAATAAAGGAAATCAAAATTGAAATTTATATCATATAAGAAATATTTTGAGTGCTCCATACGCACTTTTCAACAAACAATTTTGCAGTGCCTTTGTATGATATATTGACATGTAACAACTAAATGGGTATCAAGTAAAAGAGAATAAAATATACATAACTAACATGACTATATGGGAATGTCATAAAGCTTCACTGAAAGTGTTAAATGTCAAGGTCATCAGAAATAAACAAAAAAATTCTTTACTGTTTCACAAACGACTGTCAATAAATATGCAATATGTTTATGCTCCTGGCATATTTGTATTTATTGAACCAGAAGGGAATGAGAACGTATTAGACCCTTTCACATTATCAACATGGCTAAGTTTGATGCCCAGCTAGGGGAGAAAACCATAGATTTGTGACATTTGATTGTTAAATCTATTGATTGTTCCCTGTTGATCTGAGCCTTGAATTTGGTATGCAGATAATGACAAAGGGTCTATACCTATGTGTGTTGGTGTGTGAGTTGGTACATGTTTAGTGTTAAGGTTTCATTAAGTAGTTTTAAGTAAGGTTCCATTTAGATGAAATTTATCATTTGTAATAATTTTGTTGAACTTATAAGTATTTTATTTTTATGCATACATTAGATGTATATTGTAATAATGTTGTTTATGAAATTAGTGATTTTACTTTGAAAGACTTACATTGTTTGAATAAATATGAAGATATTTCAACGCTTCCTCACAATGCTATGTGTGCTAACAACAGAGAGAATGATAACAACTGTTTGTTCAGAGGGTGAGACTTATTTTCACTTCTTTTAGAATTGTTTTAAATTCTTATTACTTTGAAAAAAAATTAACTGATCGTGTGATATGCAATTTCACTTTTATCTTATGTGTGTTTTTAAGATTTATGATATATTGAAGTCTAATAAACATTTTATTGAGAACTCTCCAACATTGATATTTGTAATTAATTATATCTGTAGTGTAAAGATAAGTGCTTTAAATTTAAGTCTGATATCAGATTTAGTTTTCCTTGATTGCAAAATTCCTTTTGGGTGGAAAAATTTTCTTGTATGACCTTGAGACTAGCATTACTTTCCTTTAAGACATTGAAGCCAGCAACATTTTCCTTAATGACCTTGAAACAAGAACTGTTTTCCTTTATGACCTTGAAACGAGCACTATTTTCCTTTATGACCTTGAAACTAGCAATGTTTTCCTTTATGACCTCAAAAGGAGCTCAATTTTCCTTTATGACCTTGAAACGAGCACTATTTTCCTTTATGTCCTTGAAACTAGCACTATTTTCCTTTATGACCTTGAAAGGAGCTTAATTTTCCTTTATGACCTTGAAGCCAGCAACATTTTCCTTTATGACCTTGAAACGAGCATAATTTACCTTTATGACATTGAATGAGAACTATTTTCCTTTATGACCTTGAAACGAGCACTATTTTCCTTTATGTCCTTGAAACTAGCACTATTTTCCTTTATGACCTTGAAAGGAGCTTAATTTTCCTTTATGACCTTGAAGCCAGCAACATTTTCCTTTATGACCTTGAAACGAGCATAATTTACCTTTATGACATTGAATGAGAACTATTTTCCTTTATGACCTTGAAACTAGCATTTTTTTTTCTTTTTGACCTTGAAACGAGCACCATTTTCCTTTATGACCTTGAAACTAGCACGATTTTCCTTTGTGACCTTGAAACCAGCAGTATTTACTTTTATGACCTTTTAACTAGTACAATAAAGTTGAGTTTAATCTGTAGATATTTTATTTTTTGTCAGAAAGGCTTCCCAACGCTGCCATAAGACACATCAACTTGCTGTAAGATGAGCACTTGATCTAGCTTGCAAGAGGAAATGATTTATGGTGAGTAATGAGTCTTTGCGGAATACAGAGTTTTTTCCCTTACAGACGGTATCTGACGTAAAACCATTGTGACGTCATGAAAATGATATGGTAACGTCGATTTTATACCGTCATTTCCCAGACTTTTAGGACTGTTTCCATAGAATTTGATGATGTCATAATCAGTCTAAGTCAGGTACCGTCTCAAATGGGAAGTAATTCTTGTTTTCGAAAATAGCGAATATAAGAATTACAATTTTGAGTACTGATTTGCGTATTTTATGTATGTAATATTTGCATTCTGACTATATTTGTGTATTCCAACTTATGCACAATACTTTCTATTTTTTTAGGCACTTAAGCACAATATTTTCTACTTTTAGGTACTAAGCACAATATTTTCTACTTTTAGGTACTAAGACTGTGGGTTTGGATATTGATCAGAAACAGTAATCTGAATGGAGCAGAAACTACAAGAACTGGGACACTCACTGTCAAAGATCTCTGTAAGACAATCTATCTGTAATATTAGTCTACAAAGATCTCTGTAAGACGATCTATCTGTAAAATTAGTCTACAAAGATCTCTGTAAGACGATCTGTAATTTTAGTCTACATTTATTATTTTTAGGTTTTCTTCCTGTCATACTTTCTACTCAAAATAAGTGTTTAAATTTGGGGGGGGGAGGGGGGGTCGAACCCCCTACATATAACTTACACACCTACTTTGAGTAGGAAGTATACTATAGGAACAAACTAATATAACAAATTTATCATGCTGAGACCCATTTTGTAACATTTTCTCCGTATAATTTTTGACGTTTGAAAATCTAGTGACCTACCTCAATGTCAAGTAGGTCACCATGTGACCGTCATACTGCGATGTCATTGGATAAAATTAATACGAGGCATGATAAGCTTGCTTATCTATTTATAATAGCAAATTTGAATCAAACATAAACAGTTATGGATCACTCCTGGTGCATACTGAAGGAACTGTATAATGTTAAACGTCTTCAAATTCAATAGCATCGTTGAAGAACAGATCAATTTGCAGCATGGACCAGACATGTTAACCCATATACTTCTTCTTCTTCCTTTAAAGTACTGGACTGCATAAGTGCCATATTTGCATTCTCTTATTGTACAAATTTTTGTCTACGAAAATGCATAGAACTACTGCTATAATTGCGTAGATTTGTATTCATTACAATTTGACTCTTTTTAAGGTTCATTTAATGGAGCGCTGAGAATTTGACCATTGTTCCTTGACCAGCTCAAAATGTCTAGGATAGGGCGAGCCCTTTCACAGTTCTTGGTAAGTACATTTACTTTTTGTGTCGCCTTTATGGCACTATGCACACATTGCCTATATGTTAGTCTGTGTGTCTTAGGTGTCATGATGCACATGTTGTCAGGATTATATCCAATGACAGTACACAATGACTTTATGTTAGTCCGCATGTCTTGGGTGTCTGTCTGTCTAATTGTATGTGATGCACATGTTGCCAGGATTATTTTCAATGTACACAAATAGTCACAATGACTTTATGTTAGTCTGTGTGTCTTGGGTGTCTGTCTGTCCCAGTCTACGTGATGCACATGTTGTCAGGATTATTCTCAATGTACACAATGACTTTTTGATTATTATTAATTTGTAGCTTATTTTGTGCACACTGGTACTAAGATCCTCACAGGAGAGAGAAACTTGATGAACTTCAAGGTTAGATGTAAGTTTTTGGATTAGAAATTTTAACTTAGTTTACCTCATTGATAAGGAAGATTTTATGTCTTGCTTATCAAACAATTTCATCATGTATATATCATTATATAGATTTTGGAATTTTCTATGGAGCTCATTCTATATTTTCAGTATACCGTCACTTTATCATCCACTAGCACCGATTGGCTGACTGCACCCACAACAAAGTCTCGGAGTTTGAAAGGGACCTGAGCAACAAGTCATATATTTCTCATAAGGCACTAATCCCCACATTCACAAGGTGAGATGTCACAACATTCTTGTAATACACTGTGTCTTTATAAAGACAGGGAAAGGAAGATTCTAATGCAATGTCGTTATAACGTAGAATTTCATTGGTTGTTTGCTCCTTAGTTACGACAGTAAAACGAGAACATACTTTGCTTTGATGTTGCTAACATCACATTTTGCCTTATATTCACAAGAATATAGATTGCATTAGAATAGGAATAACTAGATACTGACGTTATGTTTGCGGACGGTAAATATTGATTTAATGGTGGTAAAATTAGCATTTACCGTCCGCAAACAAAACGTCAGAAACTAGTTATTCCCTAATTTCATCATCAACAACTGTGACTATTATTAAATTAGATACAAAATGGTTTGTTTGTAAATTACACATACCATGTTTGGATATTAATAAGTTTTGCTTTAGTGTGAATAGCGACTACGGTGGCACAAAAAAAATGTGCCTATCAGTGTTAACCTATCAACTTAGAATTGAACATATCTGTACTTTATCTGTTAGATTCTTTCAAAAATGTTTACTCATGGGAAAAGACTATTTAATTGTTTTAATAAATGACCTTGAGGCTTGACCTTTGAGTAGAAATTTACTTACCTCTTTTTAAAATAAGCTGCAGACCATGCAGTGTTTCAAATATTTAGGTATGATCATGTGTTGATTCAGTTGAATTTAGTGCAATGGTTATAAATGTTATGATATATTCCTGAATGTCTGGAGTATCAGGTTGTTATCATATATAATTACTTATATTTTGCAGAATGGTATCTTCCTGTTACTGCCACGCCTTGATTCCATTACTAGACAGAATGGTATCTTCCTGTTACTGCCACGCCTTGATTCCATTACTAGACAGAATGGTATCTTCCTGTTACTGCCATGCCTTGCTTCCATTACTAGACAGTGGGCATGTATGCAGTATTCCAATGTGTTCTATACTGATCGCTGATCACCCAGCATGGAGCATAAAATAAGAGAGTCTGAGAACTTCCTGTCAGTTGTCTTGGTAAGATTTAATTTTAATAACACTTTGTGAGTGTATTGAATTTGCACTGGAGTAGGTTATCATAAGTTACTTTTTCATATGCATGTCTTTAGACAGATTACATTATGGTATGGTGCTGTCTGTCCCCCCTACCTGTAATGTCCGTAATAGAACCCTACTGATTTTGAAGGTTAGTGGTCAAGGTCATTGGGGCCCAGCATGATAACCCTACAAAGTCACGTATTCTGTCTGTCCATCCGTCCGTCCATTTCATTCACTGATAAAGAATCATAAGAGGAACATCTAAACCTTCAAGGTCAAAGGTCAAGATCAAACTTGGAAAAAATTGGTTCTTACTAATTACTGAGGTAGTTTTTAAGTTACAGTTTTCATGTTTCATACACAGATAAAGGGTCATGAGAGGAACATTGACATTCCTGTAAATTTTAAACCTTCAAGGTCAAAGGTCAGGGTCGAATTGAGGCAAAATTCACTAAAATATTAATACTTTGGTTCCGACAGCTCAGATATTAATTTAAAATCTGTTTTTGATCAAAATGTTTTGAAACTTGGAATATTTAAGAAATGACTGTCTTACTTTGGTTGTTCATGGTAGTATAATTCTGGTTGGTCACATGCAAATTCCATGAATCGTGAAGGACATATTAGTATATAACACAGAACATAGATGAGTATATGTCGGCCACTCGCCCAATACCTAACCACAAGACCACAGCGTGTACTTTGCAGTTTTAGCATTACTATTTTCTAGATCTATGATTAAGATGTACTTAAAACTAAATCATTTAAAGGGCATAGAACCTTGAAGCTTATTTTAATTTTTCCATTGTATTTATGTTACAGGTCCCTGTATAGGGAATGAGATACTGTCAGACATTAACCTTGATGAAGTCACAATGTCAAGGATGAGGCACACCCTTTCATGATTCTCGGTAAGATTTATTTTTAGCTAGTCAACTAATTTTAGCTGGATTCATTTATGCCAACATGTCAATTTGCCCAATTTTACTCTGTTTTTGTTAAGATTTGGTTGCGCTAAAATAAGTAGATTTTGTTTAGATGATAGAATTGTATTTATTTTCTTCCAAGCTGTTTTGTTATCTGGAAGCAATGAAAATTTATGGTGAATGTTGTTTTCTGTTACAGTACACCGTCATACGTTATGCTTCATCAGGTACGAAGTCTCGGAGATAAAAAGGGACGAGCAGAAGGTCGAAAATATCTTGGACATTTACCCCAACACATACAGGTATGTTAGAAGTGACAATATTAGAATAGTAGTTTTTAACCCATGGGAGACAAAGGCTCAAATGAGCTATTATGATACACTGCTGTGCAGTGTCTATCTTTTTAGTTAATATTTCAAATGTTTGACTCCTTCACCACTGCTGATAAGATTTTTAGCCGATTTGCAAAACTCTGTGAAATGGTTGGGCCTCTTGGGGGGTGAGCAGATGGGTGGTTGTCAACAATTGGTTTCAGTGCCCAGTTTCCAGTTTTGTAACTCCGAACTTTTTCTTCAGCTTATTTTTATATGGATTGAATCTAAATCAAATGAAAATAACACTATAGCAGAAATTAACAGTTGTCAAAATGTTATGTTAGTGACAAAATTCAAAACTCTGTGAAACATCATCATGATTAATATACGTTGTACATGTATTTTGATTTTCTTTGCAGGCATACACAGCAAGAGAGATATGAAGAAATCTCATAGATAAGTTAATACAAGGATACACTTTTCATGTCCTCTGTAAATCTACAACAAACTTTCACGGAAATGGAGACAACAGGAAACTATAATGACGAAATCAAACAAAACCGATGCCGTTAGGGGACTAAAAATGGGAAGATGTATTCAGACTCGAAGAAAACAGCAAAATGCAAAAACCATGAAGTGAAGATGTAAGGAAACTGAATAGAATAACAACAACCTTATGTGATGTCAGCAGAGTAATACTACACAGGTCATCAATTTAATGCGACACAGGTATGGTTACAAAATTATTTATTCCTCAATATACAGAGTTCTTAAAAACTTCCATGAAATATCAGATATTTTTTAGCTCACCAGGACGAAAACGTCCGGAGAGCTAATGCCATACCCTCGGCGTCGTCGTTGTTGTCATCCGTAGACAAAAGTTTAACCTGGGCTATATCTCTTGAACTATAAGTGGTAGGGCTTTGATATTTCACATAAAGATACCTTGTGACAAGACCTTTCATTTGAGACCATGAACTTTGACCTAGTGACATTGACCTTGGACTTTGACCTACTTTTCAAAAACTTTAACCTGGTTTCTGACAAAAACCTGTATAGGCGAGCTATGTAATCTTTGATTACACTATGTTTAATTTTTAGCCACCTGTGACAAATGTTTGTCGAGGTAATGTTATAGCTGGAGAACTTTAACCTGGGCTTATTTCATCAACTGTAAGGGGCAGGGCTTTAATAATTCACATGTAGATTCCTCCTGACCTGACCTTTCATTTAACAATGTTACCTTTGGACTATTTACCTTGATATTTGAGTTTGACCTAATTTTATAAAAAAAAACTTTTACCTAGGCTATATCACATACTGTAAAATGAGAATATTTAGCACAAACATATTTTAGCACAATGAGGGATAAGAATCTTTTGGCGCAAATTTATTTTAGCGCATTGACACCATCAGGTCGATAAAATTAGCGCACAATGACTTTAGGACTTTGTTTCTCAGACATCGTCGGTAGCAGTTTGCCGTCGATGAGTCATATTTTTTGTAACATCAGACATTGTCTTGTATCATGTTTGGACGATCCTTGGTAATACGAAATAAATATCAATTCTATTAAAAGTAATGAAAAGAAATAATGCTGTTTTGTAACATAAATGAGTGTATATCATCCCAATTTTTCAGCTTGGCATAACAAGTCATTTTCGGCAATGGTTTTTACTACAGAATTTCATTCACGCTGTGTAAATAAATCCTTTGAAGAATGCACATCTAAGTACATAGAGCTATTGACTACACACTGGCACGAGTACGCTTGTATTAATGTTTGTAAACTTTTTTCTTTTTACGATATATGTACATTGCATAGTTAAGATACTGTGTTTTTACACAAATGTTACGTGTTACGCCATGTAAAATTAAGCGAGAGAGAAAGTCTTCTCGTTAGAACGAATATACGTGAATGTCTTTTCCCGCATTTAGGTACATTGTCAGTAACTACAATTAACGACTGCAGATTTTTTTCTGGTCAATAGGTCCCGATAAAATCCAAGTTTTGGTCGTTGTTGTTGTTTTTGTTGTCAAAAAAATAATCTTGTCTGACTCTCTTTTTATCTATAATTCATCATTGGTTATTATGATCTACCCAGTATAAATAACATTAATACATGTACAGGTACACGTAAATCACGGCACGTGTACTATCATTATCTACCCGGCAAGCGCCATGTTGTAAGTTTACATTCATGGGTCAGGTCAAACATGTGACACCTCGATCCATATGAATGGACGTTGTTATGGAGACAACCTCGTGGTGTCACATGTTTGACCTGACGCATGAGTGTAAACTTACAACATGGCGCTTGATTCGAAGAGACAATGTGGAGGCAAGTAGAATCCCGTCCGTATAGTTGATATTAAAGCTTAACAAGGTAAAATATGATTGCCGATCGTTAAGTATTATTTTATTTGAGTGAGATACAGTCAATAAGCCCCTGGAAAATGTGCCGATTCGTGCCGGCCGTTTCCTAAATTTGGGTTCCAGATTTGTTCAATGTAGATTCCTGCGGCCAACACACCCCTACCAACCAAATATCCAAGTGTCGTTGACCGTTTCTGCGGCTACTACTGACCTTGACTTTGAACTTTGACATTGTAGTAATATTTTGGTTAAGAAGTAAAGCAAATATTTCTCCAAGTATAGGTGATACGGCTTTCATATTTTATTCATACATTAACCACAACAGGTGCTGCATTTTGATTCCAAGACATTTGACCTAGCAACCTTGACTTTGAACTTTGACCTTTTTGTAATAATTTGGTTAAGATGTTATAAAAGTGAATATCTCTTCAAGTATAAGTTATAAAGCTGGGTTTCCACTGTCGCGAATGCAGAGGCCATAGAGCTACGATTAGGTGATTTTGTTTAATCATAGCGCATTCTCCTCTCAATCGCAGGCATTCTCGTCTCATCGTGTCATGTTCTCCTGCATTCTCCTCTGTTTGCGGCACCGATGCGAATGCTTCAAGCTGTTTAAAACATTTGTGTCTGAATTCTTATACGCCTCACACTCGCGGCACATGCTCAGTGCAAATTGCCTTGCATTCTCCTCCATTCACAGTACGTTCTCCTATTATTAACATGCATTCTTGTTCCAAAGGTTGAGTAGAATGAGCAATGATAGAGCCCCGACAAGATAGAATCTGACACGGATGTGATGCGAATGCGCCGAGAATGTGACGTGAATGAAAAAAATTAACGCGAATCAGCCATGATCTTGACACGATATTGCCACGATAGTACCATATACACGCACGACAGTGACAATAATAATTATCTCAGAGTTGATGTAAAAGTGTGCGGATCAATATTTTGAAAACTTTGACATTGCTTTTCAAGAGAAAACAACCTGGAAAGAGGTCAAAGTCAACAAAGGGTATTGATGCCTCCGGATATGTCAAATGATTTTGATTTTGCTCATGTTACATTCTTGTCATGATCGCAGCCCTATTGTGTTATAGTCGTGTCTCAATCTCCTGCATCGAGCACTATCCGGTTAAAGTTGTGTCTCAATCTCCTGCATTCGCCTCTCATTCGCCTCAGTGTCTTTTTGTTGTGGCACATTCGTGTCGCATTCTCCTATATTCTTATCACACTCACCTAACTATCGTAGCAGACGCATATTCTTGTTGCATTCGCGGCGCTATCGCGCCAAGAAATACTCCATGAGAACAGACAAGAATGTGACACGCTTGTTCATTCGCCTCTGATCGTAGCTCATTCTCCTCTACATTCGCGACAGTGGTAGCCCGGCTTAAGGCTTTAATATTTCACACACATAAGTTTTACTCCAAGACATTTGACCTTTGACCTTCTTTTAAACTATAAGGGGTAGGGCTTTGATATTTCACATATATATTCCTCATGATTAAAGCTTTCATTTAATTTTGACTTTTGACCCTAGTGACCTTGACTTTTGACCTTCTTTTGAATTATAAGGGATAAGGCTTTGATATCTCACATATAGATTCCTCATGATCATGATGATCAGAGCTTCCATTTGATATCATGACTTGACCCAGTGACCTTGATCTTGACATTTGACCTACTTTTTAACAATAAGGGATAGGGCTTTGATATTTATTAGTCCCCTATTGGCAACGCCGAAGGGGACTCTTATTTTCCTCTCGGTCTGTCTTTCCGTCTGTTCATCTGTCCGTCTGTCCCTCCGTCTGTCCAAATATTAGTTTTCCGGACTTTTTTCTGCAATGGATGGAGATATTCAGATGAAATTTGATACACTGCTTTGTCTTGGATAGTTACAGAGCAAGTTTGACTTTCGTCACGCTTGACCTAATTTTCTAGGAGTTATGCCCCTTGATGACTTGGAAAATTCAGATTTTATCAAGTTTTTCGGACTTTTTCCTGCAACAAAGAGAGATATTCAGTTGAAATTTAATACACAGCTTGGTCTTGGATAGTTACAGTGCAAGTTTGACTTTTGTCAGGATTGACCTATTTTTCGAGGAGTTATGCCCCTTGATGACTTGGAAAATTCAGTTTTTGTCAGTTTTCCAGACTTTTTTCTGCAACAAAGAGAGATATTCAAGTGAAATTTGATACTCAGCTTAATCTTTGATAGTTACAGAGCAAGTTCAACTTTCATCACGCTTGACCTCTTTTTCGAATCGATAAAGCAGATAAAACCTCAGCACTGAGCTGCACAGACTAAGTTTAATTAAAACTCATGTTTGCAGGACATAAATATATGCCGCCGTTAGGGGACTTATATCGCTCAGCGATCATAACATTTTTGACATATAAGTTCCTCATGACCAGAGCTTTCATTTAATACCATGACTTTTGACCAAGTGACCTTGACCTTTGACCTACTTTTAAACTTTAAGGGATATGTGTTTGATATTTCAAACATAGATTCCTTATGATGAGAGCTTTCATCTGATATTATGATTTGACCTAGTGACATTGATCTTGACCTTTCGCCTACTTTTTAACTACAAGGGAAAGGGCTTTGATATTTGACATATAGATTTCTCGTGACCAGAGCTTTCATTTGATACCATGACTTTTGACCTAGTGACCTTGACCTTTGACCTACTTTTCAACTATAAGAGATAGGGCTATGATATTTCACATATAGCTTCCTCATGTTCCTTATGACCAGAACTTTCTATGTTATGTCACAAATGAATCTGTTTAGAGAAAAACGTCCTGCAGGGGGTATTATTTGTCACTTTAAGGGCAGTTCTAGTTTTCACCGTCTGGGGATATTATCACCAGATGACAATAACAACAGTAGGTTAGGGGTTATTTTGACAAAATGGGGAGTATTTACTTTTGTTTTTAGCTCACCTCAATGAAGTAGAGTAAGCTTTTAGATTATTCAACTATAACATGTATAAGGGAAAGGGCTTTGATATTTCATTCATAGATTTATTATTACAAAGACCTTTACCATAATGACTTTGACCTACTTTTCAATTACTCATAATTTTGCTCTATTTTTAGCCTTTGAAGGGATAGGACTAATATTACACACATAGACTCCATATGGCAATACTTTTCGGATCTTAGAATTTATTTTGTTTTTGACAAAAACCTGTGAGCGTTGTAATATTTGAGTATCCTGTGATTCCCAGGATGAGGTCTATATCTTGTTTTATACAAAGTCAGGTGTTTAAGGTCAAGGTCACAGATAGCAATACTGATATCACTTTATAATTCTCTCAATATTGTTTATTTGGATTTTCTACATACTTGATATTTTAGCCATTTGTAATAGAGGATGATTCTTAATGATTCTCAAGGTCAGAGGTCAAGGTCACAGAGGTCAGTCATTAGTTTTACATAATCGGAAAAATCTCCAAATGTTTCTGCTCTACAACATTTTTCACCTAAAACGTCATCATAGATTGTCTATGAGAGAAGATAAAGCCCAACTGAATTTTGGTCAAAAGGCTCAAGGTCAAATCTAAAATGGCATTAAAGAGCATTGCCACAGTCACACATAGAATTAGAGTGATCAAAAATAGATTGTCCTCGAAAAAAAGATGATCCCTATTGAATTTTGTGTCCAGAGTCAATCTGCACCTGACATACTGTAAACGTCGATATTTTTCGCTGGGGGGGGGGGAATTCGCGATAATAATATCATGATTTAGCTTGTTTCTAAAATCATTGTATCAAGCTTGTCATGTATATATCAATATTTTTTTTTGTATTTCAGAAGATTTCAAGATTAAAAGAGCAGAGCATGGAACACGTAGTATGGAAAAAGTTTTCAGTGTTGGCAATACATGAAATATTGAAAAAGAAAAAAAAACTGAATAAATATTCAGTTTTGTGCTAAGTTCAAGAGAGTTTCACGATAAATTCCTTAATGATTAAATGGGATTGTTTAAGTAAGTTCAGTTTTATACTTCTATACAGTTGTATATTGTGATTAACCATCTTGTCTATTATCCAATGTATGTGTGCCACTGAAAATAACTGTTTGTAGATATAAGAAGTTGGGATGAGTTTCTGTGTAAGAAGTATACGGCGTGTAAGAGAGAGAGTGAAAGCACAAAATACAAAGAGAAAAAGAAAAAAAAAGAAAAAAACCAGGAAAAAAAAGAAAAGAAAAAATGAATAGAAAAAAAAAGAAAAAAGGAAAAGAAAAAAAAAGAAAAAAAAAGGAGAAAAAAAAAGATAGAAAAAGAGAGGAAAAGAACTAGGCAATTATTCTTTTATATAGAATGATTGACAGTGATATTTTGATTTTTGTTATCCATTTAAGTTAGAGAATGAAATAAATTAATTGAACTGATGATGATGTTTGTATCAATGTACTTCCTTATTTGAAGAGACACATGCTAAGTTAAGTTTCTCTTCTTAAAACAATGCCTGTATTCAATATTAGATATCAAATTGATGGAAGTCTAGTATTATGTCTTAAAATAGACTTATCATTTCCTACTCTGTGTAAGTGAAACCAAACAAGAACAAGAAAGTCAAGAGAGAAAACAATGTAATGGAAAAATAAAAAACAATGCAAAACAATACAAAAACAAAATATCAAAACAAAACAAAACAGAAAATCAAGAAACATAACCAAATAAAGCAAAAAAACATCAAAAATACAAAGCAAAAAAACAATACAGATAAAAAAGAAAAAAACAAACAAACAAAAAAGAAAGAAAGCAAAAACATAAAACAAAACAAAAAGCAAAGCAAAAAACAAACAAACAAAACAAAACAGAAAACAGCAAAAAAAAAAAAAAACAAAACCCAAAGCAAAAATAAAAACAAACAAAAAGCAAAGCAAAAATAAAAAGCCAATAAAAAAATCAAATCAAAAGAACAAGCAAAAAAACAAAGCAAAACAATAACAAAGTCAACAAAAACCACAACAAAACAAAACAGCAAAGCAAAAAAACAAAACAAAACTGAAAAATAGAAAAGGAAGCAAACATAACGAAACAAAACAAAAAGCAAAGTTAAAGAACAAAGCAAAAAGAAAAACAAAACAACAAACAAAGCAAAAAAAAAAAACCAAACCAAAAAAACAAAGCCAACGAAAACCTACACAAAACAAAATAGCAAAGCAAAAAAAAATTGAATGAACAAAACATAAACCTTATACAAAAAGAAAAAACAAAGCAAAAAAGAACAAAGAACAAATCAAGGCCAACAAAAACCAGAAGAAAACAAAAGAGCAAAGCAAAAAAAACAAAACAAAACAAAACAAAAACAGAAAAAAAAACTAAGAAAAAAGGCAAAGCAAAAATCAAAATTAAACAAAAGTGTAAAAAAAACCAAAATAAAACAAAGATAAAAGGAAGGAAGATAAAAAGAAGCCAAAACAAAAACAAAGCAAAAGTCAAAAGAACAAAACAAAATCAAATAAGCAAGAAAAAGCAGAACAAAAAGCAAAGCAAAAGACAAAAACAAAACCAAAAAAAAGTTATAAAAGAAAGCATTAAAAAACAAATCAAAACAAAGAACAAAGCAAAAGTACAAAACAAAAAAAAACAAACAAACAATGGAAAATAAAAAAGGAAAAAAAAAAACAAAAAAAAAACCAACAAAAACAAAACAAACAACATACAAAATAAAAAACAAAACAAAACAAATGGAAAAAAAGAAGCAAAAAACAAAGTAAAAGAAAAAAAAACCCAAAAAAGGCAAAAAACAAAATAGAACAAAAAAGCAAAAAACAAAACAAAACAAAGAACAAAACAAATCGACTTAACAAAGCAAAAAAGGAGCAAACAACAACAAATAAATAAAAAACAAACAAAGCAAAAAACAAAACAAAACAAAAAATTTTAAAAAGGAAACAAAACAAAAAAAAAAAACAAAGAAATAAAAAACGGCAAAGCAAAAAAAAAAACCAAGAAAAATGAAAACAAAGAAACAAAATAGATAAAAAGGAAGCAAAAAAAAAAACCCCAACAAAAACAAAAAGCAAAGAAATAGAACAAAACAAAAAATAAAGCAAACAAAACAAAATAACAAGCCAACAAAAACCAAAACAAAACAGAATATCAAAGCAAAAAACAAAACGAAACAAAAAATAAAGCAAAGAAAAAAAACGAAAAACAAAACAAAAGAGCAATACAAAAAAAAAGCAAAGCAAAAAAATCCCCCAACAAACAAAAAAGGAATCAAAAAACAAAGGAAAGAAAAAAAACGAACAAAACGCAAATAAAAAAAAAAAACGAAACAAAATTAAAAGAACAAAACAAGAATGTTATACGTAAAAGCAAAGCAAAAACAAAAAAAAACAAACAAAGAAAGCAAAAAGAAAGAACAAAACAAAATCAAACAACAAACAAAAAAAAAGCAAATAACAAAACAGATAAAAAAAAAAACAATGAAAAATGGTAAAAAGAGAAAAAAACAAAAAAAAAACCATGCAAAAAGAAACAAAAAAAGAGACAAAACACCAAAACAAAACAAGAAACAAAGCAATAAACAAAACAAACGGACAACAAAGCAAAAAACAAAGAAAAAAAAAACAAAACAAGATGCAAAGCAGAAAATAAAGCAAAATAAAACCCAAACAGATCAAAAGAACAAAGCTCAAAAAGAACAAAACAAGACAAAACAAAATCAAACAACCAAGAAAAAAGCAGAAAAAACAACAGAGCAAAACAAATAAAAAACAAATACAAAAAAATAAAACAAAAATAAATAAAAAATAAAAAAGGAAGCAAAAAAAAAAAACAAATCAAAGCAAAGCAAAAAACAAAGCATAAGTGAAAAACAAAAAAATAAAGCAAAACATCAAAAACATACAATTAAAAAAAAGCACACAAAACAAAATAGAAAAATAAAAAACAAAAGAAAACAAGCCAAAAACAAAATTAAAGAAAAAAATCAATACAAAACTAAACAAGACAAAGAAAAAAAAAAAGAAAGAATACAAAGCAAAAACAAAACAAACAAAAAAAAACAAAACAAAACAAAACAAAGCAAAACAGAAAGCAAAGCAGAAAAACAAAACAAAGAACAAACAAATCAAATGAAAAGAACAAAGCAAAAAAAAAAAAACAATAAACAGGCAAACAAAACAAAGAAAAAATGCAAAGCAAAAGAACAAAAAAAAAAATAACAAAACTAAAGACAAAGCAAAACAAAACAAAACAAGAAACAAAACAAAAACAAAAACAAAGCAGAAAAAAAAAAGAAAACCCCAAACAAAATCAAATCAAAAGAACAAAGCAAAAACAAAAGACAAAGCGAAAAACACTAAACAAACCAACAATAACAATGAAAAAAGCAGTAAGAAAAAAAACCAACAATACAAAACAAAAACAAAGCCAACAAAAACCAAGACAAAGCAAATGCAAAGCAAGAAAAAAAAACTTGAAAAAAGAAATAAAGAAGCAAAAATATCAAAACAAAAAAATAATCAAAGTGAAAAAAATACAAAAAGCAAAGCAAAAAAGGGAAACAATACAAAAAAGAAATACAAAAACAAAGCAAAAAAACGGAACAAAACAATAAAGAAAGAGAAAAAACAATACAAAGCAAAAAAACGAAAAGAAAATACAAAGCTGAAAACAATACGAAAAAAGCCAAAAGACAAGCAAAAAAAAAAAAAAAACAATGCAAAAACAAAACAAAAACCCCAACAAAAGACAAAGCAAAACAAAAAAGTCAAGACAAAAAACCAAAGAAAAAAAAAACAAACAAAAAGCAAAAAAAAAAAAATAACAAAGCAAAAACAAAAAACCAAAAACAAAATCAAAGCAAAAGAAAAAAGCAAAAAAAAAAGCCAACAAAAACCAAAACAAAACAAAAAAAACTAAAAAAAAAAAATAAAAAAGGAAGCAAAAATAACAAAACAAAAAGGAAAGCAAAAGAACTAAACAAAAAAAAACAATGCAAAGACAAAAAAACAAAACAAAAACCCCAACAAAAGACAAAGCAAAACAAAAAAAGTCAAGACAAAAAACCAAAGAAAAAAAAACAAACAAACAAAAAGCAAAAAAAAAAAAAACAAAGCAAAAAAATGAACCAAAAACAAAATCAAATCAAAAGAAAAATGCAAAAAAAACAAAAAAAGCCAACAAAAACAAAAACAAAACAAAAAAACTAAACAAAAAAATAAAAAAGGAAGCAAAAATAACAAAACAAAAAGGAAAGCAAAAGAACTAAACAAAAAAGAAAACAATAAAAAACAAAATAAAATCAAACAACAAGGGAAAAAAAAGCAAAAAACAAAAACGAAGAGAACAAAAAACCAAAGCGTAAAAAAGCAAAAAATAACAACAAAGATTTGTTCTTTGTTGTTATTTTTTGCTTTTTTACGACTAATACAAAACAACAAAAAGAAAGCAAAAAAAGATAATTAGAAAACATAGCAAAGAAAAGAAAACTACACAATAACAACAAAAATAAAGAAAAACTAAGCAGAAAAAAAAAACAAAACATAACATAACAACAAAATACAAAGCAAAAAAAGAAATCAACAAAAAGCGAAGCAAAAAAAAAAACCAAAAACAAAACAAGAAATCAAAGCAAAAATAAGAAAAAAAAAAAAACAATACAAAATGAAGACAAGAAACAAAGCAAAATAAAAACCAAACAACAAAGGAAAAAAAACAAATCAAATCAAAAGGACAAAGCAAACAATTAATACAAAAAAAAAGCACCAAAAAAAAAAAAAAACAAAGCAAAAACAAAACAAAGCCAACAAAAACCAAAAGAATACAAAAGAGCAAAGCAAAAACAAAAACAAAACCAATACAAAATAAAAAAAGGAAGGGGAAAAACACAAACAAAAAGCAAAGCGGAAAAACAAAACAAAAAAACAAAGCCAACCAAAAAAAATAAAAAAGAAAGAGCAAAGCAAAAAACAAAAGCAAAAAATAAAGCAAAAAAACAAATTAAATCAAAAGAACAAACCATGAACCTAACAATACAAAAGGAAGGAAAACCAAAAAAAAAAAAAATAACCCAGGAAAAAGGAAGCAAAAAAAAAAAAAAAAAGAAAAAGGCAAAAAAACAAAAAGCAAAGCAAAAAACAAAACAGAATCAAAACCAACCAAAACAAAACAAAAGGGTAAAAAATACAAAACAAAAATAAAAGGAAGGAAGATTAAAAAAAAACCAAAACAATAAACAAAGCAAAAAAAAAAAAAGAAAAAGAAAGAAACAAAAAAAGCAATCCAAAAAAAAGCAAAAAATAAAACAAAAAACAAAGAAAACAACAAAAAGCAAAGCAGGAAACAAACAGCAAAAACCCCAAACAAACAAAGCAAAAAAAAAAACAAACAAACAAAATAGAACAAAACCAAAAGAAAAAAAAAAACAAAAAATAACAAACAAAACAAAACAAAACAAAACAAAACAAAACAAAACAAAACAAAAACAAAACAAAACAAAAAAATGTATAAAGGGAATCATTTAAAAACAAATCAAAACAAAGAACCAAGCATGAGTAAAAAACAAAAAAAAGCAAAACAAAAAAGACATACAAAGCAAAACATAAAAAAGAAACAAACAAGCCACACAAAATAACATACGAAACAACAAAACAAAACAAAAAGAAATCGATAAAAGAAAGCAAAAACAAAGCAAAAGAAAAAAAGGCAAAAAACAAAACAATACAAAACAAAACAAAAGAACAAAAAAACCCGACTTAATAAAGCAAAAAAAAAAAGAGCAAAGAAGAACAAAATAAAAAAGAAACAAAAGAAGAAAACAAAGCAAAAAAAATGAAAAGACAAAAAAATAATTTTTTAAAGGAAGCAAAACAACAAACAAAGCAAAAAACAAAGCAAAAAGCAAAGCAAAACACAAAGCAAAAAACAAAAACAATGTAAAATCAAAACAAATCAAAACAAAAAACCAAGCAAAAAAAACAAAACAACAAAAAACACAAAGCAAAAAACAAAGCAAAACAAAACAAAATAAAAAAGGAAGGAAAACAGAAACAAAAAGCAAAGCGATAGAAATAAACAAAAACCAAAACAAAGCAAAAAAAACCCAAACAAAGAAAACAAAAACAAACAAAGCAAAAAACAAAGAGAACAAGAAAAGTTAAGGAAACAAAGCAAAATAGAACCAAGGAAAAAAACAAAACACATAAAAAAAACAACAAGAAGAAAAAAAATCAAAAGAAAAGGTGCATTTGCCAGAAGAAGGACAATGATTTGAGTTCATTTAAAGATTGAACTCTTTTGTTTTTGCCTGAATAAAAAATCTGTCTGTAAAAAGTATTCACAAACAAATATTTAGTGAAGCTGTCAATTCCAATATTTATTAATGACCTTGACACCATAATGGTTAATTAAAGAAGTAATTTAGATAACTGTATCATACATTCAATATGATGCAAGGGCACTGCAAAAGTACTATTATCTTCTGGTTTTCAGATAGCTACCTATATTTAGTTAACAAAGTTGAAAAAATTTGTTCTACTTTCAGTGCATAAAATGCATATTTTTGAAATTAATTTCTCACCAGTAATACTCGTGACTGAAAAGAGAAAATCAGAATTCCAAACATGTCTCACGATGGATTTGAAAAACCCAGTAAAATGACAGTAATGCATTGTGATTGTTTCCAATGCTACCAGATTATTATACCTGTACAAGCATGGTACTTTTTAAAACTTTAAAACCTGGAAGGCATCTTGCTGAGTCGACATACAATCACTGCTGGCAATTTGTGATTAAATGGAATCTTATATTGTCAACATATATAAGCAATGTTGGCAATTTGTGAAGAAATAGAATCTTGTTTTTTCAACATATACAATCTTTGTAGGTTGTTTGTGAAGAAATGGAATCTTGTATTGTCAACATATACAATCAATGTTGGCAATTTGTGACTATTGTCAACATATATAATCAATGTTGGCAATTTATGAAGAAATGTAATCTTGTATTGTCAACATATATAATCAATGTTGGCAATTTATGAAGAAATGTAATCTTGTATTGTCAACATATATAATCAATGTTGGCAATTTGTGAAGAGATGGAATCTTGTTTTATCAACATATATAATTAATGTTGGCAATTTGTGAAGAGATAGAATCTTGTATTGTCAACATATATAATCAATGTTGGCAATTTGTGATGAAATAGAATCTTGTATTGTCAGCATATATAATCAATGTTGGCAATTTGTGATGAAATGGAATCTTGTATTGTCAGCATATATAATCAGTGTTGGCAATTTGTGAAGAAAGGGAATCTTATATTGTCAACATAAATAATCAATGTTGGCAAGTTGTGAAGAAATAGAATCTTGTATTGTCAACATAAATAATCAATGTTGGCAAGTTGTGAAGAAATAGAATCTTGTATTGTCAACATAAATAATCAATGTTGGCAATTTGTGAAGAAATAGAATCTTGTATTGTCAGCATTTATAATCAATGCTGGCGGTTTGTAAAGATATGGAATCTTGTATTGTCAACATAAATAATCAATGCTGGCAATTTGTGAAGAAATAAAATCTTGTTTTGTCATCATATATAATCTTTGTAGGCAGTTTGTGAAGAAAGGGAATCTTGTATTGTCAACATATTCAACATGTATAATCAATGTTGGCAATTTGTGAAGAGATGGAATCTTGTTTTGTCAACATATATAATCAATGTTGGCAATTTGTGAATAAATGGAATCTTGTATTGTCAACATATATAATCAATGTTGGCAATTTGTGAAGAAAGGGAATCTTGTATTGTCAACATATTCAACATGTATAATCAATGTTGGCAATTTGTGAAGAGATGGAATCTTGTTTTGTCAACATATATAATCAATGTTGGCAATTTGTGAATAAATGGAATCTTGTATTGTCAACATAAATAATCAATGTTGGCAAGTTGTGAAGAAATAGAATCTTGTATTGTCAACATATATAATCAATGTTTGCAATTTATGAAGAAATGGAATCTTGTTTTGTCAACGTATACAATCAATGCTGGCAGTTTGTTAATAAATGGAATCTTGAGTCGTCAACACATATGATCAATGTTGGCAATTTGTGAATCATTGGAATCTTGTATTGTCAGTACATACAATCTTTGTTGGAAATGGATCCTTGAATTTTCAACATAATATGCTAACATTTTGAGAATTAAATTGATCCATAGATTAGCATGTTATACAATTTCTACAGAACTTTTATGAACCGTTGGATCCTTTAGTACTTACAGTTTTCATAACAATACTCTGGTTATATGATCAATACCTTGTCTAAAGAACTATAGTACAGCATCTTTGGTTCTTTGTCTATAATTGTGTTTTGATTATGTCATGATTAATACACAAACTAAGATTGAAATATAGTTGCTTAACTTTACATGTGAAATTGATTTTAATACATCGATAACAATTTTAAGTTATTTAAAAGTTCAAAGTCAGATGTACATGTCACTGAGATTGATGAAAAGTTCGTGTTGATTTTTTTTAAATGACTTGATTTATCATTATAAATGTACGATGTGGCCTGTCAGTCATCATGACCAATCATGAAAAACAAAAAAACCCTACTCTCCTGGACAATTTTATAGTTCGTTACACTATTTCTATTAGCCTGGTATAATTTCTAGTACTTGTAGTGGGTGTCAATTAAGTGAGTTTTCCAGAAGACAGGTATCGCAGCTTCATTGTATAGATGAAACATTTGGAGAAAACATGACCAATATTTGTATATATCAATTTCTTCCCATTTCTTAACCCAAGATAACTAAGAAGTGAAGGAACCTACTTCTTTAAACAAGATCTTGCATGAATCGATATCATTTGTATATATGGATTTCTCCCCATATCTGAATCCAAGATAACTGAAGGAACCAACTTCTTTAAATAAGTAAGATCTTGCATGAATTATTGAATTCTGAGAGACCAAATGTGTGAAGGCATGATGAAACTTCCAAATTTTCTTCATGTGAGTGTGTGTTCTGAGCAGTCAGTTTGGGACTGAGGGAAGAAAGAAATGGTTCTGTCAAACACAAACTTAGCATGATTTATGGGGACATGTGAAGACTGTGTGAGCAGAAATACTTTGTTTTCAATTTAAATTGTCCCATGTTTGGTCTCCATTTTACCCTGTGAGGGAAATTAGGATGAACTTGACTGATGTATGTTAAGCATGAAACTTGGCAAGGACGAGCCTTATGCAATAATATCTCAGATCAAGTTTGAATAGAGTTGTTGACTTTTAAATGTGGTCTTGTGTAATGCTAAGTATAATGGGAGACTTAGGGGAAGAAAGGGACACTAAAAGTTTTGAAAAGTTAGTTTAAATGTAGATCATCCATGTGCTGAAAAGGATAGTGATTTTTGGGGGGAGGGGGGTAATTGTTAATAACAGTAATGTCTTTTGTTTTGTTGCCGCTTTGAAGTGATATATTATGAAGCTGAACATTCAGAACTTTGCAAATTTTTTTATGTTTTCTTATTAATGTTCGGATTTTGATTTAGAGATAGTATGTAAAACTACAACCAGTCAGGAACAGAGCTCCATGTTGAGATAGATATATAAAACTGCAACTGGTCAGGAACAGAGCTCCATGTTGAGAAAGATACAGTTGTTATTGTATTAATATTATTGAATATCTAGGTGAATAGAGTGCGCTGTTAAAATAGACAATCGTCATTTAATTGACTGCGACGACGGGACTCCATGACGGGCCCTGTCCAAACCTCTTTAGAGAAAACAGGGCCCCGACCACCTGTCCTCTCTGAATGTCAGTCGGACTCCTCGGGTGATTACATACATGAGCTCGCTACAGCCGGCAGAGCACGGACTGTATTACGCATGCCCTCTTTTTATATCCATTTACATATTCATCTGTGTCTCTGGGGCCTCTACGTTTCGCGGTCTTGTTTGTGTGATGTCATCTTACAGTGAGGAGGTTGTTTTACACCACAATTGTACGTTCTTCGAGACCTCTGGGTAATTGGAGAAGTGAGAGGGTTGTGCGCACGTAATCCAGGATAACCACACCATTTGCTACTTGCGTGACAAATGGCCGTCCAAAGTCGGCACCAGTTACCAATTGGTCTCGTCGGTTTATGTGTAGTCTTTTGTGTTTGATGTTTACATGTCGTGTGTCTCTTTTCCGTCTCGGCTGTACTCGTCTTTTGTGTTTTTGCATCGGGTGTTTTGGTGTTTTACTGTTGATGCTGCAGCGGGGTCTTGTTGGAGATCTCCTCCCTTCTTTTAAGCATAAAATTCATGATTGGTGCACTTAATAAAGTATGAATTTGGACGGTTTAGCGCAGCTCATTGCTTAACGCTAGAGTGATAAGGAGACGATTGGGATTGGGGGAGGAGGGGAAATACACAACGTGAATGCGATTGACAAGCGCGTGTTTACTTCTCTGCAACCATCCACAGTATTTCATGAAATCTGAAAGGCTTTACCAAAAGCACATGTAAGACGCAAGTCTGTTGAAGTCCCATTTTGGCCTCTTGTTGAAATTGAAATATAAAATCAGCACATTAAACGATACCTTTAAACAATACCAAATATTAAAGTAATTTTTTTTAATCTGTGTATAAGGTATTTCTCTACTGTAGATATGAAAATTAGATGCAAGAGGATCGTTTAAGAATATATTAAGAATAAGGTTTTTTTTCTCACTTGGGAAGTCTGTGAATGATTAAATTTTCTTGAGGTACAAACACACACAATCCCATACTGTTCCCAGTAGGAGACTCTTAATCCTCCTGGCATACATACATATATCTTTATGTTAAGAGGTCAGTGTAATCGTTACTGTATGACACAATGTTCTTGTGAAATTGAGGCATTGTCAGGATCAGAATCTTTCTATAGTGATATAAGCTTTTATTGTTATAACTTATTATGTAAAGTGCCTGTTTCTATGGTGATATAAGCTTCTGTTGTTATAACTTTTAATGTAATTTAATGGTGCTTGTTTCAACGGTGATTTAATGTCTTTATGGCGATAGGGTGTAAAATGGCGAGGAATTATTTCTATAACAAAATCATTTATGTTTCTATTGTGATGCTTTCTACGACATTTACCCCTGAAAAGATGATTATTTTGTGTTTCTATGGTGATACCAGCCAATTCTGTGCTGAACTGCTGCAGTGTTTAGTGATATTATATATTGCCCATATGTCAATGCAAATACTAGATATTTGGTGATTTAATGCATATATTTCTGTGCTAGATAACAGTTGTAATGCATATATGTCTGTACTAGAGAAAACATACACAGTGGTCATTCTCGTTGCACTCTCTCCACCCAGGAGTAAACCGGGTATCTGGCACATGAGACGAGCTTGTATTGTGAATGAAAAGGATAAGCGCCTAAACGGCAGCTCTGCTTGTATACTCATCGGGTAGTTTAGAAAGCCTTTGTGTTTTGATTCTTAAACTTAATGGCGATAATGTGTGAAATGGTAATGAATTGTCTCTAAAACAATATTATTTGTTATGTTTCTATGGCAATGCTTTCTGCAACATTTATCCCTGAAAAGATAAATGTTTTGTGTCTCTGTGGTGATACCACTCATTCTAATCTTGCATACAAGTCTGTGTTTAACTGCTGCAGTGTTTAATGATATCATGTATTCATCCATCTGTCAATGCAAATTCTAGATATATGGTGATTAAATGTATACATTTTTGTGCTAGATACGAGTTATAATTCTGTGTGTACAAGACATATGATATAAAGTGGTTCAGGAACTATTGTAACCTTGGGCAAGTCAATTTAAACTACATTGAAATCTCTCCATCCAGGAGTAAAACCGGTACTTGGCATGGAAGACGTGCTTGATTGAGAATGAAAAGCATTAGCGCCTAAACGACAGTTCTGCTCGATACTCTTTAGCCAGTTGAGAATGCACTTGATTGTACAGGTCCCCCAAGGGAGGTAACCTTAGAAGAACCTTGAATAGATTCCTACTACATGTATTGAGTCTTTCTGTAGTGATATAAGCTTCCGTTGCAATAACTTATAATGTAAGGTGCTTGTTTCTATGGTGATTTAATGTTTCTTTGGTTATTTAATGTCTATATGGCGATAGGGTGTGAAATGGTGATGAAATGTTTCTATAACAAAAATATTTATGTTTCTATGTTGATGCTTTCTGCAACATTTACCCCTGAAAAGATAATTGTTTTGTGTTTCTGTGGTGATACCAACCATTCTATGCACAAGTATGTGTTGAACTGCTGCAGAGTTTAGTGATATCATGTATCGATCAATTTGTAAATGCAAATACTAGATATGTTGTAATTTAATGCATATATTTCTGTGCTAGATATGAGTTATAATGCAAATTTGTCTGTACTAGACTTAAGATATACAGTGGTCATTCCATAAGCTATTGTTGTAAACATGGGCAAGTTGCTTTACACTACATTGCACTCTCTCCACCCAGGAGTTTCTCTAACAAAATTAATTGTTATGTTTCTATGTTGGTGCTTTCTGCAAAATTTACCCCTAAAAAGATGATTATTTTGTGTTTCTATGATGATAGCACCCATTCTAATCTTATACACAAGTCTGTGTTGAACTGCTGCAGAGTTTAATGATATCATGTATTGATCAATATGTAAAAACAAAAACTAAATATTTGGTCATTCAATGAATATATGTCTGTACTAGATAAAAGATATACTATGGTCATTTCAGGAACTATTGTAACCTTGGGCAAGTTATTTTACTCTGCATTGAACTCTCTCCACCCAGGAATAAACCGGGTACTTTACACACGAGACGAGCTTGTAATGTAAATTAAAAGGATAAGCACCTAAATGGCAGCTCTGCTTGAATACTCCTCAGGGAGTTGAGAATGCTTTGGCGCTTTGTTTTTTTGGTGATTTAATGTCTATATGGCGATAGGGCGTGAAATAGGGATGAATTGTTTCTATATCGAATGTATTTGTTATTTTTCTATGGTGATGCTCTCTTCAACAATACCCCTTAAAAGATAATTATTTTTGTTTCTATGATGATAGCACCCGTTCTAATCTTGTACACAAGTCTGTGTTTAACTGCTGCAATGTCTAGTGATAACATGCGTTGATCCATATGTCAATGCAAATACTAGATGGTGTGGTAATTTGATGCATATATATCTAAGCTAGGTACGAGATATAATGCATTAATGTCTGTACTTATTTCAGGAACTATTGTAACCTTTTGCAAGTTACTTTACACTACATTGCACTGCTTCCACCTATGAGCTTTCATAGATTGAAGTACTCATAGAAGTAATATAAGTTCCAGCAAGATTATTGGTGCCGTTTAGTCGATATCAAGATATCGACTAATTCTAGATTTGTACAGGTTTGTCAACTTTCGATTTGATTCATCAGATTCAACATTGCAATAGGGGCAATTGTCCGATAGAAAGAAACATTCTTGTGACTAGTGAAAAACACGTGACCAGAGAAAGTAGGACATGTCGTCATGACAACGCTTTGGCATCGCAATTCTGAATTGAAATATTGCACATTAACGTAATATCTACAATGATATTTTTTCTTGAACAATTTTTACTTTTAGACTAATTAGTGTGTGATACAGTAAACCCTATGCCTTCAAAATCCCTAATGACATTTCTGGATCCTTGGATCCATTGCATCAAAGAAACGCTTGGATACTTAGAATGCGAGGCTGCCAGTGGGCTAATTAAAAAGTTTCTCACCATCCAGCCGATTTCCAGCTATTTCGTTGAGGATACTCCATTTTGTTTGTATATTTTCTTTCCTTATACAAATTGATAAATGCAACAAAGAAATTAATGAGCGATATAAAAATCGAAAAGACTGTGCGTAGTCACATAATTTAATAGGATTTTTTCAGTAGTTTCCCCTTATTTCCCCCAAATTCTTTAATCGGAACTCCCCGCTTTTCCCGCGAATATATACTGAAAGGCTTTTGATTGGTCAAGTTAATTTGCGTTATATTGGAATTTTCCTACAGCACAGGTCAAGCAATTCATGACTTGAGTTGTCTAGTGCAAATGCACTATTTTCTAACTTTTCAGAATTATCAACACATAAGTTCCTATTGTGTAACCAGTTTTGTTTTTTTTTATGTGTGTGTATGAATTTCATGCATAGCCTTACTTATACTACTCTTTATTCTAAGAGTCAAAATTTTAAACCTATTTTGAACCAAAAATTTTTTTTCGCTTTTAAATAAATGTTGATATCGACCAAGCTTTTTTGGAAAGCTAATACTTGTCCCACAACTATATGAGACTTGGTAGATGTCCTATGTATTACATATATTTAAATTCAAGATATGGAAGGTAAAAAATGTTATTTTTAGATTAAATTTTAATGAAAGAAAATGGGAAAAGAAATAAAGGAGATATTCAATATTTCCTCACTGTAAAGATTAGAGGTATATGAGACAGGTAGTATTTCCTCACTAGAAAGATTACATGTATATAAGACTGGTTATATTCCCTTACTTGAAAGATTAGAGGTATATAAGACTGGTTTTAAATCCTAAGCTAGGAACGAGTTATAATTGATATAAATGTCTGTACTCCTTTCAGGAACTATTGTAACCATGGGCAAGTTACTTTACACTACATTGCACTCTTTCCACCCTGGAGCTTTGATGGATTGAAGTACTCATAGAAGTAAAATTTCTGTGCTAGATACAAGTTATAATGAATATATGTCTGTACTAGATAAGAGATATACAGTGGTCATTTCAGGAACTATTGTAACCTTGGGCAAGTTACTTTACACATTGCCCTCTCTCCACCCAGGAGTAAACCGGGTACTTGTCACATGAGACGACATTCTATTGTGAATGAAAAGCATTAGCGCCCAAACGGCTGCTCTGCTTTTATACACCTCGGGGAGTTGAGAATGCTTTCAAATTGATGATTTAATGTCTATATGGCGATAAGGTGTGAAATTGTTTCTATAACAAAATTTTTGTTATGCTTCTATGGTGATGCTTTCTTCAACATTTACCCCTGAAAAGATAATTATTTTGTGTTTCCATGGTGATACCATCCATTCTAATCTTGCACTCAAATCTGTTCTGAACTGCTGCAGTGTTAAGTGGTATGTTGATCTATATGTGAATGCAAATACTAGATAAAAGTTGATTTAATGCATATATTTCTGTGCTACATACGAGTTATAATGCGTATATGTCTGTAACAGACATGAGATATAAAGTGGTCATTTTGGGAGCTATTGTAACCTTGGGCAGGTGAATGCACACTACGTTGAAATCTCTCCACCCAGGAGTAAACCGGGTACTTGGCTCATGAGACAAGCTTGATTGTGAATGAAAAGCATTGGCGCCTAAACGACAGCTCTGCTCGATATTCTTTAGGGAGTTGAGAATGTACTTGATTGTATAGGTCCCCCAATGGAGGTAACCTTAGAAATCGTTTAAGGCTAAGCCCTATCTTTACCTCCACCTTTTATAATTTAAATTTCTACCCTCGAAAATTGAAAGATAAAATCAGCACTTTTACTCATACTTTTACACAATCCCAAATATTAAAGTATTGGTTTTTTTTTCAAATTTTGAACAAGGTATTTCTCTATTGTAAGTATGAAAAGTAGATGCATGATGATCTCTTATGAATATATTCAGAATAAGGATTTTCTCTCTTAAGAAGTCTGTGAATGATTGATCTATGCTATGGTACGAACACACACAATCCAATATTGTTCCCAGCAGGAGACTCTTAATCCTCCTGGTACATATATCTTTATGTTAAGAGGTCAGTGTAGTCGTTACTGTATGCACAATGTTCATGTGAAATTGAGGCATTTTCAGGATCAGAATCTTTCTATAGTGATATAAGCTTTTGCTGTTATAACTTATAATGTAAGGTGTCTGTTTCTATGGTGATATTAGCTTCTGTTGTTATTACTTATAATGTAATTTAATGGTGCTTGTTTCTACGGTGGTTTCATGTTTCTTTGGTGATTTAATGTCAATATGGCGATAGGGTGTGAAATGGTGATGAATTGTTTCTATAACAAAATTATTTATGTTTCTATGGTGATGCTTTCTGCAACATTTACCCCTAAAAAGATGATTATTTTGTGTTTCCACGGTGATACCACCCATTTTAATCCTGTACACAAGTCTGTGTTGAACTGTTGCATTGTTAAGTGATATCATGTATTGATCCATATGTAAATGCAAATACTAGATATGTGGTAATTTACTGCGTATATTTCTGTGCTAGATACGAGTTATAATGCATGTATGTCTGTACTAGAAAAAAAGATATACAGTGGTCATTTCAGGAACTTGGGCAAGTTACTTTACACTACATTGCACTTTCCACCCAGGAGTAAACCGGGTACTTGACACACGAGAAGAGCTTGTATTGTAAATGAAAAGCATTAAAGCCTAAACGACAGCTCTACTTGTGTACTCCTCAGGGAGCTGGAAATGCTTTGTTTCTTTCGTGACTACTTTTGTTATTCAATGTGTATATGGCGATAAGGTGTGAAATGGTTATGAATTGTTTCTATAACAAAATCATTTATGTTTCTATGGTGATGCTTTCGGCAACATTTACTCCTTGAAAGATAATTGTTTTGGGTTTCTATGATGATAGCACCCATTCTAATTCTGCACACAAGTCTGTGTTGAACTGCTGCAGAGTTTAGTGATATCATGTATCGATCAATATGTAAATACAAATACTAGATATGTGGTGATTTCATGCATATATTTCTGTGCTAGATACGAGTTATAATGCATATATGTCCGTACTAGACTTAAGATACACAGTGGTCATTTCAGGAACTATTGTAACCTTTGGCAAGTTACCTTTCTCCATCCAGGAGTAAACCGGAACTTGACACACGAGAAGAGCTTGTAATGTAAATCAAAAGGATAAGCACCTTAATGGCAGCTCTGCTTGAATACTCCGCAGGGAGTTGAGAATGCTTTTGCGCTTTGTTTCTTTGGTGATTTCATGTCTATATGGCCATAGGGTGTGAAATGGGGATGAATTGTTTCTATATCGAATGTATTTGTTATTTTTCTATGGTAATGCTCTCTTCAACAATACCCCTGAAAAGATAATTATTTTGTGTTTCTATGACGATAGCATCCGTTCTCATCCTGCACACAAGTCTGTGTTGAACTGTTGCATTGTTAAGTGATAACATGTATTGATCCATATGTCAATGCAAATAGTAGATATGTGGTAATTTCATGCATATATTTCTGTGCTAGATATGAGTTATAATGCATATATGTCTGTACTAGACTTAAGATACACATTGGTAATTTCAGGAACTATTGTTGTAACCTAGGGCAAGTTACTTTACACTACATTGTACTCTCTCCATCCAGGAGTTTCTCTAAAATTAATTGTTATGTTTCTATGGTGATGCTTTCTGCAAACTTTACCCCTGAAAAGATAATTATTTTGTGTTTCTATGATGATAGCACCCATTCTAATCTTGTACACAAGTCTGTGTTGAACTACTGCAGAATTTAATGATATCATGTATTGATCAATATGTAAAAACAAAAACTAGATATTTGGTAATTTAATGCATATATTTCCGTTCCCGACTTAAGATACACAGTGGTCATTTCAGGAACTATTGTAACCTTGGGCAAGTTACTTTACACTACATTGCACTCTCTCCATCGAGGAGTAAACCGGGTACTTGGTACATGTATTGTGAATGAAAAGGATTAGCGCCTAAAGGACAGCTCTGTTTGTAAACTCCTCAGGGAATTGAGAAAGCTCTTGATTGGACAGCTCTCGGAAGAGAGGTAACATTTAAAGTCGCGTGAGGCTCAAGCGATATGAGACTATAAACCCCTACCTTTACTCTTACCTTTTATAATGCATAATATTTTATCTATTCTTGACATAATGGATTTATGTCAAGGCTAAACACTGGGTTTAATCAAAAGCAATAGTCAGATGATGACATATCATGCGTATGCAGAGAAACGTTATAAATTGAAGGCAGTTCATTTTGAAGAGATTCCTAGTACATGCATTGAGTCTTGGCGGAGAACAGAGTTATTTCCGATTTGAGACGGTATCTGACGTAAAACCATTATGACTTCATGAAAATGGTATGGTAAAGTCGAATTTATACCGTCACTTGCTAGAGTGATGTTGTTGTTGGAGATGTTGTTACCTGGTGTTGTTGGAGATCCCCTCCTTTGCTAGAGTGTTATAGCTTATAGGGCCATTTTAAAGAATTTGATACCGTCCTAAACGGGAAGTCTGTAATGATTAATATTCCTTATGGTACGAACACACATAATCCCATATTGTTCCCAGCAGGAGAATCTTAATCCTCCTGGTACATATATCTTTATGTTAAGAGGTCAGTGTAATATTATCTGTATGACCATCTGAAATTGATATTGTAATTTAATGCATATATTTCTGTGCTAGATACGAGTTATAATGCATGTATGTCTGTACTGCAAAGAAGATACACAGTGGTCATTTCAGGAACTATTGTTGTAACCTTGGGCAAGTTACTTTACACTACATTGCACTCTCCAAAAATACGGAGGACAAACTTTGCCGAAAAAATAAATAAAAACGAGGTGTGATATTAAGGGCTTAAGATTGGCCCCAACTGGATTTCAGATTCCAATTTGAGTTATACAGCCCTCAGAGACTTGAGCAAGGTTAAATATGACATTTTCAGATTGAAATAACGAGTCTTGATTTAGATAGCCAGAGCAAAATACGGAAGACAAGCTTTGCCGAAAAATAGATAAATAAAAACGAGGTGTGGTAATGAGGGCCAAATTTCAAAAAACGACAGCTCTACTTGTGTACTCCTCAGGGAGTTGGGAATGCTTTGTTTCTTTGGTGATTACTTTTGTTATTCAATGTGTATATGGCGATAAGGTGTGAAATGGTGATGAATTGTTTCTATAACAAAATCATTTATGTTTCTATGGTGATGTTTTAGGCAACATTTACCCCTGAAAAGATAAATATTTTGGGTTTCTATGGTGATAGCACCCATTCTAATCCTGCACACAAGTCTGTGTTGAACTGCTGCAGAGTGATATCATGTATTGATCAATATGTAAATCCAAATACTGGATATGTGGTGATTCCATGCATATATTTCTGTGCTAGATACTAGCTATAATGCATATATGTCTGTACTAGAATTGAGATATACAGTGGTCATTTACTTTACACTACGTTGCACTCTCTCCACCCAGGAGTAAACATGGAACTTGACACACGAGAAGAGCTTGTACTATAAATCAAAAGGATAAGCACCTTAATGGCAGTTCTGCTTAAAAACTCCTCAGGGAGTTGAGAATGCTTTGGCGCTTTGTCTCTTTGGTGATTTAATGTCTAAATGGCGATAGGGTGTGAAATGGGGATGAATTGTTTCTAAATGTATTTGTAATTCTTCTATGGTGATGCTCTCTTCAACAATACCCATTAAAAGATAATTATTTTGTGTTTCTATGATGATAGCACCCATTCTAATCCTGCAAACAAGTCTGTGTTGAACTGTTGCATTGTTTAGTGATATCATGTATCGATCCATATGTCAATGCAAATACTAGATATATTGTTATTTCATGCATATATTTCTGTACTAGACTTAAGATATACAGTGGTCATTTCAGGAACTATTGTTGTAAACTTGGGCAAGTTCCTTTACACTTCATTGCACTCTCTCCATCCAGGAGTTTCTCTTAGATTAATTGTTTTGTTTCTATGGTGATGCTTTCTGCAAACTTTACCCCTGAAAAGATAATTATTTTGTGTTTCTATGATGATAGCACCCATTCTAATCTTGTACACAAGTCTGTGTTGAACTACTGCAGAATTTAATGATATCATGTATTGATCAATATGTAAAAACGAATACACAGTGGTCATTTCAGGAACTATTGTAACCATGGGCAAGTTACTTTACACTACATTGTACTCTCTCCACCGTAGAGTAAATCGGGAACTTGACACACGAGACTAGCTTGTAATGTAAATCAAAAGGATAGGCACCTAAATGGCAGTTCTGCTTGAATACTCCTCAGGGAGTTGAGAATGCTTTGGCGCTTTGTTTCTTTGGTGATTTAATGTCTAAATGGCGATAGGGTGTGAAATGGGGATGAATTGTTTCTATTCGAATGTATTTGTTATTTTTCAATGGTGATGCTCTCTTCAACAATACCCCTTAAAAGATAATTATTTTGTGTTTCTATGATAATAGCACCCATTCTAATCCTTGCACACAAGTCTGTGTTGAACTGCTGCAGTGTTTAGTGATAACATGTATTGATCCGTAGTCAATGCAAATACTAGATATGTGGTGATTTGATGCATATATATCCCTTACTTGAAAGATTAGAGGTATATAAGATAAAATGGTTCTAAATCCTGAGCTGGATACGAGTTATTATGGATTAATGTCTGTACTCCTTTCAGGAACTATTGTAACCTTTTGCAAGTTACTTTACACTACATTGCACTCTCTCCACCCAGGAGCTTTCATAGATTGAAGTACTCATAGAAGTAATATAGGTTCCAGCAAGATTAATTTATTGGTGCCTTTTCCTACAATTAAATGAGACTTGGTAGATGTCCTATGTTTTATATATATTTAAATTCAAGATATGGAAGGAAAAAATGTGATTTTCAGATTAAATTCTATTGAAAGAAAAAATGGGAAAAGAAATAATTGAGATATTCAATATTTCTTAACTGTAAAGATTTAAGATTAGTGGTATATGAGACTGGTAATATTTCCTAACTGTAAATATTAGAGGTATATAAGACTGGTAATATTTTCTCACTAGAAAGAAAAGAGGTATATGAGACTGGTTATATTCACTCACTTGAAAGATTAGAGGTATATAATGAAGATAAGAGGTATATGAGGCTGATTTTAAATCCTCACTGTAAAGATTAGAGGTATATGAGACTGCTTATATATCCTGTAGCATCATATCCCACTTATCCTGCTACGGCTGTCGGTACATGTTTTGACATCATAATTTTCAAACTCTTGGGCCATATTGCATTTTTTTTATTAAGGATCACTGACGAGGGTTAAGTACCTGAAACGTACATGTCTGGTCCATGCTTCAATTTCGTCTGTTCTTAAATGATGCTATTGAATTTGAAGACTTGTAACATTGAGACATTATCTCGATCTGAATGTTTCTATAGTTATATTAGCTTCTGTGATTATAACTTAAAATGTAAGGTGCTTGTTTCACTGTTGATTTAATGTTTCTATGGTGACTTTATGTCTATATGGCGATAGGACGCGTACTTGGGAATGAGGGCAATATATGATTTGTTGGACCTGAAGATAAAATATTGCCCGAGGCCGAAAGTCCAACAAATCATATATTGCACGAATTCCTAGGCAATAATTGTTTTGTTATACCTTACACCAATACTGCAGCAACGAACCGGTTAACCCGGCATGTTTACGTTAATTTACGTCTAAGAGAAAGAGCGCAGAAAAATAGCGTCATCAGCGACGTGACGTCACAAACGATTTACAGTTTATCGGTCAATATATTTTTTTAATATTGCCCTAGTGCCAATATTGATGTAAATATTGCCTGCATGGTCAAATATTCGAATTTATAAGCATTTTTCTATGGGGATTTTATATATAGAGATACTGATAAGGGTATAAGAATATAATATATTGATCCTTGTCAATGCAAATACTAGATATATGGTGATTAAATGCAAATATTTCTGTCCTAGATACGAGTTATAATGTATATATGTCTGTACTAGACTTAAGATATACAGTGGTCATTTCAGGAACTTTTGAATCCTTGGGCAACTTATTTTACGCTACAGTGCACTCTCTCCACCCAGGAGTAAACCGAGATCTTGGCACATGAGACGAGCTTGTATAGTGAATGAAAAGCATTAGCGTCTTAACGGCAGCTCTGCTTGTATACTCCTTGGGTGGTTTAGAAAGTGTTTTGATTATTTGACGATTCATTTAATGGCGATAATGTGTAAAATGGTAATGAATTGTTTTTATAACAATATTATTTGTTATGTTTCTATGGTGATGCTTTCTGCAACAGTTACCCATGAAAAGATAATTATTTTGTGTTTCTGTGGTGATAGCACCCATTCTAATCCAGCACACAAGTCTGTGTTGAACTGCTGCAGTGTTTAGTGATATCATTTATGAATCTATATGTCAATGCTAATACTAGATATGTGGTGATTTGGTGCATATATATTTGAGCCTGATACGAGTAAGAATGCATAAATGTCTGTACTAGATAAAAGATATACAGTGGTCATTTCAGGAACTATTGTAACCTTGGGCAAGTTACTTTACACTACTTTGCACTCTCTCCACTCAGGAGCTTTCATAGTTTAAAAATTCGGAAGGGTTCCAACTCTATACCTTCTTGAAGAAAATTGAAGTATTCATAGAAGTAACATAGGTGCAAGAAAGATTATTGGTGGCTATTCCTACATCTATATGATACTTGGTAGATGTGCTATGTAAATGTATTTGATATATTAATATTCAAGAAATGAAAGGTGAAAAAAAAAATTCAGATTAAATTTTATTGAAAGAAAAAATGGAAAAGAAATAATGGAGATATTCAATGTTTCCTCACTGTAAAGATTAGATGTATTTGAGACTGGTATTATTTCCAAACTGTAAAGTTGACAAATATGGATAATGACCATATCCCTGTTTACAGCACAAAATCGATAATTCAGAAAATCAGAAACCGAGGCATACGAAATCAGGATAAAACAGGAACAAAAGCAAACAAACAAAAACCTCCACCATATGAAAAGAAGCGAACTCCCGATATGAGAGTGAGACCAGGTGCCCAGGAAGAGTAAGCATCTCCTGCTTAGATTAGATGTATTTGAGACTGGTAATATTTCCTAACTAGAAAGATAAGAGGTATATGAAACTGGTTATATTCCTTCACTGTAAAGATTACAGGTATATGAGACTGGTTATATTTCCTCACTAGAAAGATTAGAGGTATATGAGACTGCTTATATTTTCTTGCTGTAAAGATTAGAGGTATATGAGACTGCTTTTATTTCCTCACTAGAAATATTAGAGGTATATGAGACTGGTCATATTTTCTCAGTTGAAATATTAAAGGTATATGAGACTGGTTTATTTCCTCAGTTGAAATATTAGAGGTATATGAGACTGGTTATTTTCCTCACTGTATAGATTAGAGGTATATGAGACTGGTTATATTTCCTCACTGTATAGATTAGAGGTATATGAGACTGGTTATATTTCTTCACTAGAAAGATTAAATCAATCATATTTATCTATTTCAAAATCATTAAAAAAAACTTCATTCACGTGTGTTTAACAAAGAAAGATTTGATCCGTAATGATTGGGACAATTACTGAAGTATCCTCCTTGGTAGTTTGGATAATGAAGCATTGACGTTTGATTTTGTTCAAATTTTTAATCAAGCATAATTTTTAGAATACCATTCATCTTCACAAAGGCATCAAAGTTGTTATATCATTAACCTCTAATTTGTCATCATTTACGAAACTGTATGGATAAAATGGAAGGCGTGCCATGAAAGTGGAAAGTTGTTCCTTTTATCGAGCTTTTATTGTACCTATATTTTTTGTCATAGCTCTGTAGTTTAACTTCAAATATGATAGATTGATAAATTGGAATTTTCTATCGCAAATGGAGCAATGTTGATGCAATGATGTCATGCTTTACCAACGTTGACATGAAAAACAAAATTGTGGCTGTCTAAAATTTACACACCATTGGGAAATTTCCATTGACAAATTATTTTCCGTATTTCAGTCAACTGACATATCATATGGTAGATGAGAAATTTAAAAAAAATTATTCGAGAGATTTTGCATCAATTACTCATACTGGCGTATTTGTTAGCTTAAATGTATCTAGATTTGTGAAAATCTGGAGTGCCTTGCGAAAATGGACTTCTACCGTTTCGATCTGTCACTTTGCTCTCCTACATTGGTTAGCCATTACTATGATTAATATTTTGGAGGTAACAAGGGACTTTACTATCCTGTCCACACGTGGTAAAATTCCTGAACATAAATCAACGTCAACGTTTAATTCTATAACCACAAGGTATCCCAATTGATACTTTAAAATTGACTTGAATGGGGAAGAATTTTAAAGTTCAAAATCTAATAATGTTATCCTCAAATGGTAATGGTAAAAATTGATTGGAAGTAAACTTACAAAACAACTAGAGATTGAGACATTACCTAAATGATTCAAATGAACATGTATACAATATATTTTTATGAAATTCATTCATTGTAGATTTTGAAAATCAAGTGAACTTATTCTATCTATTGCGAACAATTGGTCTGTAGCATTATAATGTACTGAACATAAGGTTTTAATCAAATAATGACAAAGTATACTTCTTTATTTGATGAAACTTGAGCTTTATAATTGCGAGGATAAATCCTTTTTCTGAATTTTCACTTGATGAGTTATAAAGAGTACCACTGATGTTCTCTTATTATAATAATACGATACCATTCGAATCTCTGATTTTTGAAGAGTAATCAATTTTAGCATAAAGAAAATACTAAAGAGATCAACCACATGCAATGTAAGTCAGCTTGATGGCTCAATAGAGGTAAAGTAGTTCTTTATAATTCTTTCCAGAAAAGCAATTTGTGTGTAAGAATTGAGTAAGTGAATAAAAGTCAAACACATGACCCGAAATCAGAATCCAAAAATTACAATTAAAGTTACTCTAGGTCTCGTCAAGATATAACCATCAATCAACTATTTTTGTCAAAAGTTTGTCGCAAACGAGTCTATCATGCTTAGAAATTAGAAACTGGCTGGTTACAATAGTCACACATGCCCTCACTACCGAGCTATGATCAATTATTGCTTATAAAATGGGTACCCTAATATAACCTACTTTTCTCCGTAGAAGACCGATTGCGAATACGTGTAAGCACTGATTTGCATAATGCTAGTACTCTATCAAAACAAAACAACATGGCGGACGGATAACACGGGACGAAAATGAATCGACAATCGGTGAAATGAAAATCTGAAAAGAGAAATGTAATGAACAATAAAAGAACAGAAATAGTATTGGCTTGGCATTGGAAAGATATAGAGACCTAGCTTAGAGGACGACCTTGAAATTAAAACTCAAGTCAGAGGAAAATGAGCTAATGGGATGTACAGTGCATATATACATGTATAGTTCTCGTTTATTTTTATCTATGAGATGTATGTATATAAGTTTGATGTGTATATATAATACGTTATATTGAAAAAATAACAAACGCCGAATTAAAACTCAACCGGTTTCATTGGTATCATCAGGTGGAAAAACTCCTGATGATACCAATGAAACCGGTTGAGTTTTAATTCGGCGTTTGTTATTTTTTCAACATATTGAAACTTGTGAAGAGACTTATTGACTGTTTATTGATAATACATTATATATATTCACAGTCTTTATCAAATTTAAAAAAAGAACAAAAGAACATAACTAAATAAAGGTTAATCTTCATTCAGGATTTGGTAAACAAACGCACATGTGTATAGCAGACTACACCTGCCTCCCATTCAAGCCGTCATACACTATTACATGCTGTTAGTCATTTGCAAGTGTTCGATTATCCACGTTCAAAATGGTTATTTGAACGGAACATGATATCTATATACATGAGATCAACCTTGTAGGGCTGAGAGGTGCACCGAAAATTTCGGTTCTTCGAAATTAGAATTGTCGGTTCGACGTAGAATTGCAGATTTCGATTCGGTTCAGACGTAATTTATCAACGTGAATTAGAGCAAAATAGTGACCAGTAAAATGTTTGAAATAGCTCAGAAATTACATTAAGAAGGCCAAAAAGTAAGAAAAGAGTGTACATTCACTCATCGTGCCGATTTAAGTGCGTCCCTCCCTTTCAGACCTCCCCCGAAAAGGAAAGTGAAAGTAGATCTACTTTCGCTTTCTGTGAACTGGTCAGAAGTTTTGTACAAGCAGCAAAATGAATGGACCGGGATTGTAGTCGCCAAATATCATGAAAGGAAAGCTGTATGTCCACTGAAATATTTACTGGAAACCTGTTTATACTTGGTTGTTGAAAAATGAGGTGTTGAACTTTGCTAGTTTGTATTTATATCTAATTTCGCACAGTACATTCTGTTGTGTTGGAGCACAAAATTGCATCAACAATAATTATGATTGTTAAACTGATATGGGTTTGTTTAGATATATATACCCACACATTTTTCAGATATTTTTTTTCATTTTTGTGAAATTTATCCATTTCACATATACTATTTTGTATCTTAACTCATTCAAATGAACCGAATCGAAATTAACCGAACCGAGGCCTTGTGATTCGAAACCGAACCGAATCGAAGGATACCTGAATCGTCCCAGCCCTACAACCTTGTATTTGCAATTTACGAAATATTAGTACGACCTGAAGTAAGTTTTCTTAAAGAATTTCAAAAAGACTGTATACGTGGTTTACTTCATGTTTAGTAGTAATCCCACGATGTGAAGTTCATTCAAGCGAATGGCTGATCGAGGTAGCGTGCTCACTTTGGCCTGTAAACGTGACATATTTCTACATTCTTTATTATGCAAATAACAATTTCCGAAGTTTACCGAAATCGTGTGTACCAGAGAGTAAAAACGTATGTAAAACAAAAATTTGAGAGATATTTTATGCAAGCAATATATAGACGTTCAAATGGTAGTACTTAAAAGCTATTTACGGTAAAACTTCATTATTGACAGTTTAATCCCTGCTAGACTATAGGCTTACAATTGTTATTCTGTTTATATACAATTGTAATTCCGTTTATATGGTGTGTATCGTTGTCCATCGATGAAAACTATTCTGCCTGTCTACATCATGTTTTCTGGCTCTAATCATAGTCAAAGTTCAAGGTCATACACTGTATTGTACTGTGTAATGTTGTCCATCGTTGAAATCTATTCTGTCTGTATAGTCTACGTCATGTTTTCTTGTTCAAAGTAAAACATTTATTCACTGACTTTGACAAAGATGGGGTTATTCCCTAGTATAAGGTCACACGGATGAAAGTGATATTGAAAGGTTAATGATGAAAGAATGTTTCAACACTGCCTGAAAACTAATTTGAAACATTCATTGTTTACAGAAAAAGATAATAAATAAATGTTTATTTATTTAAGTTTCTGATGAAAACGGAACGATGTAGATAGGAAAAAGGCAATCTTGAATATATAAGTCGGTTTTATACATGAGACACAAATTACATTCTTTCCTTATAATTATGCCCCCCCCCCCCCCCCCCCTTCGAAGAAGAGGGGACATATAGGTTTGCCGCTGTCGGTCCGTCGGTCTGTCGGTCAGTCCGCGACATCAGTTTCCGTTTTATATCTCTGGAATGGATTCACATATTTAAATGAAATTTTGTGTACAGACACATCAAACAAAAATCTAGGTCAAGTTCATATTTGGGTCGGATCAAAAAAATTTTGACAGAGTTATGCCCCTTGCATTTCGAAAAATACCAAAATTTCAGGGTTTCCGTTCAATATCTCTTGAATGGAGTTACATATTGAAATGAAATTTTGTATACAGACACATCAAATGAAAATCCAGGTCAAGTTCGTATTTAGGTCCGATCAAAAACTTTTTGACAGAGTTATGCCCCTTGCACTTCGAAAAATACCAAAATTTCAGGGTTTCTGTTCAATATCTCTTGAGTGGAGTTACATATTGAAATGAAATTTTGTATACAGACACATCAAATGAAAATCTAGGTCAAGTTCATATTTAGGTCCGATCAAAAAATTTTTGACAAAGTTATGCCCCTTGCACTTCGAAAAATACCAAAACTTCGGGGTTTCTGTTCAATATCTCTTGAGTGGAGTTACATATTGAAATGAAATTTTGTATACAGACACATCAAATGAAAATCTACTAGGTCAAGTTCATATTTAGGTCCGATGAACAAAATTTTGACAGAGTTATGCCCCTTGCACTTCCAAAAATACCAAAACTTCAGGGTTTCTGTTCAATATCTCTTGAGTGGAGTTACATATTGAAATGAAATTTTGTATACAGACACATCAAATGAAAATCTACTAGGTCAAGTTCATATTTAGGTCCGATGAACAAAATTTTGACAGAGTTATACCCCTTGCACTTCGAAAAATACCAAAATTTCAGGGTTTCCGTTCAATATCTCTTGAGTGGAGTTACATATTGAAATGAAATTTTGTATACGGATACATCAAATGACAATCTAGGTCAAGTTCTTATTTGGGTCCAATCAACAAAATTTTGACAGAGTAATGCCCCTTGCACTTCGAAAAATACCAAAATTTCAGGGTTTCCGTTCAATATCTCTTGGGTGGAGTTACATATAGAAATGAAATTTTGTATACAGACACATCAAATGAAAATCTAGGTCAAGTTCATATTTAGGTCCGATCAAAAAAATTTGGACAGAGTTATGCCCCTTGCACTTCGAAAAATACCAAAACTTCAGGGTTTCTGTTCAATATCTCTTGAGTGGAGTTACATATTGAAATGAAATTTTGTAAACAGACACATCAAATGAAAATCTACTAGGTCAAGTTCATATTTAGGTCCGATGAACAAAATTTTGACAGAGTTATGCCCCTTGCACTTCGAAAAATACCAAAACTTTAGGGTTTCTGTTCAATATCTCTTGAGTGGAGTTACATATTGAAATGAAATTTTGTATACAGACACATCAAATGAAAATCTACTAGGTCAAGTTCATATTTAGGTCCGATGAACAAAATTTTGACAGAGTTATGCCCCTTGCACTTCGAAAAATACCAAAATTTCAGGGTTTCTGTTCAATATCTCTTGAGTGGAGTTACAGATTGAAATGAAATTTTGTATACAGACACGTCAAATGAAAATCTAGGTGAAGTGTATATTTGGGTCCGATCAACAAAATGTTGACAGAGTTATGCCCCTTGCACTTCGAAAAAAAAACCAAAATTTCAGGGTTTCCGTTCAATATCTCTTGAGTGGAGTTACATATAGAAATGAAATTTTGTATACAGACACATCAAATGAAAATCTAGGTCAAGTTCATATTTAGGTCCGATCAAAAAAATTTGGACAGAGTTATGCCCCTTGCACTTCGAAAAATACCAAAACTTCAGGGTTTCTGTTCAATATCTCTTGAGTGGAGTTACATATTGAAATGAAATTTTGTATACAGACACATCAAATGAAAATCTACTAGGTCAAGTTCATATTTAGGTCCGATGAGCAAAATTGTGACAGAGTTATGCCCCTTGTACTTCGAAAAATACCAAAATTTCAGGGTTTCCGTTCAATATCTCTTGAGTGGAGTTACATATTGAAATGAAATTTTGTTTTCAGACACATCAAATAAAAATCTAGGTCAAGTTCATATTTGGGTTCAATCAAAAATTTTTATGCCCCCCTTTGAAGAAGAGGGGACATATTGCTTTGCCGCTGTCTGACTTTCTGTCTGTCGGTCGGTCGGTCCACGACATCAGTTTCCGTTCAATACCTCTGGAGTAGATTCACATATTGAAATGAAATTTTGTGTACAGACACATCAAATGAAAATGAAGTATAAAGTTGTGACGGACTTTAATCACAGAAGGGGTAGGGGGCATTAATGTTTTACAAACATGACTTTAAACTTGTTTAGAATAGGAATTTCATTTGAAATATGAAATTAGACGGAGAAATCTATGACTAAGAAAAAGAATTGTACTAAATAGGTACTTCTTTGATGCTTATATTTATATATATTCAATACAGTTGTTAATAATCTTACCAAAATATGTTTGATATACATCAGGTATTGGGGTTGTAATGGCAATATCGTGGAAAAGCTAGAAATTATGTACGTCCATATCTTACATATTTTTTTTTGATTTTGGATATCTTTTTAAATGTTTAAATCAACTCGCCATGAAAATGTATGGTCCCGAACCACGCGGAAGTTGTGCGTCTTCGGCCAACTCAGTGATATTTATTTTCTCTGTTATTAAAACAACCGGAAGTAGAGTATTATAACCCTAATATCTTTTTAGGGGTTTAAGCATTGTAAGCTTATCATGAAATGAGTTCTTCTGATCTGATAAAGCCTTTACGTGCGTGAACATCGACGGCGGGTGCAGCTAGCCATACAGGGGATGCTTTCTCCTCCCGGGCACCTGGTCCCACCTCTAGCTTGCAAGGGGTCCGCCGATGCTCAATTGTGTGCGCTTTTGTGAGTGCTGTTGAGATTATCATCAGAATCTTCTATAACTCATTTGAATTTGGTAGTATTGCATCACCGTCAATGATTTGCCACAGTCAATATTGCATCACCTGTCAACCGTCAATGATTTGACACAGTCAATATTGCATCACCTGTCAACCGTCAATGATATGACACAGTCAAGTGCTGTTTTCTCTACAGATCTATTTATAGGGATAAAAAATTAAGGAATATATAGCACACCTAATTTAGAACTGTCACTTTGTGATAAAGAGTTCATTTGCTTTTGTTTAAAACGAAAGAGAAGATTTCTTATCACACTTGGTAAAATCACCCTCAGCGAAACATCATATCACCCCGTTTTGTTAGTTAATGTCCTTACTATTTATTACTTAATTTCAATTCATGAGCTTATTAAACAACTGTTAACCAATATCTGCATTTATACTATTTTCATGATATGCTGTAATTGACTTCTTCAAGCCTTTCTACATGAGCAATAATTAAAAGAGCAAACTTGTATTAATTTTAAAAAATGTCATGAAAGTCTTCTAACCCAAAATTTAGCTTTTAAAGCAAGGTTTTTATCCTTTCTTTTACTTTCTTCGTGATTCACATATTCTCATCAGTAGATTTCATGTCAGCCAGCATGGATCCAGAGATTTCTAGGTTACAGAACTGACTTGACATAGCGTCATATCTAACAAAAAGTAAAAATGAGATGATAAGCTTTTCTTTCAATCATTGTTCCCTCTTTTTCAGTACTTGGCTGTACATTTTTCTTTCTTTCACAGGCTTTTATTGCTTTTTATTTTCTTCGTGATATTTATACATGTGCAAAATCTTTTCTTAAATGTGGCATTCTAACCAGTAGATTTCAGCCATGTATGCATAGACAGCATGGATCTGGTGATTACTAGGCTACAGGACTGACATGACAGTCTAACACTGCTTGCCAAACAAGGTTAGGAAGATGACGCAAAATGCATTACCAACAGACACACTCTCACTTTCATGAAGTCTGCGTAAATTTAATTTTTTGTGTATTTTTAAGTCTATCCTTCTTTTTTTCATCAGTCTTAATTATTTACCAAAAAAAAGTCCAGTTTAGGATTTCAGTATTGGGATATGATTCTCTTCCATATTTGTCATTCACATTTCATATGATTACATTCTTGTCAGAAAAGGCATTTTTGTAAAACAACTTCCAATTGAGAACACTTTCTAATGGATGACTTGCATTCATACGTAAATATATGTATTTGTTGCCGTGGAAATTAATAAATTGGCATGATTGAATTGCAGATCCTAGACATGAATGATTATATGCTATAACTATCACATAGGATGGGATATTATATTCAGCTATTGACCCCCCCCCCCCCCCCCCCCCCAAAAAAAAATAACTATGACAGCATTTTATGAATCTATGAAATCCAAGGGCATTATTCTGATAAAATCGCTTACAATTAATTTTTCTTTATTGCGAGAAAAAGGAGGTTCTGATTGGCTGTCTAGAGATTATGTATTACAGTTGGATGTTATTGCTTGATCTGGTGTTTGCTCTATTAGAAGTCGCCCGCTCTCAAGCAAGTGATGGGATATTAAACCCCTCAGTCTGTCAATAAAAAAACCCTTTAACATTACATTCCTTGTGACATAACTTCTACATTGACAAGGCATTTGACCTACTTTATAAACACACTGACCTTAGAACTATTGAATGGTGTGTGATTCAAAATCCTTACTTTACATGTCAATTCCTTGTGTCAAGACCTTTCGCTCGGTACTAAAGTTTGTTTTACCTTGTGACTTTGACCTTGGATGTTAATCAGAAAGTACTTTCGAAAAACTATTATCTTGGATATAAATTTTGAACAGTGATAGGGTTTTCATATTTTTCATGTACATTCCTCGTGACAAGAACTTGACTGCTTGCCAAAAGAAGGGTACCACATTCTATTTTCCCCTTCTTTTACCTTTTTCCTAGCACATGAAAATACAGGATAATTTTCAACATATATATACAATGTCCACTTTAGGAGGGTTTGAACACCAAGATGGTGGCGGCATTATTTGTTTTCTCACTTCCTAAGAAAAGTATAGTTTAAACTTCCTTAATACGCTGATTGATATGCACATTTGAGTATCCTGATGAAGTTTGAATAATTTCCGGCGTCATTTGAAGAAATTTATGGCGATTTTCGAAATTGTAGACTTCAAAAGTTGTTTTTTTTTTTTTTTTTTTTTTTGGTTTTCATGAGCAAACCATGACGTCATTTCGACGTTATCGGGGGAAATGGCATCCCAAGCCTTCGCATTCAAAATGTAATAAAAACATCACTGTTAAACGTATCGCATTGAAACTTTGCATGTATGAAATAGAAAAATCAGTCTTTATCACTTTGAATTGGTTGACATAATTGGTTGTAATTAAAATTACAGGAAAGCGAATGTCACTTCATTGAAAATGGGGGATTTTCAAAACAAAAATTGAAAAATAAAAAGCTTGGCAATATTTTAATCAAACATTCAATTTTTCTCATTTATTCATGAAATCATCTCCGGACATTGTTGATAATTTTGTTAGTTTTTGACAAATATTCATCCACAGGATTCCTAATAATTAAATATCAACTACAGTCAATTGTCTCGAAATCGCAATTCTTTGAGCCACTGTGTCATGTTTTATTCCAGTATCCTGCCTTTGTTTAAAACACAATTCATCTCATCTTTTCCATATGTAAGTAAAATTCATTTATGAAGATTTTGGAAGTCAAATCAAAATTAATTTCCAATAGCTTTACGAGAACTGGAATGACACTTTCAATAACATAACGTCTTAAAGAAATTCATGAAAACGTCGATTAATGCATATTTCAAACTCTCGTAGAAAGTTTCCCTGTGGATAGAATCAAATGTAAGTTTGCATATTCAAGGACAGACAAGACATAATTTCAGAAATTTTGAAAAAATGAATTTTGCGTCCAAGTGTTCAATACCTCTTTAATCTGATCTGCATTCAGAAATATAAAAAAGTCAATCCTTTCTAAGGATACATGAATTGTGCTTTGACCTGGATTCATCCCTTGAGAAAAGGTGCATCTGTCACATAGACGAAAATTATGGAGTCAAATTTGTCAGAAATGAAATCTTTATAATCTCATTTTCAGAATAGCAAAGCAAAAGAGAGGTTTAGTTACAAGTTTTTTCTACATGTTCGTTTTACGTACATGTACACGTCACCGTTTGACATCACAATCCAAAGACGTCGTTTAGTTATACGTACGAACCGGAGAAGGTTTAGTTTAGGTTTGAAGAAAGGTGTATGTGTAGCTTTCTTCTTTTCAATCAGTTTTATCCACGATAATTCGTAAAAAACCTCGAAAGTTAGAATCCTAAACGTGCTTTATAACACCGAAAACTGGACATTCGATCAATGATAAGTGTGGAAATTTTCAAAGAAGTTACAAGTTCTGGCGTTACGTGTAGTGCGTCGTCTACATGTCCATAACGTGAAGCTTTACGTCACGTCATTACTTCATTTGATCAAAGATCGCAGGAAGTGATGACGTCATACGTACACGTCGCGCTAAAACTTTTAAATAAACCTCTCTTATATCCTAAGAATTTGTACTTATTCTTTCCTAAAAGCAACATTTATAATTAAAGTGTATACTTATGGATGGCTTTGTGATTTGGCAATGCTCATCAAGAATACCTTTGAAAATTGACAGTTTCAAATTCAAGGTAAACTACCCTCAGGCTGGTGTATTTTTGCATTGACTTCATTCTGTTTACCATTTATGAAGAGAGACAATGGTGTGTAACCTCTGCTGCCAGAGAGCCAAAAATATCAAATACAGTACACCAGACATACAGTACACCAGACATACAGTACACCAGACATACAGTACACCACTAATACAGACATACAATAAAACAGACATACAGTACACCACAAATACAGACATACGGTACACCAGACATACAGCACACCAGACATACAGTACACCAGACATACAGTACACCACAAATACAGACATACGGTACACCACACATACGGTACACCAGACATACATGTTTCATATATTAATTCCTCTTCAATGGTACTCTGTGTCATGAGAAGATGATATTTATAAATCTAATATAGTCGGAGGTCATTCTTTACAATCTTTGAAATAGTTTCGTTCGACCATTTTTTTTTTGCACCGTCAATCTATAAATGTATATTAAAATAAAAGAAATGTCCTAAAGTATTATACATTCAAGAACATGTGTCAATCTGGGTATACCTTTGTGTTTTCAGAAAACTGGGAGGGTTATACATATATAATCTGGATAACATCACCATCTGCTAGGAATATAGCTAATTTTTTTCATGCCCAACCTTCTTTTCTAAACTCGAGGAAATTTGTTTTATGAAAGTCTTGTTATCTTACCAATAACCAATTTGTCAGAAAGGTTAAAGTTTTTTACTGGATGTGGTAGACATTATAGACAGAAAAGGAAAAAAAATAGAATTTACTTAGTTCTTAGAAGTTTTTGCTAAATATCCGTTTTTGCTGAATGTACATGGTAAAACTTGTTTTATGATAAAAATAACTGGTCTGACGATCACTAGACTGAATACTAGTACATACATGTATAGTTGAGTAGAATATACCTTGGTGATAGCAGTCCTTTTTTACTATGACCATTTACATGTAATAATGTTTGTGGGCAGCTTTTTGTCGATTTAGTAGCGTAGTGGTTAGCAAAGTGGACTGTGAACCCATATGTCCTGGGTTCGAATCTCATCATCCCCAAACATGGTGAAACCATTGTGACCTTGTTCAAACTGCTTAATTCTACATTGAATCCAGGAGTTTTTGAGATTTAAAGTACAATTTTTAGTGTAAGCCATGCTATAGAATAATTTTAATTAGCCGATGCCCGTAACGAGACCATGACCTTTGACCTAGTGACCTTGACCTTGGACTTTGACCTACATTTCAAAAACTTTTACCTGGGATATATCTCTTGAACTATAAGGGGTAGAGCTTTGATATTTCACATGTAGATTCCTTGTGATAAGACCTTTCATTTGAGACCATGACCTTTGACCTAGTGACCTTGACCTTGGACTTTGACCTACTTTTCAAAAACTTTAACCTGGGCTATATCTCTTGAACTATAAGGGATAGAGCTTTGATATTTCACATGTATACATGCGAAACATGTATTACATACATTGCGACAAGACCTTTCATTTGAGACCATGACCTCTGACCTAGTGACCCTTACCTTGGACTTTGACCTTCTTTTCAAAAACTTTAACATGGTCTGTATCTTTTGGACTATAAGGGGTAGGGCTTTGATATTTCACATGTAGATACCTTGTGACAATACTTTTCATTTGAGACCATGACCTTTGAACTAGTTACCTTGACCTTAGACTTTGACCTTCTTTTCAAAAATTCTAACCTTGTATATATCCCTAGAACTATAAGGGGTAGGTTTATGATATTTCACATGTAGATGACAAGACCTTTCATTCGAGACCATGAATTTTGACCTAGTGACCTTGACCTTGGACTTATTTTGACCTACTTTAAAAAAAAATTAGTTTGGTCTTCATCTCATTAACTGTAAGGGAAAAGGATTTTTATATTTCATGCATATATTTATTTATGACCAAGACCTTTGATTTGAGACAGTTAATGACCTTTAACTTAGTTACCTTGACCTAAACCATTGACCTAATTTTCAATCATTGCTTATGTTTTCGCTGTTTCTCCAAGGGATAACACTTATATTAGATACATAGTCTCTTAATGACAATGCTTTTTGTATCTCAGAAGTTATTTGATTTTTGACAAAAACCTGCTACGGCGAGCTATGTAATCTTTGATTACCCTATGTTTATGTTGAAGGATGTAAATATACGAATCGGTATATTAATTGTCTGTCGCCATGACGGTTTGTGGGTGCCGGATGGTATTTACATCTGCTAAACACTAGTTAATGACATTTGGCTTTAAGGTGGTCTTTGCATAAGACTGACTGGTCTGGACTTCAACAATGAAGACAGGGACTTGAAGCACTTCAAAATGATCTAACTATACAGGCGCGTAGCCAGGCGTACGCATGTACGCAGATGCATCTATATCATTCATATCTTCAACTATCACAGCTGCTTTATAATAGCACAAAAGTGTTTCAAATCCCTGTATTATGTAACTGACAACAATGAAGCTCATTCCTCAATCTGTCACCCACAAGTACAGGTGTCCTTACCTGGAGATTGTGACAACGTTTCATTTGTAGTAAGGGGACGAGGTGCAGGGAAAGCACGGCCTGCTGGAGTCTGGATTACCGTCCACCTCTGGCCACAGTGATTTATCGGGCTTCCTGGTTGCTTGATGTACTACGGATTATTTAAAGGGATCTTATTCAGCGTTAACGAAATGTCGACAAGTCATCGTTTCAATCTTTAGACATATTCTCATTAGTGTCAAACCTCTTTTTCTTTGTTATATCTCGGTAGATTAATTCACACTGAATCTTCGTACGTAATTTGAAATCAGTAAATCCCTTTGTAGTTGAGATATATCCCTACCGTGTCCCTTACGAGCGCAGTTTTTTTATGTCGGACAAAAAGGTGATAGTAAGGACCAAAGTTTGGGAACCGCTTGACCTTTTAGTGACACTTCAGAGACATACAACTATACCATATCGCCTCTTAACATGCTAGGTGCCATCTAAAAATTCGCTGGTTTAGATGAAAACCCCTCGTATAGCTACCTCTTTTGCACAATTATTTCATTCATAAATTTTCACACGTTAAATATAAGCTCACGGTTCGGACGCTTGTCTTATTTCAAATTATCGTTAAAAGGATTTATTTGAAAATGTACCAAGCATATATAATAAGGGACTATTTAATGTATTTTTATGTCTTTTAGACTATTTAATGTAATCTCATGTCTTTTAGACTATTTAATGTAATTTTATGTCTTTTAGACTATTTAATGTAATTTTATGTCTTTTAGACTATTAAATGTAATTTTATGTCTTTTAGATGTTCATATCATTAAACATGTTAAATGGTCAAGCGGTGCCTCAAGTTGATTGCTGATGCGTGTTTGTCCGACGTAGAAATACGTCACTCGTAAGTTAACGGTAGGGGGCAGATTTCAAATTTCTTTTGAAGATTCAGTTTGCATTAATCTATCGAAATATACCGAAGGAAATGTGTTTTGATACTGATTAGGCTATTTCTGAAGACTGAAACGATGAATTGTCTATTTTTCGTTAGGCGAGTTAGATCCCTTAAATAATCCATAATTCATCAAGCAATAGGGAAGAACCATAAATCTCTGTGCCTCTGGCGTAAAGTAATTACCCCAGTATTTTATATCATAGCTCCACCATCTTGTATTATGTAGGTAGTGTAGGTTGGGTCATCATGGGAACCCCCAGGGTAGATCTAATCTCATATAACCCGTGGGGCAGAAGAAACGGTAACCTACAGAACAACTCTTAATATATAGCCAAGCCCCTTTGTGTATGAAATTATGATGAATTAATCATTTTCAAACATACAAAGACAAAATCGTGAATAATTTTTTTTTAAATTGCTCATCAAAGGTCTGTCTTTTTGTTAGTTTTTTTCAAGTCAAATTCTTATCAGATGATTAAATTTCAAAATGATCTTCTCATTAAGGTATCCCCTGTACAATGAGTCATTTTGAGAAAATCTCCATTATAAAAAATGACAAATTTTGTGCCTGGTAAGGACCTTTTTGTGTCGCCTGCGAAGCATAGCGACACTTAGGGATCACTTTGTCCGTTGTCCGTCTGTCTGTCACACTTGGATGTCAAACCCTATAAAAGTGATTCCTGAGTGTCACTATGTTTCGCAGGCGACACATGCAGTCAATGGAATGATTTTATTTTATTCCGAAAGTTAATAGTGTCTTAAGTACAGATATAAGGCTCCAAGGGCTTGAAAGGGGGATGTTTTGAATATGTTATTTAGAAAAAAGGGCATTATATGCTTCATAAGTAATTCCTCTTTGTTCTTCTAGCTCCATTTTTTTTCTTCTGAGCTGTGGGCATTATATATATAACCTTTCAGAAACATATAGTTTATAGTATCGGACATAAAAAATGCCTCTTTGTACATGGAATGCCTTATAACTTTCTCAAAAAATGTAATTTATCAGTGATGTTTCCTTGAAAATCTTCCTTTTCTGTAAATTCCCAAACTACTGCATGAATCGTTCTTATGTTAATGCAACAAATTGTAATGTGATTTTATATATGGATTGTCAACCCAAGCGCTGATGTCGTGAGTGCGGCACAAGTTCGCTGCTTTTCGGGACACAGCTTCTTAAGGTTTGTGTTTCTTCTGTCTCATGGGGGCTGTGAGATACAAGCTTTACCATGGTTTACACAAGATAAGGTGTAAGGATTGTAATATGTAGGTAATTCAGGCTCTAATCTGGAAGTATTTTGGCTAGGTCATGTAGTAATATGTACTTATTTTAGGTTAGATATTAATATGTAAGTAATTTAGGTAAGGTAGTAATATAAAAGTATTTTAGGTCAGGTAGTTATCTGTAAGTATTTTAGGTTAGGTAGTAATCTGTAAGTATTTTAGATTAGGTAATCATCTGTAAGTATTTTAGATTAGGTAGTAATCTGTAAGTATTTTAGTCTAGGTAGTAATCTGTAAGTATTTTAGGTTAGATAGTAATCTGTAAGTATTTTAGGTAATGTATTAATCTGTAGGTATTTTAGGCAATGTATTAATCTGTAAGTATTTTAGGTTACGTATTAATCTGTAAGTATTTAAGTCTAGGTAGTGATATGTAGGTGTATTGTTATGGGTCAGAATACCCCAAAACGCCAGCAAAAATCAGACAAAGACAGAATATAAATTTACAAGTTTAATTATGTACAAAATATATATATTTACAATGATTACAACTTACAATACAATGTCCGGATCAAAGTGTCCGTTACGGTCCACAAAGTCTATCAAAGGTATGGTTTCCGGTGATCACAAACGTTCTCGAAAGATCGGTGTCCAAACGTTGTTAAATGGATTAAAGTCTCAACAAATAAAGTATCCCAGTATATCAGAATAGATGAATGAATCGTGTCTACGAATGTGTACGAATGTCTCCTCAACACAGTTCCTCAGAGGTATTTATACTTAATACCAATGAATTAACCAGAAGCTTCTAGAACAATGACTCATTACAAATGATTAACAATAGAGTAAATTCTAGAAATCACAGTCATGTGATGATAATGATGTAACAAAGAACATACTGGAATATTCTCTAATGAAATAAACATGACATAGTAAAATCTAGAAAGAATTATTATGAAATCATAATATAACATGACTAAGTACATGTGTACCTACACATAAAGTAAAACTAAAATAATACATGACCCACAACACCTCCCCCCTTAAAAAAAGTTTGAATGTCAATGAAAACTTAGGTGGTAAATTCTTCAAAAAATCACTCATGAAACTCTCGATAGTGCATCTGCAATCACATTGTCTTTGCCCTTGATATGGTTAATTATGATATTGTACTCTTGCAACAATAAACTCCACCTTGTAAGTCTTTGATTCTTGTTTGACATTTTGTGCAAAAATGTGAGAGGGTTGTGGTCAGTAAACACAAGAATGGGATGTAAAGTAACATTCAAATAAACATCAAAATGTTGTAAAGCTAACAATAATGCAAGACACTCTTTTTCAATAGTAGAGTAATTCTTTTGACATTTTGTCAATTTCTTTGAAAAATAACAAACAACTCTATCTACACCATCATCATTTTCTTGAAACAAAGCAGCCCCGATTCCTACGTCACTGGCATCAACAGTAAGCTTAAATTGCTTATCAAAATTTGGAGCTGACAGGACAGGACTATTCATAAGAACACATTTGATTTTCTTAAAAGATTCGTCACAGTCATTGGTCCATGCAAAATTCACTCTCTTTTGTAACAGATTGGTAAGTGGACCAACAACTGACGAGAAATTTGGACAAAATTTTCTGTAGAATCCTGCCATTCCCAAAAATCTCATTACCTCTTTCTTATTGGTAGGAATCGGGAACTTTGAAATAGCTTCCACCTTGGCCATGATAGGAGTAACAAAACCTTGACCTACTTTGTGACCCAAATATTCTACAGTCGCATGACAAAATTCACTTTTCGCAAGGTTCACTGTGAGGTTTGCTTTCGCCAGTATGTCGAAGAAGGTACGCATGATGCGGAGATGATCATCCCAGGTGTCGCTGTAGATGATGACGTCATCGATGTACGCCTCGCATCCTTCAAGATGATTTAGGAGCGAATGAATCATCCTCTGGAATGTGGCTGGTGCGTTTTTCATACCAAAGGGCATTACTTTATATTGGTATAGCCCATCTGGAGTCGCAAATGCCGATATTTCTCTGGCTCTCTCGGTAAGCGGGACCTGCCAATAGCCTTTAAGCAAGTCAAATTTACTGACAAATTTTGCACTGCCAATTTTATCGATACAGTCATCGATTCTTGGGATCGGATAAGAGTCAGTTTTGGTGACTGAATTGACTTTTCTAAAGTCCGTACACAATCGGTAAGTTCCGTCTGGCTTCGGAACAAGAATACATGGGGAACGCCAATCACTATTGCTGGGTTCAATAATGTCATTTTCGAGCATGTATTGAATTTCTTTCCGCATGTATTGAAGCTTTATCGGGTTTAACCGATAGGGATGCTGTTTGATAGGTGACGCATCACCTACAATGACGTCATGATGAGATGCGTTCGTCTTTTTTGGAACGTCCGGAAAGATGGTCGTATATTCCCGCATTAATTGGTGCACTTCCTCTTTTTGATGCACGGTCAAATGTCCGAGTTTCACTTCCGGATTTGTTAGAATTTCAGAATTTTTCAAACGGACACTTTGAGCAAAGTCTTTTTCGACAGTCTCTTCATTACATTCAGGTTCAACACAATTTTCTAATGTATTTAAATTGGCCAAAGTGGAAACTGGTTTTACAAAATTTCGGTCACTTCTATCAAAATACTCTTTCAACATGTTAACATGACACACTCTTTTTTCTTTTCGCCGACCTGGTGTCTTAACTACATAGTTAACATCACTAATCTTACTCTCAATCTCATAAGGACCGAAATATCTAGCTTGCAAAGGATGACCAGGGATAGGCAAAAATACAAGAACTTTATCGCCTGGTTTAAAAACTCTGTTTCTAGCATCTTTGTCATACCATGTTTTCATTTTCATTTGTGATGTTTTGAGATTTTCTTGTGCCAATTTGCAAGCATTATATAATTTCTCTTTGAAATTAGACACGTAGTCTAAGAGATTCAAATCGCTAGTCTCAGTCAACCATTTTTCCTTCAATAACTTCAATGGCCCTCTGACCGTATGCCCAAAAACCAGCTCAAAGGGACTGAACCCCAGGGACTCCTGAACCGCTTCTCGTGCCGCAAACAACACGAGGTGAACCCCTTCATCCCAGTCTTTTTCATACTGGTGACAATATGTTTTCATCATAGTTTTAAGGGTCTGATGAAAGCGTTCAAGTGCCCCCTGGGACTCAGGATGGTACGCAGAAGACTTATACTGCCTGATACCTAGCTCATGCATAACCTGCTGAAACAATCCTGACATAAAATTTGAACCCTGATCTGACTGAATAGCCTTGGGAGCACCTACGAAACTGAAAAACTTTGTAAGGGCCTTAACTATGGTCTTTGCCTTAATATTCCTAAGAGGTATGGCTTCAGGAAACCTAGTCGAAGTACACATAATTGTCAGTAAGTACTGATTACCTGACCTAGTCCTAGGCAAAGGACCCACACAATCAACTAACACCCTACTAAAAGGTTCCTCAAAGGCTGGAATGGGTTGGAGGGGAGCAGGTGGTATAACTTGATTGGGTTTACCTACCATCTGACAACTATGACAAGACTTACAAAACTCAGACACATCTTTTCTCAACTTAGGCCAGTAAAAGTGACTTAAAATCCTATTATAAGTCTTATTAACACCTAAATGACCTGCCATGGGTGTGTCGTGAGCTAAACTCATGATGTCCCCGCGATACGCTACTGGAACCACTATCTGGTGAACGACCCGCCACACTTCATTAGGGGGTGCATCGGGTGGTCTCCATTTCCGCATGAGGATGCCATCTTGTATGTAGAAGCACTCTCCGACTTTGTCCGCTTCTTCTCGGGGAAGGGCCCTCTTGCTTAGTCGGATAATCTCCGGATCTTTAGTTTGCTCGGAGAGGAGCTGCTCACGGCTTAAGGCATCTGTATCTCTGTCTAATGGCGGATGGTAATCATCACCAGGTACCGTCGGAGACTTGTCAACATGAAGTGGTACTGACGTCTCAGGTACGCTGTCATCAATAGTAGACATGAATGTGTCAGAAAGGTCTATATCTTCGGAGGGATGGTCCTCGTTAAGTGCAGAAGTACTCTCAGCCTCTTTTAGTCTGTTCCTGGCCATCGCCCTGGTAACTGCGCAGGCTGGGTACAAGTCGTCGTCTTCATCATCGGACACGACATCGGACGTGATTTTCTCACAAACAATCGGATCGGCTACCACTTTGCCGCCAGCTAAATCGTTGCCAAGCAACAAGGAAACGCCTTGAACGGGAAGAGTAGGTCGAACACCTACGATAACAGGTCCAGTAATTAAGTCTGACTTCAAATAAATTTCATGAAGGGGAACATCAATGACGCCTAGCTCCACACCCTGTAATAAAACTGACCTACCAGTAAAAGTGTGCTCAGACAAAGGCAATGAACCCTCTAACAATAAAGTCTGGGCAGCACCAGTATCTCTCAAAATCTGAACAGGCAACGCTTCGCTAGAATCACTGAGTGAAACAAATCCCTGTGACAAAAAGGGCTTATAATGATCCTCCACAAAATCATCAGAACTGGACTTAGAACCCTGAATCTCAGGAGTGTCAGAACAAATCGAATCTAAGGCTTTCCTATCATTTCTAACAGACGCACAGGCCTGTGACTTAAGTTCTTTTTTCTTCTTAAGCTTCAAACACTCACCAATGACATGACCTTTTTTCTTACAATAATTGCATGTAGGAAGCGACCCCACCCCTGGGGATGCCTCAGAACGCTCGGACCTAGGACCGGACGTAGAACCACCTTGAGATGGTGACTGGGAACTAATGGACGACTGAGACTCTTGTAAATTTTTCTTTGGAAAATCTGACGTTTTTGCGCTATCGCTAGATTGAGTTTTTGACACAAAATTTTTCTTATGAGTGAGAGCATACGTATCAGACAAAACAGCGGCTTCTTCAAGAGTTTTAACATTTTTGTCCTCCAAATGAGTTCTTAAATCTTGATGTACACACTCTTTGAACTCTTCTATCAGAATGATCTGACGCAAATTGTCAAATGAATTGGGAATTTTCTTAGATCGAAACCACTGATCAAATAAATCTTCTTTTTCTCGAGCAAATTCAACATATGTTTGATTTTCGAACTTTTTGTACTTTCTAAACTTTTGTCTGTACGCTTCAGGTACTAACTGATATGCTCTCAAAATCGTGTCCTTGACCTTGTCATAGTCTGAACTCTCAGCAATACTGAGCGCCGAGTACACTTCAGCCGCTTTGCCAATAAGTACGCTTTGTAACAAAGTTGGCCAAAAATCACGTGGCCACTTCAGATTGGCCGCGATTTTCTCAAAATGTGGAAAATATTTGTCCACGGACTTTTCTTGAAATTTTGGAACTAATCTGATGTTTTTCGCGGCATCGAATTCAGACTTGACAGGCGAAGGAACAGGATTTTCCTTAACGCTTTTCTCTAACTTTAACTTTTCTAACTCAAACTGGAGTTCTCTCTCGTGCATACGTTCCTGTTTCTCTCTTTCTAATTGTCTTTCTTTTTCTTCTTTTTCAAATTGTCTTTCTTTTTCTTCTCTTTCAATTTGAAATTGTCTTTCTTTTTCTTCTTTTTCAAATTGAAATTGTCGTTCTTTTTCTTCTTTTTCAAATTGTAATTGTATTTTCATTTTCTCTAATTCAAACTCAAATTTTGACATTTTGGTTTCGCTTGAAACAGGTTCAACAGGAAAATCGTATGACGAAAAGATTTCCTCAGCTAAAAGCTTTTTAGCCACAATATTTCTAATTTCTTGTTTTCTCATAGAAGATTTTACATCTAACTTCAAGTGAAGACCTAAACCAATCAAATCATCTTTTTTCAATGATTCGAACTCATCTACAGTCGGCGATTTCAAAAATTCAGTGACCGAAAATACCATGATTGATTTCTGCTGGCAAAAGTTTTATTGAGAAAAATATTTTCTTTTTTTCAAAAACGAACTTTACGTAAAGTGCAAATATGCAGAGATTACTATCCCGGACGAGCCCCCAATTCTGTTATGGGTCAGAATACCCCAAAACGCCAGCAAAAATCAGACAAAGACAGAATATAAATTTACAAGTTTAATTATGTACAAAATATATATATTTACAATGATTACAACTTACAATACAATGTCCGGATCAAAGTGTCCGTTACGGTCCACAAAGTCTATCAAAGGTATGGTTTCCGGTGATCACAAACGTTCTCGAAAGATCGGTGTCCAAACGTTGTTAAATGGATTAAAGTCTCAACAAATAAAGTATCCCAGTATATCAGAATAGATGAATGAATCGTGTCTACGAATGTGTACGAATGTCTCCTCAACACAGTTCCTCAGAGGTATTTATACTTAATACCAATGAATTAACCAGAAGCTTCTAGAACAATGACTCATTACAAATGATTAACAATAGAGTAAATTCTAGAAATCACAGTCATGTGATGATAATGATGTAACAAAGAACATACTGGAATATTCTCTAATGAAATAAACATGACATAGTAAAATCTAGAAAGAATTATTATGAAATCATAATATAACATGACTAAGTACATGTGTACCTACACATAAAGTAAAACTAAAATAATACATGACCCACAACAGTATTAAGTTAGGTAAGATTGTTTCTGAAATTCCAATCTGTCAGTTATGTTTATTGTACATTTTGACCACAATTAGCAGTATCAAAAGGAAAAACTGCATATAATTTTAGTATACTTCAATTTAAATCGTGGCATATTTCAATTATAATCCATACTTCAATTCCAGTCCATTTCTCTCACCTATCAGTTGTAGGTAATTTGCTCATGCATAGAAGACTGGCTGGATCACAGGGTCTACATGCCACTCCAGAGCTACCAAGCCCTCACTTAGATGTACAAATATCTGTCTGGATCACAGGATCAACATGTCACTGCAGAGCCACCAAGATCTTACTTCATGCACATATATCTGGCTGGATCACAGGTTCTACATGTCACTGCTAAGCCACCAACCCTCACTTAGATGTACCAATATCTGACTGGATCACAGTATCTAAATGTCACTGCAGAGTCATTAACCCCTCACTTATATGTACCAATATCTGGCTGGATCACAGGATCTTCATTTCACTGCTGTACCAATATCTGAATGGATCACAGTATCTAAATGTCACCGCTGAGTCATCAACCCCTCAGTAAGATGTACCAATATCTGACTGGATCACAGTGTCTACATATCATGGTTGAACCAACCCCTCATTTAGATGAGCCACCGACCACTCGCTTAGATGAGCCACCTACCCCTCACTGAGATGTACCAATATCTATCTTGATTAAGGGATTTACATGTCATGGCTGATCAATCAACCCCTCACTTAGATGAGCCATCAACCCCTCACTTAGATTTACCAACATCCACCAACCCTTCACTTAGATGTACCAATATCTGACTTGATTACAGGGTCAACATGCCACTGCCAAGCAACCAACCCTTCACATAGATGTACCAATATATGTCTGGATCACAGGATCTACATGTCATGGCTGATCAACCAATCCCTCACTTAGATGTACCAATATCTGACTATATCACAGAGTCTACATGTTATGATGAGCCACCAATCCCTCACTTGGACAAGTCACCAACTCCTCACTTAGATGTACCAATAACCACTGACCCCCAATTAAATGAACCATATCTACCAACCCCTTACTTAGCTTAGATGTAACCAATAACCCCTGACTTAGATGTACCAATATCTGAATGGATCACAGGGTCTACATGTCACTGCTGAGCCACCAATCCCTCACTTAGATGTACCAATATCTGACTGGATCACAGGGTCTACATACCACTACTGAGCCACCAACCCCTTTCTTAGATGTACAAATGTCTGCCTGGATCACAGGATCTACATGTAACCGCAGAATTACCAACCCCTTTCTTAGATGTACCAATATCTGACTCGATCACAGGATCTACATGTCACTACTGAGCCACCACTTAGATGAACCAATATCTGACTGAATGACAGGATCTGCATGTCACTGCAGAACCACCAACCTCTTACTTAGATGTACAAATATCTGACTGCATCACAGGATCTACATGTCACTGCAGAGCCACCAACCCCTCAATTAGATATAGCAATATCTGAGTGGATGACAGGATCTCAATATCACTGCAGAGCCAAAACCCCTCACTTAGATGTACCAATATCTGACTGGATGATAGGGTCTACATGTCACTACTGAACCAACAACCCTCACTTAGATGTACCAATAACTGGCTGCATCACAGGGTCTACGTGCCACTGCAGAGCCACCAATCCCTCACATTTTTGTACCAATATCTGACTCGATCACAGGATCTACATGTCACTTCTGAACCACCGACTCCTCACTTAGATGTACCAATATCTGACTGGATGACAGGATCTACATGTCACCGCAGAACCACCAACCCCTTTCTTATATGTACCAATATCTGACTCGATCACAGGATCTACATGTCACTACTGAGCCACCACTTAGATGAACCAATATCTGACTGAATGACAGGATCTGCATGTCACTGCAGAACCACCAACCTCTTACTTAGATGTACAAATATCTGACTGCATCACAGGATCTACATGTCACTGCAGAGCCACCAACCCCTCAATTAGATATAGCAATAATTGAGTGGATGGCAGGATCTCAATGTCACTGCAGAGCCACAACCCCTCACTTAGATGTACCAATATCTGACTGGATGATAGGGTCTACATGTCACTACTGAACCAACAACCCTCACTTAGATGTACCAATAACTGGCTGCATCACAGGGTCTACGTGCCACTGCAGAGCCACCAATCCCTCACTTTTTTGTACCAATATCTGACTCGATCACAGGATCTACATGTCACTTCTGAGCCACCAACTCCTCACTTAGATGTACCAATATCTGACTGAATGACAGGATCTACATGTCACTGCAGAACCACCAACCTCTTACTTAGATGTACTAATATCTGACTGGATCACAGGATCTACATTTCACTGCAGAGCCACCAACCCCTCAATGAGATATAGCTATATCTGACTGGATGACAGGATCTACATGTCACTGCAGAGCCACCAACCCCTCAATTAGATATAGCAATATCTGACTGGATGACAGGGTCTACATGTCACTATTGCACCAACAACCCCTCACTTAGATGTACCAATATCTGACTGAATGACAGGATCTACATGTCACTGCAGAACCACCAACCTCTTACTTAGATGTACAAATGTACATAATGCTTTTTCCTAGCATTGCATAATACTTGATAACAGGATCTACATGTCACTGCAGAGCCACCAAACTCTCAATTAGATATAGCAATGTCTTACTGGATGACGGGGTCTACATTTCACTACTGAACCAACTACCCCTCACTTAGATGTACCAATATCTGACTGGATCACAGTGTTTAGATGTCACTACTGAACCAACAACCCCTCACTTTGATGTACTAATATCTGACTGTATCACAGTATCTACATGTCACTGCTGAGCCATCAACCCCTCTTTTAAATGTACCTATATCTGACTGGATCACAGGGTCTACGTGTGTATGCTGAGCCAACAACCCCTCACTTAGATGTACCAATATCCACTGACCCCCCATTTAAATAAACCATATCTACCAACCCCTTACTTAGCTTAGATGTAACCAATAACCCCTTACTTAGATGTACCAATATCTGAATGGATCACAGGATCTACATGTCACTGCTGAGCCACCAACCCCTCACTTAGATGTACCAATATCTGACTGGATGACAGGGTTTACATGGTACTGCTGAACAACCAACCATTCACTTAGATGTACCAATATCTAACTGGATGACAGGGTTTACATGTCACTACTGAACCAACAACCCCTCACTTAGATGTACCAATATCTGACTGGATGACAGGGTTTACATGGTACTGCTGAACCAACAACCATTCACTTAGATGTACCAATATCTGATTGGATGACAGGGTCTACATGTCACTGCTGAGTCACCAACCCCTCACTTATATGTACCAATATCTGGCTGCATCACAGGGTTTACATGGTACTGCTGAACAACCAACCATTCACTTAGATGTACCAATATCTGACTGGATGACAGGGTTTACATGTCACTGCTGAGCCACCAACCCCTCACTTATATGTACCAATATCTGGCTGCATCACAGGGTCTTCATGTCACTGCTGAGCCACCAACCCCTCACTTAGATGTACCAACTTCTGGCTGGATCACAGGGTCTACATGCCACTGCAGAGCAACCAAACCCTGACTTAGATGTACCAATATCTGACTGGATCACAGTGTTTTGATGTCACTACTGAACCAACAACCCCTCACTTTGATGTACATGTCACTTCAAAGCCACCAATCCCTCAATTATATGTAAACGTCTTCAAATTGAACAGCATCATTTAAGAACAGATAAATTGGCAACGTGGACCAGATATGCACGTTTCGGGTACATAACCCTCATCAGTGATCCTAAATCTAAACAATGTAATATGCCAAAAAAAGTATGAAAGTCGAAAAAGTGTACCGAAAGACGTAGAAGGATGGGTGGGATATGATGCTACAGGGCCAACTTTTTAGAAATTTCAAGAAATTTTGATAGAAATTTAGAATGCGTTGAAGAAACGATCAACCGAAATTGATCGAACTTGGCTACATGTGCCCTCGGGGACTCCTGGTCCACCAGCAGTGACACTCACCAAGTGGTATAAATGTAAACGTCTTCAAATTGAACAGCATCATTTAAGAACAGATAAATTGGATAACGGGGTATACATGTCACTGCTGAGCTAACAACCCCTTACTTATATATACCAATATTTGACTGGATGATAGGGTTACATGTCACTACTGAACCAACAACCCATTTCTTTGATGTACCAATATCTATCTGGATGACAGGGTCTACATGTCACTGCTGAGCCACTAGCCCTTTACTTAGATGTACCATATCTGACTGGATCACAAGATCCACATGTCACTACTGAACCACCAATCCCTCACTTAGATGTACCAATATCTTGCTGGATGACAGGGTCTACATGTCACTATTTAACCAACAACGCCTCACTTATATGTAGCAATATCTGACTGGATCACAGGATCTACATGTCACAGCAGAGTCATCCTCCCCTCACTTAGATGTACCAATATATGACTTGATTACAGGGCCTACATGTCAATGCTAAACCACCAACTCCTCACTTAGAGGCACCAATATCTGACTGGATGACAGGGTCTACATGTCACTGCTGAGCCACCAACCCCTTACTTAGATGTACCTATATCAACCAACCCCTCACTTAGATGTACCAATATCTGACTGAATGACAGGGTCTACATGTCACTATTGAACCAGCAACCCCTCTCTTAGATGTACCATTATCTGACTGGATGACAGGATCGAAATGTCACTACTGAACCAACAACCCCTCACGTAGATGTACCAATATCTGACTGTATCATCTGACAAATCAAGGTTATGCAACCAACCTCTCATTTAGAAGAGCCACCAACACCTCGCTTAGATGAGCCATCTTATATATACCAATATCCACCAATCCTCACTAAGATGTACCAACATCCACCAACCCCTTACTTAGATGAGCAACCAACCAAAAGCATGACATGCAAAGTTATATTGCACAGTGATGATATAAAGCATAGGTAGGCTAAGTAAGTATTACATGTTGATGTGATGCATGATGCATATATACTTGCTGTTCAAAGACCAGTGGAACTGATGCAATACCATATTTTCTCACATGTGTGTCTTTCTGTCTGTTTGTCTGTCCATTAACAATTTTTGTGCCCTCAACTCATCATAAATGATAGATACCTTAGGCTAATTATGCTAATTATGCGCCTAATATTTTATTTTATACTCTGATCCCAAGATCATTTAATAGTATACCTCAATTTTAATCCTGGCATCTTTCAATTTAAATTGATACTTCAATTCTAGTCCATTTCTCTCACTTGTCAGTTATAGATAATTTGCTTATACATAGAAGACTAGCTGGATCAAAGGGTCTTCATGCCACTTCAGAGCTACAAAGCCCTCTCTTAGATGTACCAATATCCACCAACCCCTCACTTAGATGTAACAATATCCACCAATTCCTGACTTAGATGTAACAATATCCACCAATACCTGACTTAGATGTACCAATATCCACCAACCCCTGACTTAGATGTACCAATATATGGCTGTATCATATGATCTACATGTCACTATTGAACCACCAACCCCTCACTTAGATGTACCAATATCCGGCTGTATCACAGGGTCTTCATGTCACTATTGAACAACCAACCCCTCACTTAGATGTACCAATATATGGCTGTATCACAGGATCTACATGTCACTATTGAACCACCAACCCCTCACTTAGATGTACCAATATATGACTGTATCACAGGATCTACATGTCACTATTGAACCACCAACCCCTCACTTAGATGTACCAATATTTGGCTGTATCACAGGATCTACATGTCACTATTGAACAACCAACCCCTCACTTAGATGTACCAATATATGGCTGTATCACAGGATCTACATGTCACTGCAGAGCCACCAATCCCTCACTTATTTGTACCAATATCTGGCTGTATCACAAGGTCTACATGTCACTGCTAAGCTACCAACCCCTCACTTAAATGTACCAATATCTGACTGAATGACAGGATCAACATGCCATTGCAGAGCTACAAATCCGTAACTAAGATTTTTTTTTTTTATTTATTTTACAACGTTTAACAAACAAGTTACACAACTTATATAAATGTGTCACGTTGGCTCAGATAACGTAACTAAGATGTACAAATATCTGGTTGTATCACAGGATCTACATGTTACTACTGAACCAACGACCCCCTCACTGAAATGTACCAATATCTGGCTGCATCACAGGGTCTACATGTCACTACCGAACCACCCACCCCTCACTTAGATGTACCAATATCCGGCTGTATCACAGGGTCTACATGCCACTTCAGAGCTACAAAGCCCTCACTTAGATGTACCATTATCTGACAGTGTCTCCATGTCATGGCTGAGCCAACAACCTTTCTCTTAGATATCCACCATCCCATTGGTAAAGATGAAATGCAGAGATTATTGCATATTGATGAAATAAAAACATAGGTAGGCTAAAAAGTAAGTATTATATGTTGATGTGATGCATGCACCATATATACTCGTTGTTAGCTCTACTGTTCAAAGACCAGTGGAAATGATGCAATACCATATTGTCACACATCTGTCTGTCTGTCTGTCTGTCTGTCTGTCTGTCTGTCTGTCTGTCCACACACAATTTGTCACACATCTGTCTGTCTGTCTGTCTGTCTGTCCACTAACAATTTTTTGTGCCCACAATTCCTCATCAATCATAAATGATAGATACCGTAGTATAATTCTTTTTGCATTTAGTTTGGTCCATGGTCAAGTTGTCTGCCTTATATTTTGTTTTAAACTCTGAACCTAAGGTCAACTAATAGTGTACCTCAATTTAAATCATGGCATATCTCAGTTTTAATCCATACTTCATTTCTAGTCCATTTCTCTCACTTGTTAGTTGTAGGTAATTTGCCCATGCATAGAAGACTGGCTGGATCACAGGGTCTACATGCCACTTCAGAGCTACCAAGCCCTTACTTAGATGTACCAATATCTGGCTGGATGTAATTGTGTGAACACAAGTTATATATAAGTATATTCCTTATTTCCTACCTTATTTTCCTTCACCATATCCATGCACTCCCATTCCTGCATGTTAACTGATCTTTCTTGCCTATATATAACAGCAATGAAAGAAATAATTGTCATACTTGATACATTTACAACAATGTCTGCTACTTTTGACACAGTTTTGTGTTTTCTGCATTTCTATTTTTTAAATTCACTAGCATGAGACTGAAGGACTTTGACCGGGCCTAATTATTGCGTTGTCAGATTAACCTGACGAGTCCTAAAGCCAGTGAAAAATACGGAGGTCAAACTTTGCCGAAAAAATAATACAAATGTAAACAAAAACGAGGTGTGGGCCAAATTTCGGCCTGAACTAGGTTTGAGAATCCAAATTGATTTATGCAGCCCTCAAGGACCTGAGCAAGGCTTAAACATGGCGTTGTCAGAATGACCTGATGATGACCTATGATAATAAGAGCTAAATTTGATAAAAAAAAAAAAACGAGGTGTGGTTATAAGTGCCAAATTTGGACTCAAACTAGGTTAAAGAATCCAAATTGAAATTTGCAGTCCTCATGTCTATGAGCAATGCTGAAATATGACGTTTTCAGATTGACTTAACGAGTTTTAGCCAACCAGATCAAAATACGGAAGACAAACTCTGCCAAAAAAAAAATAAATAAATAAAAACGAGATGTGATAGGAAGGGCAAAAATTATGATCAAACAAGGTTTAAGAACCCAAATTGAGTTATTCACCTCTGAAGGACTTCGGTTGGGCCTTAATATTGCGTTGTCAGATTGACCTGACAAGTCCTTATTTAGCAAGCAAGAGACAAATACGGAGGAAAACGTTTCGGAAAAATGAATAAATAAAAACGAGATGTGGTTTTAGGGGCCAAATTTGGGCCCGAACATGGTTTAAGAATCCAAATAGAGTTTTGAAGCCCTCAAGGACTTGCGCAAGTCTTAAATATGGCGTTTTTCGATTGACTTTGCGAGTCCTAATTTAGCTAGCCAGAGCAAAATGCGGAGGACAAACTTTGCCGAAAAGTAAATACAAATGTAAAGAAAAATGGGTTCTGGTATTAAGGGCAAAATTCGGGCCAAATATACGTTTAAGAATTCAAATTGAGTTATGCAGCCCTCAAGGACTTGAGCAAGGCTTAAATATGGCGACTGACTTTGCGAGTCCTAATTTAGCTAGCCAGATCAAAATACAGAGGAAAATTTAAATAAAAACGAGGTGTGGTAATAAGGACCAAATTTATGCTCAAACTAGGATTAAGAACCCAAAATGAGTTATTCACCCCCGAAGGACTTGGACCGGCCCTAAATATTGCGTTGTCAGATTGACCTGACGAATCTTTATTTGCCTAACAAGAGCAAATCACGGAGGACAAATTTTGCCGAGAAAAAATAAATAAAAACGAGGTGTGGTAATAAGGGCCAAATTTATGCTCAAACTAGGTTTAAGAACCCAAATTGAGTTATTCACCTCCGAAGGACTTTGGCCGGCCCTACATTTTGCGTTGTCAGATTGACCTGTCGACAAACTTTGCCGAAAAAATTAATAAATAAAAACGTGGTAAAAAGGTTGAGAATTCTGCTCAAACAAGGTTAAGAACCAAAATTGAGATATACACCCCTGAAGGACTTGAGCCAGGCCTAAATATTAATTGCGTTGTCAGATTGACCTGACGAGTCCTAATTTAGTTAGCTACTGAATACGGATTACAAACTTTTCCGAAAAAATAAATACAAATGTAAATAAAAACGAGGTGTGGTATTCAGGATCAAATGTAGGCCCAACTAGGTTTTACAATCCAAATTGAGATATGCCGTACTAAGGACTTGTGTAATGCTTAAGTTTGACGTTTTCAGATTGACCTGATGAGTCCTAATTTAGCTAGCCAAAGCAAAATATGGAGGACAAAACTTTGCCGAAAAAAATAAAGGAAAACGAGATGTGGTAATAAGGGCCAAAAATATTAAAAACGAGGTGTGGTAATAAGGGCCAAATATATTAAAAACAATGCGTGGTAATTGGGGCCAAATTAGGCTCAAACTAGGTTTAAGAACCCAAATTGAGTTATACGCCCTTGAAGTACTTGGGCAGTGCCTAAATATTGCGTTGTCAGATTGACCTGACGAATCCTAGTTTAGCTAACCAGTGCTAAATACGGAGGACAAACTTTGCCGAAATAATGAATGAGAACGAGGTGTGGTATTCAGGGATAAATTTGGGCCCGAACTTGGTTTAAGAATCCAAATTGAGTTATTCAGCCCTAGAGGTGTTGGACAGGGCTAAAAAAAAAATGCGTTTTCAGATTGACTTTGCGAGTCCTAATTTAGCTAGCCAGAGCAAAATACGGAGGACAAACTTTAACGAAAAAAATGAAGACATTAAAACGAGGTTGTTAAAAGGGCAAAATTTTGACCAAAACTAGGTTTAAGAATCCTAATCGAGTCATACAGCCCCTAAATATTGCGTTGTCAGATTGATCTGACGAGTGCTTATTTATGTAGCCAGTGAAAAATACGGAGGAAAAACTTTGCCGAAAAAATAAATAAATGAGAACGAGGTGTGGTATTAAGGGCCAAATTAGAGCCCGAACTTGGTTGAAGAATCCAAATTGAGTTATACAGCCCACAAGGACTTGAGCAAGGTTTGAATATGGCGTTTTCAGATTGACTTTGCGAGTCCTAATTTAGCTAGCCAGAGTAAAATACGGAAGACAAACTTAGCCGAAAAAAATAAATACGAATGTAAACAAAAACGAGGTTTGGTACTTTAAGGGCCAAATTTGGGCCCGAACTAGGTTTAAGAATCCAAATTGAGTTATGCAGCCCTCAAGGACTTGAGCAAGGCTTAAATATTGCGTTGTAAGATTGACCTGACGAGTCTTAATATGCCTAACAATAGCAAAATACGGAGGAAAACTTTGCCAAAAAAAAAAACGAATACATAAAATGAAGTGATAAAAAGGGTCACATTTAGGGTGAATCTTGCCATTTCATTGAAAAATATTGAAATTCAAGGAAATTAACATGTTAGCATCATCCCTCTAATGCTTATTTGAACATATATTTTATTTGGATATGAAACTGAATCGACCCTACATGAATTATTTAAAGCACTTTGGCTGGAAGCATCACTGATGAGAATTTTATAAAAAATTAACGAAAACGAGGTGTGGTAATTAAGGCCAAATTTAATAAAAACGAGATATGTTAATAGTGGGCAAATTTGGGCTCAAACTGGGTTTAAGGTGCTAAATTGAGTTATTCACCCCTAAAAGACTTGGGCCGGGCCTAGATATTCCGTCGTCAGATTGACCTGACGTGTCCTAATTTGCTAGCCTGAAAAAATACGGAGGAAAACTTTGCAGAAAAAAAAGTAAATAAAAACGAGGTGTGGTAATACAATAAGGGCCAAATTTATGCTCAAACTAGGTTTAAAAAGGCAAATTGAGTTATTCAACTCCGAAGGACTTGGGCCGGGCCTAAATATTCCGTTGTCACATTCACCTGACGAGCCTTAATTTGCCTAACAAGAGCAAAATACGGAGGACAATTTAAGCCGAAAAAAATGAATAAATAAAAATGAGGTTGTAAAATGGGTCACAATTCTGCTGAAACTAGGTTTAAGAACCCAAGTTGAGATATACACTCCTGAAGGACTTGAGTCAGGCCTAAATATTGCGCTGTCAGATTGACCTGACGAGTCCTTACTCAGTTAGCCAGTGAATACGGACTTAAAACTTTGCCGAAAAAATAAATACACATGTAAATAAAAACGAGGTGTGGTATAAAGGGCCAAATTTTAGACCAAAACTAGGTTTAACAATCCAAATTGGGATATGCCGCTTTCAAGGACTTGTGAAATGCTTAAGTATTGCGTTGTCAGATTGACCTGATGAATCTTAATTTAGCCACGCAGAGCAAATTACGGAGGACAAAACTTTGCCGAAAAAAATAAAGGAAAACGAGATGTGGTAATAAGGGCCAAATATATTTCAAACGAGGTGTGGTAATTGGTGCCAAATTTAGGCTCCAACTAGGTTTAAGAACCCAAATTGAATTATTCACCCCTGAAGGACTTGGGCCCGGCCTAAATATTGCGTTATCAGATTGATCTGACGAATCGTAATTTAGCTAGCCAGAGAAAAATGCGGAGGCAAGCGTTGCCGAAAAAATTGATAAATAAAAACGAGATTGTTAAAAGGGCCAAATTTGGGCCTAAACTAGGTTTAAAAATCCAAATTGAGTTATGCAGCCCTCAAGGACTTGAGCAAGACTCATATATGGCGTTGTGAGATTGACCTTATGAGTCCTAATTTAGCTAGCCAGAGCAAAATACGGAGGACACACTTTGCCTAAATAAAAACGAGGTGTGGTAAGAAGGGCCAAATTTATGTTCAAACTAGGTTTAAAAACCCAAATTGAGTTATACGCCCTTGAAGTACATGGGCAGCTCCTAAATATTGCGTTGTCAGATTGACCTGACGAATCCTAGTTAAGCTAACCAGTGCAAAATACGGAAGACAAATTTTGCCGAAATAATAAATGAAAGCGATGAGTGGTATTCATGGCCAAATTGGGGCCCGAACTAGGTTTAAGAATCCAAATTGAGTTATCCAACCCTCAAGGTGTTAGGCAGGGCTTAATAAATGCGTTATCAGATCTACTTTGCGAGTCCTAATTTAGCTAGTCAGAGAAAAATACGGAGGACAAAGTTTGCCGAAAAAATGAATAAATAAAAACCAATGAAAAGAAGGGCCAAATTTTGACCAAAACTAGGTTTAAGAATCCTTATAGAGTTATACAGCCCCGAAGGACTTGTGCTGGGTCTAAATTTTGCATTGTCAGAGTGATCTGACTAGTGTTTATTTAGTTAGCCAGTGAAAAATACGGAGGACAAACTTTGCCGAAAAAATAAATAAATGAGAACGGGATGTGGTATTAAGGCCCCAATAAGAGCCCAAACTTGGTTCAAGAATCAAAATTGAGTTATACAGCCCACAAGGACTTGAGCAAGGTTTAAATATGGCGTTTTCAGATTGACTTTGCGAGTCCTAATTTAGCTAGCCAGAGTAAAATACGGAAGACAAACTAAGGCGAAAAAAATAAATACAAATGTAAACAAAAACGAGGTGTGGTATTAAGAGCCAGATTTGGTTCCGAACTAGGTTTAAGAATCCAAATTGAGTTATGCAGCCCTCAAGGACTTGAGCAAGGCTTAAATATTGCGTTGTAAGATTGACCTTAATTTGCCTATCAAGAGCTAAAAAACGGAGGAAAACTTTGCAAAAAAAACGAAAACATAAAATGAACTAGTGATAAAAAGGGTCACATTTGGGCTGAATCTTGCAATTTCATTGAAAAATATTGAAATTCAAGGAGGTTAACATCTTAGCACCATCCCTCTAATGCTATTTTGAACATATATTTTATTTGGATATGCTACTGAATCGACCCTACAGGAATTTTTGAGCCACGCACTCTCTGTAAAGTAAATGCAGATATTTAGATTCTAAGCATAACGCAAGAGGGCGCTAGTAAAATTAATTAGGACTGCTTATTAAAAGCACTTTGGCTGGAAGCATTACTGATGAGAATTTAATATTCGAAACACGTCTTTGGTGCATGAAAATTGGTTTCAAATTTTCTTCAAGGAAGAAAAAAGTTGGAACCCTTCCGCATTATTGTTCTAAGAACCCAAATTGAGATATACACCCCTGAAGGACTTGGGTCGGGCCTAAATATTGTGTTGTCAGAATGACCTGACGGGTGGTAATTTAACTAGCCAGTTTAAAATACGGAGGATCAAACTTTGCCGATAAAAAAATGAAAACGAGGTGACTTGTAATACAGGCCAAATTTAATAAAAACGAGTAAGTTTATAATGGCCAAATTTGGGCTCAAACTAGGTTTAAGGACTAAAACTGAGTTATTCACCCCTGAAGGACTTCAGCCGGGCCTAAATATTCCGTCGTCAGATTGACCTGACGTGTCCGAATTTGCTAGCCTAAAAAAAATACGGAGGAAAACTTTGCCGAAAAAAAAGTTAATAAAAACGAGGTGTGGTAATATAATAAGGGCCAAATTTATGCTTAAACTAGGTTTAAAACCCAAATTGAGTTATTCAACTCCGAAGGACTTGGGCCGGGCCTAAATATTCCGTTGTCAGATTGACCTGACGAGTCTTTATTTGCCTAACAAGAGCAAAATACGGAGGACAATTCATGCCAAAAAAATGAATAAATAAAAACGAGGTTGTAAAATGGGTCACAATTCTGCTGAAACTAGGTTTAAGAACACAAGTTGAGAAATACACCCCTGAAGGACTTCATTCAATTGAGATATACACCCCTGAAGGACTTGAGTCAGGCCTAAATATTGCGCTGTCAGATTGACCTGACGAGTCCTTATTCAGTTATCCAGTGAATACGGACTACAAACTTTGCCGAAAAAATAAATACACATGTAAATAAAACCGAGATGTGGTATAAAGGGCAAAATTTAGACCAAAACTAGGTTTTACAATCCAAATTGAGATATGCCGCCCTCAAAGATTTGTGTAATGCTTAAGATTGGCGTTGTCAGATTGACCTGATGAATCTTAATTTAACCAGCCAGAGCGAAATACGGAGGATAAAACTTTGCCGAGAAAAATAAATGAAAACGAGATGTTGTAATCAGGGCCAAATATATTAAAAACGAGGTGTGGTAATTAGGGCCAAATTAGGCTCAAACTAGGTTTAAGAACCCAAATTGAGTTATTCACCCCTCAAGGACTAGGGGCAGGCCTTAAAATATTGCGATATCAGATTGATCTTACGAGTCCTAATTTATTTAGCCAGAGAAAAATACGGAGGCAAACGTTGCCGAAAAATAATGAATAAATAAAAACGAGGTTGTTGTTAGGGCCAAATTTGGGCCCAAACTAGGTTTAAGAATTCAAATTGAGTTATGAAGCCCTCAAGGACTTGAGCAAGACTTAAATATGGCAGTGTGAGATTGACCTTCTGAGTCATAATTTAGCTAGCCAGAGCAAAATACGGAGTGCGCACTTTGCCGAAGAAAATATAACAACGAGGTGTGGTAAGAAGGGCCAAATATGTTCAACCTAGGTTTAAGAACCCAAATTGAGTTATACGCCCTTGAAGTACTTGGGCAGTGCCTAAATATTGCGTTGTCAGATTGACCTGACGAATCCTAGTTTAGCTAACCAGTGCTAAATACGGAGGACAAATTTTGCCGAAATAATGAATGAGAACGAGGTGTGGTATTCAGGGATAAATTTGGGCCCGAACTTGGTTTAAGAATCCAAATTGAGTTATTCAGCCCTAGAGGTGTTGGACAGGGCTAAAAAAAAATGCGTTTTCAGATTGACTTTGCGAGTCCTAGTTTAGCTAGCCAGAGCAAAATACGGAGGACAAACTTAAACGAAAGAAATGAAGACATTAAAACGAGGTTGTTAAAAGGGCAAAATTTTGACCAAAACTAGGTTTAAGAATCCTAATCGAGTCATACAGCCCCTAAATATTGCGTTGTCAGATTGATCTGACGAGTGCTTATTTATGTAGCCAGTGAAAAATACGGAGGAAAAACTTTGCCGAAAAAATATATTAATGAGAACGGGATGTGGTATTAAGGGCCAAATTAGAGCCCGAACTTGGTTGAAGAATCCAAATTGAGTTATACAGCCCACAAGGACTTAAGCAAGGTTTGAATATGGCGTTTTCAGATTGACTTTGCGAGTCCTAATTTAGCTAGCCAGAGTAAAATACGGAAGACAAACTTAGCCGAAAAAAATAAATACAAATGTAAACAAAAACGAGGTGTGGTATTAAGGGCCAAATTTGGGCCCAAACTAGGTTTAAGAATCAAAATTGATTTATGCAGCCCTCAAGGACTTGAGCAAGACTTAAATATGGCATTGTGAAATTGACCTTCTGAGTCCTAATTTAGCTAGCCAGAGCAAAATACGGAGTGCGCACTTTGCCGAAGAAAATATGAAAACGAGGTGTGGTAAGAAGGGCCAAATATGTTCAACCTAGGTTTAAGAACCCAAATTGAGTTATACGCCCTTGAAGTACTTGGGCAGTGAATAAATATTACGTTGTCAGATTGACCTGACGAATCCTAGTTTAGCTAACCAGTGCAAAATACGGAGGACAAACTTTGCCGAAATAATGAATGAGAACGAGGTGTGGTATTCAGGGATAAATTTGGGCCCGAACTTGGTTTAAGAATCCAAATTGAGTTATTCAGCCCTAGAGGTGTTGGACAGGGCTAAAAAAAAATGCGTTTTCAGATTGACTTTGCGAGTCCTAGTTTAGCTAGCCAGAGCAAAATACGGAGGACAAACTTAAACGAAAGAAATGAAGACATTAAAACGAGGTTGTTAAAAGGGCAAAATTTTGACCAAAACTAGGTTTAAGAATCCTAATCGAGTCATACAGCCCCTAAATATTGCGTTGTCAGATTGATCTGACGAGTGCTTATTTATGTAGCCAGTGAAAAATACGGAGGAAAAACTTTGCCGAAAAATAAATAAATGAGAACGGGATGTGGTATTAAGGGCCAAGTTAGAGCCCGAACTTGGTTGAAGAATCCAAATTGAGTTATACAGCCCACAAGGACTTAAGCAAGGTTTAAATATGGCGTTTTCAGATTGACTTTGCGAGTCCTAATTTAGCTAGCCAGAGTAAAATACGGAAGACAAACTTAGCCGAAAAAATAAATACGAATGTAAACAAAAACGAGGTGTGGTACTTTAAGGGCCGAACTAGGTTTAAGAATCCAAATTGAGTTATGCAGCCCTCAAGGACTTGAGCAAGGCTTAAATATTGCGTTGTAAGATTGACCTGACGAGTCTTAATATGCCTAACAATAGCAAAATACGGAGGAAAACTTTGCCAAAAAAAACCGAATACATAAAATGAAGTGATAAAAAGGGTCACATTTAGGGTGAATCTTGCCATTTCATTGAAAGATATTGAAATTCAAGGAAATTAGCATCTTAGCATCATCCCTCTAATGCTTATTTGAACATATATTTTATTTGGATATGAAACTGAATCGACCCTACATGAATTATTTAACGCACTTTGGCTGGAAGCATCACTGATGAGAATTTAATATTCGAAACACGTGTTTGGTGCATGAAAATTGGTTTGAAATTTTCTTCAAGAAGGTAAAGAGTTGGAAACCTTCCGCATTATTGGTTTGAGAACCCAAATTGAGATATACACCCATGAAGGACTTGGGTCGGGCCTAAATATTGTGTTGTCAGAATGACCTGAGGAGTCCTAATTTAACTAGCCAGTTAAAAATACGGAGGATCAAGCTTTGCCGGAAAAAAATTAACGAAAACGAGGTGTGGTAATTAAGGCCAAATTCAATAAAAACGAGATATGTTAATAGTGGGCAAATTTGGGCTCAAACCGGGTTTAAGGAGCTAAATTGAGTTATTCACCCCTGAAAGACTTGGCCCGGGCCTAAATATTCCGTCGTCAGATTGACTTGACGTGTCCTAATTTGCTAGCCTGAAAAAAATACGGAGGAAAACTTTGCAGAAAAAAAAGTAAATAAAAACGAGGTGTGGTAATATAATAAAGGCCAAATTTATGCTCAAACTAGGTTTAAAAAGGCAAATTGAGTTATTCAACTCCGAAGGACTTGGGCCGGACCTAAATATTCCGTTGTCACATTCACCTGACGAGCCCTAATTTGCCTAACAAGAGCAAAATACGGAGGACAATTTATGCCGAAAAAAAATGAATAAATAAAAATGAGGTTGTAAAATGGGTCACAATTCAGCTGAAACTAGGTTTAAGAACCCAAGTTGAGATATACACCCCTGAAGGACTTGAGTCAGGCCTAGATATTGCGCTGTCAGATTGACCTGACGAGTCCTTATTCAGTTAGCCAGTGAATACGGACTTAAAACTTTGCCGAAAAAATAAATACACATGTAAATAAAAACGAGGTGTGGTATAAAGGGCCAAATTTTAGACCAAAACTAGGTTAAACAATCCAAATTGAGATATGCCGCTTTCAAGGACTTGTGAAATGCTTAAGTATGGCGTTGTCAGATTGACCTGATGAATCTTAATTTAGCCACGAAGAGTAAATTACGGAGGACAAAACTTTGCCGAAAAAAATAAAGGAAAACGAGATGTGGTAATAAGGGCCAAATATATTTTAAACGAGGTGTGGTAATTGGTGCCAAATTTAGGCTCCAACTAGGTTTAAGAACCCAAATTGAGTTATTCACCCCTGAAGGACTTGGGCCCGGCCTAAATATTGCGTTATCAGATTGATCTGACGAATCGTAATTTAGCTAGCCAGAGAAAAATGCGGAGGCAAGCGTTGCCGAAAAAATTGATAAATAAAAACGAGATTGTTAAAAGGGCCAAATTTGGGCCTAAACTAGGTTTAAAAATCCAAATTGAGTTATGCAGCCCTCAAGGACTTGAGCAAGACTCAAATATGGCGTTGTGAGATTGACCTTATGAGTCCTAATTTAGCTAGCCAGAGCAAAATTCGGAGGACACACTTTGCCTAAATAAAAACGAGGTGTTGTAAGAAGGGCCAAATTTATGTTCAAATTAGGTTAAGAACCCAAATTGAGTTATACGCCCTTGAAGTACATGGGCAGCGCCTAAATATTGCGTTGTCAGATTGACCTGACGAATCCTAGTTAAGCTAACCAGTGCAAAATACGGAAGACAAACTTTGCCGAAATAATAAATGAAAGCGATGAGTGGTATTCATGGCCAAATTGGGGCCCGAACTAGGTTTAAGAATCCAAATTGAGTTATCCAACCCTCAAGGTGTTAGGCAGGGCTTAATAAATGCGTTATCAGATCTACTTTGCGAGTCCTAATTTAGCTAGTCAGAGAAAAATATGGAGGACAAAGTTTGCCGAAAAAATGAATAAATAAAAACCAATGAAAAGAAGGGCCAAATTTTGACCAAAACTAGGTTTAAGAATCCTTATAGAGTTATACAGCCCCGAAGGACTTGTGCTGGGTCTAAATATTGCATTGTCAGAGTGATCTGACGAGTGTTTATTTAGTTAGCCAGTGAAAAATACGGAGGACAAACTTTGCCGAAAAATTAAATAAATGAGAACTGGATGTGGTATTAAGGCCCCAATAAGAGCCCGAACTTGGTTCAAGAATCAAAATTGAGTTATACAGCCCACAAGGACTTGAACAAGGCTTAAATATGGCGTTTTCAGATTGACTTTGCGAGTCCTAATTTAGCTAGCCAGAGTAAAATACGGAAGACAAACTAAGGCGAAAAAAATAAATACAAATGTAAACAAAAACGAGGTGTGGTATTAAGAGCCAAATTTGGTTCCGAACTAGGTTTAAGAATCCAAATTGAGTTATGCAGCCCTCAAGGACTTGAGCAAGGCTTAAATATTGCGTTGTAAGATTGACCTTAATTTGCCTAACAAGAGCAAAATACGGAGGAAAACTTTGCCAAAAAAACGAAAACATAAAATGAACTAGTGATAAAAAGGGTCACATTTGAGGTGAATCTTGCCATATCATCGAAAAATATTGAAATTCAAGGAGGTTAACATCTTAGCACCATCCCTCTAATGCTATTTTGAACATATATTTTATTTGGATATGCTACTGAATCGACCCTACAGGAATTTTTGAGCCACGCAGTCTCTGTAAAGTAAATGCAGATATTTAAATTCTAAGCATAACGCAAGAGGGCGCTAGTAAAATTAATTAGGACTGCTTATTAAAAGCACTTTGGCTGGAAGCATTACTGATGAGAATTTAATATTCGAAACACGTGTTTGGTGCATGAAAATTGGTTTGAAATTTTCTTCAAGAATGAAAAAAGTTGGAAACCTTCCGCGTTATTGTTCTAAGAACCCAAATTGAGATATACACCCCTGAAGGACTTGGGTCGGGCCTAAATATTGTGTCGTCAGAATGACCTGACGGGTGGTAATTTACCTAGCCAGTTAAAAATACGGAGGATCAAACTTTGCCGATAAAAAAATGAAAACGAGGTGTATTAATATAATATGGGCCAAATTTATGCTCAAACTAGGTTTAAGAAACCTAATAGAGTTTTTCAACTCCGAAGGACTTGGGCCGCGCCTAGATATTCCGTTATTAGATTGACCTGACGAGTCTTAATTTGCCTAACAAGAGCAAAATACGGAGGACAATTTTTGCCGAAAAACAAATGAATAAATAAAAACGAGGTACAAAATTGGGTCACAATTCTGCTGAAACTAAGTTTTAGAACCCAAGTTGAGATATACACCCTGAAGGACTTGAGCCAAATTGAGATCTACACCCCTGAAGGACTTGAGTCAGGCCTAAATATTGCGCTGTCACATTGACCTGACGAGTCCTTATTCAGTTATCCAGTGAATACGGACTTCAAACTTTGCCGCAAAAATAAATACAAATGTAAATAAAAACGAGGTGTGGTATAAAGGGCCAAATTTGGACCAAAACTAGGTTGAAAAATCCAAATTGAGTTATGCCGCCCTCATAGACTTGTGTAATGCTTGAGTATGGCGTTGTCAGATTGACCTGATGAATCTTAATTTAGCCAGCCAGAGCAAAATACGGAGGACAAAACTTTGCCGAAAAAAATAAATGGAAACGAGATGTGGTAAGGAGGGCCAAATATATTAAAAACGAGGTGTGGTAATTGGGGCCAAATTTGGGCTCAAACTAGGTTTAAGAACCCAAATTGAGATATTCACCTATGAAGGACTTGGCCCCGGCCTAAATATTGCGTTATCAGATCGATCTGACGAGTTCTTATTTAGCTAGCCAGAGAAAAATACGGAGGCAAACGTTGCCGAAAAAAATGAATAAATAAAAACGAGGTTGTTATAAGGGCCAAATTTGGGCCTAAACTAGGTTTAAAAATCCAAATTGAGTTCTGAAGCCCTCAAGGACTTGAGCAAGACTTAAATATGGCGTTGTGAGATTGACCTTATGAGTCCTAATTTAGCTAACCAAGGCAAAATACGGAGGAGACACTTTGCCTAAATAAAAACGAGGTGTGGTAAGAAGGGCCAAATTTATGTTCAAACTAGGTTTAAGAACCCAAATTGAGTTATACGCCCTTGAAGTACATGGGCAGCGCCTAAACATTGCGTTGTCAGATTGACCTGACGAATCCTAGTTAAGCTAACCAGTGCAAAATACGGAAGACAGACTTTGCCGAAAAAATTAAATAATGAAAACGTTGTGTGGTATTCAGGGCCAAATTTGGGCCCGAACTGAACTAGGTTTAAGAATCCAAATTGAGTTATCCAGCTCTCAAGGAGTTGAACAAGGCTTAAATATTGCGTTGTAAGATTGACCTGAGGAGTCTTAATTTGCCTAACAAGAGCAAAATACGGAGGAAAACTTTGCCAAAAAAACGAATACATAAAACGAAGTTATAAAAAGGGTCACATTTGGGCTGAATCTTGCAATTTCATTGAAAAATATTGAAATTCAAGGAGGTTAACATCTTAGCACCATCCCTCTAATGCTATTTTGAACATATATTTTATTTGGACTTGCTACTGAATCGACCCTACAGGAATTTTGGAGCCGCGCACTCTCTGTAAAGTAAATGCAGATATTTACATTCTTAGCATAACGCAAGAGGGCGCTAGTAAAATTAATTTGGACTGCTTATTAAAAACACTTTCGCTGGAAGCATCACTGATGAGAATTTAATATTCGAAACACGTGTTTGGTGCATGAAAATTGGTTTGAAACTTTCTTCAAGAAAGTAAAAAGTTGGAACCCTTCCGCATTATTGGTTTAAGAACCCTAATTGAGATTTACACCCATGAAGGACTTGGGTCGGGCCTACATATTGTGTTGTCAGAATGACCTGACGGGTCCTAATTTAATTAGCCAGTTAAAAATGCAGAGGATCAAACTTTGCCGAAAAAAATTAATGAAAACAAGGTGTGGTAATACAGGCCAAGTTGAATAAAAACGAGGTTTGTTAATAATGGCCAAATTTGGGCTCAAACTAGGTTTAAGGACCTAAATTGAGTTATTCACCCCTGAAGGACTTGGGCCGGGCCTAAATATTCCGTCGTCAGATTGACCTGACGTGTCCTAATTTGCAAGCCTGAAAAAATACGGAGGAAAACTTTGCAGAAAAAAAATGTAAATAAAAACGAGGTGTGGTAATATAATATGGGCCAAATTTATGCTCAAACTAGGTTTAAGAACCCTAATTGAGTTACTCTACTGCGAAGGACTTGGGCCGGGCCTAAATATTGCGTTATTAGACATGACGAGTCTTAATTTGCCTAACAAGAGCAAATTACGGAGGACAATTTTTGCCGAAAAACAAATGAATAAATAAAAACGAGGTTGTAAAATGGGTCAAAATTCTGCTGAAACTAAGTTTAAGAACCCAAGTTCAGATATACACCCCTCAAGGAGTTGAACAAGGCTTAAATATTGCGTTGTAAGATTGACCTGAGAAGTCTTAATTTGCCTAACAAGAGCAAAATACGGAGGAAACTTTGCCAAAAAACGAATACATAAAACGAAGTGATAAAAAGGGTCACATTTGGGCTGAATCTTGCAATTTCATTGAAAAATATTGAAATTCAAGGAGGTTAACATCTTATCACCGTCCCTCTAATGCTATTTTGAACATATATTTTATTTGGATATGCTACTGAATCGACCCTACAGGAATTTTGGAGCCGCGCACTCTCTGTAAAGTAAATGCAGATATTTAAATTCTTAGCATAACGCAAGAATTTAATATTTGAAACACGTGTTTGGTGCATGAAAATTGGTTTGAAACTTTCTTCAAGAAAGTAAAAAGTTGGAACCCTTCCACATTATTGGTTTAAGAACCCAAATTGAGATATAAACCCCTGAAGGACTTGGGTCGGGCCTACATATTGTGTTGTCAGAATGACCTGACGGGTCCTAATTTAATTAGCCAGTTAAAAATGCAGAGGATCAAACTTTGCCGAAAAAAAATAAATGAAAACGAGGTGTGGTAATACAGGCAAGTTTAAGAACCCAAGTTGAGATATACACCCCTGAAGGGCTTCAGCCAAATTGAGATCTACACCCCTGAAGGACTTGAGTCAGGCCTAAATATTGCGTTGTCAGATTGACCTGACGAGTCCTTATTCTTATTCGGTTAGCCAGTGAGTACGAACTACAAACTTTGCAAAAAAAATGAATACAAATGTAAATAAAAACGAGGTGTGGTATAAAGGGCCAAATTTGGACCCAAACTAGGTTTAACAATCCCAATTGAGATATGCCGCCCTCAAAGACTTGTGTAATGCTTAAGTATGGCGTTGTGAAATTGACCTGATGATTCATAATTTAGCCAGCCAGAGCAAAATACGGAGGGCAAAACTTTGCCGAAAAAAAATAATAAATGAAAACGAGATGTGGTAATAAGGGCCAAAAATATTAAGAACCCAAACTGAGTTATTCACCCCTGAAGGACTTGGGCCCGGCCTAAATATTGCGTTATCAGATCGATCTGACGAGTCCTAATTTAGCTACAAAAATGTAGCGAGAGAAAAATGAGGAGGCAAACGTTGCCGAAAAAATGAATACATAAAAACGAGGTTGTTATAAGGACCAAATTAGGGCCCAAACTAGATCAAAGAATCCAAACTGAGTTATGAAGCCCTCAAGGACTTGAGCAAGACTTAAATATATCGTTGTGAGATTGACCTTATGAGTCCTAATTTAGCTAGCCAGAGCAAAATACGGAGGACACACTTTGCCTAAATAAAAACGAGGTGTGGTAAGAAGGGCCAAATTTATGTTCAAACTAGGTTAAGAACCCAAATTGAGTTATACGCCCTTGAAGTACATGAGCAGCGCCTAAATATTGCGTTGTCAGATTGACCTGACGAATCCTAGTTAAGCTAACCAGTGCAAAATACGGAAGACAAACTTTGCCGAAATAATGAAAACGATGTGTGGTATTCAGGGCCAAATTTGGGCCCGAACTAGGTTTAAGAATCCAAATTGATTATCCAGCCCTCAAGGTGTTAGGCAGGGCTTAAAAACTGCGTTATCAGATCTACTTTGCGAGTCCTAATTTAGCTAGCCAGAGCAAAATACGGAGGACAAAGTTTGCCGAAAAAATAGATAAAAAAAAAACCAGGTTGTTATAAGGGCCAAATTTTGACCAAAACTAGGTTTAAGAATCCTGATTGAGTTATACAGCCCTGAATGACTTGTGCTAGGTCTAAATATTGCGTTGTCAGATTGATCTGACGAGTGTTTATTTAGCTAGCCAGTGAAAAATACGGAGGACAATGTTTGCCGAAAAAATAAATAAATGAGAATGAGATGTGGTATTCAGGGCCAAATTAGAGCCCGAATTTGGTTCAAGAATCCAAATTGAGTTATACAGCCCACATGGACTTGAGCAAGGCTTAAATATGGCGTTTTCAGATTGACTTTGCGAGTCCTAATTAAGCTAGCCAGAGTAAAATACGGAAGACAAACTTAGCCGAAAAAATTAATTACAAATGTAAACAAAAACGAGGTATGGTATTTAGGGCCAAATTTGGGCCCGAACTAGGTTTAAGAATCCAAATTGAGTTATGCAGCCCTCAAGGACTTGAGCAAGGCTTAAATATGGCGTTGTAATGACAAATATGGATAATGACCATACCCCTTCATACAGCACAAAATCGATAATTCAAAAAATCAGAAAGCGAAGGCATACAAAATCAGGACAAAACAGGAACCAAAGCAAACAAACAAAAACCACTACCATATGAAAAGAAGCGAACTCCCGATATTGGAGTGAGACCAGGTGCCCAGGAAGAGTAAGCATCTCCTGCTTGCATGCAACACCCGCCGCTTCAATTCGGTAGAACTGTCACATCCGGTAACTTCCATTTCGGAAGACATAGAGTACAATCTTTGGTTGGATGGTTCAAATGGTCTATGACAGAATATCACCCACCATTCTGGAGAGTGGGACATCATAGTGAATGTCGAGTTCCCCGTATCGACCCTAGAACCGTAGAAGATTGACCTGACGAGTCTTAATTTGCCTAACAAGAGCAAAATACGGAGGAAAACTTTGCCAAAAAAACGAATACATAAAATGAAGTGATAAATAGGGTCACATTTGGGCTGAATCTTGCAATTTCATCGAAAAATATTGAAATTCAAGGAGGTTAACATCTTAACACCATCCCTCCAATGCTATTTTGAACATTTATTTTATTTGGATATGCTACTGAATCGACCCTACAGGAATTTTGGAGCCGCGCACTCTCTGTAAAGTTAATGCAGATATTTAAATTCTTAGCATAACGCAAGAGGGCGCTAGTAAAATTAATTTGGACTGCCTATTTAAAGCACTTTGGCTGGAAGCATCACTGATGAGAATTTGATATTCGAAACACGTGTTTGGTGCATGATAATTGGTTTGAAATTTTCTTCAAGAAAGTAAGAAGTTGGAACCCTTCCGCATTATTGGTTTAAGAACCCAAATTGAGATATAAACCCCTGAAGGACTTGGGTCGGGCCTACATATTGTGTTGTCAGAATGTCCTGACGAGTCCTAATTTAATTAGCCAGTTAAAAATGCAGAGGATCAAAATTTGCCAAAAAAAAAATAAATGAAAACGAGGTGTGGTAATACAGGCCAAATTTAATAAAAAGGAGGTTTGTTAATAATGGCCAAATTTGGACTCAAACTAGGTTGAAGGACATAAATTGAGTTATTCACCCCTGAAGGACTTGGGCCGGGCCTAAATATTCCGTCGTCAGATTGACCTGACGTGTCCTAATTTGCAAGCCTGAAAAAAATACGGAGGGAAACTTTGCAGAAAAAATGTAAATTAAAAACGAGGTGTGGTAATATAATATGGGCCAAATTTATGCTCAAACTAGGTTTAAGAACCCAAATTCAGTTATTCAACTCCGAAGGACTTTGGCCGGGCATAAATATTCCGTTGTCAGATTGACCTGACGAGTCTTAATTTGCCTAAAAAGAGCAAAATACGGAGGACAATTTTTGCCGAAAAAAAATGAATGAATAAAAACGAGGTTGTAAAATGCGTCACAATTCTGCTGAAACTAAGTTTAAGAACCCAAGTTGAGATATACACCCCTGAAGGACTTCAGCCAAATTGAGATCTACACTCCTGAAGGACTTGAGTCAGGCCTAAATATTGCGCTGTCAGATTGACCTGACGAGTTCTTATTCAGTTAGCCAGTGAATACGGACTACAAACTTTGCAAAAAAAATAAATACAAATGTAAATAAAAACGAGGTATGGTATAAAGGGCCAAATTTGGACCAAAACTAGGTTTAACAATCCAAATTGAGATATGCCGCCCTCAAAGACTTGTGTAATGCTTAAGTATGGCGTTGTCAGATTAACCTGATGAATCTTGATTTAGCCAGCCAGAACAAAATACGGAGGACAAAACTTTGCCGAAAAAAAATAAATGAAAACGAGATTTTGTAATAAGGGCAAAAAATATTAAAAACGAGGTGTGGTAATTCGGGCCAAATATGGGCTCAAACTAGGTTTAAGAACCCAAATTGAGTTATTCACCCCTGGAGGACTCGAGCAAGACTTTAATATATCATTGTGAGATTGACCTTATGAGTCCTAATTTAGCTAGCCAGAGCAAAATACGGAGGACACACTTTGCCTAAATAAAAACGAGGTGTGGTAAGAAGGGCCAAATTTATGTTCAAACTAGGTTTAAGAACCCAAATTGAGTTATACGCCCTTGAAGTACATGGGCAGCGCTAAATATTGTGTTGTCAGATTGACCTGACGAATCCTAGTTAAGCTAACCAGTGCAAAATACGGAAGACAAACTTTGCCGAAATAATTAATTAATGAAAATGATGTGTGGTATTCAGGGCCAAATTTGGGCTCGAACTAGGTTTAAGAATCCAAATTGAGTTATACAGCCCTCAAGGTGTTGGGCAGGGCTTAAAAAATGCGTTATCAGATCTACTTTGCGAGTCCTAATTTAGCTAGCCAGAGCAAAATACGGAGGACAAAGTTTGCCGAAAAAATGAATAAATACAAACCCTGTTGTTAAAAGGGCCAAATTTTGACCAAATCTAGGTTTAAGAATCCTGATTGAGTTATACAGCCTTGAAGGACTTGTATTGCGTTGTCAGATTGATCTGACGAGTGCTTATTTAGCTAGCCAGTGAAAAATACGGAGGACAAACTTTGCCGAAAAAATAAATAAATAAATGAATAAACAAGATGTGGTATTAAGGGCCAAATTAGAGCCCGAACTTGGTTCAAGAATCCAAATTAAGTTATACAGCCCACAAGGACTTGAGCAAGGCTTAAATATGGCGTTTTTAGATTGACTTTGCGAGTCCCAATTTAGCTAGCCAGAGTAAAATACGGAAGACAAACTTATCCGAAAAAAAAAACAAATGTAAACAAAAACGAGGTGTGGTATTAAAGGCCAAATTTGGGCCCGAACTAGGTTTAAGGGATAAAAATGGTCACATTTGGGCTGAATCTTGCCATTTTATCGAAAAATATCGAATGCTATTTTGAACATATATTTTATTTGGATAAACTACTGAATCGACCCTACAGGAATTTTGGAGCCGCGCACTCTCTGTAAAGTTAATGCAGAAATTTAAATTCTAAAAATAACGCAAGAGGACGCTAGTGAAATTAATTTGGACTGCTTATCAAAAGCTCTTTGGCTGGAAGCATCACTGATGATAATTTAATATTCGAAACACGTGTCCGGTGCATGAAAATTGGTTTGAATTGACCTGCTGCGTCCTAATTTAGCTATCCAGAGCAAAATACGGAGGACAAACTTTGCCGAAAATAAATAAATAAAAACGAGGTTTTGTAATAAGGGCCAAATTTATGCTCAAACTAGGTTTAAGAAACCAAATTGAGTTATACACCCTTGAGGTACATTGGCAGGGCCTAAATATTTCGTTGTCAGATTGACTTGACGAATCCTAGTTTAGCTAACCAGTGCAAAATACGGAGGACAAACTTTGCCGAAATAATAGATAAATGAAATAGAGGGGTGGCAATAAGGGCCAAATTTGGGCGCGAACTAGGTTTAAGAATCCAAATTGAGTTATGCAGTCCTCAAGGACTCGGGAAGGACATAGAAAATGCGTTTTCAGATTATCTTTGCGAGTCTTACTTTAGCTAGACAGAGCAAAATACGGAGGAAAAAGACCTGAGCAAGACTTAAGTTTGGCGTTGTCAGATTGACCTGATGAGTCCTAATTTAGCTAGCCAGAGCTAAAAACGGAGGACAATGTTTGCCGATAAAATAAATAAAAGCAAGGCATGGTAATACGGCCAAATTTATGTTCAAACTAGGTTTAAGAACCCAAATTGAGACATCCCTGAAGGACCTGGGCCTGAATATTGCGTTGTCAGATTGACCTTACTTTGCCTAAAAAAATAGATAGAAATACAAATAAAAACGAGTTGTGGTATAAAGGGGCAAATTTTGGCTCAAACTAGGTATAAGAAACCAAATTGAGATATTCACTTCTGAAGGTCTTGGGTCTAGATATTGCGTTGTCAGATTGACCTGATGAGTCCTAATTTAATAAGCCAGTTAAAATGAATCAATAAAAACGAGGTTGTAATAAGGGCCGAATATGAGCCCAAACTAGCTTTAAGAACCTTAATTATACAGCCCTGAAGGATTTTGGCTGGGTCTAAATATTGCGTTGTCTGACTGACCTGAAGAGTTCTTATTTAGCACGCCAGAGAAAATATGGAGGACAAACTTTTTGGTATTAAGGGTCAAAGGACTAGGTGCGCTAACCCCTCAGATCGGCCCTATAATGTGGACGAAAAATGCGTTTGATAAACGAATTATTGATTATCACTTTTTGCAATGTTGAATGTTAGAGAAAATACCGTGTCATAATTTTGAGCCCTCGTATCGTCACGCGCGTGATGTATGACGTCATTTCCCCTGCATGACACAAAACTGAGGAAAATCACCGTATTTTACACTCAAAATTTCAATATTCATCTACGCTTCAGGCCTTGCCCACGATTTTTTATGCAAATTAAAAGGCCGATCAGAAATCCATTGATTGATACAAAAATATTCATGTGCAAGGCCTAGAGTGCTACTTGATTTCATAGTTTTGTATCGAAATATAGCTCATTTATTGATATTTTCAATGATTTCGACGTTTTAAGACGTTTTGAGCGACGTATTATTCAGTATAGGACTGCGAAATCAAAAAAAAAACTATCCAGATTTGGATTCACTATACATTTGATATTTTATAAACTAGAATATTATGGATGAAACTTTGAAAATAGGGTCGAAATGGCAGGTTTCCGCACCTCCTGCTTTGATTGAAGAATCCAAATTGAGTTATGCAGTCCTCAAGGACTTGAGCTAGTCTTAAATATGGCGTCTTCAGATTGACTTTGCGAATCCTAATTTAGCTAGCCATCGCAAAATACGGAGGACAAACTTTGCCGAAAAAATGATTAAATAAAAACCACTTGTAATATGTCCAAAGATTGGCCCAAACTAGGTTTAAGAACCCTTATTGAGTTATACAGCCCTGATGGAATTGGACCAGGACTAAATACTGTGTTTTCAGATTGACCTGACGAGTGAAAAATACGGAGGACAACTTTGCCGAAAAAATAAATACAAATGTTAAAAAACCAGGTGTGGTATTATGGGCAAAATTAAGCCCCGAACTAGGTTTAAGAATAAAATTGAGTTATGCAGCCCTCAAGGACTTGAGCAAGGCTTAAATATGGCATTTTCAGAATGACCTGATGAGTCCTAATTTAGCTAGCGAGAGCAAAATACGGAGGACAAACATTGCCGAAAAAAAAAATAAAATAAAAACGAGGTGTAATAATAAGAGCTAATAAAAACGAAATGTGCTTTTAAGAGCCAAATTTCGGCCTGAACTTGGTTTAAGAATCCAAATTGAGTTATGCAGTCCTAAAGGACAATGTCGTTTTCTGATAGAATTTGCGAGTCCTAATTTAGCTAGCCAGCGCAAAATACGGCGGACAAACGTTGTCGAAAAAATATATACCAATGTAAACAAATACGAGGTGTAGTTTTATGGGCCAAATTTGGGCCCGAACTAGGTTTAAGAATCCAAATTGAGTTATACAGCCCTCAATGACTTGAGCAATTCTTAAATATGGCGTTGTCAGATTGACCTAATGAGTCCTAATTTAGCTAGCCAGAGCAAAATACGGAGAACAAACTTTGCCGAAATAAATGAATAAAAACGAGATGTGGTGATAAGGGCCACATTTATGCTGTAACTATGTTTAAGAACCAAAATTGAGTTATTCACATCTGAAGGACTTGGTCCGGGCCTAAATATTAAGTTGTCAGATTGACCTGACGAGTCTTAATTTGCCTAACAAGAGCAAAATGAGGAGGACAAACTTTGCCGAAAAAATGCAGCCCTGAAGGACTTGAGCAAGTCTTAAATATGGCGTTTTCAGATTGACTTTGCGAGTCCTAATTTAGCTAGCCAGAGCAAGATACGGAGGACAAACTTTGCCGAAAAATTAACAATAGATAAATACGAGGTTGTTATACGGGCCAAATTTTTCCCCAAACTAGGCTTAAGAACCCAAATTGAGTTATACACCCCTGAAGGATTTTAGTCGGGTCTAAATATGCCGTTTTCAGATTGACCAAACCAGTCCTAATTTTGCTAGCCAGAGAAAAATACGGAGGACAAACTTTGCCGAAAAAAAATTAATTAAAACGAGGTATGGTACTTTAAGAAACCAAATTGAGTTATGCAGCCCTCATGGATTTTTTTCAGATTGACTTGACGAGTCCTAATTTAGCTAGCCAGAGGAAACTTTGCTTAACAAATATATAAACAAAAACCAGGTTCTTATAAGGACCCCATTTTGGCGCAAACTAGGTTTAAGAACCCAAATTGAGTAATACACCCCTGAAGGACTTGGGCTGGGCTTAAATATTGCGTTGTCAGATTGACCTGACGATTCCTAATTTAGCTAGCCAGAGAAAAATACGGAGGACAAACTTTGCCGAAAAAATTAATACATTGGCAATGCTCAACAACTGAGTTGTGAGATGGACCTGACGAGTCCCAATATAGCTAGTCAGAGGAAAATACGGAAATAAACGTTGCTAAAAAGGTAAATAAATAGGAGGTGGTAATAAGGGCCGAATTTGGGCCCAGTGTAGATTTTTAAAAAGTCTAAATTGAGTTGTATAGCCCTAATAAACTTGGCAAGGCTAAACAATTGAGGTGTTAAGATTGACCCGACGAGTTCTAATTTAGCCAGGCAGAGCAAAATACTAGGGACAAACTCTGTCCAATAAATAAATAAATTAATAAATAAATAAATAAATACGAAGCATAAATAAGGGCCAAATTTGGACCCAAAGTAGATTTGAAGACCACAATTGAGTTATACAGCCCTCAAGGATTTGGGCAAGGCTGAACAACTGAGGTGTAAGATTGACATGGCGAGTCTTAATTTAGCTAACCAGTGCAAAATACGGTGGACAAACTTTGCCAAATAAATAAATACGAGGTGTTAATAAGGGACAAATGTGGACCCAATGTAGATTTGAGAACTTAAATTGAGTTATACAACCCTCAAGGAGATAAACAAGGCTGAACAAGTGATGTGTAAGATTGACATGGCGAGTCTTAATTTAGCTAAGCAGAGCAAAATACGGAGGTCAAACTTTGCCAAAAAATAAATAAATAAAAACGAGGTGTAAATAATGGCCGAATTTGGGCCCAAAGTAGATTGAGTTATACTGACCGAACGGACTTGGGCAAGGCTAAACAATTAAGGTGAAAGATTGACCTCACGAGTTCTTATTTAGATAATCAGAGCAAAATACCGAGGACAAACTTTGCCCAAAACAAAAATAAATAAAAACGAAGTGGTAATAAGGGTCAAATTTTGGCTCAATGTAGATTTAAAAACCTAAATTGAGTTATACAGCCCTCAAGGACTTGGGCAAGGCTAAACAATTAAGAAGGTGTAAGATTGACTTTTTTGTAGAATGTCAGTGTGCTTCATGCGCCCTTCTCGGGCTTCCCTCTTAGGATCTATATACATGTACTCTACATTTTTATTAAAATTCAATATCTTTTTAATGATTGACAAGACGTGTAATCTGAACAATTTTTTTTCTAAAAGGCCTACAATGAAATTATGTGAGCCACTGTGCATAACCCAGCCCTACGTAGAAAAAGATAAAAGAAAGAAAAAAACCACTTTATACTGTCATTCTGAACTGATTTGGACACCGAATTTAATCGCACAATTTTTGAAATATATTTTTATGTGATTGGCAATTTTAATTTTACTCTGGCGGTCCCAATAGAATGAGGGGGGGGGGTTGTTCCCTCGCACTTTTATCATGTCCATTGAAGCATATAAACATATTTCAAATCCTACGAAAATTGAAATTTAATTTAATTTTTAATCTGATTGTTGTAAGGCGAACAGTTCGGCTAGTGGACGGCTTCGGTAAGTAGTGGACAAAGTCGTGCGGAGATCTTGGATACAAAGTTTATGAGAGATCAACCATATCTGTTAAGCTTAAGCGTTAGGAAAAAAAATCTTCACTCCCGAATATCTTTTCTGGATAGCTGGAATTCTAATCTCAAGTTCTATCGGCTAAATATTTCACCAAATTAACATTAAATTGATTTACTCAGTGCTTTGTCGCTTAATTGACATCATACTATTGATGACATCATTTTGTTGACTCTCTGTCCGACCTTTTGGCGGAGCTAAGAGTGTGAATAAATGACGCGATCTGATTGGCTGAACCGTGTATTCCGTTGTCATGTCGCATCCAGGTATCAGATGCAAAATCTAACAGGGAAATAAAAAATATATATGCAACACTGACATAAAGGAAGAATTCGTGATTGAAAATTCAATTAATGTGCGAATATACACGAATATGCAATATCTTTTTTTTTAATTAGCTCACCTCGACGAAGTAGAGGGGGGCTTATGCTATCGCCCCGTCGTCGGCGCCGGCGTCCGCATTATAGGTTAAGCAAAACGGGACAGGTCCATTACCGCCAAACTATAATGATAAGTCCTACATCAACCCAGTTTGCATGGATGATGCATCTGAGGATGCTTACAACAATGCATGGTACGGAGGCTACATCTGACCTACATTTCATGCTTGAGTGAGCAGATAAGGTAAAATGGGACAGGTCCATTCCTGCCTTACTATAAGTCCTACACCAACCAAACTGGCATCTATTAGATGATGCATCTGAGGATGCTTACAACAATGCATGGTACGGAGGCTGCATCTGGCCTACATTCCACGCTTGAGTGAGCAGGTTAGGTAAAATGGGACAGGTCCCTTCCCGCCTTACTATAAGTCCTACACTAGCCAATGTTGCATGGATGATGCATCTAAGGATGCTTACAACAATTCATGGTACAGAGGCTACATCTGACCTACATTTCATGCTTGAGTGAGCAGATAAAGTAAAATGGGACAGGTCCATTCCTGCCTTACTATAAGTCCTACACCAACCAAACTTGCATCTATTAGATGATGCATCTGAGGATGCTTACAACAATGCATCTGACCTACATTCCACGCTTGAGTGAGCAGGTTAGTTAAATGGGATATGTCCATTCCTACCTTACTATATGTCCTACTGTCCTGTTCACTAAAGCCAGAGCACCCTGTTTTGGCGATTTATTCTGTCATCTGCGGAATTTTCCTATAAATTATGGTTTCCGAGAATTGACCTCCTTTAGTCGTAACTGGATATTAACTTCAACTCACCCTAACAGCTGCCTGCAAACCGCAATATGAAAAAATAAAATGTCTACGGGAAATTCCCATGTTAATTTCAAGCCGCCGCCATATTGTTCTCCGTGTCAACAATAGTAAACAGTAACGTCAAAGCTCCCGACGTCACGCATCTGTAACATCAAAATTCAGGAATATTAAAGAGACGTGTGCAGAAGAACAAGTGTTAAACAACCACATGGAAGCTGTGAATGCAGAAAATGTCAACCTAAAAGAAAAAGTGCGTAATCTACAACTACAAATACGTATTGCAGAGGAATCGTACACAGAAAAAGAACAACATTTCAAAACAAAATCGGACAATTTAGACGCGGAAAATTCAAAGTTACGAGAAACTATACGAGATTTCCAAGATCAGCTATCCGCTTCCATTGTTCAAAAAGATACGATGTCGACACTACGAAACAAATTCACGATCTGGAAAAACAGTTGGACATAGAGAGAAAGTGCGCTGAGGCTTTGATAAAACAATCAAACAGAAATTACCTCGAATTGACCGAAAATGAAAATGAACTCAAAAAGAAACTTGAATTGGAAATATCAGAAAAAGAAATCTACAGACTACTACTCAAGAAGGAGCAACAATCGCTTCGAGATCTTCAGACTGAAATAAACGAACTGAAACAATGCAATTTGCAGTTATGCCCTTCCGTAGAGCAGGAATGCCTCCAAGATCAACGGTTCTGTTCGTATCAAGAACAACAAGTGTTTCCGTATGAACATCTAAACGTTCCGCCACAGTGTGAGCCAATACCGTTTCAGAACTTCAGACCACATAGAAGACGCCGATCACGCCGTGGAACATTTTTCTAAAACTCGGGACGAGTTTTCCCGACCGAAGGGAACAATTATCATAGCGGAAATTATGACTTTTCACATAATTTGTATTTTTCAATATTCGGACATTAACTTTCATCTGTTTTCATACATTTTATTTCAATGTGTTTATTTGTTCCTCCATATCTTTATTTCTACAGGGCAATTTTCGTTTATTCGTAAAAACACTCTACGGCCATTATTGTGAAATCAATGTCTATAGAGTTAAAGAAGATCCTGACGATAATCTCAACAGCACTCACAATAGAGCACGAAATTAAACATCGACGGACCCCTAGCAAGCTAGAGGTGGGACCAGGTGCCCGGGAGGAGTAAGCATCCCCTGTTGGCTAGCCGCACCCGCCGTCTATGTTTATGAAGCATGGAAATGAAAATATATAAAATCTATGCACTGTCTGACGTAATGTCTATATAGAAAGTGCTATGGCGACAATGTCAGGGAAGTATATTCAAAACACTTACTGTCAAACCCCTCGCGGGGAACTTTTTTACGAGCTCCACACGGCAAAGGGCATAAGTGTGACACAAATGAGTTAAAGAAGATCCTGACGATAATCTCAACAGCACTCACAATAGAGCACGAAATTAAACATCGACGGACCCCTAGCAAGCTAGAGGTGGGACCAGGTGCCCGGGAGGAGTAAGCATCCCCTGTTGGCTAGCCGCACCCGCCGTCTATGTTTATGAAGCATGGAAATGAAAATATATAAAATCTATGCACTGTCTGACGTAATGTCTATATAGAAAGTGCTATGGCGACAATGTCAGGGAAGTATATTCAAAACACTTACTGTCAAACCCCTCGCGGGGAACTTTTTTACGAGCTCCACACGGCAAAGGGCATAAGTGTGACACAAATGAGTTAAAGAAGATCCTGACGATAATCTCAACAGCACTCACAATAGAGCACGAAATTAAACATCGACGGACCCCTAGCAAGCTAGAGGTGGGACCAGGTGCCCGGGAGGAGTAAGCATCCCCTGTTGGCTAGCCGCACCCGCCGTCTATGTTTATGAAGCATGGAAATGAAAATATATAAAATCTATGCACTGTCTGACGTAATGTCTATATAGAAAGTGCTATGGCGACAATGTCAGGGAAGTATATTCAAAACACTTACTGTCTATAGCTTAAACCTTAACATTGCGCAATTAATCCGTCTTTAGAATTTCTACATTCTTTACATCAAAAGGGACAGAGTGCCTTGTCCACATAGAAAACCTATTGATATTATTGCTTTCTTTGTTACTCAATTAACTCGTCTCTCTATTCTGAAATCTATATTGACTCACACATGTCATTTTATGTTTAATCCTCTATAATTAATCTTATTTTCTTGAATTTGAATAGAAATCTTTAGTTCGGAGGTCAGACGTTGAACTGACAACATCCGTCTCGTCTTTATTCAAGTTTTATTTTGTTTATTAATTGTTATATCACATCTTGGACTTTTCAATATCCATCGTTGAAGTGTACAATAAATCATCGAAACTCGGATTCATACCACTGACATTATCCTTTACGCCTTTACTCTTTACTTATTCGGAGCGCTTCGGGAATACGGCCAGCGACGCGCCAACATTCCAGGCTCCTGTCGCCGACAGACGACGTCGGGCGAACTTTCCGTTGTCAAGCAGACGACAACAGACGTTCCTACATTTTCTCTTCGTTATAATTGGTGTGAGAATCCTAAGGGTACAGTGCCCGGGGCTGCTGCATATATTTTGCAGTAGTCAGATCCCAGTGCCTCAACGTCAAGCGAGTATACCATTCCCCATGACGACTTACAACGATGGATGGAAACAGATTACGTTCATACTATGTGCAACGACCATGCGATAGATGCGGTTATGGACATTTTAACACCCCTTGTCCAGCAATCAACAAGGTATGTTTTAAGTGTAAGAAATTTTGACACTTTGCAAATAAGTGCACATGGAAATTCAAATCTTCAAAGAAAGTGCAACGCAACACACAACGAATTCGAGCGTTTCACCAAAAAGTACTTTTGAGTAGAGAGCTACCATTTGCAAATATTGGTAACTTTGCTTTTGCTCAATGCATGGACTTAACGAAAACTCTGCGAACACAGCTCGCATCTGTAACATCAAAATTCAGGAATATTAAAGAGACGTGTGCAGAAGAACAAGTGTTAAACAACCACATGGAAGCTGTGAATGCAGAAAATGTCAACCTAAAAGAAAAAGTGCGTAATCTACAACTACAAATACGTATTGCAGAGGAATCGTACACAGAAAAAGAACAACATTTCAAAACAAAATCGGACAATTTAGACGCGGAAAATTCAAAGTTACGAGAAACTATACGAGATTTCCAAGATCAGCTATCCGCTTCCATTGTTCAAAAAGATACGATGTCGACACTACGAAACAAATTCACGATCTGGAAAAACAGTTGGACATAGAGAGAAAGTGCGCTGAGGCTTTGATAAAACAATCAAACAGAAATTACCTCGAATTGACCGAAAATGAAAATGAACTCAAAAAGAAACTTGAATTGGAAATATCAGAAAAAGAAATCTACAGACTACTACTCAAGAAGGAGCAACAATCGCTTCGAGATCTTCAGACTGAAATAAACGAACTGAAACAATGCAATTTGCAGTTATGCCCTTCCGTAGAGCAGGAATGCCTCCAAGATCAACGGTTCTGTTCGTATCAAGAACAACAAGTGTTTCCGTATGAACATCTAAACGTTCCGCCACAGTGTGAGCCAATACCGTTTCAGAACTTCAGACCACATAGAGGACGCCGATCACGCCGTGGAACATTTTTCTAAAACTCGGGACGAGTTTTCCCGACCGAAGGGAACAATTATCATAGCGGAAATTATGACTTTTCACATAATTTGTATTTTTCAATATTCGGACATTAACTTTCATCTGTTTTCATACATTTTATTTCAATGTGTTTATTTGTTCCTCCATATCTTTATTTCTACAGGGCAATTTTCGTTTATTCGTAAAAACACTCTACGGCCATTATTGTGAAATCAATGTCTATAGCTTAAACCTTAACATTGCGCAATTAATCCGTCTTTAGAATTTCTACATTCTTTACATCAAAAGGGACAGAGTGCCTTGTCCACATAGAAAACCTATTGATATTATTGCTTTCTTTGTTACTCAATTAACTCGTCTCTCTATTCTGAAATCTATATTGACTCACACATGTCATTTTATGTTTAATCCTCTATAATTAATCTTATTTTCTTGAATTTGAATAGAAATCTTTAGTTCGGAGGTCAGACGTTGAACTGACAACATCCGTCTCGTCTTTATTCAAGTTTTATTTTGTTTATTAATTGTTATATCACATCTTGGACTTTTCAATATCCATCGTTGAAGTGTACAATAAATCATCGAAACTCGGATTCATACCACTGACATTATCCTTTACGCCTTTACTCTTTACTTATTCGGAGCGCTTCGGGAATACGGCCAGCGACGCGCCAACATTCCAGGCTCCTGTCGCCGACAGACGACGTCGGGCGAACTTTCCGTTGTCAAGCAGACGACAACAGACGTTCCTACATTTTCTCTTCGTTATATCGTAAGTCCACTGCCTCCACTGTGGTCGCAAGTTGTATTCCATGTTCTGTGAGTTACTCATCTGTCCATTGTGATTGGGGAATTCTCGCTTGGCGGCTCAAGGTACGCAGGATCGGTATTACGCTAAAAAGGTAATACCCGGATTCTCCACCAACTAACACCGAGTGAAAACGCAGGTACGGTGTTACGCAGGGATGTGTCCTTATCCCTAAAGTGGTACCCTAACTTGGTGCGGCGTGGTGCGCTGTTAGGTACCGTAGAAAATGATGATTTAAGAGGAGGCTTGTGTGTGCTCCTAGGACGTATAGCTGTCCGAAGGATGATGTCAGGTGATGACGATGACAATGGCGTACATAAGAATGGACAGGAAAACGATAAATATGGATTTTACAACTTTAATTTAATTCCGAAATGTAGATGGGTACTTCTAGTTCAAGTGTCTAGTTCCAACTGCCGATAAAAGGCATCGAGAATAGTAAAAATAACAAGTTACATGAATTGAGCAAATAACAATTCAATGAGGATCCATAAAGGTTAATTTACATTTTCTCAGTATTAAAGTAAATAATTCAATTGACAATAAACCTATTCTGGCCTCTACTGGCCAGTGACGTAAAATACCCGACCAGAACAAAGACAGGCTCTTGAAGGAGAATTACAATTCATTATCTTAATATACCTGATTGAAATCAATAAATAAAACCTTTCGTGGGCCTCATTGTCAACATAAAGAACTTCTTTGGCCAGAGTCTTAAAATAGTCCTAAAGGTGACCAGAGTAATCAAGTTGCGCAATGCGCGTAAACAGAGCACTGACATATAAAAGACCCGATTTCTTTACCTCAATTAAAGTGTCAGCTTAATTATGCTTAGAGATTAACTGACCGCTCTCAGATTAAGATAAGTTTATTTGTCAAGACAAAAAGTTAGTTTTATTGCCTTTAGGAAATTTTGATTAGAAATTGTCTGAAAATTTGTAAATAAATTAAACTTGAATTTGAAAATGAAATTTTGAAATAAATAATTTTGCAAAAATCTAAATATCATGAAGATGAAAAATACTTCATGATAGTACTATAAAATTGATATCATTTTGGAAGTTGACAATATCATATTTCAGAGAAAATCGGGAAAACAGGGTGCTCTGGATTTAGTGAACAGGACAGTAGGTCATCCAAAGTTGTGTGGTTGATGCATCTAAGGATGCTTACAACAATGCATGGCACGGAGGTTTCATCTGACCTTCATTTCATGCTTGAGCAATCCGGTTAAGTAGAATGGGACGGGTCCATTTCTGACCTATTTTAAGTCCTAGACAATGATGCCGTCGAGGTGAGCGCTGTCATCTCTGATGACCCTATGTTTTTTCCAGGCCTTGTATGGAGACATATTTTATCAGCACCTTGAATCTCACTTTCTCTTAAAAGTTTTTGGTGCTAACTGTTGTGGAAAAGTTACTTACTGGTTACTGCCCATGTCAACGTTAGAATCTTATTGTTTGTACTGTACACGTTTAAGCATACGGCGTGGCGGCGTAGTGGTTATGACGTCAGCCAACAATGCTCGTATGCATTTTGCAAAATTGGGTTCGAATCTTGCGCTCGGAAGCGGATTTTTTTTTCAAGATTAGGCCATTTCTTTGTTATTTATTATTTTATTATTTTGCATCCTCGTGCTGGTAGGTTTTGAGCAAGTAATAAAACAAAACAAAATTAAAATAATAAATTCTATTGCAATTAAATGTTTTAATACAAAATTTGAAGAGAAATTGTTTAATTTTATATATATGCACAACCAATGTAATTCCTCTCTGAATGTCAGTCGGACTCCTCGGGTGATTACATACATGAGCTCGCTACAGCCGGCAGAGCACGGACTGTATTGCGCATGCCCTCTTTTTATATCCATTTACATATTCATCTGTGTTTCTGGGGCCTCTACGTTTCGCGGTCTTGTTTGTGTGAGGTCATCTTACAGTGAGGAGGTTGTTTTACACCACAATCGTACGTTCTTCGAGACCTCTGGGTGATTGGAGAAGTGAGAGGGTTGTGCGCACGTAATCCAGGATAACCACACCATTTGCTACTTGCGTGACAAATGGCCGTCCAAAGTCGGCACCGGTTGCCCATTGGTCTAGTCAGTTTATGTGTAGTCTTTTGTGTTTGATGTTTACATGTCGTGTGCCTCTTTTCCGTCTCGTGCTGTACTCGTCTTTTTTGTGTTTTTGCATCGGGTGTTTTGGTGTTTTGCTGTTGATACTGCAACGGGTCTTGTTGGAGATCTCCTCCATTCTTTTTGAAAGGAACGTGCTTCAATTCGTGTATTAACACTGACTGACGTAACGTCACAATGCAACATGCCGCGACGTCTGTTCTAACCTGCAAACTGAACCCACGGTGATCTTGATTTTAACGTCACCCTTTTACTTAAAAAAAAAGCAATTTCATGGGGATATCAAAGGAGGCATTCTTAGACATGTTTTCTTACATTGAGGGCAAGGTGCGCAGTACCCCTGCCAGAAGCGCAAAGGCACGTCTTGCCATTTTCATAGTAAAACTTCGATCTGGGATGTCAAACAGAATAATATCAACAATTTTCAATATATCCAGATCAATTGTTCGACGATGCATACAATCAGTCCGTACGGCTCTAAAGGATGGAGGGTTCCTAGCAGAAAACTTGAATTTCAACACCTCAGCAGGAATGACGTTATTTAAACAAACATACCAGACCCCTCTCGCAAAAATTTTTTTTGGAAACGGCACATGTCAAACTAACGGGCCATATTAGTCCTGGACGGAACGCACATTTATATTACAAAAAGTTGGGACTTCAAATACCAGAGACACTCATACAGCCTTCACAAATGGAGACCCTTAGTGAAACCCATGGTGATTGTCACGGCACCCATACAGCCTTCACAAAGAGAGACCCTCAGTGAAACCCATGTTGATTGTCACGGCACTCATACAGCCTTCACAAATGGAGACCCTCAGTGAAACCCATGTTGATTGTCACGGCACTCATACAGCCTCCACAAATGGAGACCCTTAGTGAAACCCATGTTGATTGTCATTGCAATGTTCTACCGAGCCCCTTTTCGTCAAAGACAACGACACATCGACCCTCAAACATATAGTGAAAACAAATATAGAGGACATCCGTCGCCGGGTCCACAAAGAGGACATCTTTATCGTGGACCGCGGATTCAGGGATTTTTAATTTGTTCTAGTTCGCTATGCTCAAATGAACATAAAGTATTTATCAAATAGAACAAAACTCTCATATGGGAAGTATCAACTTGCCAAACAACTGATTTATTCAGAGAATGTACAAAGCATAAAACGCGATCTTTGTCCGTAGGTTGACGATGCGACAAGGCTGCCATCTGAAAAATGTCCTATAACAGAACCATAGACGATGCAACAGGCATTGGGAAAATGAATAAAATGTAGTGTTTAAACTGTGGCAAAGGCTCGAATGGCCTTACTATCTTACACGCCACTATATAAATACTGACGTGACGCACGATAGTGGTACCAACTAACGTTATACGTCAAATTGTATAAACGCTCTAGTGAATATTTATAAAAACTGACATTATAGTTTTTCTTCAAATGACGTTAATGCATGACGCCAAATACGTCATTTTTTACATACGGGACATTTCACTGGACGCGCGATAATTCTCATATGTTCACATACGCTTTTATGATTCATAAAAATCTGGTTTGATTTTAGAGCAAAAGAAATGTTTTTTGTTTATTTAAAAATTGTGGTACATTAATTAACAAAATTAAATATTTCCTTCACCAAAATCACTTATATTGCTAACAAAATTGATGTTTTCGTTTCGTGCGGCTAGACAACAGGGGATGATTACTCCTTCCTCCTCCCTAGTCCCACCTCTAGCTTACTAGGGGTCCGTCGATGCTCAATTTTTGCTCTGTTGTGAATACTGTTGAGATTATCGTCAGGATTTTCTTTAACTCATTTGGGACATTTCAGTTATTTAACTGGACACGGCAAATCAGTTACGGTCTCTATACAACGCCAAAAAAATCCGAAATTTTACACTTTACTTCAATTATTTCAAATATGTACAATTTGTCGGTTCAAAAATTGTTATACTTACACACCAGTAATTAGTCATTAGTTACTTCTTGTTTAATGCTGGGCAAATGACTTTCTCAACGGGACATAATCTTGCATTATCGTTTTCTTGTCCCTGTTTTTTCTACTCGTCTGCTTTTGCTTTGAAACGTATATGAGGTCATGCTAAATCTATGACGCTTCATCTACTGTCCAGTTTTAGTAATTTTCGCACCAAAAATGACAGGATACCTCCAGTTTTTCCTTTTAATACAACGCCATTTCGTAACGCGGGACACTCTAAAAATGACGTTGCTACCGATTTAAAACATCTCTACATTTTTTATTTCAAGACTTACATTTTTTGCAGAAATTAATTTTTCATGTCTGAAATATTTATTAAATTCTCTTTCCAATGGTACCAAATATATAGCTTTTTACGCACAAATGACAAAAAAAGGACGGCGTTAAATGCAGCTAACACGCGCTTTCGTAAAAAGGGCACCAGTATCACTGTCACGATTAACTCGTGTTATGCAAATGACTTTCGAACACTCTTCACATATCAATACACTTCTAAAATCGAACACTAATCAAGAATAACGAACACTCGTATCTCTATTATGACTGACCATAGGTCGATCGTTTATACCTTTGATAAATATCTCTCTCCACTTCCTTGGGTTTTACAAACTGTAAGGTGGACCTCTTTTGTGGCCAGAGGACAGAAGCCGATGACCACAGAAGATGCCAATTTCGAAGGTATATAGTAATATTTCTTTTAAGGGTTTACTAAACACAAAATCTACGCAAAAAGAAAATGTCGATTATCACAAAAGCAAGAAATAATTTAGCAAATCAGCCACATTTGTGAGTGAATCTTCATGTAACTAAAGGCTTCTCGTTAGAATTTTTGCTTGTACGTTGATATTTCGTTAGCACAGTCTTAAACAAGTTGTCAATTTTTCAAAAAATAGAACTCGTTGGAAACGTCGTAAAACAATATAATTTGTGAATATTTACCTTCTCTAATTCCTACCCGAGGGCAAGCTACTTTTCAAATTGTTTGAAAATATTTCAACAAAGTGCAGTTTAACTCCTAAATGTGTAACCCTATGATATGTATAGACATTTTGTATACACCTGTGTAGAAACCTGTACAAAGCATGCACAGCGATTACTTTTCATTGTTATACACAATGGGTAGAGTGTTCGATAATCAAGAGTAAGCGTGAAAGAGGGGTAGGTTTATTTGAATAGGGAAATGTATAATTTTGCAAATCACTATCCCAAATTGAATGCTAGCTTGCCCTCGGGAAGGAATCAAAGAAGGTATATATGCATCAATCATATTGTTTAATGACGTTTACGGTCTGTTCTATTTTTTTGAAAATCATCAACTTGATTAATGCTTGTATTCACAAAATAGTACAGTACAAACTATAATTTTAATGAAAGCCAAATATTTTTGTATCGGCTAATTCGTTATTGGAGATGTTTTGCCGAATAATTCTATAGTTTTTGTAATAATCGAAATATTCCTGACGCGCAAATTTTGTGTTTAGTAAACCCTTAAAGGAGTTATCATTAATTGTACATGGGACCCGCCTTTTGACACCGTTGTACCTAAGAATGAAAAGAAACATTTTTTAAAGCTCACATTAAATGATATATTTACTTATCTAAAAGATCTAAATTTTCATTACTTTTCATAGTATAGATACGATGGATCGTTGAATCCACAGAGAGCAGAATCAAGCAGTGGAAGTTTTACCCACGAGTCAAAGATCTCGTCAAAATTGTCTCTGCAGTTTGTAATAGGTAAGCTTTGACCATAAAATCTGTTTTCAAAGTTGCAATTTGTCGATACCGGCACTTTTTAAAACAAGAACAAAATTAATCATTTTTCAATCGAAAGATTGTGGTAAATAAACACTAAAAGTATGTTCAGCGCAGTCTATTGGTAAAGGTGATGGGTCAGCGACTCAAAGGTCGAGCCTCACTAGGACTGCGGGTCGACAGACATGTACTCGCATCTGTGTTACTAGTATGTTAGATAATATGTACATGTCTTTTCTGTTCATAAAGAAAAAGAGTAGATATTTAAAATAGGAACCCCTGTCGTGCAATTTATTAAGTTTAATTATTTTTAAAGATACCTGAAGCCAGAGAAGATATTCAAAATTTTCCTCTATTAGACGGAGAACAATTACGTTCCATCACATGCGGCATTTAGGCGCGGTCCATTTGATATTCGGGGGGGGGGGGGGGGGGGGGGCTTGGGTTTTTTCGAAAAAAATAATTTTGCTCTCAATTTTGATGAAAAAAATTAATTTGATTATAGTGTGACAGAAAAAAATAATCTTGCTCTTACAAATAATCTGAATTTGAAGAATTACCATAATTTGGCTAAAATTCTTGAAAATTTTCCAGCTCGCTTCGCTCGCCGCAGTTTTCAGATTGTGTCAAATCTTTTTGGCTCGCTTCGCTCGCCATAGTTTTCTATCGAAACATTATATACCAAAAGTTATTCAATAACATGTATGTGGATGGAAAAAGGCTTCCTTAAATATTATCAATATTTATGTATTGCTATAAATACATGTTGCATGCATCCCATAGAGTCTAATTTTATGTTCTTGTAAGCTTGGAATGAGAACTTCAGTTATTCACCAATTTACAATTCTTAGTAACATTTAAAAATTTGTCTAGGAGTCCTTCCCCTCAGACCCTCTTGTACATGCTATATACACGTACCTTATATAAAAAAAAATTGAGAATTGAACTGTAAAAATCGTTTTTCTCTGTTTAAAAGTGAATTGAATACTTGCATAAAAATAAACTTATATATTAATGTTTAGAGTTTTGGGTAAAAATATAAATAATTTCTATTGATAAAACACAAACAATCCTAATATGCGCATCACTTTGTTTAAAAAAAATTTCCTTGCTCCAACTTTGCAAGAAAAAAAATAATTTTGCCCCAGTCCGGGGCGAAAAAAATAATCTTGCTCCGACAAAAAACCCAAGCCCTCCGGCCCCCTGAATATCAAATGGACCGTGCCTTACCAACACATACTGGTTGGTCCTCGCAGGGATTCAACCCGGAAGTTGTTAAAAAGAAATACTCCACTGCAAAGGAACAAAATATACGGATTAATATTAAAAGTTACGGAATAATTTTTATTTTGAAAATGTTTTCACTACGAGTCTTAATTTTTATAAACAATTTGAAGCAAATGATACGGCCAGGGGAGAAAAAAATTTTGCCCCGACAAAAATCCAAGCCTCCTCCCTTAAATATCAACTGGGCCGTGCCTCATTATGACATTTCTCTTGAGAGTAATGCATACCGTTTGATATGTTTTTGTTTTTTTTTTTTAATATAATGCAATTCACACTTTATCGCTATTTTGTAAAAGGATCAATCCCGATGTTGCCTTTTTCACCGTGTCGCTATCTATCATCATCGTTAAATCAATTATTTAAAAATTCATCTTGAAAATATTCTATTTGATTAAATTTTGACTATATACAACATATTTCTGGACATATTTATATATGATTTTGTTCTAAAATTTCTGAGGAAGAAACATACTCCGAAAAAATATTTATTATTTTTCATCTAAATCGAGGTTAAGAAATTAATTTAATTAAATCATTCAAGAACCCCTCCCCTCTTTCCATTAGGCTAAAAGATTAATCAAACTAAGATTTTTTTATTTCTCTGAACTGCACCTATAGATATTGTTATCCAACTATATAGACGGTCGTGTCACAGGCTCCTATGGCTAGTGTTGTCTAATCATTATGATTTTGAAATAGGTGCGCAGTCTTAATTAAATGTATATGTCCTAATTCATGACAATGGCACTCTAGGAGGGGGTTGTAGTGAGGTTTAACATGCCTGTCCAGTATTGATTTCCACTATAATACCATTACCAACACGTTAAAAATATCTCTTTCATTGTCAACATATACGGTAACTTAAGCCATCTAAATTAAACTAGATGGTAACATGTAAGCTAAGCCAATCACAGGCTCTCAAATTGATCATTCATTTTGTAAAACTTGACAAATGTTCACTGGAGATCTCGGGACTTTCTGCGGGCTAGGCAGGTGTCCTACCAATTGAGCCACCGTGGTAACTAGATGCCATTTAGGGCGATTGGAATGTATTTAAAAGCTTTAATATGAATAAGAAGGGGTTTCGCTGACGCTCCGCCCCTTCTTATTCATGTAGAAACTTCACAATACCTTCTAACCTATATGGAGATAATCTTATATGTATTGTTCTAGATGAAGTGTCGAAACCCCGTCGGACTCCTGAATTGAAACCCCGGTGGACACATGCATTAACCCACTCAAAAGTTTTTTTTTTTTTTTTTTTTTTTTTTTTTTTTTTTTTCACAAATAATACCTGAATTTAGTATAATTTCCTTCGGGTCCAGGTACCCCCAAAGGATGAACATAATAAATATACATCTTAAATATATTAATATATTTGCTAAGGTATCATCAATATGAGATTTATACGTTATATAAGATAATATCGTACTATACGATGTGCATGTGTTTATCCGTATTTTAATAACCGAAAATAGTCTATGTGATATTGAATACGACTTACTTCCGTTAAAAGAAATCGTGCAGAAATTTTCTAATACGTGTCAGATTTCACATTGGACATTCAGATAGATAGATTCAGGTGGACAGACTAGCTGTAACATTTAATACTCAAAAGTATTATTTAATGAAGAAATATACTTTCTTAGTGAGTAAATTTACGGTGATTGGACTTGGATACTTAAATTTGACATAATAAAACCCCATCAAGCAACATGAACTTTCTAGCAGTGAAGAAAATGAACCGAAATGTTGAGGCGAATCTGAAAATTGTCCTATCGGCAAAACTGTACCGAAGTGTTTGGCAGAACCTGACCGCATATATACAATTTGAAGTGATGGGTAGGTTACAAATGATTGCCTCCACTCCGTCTGCATATCCATTTGTGAAAAACTTGATTCGTGTAGTCATAAATAAAACTTAAACTCACCACGTCCGTCTACCGCTCGCTTCGAAACCGAAACCCCTGTTGACACATAGCCGAAACCCCCTACGTGCGCTCTAACAGGGTGAATCTTATAGTACTTAATATTTTCATCTTGACCAACTTTTATATAAATTGGAAGGACAGCGAACGAGATATAATCGAGTGATTTCAGGGCTAAATCCGGCCCTTATCTTAATAGCTCCTTTAGCTAGCCAGAGCAAAATACGGAGGACAACCCCCCCCCCCCCCCCAAGAAAAAAAAATTAATAAAAACGAGGTGTAAAGAAGGGCCATATTTGGGCCGAGTGGATTTGAGAATATATAGCCCTCAAGGACTTGGGCAAGGCTTAACAACTGAGGTGTAATACTGACCAGAGGAGTCTTTATTTAGCTAGCCAGAGCAAAATACGAAGAATATACTTTGCCAGTATATCGGGTAATTTTGGCGTCGGGTAAATTTCGCCATAAGTCTAATTTTCGCTAATCCATAAATACCAAAACTTCATTTTTTTCAAAGATTTACTCAATGTGAAATGAAATACGATCGTGCATGATTACATGTATTGTAGTTCACTCATTTAAAGCATAAACGATACAGGCTTCTTTAAGACCATTGATTATGATGACAAAATCGAAAGTCAGAAACCGAAGACATAAAAATCAGGATAAAACAGGAACCAAAGCATACAAACAAAAACCTCCACTATATGAAAAGAAGCGAACTCCCGATATGGGAGTGAGACCAGGTGCCCAGGAAGAGTAAGCATCTCTTGCTTGAATGCAACACCTACCGCTTCAATTCGGTAGAACTGTCACATCCGTTTGATTCCATTTCGGAAGACACAGAGTACAAACTTTGGTTGGATGGTTCAAATGATCATCCACCATTCTGTAGAGAGGGACATCATAGTGTATGACGAGTTCCCCATATCGACCGTAGAACTTCTTCAGTGACGATATTAGTCGGTCACAAACATATCCCTGACTGAGAAGCTTATCTGAAAGACGCCTAGCTCTCAGAACAATATCCGTATATTTGGTACTTGCTCTGACATAGCGTATCAACTGAGATATGAACACGCCATAAACAGGCGATGCATGAAGGGATGTTGCTACTCAGAAAAGGAAAGTTTGTAATGCTAAAATTGAAGTCGTCATGTTTGTCATGGAGTGAAGTGTTCATGATTTCTGGTTTCCCATGCAAGTAGTCATACAATTTTGTTATCTCAAAAAATCTTTCGCACCAACATCATTGTTTAAATTTTGTTTCTTGCGAGAAATACACGGACAATCAAAATTACATTAACTGATGTTACATGTTATCTGTAAACATGTAATTATCTTACTCAGACGGGTACTCACAAATACCCCAGGACAGTAACATATAACCGTACCTGTAAGCATAATTGAGGAATATGAGCATGATCAAGGGTTAAGACCTATGTCTTTTTTCGCTATGTCCATTTTTCGCGATTTGATGAAGCTCGCGAACTTAGCGAAAATTAGACACACGCGAAAATCTCCCGATATACGGTAAATAAAAACGAGGTGTAAATAAGGGCCAGATTTTGGCCCAATGTAGATTTAAAAACCCAAATTGAGTAATACAGCCCTCACGGACCTGGGAAGGCTAAACAATTGAAATACGAGGTGATAATAAGGGCCAAATGTGGGCCCAATGTAGATTTAAAAGATCAAATTGATTTATACAGCCCTCACGGTCTTGGGCAAGGATGAACAATTGATATGTAAGATTGACCTGACGAGTCATATAACTTAGCTAGCCAAACCAAAATACGGAAGACAAACTTTGCCCAAAACAAAATTAAATAAAAACGAGGTGGTAATAGGGGCCAAATTTGCGCCCAATGTAGATTTAAAAACCCAAATTGAGTTATACAGCCCTCACGGACCTGGGAAGGCAAAACAATTGAGGTGTAAGATTTACATGACGAGTCCCAACTTAGCTAGCCAAAGCAAAATACTGAGGACAAACTTTGACCAAAACAAAATTAAATAAAAACGAGGTGGTATAGGGGACAAATTTGCGCCCAATGCAGATTTAAAAACCAACATTGAGTTATACAGCCCTCAAGGACAAGGTTAAACAAATGAGGTGTAAGATTAACCTGACGAGTCCTAATTTCGCTAGCCAGGGCAGAATATATTCAGCAGAGGACAAACTTTGCCCCCCCCTCCAAAAAAAATAAAAACGAGGTGTAGATAAGGGCCACATTTGGACCGAGTGTAGATTTGATGATCCAAATTGAGTTATACAGCCCTCACAGAGACTTGGGAAGGCAAAACAATTGAGTAGATTAACGTGACGAGTCCTGATTTAGCTTGCCAGAGCAAAATACGAAGGACAAACTTTTCAACAAAATAAATAAATTATTAAAATGAGGTCTTAATAAAGGGCAAATTTGGGTTCAATGTAGATTTGAAAACCGAAAATGAGTTATACAGCCCTCAAGGACTTGGGCAAGGTTAAACAATTCAGGTGTAAGATGGACATGACGAGTTCGAATATTGTTAGCCATAGCAAAATACGGAAGACAAACTTTGCCCAAAACATAAAACGAGGTAGTAATAGGGGCCAAAGTTGTGCCCAATGTAGATTTAAAAATCCAATTCTCGCAGGATTGGTCAAGGCTAAGCAATTGAGGTGTAAGATTGACGAGTCCTAATTTAGCTAGCAAGAGCGAAATACGGAGGCTCTGATTGACATTTTCGACATCTACTCTGGAACTGCTTCACAAAATTTTACGAAACCAAAGAGGAAGTAAGTACCCAAGGTCATCTACCAAGTTTGTGTGTTGGTGCCGATTGGCCAGCAAATATGTACGCCGAGGGCTCAGATTGGCTAACGTATTCTCGACTTCCTCTGCAACCGATGCATAGAATTTCACGAAACCTAACAGAAAGAAAGTATTCAAGGTCCTTTAGCAAGTTTGTGTTATTCGTGCAGATTGGTGACCAACAAAGGGGACCAGGTGCCCGGTAGTTAAAGTCTATGTTTTCCGTGCCGATTGGCTTACAAATATGACCACTGAGAGCTCTGATTGATTGAAGCATTTTTGACATTTTTCAAAACTGATGCTCATAATTTTTAGCTCACCTCGACGAAGTTGAGAGAGCTTATGCTATACCCCCGCACGTCCGCGTCCCTGTCCGGTTAAGAAGTTTGGGGTAGGTCAGTATTTGGCAAAGTACTGATGCTACAGTAACCAAACTTGCAAAAGTAATTCATCTTGGAATGTAGACCAAGAACAGGCCAAAATTTTATTCTTGAGTTGGTAAAATACCAACTCAAAAATAAACTTTTGGCCTGTACTTGGTCTACTTGGGATGCTGAGGTGAGCCCATGCATCGGATGCTGCATCTGACCTACATTTTCCGCTTGAGAGACTTGGTTAAGAAGTTTGGGGTAGCTCAGTATCTGACAATGCACATATGCTACAGTAACCAAACTTGCACAAGTGATTCATCTTGGGATGCTGAGATGAACCCATGCATCGAACGCAGCATTTGACCTACTTTTTTTCACTTGAGTGATTTTGCTTTAAAAAGCCAATATTGAGCAAAGTATAAGTGCTACATGTACCAAACTTGAATTGGATGTATCTTTTAATCAAACTTTCATAAAATAATCTTGACCTACTTTTTCCGCTTTAATGATTTTGCCTTTAAAAGCCAATATTGAGCAAAGTATAAGTGTACCAAACTTGCATAGTGGATGTATCTTTTATCAAACTCTCATAAAATGACATTGACCTACTTTTTCCGCTTGAATGATTTTGCCTTAAAAAAGTCAATATTGAGCAAAGTATAAGTGCTACATATACCAAACTTTTGCATATTAGATGTATCTTTGATTAAGCTTTCATAAAATAATCTTGAGCTACTTTTTCCTCTTGAATGATTTTGCCTTTAATGTACTAAGAAATATGTTTAAATTGAATTTTGCTGCCACGAGGTGAGCTTCGTAATCTGTGATTACAGGTCTATGTTTGATATTGCCAAAACTGATGCTTAATAATTTCACAAAGCCTTAAAGGAAGCAAGTACTCAAGAGCCTCCACCAAATTGTCCACAATCATCGTTTTGTTTACAACTGAGGTGAGCGATGTGGCCCCCTTGGGCCTCTTGTTATGAATGTAAATTACATTTATAGAATAAACAATCACCATATCTGAGAAATTCGTAGTGTGCGTGAGAACCTGCGTCTTTGTATGTAACGAACTCAGGCAACGCAAAGCGTAGCATCTTGTTCTTTGCACACCCCGACACCCCTCCTGCCCCTCGCACATCCTGAGACCCCTCCTGTGTCTCGCACATCCTGACACCCCTCCTGTCCCTCGCACATCCTGAGACCCCTCCTGTGTCTCGCACATCCTGACACCCCTCCTGCCCCTCGCACATCCTGACATCCCTCCTGTCCCTAGCACATCTTGACACCTCTCGCACATCCTGACACCCATCCTGCCCCTCGCACATCCAGACACCCCTTGTACATCCCGACACCCCTCCTGTCCCTCGCACATCTCGACACATCTCGCACATCCTGCCCCTCGCACATCCTGCCCCTCGCACACCCGACACCCCTCACACATCCTGCCCCTCGCAAATCCTGACACCCCTTGCACAGCAGGAAATTCAATGTGCCTTCTAGGTTGTATACAAGGATAATCAAAAAGGTTTATCCTCTTGTAGAGTTGTCATAAGCAATAGGTGTATGAAGTTTGGATAAGGCGACAGAAATTTAAAGTTTAGTTGTACATATTTTATTTTTTTCAAAATAGGGTAGGAGGAGGGAATAAGAATAAAATAAAAAACAGTAAACTTCAACATTTTATGTTTTGTGCCACAATCACGATCTTAATTCAGCTTGCTTTTCATGTTTTCAAATCCGCATTTTCTAAAACACTTGCACGATAAAGATTAAGTGAGAAATGAAAAGTAAAAACTAAGATTCCCCTTTGGCGTTGTCGGTAGGGGACTAATAACCAGTAATTCGGATGAGCGGAAGAAAAAAAATGTAAATTCAGTTCATTTTATTTTTTTCAATTGTGGTAAAATTAGGGTCGGCGGATCCGTAAAACTAAAAATTAAATTCCTGTCGCCTAAGATCCAATCAGAGCAGCGCAAGGATATTTACCATTTCCAATCTGTGACCTTTATCTTTGACCTTAACCTTGAAAATCAATAGGGTTCTTCCTCTTGTCATAAGCAACTGCACCCTTTAGCACTGTGGCATATCACGTGATACGCAAGTGATATGTTCCACGGGAATCCCCTTTGATTAAACCAAGTAAATATTGTCTAAATCTACTTTATATGAATTTACTTTAGGCCTATCATATGACCATTATCATCAATTATATGATAGTAATTTATTCTGTTCAAGAATAGACGTGAATTCGGAGAACACTTAAACAGATTTTTTTTTTCAATCCTCACCACATGCTATTGTATGGTGCACGGACAGATAAAACATAATCTGTTTAAGTGTTCTCCGAATACTAGTATGCGTCTATTCTTGACCAGAATAGATTATCATCATATAAGTGATAATAATGACCATACGATAGGCCTTAAATAAATTCATATAAAGTAGATTTAGACAGTATTTACTTGATTTAATCAAAGACGATTCTCGTGGAACATATCATTTGCGTATTACGTGATACGCCACCGTGTTTAGGCTGTATACAAGAATTTTACCATTTCCAATCTTTGACCTTGATAATCAGTTGGTTTCATGCTGCAAATTAAAAGTATCTGATGCTATTGAATTTGAAGACGTTTAACATTTGTACCACTTGGTGAGTGTCACTGCTAGTGGACCATGGATTCCCAAAGGCACATGTAGCCAAGTTCGATCAACTTCAGTGATCGTTTGTTCAACGTATTCGACAATTTATCAAATTTCTTGAAATTTCTAAAACATGGGTCCTGTAGCATTATATCCCATCCATCCTGCTTTAACGTCTTTCGATACATTTTGGGCCGGATTGCGAAGCAAAATCCGGTTTATGAAATGGCGCAGTCCGTCTGTCCGTCAGTGCGTCAACATTTTGGTTAAAGTGTTGCGTTTATGTCCGTTGAGAGAAAACTCTTCAGAGCAGCAACTTGAAACTTGACATGGTGATAGACCATGATGAGACGAATCAAACAAAGCAGCAAAATTTGACGTAGTGACCTTGACCTTGGAGTTTGACCTACTTTTGAAAAACTTTAACCTTGGCAATAACTTTTGAATGGTAAGTGATAGGGCTTTCATATTTCACTTGTGTATTCCTTGTGACAAGACCTTTTCATGGATACCAAAATTTTTACCTTGTGACCTTGGCTTTGGAGTTTGACCTACTTTTAAAATAATAAACCTGGGATTTATTTCATGAACTATAGCTTTGATATTTCACATGCAGAATCCTCATGACCTGACCTTTCATTTGATGTCATGACTTTTGACCTAGTAACCTTGACCTTTGACCTACTTTTGAACTATAAGAGGTAGGGTTTTGCTATTTCACATACATAGATTTTTCATGACGAGAACTTTCATTTGATATCATGACTTTTGATCAAGTGCTCGTGACCTTCATATCGATCTTTGACCTACTTTTGAACTATAAGAGGTAGGTTTTTGATATTTCATATATATATTTCTCATGACCAGAACATTAATTTGATATCATGACTTTTGACAAAGTGACCTTCACATTGACCTTTAACCTACTTTTGAACTATAAGAGGTAGGTTTTTGATATTTCACATATAGATTTCTCATGACCAGAACATTAATTTGATATCATGACTTTTTACCAAGTGACCTTCACATTGACCTTTGACCTACTTTTGAACAATAAGAGGTAGGGTTTTGATATTTCACATGTAGAATCGTCATGACCAGACCTTTCATTTGATATCATGACTTTTGACCAAATGACCTTGACATTTATCTTTGACCTACTTTTAAACTATAAGGGTTAAGCCAGGCTTCCACTGTTGCCAATGCAGGGGCGACAGAGATACGATTATGTGATTTTGTTGAATCGTATCGCATTCTCCTTTCAATCGCGGGCATTCTGGTCACAATCATGTCATATTCTCCTGCATTCTCCTCTGTTCGCGGCACCGAGGCGAATGAATCATTCGTGTCTGAATTCTTATTCGCCTCACACTCGTGGCACATGCGCAGCACATTCTCCTCCATTCGCAGCGCGTTCTCATCACATTCGCGTGAATTCTTTTTCCAAAGGTGGAGGAGAATGAGCCACGATAGCGCCCTGACAAGAAAAAATCTGACGCAAATATGATGCGAATGCGCTAAGCATGTGATGCGAATGAATAAACCAACGCGATTCAGCCACGATCTTGACACGATATTGCCACGATATTACTACATACACACACGACAGTGACAAGAATGATTATCTCAGAGTTGATGTAAAAGTGTGCCAATTAATATTTTTGAAACTTTGACAATGCCTTTCAAGAGGAAACAACCTGGAAAGAGGTTAAAGTCAGCAAAAGGTATTGATACTCCTGGATATGTCAAATTATTTTGGTTTTGCTCTTGTCAATTCTTGTCATGATCGGAGAGCTATCGTGTTAAAGTTGTGTCTCAATCTCCTGCATCGCAGCACTATTGGGTTAAAGTCGTGTCTCAATATTCTGCATTCGCCTCTCATTCACCTCAGTGTCTTTTTATCGTGGCACATCCGTATCACATTCTTCTCTATTCTTATCACACTTGCCTTACTATTGTAGCGGACGCGTAGCATATTCTTGTTGCATTCGCGGCGCTATCGTGTGCCTATCGCGCCAAGAAATACTTCATGAGAACAGACAAGAATGCGACATGATTGTTCATTCGCCTCTGATCGTAGCTCATTCTCCTGTACATTTGCGACAGTGGAAGCCCGGCTTTAGGGTTTTGATACTTCACATATACATTCCTTATGACCACATCTTTCATTCGATATCATGACTTTTGACCAAGTGACCTTGACATTGACTGTTGACCTACTTCTGAACGGTAAGGGGTAGGGCTTTGATGTTTCACATGTAGAATCCTCACGACCATAGCTTTTTTCATTTCAAAGTAGTATGCAGGAGATGCTTACTCTTCCTGGGCACCTGGTCTCACTCTCATATCGGGAGTCCGATTCTTTTTGTGTGGTGGAGGTTTTTGTTTGTTTGCTTTGGTTTCTGTTTTATCCCTATTTTGTATGCCTTTGGTTTCTGATTTTCTGAATTATCAATTTTGTGCTGTATACAGGGATATGGTCATTATCCAAATTTGTCATTAATGACCTTTGACCCGACTGTCTGCACAAAAAAAAAGTATACGTCATCTAATGCAAACACTTCGCAATCCGGCCATATCATACCAATCATATTCAATAATATGAATTATTTGACATATATTTCAATAATTTTCACACATTTTGGCCATATAACATTGTTTAGATTGAGGATCACTGACGAGGGTCAAGTACCCGAAACGTGCATTTCTTGTCCATGCTACAAATTTATCTGTTCTGAAATGATCTTATTGAATTTGAAGACGTTTAACATTCTTCTTATTGTCAATCAGTGTATTAATGAGTTAAAGAAGATCCTGACGATAATCTCAATAGCACTCACAATAGAGCACCAAATTGAGCATTGACGGACCCCTAGCAAGCTAGAGGTGGGATCAGGTGCCCGGGAGGAATAAGCATCCCCTGTTGGCTAGCCGCACCCGCCGTCGATGTTCATGCAGGAAAATGAAAAGAATATATAAAATATATGCACTGTCCAAGGCCACGTCTGTATAGAAAGTGCTATGGCGACAATGTCAGGGAATAATATTCAAAACACTTACTGTCAAACCCGCCGCGGGGAACTTTTTTACGAGCTCCATACCACTGAATTAAATGATACAGCACACATGGAGTTCAAATCTAGTTTTATTACATCTAGTAAACATGAAATGAGGTATATTACGGTATATATCTACAACTGAGAGAAAGAGACATAAAACATCTCTAAAACAAAATATCTCTAATATAAAGTAAATCTAATAAGATTTTCATCGTAAAATGAGACAGTGTACAATGAGAGAGAGGGAAGGTCAAATCCATAAAATGTATACAAAAATCATCTTGTATTATATAAATGTATATAAATACAAGTAACGCGGACCTTAAGGTGTATTATACAAAAATCATCTTGTATGATATAAATGTATACAAAAATCATCTTGTGTGATATAAATTTATACAAAAATCATCTTGTATGATATAAATTTATACAAAAATCATCTTGTGTGATCTTAACCCTAACCCAGGGGTAGGGCCACGAGACCCCTAAATCGACCCTCGATTTTTCTCTAGAAATAAATTTCATGGGGAATACTTGATATCTCTCATGAAAATACACGAATGTCTACCGCTTTTAATGAAAAGAAAAATATCACCAAACTTAGTGCCATTTAACTGTAATGACGTCATGAAGTGACGTCATTTTGACGTTATTGACAAAATATGGCGAAAACTGCTTGAAATTTTGTCTTTTGTGGAAGAATTCAATGTGGCCGCATGCGTTAACTGAGATAAAATGTTTATGACAAAAGGATATAATGATAATCTTTCACGAATAATTTTTTTATCCTAGTTAATGCATGCGGCCATTACCAATTTTATAGAAATATGTAGTTTTTGCATCAATTTCGCAGAATATGACCACTTTTGGTGTTTTCAAAGGGCTAAAAGCTATTGATAAACGCAATGATTACAAAAGATAGATTCGTGATTCAGTAGAGAATGATTCAAAATTTCAAATCACAGTTATAAATTTTATGAAGTACGAGGGTTGTCCCAGAAAATCGTAGACATCAGCAATAAGAAAGTTGTAAAGGGCTGTATTTATATAAACTTTGCACTGATAAATTTTACATACAAATCGGCTTCTGTACATGAAAAATCAATAATTCATCTTCAATAGTAAAGTTTTTATAGAAGAAATAAAAATGTAGGGTGACGTTCACCGGCGCATGATATGTAACGTCATGGATCCAGCGACTGCAGTTAAGAATATGCCTAAAGGAAGCAACTCATAAATTCATCTCATATATTTGATAATAGACTTTGGCACTCATTGAACAGAAACGAGATACATATTTAATCCACTTTACAGGATTTTCTGCACAGTAGATTTACTTATATGGACCCTCTCTTCTATTTCTTTTACTGTTCGATGCCGGTTCCATCAATGATGTTTCAATCTCGCCAAATTTACTGTCTGAATATCGCCCCCCTCCTTGTGCCCTTGTTTAGTTCTGCCTGTCAATTTGTCAGCAAATCTCTTGTACATACATGTATACTAATACTCTGCGAACATTTCCATTCTTTTCTGACGTTTTCATTTCTTACTTTGTCTAAAAAGGGGTCAATCAACGATCACCACAGTATCTTAGTACCATTTACTGCTCCGCTAATAAACTTGACGTCGCCGTCTTTTGAATGATTGATGAGGGATTGCTATATAAATTCCCTCATAATTAAATTGTTTATTACGTCATTCACGAAAATATAGCATGTATGTACCCGCCAAAATCAGTTCTTTCTGTTGATTAGACTTTTAGTACTATTTATACATGCATTGATAAGTATTAAACAGGTTTTATTATTGATTCTTTTTTGGCGCATGAAAATTTCAGACTGCTCCGGTATGGTCCAACCGCTCTTCTAATAATTTAATTAATTTTCAACATTAACGGCAGATTTCAACACCATTAACATTTTATGCTTCCCAGATACTTAAATTTACATCTGGGAAAATCTTGTTTAGGCCACACCAATTTAATCTTTAGTTCTTCGTTACCTACCGCTCCTGATTTTTCCGATTTCAAATTTAAATATTTAAATTTAAATCCCGCACCTGAAACGGCAGCGACCGCTCCGTGAAAATTCCGGAACGTAAATATCCGTTTTTCTTCGTATTTTAACTGCTGAACTGCCGAACACGAAAGTACACCGGCGAAATCCCATGGAAGAAATGGTACAATATTATTCCCTAGATGGCTTTTATGCCTTCAATGTGATTGTCTTGGGAAAAATTCCGTTCAAATAGAGCCTTTAGACATGTGATAAAAGAAGGTTAATGTAAAGTAAAACACAAATTTTGACACGATCTAGATAATTCATTGTCAAATGGCTAGTAACTCAACCCAGGTGAATGTTTTACCTGTGAACAGTTTATGAGACATTGCAAGGAATATCTGAATTGAATTATTAACTCTGAAAAAATTAGATTCACGGTCAAACATAGAAATAACACACAAAATATGTTCTAAGATCCGATAATGCAAATATATGATTTGGATTTCTTGATTTGGACACCCTTTGATTTGTTTAGATGTTTGACCAAATTTCTGCCTATCTTCCAAGATACAAAACTGTGTGATTTTGAAAGACCTAGTTGCTAAAATATGTCATAACATAATCCTTCAAACGTAGGTTTTGTTCATTTAGTGTACAACCTGTATCTGTTCTGTTACGTCGCAGTATCCCGTATGGGCTTTATTGCTCACTAATTGACACTTGTATTTTTTTCTGAACCGAAGGAAATTTAAGTTACATAAGGGCTTTTATCCATTCCAGTGATTTTTTGCCCAATTTTCCACCGAATATGAGTGGTTTCCTCTTTCAAAATTTGGCTTTGTTTTCCCAAAATATTAGTTTTAAATTTCCATGTAATTTTAAACTCCTAAAGTTTTCATTTTGAAGTATATATTATTTGCAATACCAATCTTCTTCTGAAATTGAATTTAATGATAGTTTCAATGCTTTACTTCTACTATGCCCAAATATTTTACTGAATAATTTTCAACAAGTTTTTGAGTGTTTTAAAGATATAAGAAGTAGTTCCCTCTTTATCCCAAAATGTCTCATATTTTCCCAAACAAAAGGGAAGGGGTGGTTTTTGAAAATGGCAAAAAAAGAATCACTGCATTCAAATCTATACATGTAGATATGCCCTCACACTGACTTAGAAAATCTGTACTTCCCCAGAGTCTTGTTTTGATTAAGTTATACATGTATGTCTCTTATTTGTAATATGTTTCATTTTACTGCAATTAGGTTTCTTTTCATAGCTAACAAACACACAGCAATCTTATATTTCATAAGAAATGATCAGTAAAATGATATTTTTGTTCTGAAAAAATTGTTATGTGAAACTGGAAACTGGAAATTAATCTGATTTTATCATCAAATGGTAAAAAAAGGTGAAAAAAACTTGTTCGCTTGCTCGCTCGCTCCATGTTTTGGTCATTTGGAAATTTAAATATTTAAATTTACATCATCGCTCGCTCGCCCCATAAAATTATTTTCAGATTACGAAGAACTAAAAATTAATTTGGTGTGGCCTTAGATTTAACGCTAAATAAAGGAATAGTGAGCAATGTCTACGTTTTTCTGGGACAACCCTCGTACTATGTTCAAAATTAGGGCCAATATCGGGCTTCGTGGCCCTACCCCTTTATACAAAAATCATCTTGTGTGATATAAATTTATACAAAAATCATCTTGTATGATATAAATGTATACAAAAATCATCTTGTATGTTCTAAATGTATACAAAAATCATCTTGTATGATATAAATGTTACATGTAGGAAATTGGGGATCTCTTGCTAGAAAAAATCAGGTGATCACTTAGAGCTATTCACTCAAAAATCATCTTGTACCTCTCTAATATAAAGTAAATCTAATAAGATTTTCATCATAAAATGAGACAGTGTATAATGAGAAAGAGGGAACTAGGTCAAATTCATAAAATGCATGTATACAAAAATCATCTTGACGTATGATATAAATGTACAAATACATTAGTAACCATTAATGTAATGTATACAAAAATCAAATTGAATGATATAAACACATGATAAATGTATAAACTCGGGTAACAATCTTAGCGTGTATACAAAAATCATCTTGTATGATATAAATGTAAAAGTTATAGATGTTAGACATGAAATACTTGGTGTATAACTTATTTTCAGCGATTCAGAATCAGAAACAGAGTGTGCTTCAAGTGAATCTTAATTAAACAAAATAGAATTCATTGTTTAGGGGCATATTTTAAAATGTCTTGACGATCAACATTAGAGGGTAGATAGTTTACTAATCATACCAATTATACTGTACCAAGCAGTTATAAAAATATTCAGCGTCAAAGACGACTTACTGTCTGCTAAATCCAGGTAAATTTCGATAGATTTAGCCAACTTTGGTTTTTTTTAAAAGAAGCCTCCTTCAGCTGAAAATCGGTACATTAAGAAACTGTCAGTTATAAACAGTTGTCCGCTTAGTGTCCACTAGTACAGGTGTATAATTGAGTAGACTTGGGTATTAAAGATGTGTTCGTTGAAAAAAATAATCTTGCTCTTATGATTCCGTGTATATGATCTGAACATGAAAAATTACCTCAGAATTCAGCCTTATATTCCTGAAAGTTCACATAAAATCTGTTAGTACTGGTGATGGTATGGTTTTGTAAATGTTCCTAGGGGCCCTGATTCGGAATATTTCTATATTTGTATGTTAAATTATCAAATACTAGAGATATCAATTCTTAGACTACCATTGACAAACGGCTACAATCTGCTCACTGGGTGGGGGGTGGGCTTGTTTATGTAACTGATACTAACAGCTCATATCAGGTAATGATAACACTACCTTACTAGCTCTAGTGGAAGATTTCACTATGTGTTGGTCTTAAGTTGTATTATTCAAACAATCAGTACTACATGATCATTCGGTGTTAAACATTTTACAATGAATATTGTAATACATGGTATTACAAAAGAGAGATTGTGTTCATTGAGTCACTCAGTGATAGGCATCATGAATTCTGGCCGCTTCCTGTACGATAGCCCCTTCATTTCCAAACAATCTCACACTGGGCGAAACCTCCTTCCACGTTACGCTGAATTCCTGAAAATAATATTCTCAATTTAAACATTTGTTTAACATTCAATTAAGTAGCATTGTTTTATTTAAAGGTAATTAATGATGACACAACTGTGGAATGAATCTTAGAAGATACCACAAAACGGTATCCGTCTGAGCACATAATAAAACATAAATTTTCTCTCCTTTTTTGATGCCATACTTCCATATGTTCTGTCACAATATAACTTAAGCATGCTTCTTCCACCTTAGTAACAGTGTTTTACAGGGAGGATACAGACTAGCTGGCCAGGACCTCCTAGGTGGTCTGACATTCTTTCTGGCATTGGCACCCTTATTGACTTGCCCTCCCCCCTAACTGGCCTTGACCTCCTTAAGCTGACATGGCCTCCCAACTGGCCTTGACCTCCAAGCCGGCCTAGACTCCCTAACTGCCCTTGAACCTTAAATAGCCTGGACTCTATAGCTGCCCTAGACCCCCTAACTGTCCTGGACCTCCCAGCTGGATTGGGCCCCCTACGTTACATGGCCTGGACCCTTCTAGCTGGTCTTGATTCCTAAATAGCCTATACCCTCAAGGCTGGTTGGACCCCCCTAATTAGCCTGGCCATGACACCTCCTTGCTTGTCTGGACCCCTAAGTGGCCTGGCCTGGACTCTTCTAGCTGGTCGGGACCTCCTAGCTTGTCTGGACCCCTTAGCTGGCCTTGACCCCTTAGCTGGCCTGGACCCCTTAGATGGCCTGGACCCCTTAGCTGGCCTGGACCCCCTAGCTGGCCTGGGCCATCCTAGCTTGCCTGGATCCGTACCCTCTCAGGCAAGCTAGGATGGCCCTGGCCAGCTAGGGGGTCCAGGCCAGCTATTCCTATGATTATTAACGAACTGGTCTGTAACCCTAGCTGGTCTGGGGAACCCCTAAACACCTCCCCCCCTCTTTAAGCTTGGCTTGAGCCACCAATTATTTCAGATCCATGTGTGACAATTAAACAATATAAGACTAAAGAGTCTAAAAATAAAGACCTTGACCATTAAAACCTTAACTGTTGACCTGTAAAGTTAGCTTCTCTCTGGTATTCACTTGTAAAGTTAGCTTACCTCTGGTATTCTACTGTTGAAAGTATCTCCCAAATCATAGTGAAAATTCCACACTTCAGTTTCTACCCAGGCATTGTCCGTGTTTCTAGGATCGTCAAGATAACCCTTATATAGCAAAGAGGCACTGAATCCATGTGAGTCCATATCAACCTTCAGATTAGATTTCGATCCAATCTTGGCCTGGATAAAGGTCAGAGGTTGAGGAGCTGATGGATCTGCAGCTTTAGAACCAGGTGTGGCAAACTGGGCAAAAAACTGAAAAAGAGCAATGCTAATTATGATGCTACAAAAAACACTCGTCAGGATTTATTTTCCATTATCAATTCAGTGAATGCAAATATTTCAAAGTTGTGTGGTATATTCTTTTTTTTTTATTGCAAGCATATCTCCATTAACTGTAGTAATCTAAAGACTCATTTACGCCTTTCTACATGACAGATTTGAAATTCCTAGCAATCATACTACATTCTGACCTGTATCATACTTCATTCTGACCTGTATATATCATTCTGTATCATACTACATTTTGACCTGCATCATACTACATTCTGACCTGTATATATCATTCTGTATCATACTACATTATGACCAGCATCATTCTGTATTGTACTACATTCTGACATCTTAGTTCATTCTGACCTGTATCATACTATTTTCTGACCTGTATCATACAACATTCTGACCTGTATCATATACTATAATTTGACCTGAATCATACTATATTCTGACCTGAATCATATCTCCCTGATCAAGATGGCTGCCCTTATAGTCCTCTTCATTGAACACACTATTTACAAAGGCTTCACACAGACTTAGGTATGGTGTCTTTAATCCTTGTAATGCCGCCTGTAAACAAGAACACACTATTAAAATTGGCCTCACATAAGACTTGGGTTTATGAAAGGGGATTAGGGCCACAATTCTATTCGTCTTGCTTACATTCTTATTTGTCTTGTCCAATAAGAATGTACGCAAGACGAAAAGAATTGTGGCCCCAACCCCCTTCCATATAGAGAATAAGTGTCTAAAATTTGTGTTTTGTTACGGGTATACAACACACAGCAAGTGCATTTATTGTACATGTAATGCGCGTTAGCGCATTTCATGCGATAAATGCACTTGCTGTGTGTTGTATACCCGTAACAAAACACAAATTATGACATTTATTCTATATATATATGCACCATAGTTGTCTATTTCATTCTTGTTTTCTGAAATCGCGTTTTCTATGTAAAAGGGTGATGTTAAAATTCAGGTCACCGCGGGCTCAGTTTGCAGGTTAGAACAGCCGTCGCGGCATGTTTCTTTAGATCTTATGCATTGTGACGTCACGAGTGTTAATACATGAATTGCAGCATGTTTCTTTCAATAGTAACATCTCAGGGAATTACATTGGTTGTGCATATATATAGGTTTGGTGCATGAAGTCCTTGTAATGCTGCCTGAACATACTATTCAGACACATTGGCCTTGCATAGACATAGTATAGACCGTCTTTAAAAGACATCTAAATTGTGATAGTTTCTCGGTACCTCTCGCCCCCTACCCGCACCCTCCCGATTCTTATCTGCCCCCTCCCAACCCCTTCCTCCCCCTGCCTTTCACTCTTTCCTCCCCCTGCCCCTTCCTTTCCCTCTCTTGCACCCTGTCCACCCCTCATAACTCTATTATGATTAATTGGATGAACCTGAAAATCACAAAGACATTGGACACCTGGGACCTAAATATGTATCTATTGGCCTGTATACAATCTTGTTCTAGATTGATATACAGACATATAAGACGTCAAATAATAATAATTAATCTAAAGTACTTATTCTAGCAAATCATCCAAAGTGATATAGAAATTGTGTGCTACGTCATTTTGTCACTATATACTGTAAACATGGAAATTTTCGCGTGGGGGTAATTTTTTGCGAATCAAGGGACTGAATCGTGCAAATTTCCCCCACAAGAAAATATCCCCGCTGCATTCTTACAATGGGAAAGACATCTTTATTGCGAATATTTCCCCCACGCGTAAAGCATTGATATTATACATGTTATAATCACGAAATTTTCCCCCAGCAAAAAAAACCACGGTTACAGTACTGTAACCACAAAGCATTTAAAATAAGAACTTAGTCAAACTTACCCCTGGTAATTCATACACCCATTCTGAATCCCTGTCATTTTGTATGGCTATAAATTCCAGTAGTTTCTTGCCTTCCACATACAGATAATCAGCCATCTGACCATCCGGCCGGTATGTTTGTCGCCACCTCGTACACACTGCCTTTATAACATGGTTAGGTCCCCACCGCCATAGAACACCTTTACCTCTCATGCCAGTACGTCCCATAGGGTTGCTAAGTGATAGATAAAAAGGATTTTGTAATCTTTCTCATATAATGAAAGACATATGGTCAACATTTGTCATTCTCGCATATTGGATACTATTAGGCTGATTCCCCTTTTCAGCAGTGCTGGAGAATTCGATCTGAAACGCTTGATCCGGCTCTGTTGATTGTTCCTTTATGACGTCACAGACAAACTGACATATTTTATTTCATGTGCACATACATTTAGCACGACGTTCAGTCATTCTGATGTGTAAACAAAAGGACTTTGAAGGTTTAAATCAAACACGACATTTGAGATCTGGATCCACCCGAGCATGGATTCACTCCATCCTTGATCCATTCATCCTGGCTCAACCCATCCTGGATCCACTCCACCCTGGATTCACCCACCATGGATCCACCCACCCTGGATCCACTCCACACTGGATCCACCCACCCTGGATCCACTCCACCCTGGATCCACCCACCCTGGATCAACTCCATCTGGATCCACCCACCCTGGATCCACTCCAACCTGGATCAATTCAACCTGGATCCATTCACCCTAGATCTAACCCTGAATCCACCTGCTCTGGATCCACTCTACCATAAATCTATCCCATCCTGGATCCACCCCACCATGGATCAACCTTTGCCGGGATCTACTCCAACCTGGATCCACGCTATCCTAGATCTACCCCACCTTGGATCCACTCCAGCAATGATCCTTTCCACCCTGGATCCATCCCATCCTGGATCCACTCCACCATGGATCAACCCACCCTGGATCCACCCCTGGATCTACCCCACCCTGGATCCATCGACCCTAGATCCAGGCAGGGGTTGATCCAGGATGGGTGGATCCATGGTGGTGGGGCAGATCCATGATGGTGGGTTGGATCCATAGTGGGGTGGATCCATGATGGGGTAGATCCTGGATCCACCCCACCATGGATCTATCCCTGCCTGGATCTACTCCACCCTGGATCCACCCTGCCATAGATCAACCCACCATGGATCAACCCCTGGGTTTTCCCCACCCTGGATCCATCCACCCTGGATCCAGGGTGGGGTAGATCCATGGTCGGGTGGATCCAGGGTGGTTAGATCCAGGGTGGGGTGGATCCAGGGTGGAGAGAATGGATCCATGGTGGTGGGTGGATCCATCCCACCATCAATCCAACCCTTGATCTACTCCACCCTGGATCCATGCAATCCTAGATCTACCCCACCCTGGATCCACTCCAGGAAGGATCCTTTCCACCCTGGATCCACTCCACCTTGGATCCACCCCACCATGGATCTACCCTTGCCTGGATCTACTCCACCTAGATCCACCCCACCATGGATCAACCCACCATGGATCGACCCCTGGATCTACCCCACCCTGGATCCACTGACCCTAGATGCAGGATGGGGTGGATCCAAGGTTGGGTGGATCTTTGGAGTGGATCCAGGGTGGAGTAGATCCAGGCAGGCATTGATCCAAGGTGGGGTGGATCCAGGGTGGAGAGAATGGATCCATGGTGGTGGGTGGATCCATCCCACCATCAATCCAACCCTTGATCTACTCCACCCTGGATCCATGCAATCCTAGATCTACCCCACCCTGGATCCACTCCAGGAAGGATCCTTTCCACCCTGGATCCACTCCACCTTGGATCCACCCCACCATGGATCTACCCTTGCCTGGATCTACTCCACCTAGATCCACCCCACCATGGATCAACCCACCATGGATCGACCCCTGGATCTACCCCACCCTGGATCCACTGACCCTAGATGCAGGATGGGGTGGATCCAAGGTTGGGTGGATCTTTGGAGTGGATCCAGGGTGGAGTAGATCCAGGCAGGCATTGATCCAAGGTGGGGTTGATCCAGGATGGGTGGATCCAGGGTGGGGTGGATCCATGGTGGTGAGATGGATCCTGGATCTACCCCACCATGGATCTTCCCCTGCCTGTATCTACTCCACCCTGGATCCATCCCGCCATTGATCAACCCACCATGGATCAACCCCTGGCTCTTTCCCACCCTGGATCCAGGGTGGGGTAGATCCATGGTCGGGTGGATCCATGGTGGGGTAGATCCATGGTCGGGTGGATCCAGGGTGGTTGGATCCAGGGTGGGGAAGATCCAGGGTAGGGTGGAGGGAATGGATCCAAGGTGGGGGGGGGGGGGGTTTGATCCACCCCACCATGGATCCCCTGCTGGGATCTACTCCACCCTGGATCCACTCCACTATGGATCAACTCTAGGATGGATCTTTTCCACCCTGGTAGCATCCCACCCTGGATCCACTCCACCCTGGATCCACCCCACCATGGATCTACCCTTGCCTGGATCTACTCCAACCTGGATCCACCCCAACATGGATCATCCCATCATGGATCTACCCCACACTGGATCCACCCAACCTGGATCCAGGATGGGTAGGATCCAGAGTGGGGTAGATCCATGGTGTGGTGGGTCCATGGTGTGGTGGATCCATGGAGTGGATCCAGGGTGAGGTGGATCAAGGATGGAGTAAATCCAGGCAGGGGTTGATCCATGGTGGGGTGGATCCAGGATGGGTGGATCCATGGTGGTGGGGTGGATCCAGGATTGAGTAGATCCATTCACCATGGATCCTCCCCTGGATCTACCCTTGCCAGGATCAACTCCACCTTGGATCCATCCCACCTAGATCTACCCAACCCTGGATCCATCCCACCCTGAATCCACTCCACCCTGAATCCACTCCTCCCTGGATCTACTCCATCCTGGATCCACCCCACCATGGATCCGACCCTGGATCTACCCCACCCTGGATCCACCCACCATGGATCCAGGGTGGGGTAGATCCAGGATGGGGTTGATCCAGGGTGGAGTAGATCCAGGCAGGGGTGGATCCATGGAGGGAATAGATCCATGAAGGGAGTGGATCCATTGTGGTGCGGTGGATACAAGATGGAGTAGATCCAGGGTGGGGTAGATCCTGGATCCATCCTACCATGGATCCACCCCACCATTGATCCACCCCTGGATCTACCCCACCCAGAATCAACGCATCCTTGATCCAGGATGGGGTGGATCCATGGTGGGAGTGAATCCAGGGTGGCTAGATCCAGGTTTGGGAAGTGGATCCAGGGTGGGGTAGATCCAAGGTGGGGTGGATCCAGGGTGGAGTGGATCCAGGGTGGAGAGGATCCAGGTAGGAGTACATCCAGGCCGGGGTAGATCCATGGTAGAGTGGATCCAGGATGGGGAGGATCCAGGGTGGGTTGGATCCAGGGTGGAATGGATCCATGGTGGTGGGGTGGATCCAGGATGGAGTGGATCCAGGAAGGGGTAGATCCATGGTAGGGTGGATCCATGTTGGGGTATATACATGGTGGGGTGGATACATGGTGGAATGGATCCATGGTGTGGTAGATCAATGGTTGGAGGATCCAGGGTGGAGTCGATCCATGGCGGTTTGATTCAAAGATTCATGATCGGGAGGATCCATGGTGGGATGGATACAGGGTGGGTTGATTCAGGGTGTGTGGATCTAGGTTTAAGTGGATCCATGGTTGGTGATTCCAGGGTATGATCAAGTGGTGGGGTGGATCCATGGTGTGGCGGATCCAGGGTGGGAATAACAGAATCTAGCACAACTTTGAGTTCCAGATAGAAAAATAATGGTCAAGGGTGGGATTGATCAAGTCCCTACCGAGACGTTAGCCGAGGTTGGGATGTTGATCATCCCACCTGAGACTGATATTTTTCTATCTGGAACTCAAATGTGGTGCTTGATTATTTTTCTCACACATTAAAACCTTCAAAGTCATCTTGTTTACACATCAGAATGACTAAACGTTATGCTAAATGTATGTGCATGTCAAATAACATAAGTCATCAGTTTGTCTGTGACGTCATAAAGGAACAATCAACAGGGCCGGATCAAATTCTCCAGCACTTCTGAAAAGGGTAATCAGCCTATCAAATGTGCGAGAAGATTAAGGATGTGATGGACATTTGTTCTGATGGATTCAGGATGGTGCAAATAAGTTGAAGTGGATCCAGCGGTGTGTTGTAATGATGTCATAGATTGTAACTTATATAGGAAGTTAAAGATGTGTTATTTACCTATTAATGCCGTTTGTGTGGGTACTATTCTCTCTTAGTTACTTTTGGGATGCATAGCGCTTGGAGGGCACTATTTACATTCCGAAAGCAACACTATGAGAGAATAGTACCCAAACGGGCATTATTAATCACTACTCTCCAAGGGACGTAACTCTGTATAGCAAAAAGAAATGGTGCCCTGTCGCTGGGAACTATTCTCTCATAGTCCCCGCGTGCTCAACCAATGGAATTCAAAATATTTATCATGTGATGCACTAATACAATGTGGTAGATTGTTACTTTAATATGAATATTTTAAACAAAGGAAGATCAGAGGTGTGTTATAATATGGCATTGTGGTAGAATTTTACTTACATAGGCAGACCAGAGGCATCAACGTTATAACGATGTGGTTGATTCTCCATAGAGATCCAAGATCTTCTGTCTATAATCATTGTTTTGTCGACACCTAACCGCTTTGCTAGTACTGTATTCCATTTTGGTGTAAATACTGGTAAGGGAGGCAACTCTGACAGATCTTCCTCTGACAAAAGTTCTCTTTCTTGTCTTAGCTTCATTAATCTGTAAAGAAAACAAACAAGTAATTGAGAATGTTAAATGTTTACATATATTAAAGCTAAATACAGAAGTTACTTGGCACAGTTATGGATTAATTATTTAACACACCCATTTTCTAAGACCTTGAGGGTCAAGGACTCGGTCAACTAGAAGCCTATTACAATGCAAAAAACTTTATTCTCTATCAATTATACTTTCTGAGAACTGATGTTCACAATATTACAAAGTAATTCGTGCAGCAGAAATAGGCCACACCTATTTTCAAGACCCTAAAGTCTGAGGGTCAGTGACTTATTCAAGGTAAAGTTAGCATTATAGGGTACTAATTCTAATTCAAGATAGGGTTAGGGTAATGGGTAATTTCTTGAGTGACTTATTCTAATTCAAGTTAGGGTTAGGGTTATAGACAAATTCTGGAGTGGTAGACTTAATCCAAGGTAGGGTAAGGGTAAGGTAATACCTAGTGTGACTAATTCAAATTCAAGATAGAGCAAGGGTTTGGCGATATCTCTTGTGACTGTTTCAAATCCAAGGAAAGATTAAATTTAGGCAGTTTCTTTGTGACTAATTCACTGTGTAGCATCACGTGACTTAAGTTGGTGAAACCACGAATAAATGAAATGCTCAATTGAAGGAAAGAAAACAGGAACTGCAATAACTGCTTTGAATAGATTCTATCTTTTCATAGCCTATGTCCTTCTCTAAACTGATACTTTTACAATCGTTGACTCATTAGTAAATAAAACGCCGTTGATTTTTCAAACATTGTGACAAAAGCTGTAGATATGTGTGTGGAAACGACCACAGTACTGTGTTTAACATATTTAGACCATGACATTCCTTTTGTTAGAATGTTTGTAAAAACTACAATGATTTCTTGATTGACAAACAAAGAATCAAGAAAATACCATTTTTTACTAGGACATCCGCTATAAAAAGATAAAATTGAATCAAAACAATCATAACAGTACCTGTTTTCTTTCCCCAAACGAGCGGTATGCCTCCATTTTGTGTTCGTGGTTTCACCAACTTAAGTCGCGTGATGCTACACAGTCTAATTCAATGTAGGGTTAGGGTATGGTAATTTCTGGACTAACTTTTTCATATCTGAGGTAAGGGAATTTCTTGTATGACTTATCACTCTTGTATGACCTATCACTGTATAACCTACTCTATCAGGTCTTCATCCACGTATATGATCTCTTCCTCCGTGAAGTCTGTCCTCGTCTTGGTGTACACTTTAGGATCATAGATGTCATACTTTTGCTAAAAAAAATATGATATTGATTTTTTATGAATACTTCAAAAAAACTTTCAAAGAATGAGACAAGATTTGTAAATTTGAAATATAAATATTCTCTGGACAATGTTAAACATGTGACAAAAACTATCATTCATCTTGTATAATGAATGCTGAATATTTTTTATCAAATTGATATTATAGAACCATTTCATAATACAAGTGCCTTTGTCTATTATGTTACACATATTACCTGCCATGGTACATATTTATCAAAGACAGGAAATCTGACAATCCTTGTACTAGGGTAAGGGGATTGTCTGGCTGCAACATGAACAATCTGTCCCTTTGTTGTGGACACACCAAGAACATCTGTAAACATAGGTAATCACAGATTACGAAGCTCACCTCGCGGCAGCAAAATTCAATTTAAACATATTTCTATGTACAAGTATATTGGCTTTAAAAAGTTAGATCACTCAAGCGGGAAAAAAGTAGGATAAGGTAATTCTATGGAAGTTCGATCAAAGATACATTCAATATGCAAGTTTGGAGCATGAAGCACTTATACTTTGCTCAATATTGGCTTTTAAAAGCAAAATTACTTAAGCGCAAAAATATATCAAGGACATTTTATGAAAGTTTGATCAAGGATGCATCCACTATGCAAGTTTGGTACAAGTAGCACTTGTACTTTGCTCAAGATTGGCTTTAAAAGGCAAAATCACTCAAACGAAAAAAGTAGGTCAAGGTCATTTTATAAAAGTTTGATCAAAGATGAATCCACAATGCAAGTTTGGTACAAGTAGAACTTGTACTTTGCTTAAGGTTGGCTTTTAAAGGCAAAATCAATAAAGCCGAACAAGAAAGTCAAGGTCATTTTATGAGTTTGATCAAAGATACATCCACCATGAAGTTTGGTACAAGTAGCACCTGTACTTTGCTCAATATTGGCTTTTAAAGGCAAAATCACTCAACCGGAAAAAGTAGGTCAGATGCAGCATCTGATGCATGAGTTCAAATCAGCATCCCAAGATGAATCACTTGTGCAAGTTTAGTTACTGTATCATCAACACTTTGTCAGATACTAAGCTACCCCAAAAACAAATTATATGTCCCTTTGCAATGGGCACACCAACAACTATTTGACATAAAAGTTAGTATCATACTGGTTTCCTGATTTATCAATTCTATGTGAGAGTGTTGTTTCCTCATTGTTACCTGTTTTATCCATTTTATGGAAGATGCTTTCCAAATACATTCTGCTTGCATGCATTGTTCTCTCCAATTCTAAGATTCGCTCGTTAATTCTCTTCATGTTCTTTTTCTGCAGCCTCATATCCTCATGTACACTATTTATCCTAAGAAAATTATCGTATGTAAATAAAAAGATGGACAATATTATGGTTTAGTATTAATTTGTTATCCATGCTACTTGAAAATTAAAATCTATTGAAATAAGTAAGCAGTTGTGACCCCCTTGGGACTCTTTGTTTTTTTACCACACAAAATATGAGCTAAAAACAAGAGGCCCAAGGGGCAACATAGCTCATTAGGGGGAGACATAAATCATGCCTGAATCATGTAATACCATGTACTTACATTGTTGTTGAGTATGATTCTTCTCTGCCAATTTAATGTAAAGATTAAAGATGTTAAATGCAATTTTATGAATCTATTGTTATAATCATGCAGTTGACCTACTCCGTCTTCTAACCTTAAAAAAATATATGGGGGTAGGGGGATCCCAAATCTACATTTCAAAACCCTCTTGTATATAAACTGAGCAATGACTTTCTATCTGAATGTGGAGGGGGTTACGTACTCACTGTATCCTTTAAGCATTTTTAAGAGGTTAAATCATTTAGATAATAAGCAAAGGGAAAGGGCACATGTAATGTTGGGAAACATTTGCCCAATGCCCATTTCTTTATTTATTGAGAAGTAAAAGATAATTAGCAAATCGCAATTGAGTATTGATTTTCTGTTTTAATTTTCAGATCTTTGATGTTGCGAAACATCACCGAATGATAAGACTGAGGAACCAATGAGCGAACTTTATTGTCAAAATTCAAAAAAGGTAGGTTCATCATTATAACTACCATCATGCAATTGGTAAAAATGTTTTTCTAGTGCATTTAGCATTTAAAGACTAAGATGAAAATTTTCATTTAAATTTGGTTGTTGTTTTTTCTTTATTAGATGTTGACTGATGCTTTCATTTTCAACGACCATACAGTATATTTGACAAGGCTAATTGGAAAAACAAGAACTATCTGCGCAGCTCGCTTCAGAAATCGGAAAATTGAACTTTTCTCTACCTTGTCGGCATATTTTCTGATTAAAATTAATATAGAAGGATAGATCTGAAACTCTCATAACAAACGGTGTATGATATATGTCTGTACGACCATAACTGTGCTCACAGTGAAAGAAAATAATTTTAGATGGGGGAGATTTCCATGTTAATTTTAGCGTGACGTCGTTGACATCCTCCATAGACTCCGTGTTAATCATCGGCGAGGTCGCACTAAAATTAACATAGAAAACTCCCGAAACTAAAACTATTTTCTTTCACTGTGAGCTTAGTACTAGTCGTAGGTACACATATCATACACCGTTAGTTATGAGAGTTCGAGATCTGATTCCCCATATTTAAGTTTTAATCGCAAAATTTGCAGACAAAATTTCTGATTTCTGAAGCGAGCTGCGCGGACAGTTACTAAGAAAACTGTTGAAGAGAAGAATTACGTTTGTCCTTCAACATAGAAAACAACTTGGTGAAAAGTAAACTTAGACATCATACTTGTTACATGCATAAAGCAAAGTTAATTTTTCAAGAAGAGAAAAGATATTACCGTATATCGGGTAATTTTCGCGAAAATGACCTTAAAAAGGTGTGTCTTTTTTTCGCTGAGTCTAATTTTCGCTAATCCATAAATACCAAGAATTAAAATTTTACAAAGATTTATTTAATGTGAAATGAAACGATCATATAACTGCGAACGTTTTTCTGCTGGATTTACGTATATACGTATATGTGTACAATGATACAAATGTACAAGAATGTACATCAAAGAGTTCACTAGTTCAAAGCATAAACGATGCCGGCTTCTTTAAAGCCATTGCTTATAATTTTCTTGTTTCCGATGCAAGTAGTCATATAGTTTGTTGTCCGAAAAAGACCTTTAACCCCCAAATCATTGTTTAGATTTATTTTCTTGTGAGAAATATACGGATAACCAAAACGCTATACTAGTATGTCATAATTACAGAACGACAAGAGATGGTTTGAAATAAAAGCCGACGTGCATTCATATCGGTGATTGTTTGATTTACCATGTTTGCACTGGGTAATTAGATTAATTAATACTTCTTGTTATCTGTAAACATCAATTATAATACTGTGTAATCATAATTATCTTAATCAGACGAGTACTCACTAGTACATCGGGACAGTTACATATAACGGAACCTTTTTAGAAGCGTTAGTTTGTGTCTTTTTTTCGCTATGTCCATTTTTCGCGATTTCATGATGCTCGCGAACTTAGCGAAAATTAGACACACGCGAAAAAATCCCGATATACGGTAAATGTTTTAGAGAAGAAATGTGAGTTTCATGTGATTTTTATTCCTCTTGTGGAGGAGTATAGTCACTAAGTCTTTTGCTTGTCAAACATACAGTCATGTATTATGGTAAATATGTATTTTACACAAATTTCCCATGGATAAAGGGAATATACATAAAGAATCACATTTCTGTGTTCGTGATGCTCAGTGATCATTTTGTAAGGAGGAATGACAGCTGATGAGGAGAAAAGAGAACAACAAGTTTCAATGTTGACTCAACTTTTATTTTAAACCAAATTTCGATGTAGAAACATGCAACAACGTCCATATTTAAATGTTGAAAGAACGTTGGTGCTTAAACATTGAAACAGCGTTGGCATTTCAACTTTGACACAACTTTCATTTTAGACCATAATTCAGCATCAATTGTTTAAATGTTGAAGTTCAATGTTGAATCAAGGTTTATTCAACGTTGAAATGTCTGCTGGGAAATTGAGCAGCAAAAGCAAAGGGTATTGAGCAGCAAAAGCAAAAGGTAATTTTAGGTAAAAAAACAAAAAAGTTTGTGACGCCATAATCTCTAACATGTAATAGGATGGTCTGGGTGATCGGGTAAAAGTTTCAAGAGACCTGGACCTGGACACAGTTTGTAACAGATTGACATACAGACGCGAGGGCAAAAATAATATGTCTCCTCCCATGGAGGGGGGGGGGGGTTCATAATCATGTCTGAATCATGTACTACCATGTACTTACATTGTTGTTTGTTGTTTAGTGTGATTTTCCTCTTTTTGTTTGGCTCTCTCTGTGGTATTAAAGTCCTGAGAACATTGTTTCCAGTAGTTGTAATTCCGTGAGCGTTTCTGTCGTCTCACACTGTGGCCCCTTTCATCTACCTTATATAACATAAGGGAAATAATCAATTATACCCAAATTATAAATGCTGCAAACTTAAATGTCTTATGCTAATTCAAAGGTCCTGTGCTTGCATGTTTTCATACATTATCTTAAAACTTGTGTAAATGTGCATATCATAAATTTGAGGTACCATTGTAATCATGTTTTGTCTTATATGAATAAATACTAATAGAATATAAGTTTACACTATATTATGTTGGCAACAGATCGTCTATGAAATATGACAATGAGAAGTAAAATTGGTAGCTTGTTTTAAGGTAGTCAACCCATAACTAAAGAATGGATAGTGTGTAAGTACCTTTTCCATCACATTACAATTTGTTACAATTTGATACATTGATGTAGCAAAAGTTGACTTAAGAAATGAATCTTGTAATTTTTCTGTTGATGCATGTATCAACAAAAAAATTTGGACTGAAAACAGCATTGACCTACATCAATGTAAGATGTCACTTATAAAGTGTGCACAGTACTTAAATACTTATTCTAATATGACTTGATTCTTTTTCCCTATTAAGACAACAGACGCGAGCCGGGCTCTATTCTCCAATATAGGCCCTATAGCGATAAGCCAAGCCTACCCATTTTCTGAAAGCAGATAAACCGGCAGGAACTGGTTTTTACCAAGACTCGATTTTGTCGTCTATGTTTCATTGATCTAAGTTTGGTCATCATAAGAATAGAAATAAAAAATGACAAGCCGGGCTCTATTGTCTCATAATGCCCTCGCGTCCTCAGCCAATCACATTAATCACCTCGCCGCTGACGCGGCTCGGTAATAAATGAGAATGGCTGAGGACGCTCGGGCATTATGAGACAATAGAGCCCGGCTTGTCATTTTTTATTTCTTAAATATTAATAGCTAGCTCTCCTTTCATTAACAACTCATCCTTTAACAAGTGTACTTTTACCTATGCTTCAAATTCTCAAAGTATGTACCAGCAAACGTTGTATGTTATGTACCAGTAAACGTTGTATGTTATGTACCAGTAAACGTTGAATGTTATGTACCAGTAAACTTTGTATGTTTACACGAGGCGGCAGCCATTTTCTAAACCTTCAAATTTTGTTTCCATGTATTTAAGTATTTCATCGAAATATCAAACCAAAGACGATATCGGAGAAGAACAGAATTGAAGTCGGAAGCATAAATTTTGTTTGTATAATATACTTTTTTTTCAAGTACAAGTTTGAAACAATGCTATTAGATGCATCTTTGGATCACAATTAATTTGAAATTTTAAAGTATTTCACTAGTAATTAAATTCCAAAATTAATTGCATTTGTACATTTCATGCATTGAATTTAAATTTCACATAGCTCAACAGGAAAGAGCATTCTGTATATATCTACATTATATATGGAAAGATCCAGGTTCAAGTCCTGGTGTGAATTTTTCAATGTCATTAAATGTTTTCATGTATTATTTTCTTAATTTTTAAAATTTCAAATACTGATTTATATGTTATATATCATTACAGTTTTTTCCCTTTACAATTGTACATGTATCATTGAATAATTTATTCTTTTTGATATATTTTCTGTACCTTGCAGTAGAATCACGCCCCATTTTGTTTTTCTTATGGTGGATTTTGCATGTCTGTTGTCCTCTATTTCTTTGAGGTCATCTTCAGTAAGTGATTTAAATCGTGGCTTTGATTTTGTGGTAGTAATATATGGAGGGCTGATTCCTCTCTGACAATGCTCTTGCAATTTCCCTTCATGTCTCATTATTGCTTGTGGATGCACTGATTTCCATCAAACTATCTTCTGCATTGTCATTCAAATCATCCATAGTTTCTCCTTCATCAAAATCTTTAAGAAGTAGCCTAACTGCCATCAATGTTTTCACTATTACTAGACATCCATATCAAAGATCTGTAGCAGACGGGTGATGTTTATTTCAAGTTGATTTTTTATTATGCCCCCGGAAACCAAGGATTCGGGGGAATATAGTTTTTGGCCTGTTTGTCTGTTTGTCCGAAAAACTTTAACATTGGGCATAACTTATGAATGGTAAGTGATAGGGCTTTGATATTTCACATGTGTATTCCTAGTCACAAGATTTTTCCATTGATACCAACATTTTTCAACCCAGTGACCCTGACCTTGACCTTTCACATACAGTACTTAACCGAAATTGGTGTTTATACTAACAAAGATGCCACCGGGGGCATTCGTGTTTCACAAACACAGGCTTTATTTCCTTTTGAGATGTGTTGAAGTGTTTGTGTATTTCATTTGTTCAAAATTGACTTATTTCAATTAGAAATGCTTAGGTTTAGAGTTAATATAGTGTGGTAGGTTTAGGGTTAATAAAGTAACGTGTTGTTTGGATGTTGTATCCTTGAACCTTAAGTACATTGTCATTTCAGAGAAATACAACCACATGCACTATTAATCTAAAAAACATTAGTCTTATACAGTTAATTTGGAATACCTTTGACTTTTTCCTACAGCAACATTTACCACAGCAGGCACTTCGGCATCCTTTGAGTTTATTAACGATCAGCCTGATCAGCATGTATACATAGTAGAGAATGGTGAAAGGAGGCGGGAAAATCAGCCGAGACTCAAACTCCATAACTAACGCATAACGCTGGAATCTCCATATCTCATTAGCCTCAGAACTAACTTTAGCTATTGTCAACCTGTAAACATGAAAAAGTCTTTGAATATGGCATCAATACAAGAATTATCAATTGAAAGCTTGATGTGCTCATGACGAGCTCAGTTTATCAAATCACTTACTATCCTGTTAACTAAATACAGAGCACCCTGTTTTAGTGATTTTCTCAGCCATCCTAGGAATTTTCTAAATATTTATTGTCTCAATAGATTGACATCCTTTAGTCCTAACAGGAAATGAGCAAAAACTTACCGTTTCAACTGTATTTAACCTGCTATACGAAAAATGAAGTGTCTACAGGAAATTCCCATGTTAATTTCAGCCCGCCGCCATCTTGTTCTCCATGTCAACAATGGTAAACACTGACGTCATGGCATCAGACGTCACGCATTTTAGTTATTTTTACTATAGAAAATTCCCATAGACATTTTATTTCCCGTCGTATTTTTTAACAAAGCTACGCACAATCAAAAGGACGGCATTTTCTGTTACGACTGAAAGAGTTCTATAGACTGGACATCAATTTATATGATGACAGCTGTATATTTTGGAGAAAATCCCCAAAACGGGGTGTTCTGGATTTAGTGAACAGGACAGTAGAGGAATATGACATTCATATGGGGACAAGAGTGATTTAGGAGATACATGTAAGAAAAATACACAAGATCGCAACTACAGCGCGTGCAGTTATATGTCTGTTCTGATTTGGATTTAGTCATCTACCAAAACCATAGTTCAAAACCTGGGCAACTTTTCTGCCCAAGTAAATTGATGAAGTATGTCAAAACAATGGAGAACAATCAAAGAGTGCGCGAAAACATTCGTATAATTTTGGTAAGAAGTAGTAATATATATTTGCGATCTTCCATATTAAGAAGAGTCAATGGTCACTTCATTCATATTTCTATGACAAGCCGACTTCGTTTATTTAGTTACTTACGAGAACATAGCATATAGAAGGGTTACAAGAACCAATTTACAGATGAGCAGATATTGTATGGTAATGACATAACCGAAAAAACTGGAGTAAGGGCATCTCTGTAAGGGCTCTACCACCGGGTCTGAAAATAAAATACTTTCTTACTTTCACTTTGACAGTTTTGAATATACGTATATTTTACTAGGACTTTGAAAACTATCAAATTATGAAATATTTTGTTGTTTTATCTTAAATAAAGCCTACCCTAATATTAAAGCAGCAAGATGCGCAGGATTTATTTTCACAATACAAAAAACATAGGTAATCACAGATTACGAAGCTCACCTCGTGGCAGCAAAATTCAATTCAAACATATTTCTAAGTACAAGTATATTGGCTTTTAAAGGCAAAATCATTCAAGCACAAAAAGTAGGTAAAGGTCATTTTATGAAAGTTTTATCAAGGATACATCCAATATGCAAATTTGGTACATGCAGCACTTATGCATTGCTCAATATAGGCTTTTAAAGGCAAAATCACTCAAGTGGAAAAAGTAGGTCAGATGCTGCATCCGATGCATTGGTCCATCTCGGCATCCCAAGATGAATCACTTGAGCAAGTTTGGTTAACCAAGTCACTCTGAGCTACCCCAAACTTCTTAAACAAGTCACTCAAGCAGAAAATGTAGGTCAGATGCAGCATCAGATGCCTGGGTTCACCTCAGCATCCAAAGATGAATCATTTGTGCAAGTTTGGTTACTGTAGCATCAGTACTTTGCCAAATACTGAGCTACCCTAAACTTCTTAACTGAACGGGGACGGGGACGCGGACACAGACGCAGACGCAGACACGCGGGGGTATAGCATAAGCTCACTCAACTTTGTCAATATGAGCTAAAAATTCCCATAACTATGTAACAACAAATCAGGTGAGTTTCAAAATCCAAAGGTGACCTAGCTCCGCTTCACACTTACATCACATCATACAACAAGTTAAAAGTCATGTTTGTAAAACATTAATGCCCCCCTACCCTTTCTGTGATTAAAGTCCGTAACAACTTTATACTTGATTTTCATTTGATGTGTCTGTACACAAAATTTCATTTCAATATGTGAATCCACTCCAGAGGTATTGAACGGAAACTGTTGTCGTGGTCCGACCGACGGACCGATAGACAGAAAGTCAGACAGCGGCAAAGCAATATGTCCCCTCTTCTTCAAAGGGGGCATAAAAATTTTTGATTGAACCCAAATATGAACTTGACCTAGATTTTTGTTTGATGTGTCTGAAAACAAAATTTCATTTCAATATGTAACTCCACTCAAGAGATATTAAACGGAAACCCTGAAATTTTGGTATTTTTTGAAGTGCAAGGGGCATAACTCTGTCAAAATTTTGTTCATCGGACCTAAATATGAACTTGACTTAGGAGATTTTCATTTGATGTGTCTGTATACAAAATTTCATTTCAATATGTAACTCCACTCAAGAGATATTGAACAGAAACCCTGAAGTTTTGGTATTTTTCACAGAACAAGGGTCATAACTCTGTCCAAATTTTTTTGATCGGACCTAAATATGAACTTGACCTAGATTTTCATATGATGTGTCTGTATACAAAATTTCATTTCTATAAGTAACTCCACTCAAGAGATATTGAACGGAAACCCTGAAATTTTGGTATTTTTCGAAGTGCAAGGGGCATTACTCTGTCAAAATTTTGTTGATTGGACCAAAATAAGAACTTGACCTAGATTGTCATTTGATGTATCCGTATACAAAATTTCATTTCAATATGTAACTCCACTCAAGAGATATTGAACGGAAACCCTGAAATTTTGGTATTTTTCGAAGTGCAAGGGGCATAACTCTGTGAAAATTTTGTTGATCGGACCCAAATATACACTTGACCTAGATTTTTATTTGATGTGTCTGTATACAAAATTTCATTTCAATATGTAACTCCACTCAAGAGATGTTGAACGGAAACCCTGAAATTTTGGTATTTTTCGAAATGCAAGGGGCATAACTCTGTCAATATTTGTTTGATCGGACCCAAATATGAACTTGATCTAGATTTTTGTTTGATGTGTCTGTATTCAAAATTTCATTTCAATATGTAACTCCATTCAAGAGATATTGAACTAAAACCCTGAAATTTTGGTATTTTTCGAAATGCAAGGGGCATAACTCTGTCAAAATTTTTTTGATCGGACCCAAATATGAACTTGACCTAGATTTTTGTTTGATGTGTCTGTATACAAAATTTCATTTTAATATGTGAATCCATTCAAGAGATATTGAACGGAAACCCTGAAATTTTGGTATTTTTCGAAATGCAAGGGGCATAACTCTGTCAAAATTTTTTTGATCGGACCCAAATATGAACTTGACCTAGATTTTTGTTTGATGTGTCTGTATACAAAATTTCATTTCAATATGTAACTCCATTCAAGAGATATTGAACGGAAACCCTGAAATTTTGGTATTTTTCGAAATGCAAGGGGCATAACTCTGTCAAATTTTTTTTGATCGGACCCAAATATGAACTTGACCTAGATTTTTGTTTGATGTGTCTGTATACAAAATTTCATTTCAATATGTGAATCCATTCCACAGATATTGAACGGAAACCCTGAAATTTTGGTATTTTTCGAAATGCAAGGGGCATAACTCTGTCAAAATTTTTTTGATCGGACCCAAATATGAACTTGACCTAGATTTTTGTTTGATGTGTCTGTATACAAAATTTCATTTCAATATGTGAATCCATTCCACAGATATTGAACGGAAACCCTGAAATTTTGGTATTTTTCGAAATGCAAGGGGCATAACTCTGTCAAATTTTTTTCGATCGGACCCAAATATGAACTTGACCTAGATTTTTGTTTGATGTGTCTGTATACAAAATTTCATTTCAATATGTAACTCCATTCAAGAGATATTGAACGGAAACCCTGAAATTTTGGTATTTTTCGAAATGCAAGGGGCATAACTCTGTCAAAATTTTTTTGATCGGACCCAAATATGAACTTGACCTAGATTTTTGTTTGATGTGTCTGTATACAAAATTTCATTTCAATATGTGAATCCATTCCAGAGATATTGAACGGAAACTGATGTCGCGGACCGACCGACAGACCGACAGACCGACAGACCGACATACCGACAGACCGACAGACCGACCGACAGCGGCAAACCTATATGTCCCCTCTTCTTCGAAGGGGGGCATAAATATGATAAAAATCTATTGACACATCAGCATTCCAAGATGAATCACTTGTGCAAGTTTGGTTACTGTAGCATCAGTGCTTTGTCAGATAATGAGTTACTCAAAAAACTTTATTTTGATGTGGATGCCGTGGGTTATAGCATTAGCTCATCTAAACTTTGTCGAGGTGAGCTAAAATCTATGTCCCAAAACTCTGTAATAACAAATCGGATGGAGTCCTGACAATAAAAATGCATCTTCCTCTCCATAGTCTTATCAAACTATATAATATCATCATGATCATGGAAATCCAGTGACACACATTCAATTGCACAGACGGACACAGCCATACAATAATTTGTCCCGTCAAGTGACGGGCATATAAAAAACTAAAATTGAATTTATACTATTTGTACAATGAATAATTGTCAATAAAAGATAAATTAGTATATATGAAGGAATGTTTCTCACCTGTGGAGTATATATCTGAACCATGAGACTTGAATACCTCTGTAAAATAATAAAAAAAATACACTTAAAAATTAATGAGTCCAATTCATTCATTCAAATTCATTCAAAGCAATATTCTAATGCACTCCGATTGTAACGAGATTAAAAAAGCTGCACTTAGGGGATTCACATTTCACTGCAGTTTTTTGCTGTTACAAAATAAAAAGACTAATTCTTCCTCTTTGACTTAATCACAAAAAGACAGACTATCCTTCGATCCTCTTTCACTTGACTTCAAAATGAGTTGATGCCAGACAAAATCTAGCTAAGGAGTTAATGCCAAGGAATAATTAGCAAATCATTTTAATGTACACGTTAAAAATAAAATATGATATAGCTACCTGCAGCACAATATTCTGGCGTAATGTTGGCATAGTTAGTGGTACATTCTTCTCCTGAAAAAGAAATATTTGAAACTATGAATTTCTAGGTACAGCCAGGACAATAAATTTGTGTACAGTTTTAAAAAGGCCATCAATCAATCACACATCCTCGTAGCCGCTTAGAAAGACAACTTTGTATCATTTGATTATGAACTGAATATAAAGCCTACTCTAATGCAACAACCTCTAACCTGATACCCATGCACACTCTTAACATATTGATAGTGCATAATGTCATACAGACATCTGATGTTATATGATGTAATTGCATGTTTTTCATTAAGTATAAAGCAAGACAACTTGAGACTTATTTTCGGTGTGAACAAGTGTCCTGGAGTCATATCTAACACCACTTCAAAATGGCTGAATGCATCGTTAACAATTACCACTCTCAGACTTACCACTTAAATCTCCTATTTCTGTAAGAAACATGGCAAAAAGGGGCCGTGTCAAAACTCTCCTAATGAGTTCTTTGGTCAGAGGAAAGTTTGGATACAGTATGGCTTGTATGGTAACGCCTCCAGAAAACAGAAATATCAGAAACATCCTCACAAATACCACAAAATCTCCTTTTATCTGAAATAGGTTAACACTGCCACTGCCATGAAACATTAAGGCATTAGGGGTATAATACTGTACTTCGGTTGTTTTGATAACAGAATAAAGCCTGTGTTTGTGAAACACGAATGCCCCCCGGTGGCATCTTTGTTAGTATAAACACAATTTTCTGTTAAGTTCCGTATGTGAAAGGTCAAAGTCAGGGAGTATATGATTTCTAATGAGTTCTTTAGTTAGGGGAAAGTTTGGATACAGAATGGCTTGTATGGTTACGCCTCCAGAAAACAGAAATATCAGAAACATCCTCACGACGCAGCTACGTTAAGGTGCTCCCACGCAATGACGTTAGAGAAAATTCCGCGAAAACATTGTGTGACGTTATAAATGACGTCACATCAGTTATCGTATGCTAGGGATATTTCAAGGGATAAATTGTACGGATCGATTTTCAATATTATTGAGCTTTCATCCTATTCCTTACATCAACTCTAAATGTTCCCAGTATCTTATTTACGAGAAGTAATGAAAGAATGCGTGTTTTTCCACAGTTTTGCACATCGGGTCATTGTAGGTCAAGCATGCGCAGTCTGAGTTCAGGGTTAAATGGAAGCTTTGGATGAGAAACCGCTTTTATTCACAGAGGAATCACTGATTTTCAATTAGTAAATCAATATAAGGAATTGATAATGGTATCCTCATAAAGGAGCACAATTTTTATTTAGATTATTTGTTAGATATTGTCCATATTTAGCTATTTAATGGAGTTTTACTGCTTTACCCGGCTTTAAAATAAATTATTTCTTATTCATTTTTATATTCATTTAGTTGTTGTTGCTGCCAGGGGTTGGGGGGGGGGGGGGGGTGCCAGCTCATGCACATTAATACAGTTTATTCTCAAGCATTATTTTTTAAAATATATAATATATATATATATCATTACGAATACGGTGCTAAAATACGTGTGTCAATAAATGGCTATACGGCGGGCACCGTATTCATTGCCGGTACAACAGAAACAATATTGAGACTTCAGATACGGTCAATTTGTACTAGACTAAATCTAAGAACAAATAAAAATAATAATAAAAACAAATTGTAATCAGCAAGAGATCGGGGGGGGGGGGGGGGGGGGGGGGGGGGGTGGGTAATTATTAGACTGAAACATGATTAGCCTAGCCGGGAAAGAGCCCCCCCCCCCCCACGCTATCTCTCTCTCTTATTCAAGTTATATATCATATAATGTATGTAATTTATTATGATTATTTTGTCACCGATAGAGCTCTGCTGATGAA